>CM055126.1:184744525-186054511 GCA_029206835.1 Rana muscosa | reverse complement strand
AAGGAAGGAAGGAAGAGGAGAAGGAAGGAAGGAAGGAAGGAAGGGAGAAGGAAGGAAGGAAGGGAGAAGGAAGGAAGGAAGGGAGAAGGAAGGAAGGAAGGGAGAAGGAAGGAAGGAAGGAAGGAGAAGGAAGGAAGGAAGGGAGAAGGAAGGAAGGAAGGGAGAAGGAAGGAAGGAAGGGAGAGGAAGGAAGGAAGGAAGGGAGAAGGAAGGAAGGAAGGAGAAGGAAGGAAGGAAGGAAGGGAGAAGGAAGGAAGGAAGGGAGAAGGAAGGAAGGGAGAAGGAAGGAAGGGAGAAGGAAGGAAGGAAGGGAGAAGGAAGGAAGGGAGAAGGAAGGAAGGGAGAAGGAAGGAAGGGAGAAGGAAGGAAGGGAGAAGGAAGGAAGGGAGAAGGAAGGAAGGGAGAAGGAAGGAAGGGAGAAGGAAGGAAGGGAGAAGGAAGGAAGGGAGAAGGAAGGAAGGAAGGAAGGAAGGAAGGAAGGAAGGAAGGAAGGGAGAAGGAAGGAAGGAAGGAAGGAAGGGAGAAGGAAGGAAGGAAGGAAGGAAGGGAGAAGGAAGGAAGGAAGGAAGGAAGGAAGGGAGAAGGAAGGAAGGAAGAAGGAAGGAAGGAAGGGAGAAGGAAGGAAGGAAGGAAGAAGGAAGGAAGGAAGGAAGGAAGAAGGAAGGAAGAAGGAAGGAAGAAGGAAGGAGAAGGAAGGAAGAAGGAAGGAAGGAAAAAGGAAGGAGAAGGAAGGAAGGAAGGAGAAGGAAGGAAGGAGAAGGAAGGAAGGAGAAGGAAGGAAGGAGAAGGAAGGAAGGAAGGAAAGGAAGGAAGGAAGGAAGGAAGGAAGGAAGGAAGGAAGGAAGGAAGGAAGGAAGTAGGTAGAGCATGCTGCATTTTTCTGCACAACAAATGCAAGGAACGCACTAAAAATGCACTGCACCCCTTTAAGCCAAGAAGGCCAAGCCCAAAAATGTAAAGCAAAATGCAGTACTAAACACCGCGCAAAACGCATTCAATCGCACGCCAAGTGCATGTTAAGTATCTATTAAGCGCGCTTCAAATGCATGTAAACATGCAGTCAAAAACGCAGTTTCCGGTGTGAATGATGGCAGCTTCCTTGGCTGAAAATGATAGGAGGGTTTAATTACGCTTTAAAGTATAACTAAAGGCAAAACTGTTTTTTTTTATATTTTGGATAGAGGGATTAGAACACCGATCATATTTTATTGCTATCTCTGCCCCTGTTAAAGAGATTCATCCCCTTGATTTGTCCCGTTTACCATTATCACTGAAAGTAAAAGAAAACCCCAAATTTTGAGTTGTCCCCAGAAAAGGAATAGGAGAGGAAATCTTCAAATGGGGACACTAGTTCTGGTGACCTGGGCCCCCCCCCCAAGCAATCCCCTTAGGCCCCTTTCACACGATAAGCCCGCTCGGATCCGCCTGTCTGTTTTTCAGGCGGATCCGATCAGGCCACCCATCGATTCCTATGGGCAGGCTGATGTCAGGGGAGATGTGTCCGCTGCCATCCAATCAAAACAGACGATACGTTCAGCCATCCGTCTGGCAGATCTGATATAAACGGACATGCTGTTAGTTTTCGTCCGAACTTCCCAAAGAAATCAGCGGGGCTCCGACAGGTCCCTCCCCGCTCAGTGAGCAGAGACAGACCTGTCATGCGCCGGATCAGCGGAGATCAACGGAGCGTTTCCCCGCTGAACTCCACTCAGCGGATCCGCCCCATGTGAAAGGGGCCTTCATTTTCAGAGAATTTCCTCTCACTTCCTGTTTGGCTATGGATTAGGAAGTGAAGAGAAATCAAATCTCTGTGTTATAACCCACCCCTGCTCTTTCCAAAAAAAAAGAGAAGGGGGTTTGCCTATAGCTCTACTTTAACAAGGTTAAAACAGACACCGAGAAGGCCTCCTCACTGCTTGTCAAACACCTCTGAAAAGGAATTGAAACACAGATTGCTTTCCAGAGGCGCAACAATTTTCCCACATGTCTATACTTTTTCCTCACTTCCTGTTCTGCTGACAACTTTTTACAAGACAGAAAGTGAGAGGAAATCTACAACTGACAGATTTTCCTTCACTTCCTGTTTGATAAAACCTCGGGTAACGCAGGAAGTGAGGGAAGAGGTTTCTAACAGGACAGCGGTAAATACAAGACAGAGCCTCTAATCCTATTCCACTCTATCCAAACGAAGTAAAACGGTTTTGGCCTGACATACACTTGAATCTCTTTCCTGCCGCCATAATGCATATAAGGGGTGTCAGGGAAAGTGGGCCTCAACACCCAACCGCCACTTGTACATGTCCACGGGGGTCCAAGGTTGTAAGCAGAGAGCGCACTTACTGCACCAAGCTGTTTCTCACAGCTCCTGGTCTCGGTTTGTGAATATGGGCCAGTGGGACAGGCTCCCAATCATGCGACCATTGTGAGAGCCAATCGCATGATCTGGATACCACCTCTGGCGTCAAGACTCACTTCAAGGGAGGAGGTGGAAAGGGGTCAAGGCCTACATTTTTATTCCACAGCAATAATTACTATGAATCGTTCCCCCTGTATTAACCCCTTCCCATTGGCAGAAAAAGATGTCCCAGCGTGGCGATGGGATTTCACAGCATTCTGCGACATATGCATACAGCATAAATTGCTCTTCTGGGAGCGGCTTAATCGTAGGCACCCAGTACTGTGACCGCGCTGTCATCATCAACCCCGGGTCATCGTTTACAGTCAGGTGGTGACAGGAAGGGCTCCTGATCATGTGACCGCCAACGTGATCACAAAGCCCCGGGCACTAAAGTGAACGTTTAGTTAGAAAATTTAAGTCCCGCTAGATGACTTCCGGCTGGCCCCTTTTGCAGGTATAGCTATTATGTAAAACATTAAAAATAAGTGCCTATTCGGTTTAAGATCCAGTAATACACAGTTTCACCCTGCTCTGTCAAAGGGTCAGTTGCTCCCATTTTTTTTAGGCATTGCCAATTAGTAGAGGCCGATCTGCTGACAGCCTTAAAGCGGAATTAAGCCCTCCTAAACCTTTACAGCCAAGGAAGCTGCTTCTGTTTGATCTGCAACTGCCATGGTACGGCACATGTGATCAGTTATGACACCAGCCATTTAATGGCTTGACTGATTGGTTGAGGACACAAGTAAATGTGACATTTACATTTCTGGAATGCCAAGATTGCCATTTTTAAAC
The DNA here is from genome assembly GCA_029206835.1 of Rana muscosa. Taxonomy (NCBI): domain Eukaryota; kingdom Metazoa; phylum Chordata; class Amphibia; order Anura; family Ranidae; genus Rana; species Rana muscosa. The sequence continues at coordinate 186,051,321 of CM055126.1, read as the reverse complement.
CATTAAATCCATGGGTTTAGTTTGGTTTTATTATTTACTGCTGTTCAGGGGATCTGGGCTTCAGCAAAATGGCAGCCCCCAGTAAGAAGAAAAACAGGAGAAATGCTGGAGGCAATATACAGCACACAATAATTTTGGTGACATAATTATGAATGTGGAATGTATGTTCCTTGCTAAAAAACATTATCTCCCCCCAAGTTGTTATGGGTAAACTTCCGCTTTAAGATCCACTTAAATGGCCAGCTCCCACCAGCAAATGTTTAAGTAGCCTTTTTTCTCCACTTAAAAGAATAGAAAATGGGCCTAATAAGCACAGATACAGTTCTTGTTAAGAACTACAAATTTCAGCCAATCCCTGCAAGCCAATAGAAACTGCTATTTCAACAGTAAATGATGGTTTGCGTTCACCAAGATCACAACAAAAAAATACATTCTGATTGCTCGTTATAGGCCACCCTGCTTTCTTTGCTATTTTTTACCAAAGACACCAGTAGGCCTCTCACACTGGCGGCAGACTTTACCACCCACTGAAAAACAATCGCTTTTTAGACCACGGTTGACACTGTTTACATGCGTTTAGGAGGCGATACTGCTGCCTCCTGCATGTCCGTTTTTCAAGCGCCAGGCCAGGGGGATTTATTCTATCCCAACGCACATTTTACTTTGCACCATCATAGCGATGTTGCGACAAGCTTCCATTCACTTCAATCAGTGAGTTTGACAGACTATCAAATTCATTGCGCCAAGTAAACATTGCTGCAGATGTAGCGCATCTCACCCCTCTGGCCACCATGTAAATTTGGAGGTGAGCAGTCATAACACGACCAACTGCCTGTTTTTATTACCCCTCCGCCGCCAGTGTGAACTAAGCCTTAGGCCTCATTCACTCGTGGCATATTAATGCGTATGAACACAGCCGCTGCGCCAAACTTGACATACACTATATTACCAAAAGTATTGGGACACCTGCCATTACACGCACATGAACCTTAATGGCGTCTTAGTCCGTAGGGTTCAATATGGAGTTGGCCCACCCTTTGCAGCTATAACAGCTTCAACTCTTCTGGGAAGGCTGTCCTCAAGGTTTAGGAGTGTGTCTATGGGAATGTTTGACCATTCTTCCAGAAGCGCATTTGTGAGGTCAGCTTAACTAAACTATAGCTTTGCGGTGAACCAGGCCTAAGGCTTAGGTCACACTGGCGATGAACCAAGCCTAAGGCTTAGGTCACACTGGCGATGAACCAGGCCTAAGGCTTAGGTCACACTGGCGGTGAATAAGGATGAGCTCCGGTGTGTTTGCATAGTACACGTGCAGAGCCCGCCAGAAAGTCGGCACCGCGCTGCGCTAATCACAGCCAGGGAGACATTTCCCAATCTCTGCAGCCGAGCATCGGGAAATGTCTACCTGCCTGTCATTAGCGCAGCACAATGCCGACTTCCTGGCGGGCTCTGCACGTGTACTATGCAAACAAGCCGGAGCTCATCCTTAGCATCCTTGGTGAACGGGGCCTCGGGCTCAGTCCCCACTGGCGGCGAACGGGGCCTCGGGCTCAGTCCCCACTGGCGGCGAACGGGGCCTCGGGCTCAGTCCCCACTGGCGGCGAACGGGGCCTCGGGCTCAGTCCCCACTGGCGGCGAACGGGGCCTCAGTTCCTCAACAAACTACAGGCCTGACAGTTGTACAGCTCCAAAACACTTCCACTTTTCAATCCTTCTTCCAATAATAAACATTACAGTAAACGCAATAAATCCCGCAATGCCAAAACTAAACAAAGCTGTGCGGCTTGGTTATGTCTGACAAGCATCTATGTTACCCATAGCAACCAGACACTTCTGTTCATTATCCAGCCCACACTGGTTTCAGGCCTCTGGTTGCTACGGGCATCACAGACGCCTTTGCGCCACTTTTCTACGCCAGGCCTTAACGCCGCCCAGCTAAAATTCAAATCCCAGCAGAAACAGCAACGTTGGGGTTAAACAGCGGCCTGGTTGCTATGGCAATATGGCAAATATCAACCACACACACACACTCGCCTCCTCCCGTCTCTGCTGGCTTTATATACATATATTTTCCGAGTAAACATTTCTCTATTCCTAGAAGGCTGGGTACCAGGCAGGCAGACGATCACGTTTCCACATAGCAGAGCCGGCTGCACAGGCCAAAGTGGGATGGGTCACCGTGAACGCAGCCATAGATATTACACGATGTACGCAGGAAGTGGGCATCACTGGGGAGGGGTGCGTTCAACTGCCTGCAGAGCGTTGGAGAAGCAGCAAATAATAATAAAATTAAAAAACACAACACCTACAATAGTTCTGCAATGACGGAAAGGAAACAAAAGCAATCCTGTCCGGGGGACGGGGAGGGCTGAGGAAGTTGCAATGGAGATTCAGCATCCTATTTTGTTGTCCAATAGGAAAGAAAAAATAAATAAAAATAATAATAAACACAACAGAGGGTCACAGACAAAAACAAAAAAAAAAAACACCCAACGCTACATCATGCAAATGCGTGGAAATGAGAATTGCACGGTGCACCGGCGGGCAGCAGACAGGGGTCAGCGTGCAATGTGCCTTTTATCGGACGGCTATGCGCATATGCATGAGACAGGAGATGCTCTGCCTGCATAGGCCCTATGGCTAGGCTGCAGTCTACCCAGCACCAAGGGGGGTGGGGCACCAGACAAGATGGGGCATTAAGGGGGCTCTGGAATAAAAGAAGGTGGGGGGGGATCTCCACCGACGGGGGTAAAACAGGATGTTGGTGCCAGCCTAGGGTGTGTGCTTTAGAAGGGAGGTGGAGGGGAGTTTGGCGAGTGGATGGGGGGAGAGGAAGGGGGTTGACTTACATGGATGCAAGAGGTATATAGGATCTGTCCCTGCAGGAGGAGGAATGCCACCAAGGCTTGGGGCCTAGAGGTGGATAACAGCCAGCTGAAGCCACACCATCACCGAGGGGAGCATGAGAGGGAAGGGAAAAGGAAAGAAGGAAGGAGGGGGGAGGAGAGGAGAGCAGAGAGAGAGAGAGAGAGGGGGAGAGGGTGGGAGGAGGAGGAAGAGGGGAAGGATAGGGCTGCTGTTGCTGCTGCTTGTAGTATTGCTGCTGCTGTTGCAGATTCAGCCCATTGATTGCATGGAGGGATGGGAGGATCCGGTTGCTGCTTGGCTGGAGGCTGCTGCTGTCACCTTGCTGACACCCTGGGGTGCTGCTGTCACCTTGCTGACACCCTGGGGTGCTGCTGTCGCTGCAGGATTGCTGGATGAGCTGTGCTGTCAGCCCTGGATCATGAGGATCAGCTTCCCCCAGTGCTGTGTCTCCTCTTCCTGCACACACAGTGTTGTAGACTGTCTCTTCCTCCCTTGTACACACAGATCCTCCTCCTGCCTTCTCTCTTCCTTTCTCCAGCCTCTCTGTCTATGTGTCTCCCTCTTCCACCCTGCCTGCTGATGACCACTGGGTCCTACCGCCCTGCCTCCTGCTCCAAGGGGGAGGAGCCCGCTCTCACTCTGGATGTGTAGATAGCAGACAGGTGAGCTTTAACCTCTCAGCTGCTGGGCTGGAAGCGACTGAAAGCTCGCCATCCAGGGACGTAGGATGCGCTGGTTTTTCTGGGCTGACCACCGATACCCTAAAATGCATCTTTTATTTTTTTTTGGTTTAATGCATGTTTAAACATTTCACAATGTGCTATGGGGTTTTAGGGCTTATTTACATTTGCGCAGTAACGCGCGTTCCGTCACAAGCGCTGCATTAAAGTGACGCTAAACTCTGCTTCATATCAATTCTATTCAGGTATGTATTTTTGGGGCTTCATGCACACTGGATATTTCTGAAGCTGCTAGGGGCGCCTTTTTTTTTTTTCTGCCTCTAAACACCCCTCCATGTTAGTCTATGGTGGGATTTACTAAAACTGGGGTACACAGGGTTTGGTGCAGCTGTGCATAGTAGCCAATCAGCCATAGGTATGCGCACAGGGTGTGCCAGGTGTGCCTGGGCACGCCCTAATCACTCCATGTGGTGCATTTTCTCCCTGTTTAGACCCTGGAAATTTCACCAAATAAAATAAAATGTTTCTTCTTTTCTCCTAAAAAAAATTGTAAACAAAATAATAATAAAAATAATAATACAAATTACTGACACTGTCTACTGCTCTACTGACACCAATCTCTGCCCTTATGACACCATCCACTGCTCTGACATGGGCCTTATATATATATATATATATATATATATATATATATATATATATATATATAAACACACACATGCATATGTGTTTGAGCTTTGGGGTGCACACCTTAACCACTTCCGGACCACCGCACTTCTATATACGTCGGCACTTTGAAGAGGGATATCTCTGGTATGGCAGCAGCTAGCTGCCATAACCCAGGTATCCTCGTCTTCAGCCGGCGGTCCGGTTTCCGATAATGGTGGTCTCTGCGGATCTCTGCGGATCACCGTTATCGGCGGCGGGAGAGGCCCCCCTCCCGCCGCTCTCCTGTGCCCTCCGCCGCTATACTGGAGCCGTCGGCAGCGGCGGAGGCGATCGGGTCCTTCTTGTGATTGGGTATGGAGAAGAGTGAGGGGAAGATGGCCCCCACTCGTCTCCATACCATAGCAGGGTGGAAGAGAAGTCAAAACGTCACTTCCGCCCATAGCTCTTAAAGGGCCATTTTTTTTGTATTGCATTTTAGTGTAAATATGAGATCTGAAGTGTTTTTGACCCCAGATCTCATCTTTAAGAGGACCTGTCATGCTGTTTTCTATTACAAGGGATGTTTAATTTTTTTTTTAAAAGAACAGTGTCAAAAATAAAAATAAAAGGTAAAATAAATGAGAAAAAAATAAATGTAAACACGCCCCGTCCTGCCGAGCTCAGGGGCAGGAGCGAATGCATACCTGAGCAGCGCCCGCATATGAAAACGGTGTTCAAACCACACATGTGAGGTATCGCCGCGATCGGTAGAGCGAGCGCAATAATTCTAGCTCTAGACTTCCTATGTAACTAAAAACATGCAACCCGTAGAATTTTTTAAACGTCGCCTATGGAGATTTGTAAGGGTAAAAGTTTGTCGCCATTCCACGAGCGGGCGCAATTTTGAAGCATGACATGTTGGGTATCAATTTACTGGGCGTAACATTATCTTGTAAGACCGCTGCACAAATACGGTATTGCAATGACCGCCATTTTATTCTCTAGGGTGTTAGAATTTTTTTTATAACGTAAATTCCTAGCAAAAAAAAAATGTTCTTAAAGGGGAGTTCCAGCCTTTTTTATGTTTATTAAAAGTCAGCAGCTACAAAAAGTGTAGCTGCTGGCTTTTAATAAACAGACACTTACCTGTTCCACTGTCCAGCGACGCGGCCGAACGGAGCTTCGCTCCTCTCCCCCCCCTTCTCCGCCGGCGCCTCCATTCCTACTGCGGGCACTCACTGCGCATGCGCGAGCGGCGCTGCGCAATCTGAGCAGACAGGCGATCGCCTGTGACCTGTCACGTGTCCCAGGTGATCGCCTACAGGGAGGGGCCTCCTAAGGCGATATGACGTCTCCCTGGGCGGAAGGAGGAAGTGGGACTGTCCCACTCCTACTGAAGCCCCCACTCCCCCCCCTCCCCCAAAAAAAAAATTACATGCCAAATGTGGCATGTAAGAGGGCGAGGAGTGATTTAAGCGGAAGTTCCAATTTTGGGTGGAACTCCGCTTTAACTAGTAAACAACAAATCTCAGAAAGAGGCTCGGTCCTTAAGTGGTTGCAATAGGCTGTGCGCACCTATGCAATCAGCTTCTAACATCAGTTTGTTCAATTACGCTAAAGTACACACAATCAGATTTTCGGACGACCGTTTGTCCATTTTTTTTTTTTGCATGCTAGTCTCATGTCGAAAGTGAAGAGGTTACTCCCCATACGAAAATTTTCGTACGACAGAATACAATGTCAGAAGTGACGTAACGTGTTGAATAGTTTTGTATGTATTCTTTCGTTTCTGAGCATGCGTAGTCTTGCTCTTACGATTTTTTTCGGATGAAAACCATACTTATTATACGAAAATCGCACGTTGAGTTCACATCCAACAAAAATGTTATAGTCTGCGCATCCAGCTTTTGTCGGACAAAAACACGGAATCGGCTGTCGAAAGCACCATACTAACGAGCCGAAAATCGGCAGATCGTTCACCGGACTAAATTTTACTTACGATTTTCGTATCGTGTGTACGGGCCTTTGGACAATAAGCCCCTGTTCACACTGAACACGGGTTTAGATTTGCAAACTCGCATTTCAGTGCGAGTTTGGGGGCGATTTGAAAGACGACATCTGTGCGGGTTCATGCACAGATGTCTATTGAAATCGCCCCCAAAGTTGCCAAAAGAAGTTGTCCTGATTGAGACAGTGCCGTTGCCGGCAATAGGCTGCGATTTGACACGTCAAATTGCACCGATGTGAACGGGGGCTCCGAGCCAATTCACACCGAGGCGCTTTAAAAAGAGCCTAAAAAGCTTGCGAAACCCTATTTCTATTAAAATCATTGAATGCTTTCACACTGGGACGGTACGCTGGTGGGGAGGTGAAAAAAATCCTCTAGGCAGCATGTATAAAAAAAAGCGTCCCTCTCCATTGAAATAAATTGGAAGCGCCTGAAAAGCACTTCCAAAGTGCCTCAAAATGGTTCTTGAAGCCGTTTTTTAGTCACGTGACCTTCAAAAAAGCGCACCTCAAAAGCGATTGAAAAACGCTGCAAAAGCGCTCAGTTTTTTTATGGGCCTCAGTGCAGAAGGGCTCTAGGGCTCTGTTCACACATAGGCGTTTTGAATCATCACCACGATCCTGCCCGCGATTTCAAAACGCGCTGTTAAAATGTCAAATCGCACATCAGCGTGTTCAGGTGGCATTCATTTTAATGGCACCTAAAAACGTGGTGCGATTCTGCTGCACCAACCAAATTGCACGTCCAAAAGAAGTTCCGGAACTTTTTTGGGGCGACACACAATTTGGTTTGCTTGACAGAAGTTTTTTTTTTTTTTAACAGGAATGTTGGATTTTTATTTTTTTTTCATTTGATCAGCAGATGCAGGTCTTATCAGTGTATTCTGAGAGCAGAGGTGAGGAGTCCTGCTGTCAGAATACAATAACACAGCCGGGAGGACTCCTCCATCCACCTCTATTGTGTGGATGAGGAAATCTATTTGTTTTTTCTTTTTTTCAAACAGCACGCTGGCTGATGAAAATAAAATCAATCCACCTATAGCCAGCCTTACACTGGTCATACACTATATTTATTTATTTATTTATTTATTTTTTACAATTAATTTTACTATTTTTTTTTATTATTATTTATTATTATTTTTTTGTATTTTTTTGTATTTTTTATTATTTATTTTTTTTGTGAACTAGATGGTGTCTTTTTTCAACCTGACTAACAATGTAACTATACAATCTGATTGTACAATTTCTGTGCAATCTCCTTTAGGGCCCGTTCACATCATCGCATACGCTACGTGATTTTGACATCGCAATTTTCACACGATTCTGTGTGTCGCATAGGGTGTCCCTTTTACTTTAACGCACGTTTTTCACCTCCCGTAAAGAAACTCCTGCTCTTTTTCCAGCAAAAGCTTCACGTGATTTGTGAAGGCGTAGTTTGCCACTCGATCCTGTCGCACCACAATCGCAGAAGAATCACATTGGCGATTGGGGTTGCCGTTTAACGATAAGGGCACCCAAAATGCACGCAGAGTGTTGTGCTGCGATCCCAAATCGTGAGATGTGAACGGGGATTACCAAAACGATGTAATATGAGGGCAAACCTAAAGAACTGATTCAGGTGGTATCAAATCAGGCAGGCCCTTGCGCTATATAGTTGATGGTAGATCTAAGGGAGATTGTAGAATTACATTGTATAGTGTATAGTCAGCCTTAAGCCGGCCATACATGGATGGAAATTCGACCGGTATAGCAGGGAGCAGCCACATTTCGATCTATGTATGAGCAGGCTGATTGTACGCACGTTAATCCATCGTTCGACTTGGGTACAACTAGCCTGTTGGATTTTTCTACATGCAATTACTGCCGGCGGCTATAGCCACTAGCAGTAATCATTGTGTTCTGCTGGCAGGGCCCCCCCCCCACCACGCTGCCGGCAAAACACAATAGAATAAATACTTGTGCCTGGGACACAATCTCACCTTATGACGGCTATAAAACAAAGAGACTTGTCTGATTAGACCCAACTACTGCCTGAAATAATCTCAGATTGTATGGATCATTTTATAGATTGTCTCTTTACAATTCTAACAAATCTCAGCCTATGTTCATACTAATGACATGCAGGAATCGCAGCGAATCCTGTGCGTTTCTCGCGCCGCATTGAAATCGCACGGCGTTCATGCGATCTGCTGTGGGTGTCAATGTTAAAGGGATTGTAAAGGCAGAAGGTTTTTTATCTTAATGCGTGCTTTAAGATAAAAATCCTTCTGTATGCAGCAGCCCCCCTAATACTTACCTGAGGTTCCTCTCTGTCCAGCGATGTCCACGAGTGTTTCAGCCGTCCGATAAAACTCCTGATTGGCTGAGACGCAGCATTGGCGCCATTGGTTGATGCTGCGGTCAATCAAAGTCAGCTAGTCAATCAGGGGAGAGAGGGGGCGGGGCCGGGGCGGGGCTCCGTGTCTCAATGGATACAGGGAGCTGTAGCTCAGCTCGGGTGCCCCCATAGCAAGCTGCTTGCTGTGGGGGCACTGGACAGGAGGGAGGAGCCAGGATCACAGAAGAGGGACCTGAGAAGCGGCGGATCAGGGCTGCTTGGCGCAAATCCACTTCAACAGAGCATAGCATAGCATGTTTGTTATTTTTATATGAAAAAAAACAAGACTTTACGATAACTTTAAATGAACGCCCCCCCCTCCCCAACATAGTCCGATTGGCAGAATCGGATCGTATGGGTGTGATCCGATTCAGGTGCGGCAAAAAATAAATAAAGGGTCCTGCACCGTCTTGGTGCAAGTGCAGTGCGGTTCGGTGCAGTGCAGTTGAGCCATACAAAATGAATAGCTCAGATCGCACCGCAACAAGCATCGCATTTGATTTGCACAGGAATGCGGTGTGATTCCTGGGCGAATCGCATCCTGTGTGCAGCACGCAGAATAGGGGCTAGTTCACAGCATGTGCATTCCAGTGCTTTTTTTTTCTGCATCCAAAATGCATAGAAAGTTACATGGTTTTCAATGGCATAGTTCACACCAGTGCTTGCAATTCCAGTGTGGTCCAGTTTCAGAAAAAAAAAAGAGAACATGCTGCATTTTTCCTGCATAGAACTGTACTGGAACGCATTAATACGCATCAAAAACGCACCTACAAGCATCAAAAACACATTGGACCCCAGTACTCCAAAAAAACAAGAAAAAACGCATCCGGGAACGCAAAAAAAGGCGCATGGAGAAACACATCTGGAATGCATCATGTCATTTAAAAATAAGTTTAACATTTTTTAATCTGCAGCTTTCATGTAAAAAAAAAAAACGGGGTGATCCTAACATAGAGGTCCTTGCACAGGCAACACTTATTATAGGGTGACAACACTGTCCCTGCATTCTAAATGTGATTCTGTGTTGTCACTCCATCACACGCTCTCTCAGTGGGGACGACAATGGTCGCTCCAACTCACATTACACAGACATGGCACATTCTCCTCACCATCAGGAAATCCACCCTGAGAAATGCCAAGCAGCAATCATTGGTGTGCATGTAGACGGGAAGTGGCTGCTAAGAGGCTGCAAGAGATCAGCAAGACTGAGATTCAACAAAAGATGAAACCAGAAAACAGTAATTTTACTTCTCTACTATATAGTGAATGATAAGGAATAATAAAAACATCATCAGTCGGTTTAACAGATCATTTTATGCCCATCAATCCTGTGTGGTCCCTATTTTCCATCTCAGAAAGCTGTAGATATGTACAAAAAAAAATGTGAACATTATATTTTCTAAAAGAAACTGCATGGCAATTGTTAATGATGCACAGTGCTTTAGCAATCTAAGACTTAAAGTGGTAATGAACCCAAAAGCAAACATTTATTATAATGCAGCTTACCATTTCTTAGATGTGATGGCCGCATTTGTTTTCTTTTTTTAAGGGCTTGCTTTCTTTTATTTTCACCTGGTGATCCCGCCAGTACATCTGTTGTTTTTCAACATTACAAGCTGTCCTGTAGATGAAGCAGTTACATGGTTGAGACAAACCATTGAACACTGATAGGGGTGCTTACAGTGATCAGCTTTTATTCATTTATGTAAAACCTTTATCCCAAAAATAAAATAAAATGTTTGCTGTAATTGCTGTAATTGCTTATAAAGTATTAGCTGGAGTTTGGCTTCAATTTGTTAGTGTATTTAAATCTTCTAGTACATCTAACCAAAGAGGCGTGACTAGAACCTTCAGGTCCCTGTGCAAGAAACCATGAAGGGCCCACTTGGTCCCCGACTGGGCCCTTCCCACTGATCCCGGGGCCTTTTACTCCCATTGTGTGACTCTTTATTATGGTCCCGCAGCGGGCCACCTTCCTGCTGTCTTGGGCCCCCCCCCACGGTGGCAGAACACCAGAGCCCAGTCACAAGTCTGACCTTTGCGACCCTGGTAGTTCCCGCCACTGGTGTCAGTAATTTATTTCTTTTTTACCATTATTTTTATTTACAATTTTATTTTTTATTTTTTACATATTTTGAGACCCCTGTTGGGGGGCTTTGGTGAAATATTAGGGGTCTAAAGAGAGCCCTGATGTCTCACCTTTGAGACAAAGAAAGGGACAGAGGACAGATTCATCAGTTACTTTCTCTGCAGCCTCAGCTCCACAGAATGAATGAACAGGAATAGCTCTGTACAGAGCCTCCTGTTCATTCATAAACTGAAGCATAGTAAATTTACTATGCCCCAGCTATGAATGAATTAACCACTTGCCGACCAGCCGCCGTCATTAAACTGCGGCAGGTTCCCGCAAATCACCGTCGGTGTACGTCGGCTCCTTTTAAGAGCCATAGCAGGTGCACGCGTGCGCCCTCTGCACGGCGGGGGACCCGATGCGCGTGGCCGGCGGCCGTAATGTCCGCTGGCTACCCCGATTGTGGGAAAGAGAGCCAGAGTGGGGATCTGTCAATATAAACAGACAGATTCCCGTTCTGACAGGGGAGGAGAGGGAAATCTGCTGTTCCTAGTGATCAGGAACAGCGATCTCTCTCCTCCTCTAGTCAGTAGGTTTCGACCCCTTTCACACTGGGGCATTTTTCAGGTGCTTTAGTGCTGGAAATAGCCTTTGCTAAGCGCCTGAAAACCGCCTCCCATTCATTCAAGTGTGACTTTTCACACTGGGGCGGTGCGCTTGCGGGACGTTCTGAAAAGTCCTGCAAGCAGCATCTTTGGGGCGGCTTGGGAGCGCTGTATTTAACAATCCCAAAACGCCTTGCCCTGAAAAGCGATTTGAAATCGCTGCAACACGGACATTTTTAACCCCTTCCTTGGGGTTAAAAGCAACCCGATATCGGGCGCAAAGCGCTGCTAAAACAAGCAGTGCTTTAGTGCGAACGCGGCCACGGCCCCAGTGTGAAAGGGGTCTTAGAGCTCGTTTTTCGCTGAACTTCTACTTTAAGCATTAAAGCCTACGAAGCTGCAATATATTACATTTTTGGAGTTTTGGGTTTAATAACATTTTAATTAAAATTGCCATTGGGAGGTGGTAAACATAGGTGGTTGAGCTGCGTTTTTACCACTTAAGCGGCAAAGACACCTGGACGGGGTTGTACACAAAAATGATCCCGTTTCTTTAGTGGTCAGTACCACCGCCGAATGCTACCTGTTCAGATGAATGTGCTGCAACCATGAGCCAAATGTAAGATTGAAAATGTGGTGTGGTATTCCCATTCAAATACCCCATTCTGGTGTCCAAAAGGAAAAAAAGGCAATTGTGGAGCGGCAGTATCACCCCCTGGATGACTGTCACCTGCGCCTGTACTACTTTCCTTTAATATCCAACTAAAGTATCCTGTATGAGAGATACACAAGGACTACATTCAGTTACTATGTGATGCACAAGAATTAAAAATGAAAGGAAACCTTTCTTTACCTTCTCTAACAAAGCCAAATCCTTCATTTGTGTCTCACACACTCCCCCTCCCAAACACTGCAGATCACAGTGGGAGGGGTCCAGCAACAGAGGCAATGCTGCCAATCCAGAAAGCAGTGGGTGTGGCCTGGTGCTGATTGACAAGACGCAGGCTTGGAACTCAGCAGTGACAATGCTGATAGCCACGCCCCTGCAGCATCTTTTAATCTACTTTAACCACTTCAGCTCCAGAAGATTTACCCCCCTTCATGACCAGGCCATTCTTTGTGATACAGCACTGCTTTACTTTAACTGACAATTGCGCGGTCGCACAACGTTGTACCCAAATAAAATTGATGTCCTTTTTTTCCCACAAATAGAGCTTCTGTGGTTTTTATTTTTTTGTGCTTTAAACAACAAAAGACTGACAATTTTGAAAAAAATATAAAAATTTACCTTCTGCTATAAAATACATCCAATAAAAACAAATAAAAAAATCTAATTTCTTCATAAATTTAGGCCAATATGTATTCTGCTACATATTTTCAGTAAAGTAAAATTCCCAATAAGCGTATATTGATTGGTTTGCGCAAAAGTTATAGCATCTACAAACTATGGGATATATTTATGGATTTTTTTTGCTAGTAATGGCAGCAACCAGGGGGACTTCTATAATGCAGGCGGACAAATTGGACACTAATTTAAACTTTCGACACTTATTTGGGGCCCAGTGGCGCAATTCGATGCCGTCGCCGCCATCTTGCTACACCCTATGCCTATGCCTAGGAAGCTACCGCGCATGCGTCAAAGTCATTTCAAGCATGCGCGGGTTTCCACGGCGACAGGTAAGTGTGCACACGCTCGGGTTTCTCGTCGAGAAACAGGCCGACGAGACTCTCGACGAGAAAAAAGACCGCAGGTCGTCTTTTTTCTCGTCGGGAAATCTGGGCAGTTTTCTTGACGAGAAAACTGAAACCCGCATACACACAGCCGGTTTTCTCGGCAAGAAAGCTCTCCCGGCAGTTTTTTGCCGAGAAAACCGGTCGTGTGTACACGCCCTAACTCGCCGATCGATTGCTATTACAAGCAGCAGGCAGCGACATCCCCCCCCCCCTCTCCACCTTCTGCGGCTCTATCAGGCTCTGCCGTCCCACCAGGAGATCTGGGTGACCAGGCGGCATGTCCACCAACTGGCTGGACAGCCAAGCAAAGCCAGGATCACTTCCAGTTTCCTCTGAAACCATTGGCGCCGTTTAATCGCAGAAAAGTGCAGGAACCTTTTTCAAAGTTGCTTTACTTTAGTCGCAACGATTTGAACGGTTCCATTCCGAAAAATAGGGTGAAAGTCATACGACTTTGAACTGTCAAATCGCATTGGTGTGAACGAGGGCTTAAGTCTTAAGACCTTTCCACATGGGCCGCAGTGGTGGATCGCTGTCCAGATTTCGGGGATATTACTGACTCCAGCTGTTTTGTTATCCCAAAGGGTATTTTACTTGAAATAATGCGCCACAACCACCAGCGCCGCATTTGGCACATAGCTGCAGGGCGGTCTCCATGACTTTAATGGGCACACACATGGATGTAGCTACCGCAACGCACATGCCTGTTTCTTTTGCAGCGCTCTACCTGTGTGAACGGGGCCTAAGAGAATGGCAGTTGGGCCATTGGCCGTTCAGTCCCCCTGAGGAGGTACACACACCATGGCTCAGCCTTCATTCTATGTACACGTCTAGGAATGTGGCAGTTGCTGGTTCTACTTCTCTCGCTGTGTATGAGTTTTTGCTGTGGCTTTGCACACGAATCTGGGTCACCACTAACCAAATGACGTTCTTTTAATAGCAAATTATTCAGAATTTGAACACGCCGTCTCGACCTCTGACCAAACTCAGCGCAACTTGTGATCGGTGATAAGGAAAACAGCGAAAACATGACGCACCGGGCTTTATGTTCCATTCTTTAGCACTTTATCTGCATATAACTAGACAAAGGGATGTGTCACTCAAAGCAGCCAATCAGATTTCAGCTATCACTTCACTGCTGTAGGACAGAAAAGGGAAGAAGGGATCTGATTGGTTGCAATACAAAGTACAGGCATATTTCTACTGCAATGGGGGAACTTTGGTATTGTGAGTAGTTCATATTCTTAATTATGTTGTTTTGCTCTTAAATTGTCTTCCTGTTCCTCTAAGGCAGGGGTCTCCAAATTTTAAAAACAAAGGAACAATTTATTGTTCTTCAGACTTTAGGGGAGCTGGACTGAGGCCTGTGGGTGTAGAAAATACCCTGGCATCAGTGGCCTTAAACTTGGTGGTCATTATGAGCAAAAGAATTACATAGCACCTGTGGTCAGTAGGAGGATGGATAGTATCCCATCATTGCTATTAGTGGGTGGAATAGTGCCCCATCGTTGGTGTCAGTAGGAGGAATAGTGAGTGCCCCATCGTTGGTGTCAGTAAGAGGAAAAGTTCTGCATCATTGGTGTCAGTAGGAGGAATAGTGCCCCATCGTTGGTGTCAGTAAGAGGAATAGTGCCCCATTGTTGGTGTCAGTAGGAAGAATAGTGCCCTATTGATGTCAGTGGGAGGAATAGTGCCCCATCGTTGGGTGTCAAAGGGAGGAATAGTGCCCCATTGTTGGTGTCAGTAGGAAGAATAGTGCCCCATTGATGTCAGGGGGAGGAATAGTGCCCCATCATTGGGTGTCATAGGGAGGAATAGTGCCCCATCTTTGGTGTCAGTGGGAGGAATAGTACCCCATCATTGGTGTCAGTGGGAGGAATAGTGCCCAACTGTTGGTGTCATTGGGAGGAATAGTGCCCCATCATTGGTGTCAGTAGGAAGAATAGTGCCCCATTGATGTCAGGGGGAGGAATAGTGCCCCATCATTGGGTGTCATAGGGAGGAATAGTGCCCCATCTTTGGTGTCAGTGGGAGGAATAGTACCCCATCATTGGTGTCAGTGGGAGGAATAGTGCCCAACTGTTGGTGTCATTGGGAGGAATAGTGCCCCATCGTTGGTGTCAGCGGGAGTATATATACAGGTATAAGCGCAAAAAGCTAATGCTCCTGTCCTTTGCCAGTTAGCAGCAGTTGGTATTGTGCAGGGGATAGTCTCTGAGAGTCCATATAAAATAGTTTATAGTATGGAGGGGATGGGAGCGAAAAGTCCAAGGGCTCTAGAGGCTGCCATCATAGGGGAACAGAAACCTGATTCCAGACTGCAAACAAACACAAGAAGAGAGGCGCCTCTAAGAGTAGACGTTTTATAACACTTTTAATTAGTTGGATCCACTGCGTTGTGCTGGTATCACTCTGTCAGATGAAGCCATGAGGAACTTCTGCGTCAGACCGAGGCTTGAAAAGCAAGCAGAGATGGCTGCAGAGAGATGGCATCACCTGGTAATGGACGCGCTTCCTGAGTTGGCGCACTACGATAGGAAGGCAAGCCGCACTCCTTTTTCAACATAAGACTCGTAGGGAGGAATAGTGCCCCATCGTTGGTGTCAGTGGGAAGAATAGTGCCACATCGTTGGTGTCGGTGGGAAGAATAGTGCCACATCGTTGGTGTCGGTGGGAGGAATAGTGCCACATCGTTGGTGTCGGTGAGAGGAATAGTGCCACATCGTTGGTGTTGATGGGGGGAATAGTGCCTCATCGTTGGTGTCAATGGGAGGAATAGTGCCCCATCGTTGGTGTCAGTGGGAGGAATAGTGCCACATCGTTGGTGTCAGTGGGAGGAATAGTGCCACATCGTTGGTGTCAATGGTAGGAATAGTGCCACATCGTTGGTGTCAGTGGGCGGAATAGTGCCCCATCGTTGGTGTCAGTGGGAGGAATATTGCCCCATTGTTGGTGTCAATTGGAGGAATAGTGCCCCCATCATTGGTGTCAGTGGGAAGAATAGTGCACCATCATTGGTGTCAGTAGGAGGAGACGTGCCCCATCGGTGTCATTGGGATCATCTTTACCCTGCACTGAAATGCAATTTTAAGAACAGCTCAGGTCCATTTTGTGTCTGTTCTCATGCATATCGCATGAAAACCTATGTATGACGGCCTGTTTTAACCCCCTAAATGTCGTCCTACTGTGCCGCAACCACGTGCGTGGTTGTGGGCCGATAGTAGTGCTGAGAGGGACAGGGATAGAATTCCTGCATGTGTACACCCCAGGTGGCTGTCTTTCCAGCTAAATGGGGTAGCAGTTGAGGGTCAGTAAAAACGTGCCCCCCCTCCCCCAACCAGAGTGTAAACAAGACAATATAGACACTATGGTCTTACTTACCTTTTTATGCTACGTTTACATGAGCGCATAGTCTCCCACGTACAGAAGAGGCTAAAATATAGCCTATGGAGGCAGTAATACGTATTGCTATGGCTGCATACAAGCTGGCCGGTCAAGCCGCGGCCAGTCTGTGTGCAACCAGAACTCCACAAAAACGCAGACTCTGGATGCACACTAGCTGTGGCCAGGGTCGATCGGTGGCTCTTTTTGCATGTAACCGCTCAACTGCGATCAGCTGCAGCACTGACCATGGATTTTTATCTGACAGCCACCACTGACTTACATGGGTTGCCGGATCCCAGTATCTGGTGACACAAGCCACATAAACAAACAGCCCATTCAGCACATGTCTAAATAAGGCCTCATAACTCTCAGATCACTTTTTCCTGCTTTTAGATGCTCGTGCTACCCTATGCACAATAAATGCACCACAGAAGCTCCCGCATCTTTTTAGGCGTGGAGAGTCACGTGTTTTTTCATGGCGTATTCTTTCCACAGACCTGATACCTGCGTGTTGGTAAAAGTCGGCATTTGCCGTCGCAAAGTATTATGGTCCATCCATCTACAATAGTACATACCAACATCCCTGAAGAAGAGGGAGGCAGTTCACCCGAAACACGTTGGATCAACCTGTACATTCTCATGCTTTCAATAAATGATTGTAATCTCCCACCAAAAGCATTTTTTTTTGGACACAAAGGGCGCTCCTTTCTTCTCATTCAAGTGTAGCGGGGTCTTAAAAGTTAGTGGGATACACCTGGGGGTAGAGAGACCCAGGTGTGTAATTATGTCAGGGATTTGACCCCTTTTTCTTATTCGTGGAGGATTGGGTGGTGTAATATTCTCTTTGACCAGTGGGTGTCAGTGTACCTACTGGCTCGAGGTAGAATCACTACCACAGTGCTACCCTTCTTTGTCCCTTCCTGGAGATGGTACGGCTGGGGCGGGGGACCCACCGTGGTGTCGATGGGAGGAGATAAAAGGGGGAGACGCCCTCGCCACGAGGTCTGTTGGTTTTCGGAAGAGATCATCTCGTCACGCACCCAGGCACCTTAGGCCTGGGTGCGGGCGGTTCAAGGTTCCGGCCTAGGCGCCCAAGGCCTGGCCGGAACGAAGATGGAGTCCATCCCAGGCACCTTCAGCCTGGGGTGAGGTACTATTAAGGAGGCCTGGGACCCGGTGACTCCGACTGGGTCCCGCGAGGGTGAAGTTGCTCCAGGGCGCCCCTTGCGAGGGGACCCGCATCTGAGGTGAGGAGGCTGGGGGGGGGGTCACCCGTCCGAAGACCCGGTGTAGCGTCAACCCGGTGACGGATGGGCCTTCGGTAACTCCCTTGGAGGACATCTTCCCCTGATATGGGCTACAGCGCAGCGGAGGAGCTTTCATCAAGATTCCTGCAACCCCTGGTCATAGCACAGGGAGTGTAGGGACTAGGAACCTGTACAGTGCCTCGACCTGCTTCCCCATCGTATCATGCCGTTGCATTTGACTGTATGTGGAGATACGCAATAAACCTGAGTTTGGACTTTGATGGGTGTATGGACTCTGTTGATGGGAACAAAGGGAGATTCCGGCACGGAAGGACTGACCCTCATAACCAGCACACATTTGGCCCGAGGAAAAGATTGATACTGGCCTTCACCTCACCCACATGCACGGGGAGGACATGGGCCGTAGCGCACCTCACTCTGTCACTCGACATACCCCTAGTTAAAGAGGTCGGGGTGAGGCCGCTACACAAGCATTAGGAATGAATGGCACCCCGAGCTTGATGCCTGTTGTGCCGAGATTTTAGCGTAAACCATAATCGCGCGCAGAATTGCGTGATTCTGCTCACGATTTTGCTGCAGTAAGGCATGAAAGGGGCCTTATTTTTTTAAACAATCCAGAGACACAGTTGGCAACAAAAGGATGATATTGTTTGTATCACCTTTCAGAAATGACTAGGACGTCATAAATACCTCCTTTTACTTGGTGAATATAAATGGATACAAAGCAGATTAATGCATACCAAACAATCTACAAAATGCTTTTCCATCAGCAGAACAGAATGACTAGAGAGAGAATTTTCCGAGTCTGTAAACATCTCCTCCCCTAACCATTCCAAACATGTACACATCATTTCTAGTCTAGACGCTGCAAACTAGACCAACACCTGTGTACGGGGCTCCGATAAACCAGGGTTTCCGATGTCAGTGCAGCCAGATGGAGCGTACACAACCAATGAAAGAGATGGAGAGGGGAAGACCAGGAGCCCGAGAACAAAGCAATCCATCGGATCTCCGAAATGTGTACAAAGATGGAGAGTCCAAATCCTTGAATCTTCTCCCTTTCCGAATGTAGTGCTACCCCTGTAGGAGCCGCTGGTTAAGATGGGCCTTCTGTTCTTAGCCTCGACCTTCTCAGGAGCCTTGGCCCCTCTGACACACCAGGTTGAGAGGATAACTCAATGATTCCTGTTACCCAATGCCAAAGTTATCTTAAGAAATCAGACACCTAGCACTTGATAATGGTAACCTCAATTTAATATGCTCTGATAACCCCACAAGTACACGCAAAGTAGTTATAGGGGTATCACAGTCCAGCATACTGAATGGCTAAAAAAGTAAATGATAAATAAATAAAAAACTAGGCATAAGAGAGGCATGGGACATGTGAATCAGCAGGAACAGTAGCAGCGCCACCCCATGATACAATAACAGGCAGTAGTAAAACACTGTATAACAATAACAGGGCTATACTGCCAATATGCAATAATGGTGGATGTGCTATGCCTTGACCAACTGGTAAAAACGTAGTTAGAATTAAAAAACATAAACAGTGTAGGAGCAAGAGGGGAACTTGTAAGATGAATGGTGGAGGCAGTCTCTAAGGTTGATCTTCTGCCAGCTAACGTTGGGGTCCTTTTGAGGAACATTGGTGCACTTAAGATAGTTCGTAAACTTGCACGCAGTTAAGTGGTGATGGTCCAATGTAGACAGTGGTATAAGGAACAAAACTGGGCCAGAGATGGTGATGATGCACTAAGGTGTAGCAAAAATATTGCAGAAATTATTATAGAGAATGGAGGGGTGGGGAAAGAGTAGTACAGATGTCCTACTCTCAGTAACTTGAATACTGCTGAGACTCCCACAGGTGACTATAGACTTTTAGCGGTGGAAGGGGCCCCTTCGGTCTGGTTCCGACATGGCTGCAACTCACTCAACAAGAGGAAGGAGGCTGGCAAACTCTCCGGTCTCTCAGCGGCAAGCCCATATTGTCAGCAAGGATGTTAGATGCGACTGGATCCTTGGCAATGTCACTCCCCACCTTGGGCTCTTTAGTAGGGTGACCAGACATCCCCGGTTTCCGGGGACAGTCCCCGGATTGAGGACACTGTCCCCGGACCAAGTCTGTCCCTGGTTTTGTCCCCGGATTGGATTTGAACAGGGGCTGGGGCAATTTCAAAGACAGTCAGTGCAGAATAAAAAATAAACAATCTGATTTACACACCCCCACACTGCAGCTCCTACTAGCTTAAGCGGGTGTATTTTTCTCCATTATCTGTGCCCATTTCTGATGATCATGTGCTGGTCGGAGCAGAGGGACCATTGCTTCAGTTTCGGGTGCATGCCCATTCAGCTCCGCTCGCATGTTCTTCTGCCTTGGCTCAAGTCCTGGCCAGTCGCCTACCTGCTTATCTCCTTGCCTTCCCTGGCAGAGTGATCTTCCTCTGTTCCCCACCCAGTAGTAGCCGGGGGCCCGGAGAGTAAGATTTGACAGGCTGTGAGGCAGGCGGCAGCGGCGACGGGCAGAGAGACGCTGATTGCTGCCATTACTAGTAAAAAAAAAATATGTCCCTGGATTTCATTTAAAAAATCTGGTCACCTTATCTTTAGGGCTAGATCAATCTCCGCCAACAGATCTGAATCTGAATCTGCAGACTCCCACAGCACCAAGAGAGCTGGCTTTTCCCAGACAAAAGAATATAAGGCTCCTCCTGACCTGTAGTTTGGAAAAGTCAGTTATGACCGCCACCTTGAACTACAGCTCCCATGATTCCAGATATCTTGCGCAGAAGTCTATGTGTTCGTATCCACTTAGCTCTCCCCCTGCTGGCCAGAGGAGAATTTTGCAGCTCAATATACACAACTATGATGACAGAAATGAAAACAGAGTAACGTCTTTGTCTCCATATTGTCATAGCCCAGTACCTTGCTACACAAATAGATTCAATTATTATACACGTTCTGTAGAGTTCCTAGCAAAATTATAATAACATTTATTTTTATTTTTTAACAAATTTAGAATGAACATTTGACTATTAGTAAAAGTTGACATTTAAACCTTGAGATGCATACAGGGAGTACATTGCAAAGCAGGGATGAGAAACTGAGAGATCATTAGTGAAAATCAGCACACTTTACACACATTACACATAGTTAGGCACACTTTTAACCCCTTGATCGACCTAGATGTTAACCCCTTCCCAGCCAGTGTCATTAGTACAGTGAGTGTGTATAGTATAATCACTGATCAATGTAATAATGTCACTGGTGATGTCAGTCAGTTCCCCCCCAGCGTCAGTTAGTGCCAGATTGACCACAGCAGTATCGCAGTCTTGTTATAAGTTGCTGATCGCCGCCATTAGTAGTCTATAAAAAACTCCAGCATATATACCATAGTTTGTAGACGCTATAACTTTCATGCAAACCAATCAATATACACTTATTGAGGTTTTTGCTTTAAAAAAACATGTAGCAGAATATTTTTTGGCCAAACATTTATGAAGAAATTAGATTTTTTTCATTTTTTTTATTGGATATGTTTTATGGCAGAAAGTAAAAATTATATATTTTTTTTCAAAATGTTCCACCTTTTCGTCTATATCGCAAAAAAAAAAAATCAGATCAAATACCACCAAAAGAAATCTCTATTTGTGTCAGAAAATTATATAAATTTTGTTTGGGTACAGCGTTGCATGACCGCACAATTACCAGTTAAAGTAGTGCAGTGCCGAATAGAAAAAAATGGCCTGGTCATGAAGGGGGGTAAAATCTTCCAAAGCGCAAGTGATTAAGGCTCCATTCACACTTGTGCGACTTGTCATGCAACTTTGGACATTTATGCAACTTGAATGCCATAAACTTGAATGTTAATCCTCAGAACTTGCATGAAAGTCGTACCTGAATATTATACAATGCAACAGTTGTCCATTATCACTGGTCAAAGCCAAAGTCGTATCCAAGTTGCACCCATCCAAAATTGTGTCAAAGTTTCACTCCAAAGTTGGCACAAGTTTGGAGTCATACAAGTTTGAATGGAGCCTTATTCAAGCTGTACAGCTCCAGTGATCCTGGAACACATCTGCTGATGATGCTGGAATGCACTCCCTGCTCCCTCTCATATACTGAAGCTTCTGTATTATTTTCTGTCCAGTATCCCAGGTGAGAAGACATTACTTGGTACTTCCTGCTATGGAAGAGTATATGACTCACTCAGAGCTCATTTACATCAGCGGCCATGCATCACATTGTGGTATCCTACGCATCACAACACACTTCACCACAATGCCGCAACACATTGTGGTGAAGTGTGTTGTGATGCGTAGGATACCACATTTCTGAATGACACCACCATGTATGTTGCCAACGATCGTACCTTGCAGTACCATACAACTCTCAAGCACCTAAAATCCCTACTCCACCAGAAATTATTTTGAAGACCCCCACGCATGTACCAATGTAAATGCACACGTCGGGGGGGGGGGGACACCTACACATGAAAAGGTTAATTGTGCTAAACATGTTACATGGAATGAGAGCAATATTTCTAGGCCCATTATTTATGGTTAACTCTAAATTGATGACCTATCAGGGTTTTGTAAGCGTTGCCTATGGAAGTTATATGGTAGCACGTGCAATTTCAAGGTTTGATGCATTGGGTATCTATTTACTTGGCGCACTAAAATTACTGTAATGTAATATACTTTTTCATGAAATGTCGCATTTCTTACCCGTTGCGCTAATATCACGTGACATAAAAAATTGGAACTATCACAATTTAATTGCCTAGGGTGTCTGCTTTCAGAAAATCTGAATAACTATATTATTTTGGGGGGGTTTATTTATTTATTAAGGTATTTTTTATGTAATCTTCAGGTTTAAAATGCAAACATGTAAACACAAAAACACAAAAGGCTTGTGGCAGCATTAAATTAGGCCCCTTTCACACTGAGGCGTTTCAATAACGCGCTAAAAACTATTAGCTAGCGCGGTAAAAACGCATAGGCCTTAGCGCTATTTTTAAAAACAGCGCTAACGCCTATGCGTTTTTACCGCGGTTTTACAGCGGTACTCATTAATTTCAATGGGGATAGCCGTTTTTACAGGAACTATTTTATGCGCCCCAAAGATGCTCAAAAAAGCTGTTTGCAGGATTTTTTACAACGCACAGCCAGCACAACGCCTCAGTGTGAAAGCCCTCAGGGCTTTCACATTGAGAATGCTGGGGCAGGATTATTTCAGGCGTTTTTACAGCGCTATTTTTACCGCTAAAACGCCTGAAAAACGCCTCAGTGTGAAAGGGGCCTTAGGGTTTATTTCATTCTTACAGGTAATTATATAGTCCCTGCCTTCAAGGAGCTTACAATCTAAGGTCCCTAACTCACATTTATACATACACATACTGTACTGGGAACAGTTTAGACAGGAGCTAATTAAGCACTTAAGCATTTAATCCGCTATATGATTAAAAAAAGTTTGGTAAAACAAAGTGTAAAAAATGAAAGTCCCACATAAGCACTTAAAATCCCCCCCCCCCCAAAAAAAAATAATTGAGACCCCCACACACGTACCAATGACCTTCAGAAGATTTTTACCCCCCCCCCCATGACCAGGCCATTTTTTGGGGAAACGGCACTGTGGTACTGACAATTGGGCGGTCGGGCAGCGCTGTACCCAAATAAAAAAAAATTATGATTTTTTTTCCCCACAAATAGACGTTTTTTTTTTTGGTGGTATTTGATCACCTCTGCGGTTTTTTTTCATTTTTTTTTTCATGCTATAAACAAAAATAGATCGACAATTAAAAAAATATATATATATATATATACAGTATATATATTGTGAGGGGGTTAACTCGGTAGCGGGTGTGTGTGACCCCCTGGTTGGGCTCCCCACACAAAAACAGGGCCAGCAGACGGAGGTTGTGGTTTTCAAAATCAAAAGGTGCGGTTTATTTCTCTATGTACAGTGACAAAAACACAGCAAAGCCAAAAAGAAACAAACAAAATAAATCCTGGTCAGTTTGACCTCTGACTAAACATACAGGTTTCCTAACTAACAACTGGGATCAGCCTGGTGCTGTCCTAGTCCCTAAGTCCCTGGTTTAGTAAAAGTCCAATCAAATAGCCACACAGGCTTTGCCTCACCGCACAGGGGTTCACTCTCCCTAGACAGTCCACACAGGTCTGGTTCCAGGCATGAGCTAACATCTAATGAAGCTGGGAGTTCTTATAGAGGCCTAAATGAGCTGACAAGCTTCAGCTGGTCTCATCAACTCCCTGTCTCACGACGCCCAGCACTCTCCCTAGAGGTATGAGTCATTCATGAGCCCACTAGCCTCAGCTGGGCTTCATCAACTCCCTAGTTGTATAAGTCGGCATAAAGCCTGAATCTGGGAGAAATATATCTACCCCCCTGGATGCAACCAGGTGACTTTACCTTCCTGCTGTCACATACCCCCCCCCCTCTTGTTTTAACCTCGGGGTTGGAACACCAGCAATCAGGCATTCATGTACTCGAGACAAAGCATCCACATTCCCCATTTGAACGCCAGGGCGATGCTTTACTGTGAAGTTGAATTCCTGTAGGGCCAGGAACCACCTATTCACTCTTCTATTTGTCTCCTTGTTTTGAGCCATCCACTTTAACGGAGCGTGATCCGTAACCATGTCAAAGTGCCTACCTAGCAGATAGTACCGAAGGGAATCTAGAGCCCACTTCACCGCTAAACACTCCTTTTCAACCGTGGCGTAATTTACCTCATGGGACTTCAACTTCCTGCTGAGGTAAATGACTGGGTGCTCTTCCCCGTTCCAGACCTGGGACAATACTGCTCCTAACCCCACATCTGACGCATCACTTTGTACGACAAAGTCTTTAGAGAAGTCAGGTGAGTACAACACTGGCTGGCTACATAAGGCTTGTTTCAAGAATTGGAATGCTGCCTCAGCCTCGGGGGTCCATTTAATCATGACCGACCCTTTCCCTTTCGTCAGGTTGGTTAGGGGCACAGCCTTAGAAGCAAAGTGGGGAATGAAGCGCCGATAATAACCCGCGATTCCCAGAAAGGCTCGTACCTGCTTCTTGCTGTTGGGACGTGGCCAACTCTGGATGGCCTCGACTTTGTTGAGTTGGGGTTTTATTACTCCCCTGCCAATGGTGTACCCAAGATATTTGGCCTCCTCCTGCCCAATGGTACACTTCTTGGGGTTAGCCGTAAACCCCGCTTCCCGGATAGAGTCTAGGACTGCTTGCACTTTTGGCAGATGTGAGGCCCAATCTGTGCTATGGACAATTACGTCATCCAGGTAAGCCGCAGCATACTTCCGATGGGGCCTCAGTATCTGGTCCATTTTCCGCTGGAATGTGGCCGGCGCATTCTGTAACCCGAACGGCATTCT
Source organism: Rana muscosa (assembly GCA_029206835.1). NCBI lineage: Eukaryota > Metazoa > Chordata > Amphibia > Anura > Ranidae > Rana > Rana muscosa. The sequence continues at coordinate 186,026,285 of CM055126.1, read as the reverse complement.
CTTATATTGGAACGCCCCGTCTGGGGTTACAAATGCGGTTTTCTCTTTGGCCGACTTGGCCAGGGGAATTTGCCAATACCCTTTTGTGAGGTCAAGAGTCGTCATGTATCGGGCTGTTCCCAGCCGGTCGATCAACTCATCTATACGTGGCATGGGGTAGGTGTCAAATTTTGTAACTTTGTTCAACTGACGAAAATCGTTACAAAATCGCCAGCTCCCATCCGGTTTAGGCACCAACACAATGGGACTAGACCAATCACTTTGGGACTCCTCTATCACCCCTAAGTTCAGCATTTTCTGTACTTCCTCCCGTATTGCCTCCCGTCGGGCCTCTGGGATCCGATAGGGTTTTAACTTCACCCTTTCACCGGGCGGGGTAATAATATCATGCTCTACCCCAGATGTTTGTCCCGGCAGCTCAGAGAACACCTCCTTGTTGCGAAGCACAAACTCCTTAACCTCCTGTTGTTGGGGTTGTGACAAGGTGGCTGCTATTCCAACCTCCGGAATCACGCAACCAGTTTGAGCTGGTGACCAAGTTTCTGCGACTAGGGACTCTCTATCCCTCCAGGCTTTCAACAGATTAACGTGATATATCTGTTCGGGCTTTCGCCTTCCTGGTTGTCTGACCTTGTAATTCACTTCGCTCACTTTTTCCATTATCTCGTAGGGGCCTTGCCATTTGGCAAGGAATTTACTTTCAACCGTAGGGACAAGTACCAATATCCTATCCCCCGGGGAAAAGGTACGGGTCTTTGCTCCACGGTTGTACACTCTCTGCTGTGCCAACTGCGCTTGGGCCAAATGTTCCTTCACGATGGGCATTACCTGTGCAATTCGATCTTGCATCAGGGCGACATGCTCAATCACACTCCTGTGGGGAGAACTCTCACTTTCCCAAGTTTCCTTGGCAATATCCAACAGCCCTCTTGGGTGTCTCCCATACAGTAACTCAAAGGGGGAGAATCCCGTAGAGGATTGGGGCACCTCCCTAATAGCAAACATCAAATAAGGAAGTAGACAGTCCCAATCCTTTCCATCTCTATCCACCACTTTCTTCAACATTTGTTTTAGGGTTTTGTTGAATCTTTCAACCAGCCCATCGGTTTGGGGGTGATACACAGATGTACGCAATTGCGTCACTTTGAGCAATTTACACAGCTCTTTCATAACCCGGGACATAAAGGGTGTACCTTGGTCCGTAAGCAGTTCTTTACAAATACCCACCCGGCTAAAAACAAGAGATAGCTCTTTGGCTATGGTTTTGGCCGAGGTATTTCTGAGAGGGATCGCTTCTGGATAACGGGTGGCATAGTCCATTATAACCAATATGTACTGGTGCCCCCTAGCGGACTTGATTATAGGACCTACCAAATCCATTGCGATTCTCTCAAACGGGACCTCAATGATGGGTAGAGGGACCAGCGGGCTACGGAAATGTGGCATCGGGGCCGACCTCTGACACACAGGGCAGGAGGAACAATAATTTTCTATGTCCTTCATCACCCCAGGCCAATAGAATCTCTGTAATACCCTCTCTCGGGTTTTCTCTGTCCCCAGATGACCTCCAAGAATGTGCCCATGGGCCAACTCCAACACCAACTTCCTGTAAGGTTTGGGCACCACCAGCTGCTCAACGGTTTCTTCTGCCCTTTTTGCCACCCGATACAGTAGGTCCTTCTCTACGCTGAAGTATGGGTAAGTGCAGGTATTATCTGGGTTCACTAACTCGCCATCTATTTCCACTACGTTTTCCCGTGCCTTTATTAGGGCGGGGTCTTTTAACTGTTCTGTGGCAAAATTTTCCCTGTGAACCTCCAGATCAGAAAACTCCACAGACGGTAGGTTTTCGTCTGAGGAGGTGGGCTCCTCTCCAGTTTCTTGAGTCTCCCCTGCAAATACTGACAAGGGAAATTCTGGAGAGTCCTCACCACTCTCAGAGGAATTCTGGCTATCACATTCCTGGTACATAGGGGCACCAGTGGGGGGCTCAGGATCATCCCACAGTTCCCAGAACTTCGGAAAATCCCTTCCCACAATGGCGTCATGCGGTAACTGAGATACTAAGCCCACTGGATGAGAGAGGGTACCTTTGGGGGTCTCGAAACACACTGTAGTCACTGGATACTCTCGGGTGTCCCCATGCACACAAATAACAGCTACCTTGCTATTCCCAGAGACCTCTGTTTTAACTAATTCAGCCTTTATCAGGGTCACAAGGCTACCTGAATCCAGTAATACCACAACATTTCTACCATTAATACACATTTTGCATAAATGTTTCTCAGTTCCTCGAATGGCAGTGCATGCGACTGTCGCACACAGCGACTGACGTCTGCCCGTCAGAAAGTCACACTGCATGGGTTCCTCCACAACCGGGCAATTGGCTGCAATATGTCCCGCTTGCCGGCAGCGGTAGCAAACGATCCTTCTTGCGGCCTCTTGAGCCGCTGATTTCCCAGGCTGTTCTCGCCAAACTTGGGGTAGAGCTCCCACCCTCTCACTCTCTCCACCCTCACCCCTTGGAATCCTCTTATCCGCCCCTGGGGATGGTCTGGTCTTAGGGTGGAAAGTCCGAGTGTCTCTGGAAGAGGCCGTCAGGTTCTCTGTAGCCAAGTATTTCTCTACACGATCCACAAGACCACCGGCCGTCTCTGGGTCTCCATGGCTTACCCACTTTTGGATGGCAGTAGGAAGAGCTCTCAAAAACCGATCCATTACAACACGTTCCACAATCTCTGGTGCGGACAAAGTCTCTGGCTGTAGCCACTTCCTGCTCAGGTGAATGAGATCATACATTTGAGACCTGGGGGGTTTTCCAAGCTGGAAAGTCCAGTTATGCACACGCTGAGCCCGGACAGCCAGGGTGACACCCAGCCTTGCCAATATTTCAGCTTTTAGCATCACATAGTCTTTTGCTTGGTCAGGCTCTAGGTCATAGTAAGCCTTCTGCGATTCACCAGTTAACAGAGGAGCCACCAGTCCAGCCCACTGCTCCTCAGGCCACTTTTCTCTTTCAGCAGTCCTTTCAAATGTGGTCAAAAATACCTCTGGATCATCCTCTCCAGTCATTTTTGTCAATAAACGACTCACCCCAAAGGACGCGGTATTAGTGGGACGGCTTTCCTCACTGGTCTGCGGACGTTGCTGCATTACTGCTTCCATTTGTTGTAGTCTCTGCTCTTGCTTCTGTAACAGGTCTATGAAGCGGGCCTCAGATTGCTGCTGGGCTTGTTGATGAGCTTGCTGCTGGGCTGCAAGGCTCCTTTGCAAACCTGCATTTGTCTGCTGTTGATTGGCATTTGCTAGAGCCAGCTGTTTCAGTATCTCCTCCATGCTGGCTTAAAAAAAACTGCCCGCATTCTCCACCAACTGTGAGGGGGTTAACTCGGTAGCGGGTGTGTGTGACCCCCTGGTTGGGCTCCCCACACAAAAACAGGGCCAGCAGACGGAGGTTGTGGTTTTCAAAATCAAAAGGTGCGGTTTATTTCTCTATGTACAGTGACAAAAACACAGCAAAGCCAAAAAGAAACAAACAAAATAAATCCTGGTCAGTTTGACCTCTGACTAAACATGCAGGTTTCCTAAACTAACAACTGGGATCAGCCTGGTGCTGTCCTAGTCCCTAAGTCCCTGGTTTAGTAAAAGTCCAATCAAATAGCCACACAGGCTTTGCCTCACCGCACAGGGGTTCACTCTCCCTAGACAGTCCACACAGGTCTGGTTCCAGGCATGAGCTAACATCTAATGAAGCTGGGAGTTCTTATAGAGGCCTAAATGAGCTGACAAGCTTCAGCTGGTCTCATCAACTCCCTGTCTCACGACGCCCAGCACTCTCCCTAGAGGTATGAGTCATTCATGAGCCCACTAGCCTCAGCTGGGCTTCATCAACTCCCTAGTTGTATAAGTCGGCATAAAGCCTGAATCTGGGAGAAATATATCTACCCCCCTGGATGCAACCAGGTGACTTTACCTTCCTGCTGTCACAATATATATATATATATATTGTGAGGGGGCTAGCTCGGCAGCGGGTATGTGTGACCCCCGGGATGGGCTCCCCACCCAAAAACAGGCCCAGCAGACGGAGGTTGTGGTTTTCAAAATCAAAAAAAGGTGCGGTTTATTTTCTATTTACAGTGACAAAAACACAGCAAGGCAAAAAAAACAAACACAAAATAAATCCTGGTCAACTTGACCTCTGACTAAACTTACAGGTTTCCTAACTAACGACTGGGATCAGCCTAGTGCTGTCCTAGTCCCTGGTTTTAAATGTCCAAGCAAAATATAGCCACACAGGCTTTCTCTCACCGCACAGGGGTTCACTCTCCCTAGACAGTCCACACAGGTCTGCTTCCAGGCATGAGCTAACATCTAATGAAGCTGGGCTTTCTTATAGAGGCCTAAATGAGCTGACAAGGTTCAGCTGGACTCATCAACTCCCTGTCTGCACGACGCCCAGCCCTCTCCCTAGAGGTATGAGTCATCAATGAGCCCACTAGTCTCAGCTGGGCTTATACAACTCTCCACCTAGCTGTATAAATTGGCGTAAAGCCTGAATCTGGGCGAAATATATCTACCCCCCTGGATGCAACCAGGTGACTTTACCTTCCTGCTGTCACATACCCCCCCCTCTTGTTTTAACCTCGGGGTTGGAACACCAGCAATCAGGCATTCATGTACTCGAGACAAAGCATCCACATTCCCCATTTGAACGCCAGGGCGATGCTTTACTGTGAAGTTGAATTCCTGGAGGGCCAGGAACCACCTATTCACTCTTCTATTTGTTTCCTTGTTTTGAGCCATCCACTTTAACGGAGCGTGATCCGTAACCATGTCAAAGTGCCTACCTAGCAGGTAGTACCGAAGGGAATCTAGAGCCCACTTCACCGCTAAACACTCCTTTTCAACGGTGGCGTAATTTACCTCATGGGACTTCAACTTCCTGCTGAGGTAAATGACTGGGTGCTCTTCCCCGTTCCAGACCTGGGACAATACTGCTCCTAACCCCACATCTGACGCATCACTTTGTACGACAAAGTCTTTAGAGAAGTCGGGTGAGTACAACACTGGCTGGCTACATAAGGCTTGTTTCAAGAATTGGAATGCTGCCTCAGCCTCGGGGGTCCATTTAATCATGACCGACCCTTTCCCCTTCGTCAGGTTGGTTAGGGGCACAGCCTTAGAAGCAAAGTGGGGAATGAATCGCCGATAATACCCAGCGATTCCCAGAAAGGCTCGTACCTGCTTCTTGCTGTTGGGACGTGGCCAACTCTGGATGGCCTCGACTTTGTTGAGTTGGGGTTTTATTACTCCCCTCCCAATGGTGTACCCAAGATATTTGGCCTCCTCCTGCCCAATGGTACACTTCTTGGGGTTAGCCGTAAACCCTGCTTCCCGAACAGAGTCCAGGACTGCTTGCACTTTTGGCAGATGTGAGGCCCAATCTGTGCTATGGACAATTACGTCATCCAGGTAAGCCGCAGCATACTTCCGATGGGGCCTCAGCATCTGGTCCATTTTCCGCTGGAATGTGGCCGGCGCATTCTGTAACCCGAACGGCATTCTTTTATATTGGAACGCCCCGTCTGGGGTTACAAATGCGGTTTTCTCTTTGGCTGACTTGGCCAGGGGGATTTGCCAATACCCTTTTGTGAGGTCAAGAGTCGTCATGTATCGGGCTGTTCCCAGCCGGTCGATCAACTCATCTATACGTGGCATGGGGTAGGTGTCAAATTTTGTAACTTTGTTCAACTGACGAAAATCGTTACAAAATCGCCAGCTCCCATCCGGTTTAGGCACCAACACAATGGGACTAGACCAATCACTTTGGGACTCCTCTATCACCCCTAAGTTCAGCATTTTCTGTACTTCCTCCCGTATTGCCTCCCGTCGGGCCTCTGGGATCCGATAGGGTTTTAACTTCACCCTTTCACCGGGCGGGGTAATAATGTCATGCTCTACCCCAGATGTTTGTCCCGGCAGCTCAGAGAATACCTCCTTGTTGCGAAGCACAAACTCCTTAACCTCCTGTTGTTGGGGTTGTGACAAGGTGGCTGCGATTCCAACCTCAGGAATCACGCAACCAGTTTGAGCTGGTGACCAAGTGTCTGCGACTAGGGACTCTCTATCCCTCCAGGCTTTCAACAGATTAACGTGATAGATCTGTTCGGGCTTTCGCCTTCCTGGTTGTCTGACCTTGTAATTCACTTCGCTCACTTTTTCCATTATCTCGTAGGGGCCTTGCCATTTGGCAAGGAATTTACTTTCAACCGTAGGGACAAGTACCAATATCCTATCCCCCGGGGAAAAGGTACGGGTCTTGGCTCCACGGTTGTACACTCTCTGCTGTGCCAACTGCGCTTGGGCCAAATGTTCCTTCACGATGGGCATTACCTGTGCAATTCGATCTTGCATCAGGGCGACATGCTCAATCACACTCCTGTGGGGAGAACTCTCACTTTCCCAAGTTTCCTTGGCAATATCCAACAGCCCTCTTGGGTGTCTCCCATACAGTAACTCAAAGGGGGAGAATCCCGTAGAGGATTGGGGCACCTCCCTAATAGCAAACATCAAATAAGGAAGTAGACAGTCCCAATCCTTTCCATCCCTATCCACCACTTTCTTCAACATTTGTTTTAGGGTTTTGTTGAATCTTTCAACCAGCCCATCGGTTTGGGGGTGATACACAGATGTACGTAATTGCGTCACTTTGAACAATTTACACAGCTCCTTCATAACCCGGGACATAAAGGGTGTACCTTGGTCCGTAAGCAGTTCTTTACAAATACCCACCCGGCTAAAAACAAGAGATAGCTCTTTGGCTATGGTTTTGGCCGAGGTATTTCTGAGAGGGATCGCTTCTGGATAACGGGTGGCATAGTCCATTATAACCAATATGTACTGGTGCCCCCTAGCGGACTTGATTATAGGACCTACCAAATCCATTGCGATTCTCTCAAACGGGACCTCAATGATGGGTAGAGGGACCAGCGGGCTACGGAAGTGTGGCATCGGGGCCGACCTCTGACACACAGGGCAGGAGGAACAATAATTTTCTATGTCCTTCATCACCCCAGGCCAATAGAATCTCTGTAATACCCTCTCTCGGGTTTTCTCTGTCCCCAGATGACCTCCAAGAATGTGCCCATGGGCCAACTCCAACACCAACTTCCTGTAAGGTTTGGGCACCACCAGCTGCTCAACGGTTTCTTCTGCCCTTTTTGCCACCCGATACAGTAGGTCCTTCTCTACGCTGAAGTATGGGTAAGTGCAGGTATTATCTGGGTTCACTAACTCGCCATCTATTTTCACTACGTTTTCCCGTGCCTTTATTAGGGCGGGGTCTTTCAACTGTTCTGTGGCAAAGTTTTCCCTGTGAACCTCAAGATCAGAAAACTCCACAGACGGTAGGTTTTCGTCTGAGGAGGTGGGCTCCTCTCCAGTTTCTTGAGTCTCCCCTGCCAATACTGACAAGGGAAATTCGGGAGAGTCCTCACCACTCTCAGAGGAGTTCTGGCTATCATATTCCTGGTACATAGGGGCACCAGTGGGGGGCTCATGATCATCCCACAGTTCCCAGAACTTCGGAAAATCCCTTCCCACAATGGCGTCATGCGGTAACTGAGACACTAAGCCCACTGGATGAGAAAGGGTACCTTTGGGGGTCTCGAAACACACTGTAGTCACTGGATACTCTCGGGTGTCCCCATGCACACAAATAACGGCTACCTTGCTATTCCCAGAGACCTCTGTTTTAACTAACTCAGCCTTTATCAGGGTCACAAGGCTACCTGAATCCAGCAATACCACAACATTTCTACCATTAATACACATTTTGCATAAATGTTTCTCAGTTCCCCGAATGGCAGTGCATGCGACTGTCGCACACAGCGACTGACGTCTGCCCGTCAGAAAGTCACACTGCATGGGTTCCTCCAAAACCGGGCAATTTGCTGCAATATGTCCCGCTTGCCGGCAGCGGTAGCAAATGATCCTTCTTGCCGCCTCTTGAGCCGCTGATTTCCCAGGCTGTTCTCGCCAAACTTGGGGTAGAGCTCCCACCCTCTCACTCTCTCCACCCTTACCCCTTGGAATCATCTTATCCGCCCCTGGGGATGGTCTGGTCTTAGGGTGGAAAGTCCGAGTGTCTCTGGAAGAGGCCGTCAGGTTCTCTGTAGCCAAGTATTTCTCCACACGATCCACAAGACCATCGGCCGTCTCTGGGTCTCCATGGCTTACCCACTTTTGGATGGCAGTAGGAAGAGCTCTCAAAAACCGATCCATTACAACACGTTCCACAATCTTTGGTGCGGACAAAGTCTCTGGCTGTAGCCACTTTCTGCTCAGGTGAATGAGATCATACATTTGAGACCTGGGGGGTTTTCCAAGCTGGAAAGTCCAGTTATGCACACGCTGAGCCCGGACAGCCAGGGTGACACCCAGCCTTGCCAATATTTCAGCTTTTAGCATCACATAGTCTTTTGCTTGGTCAGGCTCTAGGTCATAGTAAGCTTTCTGCGATTCACCCGTTAACAGAGGAGCCACCAGTCCAGCCCACTGCTCCTCAGGCCACTTTTCTCTTTCAGCGGTCCTTTCAAATGTGGTCAAAAATACCTCTGGATCATCCTCTCCAGTCATTTTTGTCAATAAACGACTCACCCCAAAGGACGCGGTATTAGTGGGACGGCTTTCCTCACCGGTCTGCGGACGTTGCTGCATTACTGCTTCCATCTGTTGTTGTAGTCTCTGCTCTTGCTTCTGCAACAGGTCTATGAAGCGGGCCTCAGATTGCTGTTGGGCTTGTTGCTGAGCCTCCAGACTCTGTTGTAAAGTTGCAAGGCTCTGTTGATGAGCTTGCTGCTGGGCTGCAAGGCTCCTTTGCAAACCTGCATTTGTCTGCTGTTGATTGGCATTTGCTAGAGCCAGCTGTTTCAGTATCTCCTCCATGCTGGCTTAAAAAAAAACTGCCACTGGTTCTCCACCAACTGTGAGGGGGCTAGCTCGGCAGCGGGTATGTGTGACCCCCGGGATGGGCTCCCCACCCAAAAACAGGCCCAGCAGACGGAGGTTGTGGTTTTCAAAATCAAAAAAAGGTGCGGTTTATTTTCTATTTACAGTGACAAAAACACAGCAAGGCAAAAAAAACAAACACAAAATAAATCCTGGTCAACTTGACCTCTGACTAAACTTACAGGTTTCCTAACTAACGACTGGGATCAGCCTAGTGCTGTCCTAGTCCCTGGTTTTAAATGTCCAAGCAAAATATAGCCACACAGGCTTTCTCTCACCGCACAGGGGTTCACTCTCCCTAGACAGTCCACACAGGTCTGCTTCCAGGCATGAGCTAACATCTAATGAAGCTGGGCTTTCTTATAGAGGCCTAAATGAGCTGACAAGGTTCAGCTGGACTCATCAACTCCCTGTCTGCACGACGCCCAGCCCTCTCCCTAGAGGTATGAGTCATCAATGAGCCCACTAGTCTCAGCTGGGCTTATACAACTCTCCACCTAGCTGTATAAATCGGCGTAAAGCCTGAATCTGGGCGAAATATATCTACCCCCCTGGATGCAACCAGGTGACTTTACCTTCCTGCTGTCACAATATATATATATATATATATATATTACTTTCTGCTATAAAACATATCCAATGGAAAAATGAAAAAAAAATTGAATTTCTTCATAAATTTAGGCCAATATGTATTCTGCTACATGTTTTTGGTAAATAAAATCCCAATAAGTGTATATTAATTGGTTTGCGCAAAAGTTAAAGAGTCTACCAACTATGGGGTATTTTATTTTTATTTTCTTTACTAGTAATGGCAGCCATCAGCAACTTATAGTAGGGCTGCGATATTGCAGCAGACATTCTGACACTTTTTGGGAACCTGTGACACTAATACAGTGATCATTGCTAAAAAATATGCACTGTAACTGTACTAATGACACTGGCAGAGACGGTTTAAAACACTCAGGGCGATCAAAGAGTTTACAGTGTGAACTGTATATGGTGTTTTTATTCCCTTTGCAGGAACACAAAATCCATTTCTTCCCCTTCTGTCAGAACGGAGATCTGCCTTGTTTACATAGACACATCTCCGCTCTGCGTCTCTGCCTGGCGATCGGTGGGTGCCAGCAGACATCCAGTGCCCGGCACCCTCAGATCGGCTTCTGATGTGAGTAATTACAGAGGAAGCGTGCAGCCGGTGGTGAGCGCCCACACCCCCTGCTAGGAAGTGCAGAATCACAAGTATATATACGTGATTCTACACAGAAGGGCCGCCCTGTAGCAGCATATCTGCTATGGGGCGGTCCTTAAGTGGTTAACCTACCAGCATGTCTTTGGGTTAAAGTGAAACTCTACCTAATTTTTTTTTTTTCTTAAAATTTTGAACAGAGTGGGATTAAAACTTTAATTGGATTTCTAATGCTATGTAGACATGGAGAAGATTTCCTTTCCGTTATCCTGGATACTGTACAGAAACTACTTTCACAAGGGATTCATTTCTTGGAGGACAAAGTAACAACATTGTTTCTTCTGTATCTGATCGGTGACCTTGTTTCCCGTCGACATTCCTCACCTCTTTTCCCCTTATTCTATAGCAATGGCAGCACGTCATAGTTTTGCTGTTTCTCATATCAAACCAATTGATACGATTCGCAGGAATCTCAATGTGAAAGTTGATCTCTGATCAAATCTCATTCACATGGGCCAGTCTGCGAAACCTGGTGGTAGAGCTGCACGATTCTGGCTAAAATGGGAATCACTATTATTTTGCTTATGTAGCGGGTACTTGAATTATGTGAGGACTCTGGTGGTGTGAGGTTCCTTGGGGCCCCTGGGTGGCGCTGTTGCCTGGGGCCGGAGTTGAACTCATGCCGCGAACCGTGCCTTTTTGTCCTCCCCTGGAGCTGGTACAGCGGGGCGGGGAACCCGCTGGGACGCAAAGGGAGAGGTCATAAAAGGGGCAGACGCCCTGTTTTGGGGGGAGAGTCAGAGGACGTGGCCGCACCCAGGCACCTTTAGCTTGGGTGCTGGCGTTCCGGTGTTTCAGGCCTAGGCGCTCTTGGCCTAGCTGGAGCAGGGATGGAGTCCATCTCAGGCACCCTTAGCCTGGGGTGAGGTACTATGGCGGATGCCTGGGGCTCAGTACCTTTGACTGAGTTCCGCGAGGGTGGAGGAATCCGAGGGGGCCCTAACTCCTTGGGTGCCCGTGTCTGAGTTCGTGAGGACTGGTGCGCAGTAACTTCTCTGAAGAGCCTGGCGCAGCATCGCTGGTGACGGAGAGGCCTCCATTTCTCCCTTGGACGGATTTCTTCCTCTGACAGGGGCAAAGTGAGTGAAGGTAATTTACGTTCTATATTATCTAGTCAGTGGCAGTGACTATTCACCACTGGTGACAGCACAGTGGGCAGCAGCAAAAAGGGAAAGGATTGTGCCTTGATCTGTCCCCCCCTCATTTTCCAAAGGAGAAAGATTGTTTTATTGCTTGCTTGGCAAGAAGAATAAAACTGAGTTGTACCTATTCACTGTGTGGAACTTGGGTTACTAAGCAAAGGAGTCAGGGACGAAGGACTGGACTTGACTCTAGGACACCTACACAAAAGCCCAATCTCTGGCCTTCATCTCCTAGTAAGAGGAGGACATGGGCCGTGGTGTGTTTTCTCTCTCTCTCCCAGGTACCCCCAGACAACAGCCATATAACCGATAAAGAAAGAGAGAGAGGTGAGACCGCTACACTTAGAATAAAGATCATGATTCTCGCGGCGTAACATCATCTTTCACATTATACAAAAAAATTGGGCTAATTTAGAGTTTTGTTTTTTTTATTATTCATTAAAGTGCATGTTTTCCCCCAAAAATTGTTCTTGAAAGACCGCTGCGCAAATACAGTGTGATATAAAAAATATTGCAACAACCGCCATTTTATTCTCTAGGCTCTCTGCTAAAAAAAAATATATAATGTTTGGGGCTTCTAAGTATTTTTCTAGCAAAAAATACTCATTTTGTAAGCAACAAGTGTCAGGAAAAGGTTTAGTCTTTAAAGGAGAAGTCGAGCCTGGGCTCGTTTGGCTGGGCTTCTCCTGTGGATCACAGGAGTACAACTGAAGTCCGCTCTCTGCTGACGTCACAGAAATCAGTCCAGGCACCGCATCATCTCGACAATGGAAGTCGGGATCCGCCAGCTGCATGGACTGACTCCCGTCTCAGAGCCGCTGAGACGGCCGTCCCCCACCCCTCTACAGCTCAGCGCTCCAGTAAGCGAGAAGGGAGAAAAGCTGAGAGCTGCTGATTCACAGTCTGCAGCCCTCTGCTGGGGGAGCTTTGAGAACCGAGCCATCGGCGGTGTTCGATCGCTCGGTTCACAGTGTAGAGCCGGCAGGGGACAGATGCAGAATCGGACCGATGCTGCATCCACCTATAGTATGATACTGAAAAAAATCCCTTACTTCTCTTTTAAAGTGGACCTTCAGTAATTTTTTCAACTTTCCATCTATTAAATCTTCTGCCCTTCTTGTTTTAACTTTGAATAGTAAAACATTATTTTTTCTGCCAGTAAATACCTTATACAGCCCACCTCCTGTTTCTTGTCTCATAAAAAGCCTAGGCTTATGACATCATACACAGCTCTCTCTCTCACTCTTGTGAGAGTTTGCCAGGAAGGGAGGGGAGATGAGTCATAAGAAGTCCAATGAAAGCTGCAGGGCTGCAGAGCTGGAGGTGTGCCTCTGTGTGTCTGTGTAAATCCAGGAAGTGAACAGGCAGCAGTTTCAGCTGCCCACAGTTATAATGACTGCAGCCAGACTTATGCCCCGTACACACGTTCCGATTATCGGATGATAAAAATCGCTTTCGGATAGATCGTTCGATAATCTGATCATTAGTACACAGCTTTGGACAGCCGATCACGACAGTCCGTCCAACAAAATCCAAAGGGACAAACACGAAAACTTTGCTTGGACGACAGCCCATCGAACGACAATCGTTTAATCAGTACAGTATGCGTCCGCTAAAAATCGATAGACAAACACTGCGCATGATCGTAAACACAAAAATAAACCAGAAGGACACAGGGGTCACACGTATTTGACATAATTTCGGATACGTAGCTACGCACACCGGAAGGTTTTTCCAGAATCGTACGACAAAAATCGTATTTGTGGTAGAGCACATTTTGCACTGTTGTATTCGATATTAGTTTTATACAACAAAATGCGAACGATAAGTCGTACGATAATCGGAACGTGTGTACGGGGCATTAGTGTCTCCAAAACGCTCCTTCTGTAACTATGATGTGGTCGCTGAATAAAGCTGTGGACCCATTCAGAGATCCCTGGTGTGCCGATGACATATTTTCCAGTTGATGGTTTCCAGCTGGTGGTAGCTGCAGCACCCACTGACATTGAACAGCCATTTCTCAGGAACATGTGCATTGGGAATATCCCAAGCTTCCTGGCATCCTTACAGCATCTACAGGTCGAATACAATAAAAAAAAAACACTGTGACACATACAAGAACTGGTATGTGAATTTTGGGGGTGCTGTGTGGGGTGCTTAACCACTTAAGGACCAGCCCATGTAGATTTACGTCGGCAGAATGGCACGGACAGGCATAATCACGTACCTGTACGTTGTCCTTTAAATGCCTGCCGTGTGGTCACGCGTGCACTGCCGGCGGCGCCCTCGCGACCCTGCCGCCTTCCCCGTGAGTCGGACCACGGGTCCCGCGGACTCGATCGCCGCGGGCATCCCTGTGATCGTCTCACGGAGTTATAGATCAGGGAGATGTTAATGTAAACAAGCATCTCCCCGCTCTGCCTAGTGACAATGACACGGATCTGCGCTCCGTGTACTCGGAGCGCAGATCAGTGTCATATGACACACAGGCCATCCCCCCTACAGTAAGAAACACTCAACAGGGAACACTTAACCCCTACAGCGCCACCTAGTGGTTAACCCCTTCACTGCCAGTGTCATTTTCACAGTAATCAGTGCATTTTTATAGCACTGATCGCTGTAAAAATGACAATGGTCTCAAAAATGTGCCAAAAGTGTCCGATGTGTCCACCATAATGTCGCAGTCACTATAAAAATCGCTGATTGCAGCCATTACTAGTAAAAAAAATTTTTTTTATAAAAATGCCATAAAACTATCCCCTATTTTGTAGATGCTATAACTTTTGCGCAGACCAATCAATAAAGGCTTATTTTACCAAAAATATGTAGAAGAATATGTATCGGCCTAAACTGAGGAAAAAATAAATAATTTTATATATTTTTGGGGGATATTTATTATAGCAAAAAGTAAAAAATATTGATTTTTTTTCAAAATTGTCGCTTTATTTTTGTTTATAGCACAAAAAAAAAAAAAAACGCAGAGGTGATCAAATACCACCAAAAGAAAGCTCTATTTGTGGGAAAAAAAGGACGCCAATTTTGTTTGGGAGCCACGTCGCACGACCACGCAATTTTCAGTAAAATTGACGCAGTGCCGATTCGCAAAAAGGGGCCTGGTCCTTTAGCTGCAAAATGATCCGGGGCTTAAGTGGTTAAAGAATTTGTGAGAGTGCTTGAGCACCCCCAAGCTCCTATCTGGCGCCGCCCCTGAATCCAGGCACAGACTCGGTCCAGGGACAGTGTCCTTAGTCCGGGGACGTCTGGTCACCCTAGTGTGGACGCACCTGTTGTTGGCAGAGTCCGGTCGTCGTGTGGCAGCCAGGAGGTCACTCACATCACCTGCATCACAGCTCCAGCTGAGCTGCGGCACTGAGAGGTGCTGGGTCGTGCACCATCCCTTGAGCACAGTATCTGCAGAGGCCTGCCGTAGGATCTTCACACCATCCCTCCTGAGCTTGGTATTGCTTGGATTGGTGCGCGGGCGCATGCCCACCCTCTTTGCACCCAAGGACACTGCATGCAGACACCTTTATTTTGCCTTCCTCATTAGAGCTCTATAAGGAGAAATCTACAACACATATACTGCGGAATGTCATTATCTCACAAGTACTTTGGGTCTCGTCATCTGAGGTAGCTGAAGATTCAAGACTTCTGCATTAAAGGACCGCTTTCTCCACACCCCCTGCCCACACTAGGACATGCAGCCACTTAGGACTGCACACATGTCCTGGCAAAAATGAACCCCCCTGTTACATTCAGTGGGCAGTACCATTACCAAACGTGACCCACTGAAGTACATGGGGCCACGATCAACCGCCCTGCAACCTCATGGGACAGGACAAGGGACATTGGGTGCCCATCCAGGCTCAAATCACCAAGGAACTCTCTTTTATTTAGGGAACAAGGTCATAGACTTTAGATACAACCTGCTAAACTGTGTAATGTGTGTGTTAAAGGGGGCTGTGGCCTCAGGGGGTTAAAGGAAGCAGTCTGACTTCAGATTGGTCATTCTCTAACCCTTTTTTGGTTTGCAGCCATAGACCTGGTTTGGTTAAGCTTGCTGATTGATTGCTCCCCAAGGGACAACAGTTGTCCATTCATTTGCTTGTTCATATAGAGTACAACAATAACCTTATTTCTCTTACCTGATCCATTTACTGTTGATTTTATTCCACCCAAAAATGGAACTTCCGTTTTAGGAGCAGGTGACCCCCTGACATGCCACATTTGGCATGTCACTTTCTTTTTGGGGGTGGGAGCAGAAACCCTCTTTTTATAGGGTTTCAGCTCCCACTTCCTGCCTGGGCACTGCGGCGCCGGAAAGAAGGTCGCCTCTCCCCCCTCCCTCTCTGCAATCATTTGGGACACGTCACAGGTCCCAGATGATTGCTCGGCCAATCACGGTGCACAGCGCAGCTCGCGCATGCACAGTGCGTACCCGGCTGTGAAGCCACAGCCGGGCGCCCACTGTAGTGATGCCGGCGTTGCGGAGAGGAGGAGGAGACGAGCGGGGCTTCATTCCCTCTGCATCACTGGACCCTGGGACAGGTAAGTGTTTGATTATTAAAAGTCAGCAGCTGCGGTATTTGTAGCTGCTGACTTTTAATATTTTTATTTTAGTAGAAACTCTGTTTTAAGTAAAACTTGTTAGCTGGTTCCCTCATCTAACGCAAATCAATAAAAGGCAAAAAATGCAGCGCTGCCCGACACTTCATCTATAAAATTGTACAAATGGACATATAAGTGCAACGGTAAAACCTATCAATAAATATCCAGTGCAAATCAACCAATGTATTGCAATATAGTAGTAATGGTGTCACCCCCTCTGCAAAAATATTTTGAGAAATGACTGAGCTTCAATGTGCAAATAATGGGGAAACCCCCTACATAAAATAACTTTTACCTCAAGCACCACCATAGCACCCCCCCAAAAAAATGTCTGGAACTGCCCCTGCCCAGATTGGATTAGAATTTTTTCTATCTTATCATCTTAACATTTGGTAGTTATATCCCCAAAAATTCTAAGAAGTATCTTTTTTTTTTAATCTCATGGTCGAAATGTGAGAAATAACATATATATCATATAATCATTCCATAAACACATACCACATACACTGCATATATCATTTGAGGGAAAATATGCTTATAAAATATTTTACTATTTGCCAATAAAAAAATACAAAAAAATATGTCTCCGGATATCACTTTAAAAATCTGTTCACCTTAGTCCACATATGCTCTTCAGAGGCTCTCCCCTGCCGCCTAGGCCGCAGCGCAGGCACACTCTCTCTGACCATTTGGATCATCAGAGTTCCAGGTGAAGGCCGTGTTCCCAAGAGACCGACTCCTCCTCAACGAAGGCTATTTATCACCTCTCCCAGCATTCTGATCTTTTTCACCAGCCGGCTGGAACTTGTAGTCCACAACGATCCAGGTCAATGTAGATTTAAGCTGTTTGGACTACATGTCCCAAGATCCTCCATTCTTCAGTAAGTTTTCACTCACTCTGCATTCAGGATGTGACAAGGCAGATGCCAGGCTGAGCACTAGAGGGAACAGCTTCACTGTGGTAGATGCTGCAGAATGTCCTCTAAAAACAGAGGCAATTTAGCCAGCTCCTGACCTGACCACATGTGCATGACGTTCTGCTTTTTTATCACGCATTGTATTGTGCAGCAACATTCACTTCAATTTACTTCTATGCGTGACAAACACGTGTAGCACCCTCGCAGGGTGGGGTGGTGAGCGTGGTGTTCCCTTCGGGGGGGGTACTACCCTTTCTCTCCTCCTCTTCCCCTGCGGCTACGCCGGATCCACACACTTGGTTAAGTGTGGAAATCCACTGTTTAATTACCTTTGGGTCTGCAGCAAAATAACTCTCACGAGTGGATCCCCGGTCTCCGTTGTCTAGGCGGAAGTCCCTTTGTAATAAAGCCAATGTCCACACAGGTGTAAAACCTAAGCAGCAAGGTTTTATTCTTTTCTTGAGGTAAAACTTTGAGAGAGAGAGAATAGACGAAGTAGGGAAAAGGCTCAGGCATGCAACACTCAAGACTCAGTACCGTCGCCACTCAAGCCTGAGTGGGTCTTGCTCACCCGGACAGTCCCTTTTTAGATCCCAGCAGCCAGAGTAGAGCACAAATCAATCTGTCCTTTATGAAATGGGGATGCCAATGAGAGAAACCTTTAGGGTATTGCAGGGCTTGTATCAACGATGATGGATCCCTCTTTAGTTAGGCCTTCAGGCCTCTCCCCGAGACAGCAGTATCGTCGCTATCTCCAACAGGACTGATCTTCCCCTGGAACTCCTTTCCTAAAGTTGGGCCCCCTTCCAATGGGCAGCCTGGGATCCCTCTGTGAGGTGTAGGCCCCAGCCAGCCGAGCCGGGCCTACCAAGCAGCGATGCAGCCTCGGGCTAAAGGTGCCCAGGACTGAAACACACACACGCACCCCTGGCCATAAGGGCCACAAGAGGTGGGGTACGTGCACAACATTCTCCAGGACCAAGGGGTCCCCTGGAATACCTCACGCCTAATGGCATCTGCCCCTTATGTACCCTCTCCCAGCATGCACAGTGGGCCGACCACTCCCACTGTACGGCTACCGAGAAAGGACACCCAATGGTCCTGTGGTTCAACCTGAGCCAGCGGTGACAGTGCCACCCACAGGCAACAAAGAACTGTACTGCCAGGCAGCATCACACCCAGAGCAGAAGCAAATAATTGAAATAGTAATTGGTCTGAGCCTAACTATTGGCTCAGACTACCCCTAAATTTGTACATAGTGACCCCAAATATTGGGAGGGGCGCTACACACGCCAAAGTAGCTCCTGCACCTTTTTTTCTGGAAATGAGCCCCGCACGTTTTTGCAATGCACATTTTGATGTGCAACAAAAGGCGTGACTGTTACCTGCATTTGAGGTGCCATTAAGAATTTTGCGGATTTATACAGTACCAAAAGCGACGGCTCCTCTCAGACTGTCATTACTTTGTACAGGCTGACTGGCTGCCACTGATCTCATACACTTGCCCAAAAGTGACAGTTTCTGGATCGGGAAAATGAACATCGAAGTGACAAAGATCTTTCCCCAACTCTCATACAAGCCGTTGCTCTTTACTCCAGCCAAATACCTGACCAGTATCCTAACCCGTCCTATCCCTCTAGAATTTAGCTTTTCATAGCGTTTTATTGTTTTGTTTTCACTTGGAAGTGAACTGCTCATCTGATTCACAGAATTTAAATGTCCTCTGCCACCCCCTGCCTTCCCCTGGCACTCTCCCGAACAGAAGGCATCAGAGAGAGCGAGGGCCGGAGTGTCAATGACAACAGATGCTGCAGCCACATTCATTTTAGGATGGTGCAGCCAAAGCCAAACACTTCAGGCTCGTTTAGACATGCGGCTAGGAAATGATAAAAGCAGGTAGAGCCGCGGTTTTACCGCCCCCCCCCCCCCACCTAAGCAAGAACATGCAGCCACTTAGGACTGCACACATGTCCTGGCAAAAATTAAACCCAATGTTACATTCAGTGGGCAGTACCACTACCAAACGTGACCCACTGAAGTACATTGGGCCACGATCAACCGCCCTGCAACCCCATGCATTGCGTTTGCGCCATGGTAGTTTGGCTGGT
This sequence comes from Rana muscosa, assembly GCA_029206835.1. Lineage (NCBI taxonomy): Eukaryota > Metazoa > Chordata > Amphibia > Anura > Ranidae > Rana > Rana muscosa. The sequence goes on along the minus strand of CM055126.1, from coordinate 186,007,255 downwards.
TCAGGCGTTGAAGAGGCGATATATCTCCTCCCAGACACCTGTCATCCACCACCATGGATTGATTTTCTGAGGGGCGACAAGGGCTACTGCCCATGTGAACAAGCCTTAAGCCCCGTACAAAGTCCGATGGGAGCTTTTGGTCGGGAATTCCGACCATGTGTATGCTCCATCTGACTTTTTCTGTCGGAATTCCCGCCAGCAAAATATTGAGAGCAGGTTCTCAATTTTCCCGACGGAAAAAATTCCTATCGGGAAATCCGATCGTCTGTATGCTTTTCCGACGCGCAAAAGACCACGCATGCTCGGAAACAATTAGACGCATGCTCGGAAACATTGAACTTCTTTTCCCCCATCCTTTTCTTTGAGAATAGCTTGCTTTATAGTCCTACAGTTGCCCAGAATTGAATAACATGACTTCTATGAAGTTTGGAAACTTCCCAAACATATTCACTCATTATCCTATTGGTAATGAATAGTAAGACCACTTTCACACTGAGGCGCTTTTCAGACGCTTTCACGCTAAAAAAAAGCGCCTGAAAACGTATTTCCATTAAAATCAATGGATGCTTTCACACTCAGGCAGTGCGCTGAAAAAACGCCCCTCTCCATTAAAATGAATTGAAAGCGCTTCAAAAGCGCTCAGTGTTTTACTGGCAGTTTTTCAAGCGCCTCAGTGTGAAAGTGGCCTTACTCTCGCACAATTTGAGGACGGGCGTTTATGTTGTTAGCCGGCCGGCTTACTCTCCATGGTGAAAGAACCTTACCCACTGTATATGTAAGTGATACTTTTTATTTTAAATAAACATTAGTCTGGTTTTACCAATGGCGAACCTTTCCTTTTTTGGGTCTATATGAACATGATTGTAGAGTGAGGACCCTGGATCCCTCTGAGTCCCTGTGACCATCCAAGACTCAGGGGTCTCAAACTGGTGGCCCTCCAGCTGTTGCAGAACTACAATTCCCATGAGGCATTGCAAGGCTAAACAGTTACAAGCATGACTCCCATAGGCAGAGGCATGATGGGACTTGTAGTTCCGCAACAGCTGGAGGGCCACAGGTTTGAGACCCCTGATCCAAGTCCATCCGCCCCTTAGTAATGTTCAGAGGCTGCTGTGATTGGATCTGCCATTCGGTTGCTATCCCTAGAGGAAAAGGCCCTGGCTGGGTATTAGCCACAAGCGAGTCAGCCTGTGCAAGCTGGTAAGCGTGAACTCTGTGTGGTTGTGGATCCACAATTGTCTGTCTGTGTGATCGTGGTATTCACAAGAGGAGGACTTTAGCCACCTCAATACAGGGCACTTTTACCCCCTTCCTGCCCAGGCCATTTTTCAGCTTTCAGCGCTGTCACATTTTGAATGACAAATGCGCGGTCATGCTACACTGTAATCATGTGAAATTTTTTATAATTTCCTTCACACAAATAGAGATTTCTTTTGGTGGTATTTAATCACTTCTGGGTTTTTATTTTTTCCTAAAAAAAAAAAAGACCGAAAATTTTGTAAAAAAAAAAAGGTTTTCTTAGTTTCTGTCAGTAAATTTTGTAAATAAGTGGGCACTGATGGGCATTGATAAGTGGCATTGATGGGCAGCAGTGATGGGCATTGATGGGCAGCAGTGATAGCCAGCCCTGACTTGCATCACTAATGGCCACTGATTGCTGGCAGTGGTGGGCACTCATTGCTGGCACTGGTGGGCACTTATTTGTAATCAGGACACTGATGATCAGTGCCCTGTTTACATACCTAAATGTCCCCCTGTGAGGAGATGCCGCTGATCGGCTCTCCTCACCTCACACTCTGTCAGTGTGAGGTGAGGAGTGCCGATTACCGACATCTCCGTGTTTACATGTACCCGGCCGATCACATGGTTAAAGAGCCGCGACGTGGGCGCGTGGGAGTGGTCGTTCTGGGAAGCCATCATATGATGTCCACCCAGAACGAGAGCCGCACCGCCCAGCAGTCATTTGATGGTGGGCGGGCAGCAAGTGGTTAAACACCTTGTGTACTGGTTTCCACACATTATACATCTTGAAGGATGCATTTGCTCTAGTTCCTGATATCATCAATGGGATTTGCTGACATATCTTGCCAACCAATAATTGTGTCATCGTGCATCTTGTTGATTTATGTTCACTGTTGTCACTATTTTATTATGCAATGTTTATATTTTCACTATATTAGTATTATTATTTGTAAATCTGATGTTAGTTTAGCTGCTTGTCCCCCGCCCATAGTACATTTAGGGTACTTTCACACTGAGGAGTTTTTGCACTAAAAATAGCGCCTAAAAAGCTACTGTAAACTGCCTCTTCTGCAGCCCCAGTGTGAAAGCCTGAGTGCTTTCACACTGGGGCGATGCACTTGCAGGGTGGGAAAAAAAGTCCTGCAAGTAGCATCTTTGGGGCGGTGCGGGAGCGCTGTATACACTGCTCCTAAACCACCCCTGCCATTGAAATCAATGGGCAGCGCTGATGAAGCGCCTGCAAAGCGCTTTGGCAGCGGCGCCTTTTGGCCACTTTTCACCCTTTCCTCGGCCACTAGCGGGGGTTAAAAGCTGGCAAAAAGCGCAGCTAAAACAGTGGTAAAGAGCCGCTAAAACTAGCGACGCTTTACCGCTAATGCCATCGCAGTGTGAAAGTAGCCTTACTGCAGAAGGGCGGCAGCTGCAAGCTAGGCAATGTAACTGTATGTCGCCCAACTCCTGTGTTTTCAAAATGCATACATGCGCCCCCTGCTGACCTGTGCTGTGATTAAACACAGCACGAGTTTGTCAGCAGGTTACGGCCAATCATTGTGGCTGTACACCTACTGATCAGCTGTGGCCAATCACAGCACAGAGTTCTGTGTTTACAAACACACAGAACTCTGTAGACAGACAGGGATCTGGCCATTTATTCTTCCTGAAACATCTCTGAGTTCAGGGAGAAAAAGCAGCCAGATCTTGTTATGCACACAGTTAACCCCTTGATTGCGCCTAGATGTTAACCCCTTCCCAGACAGTGTCATTAGTACAGTGACAGTGTACAGTGTTATCACTGATCACTGTATTAGTGTCACTAGCAGTGTCAGTCAGTTAGCGTCCCTCCCAGATAGTGTCTGTTAGCACCAGATTGCTTGCCACACTATCACAGTCACACTATAAGTGGCGGATCACCACCATTACTAGAATAGCGTCTATAGCTGTGTAAATTCCAGTATATATATACCATAGTTTGTAGATGCTATAACTTTCACACAAACCAATTAATATACACTTATTGGGATTTTTTAGTAGAATATATTTTGGCCTAAATTTATGAAGAAATTTGATTTTATTGGCTATGTTTTATAACAGAAATGTTTGCTCTTTTTTCATTTATATAATAAAAATAAACAAAAACAGTGATGATTAAATGCCACCAAAAGAAAGCTCTATTTGTGTAAACAAAATTATATACATTTCATTCACAGTGTTGCGTGACTGAGAAATTGCCAGTTAAAGTAGTGTGGTGCTGTGTAGCAAAAAATGCTCTGGTCCTGAAGGGGGTAAAACATTCTGGAGGTCAAGTGGTTAAAGTGTTACTAAACCCACAACAGCAAAATCTGTATATGCAGTAAAGCATGCTTGTTATACTCACTGTGGAACCTAAGGGGTTAACCCTCCACATTGTGTAAAAAGGCTGTTTGATCCTGTTTTCTCTGATACTTCCCTTCTTCCACAGTCCCTAATCCATCTCCTGATAGTACAGAGACTTGGTACTGATCACTGACTGTGTTCATTCATACCTGAAGCATTGGTTGTATGTAGGGATAAGCCGAACACCCCCCGGTTCGGTTCGCACCAGAACCTGCGAACAGACCGAAAGTTTGCGTGAACTTTAGAACCCTATTAAATTCTATGGGACTCGAACGTTCGAAATCAAAAGTGCTAATTATGAAGGCTAATATGTTAGTTATTGTCCTAAAAAGGGTTTGGGGACCCGGGTCCTGCCCCCATGTATCAATGCAAAAAGAAGTTTTAAAAACGTTCGTTTTTTTGGGAGCAGTGATTTTAATGATGCATAAAGTGAAGTAAACAAAGTGAAATATTCCTTTAAATATCGTGCCTGGGGGGTGTCTAAAGTATGCCTGTGAAGTGCCACGTGTTTCCCGTGTTTAGAACTGTCCCTGCACAAAATTACATTTCTAAAGGAAATAAAGTCATTTAAAACTGCTTGCGGCTTTAATGTCATGTGTGGTCCCGGCAATATGGATGAAAATCATTGAGAAAATCGGCATGGGTCCCCCCGCAGCCCATTTGGGTCTTGTATGGATATTAAGGGGAATCCCGCACCCAAATTAAAAAACGGAAAGGCATGGGGCCCCCAGGCCCTATATACTCTGAATGGCAGTATACAGGCAGTGCAAACTAAACAGGGACTGTAGGTTTGTTGTTACGTAGAATCTGTTTGTAATTTTGAACTCCCTGCCTGTGGTATTTGTATGAGAACTCCAGCAATTGTATTGAGGTAAGCTTTTGGTGCACACTGTGCAAAGGACACTAAAACAATATACTGCAGCTCCCTGCCTGTATTTGTATGAGAACACCAGCAATTGTATTGAGGTAAGCTTTAGGTGCACACTGTGCAAAGGACACTAAAGCAATATACTGCAGCTCACTGCCTGTATTTGTATCAGAACACCAGCAATTGTATTCAGGTAAGCTTTAGGTGCACACTGTGCAAAGGACACAGTACACTAAGTGAAACACTGTAGCTAGCACAATCACCTGCCTGCCTGTCAGTGGAGATTAGAGAATAACAGGAACGGATCTAGCTAAACTGAATACAGTGTATAAATATATATACACAACACCTAGGTCCTAGGATGCATATACTGTATATCCTCTACACACTATAACTGCAGCTAACTGACTCCCCTGCCTGCTCTATCTAACTCAAATCAAATTACACTGTCCCTCTCTCTCTTTAACCTCTCTCTTTAACCACCGCAACACACTACACAAGGCCGCCACTTATATAGGTTGGGCGTGTACTAAACCCCCTGAGACATAATTGGCCAAAGCCACCATGGCTTTGGCCAATTATGGCTCTCCGTTTTTTGCACGCTGTGATTGGCCAAAGCATGCAGGTCATAGTGCATGCTTGGCCAATCATCAGCCAGCAATGCACTGCGATGCCGCAGTGAATTATGGGCCGTGACGCACCATGTCAGGTTGTCTGTATGGGGCCCGCGGTTTCTAACAGCTGCCCTGCATGCTGGGAATGTAACTGTTTTTTGAAACGGTTAAATTGATAAGTTTAGTTCCTCTTTAAAATGAATGGCATCACATTGCATCTGTCACGTACCTTGTAACAGAGCCTGACGTGTGGAAGGAGACTCCCTTGCTCAGTCGCCACTGGAGTTGTGACAGTGGGTGCGAAAGCACAGTGAGGTAGGAGTACCTGCGGAATTCCTTGTTGATGTAGAGATGTGCAGCTGATGAATCGCCAGACCAGGCTGGGTGGTGAGCAGCAAAAGTAGCAGGTGCGGATGCACACCAGATGCAGGACAGAGTCACCAGGTGCTGGATGGAGCTAGACTGGAGCAGGGTCAGACAAGCCGGGTCAATCACAGATAATCAGATATGGCATAAGCGGTAAGCAGAGATTTGTCAGTAGATAGGGTTGCCACCTGTCCGGGATTCACCCGGACAGTTTGGGTTTGGAATCATGCGTCCGTGTTTCAGACTGCCTGAAACCCGGACACATTATTCAGACTGGACAATGGCTTCCCAGCAGGGTTATTGGCTGCAGTTGCCTAAGCTGAGAGTGTCTGTTACACACTCTTTCACACTGCCCAAAGCCAGCACTAACAACACCCCCCCCCCCAAACACACACACACAGATGGGAGAGGAGAGAGGGCTCGATCTGATCTGAACTTCTTCCTCCCCCTACCCCTCTGTGTCTGCCCACACTTCAATCCCCGGCTCTGTGCCTCAGAAAAGGAAAGTTGGGTCTGGAAATTAGAAGTCCAGCAGCCTCAGATACATCTGAATGAGAGGTGCTGACTGCCAAGGGGTGAGTGAGCTCACCATCCATCCCTGTCTGTGACTCAAGTCTCCCCCATTCTCTCTCCTGCTATTGAGTAAGTACACTGAGGTAAATCAGGGTTCTCAGAGCACCCCTTACTTCAAAGTTCCCCTTTACACCAGAGGCCACAGTGTTCCCCCCTTACATCAGAGTCTTCTCCGTACATCAGAGTTCTCAGTGTTCTCCCTTAAAGGGTTCCCAGAGCATCCCTTATGTTAGAATCCCCCAAATTCTCCCTTACATCTGTGTCCCCCGGGGTTCACCCTTACATCAGAGTCTGCAGAGTCCCCCCTTACAGTGAAAAGGGAACTCTGCAAGTTCAGATGGAAAAGAGGAACTCTGTGGACTCTTGTTATTAACTTCATATGATTAGGAATGTTATTTAATAGCAAAATATATGCATAACTTATACTATATAACAATTGCTATGCGCCGCTAAAGTGTTCGGGTTTGACTTGAAGAAAAGGTGGCAACCCTATCAGTAGACAGGCAGAGGTTGGCAGCAGGATATCAGGTAGAATAGCAGGTATAACAAGATTAAGGCAAGCCGGGGTCAGGACGGGAGATAAGCAAGCGTAGTCAAGGAAGCCGGGTCAAACACAGGTAATCAGATGCAGATACAGGATCAGACTTAGGTAAAGCTGCAGATCAGACAGCACTGCACTATTGCAGCTGCTGCCTTTATATAGGCCATGTGGCGCCAGCATTAACCACTTGCCGACCAGCCGCCGTCATTATACGGTGGCAGGTCGGCCCGATCCCGCAAACTGTCGTAGTAGTACGTCGGTCCTTTCAAGCGGGATAGCAGGTGCGCGCCTGCTGCACAGCGGGGGTGCCGATGCGCGTGGCGGCCACGCACGATTGCGGGCACGAGAGCCAAAACAGGCAAGTGTGTGTGTAAACACACAAATCCCTGTTCTGGGAGGAGAGGAGAGGCAGATCGTGAGTTCCTACTAGCTAGGAACAGTGATCTGTCATCTCTTCTAGTCATGCCCATCCCCCTACAGTTTGAACACACACTAGGGAACACAGTTAACCCCTTGATCGCCCCCTAGTGTTAACCCCTTCCCTGCCAGTGACATTTACACAGTAATCAGTGCATTTTTATAGCACTAATCGCTGTATAATTGTCAATGGTCCCAAAAATGTGTCAAAAGTGTCCGATCTGTCCGCCATAATGTCGCAGTCCCGATAAAAATCGGTGATCACCGCCATTACTAGTAAAAAAAATAATAATAATAAAAATGCCATAAATCTTTCCCCCTAGTTTTTAGATGCTATAACTTTTGCGCAAACCAATCAATATACGCTTATTGCGTTTTTTATTACCAAAAATATGTAGAAGAATACATATCGGCCTAACTTTTTTTTTTTTTAATTGGGGATATTTATTATAGCAAAAAGTACAAAATATTGTGGTTTTCTTTTTTAATTGTCGCTCTTTTTTTGTTTATAGCGCAAAAAAATGAAAAGATAATCAAATACCACAAATGAAAACTCTATTTGTGGGAAAAAAAGGACGTAAATTTTGTTTGGGTACAGCGTCGCACGACCGCGCAATTGTCAGTTAAAGCGGCGCAGTGCCGTATCGCAAAAAATGGCCTGGTCATTGAGCAGCCAAATTTTCCGGGGCTGAAGTGGTTAATGGCTAACGTGCATGCGTATTTTCGCGCAACTGCATATGCCTTCACCTGTAATTGCTAATGTTCCTGTGTATGTGCATAGGCATTACCCTATGCCCAGCAAGATGGGCTCCTGCAAATGCACGTCTGTGCATGCCATTGTGTGTTATCATGTGTTGTGGTAATGCATTAATGGGAATGGGTTTTAATGGCATATCTACTAATAAAATACGTCCATGTTTCACAGAAATTGCATAGGCTGGAAAACTGCTGGAAGTGTTTGGAAGACTCAGTACTTTAACGTTGTCTTGTGTATTGGATCATCTGAGACAGACAGACAGACAAGTATCACTTCGAAAAGAAAAGTAATAGGATTATATTATCAATAGTCAAATCTGGTCACTGCTGGCAGAGCAAACTGTAGAGCTTTGTGTTACACACATAATACTAAATGCAGCAACCTGTCTGCTGGACTCCTGCACAGGAAGTTTGCGGGAAATAGTTCAGACAATACTGAAAAGGGGAAAGTATCACTTCCTTTTTACAAAATTCAAAACCTAAATAGATCTGTGACAAGCTGTTATTGCGTCATCAGTCTAGTATTTTAAAGTGTACCTCCACTTTTGTAGGAATTATCATATAACACAGGGTTCAAATATATTCTATTTATCGTTTTCTCTTGTGTCTCTAGATTCTCAAAGTATCCTTTATAGCCAGCTAGAAACTTGGCTTGCTATTCCACTTATCTGTGAGTTTTCTTTTCTAGTGGCTGTTCTTAAATTAGTCATTCATAGCTCCCAACTGTCCCTGATTTTGAGGGACTGTCCATGATTTGGAACAATGTCACTCTGTTCCTCCTCATTTGTCCCTCATTTTGGTCTGATCTACTGTATATAGTTGTATATAAAATGCAATTTTTATCTTTCAAAAAGTGTTTCCCAGTGTAGCGATACCTCCAGCTAAGAGCCGCTGGTATGATTTTCGGGCCTGTAACACACCGCTGTCAACCCCCAGCAATTGGCTCTACCCTCCCTTGGCACAGCTAGTAGGGGATGATAGGATTGTGAGGCCTGCAACTTTAGGCAACACAGTCCAGCAACGCAAACACACACAGTGATATAGCGGACACTGACTGTTTCTTCTGCACAGTAATAACACTAACAACTAGTCTGCTTAATCCTGGTACTTTTACTGAAGGAAATGATTAAACAGATTAAAACAGTACACTTTAGTATATGCAGAGCCCTGCAATAAAAGGTGTTCAGCAATAGACAGATATGCAATACTGTACAAAGATAACTAACGGACCCCCCCTTGCAGCTCTCCTCCCTCGTGGGCAAGATGGCGCCCAGCAATGTCTACACTGGTAAGTCAGGCCTGACTGTAACTATGTGTAAGTTCCGTAGAGAAGAATCTTCGCATTTGGTGATGCACTTTTGAAGACAAAATTGTAATCCACAGGAATAAAGGTTGACAAACTTGGTGAACAAGGATAAGGTTACTAATGTTACTCAATGCACTGTCCCTCCGGTGTGCGTATGCAAACTCTAACGGTTGAGTCCTGAACAACAAACTCTGGGCCTAGAGATCCTGTACTAATCTCTGAGCAGGTTCTCTCTCACCCAACCGGACCAGTCCACGTCCGTATCTTCCGTTGCTGTGTCTCGGTACACAGGTTTCACGACACCCGGGTCTTCGGTCCTCCTGGAAGTAGTGGATGGGTAGCAGGATGCAACGTCCCTCAGGCTCCTTTGGTGGAAACGGAAGGCTCTTTAGAAACACAGGGCCTAGGCTTCAGGCCCTGTCCGGAACAACAGACTCAGCACAGAGTTCCACTTGCTGGGTGGGCGATGTCCAAAGAGGCCGTACTCCGGTCCGCCCCTCAGTTAAATAGCCCACCCCAGCAGTCCTTGCGCGGGGCAATGCACCCTGAGTATGGTAGTCTCTGGGTTCGTCAAGCAACACCCCGCTACACCAGTACTAAACCTTTCATCCAAATTCTAAATTGCTGCATTTGTAAATTCCAAAAGCCAGCATAAAGGAATAGTAGTGGTAAAAAGTACTTGTGGGTTTAACCAATCATTTTTTTTTGTACAATTCTCCTTTAAGGGGGCGTGGCAGAGGGTGTGTCCTATGCCTACATACTTTTGCTAAAAGGTGTCCCTCATTCCCATTTCAAAAAGTTGGGGGGTATGGTCATTTCATCCAGCAGTTTTGCTGAACAAGTCCTGAGATAACCTAAATCAGCCACAATTAAAAGTCAAGTTTTTAATTTAGCATCATTTTTGTGCTGGCAAAAATGGTCTTGAGTACAAAAAGAGGATACATCCAGCAGGGACACCCCAATTCCTCGATCTCCCTGTGAGGCACGTAATTGGAAACTCTCAGCTCTAAGCACCTCCAGGTCCAGAGCTGTCAGGTCTCGGCCACTGCGAATGGTATCAGTGCCGCCAATAGTGGAATAGGTGCTTCTCCTGTATCAGGTCTGAGCCCCATCTGGTCAATAGGACAGCCCAGGCCCAGCAAGAGCTGCCTGTGTGATGTGGCCCACCTGTCACCCTGCCCGGCCCGGCATTCACTTCCCAGACACTCCAAGACAATGTTGTTACTTTTATTGAGGGAATTTAACTTGGATGGGGAGTTGGAAATTTGGGATGCCCAGTGAAATAATAGCAAAGTTGCTAGGGACAACTATGTACACTCTTTGTACACTTCTCCAGACTCCTCCAGCACAACTCTTCAATTCCTATCTTGTGATTCAAGGAACAGCAAGCACGTGGTGGTTAGGCCTGACACTGGCTCAGCCAGGCCAAAGATATAGCCTTTTTTGCAGGCAGGGACCGTGGGCCCCTATAGTGTAGCAGAAATATGGATAGTCTCTTTAGTGCTAGCTGTCCTACTGGTGGACTACTGCTCCCAGTCAGTCCTCTCTGGGTCCTGCCAGCCCTCCTGGCTGCAGCTGCCCGACTTCACTGCCCATGACATTGCAACACCCAGCTCTGACTGTTTCCTCTCAGTCCTCTCTGGAATGCCTCTCCAGCCCTCCTGACTGCCCATGTCACTCACCATTCCTCCTGGCTGTAACCGGTGGTTCCCTCCTAAAGACTTGCCCAGCAGTACTAGCTCCTGCTGTCCTCTCTGACTTCTCCTGTGCCTCCTGTCCAGATCCTTCATGCTTTCTTGAAGGGCTTCATTCTGCACCCGAATCTTAGGCCCAAAGTCACTCCCCTCTCCAGACTGGGGAGCTCCCTCCAAGGCCCCGGCAGCCTAGTACTTTATCCTTAGTTCTTCCACCCGACAACGCCTCCCCAGCTGGGCTGACCCTGGATATTTTAAGGAGGCCTGCCCCCTGCCAATCCTAGTTGGGGATTAGTCAGGGCTCCCTGAGACACCCCAGACAGCTCCACCTCTCTTCCCCCCTCTTTTTCTAGAATCCTCTAGAAGAAAGAGGGAGGTGACAGTGGAGTGATGCTGTCTGTGAGTCACAGCTGCTGCTCTGAGCCACTCCCAATCCACACAGATCAAAACAAACATGCCTAGCTTCCAGTTAGGCCTGCCTAAATTTGCCTGTACTACAACCACAAAAATCCTGACTTCGAACACCTACCTAGGTAGAGGGTGCTACATATGTATCTTGCATGAGCTAGCAAAGCAAGGTTTCCATGGTGATTGGGGATGCAACTGCAGTCTTGCGAGATGTAAAACTGGTGGTTGGTGGGCTTTGTTTTGCTTGTTGGGTACATGGGAATGGGGGGGGGGGGTTGAGGGGCTACTAGACTGACTGGGTACAGGTTTATAGATCAGTAGGACCTGAATTGCTGGTAGGGGTGAGCACAGCCTGAAGTACAAGATATCGGGGATGATGTGAGGCCAAGGAGAGTCCTGACTCTTGCTTTGCTCTATGTACATTACACACTTCTGTCCCCTGTACATACCTCTAAACTTTTTCAGATGGGAACGAGGGACACCTATTAGCAAATGTATGTAGGCATAGGGCACACCCCCTGCCATGCCCCCTTAAAGGAAAAATTATACAAAAAAATTATAAGCTAAACCCACAAGTGCTTTTTTTTTACCACTTTTGAAATTTACAAATGCAGCAATTTAGAAATTGGATGAAAGGGGGAAACACTTTTTAAAAGATAAAAAGTGAATTTTATATACATCTATATAGATCAGACCAAAATGAGGGACAAATGAGAAGAAAAGAAGGACAGAGGGACTTTGTTCCAAATCAGGGACAGTCCCTTAAACTCAGGGACAGTTGGGAGCTATGCTATGTACATTACACACTCCTGTACTCTGTACGTTACCCACTCCTGTACTATGTATGTTACATACTCCTGTCACTCTGCATTCTTTCATTACATCTGACCCCTGCAATATGAACATCACACACACCTGACCTTTGTTACTTTGTTACCCATTCCAGACCTCTGTACTATGTACTGTATGTTACATACTACTGCCACCTGCACTCTGTACATTGCATACTACTGCCTCTTCTCCTCACTTTGTACCATAGGCGTGTGCAAAGGATGTACCAGGTGGGCCTGGGCACACCCTAATCAGCCTGTGTGGCACAGATTCCCTTCTTATATTTCACCAAAACCCCTAACGGGGCTCCTAAAAAAAAAAATTGTATAAAACAATAAAAATAAAAAACTATGTAGCGGGGTCTCTTCTAAGGCCCCAGGACTACGTTACCCAGAACCCCATTCGGCCCCAGGGCGGAGGTTCCACCGCAGAGACTCATGGGAGGGGTTACTTAAGAGAGAGGCGAGGCGGAGCTCGCTCTCTTGGGACACGGCACGTCAAACAACAAGTCATCCTGTGCGGATCGGCTGTGAAGCAAGGCCTGAAGCCTGAGGCCTTGCTTGAAGTCCGAAGAGCCTTCCACCATACTGCGGAGCCTGGGTGGATCCGGACCCGTCGTGATAGGACGTGAGTTGGATCGAGGACTCGATCGGATCAGACGCTGTGTGTGACACACAGGAGGTGGAAGCCCCAGGCTGGGATCACGCCTGAAGTGGTGAGCGGGCACCTGCCCATATCAATAGACTGAGTTGTGTTCAGGCCTGTAGACTGCCTAGGCCCGTTGTTCGCTCACCAGCGTTTCTTGGGGAGTCCGGTAGTCGGGACAGAGTTGAAGTACCTACCCCCCCGTTTTGCCCTGTTATTTCAAGTTAACACCCAATGTGGATTACAAATGGTTATTTCTTTAAGTGCACCAACGAAAGCTGGCCGGTGAAGAAACCTTCCTTCCTTAGGGAAAATAGACCCAGTTCCATCCCATGTCAGGCCTGACTTAGGCGGGGAGTTTAGAAAGTTTGTGTTACTACGCCATAGGGGAGCGCACGCCATAATAGCTCTGCGTGGTGGACACTGCGTGGCGCCATATTATTGTGCTGCACCTAGTACATTGATTGATGCAGGGCTCTGCAGGCCCATGTATATGTTGCATGTTATACCTTGAATCCTTCATTACCAGTAAAGCTGATATATATATTTTATATTCTTGCCTCAGCGTGTTGTCTGACTGTTTAGAGATTATTAAGTATAATACACCTGAGAGTGATAGGAGTTTAACCCTAGACTGACTGTGCCAGAGTGGGTCGAGTAAGATTGCCGTGGGTTGGCGGTACTGCGTGCAGGGGCCGAAATTAAATCAGCGGCTCTCTTAACTGGGGGTAGCGCTACACGTACTTACACTGTCCATTGCCGTACTGACACTGTCCATTGCTCTATTGACACTGTCAGTATATATACACATGCACACACACGCATATGTGTTTGAGCTTTGGGGTGCACACCTTAATGCAATAGACTGTTCACACCTATGCTGTGTACATAGACTAAAATTTTAAGCCCCTCCCAATGTTAGTTCAATTTTTCCACACTCACAATTTGCTATGGAGTCTTATTCTTCTCTGATCTTATTGTGTTTGTGTGCAATAAGATACATATTAGTGTATTTTGATAAACAGTTGCGGTAATATGGTGTGACAAAAACTGCAACTGCCATTATTTGATTACATGAGTATTTAAGTATGTGTCCACAACCTTAAAAATTGTCTCTAGCAGTAAAAGGGTTAAAGTGGAACTAAACCTATTGATTTAAAGTGATTGTAAAGGCGTATTTTTTTTCCTATAAAAATAACAAACATGTTATACTTACCTGCTCTGTTGCAGTGGATTTGCACAAAGCAGTCCGGATCCGCCTCTTCTCGGGTCCCTCTTCGCTTCTCCTGGCCCCTCCCTCCTGTTGAGTGCCCCCACAGCAAGCAGCTTGCTATGGGGGCACCCGAGTTGAGTCACAGATCCCTGTGTCCATTCAGACACGAAGCCCTGACCTGGCCCCGCCCCCTCTCTCCCCTGATTGGCTAGCTGACTTTGATTAACAGCAGTGGGAGCCAATGGCACCGCTGCTGTGTCTCAGCGAATCAGGAAAGAGAATCTCTGGTGGCTGAGACAGTCGTGGACATCGCTGGACAGAGATGGGCCTCAGGTAAGTGTTAGGGAGGTTGCTACACACAGAAGGCTTTTTCTCTTAATGCATAGAATGAAAACTTTCTGCCTTTACAACCCCTTTACCTGTTTCCTAAAATAAAGGCATGCTGTAATTGATAACTATCACAGTTGCTTGTCCTCTCAACTGAACTGTCAAACCATTGAATAGCTGGTGTCATAACTGATCACATGTTCAGCAACATTGCCACCACAGATCAAACAGAGGCTAAGCTTCCTTAACTGTTATGGATAGGAGGGTTTAGTTCTGCTTAAAATCACATGACTTCCAGCTGACAGAGCTGAATTGGCAGTAAGTTCTGCAGGGCATGAGCACAAAGTCCTGCCAAACAAAACAACAAGCAAACTTGAAATGACAATGGAATGTTTCAGTTACATATTTCGAATAATTGGCTGTTTAGAGTAGCAGGTGAAATGCAGGAGATATCATTCGTAGGTCTGACAGTTATGTCAGTAAGAGGAAGCTAGAATATGGAGCTCCCAAGAGGAAGTCATCATAAAATATTCAGGAATGATAGGTGGTCCCTACTATCTGGTAAGAGTCCCTGATTACCACATGTGGTGTGCCACAGAAGACTCTACACCAGGGATATGCAATTAGCGGACCTCCAGCTGTTTCAGAACTACAAGTCCCATGAGGAATAGCAAGACTCTGACAGCCACAAGCATGACACCCAAAGGCAGAGGCATGATGGGACTTGTAGTTTTGCAACAGCTGGAGGTCCGCTAATTGCATATGCCTGCTCTACACTAATCACTTGCTGGTGGAATACATATTACCATTTTTTGTGGGACTTATCCTCATTACACCAAAGGACCCATTAGTTAATTTATTCAGTGATTTCACTTTTTCGTATTGCACCATGCACTTTATGATGTTTTTCTTTTAGTGTGTCATAGCACTTCTAGCAATCATTATGGACTAGCGCGATTTAATTTTTGGTTATGAATAAATAGACTAATCCTATTGGTTTAGCCCCCCCTCCCCAATTTTTTTCTCTTTTCATCTCACACTTTTTTCCCTGTCTTTCCTTCTTTCTGGGCTTGTTCTCTCTGAACACAGTATGTAATGTACAGCACAACTTACAGAGTGCAGAGGTCAGGACAATTACATAAATCACAGCCAATGCAGTGCTGAAGTCAGTAGTATGTAATGTGCAACATCCTATAGAGTGCAGAGATGAGACGTAGAACACACAGCATGATACAGAGTATGGAATATGGACTATGTAACATAAATCACAGTGTATGAAGCAATCAGTAGTATGTAACGTACAACATAGCATAGAATGCATGGATTGAAAGGAACAAAGTCCAAGCAACACAACCCTAATGCCGCGTACAGATGATTGGACATTCCGACAAGAAAACCTTGGATTTTTTCCCGACGGATGTTGACTCAAACTTGTCTTGCATACACACGTTCACACAAATGTTGTCAGAAATTGCGAACGTCAAGAACGCGGTGACGTACAATACGTACGACGAGCCAAGAAAAATTAAAAATGAAGTTCGATAGGCAGTGCAGCTCTTCTGCTTGATTCCGAGCATGCGTGGAATTTTGTGCGTCAGAATTTCCGACAACAAGTTTTGTTGCCGGAAAATTAGAGAACCAGCTCTCAAATTTTTGTTGTCGGAAATTCCGACAGAAAATGTCCAATGGGGCCTACACACGGTCGGAATTTCCGACAAATAGCTCCCATTGAACATTTGTTGTCGGAAATTCCGACCATGTGTATGCTGCATTAGAGTGCAGGATAATGACTGCAACTTCCATGCCTATTAAAGAGAAAGTGTAAGGCCCCTTTCACACTGGGGTGGGCAGGTGCGGTGGCGGTATAGCAGCACGATTTGCAGCGCTGCTATACCGTCGTTCTTACCGCGGTATGCGGTCGCTAGGGGGGTGAATTTAACCCCCGCTAGCGGCCGAAAAAGGGTTAATACCGCCCGCAAACCGCGGCTATTGCCGCGGTTTGCGGGCGGTATTACCGCGGCGTCCCATTGATTTCAATGGGCACCCGCGGTAAAGGAGTGGTGAACACACCGCTCCTTTTACCGCTGTAAAGAAGCGGCTAGCAGGACTTTTGGAGCGGTCCTGCTAGCGCACCGCTTCAGTGTGAAAGCCTTCAGGCTTTCACATTGAAGGCTACAGGGCAGGAATTTTTCATGCAGTATAATAGCGCTATTATTAGCGCTAAACCGCATGAAAAACGCCCCAGTGTGAAAGGGGCCTAAAGATGTTTATAACCCAAAGCAGAGGTATCTAGACTTATGACCAGGTTGCCTCCTTAGGAAAATAAAACTATGAGAATAACACAGTTAAAGCGGAGGTGCAGTAATTTTTTTTTAAATTTTTAAAATTCAGCAGCTACTAACACTTACCTGTCCTACTCGCCCGCGATGTCGGTCCCGCCACGACGATCGATCGCTGCTGCCAGGCTCCCGGCTCCTCCATCCTGACTAAGGGAAACAGGCAGTGAAGCCTACGGCTTCACTGCCCGTTTCCTACTGCGCATGCGCCACTCGCACGGCACTTTGTGAATGGGCGGCTTGCCTCCTGGGATACACACAGTTCCCAGAAGGCAGCGCGCCCCATTCACAAGAAGAGGAAGCGGAAGGAGACCCACCGCGGACGAGAAGAGGCACATCAGAGGCAGATTAGGGGACTTCCGCATAGCAACAGGCATTTAGGGTGAGTATATAAAAAAAATGTTTTTAGATTTATTTTTATTTATTTTTTTATGATTTTTAATGAAAACATTTTTTCAGGGTGGACCTCCGCC
The DNA here is from genome assembly GCA_029206835.1 of Rana muscosa. Taxonomy (NCBI): domain Eukaryota; kingdom Metazoa; phylum Chordata; class Amphibia; order Anura; family Ranidae; genus Rana; species Rana muscosa. The sequence goes on along the minus strand of CM055126.1, from coordinate 185,990,272 downwards.
TTAACATAAACAACAGTTTTATTGGTGCATTTATTGGTTTGTCAGAAGTTCATATTTACCAGATCCCATGGTTCCAAAACCTAGTATCCTAGAAGAAAATATACAAATTGATGTCCTAGACAGGATCCATGCACCCAAAGACGCCACCAGGATAGAAATTTTTCTATCAGACCAGTTTTCTAGAGTTACCATTTAAGCAAATCTCACTTAAAATCAATATCTCATGCCAGGAAAACCCTTCTCCCTGTAACTAAATGTAGCGCCCTGCTCCTGATGACCAGGCGCTATGTTTAAATTTAGTGGGTGTCTGAGCTGGTAGTTAGCTCAGACTTTGATGATTAAGGCTAAATCAGCTTCTGTTCCGGCTATGGCTGTGCTTGGAAGGATTTCCCATTGTTTGCCTGAAGGTGGCGTTACTACCACAGGCCAGTGTTGGAACACAGGCAGGCCAGGGCGTATTGGGTATTTTTCCCCGGGAACAGCTCAGTGGGAGTGGTCTCCCCGCTGGGCATGCTGGGGAAGGGTACTTAAGGGGCAGACGCCATTTCTTTGAGGCTCTTTGCCTTGTGGCCCTCCTGGCTCGAGGTATGTGATAGTCAAATATCAGCCGCGGAGCCATGTTGGCCCGAGGCTGCATCTCTTCCGGGTAGGCCCAGTTGTCCTGACTGGGGCCTGCACTTTGAAGGTGATCCAGTGCTGTCTGTCCTGCGGGAGGAAGCCGTTCAATGGAGGAAACCAGGGGAGGACCTGTCCTGGAGGGGACCAAGCGGAAGGCTGGTGTCTCGGGGAAGGCCTGGTGACCTTATTGGAGGATGCACCGTAGCTTATGTTACCTTACATTGTGCCGGGTTGGCTTAAAGGCTCTAAAACTGTAAGGCTGGATCTCTGGATACTAAATCCTGTGGCAGAGGATTATTGAACAGCTCATCTTTATCGCCTTAAAGTCTGTGGCAGAGACTGTTGTTTTTCAATTTGTTCGTGCATCATCCCGGCTGCTGGGCTAGTGAGAGGGGCCTATCCGGGTGGGCAATACCCACTTGAAAGAGAGTGGTGAGCGTGACTTTTTTTTGAAGCTTAGAAGTCTCCCCAGTGATCTGCATCATGTGCCTGAACCTTTCCCTGACCCTCCATCCCTCTACCTGTGCAAGTTTGTGTGAAATAAAGCCTAACTAAAAGGATTTATAACTTGTGTGGACATTGAAGTTTCTATAGACACTCATCCCCTAGACAACGAATGGTGAGGTAACTTGCAAGGCCCAAATCTAAACCAGCAGCTCCTACGGGGGTAGTGCTACATAAATATGTTCGGAATAACATATATAAAGCCAGAGTTCTCTTTAAATAATCACCACCATACAAATCTATATTGTTGTTATCAAAAGTTTGGAAGAAGGCACAACCCTGCTGAGCACATGGGACTTAATTCCAGAAGTAAAAAGCAGCACTTATAAAACCCCTTGCCATATTACACAATACTGGACTAAAACATTTTCATTACTGTGGGGCTTAGCATTAAAGGATTGGCCACTGCACTGGTGATGAATACAGACATTAAAGCGGAACTAAACACATTATTTTAACAATTTCCCAAAACAGTTATATCACAAGGCATTTAGTGGGTGATAACTGTCACATCTGCTTTTTCCCCTCAACAAAACGGTTAAACTACCAAATGGCTGGTGTCATAACTGATCACATGTGCACCACCATAGCAACTGCAGATCAAACAACAACCAAGATGGCAGCTTCCTTGGCTGTAAAGGATTGGAGGGTTTAATTTCGCTTTAATAGAAGCTCCTTGAAAATTATGCTTTAGAATGATTTCCTGCACCCTGCGGCAGTGGGGCACAGCCCAGATCTGAGGGACACTGGGATTTCCACCGGAAAGTCTTAAAGCGGGGTTCCACCCAAAAGTGGAAGACCTGCTTATCTTGCTTATCTGCCTCCCCCCCTTCTGTGCCACATTTGGCACCTTCAGGGGGGAGAGGGTACCTGCTTTCAACAGGTACCCATCACCACTTCCGAGAGATCTCCCCACGGTGAGATCACTCAGAAGTTTGGCCCCCCTCCTCCTTCCCCTATTGCTGGGCCATTCAGAAAGCATAGTGGTTTTCCATACAGGCAATGGCGGCAGCAGCACCCGAGAGCTGATGGAAACATTGGCTGGGGTGCCAACATCGCTGGATTCCAGGACAGATAAGTGTCTTAATGTTAAAAGTCAGCAGCTACAGTATGTTTAGCTGCTGACTTTGGATTTTTTGCTGGGGGGAGGAGGAGCAGAACTCCGCTTTAAGACAGTCCTGCAGAATCCTGGACTGTTGGGATGTTTGAGAAGTTAGTGTAGGTAAGCAAACAAAGGAGGGAGGAGAGTGTTACAGGCAGGCAAGGGAAGGAGTGAGGAGGAGAGTGGTAAAGGCAGGCTAAGGGAAAAGTGAGGAGGGAAGTGGTAAAGGCAGGCAAGGGAGAGAGAGTGGTACAGGCAGGCAAGGAGAGGAGGGAGAAAGAGAGTGGTACAGGCAGGCAAGGAAATTAGTGAATAGGAGAGTGGTAAAGGCAGGCAAGGGAAGGAGGGTGGTACAGGCAGGCACAGAGAGGAGGGAGAAAGAGAGGGGTACAGGCAGGCAAGGGAAGGAGGGAGAAAGAGAGTGGTACAGGCAGGCCCGGAGAGGAGGTAGAAAGAGTGGGGTACAGGCAGACAAGGGAAGAAGGGAGAACGAGAGTGGTACAGGCAGGCAAGGGAAGGAGAGTGGTACAGGAAGGCAAGGGAAGGAGACTGGTACAGGCAGGCAAGGGGAGGAGTAAGGAGGAGAGTGGTACAGGCAGGCAAGGGAAGGAGAGAGAAAGAGAGTGGTACAGGCACACAAGAAGAGGAGTGAGAAGGAGAGTGGTACAGGCAGGCATAGGAAGGAGAGTGGTACAGGCAGGCAAGGGAAGGAGAGTGGTGTAGGCAGGAAAGAAGAGGCGGAAGAAAAAGAGTGGTACAGGCAGGCAAGGGGAGAAGTGAGAAGGAGGGTGGTACAGGCAGGCAAGGGAAGGAGAATGGTACAGGCAGGCAAGGGGAGGAGTAAGGAGGAGAGTGGTACAGGCAGGCAAGGGGAGCAGTAAGGAGGAGAGTGGTACAAACAGCAAGGAGAGGCGTTAAGAAAGCGGTACATGTAGGCAAGGGGAGAAGTAAGAAGGAGAGTGGTACAGACAGGCATGGGGAGGAGTAAGGAGGAGAGTGGTACAGGCAGGCAAGGGGAGGAGTAAGGAGGAGAGTGGTACAGGCAGGCAAGGGGAGGAGTAAGAAGGAGAGTGGTACAGGCAGGCAAGGGGAGGAGTAAGAAGGAGAGTGGTACAGACAGGCACGGGGAGGAGTAAGGAGGAGAGTGGTACAGGCAGGCAAGGGGAGGAGTAAGAAGGAGAGTGGTACAGGCAGGCAAGGGGAGGAGTAAGAAGGAGAGTGGTACAGACAGGCACGGGGAGGAGTAAGGAGGAGAGTGGTACAGACAGGCACGGGGAGGAGTAAGGAGGAGAGTGGTACATGCAGGCAAGGGGAGGAGTAAGAAGGAGAGTGGTACAGGCAGGCAAGGGGAGGAGTAAGAAGGAGAGTGGTACAGACAGGCACGGGGAGGAGTAAGGAGGAGAGTGGTACAGGCAGGCAAGGGGAGGAGTAAGAAGGAGAGTGGTACATGCAGGCAAGGGGAGGAGTAAGAAGGAGAGTGGTACAGGCAGGCAAGGGGAGGAGTAAGGAGGAGAGTGGTACAGGCAAGCAATGGGAGAAGTGAGGAAGAGAGTGGTACAGGCAGGCAAGGGAAGGAGAGTGGTACAGGCAGGCAAGGGGAGGAGTAAGAAGGAGAGTGGTACAGTCAGGCAAGGGGAGGAGTAAGGAGGAGAGTGGTACAGGCAGGCAAGGGGAGGAGTAAGGAGGAGAGTGGTACAGGCAGGCAAGAGGAGGAGTAAGGAGGAGAGTGGTACAGGCAGGCAAGGGGAGGAGTAAGAAGGAGAGTGGTACAGGCAGGCAAGGGGAGGGTGGATTGAAGAGTGGTGCAGGTGGGCAAGCAAAGGGGGAAGGAGGAGGGTGGGTGGTGCATGGGACTAAGCAGAGTGCGGGAGGAAAGTGATGCAGGAAGGCAATGCTGGTGCATCCCATTTTTGGGAAGAACACCTGCGATCAGGTAATTTTTTCTAACTGGCGAATCTCTACCTTCCACTACAAACATTAGTGCAGATAAAAATGTTTTTTGAAACATGAACTCAGGACTGCCAAAAAAGAACATCTTGTCCAAAAGTTGTTATTCTCTCTGATTATTCATGCTTTCGTAAAAATAATTTAGCTTGACCTTTTTTGTGAATCCCTACCCAATCTGTTGGTGGAAATAACGATTGTGGTAGAAAAGATTATATGAACAACCCCTTCCCCCATTCCCAAACCACCTCAACCAGTTGATTGTATGTGGACTAACCAGGCCAGTGAAGCAGCGCAGATCGAGTCAGTTGGGAGGAAAAGGAGAATAATGAATAATGTCATCTGAATAGATGACCTCCGTAATTTATAGCCAGACCTTGTATGGCATCTGTTTATCCCCCTAAATTCTCGCTCACAATGAAACTGGTGAAGATATTTCAAATCCAATCAGAGTGCTGATATCAGATGTATATTTTGACTTTAATGCCATTCTAGTGCTTTTTCTTAATTTCAGAATTTCTTTTCCATTTAATTAAGGGTACGTTGCAATCAAACATGAAGGTTTTACATTAAACTGACTCAGGGAAAACAACTACAACGTATCTCGCAGCTTAATGTTATAGAGACAGATGAAGAAACAAAGTTTCAACTATAGTGAGTATAAAGATTTAAACTATACACACAGGTGTATTAAAAAAAATCTACACTTTATTATACCATGAAAATTACTAAAGTTGTCCATACACAGTTAACAGACTGAGAAAAAAAAACAAAAACCCAACATATTCCTCCATCCACAGAGGAGCTCAATGGAAGAATCTGACTGGGACATTATTTACTGACAGCGGCACCCACTGCTGTCAGAATACATTAATCATGCAGAAGTGTATATCTCCTGCGCTTGTGCGGATACGTCTTAGTAAAACTGGTAGTATTTTCAGATAGATATTGATGTATAATCAATCATGCATGCATGCCCCGCTGCCTTGGCCGGCCAGGGAAAGTCCAAAATGCTAAACTAGAAGGAGAAAGAGAAGACCCGTGGCCTGAATCATGAGTACTTAAAACATTTATTAAAACAAACTGGTGTTTACAGAATGTAAAAATACTACGTATTCATAAGAGTGGGTGAGTTACAATGTAAGTACCCCCTAGTAAACTAGAGTTAAATATAAAATAAAAAAATGGTGCACGTATAAGGGATAAAAATTAAACAATCGTCTAACGCGTTTCGAGGGTTTTCCTCTTCCTCCGAGCCTTGATATACCAGGTCTGGTCTGCATCTTTAAAATGTAAGAGGACATAGGGACATCTCCATATCTATCTGATATCAATACAATATCCTCTCTTTGGGGTCATATTTAAAACAAAATACCCAATATTATTGGATGATATAAAATTAATGTCGGGTAACATTAAATATATAATCAATAAAGAAGAGACAAAAGTGAGAATATGAATATTAAAACCATATCATTTCAAGCTCATCAAAAGGGTAAAAAAAAAAAAAAAAGCAATAAAAATAAAATTATTTAAAATATTGCCAGAAACAGAGAGACTATATACAAATTTTTGGGTGCAGGTCAAGTAATCTTCCGTGCCGCGGCTCCTGACAATTACTGTGCCAGTGAATTTTTCTATATCAATTCTCCAGGGTAGGCCAGAGCTTTATTTTAATTCTTGGGAACCGCGGCATGGAGGAGTAACCGATCCCATCTCTACTCGAGTCACGGCCACTGCTGCTTAATTGATGGGGCCCAGGGAACTTTTACTTAATTGAGAGACAGGTTTTATGGGGCCCCATGATTTTTAAATGGTGACCCTGGGCACAACAGTCAGCAAACTAGCATTCTCAGAAGGTGGTCAACAAGAACAGTCTATGTATTTCCCTCGTGGCAAGTTAATGGGCCAGTGCATGGTCACTTTTTGCATCTAGTGCGTGTATTGTGCCCTCAAACTACATTAATAAGATAAGGTGTATTAAATAAATAAACTACTGGCACAAAAGCAATCCTAGGATAGTTACCTTGTTTTTAATTTCCACAGGAAAAAATGCAATGGGAGATTATCCAGGGATTTCCATGCTGCTTATTTCATTTATTTTTAACCCATGCACAAATTAGCTTTCTTTTATGACTGCCACATGATCCAATCCCAGCCACATGTGAAGGATTACACAGTGCTGGTGTCTGCTTTAATAGACAAGGGCTAGGTTTACAGCCCTACTTCTAAAACCATCCACTCGCCCCATAAAGCTCACACTTGGGTCAGCTGGTGAATTCAGTAAGTGCCCTACTGCATTTGAGAGTTTTAATGTCTTTGAAGCTTGAAATTAATGTTCTTGTTGACAGTTGCCTCATCTGCAATAAATGAATCCATTGTGTTAAAAATTAGGCTAATAAGTAAAACTCATAAGGCACTATTTCTCCCACTGACACCAATAATGGGGCACTATTTCTCCCACTAGCACCAGAGATAGAGCATCATTCCTCCCACTGACTCCAATGATGGGACACTATTCCTTCCACTGATACCAACCATGGGTTACTATTCCTCTCTGTAATACCAATGATGGGGCATTGTCTACTCCCACTGATGCTGGTACATTTCTACTCCCACTGGCAACAGTCTTGCCCTCCTAAAATCTGAAGGAAAGTAAACTGGCCCTTTGTTTAGGTAGTTTGGAGACCTGGGCTCTAAGCAAACAGCTTTATACACATATACCAGTAAACCATGCACAAGACTGGGACACCCAGGAACAGTCAAGGCCACTAAATAATTTCAGGTCAGTTCCAGACTAACAGAGTGCCCTAACTACAATATAGTTCCCTAAAGCAAACAGACAGCACTTCTGTCTTACAGATATGGGGTTGACCTCCATATAAGCTGAAGGTAGGACCACATACTGGTATAGCCCATCTGGTTTCTCAAAGGGTGTATTTTCTTATGCCCTGGGTGTTAAGGGAACCTGCTTACAACTCTTGATCAAGTTTGGTGTATCTGACAGGACCAAACCTTTCTTTTAACTCAGGGCATAGAATAAGTATAAGGAAGTCTTTGCAGAACTTCAGGTTGCCATTCATTTTAGAGATGAGCAGGATGGGACTTTACTATTCACTGTTAGATCCATCTGTGACCCCCAAGGGCTAACATTTTATGTACCCCTTCAAAAATGTATTAATTTCTTTATTTATTTCAGGTAAATATATAGCACCATCTATTTACGCAGCGCCTTACACATATATTGTACATTCACATCAGTCCCTGCCCTCAAGGAGCTTACAAACTAAGGTCCGTAGCTCACATTTCATACATACGGAACACGTATTAGGGCCAATTTTGACAGGAGCCAATTAACCTACCAGCATGTCTTTGAAGTGTGGGAGGAAACCGGAGTACCCGGAGGAAACCCACGCAGGCACAGGGAGAACATGCATACTTCAGGCAGGTAGTGCCATGGTTGAGATTCGAACCAACGACCCTTTTGTTGCTAGGCGAAAGTGCTAACCACTGATGGCTTTTCCTTGAGCTCCTGGTACCTGATAAAGTCCTAACTTTACTTTGACCTGAGGCTCAGTCACAATGCCATAGTAAGTTCCGTTAGTTACCAGGTAAACAGACATAGTAGTACCTGGAATCATCTTGTAAATTTGATGCAAGAACTCTCTCATCTGTGGATAGCAGACAGGTTCTGGTATCCTAACCGTTGGTATAGCTTTCTCTGGTGATACTTTAGGGTTGCTGCCTTCTCAGAGAGCCTTTCCCCAGGGATTTTTTAGGTCAAGATTGAATTTCTTTTCCTGGTTGAAGCCGACCATAGATGATTTGAATCTCGGCCAGTTCAGCAGGGGTCATCCGAGATTCGAACCATCTATGGGCAGGCTGATTGTACCCAAGTCGATCTATCAATCGACTTGGGTACAATCAGCATGTTGGATTTTTGCCATCGGCTATAGCCGCTAATAATGATCACTGTGTTCTCCTGGCAAAAATTTTCAGCCAGCTCGTTTCCATACACCTCACTATATGATCTGCTCAGGTGTGAAAGCAGGCTTACATTTTTCCATGAATTTGCCAAATTTGGATCCGGCAACTGTGTGGTCCCAAAATGTTACCTGACCACCAGCATATCTCTTATTTTAGCACTGGCACAGTTTTCTCTGAATCTCTGATGGCTAGTGGGAAGTTGTTGGGTACCTCTTTTGTTGGAGTATCAACATCCCCCTCAAGTTCAGGCAAAATAGTAATATCATTCACTTTTTCAGGACTGGTTACTTGCTTTTCCCACTACAGCTCCCCACAGTATTTCTCTGTATAGAAAGTTCTTAACCACATCAATGACATGTTTTACAGTTCCGGTAGGTGGCCGAAATCACCATATCTACAAAGTACTCCCATATGGTCTGTGCCAAGGTTGGTTGGGTCCACCAGACTGGTATGGACCATACTGGCAGTCCTTGGCACTGTAAGAATGTAAGGAAAGGACTTATTTTGTGCTGGGAGTTCACACCTGGGACCCATGGGTGTCTTCCCTTGCTCTTTTGGAACCTGATTACCCCTTTGATAAAGAGAAACAAAAAGAAAATGTCCTACCTGGGGTTTATGTTTTCCTCTTTACAGTGGTACTGGCTTGAAGGGCAAATCTTGGATATAGTCTTCAGTAGCAGTATTGCCCTGTACACACGATCGGATTTCCGATGGAATAAAATCCGATGGATTTTTTCGTCGGAATTCCGATGAAGCTGACTTCCATCAGTCTTGCATACACACCATCAGACAAAATTCCGACCGTCCAAAATGCGGTGACGTAAAACACTCCGACGCGCCGAGAAAAATGAAGTTCAATGCTTCTGAGCATGCATCGACTTTATTCTGAGCATGCGTGGGTTTTTTCTCCGATGGAATTCCACACAGACGATCGGAATTTCCTATTGTTTTTTTTTCCCATCGGTAAAATTTAAAACATGTTCTATTTTTTAACACCGATGGAAAAAAGACCGATGGGGCCCATACACGATAGTTTTTTCCGATGAAAAAAGTCCATCTGTCTTTTTTCATCGGAAAAAACGATCGTGTGTACACGGCATTAGTCTCTCCATGAGGAACACTAGCACATCTACACTTTTGGGTTCTGTATGCCTAATGGACAACTGTATCTTAATAGGCAAGGCACTGATGTAATGCTAGCCGATCTCTTACTCACCAATCTAAATAGGCTTGAGCATCACTGGTTGCAACCACTTGTTGGTAAGATAGAAGAGATCATATTGTATATCTGGGACCTCGCAGGCTTCCCAGGGTCATGATTCCATATGAATATACCGTAATTAAATAATTGCAAGGGATGCCTGAAATCTGACTTGTATCTTAGGCAGACTTCTGGGAAAATTGGTGAACCAATCCCACAAGCAGAAAATTATGTTTCTGGGGAGTGGTCAGTACACACTCTGTGTACAGAAAACTCCAGGTAGCCATATTGCAATGCATTCTCAGAAAATTTCTATGGCTGCAGATTAAAAAGGAAAGGTAATTTTTTGTAACATTCAATTACAAAATGATTAGTGTTGCAATCATATGCGCTATATTATTTTTTATTTACTTGCTATTTTTTTTCCCCAATGAAAGTGGAGTTAAGCCTCGCACACACGAATGAGAATCTCGTCGTAAAAAAAAACTTAATTTTTCTCGACGAGATTCTTGTCAAGCTTGACGAGATTCTTGTCAAGCTTTCCTTGCATACACACTGTCAATTGCAAATCTTGTCATTGTAAAGCGCGGTCATGTACAACACGTACGACGGCAGTATAAAGGGGAAGTTCAATTCCAATGGCGCCACCCCTTGGGCTGCTTTTGCTGATCCCATGTTACTGCGTGTTATTAAAAGTTTGGGGAGAGACGATTTGCGCTTTTCAGTCTTCGTGCTTTCAGTTCGTTTTAGCGTGACGAATGTGCTATCTCCATTACGAACGCTATTTTTAACAGAAGAGCGCTCCCGTCTCATACTTGATTCTGAGCATGCGCGATTTTTTAAGACTCGGAAAAGCATACACACGACCGGTTTTCTTGTCGGGAAACATGCCGACGAGAATCCCGACGAGAAAAACGAGAATCCTGATGAGAAAATAGAGAGCAGGTTCTCTATTTTTCTCGTCGAGATTCCCGGCAGTTTTCTCGACGAGAAACCACACACACGAACGGTTTTCTCGGCAAGAAAGCTCTCCCAACAGCTTTCTTGTCGTTTCTTGACGAGAAAACTGGTCGTGTGTACTAGGCTTCACCCTTTAAACTTCTCCACAACTTTATCCCTGACCTGTATGGTGTGTTTCTTGGCCTTCATGATGCTGTTTGTTCACTAAGGTTCTCTAACAAACCTCTGAGGGCTTCACAGAACAGCTCTATTTATACTGAGATTAAATTACACACAGGTGGACTCTATTTATTAATTAGGTGACTTCTGAAGGCTATTGGTTCCACTAGATTTTAGTTAAGGGTATCAGAGTAAAGGGGGCTGAATACAAATGCACGCCACACTTTTCAGATATTTATTTTCAAAAAAAATTGAAAGCCATTTACCATTTTCCTTCCACTTCACAATTATGTGCCACTTTGTGTTGGTCTATCACAGAAAATCCCCAAAAAATACATTTATGTTTTTGGTTGTAACATGACAAAATGTAGAAGATTTCTAGGGGTATGAATACCTTTTCAAGGCAATGCATATAAATGGTCTTCAGATTCTGTAAACTTCCACCTAATACAATCCATGTCACCAGCAGTCTCTTTATTGGGACTAACTCAATCCACACCTCACTCCAGCGGTCCCCCTGCTGGGGCTATATGGATCCTTTCCTCATGCTTCCCGTTTTCTAAGGATATACTGTATAAGGAAAAGTTCATAGCGCAATATTGCTAACAACATCCACTTTATTTTAGGAATAAATGTAACCTTTTACATCTACAATATCCCTAAACATCGCATGTAGACAAGATATGACTCGATAGGTCGCCTCTTCACCACACTTCCAGATATCGAAGACACCGGAAATGACGTCACTGGCTCCACCCGCTGTGTTGTTGCGTCACTTGTCACGTGACTTCTTCAACGATGATATTACCAACATAGAAGCAAAAAACGCATACCTGTTGATTTGCCAGCAATCCAGTGAGCTGATAACTTCCTGTGCTCTCTGTTTATGTTGTGTTGGTATCAGTTACATTGTTCCCAGTTCTTTCTGTGAACTACAGACCACCCCTCGCTATGTTTTAGAGAAAAAAAGAGAGACGGAGATGATCTGTAATCCTAACACACTTCCTGTCCTGGGGTGACAACAATGCTCCTGTGGAGTCCAGTGAGTAAGTGTGGTCACCGTGGAATGGAAAATGTGAAAGTAAAGAAAAAAGGCTGAGAAAAGGAAAATAATGCAGCCACTACATCTAAGGACTGGTAAGCTGCAATATATTACATTTTGGGGGGGGGGGGGGGGCTTGGATACACTTTGGGATTCATCTGCATTCCTTGACCTGCGCTGTACATATGCACTCTGTCTGCGTTCTTATACCTTTTATGTGCTCACTGAACGGTACTTCCATGTACTGTATAACCATTCTGAGGATGCATCTGACCCGCTTTGCAGTTCTTTGGATACCAAAGGTCATACTGAGATTTAATTGCATTGTGGGAGAATGAGATCAGACACAGCTTCTTGTGTTCACATGCATTTGCACAACAGGGATTGAAATACAACAGAGGGCATCCAATTCAATTATGTCAGTCTACATTAGCCCATACACAGTATCTACCATAGTGGTGCCTCAAATGGGTTTTGTTTAGTATATACCCCCCCTTTTCTTTCTAGTTTAATAGAATCATGCATAGCATAATCAGGGGTGTGCTGCCAATGAGAATAGACCACCTCTGGCGGTACTCACTAGGGGGGTCCAGTATGAATACTGCATCCTCAGTAATGTTGCCTGTATACACATGGCAGTGTTCCTGAACTGGTTGGACGCTGATGCTGCCTGCACCATAACTACCACTGAAGCTGTGTGGCCCAGCCACCTGTGTCTTAGCATCCAATAATTTTATGTGGCCAATCACCAGCATCCTAGCAACCAATGATCCATAGCCCCACAACAACCTAGCATCCAACAACACTGTGCAGGCCAGTCGCCAGCATCCTAGCAACCAAAGCCGCAAAGTGTCTATGGTTGCTAGGATGCTGGTGGAGAGTTGTGCCAGCATTTTAGCAACCAAATTGTAGGGGTGGCTAAAAATGGCCACATAGGGTGGCAAAAAAGGGTGTGGCATTGGTAATGGGGATGCCCTCTGGAGATTGTATTAGTTATTAAATAATTCTTGAGGGTGGGGGGCTTAAAACTGCCCACTTCAGGTGGCAATTGGCCTAGGCTCACTCCTGTGGATAAGGGTCAGTGTACATAAATTTATGTCTGACTTCTGACATTTCTGAAGGTTCTGGAATGTTTGAATGATGAATTGGATCTTAGGGAGTAACTTTTGGTAAGAAAAAAAAACATTTCCCTCTGGGTGATCAATGTACATTGCAAGAATTTTTAACAAACTCTGTTGCCGATTCCTACCTTTTGTTATTCTGAAGGAATAGCTGTGTGTCCATGTGAATCTGTATGGGAGTGTTCTTATAATTATCAATCGGCTGCTGCACCTGCAGGGTTCTGTTTAGGAAAGTGTCAGGGTCTACATCCCTTTAGACTTGATTTTTCAATTGGGAGTATGTCACCAAAAATGACATTTTTGTTCCAGAGGATGCCAAAAACTTGTACCTGAATGCAGACTTCTGGGAAAATCAGTGAACCAATCACACAAACAGGAAATTACATTTTCACGGGGTATTCTGTACACAGTCTGTACAGAACACCTCCAGGTTGCCATATTGCATTATATTTTACAGAAAATTACAGCGCTGCAGATTGAAAAGGAAAGGTCATTTTTAATAACATTTAATTACAAAATGACTTGAGTCGCAATTATATACGATATATTATTATTTTTTATTTGCCATTTTCTTTTCCTCGAAAGTGGTGTTACCTTTAGGCTCGGTTCACACATATGCGACACGAGAACACGTGCGATTCCATTGCGGGTTCCCTCATCACATGTCACCCACCGGCAGTTCACACTACCCTATGTGAAGTGCTGCGGGTGTTAATACAAAGTTAATGACACCCCCAGATCGGTTCGCAGATCGCAGTGCAAACTGTGAATTCAGACAGAAATCGGATTGCATGAGTGTGAACACCCATGCGATCCGATCCTGGTGTGGACAAAAAAAGGGTCCTGCACGATTTTGGTTCAAATGCGGTGCAAATTCAGCCATACAATATGGCTGAATTCGCATCGCACAGACATTGCATGTGATCTGCACAGTATTGCGGTGCGAATCACATGCGATATCTGTAATCGCATATGTGTGAACCGACACTTCAGCAGTGGAATATTAGTGCAATGTGTGTGCAATTGCACATATTTTTAGTATAAATATCCTTTAACTCATCCTCCCTCCAGGAGCCCCCAACATCTTATACTCACCTGTCCCTAATTCTGCCAGATCCTAGCTGTGTGGCCGACGAGGAGCCACGCTTCCTGTTGTAATGTCTTAAGCCTCGTACACACAATCAGATTTTCGGACGACCGTTCGTCCGTTTTTTGTGGCATGCTAGTCTCATGTCGAAAGTGAAGAGGTTACTCACAGTACGAAAATTTTCGTATGACAGAATACAACGTCAGAAGGGACGTCATGTGTTGAATCGTTTTGTATGTATTCTTCCGTTTCTGAGCATGAGTAGTCTTGCTCTTTTGATTTTCTTGTACGAAAACCATACTTATGAAACGAAAATCGGACGTTATGTTCACATCCGACAAAAATGTTATAGTCTGCACATTGAGCTTTTTTCTGATGAAAAATCAAAATCGGCTGTCGAAAGCACCGTACTAACGATCCGAAAATCGTCAGACAGCTCGTCGTACAAATTTTTCTATCCGATTTTCGTGTCGTGTGTACGGCCTTTAGAATGGACACCCTCTTCTGTGAGTGTGTAGAAAACTGGAATTTACAAAGCTATAGAGTATAGACCAGTGATGGCAAACCTTGGCACCCCAGATGTTTTGGAACTACATTTCCCATGATGCTCCACTACACTGCAGAGTGCATGAGCATCATGGGAAATGTAGTTCCAAAACATCTGGAGTGCCAAGGTTCGCCATCACTGGTATAGACTCTAGATTTTTTTGGGGGGCGCAAACAAACTGGAAAAAAAAAACATCAATTGCCACCACTGTGCCCATTAAACGCAGCCACTGTGCCCAAATGCCACCAGTTTGCTCCCTCAAATGCAGCCAGTTTCCCCCCAAATACAGCCAGTTTGTCCCCATATACAGCCAGTTTGTCCCCAAATGCAGCCAGTTTGTCCCCAAATACAGCCAGTTTGCCCCCTCAAATGCAGCAGTTTGCCCCAAATGCAGCCAGTTTGTCCCCAAATGCAGCCAGTTTGTCCCCAAATGCAGCCAGTTTGTCCCCATATGCAGCCAGTTTGTCCCCATATGCAGCCAGTTTGTCCCCAAATGCAGCCAGTTTGCCCCCTCAAATGCAGCCAGTTTGTCCCCAAATGCAGCCAGTTTGCCCCCTCAAATGCAGCCAGTTTCCCCCTAAATACAGCCAGTTTCCCCCCAAATACAGCCAGTTTGTCCTCAAATGCAGCCAGTTTGTCCCCAAATACAGCCAGTTTGCCCCCTCAAATGCAGCCAGTTTCCCACAAATGCAGCCAGTTTGTCCCCATATACAGCCAGTTTGTCCCCAAATGCAGCCAGTTTGTCCCCAGCCCTGCACTTACCTTCCTCGGGTCAGCGCCATCCTTTTTCCATCCTCAATGTCTTCTCCCGCCCTCGATGTCACTTCAGCCAATCAAGCTACCGGTAACCAGACCCAGTGAACCTGATTGGCTGAAACGCCTGTCAATGTTAACCAGGGAACGCACCCCCCGTGCATCCTCTGGTTAGCTATTTGGAAGCCGATTACAGCCCTCAGGCTGTAATCTGGAAGCCTATCAGAGCCGCTGGCTCTGATAGGCACTTCCAAACACCAACCAGCCGCTGTTATTTAGATGGCCGGCGCTCAAAAAAAACGCCAAAACGACAATAAACTGCAGTTTATCAGCTTCTGTGTACATGGAGCCTAAAGCCCCGTACACGCGGTCGGACTTCTATCGGACTTTTCCGTAGTTTTTTGTCCGAACGGAGTTGGTCGGGAACACCCATAGCATACACACCACAGGACTTTTCTGCAAACTTTCCCAAAACTTTTTGCAACATCACATGGTTTTTCTGCTCTTTACCGCCACCCTTTGGTCAACTTCTGCTATTGTTGGTTGATTTTAACATTAGTTGTTTTGTCCATCGGACAAAAGTCCGATGGTTTTCTGTACACACGGTCGGACTTTGCTTCATCTGACTTTTGTTGGGCAAAAGTTTGTCCGTTTGCAGACCCAACTTTTGTCCGATGAAAACAAGAAAAAAAGCAAAAAAAGTTTGTCCGATGGAGCGTACACACGGTCGGATTGTTGGTCCAACTTGCTCAAAATTAAGTTTGTTGGCCAAAAGTCTAACCGTGTGTACGGGGCTTAAGGCTGTTTTTCCTCCCTGCTTTTCAGGGAGAAGAAACAGCCTGATCTGTTCCTATGCACACAGAGTTCTGCGTGTTTGTACACACAGAACTCTGAGTGTGATTAGACACTGACGATCACAGCCCAAATCATTGGCTGAAATCTGCTGCCAAACTCATACTGTGTTCAATCACAACATCGATCGGGTGGGGGGGCACAGGCATGTACGCCCCGAACCTGGAAGAGAGGCCTGATGTATAGGTACGTGATTGTGCCTGTACCTACTGCCCGCTCACAGTGGGGGTTAAAGTGATATTAAAGGCTCTGTAGTGGCTTTGCACAGAGCAGTTCCAATCCTCCTCTTCTCGGGTCCCACTTTGGTGCTCCTGCCCCCTTCCTCCTGCCCCATCCAGAGAAAGCAGCTTGCTCAGGAGCCGCTACTCTGCGTGTCTGCGGCTCGGCCACCCCCCCCCCCTTCTTATTTGCTCACTGGCTGGGATTGATGCGACTACGGTGCAGTAGTGCAGCATTTACAGGATTACATCAGGCAATGACAAGGCAGCATTACACCTGCTCACCACCTGTCAAACATCCTCTAAAAAGTGATCTGAAAACAGAACGCCCTCTAGGGGGCACCATTGCATTTGAACAAGCACCATAGACTACTGTACAGAGATTGTACAATAAGACTATAGTGTATGACCAGAAATAAAAAATAAAAAAATAAAATAAAAAAAAGTAAATTCACGCACCTTTTATTTAAAATCCCAAGAGGTTCTGCAGCAGGCAAACTGATGATCCTGGAAGAAGTGATCAGAACAGAGGCCTGTCATCTAGCCATTATCACCCTCCCCCCCTTTTTCCCATTCAATCACAGAACAATCTCTATGCATCAGAACAAGCCCTAAGGAGGATTAAACAACGATTGTACAAAGAGATTGTGTAGTGTAGTGCAGCATTTACAGAGTTAAATCTGGCAGTGAAGAGGAAAAATAATACCTGCTCACCACCACCTGTCAAGAGCACCCCCTAAAAAGTGATCTGAACACAGATCGCTCTCTAGGGGGCGCCACGCATCTGAATGAGCCCTAAAGAGGATCTTAAAAAGATTGTACAATGAGATAGTATAGTGTATGGCCAGATTTAAGGCCTGTTTAATTTGAATTAATAGGTGAATCAAAAACCTAAATTTCAGGAACCATGTCCCTAACTGCAAAAAAAAGTCAATTCATGCAATTCTATTTTGAGTTGTATATTATTATAATTATCATTATACAGGATTTATAAAGCGCCAACAGTTTGCACAACGCTTTACAGCGTAAGGACAGACAGTACAATTGCAATACAATTCAATTTAGGAGGAATCAGAGGGCCCTGCTCCTGTTGATCCTGGAAGATGTGATCACAGCTAAAGACTGTCATCTGGCACGTAACCCCTCCCCACCCCCATCCACAACTTTTTCGCTCTCCACCTGCTCTGAGACATACAATATATAGTAGCTCAACTCAAAATCAGTTTACTACAGCAGATCAGGCAATGGTTGCGATTGGTTGCCAGAGGTTACAGCATATCATTACCACTCACTAATTAGTTGCTAGAGGTTACAGCACATCATTACTGCTCACTGATTAGTTGCTAGAGGTTACAGCACATCATTACTCTATTAAACGTGGCAATTTCTCTATGGAGGGGCCCCTGGACTAAACGTGGCAGTCTCTCTCTATGGAGGGGCCCGCTGATTTGCTAGTCGCCCGCTCACCTGCCGACTGGCCCGACCGCTTACCCACCGAGCCGCCCGCTCACGAACCGGCCCACCGAGCCGCCCACTCACTCAACCAGCCGACGAGCTGCCTGCCCGCCGAGCCGCCCACTCACTCACTTACTGGCCCGCCACACACCCACAGCTAATTTCTCGGGGGGGGGGGGCAATTTCCCTGTTGCTTCCCCCTGGATCCGCCCCTGACAGGTTGGCAGCTCTGCGCAGGATCACGTATATAGACGTGATCCCGCACCTCCATCTGCAGGGGGCGCCCATGTGCCGCCGGCGGGCTGCTTCTGCAGTGATAATTCAAGGAAATATTTCAAGCACCTACAGGTAAGCCTTAATCTAGGCTTACCTGTAGGTTAAAGGGGAGTTACAGACTTTTTTTTTTTTTACACAAAAAGTGTAGCTGCTGACTTTTAATAAACAGACACTTACCTGCTCCACGGTCCATCGATGCGGCCGCTCGGAGCGTCTCTCCGCCGGCGCCTCCATTCACTCTGTGGGAACCCGGCCGTGACAGCTTTCGGCTTCACGGCCAGGCACGCACTGCGCATGCGCGAGCGGCGCTGCGCTCTCTGAGTGGACAGGCGAGCTCCTGGGACCTGTCACATGCCCCAGGAGATCGTCTAGAGGGAGGGGCTGCCTTAGGTGACAGGAGGAGTCGCCAAGGCGGTCTTTGGGCAGAAGGAGGAAGTGGGACAGGAAGCCCCCACTTCCCCCCCAAAAAAATACATGCCAAATGTGGCATGTAAGGGGGTGAGGAGTGCTTAAAGCGGTAGTTCCACTTTTGGGGTTTACAACCACTTTAACCCCTTCACTGCCAGTCACATTTACACAGTTTTTACACTGATCGCTGTATAAATGTGAATGGTCCCAAAGTGTCCGACGTGTCCGCCATAATGTCGCAGTCACGATAAAAATCGATGATCGCGGCCATTACTAGTAAAAAAAATATATATATTTATTAAAAATGCCATAAAACTATCCTCTATTTTGTAGACGCTATAACTTTTGCGCAAACCAATCAATAAATGCTTATTTCACATTTTTTTTACCAAAAAATACGTAGAAGAATACGTATCGGCCTAAACTGAGGAAAAATAATTTTTTTTTCAATATTTTTTGGGGATATTTATTATAGCAAAAAGTAAAAAATATAGCTTTTTTTTCAAAATTGTAGCTCTATTTTTGTTTAAAGCGCAAAAAATAAAAAGCGCAGAGGTGATCAAATACCACCAAAAGAAAGCTCTATTTGTGGCTGTGGGGAAAGAAGGACGTCAATTTTGTTTGGGAGCCACGTCACACGACCGCGCAATTGTCAGTTAAAGCGACACAGTGCAGAATCCCCTTTCACACTGGGGCGGTTTGCAGGCGCCTGCAAACCGAGCCTAAACAGCGGCTCCTTTCTCTCCAATGTGAAAGCCCCGAGGACTTTCACACTGGAGCGGTGCGCTAACAGGACTTAAGAAAAAGTCCTGCTAGCCGCATCTTTGGAGCGGTGAGAGGAGCGGTGTGTTTACCGCTCCTACACCGCTCCTTCCCATTGAAATGAATGGGATACCGCGGTAATACCGCCCGCAAACGGGTTTGCGGGTGGTATTAACCCTTTTTCGGCCGGTAGCGGGGGTTAAAACCGCACCGCTAGCGGCCGAATACCTCTGCAATCCCAATGGTATAGCGCCGCTAAAAATAGCGGTGCTATACCGCCACCGCCCCCACCGCCCCAGTGTGAAACCGGCCAAAGTGCTCTGGTATTTGGGCAGCCAAACGGTCCGGGGCTGAAGTGGTTAAGGTCCGTGCACATGATCAGAAAATCGGAAGTTAAATTTCGTCCGATCTGCCGATTTTATGATCATTAGTATGGCGATTACAAATTTTCGGACGACAAAAACTGGATTTTTTGTCTGATGTGAACACAACGTCCGATTTTTGTTTCATTAGTACGGTTTTCGTACGAAAAAAACGTAAGAGCGAGACTACGCATGCTCAGAAATGAAAGATTACATACAAAACTATTCAACACATTACGTCACTTCTGACATTGTATTCTGTCGTCCAAAATTTTCGTATTGTGAGTAATCTCTTCATTTTCGACATGAGACTAGCATGCTACAAAAAACGGACGTTCGGTTGTCCGAAAATCTAAGCGTGGCTTTACTGTGAGTGGTCTGTCCACTCTTAAAGAGGAAGTAAACCCTGATGGGTTTTACTTCCTCTTTATTTCCCTGCAAAGGTAAAGCATAATGGGCTAGTATGCATCGCATACTAGCCCATTATGTGTCACTTACCTGAAACCGAAGCCTGCGATGTCACCGCTGGATGGAAGCGTCCATCTTCAGCCCTCTTCCTTCCGGGGCCGCGGACTCTGGCTCTGTGAGTGGCCGGAGTCGCGTGACGTCACTCTCGCGCATGCACGGGAGCTGCCAGTCACGGCACGATCCCTTTAGAAATGGCACGATCGTATATTGGCATGCGCCAAACACATCGGCACACGAGTATATTGTAAATATCTCCTAAACCCTGCAGGTTTAGGAGATATTTCCAGCAGCACCTACAGGTAAGCCTTAATATAGGTTTACCTGTAGGTTAAAGTGGTTATACAGAGTTTACAACCACTTTAAAGGGGCAGCTGCAGTCTTTATCATATATATATATATATATATTTTTTTTTTCTGGTGCCTTCACTTATCACTTTTTATTTTCACATCTATTTACTCGGCGTGTATTTTTTTCCCCAAGAAAATTGTGTTTAAAAGACAACTGAGCAAATACAGTGTGACATAAAATATTGTAACAATCGCCATTTTATTCTCTAGGGTCTCTGCTAAATATATATATCATGTTTGAGGGTTCTTAAGTAATTTTCTAGCAAAAAATTATGATTTTTATCTTGTAAGCAACAAGTGTAAGAAAAAGCCTGTCTCCAGAGGTGAAACAAAAACCTAAAATCTAGGTTTGCTCCTCACTGCAAAAAAAAAGGCAAAAAAAAAAAGTCGTTGTTGGAACTTTTTTTTTTAATCCCCAAGAAGTTGTGCAGCAGACTGATGGTGGGAGATGTGATGAGAGCAGAGGGCTGTCATCTGGCCAGTGCCCCCCCCCTGGTCCCAGCAGAGGGGAAGCTGCCAGCCTGGCCCTGTATGTGAGCATTGCCTTCTAACAAGAGCAGCCTGTTTATGTGAGAAGGGCACAGCTGCAGCAGCCGCCTCTCCCATTGGTTCTTCCCATTGCTGGCTGGGGAGGAGGTGGAAGGAGAGAGGAGGGAGGGGGGAGCCAGCAGTGTGTCCAGTGCCAGGCTCTGCGCACACACAGCACCGGGGAGATCAGGCTGTACACAGCGAACCTGAGCCCGGATCACCGGGGGGGTGGTGGGTGGGGGGCAGAGAGAGAGAGCACTCAGCCCTGGAGCAATACAACTATTGTGTGCACAGCCTGCCTATCGCGAGAGTGTCCTCTTACCAACCAACCTGAACCTGCTCCAACAACACAGCGCTGCTAGGCTGCCACTAACACACAGAGGAGGGGGAGGAGGAAGGAGGGAGGTGACAGCAGCACACACATCTGGGGATCTCCATGAAGCCGCAGGATCCCCACAAACTCTGGCCTCCCCAGCACACTCCAGCACCAGGATCCCCCAGACCAGCCTGTAAGTACCCCCCCTTATTACCCTTTTCCCCCAGCTCTGGTGATCTCATTCCCCAAGGAAGGAGGGGGTGGCTCCTCTGGATCAGACAAGTTTCTGCTGTCCCCATCTGGACTGTGGCTAATCCAGCACCCCTGGGGACACTCTGCAGACAACCCGGGCACATCTGATCTCTGCCTCCTTCAAAAGGGGACAACTTGGCTTGCAGGTTATTTTTCGTATTTTTTTTACATTTTTTTGCAGAAAGCAGCAACTTTTTTTTTTTTTTGTTCCTTTTTTTTTTTTTGAGGGCGAATCAGCCAGGCTTAGCCGTGGGAAAACGACAGCGATCCGGGCTGGGATTGGCAGCGACACGGTGAAGTCAGCCGGCGGGGAGGTGTTTGCGGATACAATGAGGTCTGTCTGCACTTCCTTAAACTCTCAGCAACCTGCTGCAGTTGGAGGAGACTGGGGCCCCCGGGGGGAGGGGAGAGAAACGGGGGGGGGGACTGGCTGCTAAGGTCACAGACACTCCGCACCCCCTGACCTCCTCCACCCTCAGGGGGGGCGACCGCAGCAGACACTCCGCACCCCCTGACCTCCTCCACCCTCAGGGGGGCGACCGCAGCAGACACTCCGCACCCCCTGACCTCCACCCCCAGGGGGGGGGGCGACCGTAGCAGACACTCCGCACCCCCTGACCTCCACCCCCAGGGGGGCGACCGCAGCAGACACTCCGCACCCCCTGACCTCCTCCACCCTCAGGGGGGGCGACCGCAGCAGACACTCCGCACCCCCTGACCTCCACCCCCGGGGGGGGCGACCGCAGCAGACACTCCGCACCCCCTGACCTCCACCCCCAGGGGGGGGCGACCGCAGCAGACACTCCGCACCCCCTGACCTCCACCCCCAGGGGGGCGACCGCAGCAGACACTCCGCACCCCCTGACCTCCACCCCCAGGGGGGGGCGACCGCAGCAGACACTCCGCACCCCCTGACCTCCACCCCCAGGGGGGCGACCGCAGCAGACACTCCGCACCCCCTGACCTCCACCCCCAGGGGGGCGACCGCAGCAGACACTCCGGCACCCCCCCCCCCCCCAGACGTTTTAGGAAACTCTTCTTGGTAGACAAGACAGTTGACATGTTACTGTTTTCTTTTTTTTCTTTGGCAACAGTGTTTTGTTTTTTTTTGTTTTTTTTTTTTTAATATAAATTGCAACTCTGATCTGTCAAAAGATTAGGAAGGATTTTCAAGGGCACTTTAATGAGCAAGTCCCCTAATTAGACCCCCAGCCCAGAGGAGAGTTTGTCATTAGAAAGTTAGTGTTTGTAAATAATAAACCGTCCCAGTGTCACCATTTGTAAAGAATGGCTCAGCAGTCATAACTTTGCATCTGTTTAGTCAACTGCAGCACACCCACTGTACAATCTGATTGTACAATCTCCTTGATGGTGTTATGTTATTCACTTTGATCACACGCTCCTTTATGTGGCCAATACATGCTTTGAAATGTATTATTCCTTTCGATTACACGCTCCCTTATGGTGGCTATACATGCATCAAGCTTATCATTCGACAGATGTGCAATTCGATCACCACGCTCTTTTATGGTGGCCATACATGCTTTGAGCTTATCATTCGACAGATGTGCAATTCAATCACCATGCTCTTTTATGGTGGCCGTACATGCTTCGAGCTTATCATTCGACAGATGTGCAATTCGATCACCACGCTCTTTTATGGTGGCCGTACATGCTTCGAGCTTATCATTCGACAGATGTGCAATTCGATCACCATGCTCTTTTATGGTGGCCATACATGCTTCGAGCTTATCATTCGACAGATGTGCAATTCGATCACCACGCTCTTTTATGGTGGCCGTACATGCTTCGAGCTTATCATTCGACAGATGTGCAATTCAATCACCATGCTCTTTTATGGTGGCCGTACATGCTTCGAGCTTATCATTTGACAGATGTGCAATTCGATCACACGCTCCCTTATGGTGACCCTATATGCTTTGAATTATTCAATTTGATTACATGCTCCCTTATGGTGGCCATATATGCTTCAAGTTCATGATTCAGTTCAATCACACACTTCCTTATGGTGGCCATACATGCTTATCATTTGGCAGATGTGCAATTCGATCACCATGCTCTTTTATGGTGGCCGTACATGCTTCGAGCTTATCATTCGACAGATGTGCAATTCGATCACCACGCTCTTTTATGGTGGCCATACATGCTTCGAGCTTATCATTCGACAGATGTGCAATTCGATCACCACGCTCTTTTATGGTGGCCGTACATGCTTCGAGCTTATCATTCGACAGATGTGCAATTCGATCACCACGCTCTTTTATGGTGGCCATACATGCTTCGAGCTTATCATTCGACAGATGTGCAATTCGATCACCACGCTCTTTTATGGTGGCCGTACATGCTTCGAGCTTATCATTTGACAGATGTGCAATTCGATCACACGCTCCCTTATGGTGACCCTATATGCTTTGAATTATTCAATTTGATTACATGCTCCCTTATGGTGGCCATATATGCTTCAAGTTCATGATTCAGTTCAATCACACACTTCCTTATGGTGGCCATACATGCTTATCATTTGGCAGATGTGTAATTTAATCATATGCTCCTTTATGGTGGCCATGCATGCATGCATTTATTTTATTTTTTTGATCCAAACGATCGAATTGGCAAACAATCAAATAGGCATAACTTTCCAATCAATAGACTATCTTTTATTCATCGATTGTGTTGCATCCATCAACAGCATTTCGTTGCTCTGCTTATGGATTTGATCAATCGGATTATAAGATTGCGTAGTGAAAACAGAGATGCGATCGATGACTCACGATTGTATATTCCACCTATTGATCCATTTCCCATATCAATTGAATGGATTATATATTGATTGGAAGAGAAAGTGATCATTTAGCAAAGTCTGTATGGCCACCATTAGAGTAATATGAGGACCTGCCTAAACTATCTAGTCGTTTGGGCTATTGATGATAGATCGGTTATTCCTATTGATAGAGATCGATACGAAAAGAAATCGATTAGTTGCGGAAGCCTGTAATGGCCGGATCGACCATCCACTGTGTAGTGTAAGGGCTTGCCTGATCGGTTACAGATTGATAGGATAGATTAGGTAGGTCCCCACATTTCATAGTTGTAAAATTGGTTGTAACGTGTATTGTAACCTTTAGGGGTTGATTTACTAAAACCGGAGAGTGGAAAATTGGGTGCAGCTCTGCATAGAAACCAATCAGCTTCCAGGTTTTATTGTCAAAGCTTAACTGAACAATCTGAAGTTAGAAGCTGATTGGCCACCATGCACAGCTGCACCAGACTTTACACTTCCAGTATTAGTAAATCATCCCGTTAGTGTCTGACCCACCCTGATGAATGTGACATATAAATTTATTATTTGTAATAAATAATAAATCAGAACATGCAGAATTTCACGATCGTAATAAACATTTCCAGGGACAAAAACGTGTCCCTGGAAGTCCAGAATTGTATGTTTTTTTTTTTTTTTTTTTCTTCAATTGCAGTTTAATCGGATGGAGAAGAGAGGAATGGTTCTTTTACAATCCGGTGACGCACCCCTGCAGTTGCTTGGAATAAGCGTTGGGCGTTGAGCTGACACAGAGGTTGCTAAGCGCACCTGTCCGTGTGTTAGAACTCGCCGAAGTTGGCCGCCGGACGAGTGTCCTTGCCTGGTGTGAGCAGCCGTGTAATCGATGGCTATAAATGGGGAAGTTGGGACTTTAAAAGGCAGCGAGCGGCGTGGTTGGCTGGTAGCTAGATTTGCAGTAACATATGGCATTAAGAGGAGCACAGCTGGAGGTAGCGCTTCCATCCTAGTGAAGGCAGAGCAGCTGACTTTCCAGCTTGCTGTGTAATTAGCAGAGCCAGCTCTCTCTCTCTCTTTTCCCTGCCTCCTCCTCCTCCTCCTCCTCCTCCTTCACACTCTCACACTGACACAGGGACACACCACCGCTCTTCTCTGTCTGCTTCAAGACCTGCTAACACCACAAGCCATGGCAGCAAAGAAAGCCTGCGCACCCTAAGAGTCCCCGGGGCATACCCCAACAACTGTTACTACTGCCGAGGGGTGGGGGAGGGAAGGTAAGACCTGCCAAAAAAAAATTGAAGCTATCACTTTAAGGGCACTTTTACATTTTTTATTATTCTTTGACGCTTTCTTGTTACTTTTACTTTTTTACTTGTGTTTTTTTCTTTGGAGCTAGATTGCTTTAACTGCATTGCATGATATTGACATCTTGTAGGGACTGCTTAAACTCACACGTTACAATCTGATTGTGAAGTCTCCTTTAAGCTGTCTATACACTATACAATTTGATTGTACAATCTCCTTTTAGCTGGTTATACACTATACAATTTAAGTGTGCAATCTCCTTTAAGCCATACACTATGCACACTCCGTACAATCTCCTTTTTAGATCTACCAACAACTGTGTGTAATACAGGGGGCAGGGAGATGGGATAGAAATTGATTGGATTATATAGATCTGACCTCCTTCTTCTGGTTCTGGTAAATGTCAGTGAGATTGTACAATCGGGTTATAGTGTGTGTGTGTGTATGTATGGCCACCCTTAGATCTGCAAGCGTCTACGTGATTGCATAGATTAGGTAGGTCTTCATATTACCTAGTATTGGTAAATGTAAAGCTGATTGTACAAAGGTTGTGCAGCCAGGTTGTAACGTGTTTGGTGAATTGATAAGACTGTAGAGGGCGGTAACTCATAGCAACCGGGCTTAAACAGTCTTTGGTGACAGTTAGAGGCTGGTTACTATGGTTACTGACTCTTTCCTTGCTAAGGAGGTGTGTATGGGTATGTGTGCTTTATGTGTATATGTATAATATAAATGATGATAATGTTTTGATATATACTTTTTTTTTTTGTTTAACTTTTTTTCTTGTGGTTCTTCTTTTCTTTTTCTTTTTATTCTTATTCTTCTTCTTATTATTATTATTATTCTTATTCTTATTATTATTATTATTCTTCTTCTTCTTATTTTTTTATTTTCTTGTGGTTGTTTTGTATACTGTATGTATATGTGTGTGTGTGTGTGTGTGTATGTATGTATGTGTAGAGAGAGAGAGAGAGATCTCTTTTGTATGTGTATGTGTATATATATATATATATATATATATACACACAGACACACACACACACACTATACAAAACAACCACAAGAAAAAAATATAATTTTAACATTTTATTGTATACATTATAATATATATCAGTTTTCTTTTTTTTATATAAAAAAAATTGAATATAAAATAATAATAATATATTATTTTTATTAACTTCTTTTATTTTTTTTTAGGGGTTTTTCTTTCTTTTTTTTCTTGCTGTTGTGTTTTATAGCACCTTGCTACGTCCTGTTGTAACGGCCGGAGCCTCCTAGTAGTAGTCCCAAGTTACAATGAAGTTTCAGAGACCTGCCAAGCCTTTTTCTGTTTTAAAAGGCAGCGGTTTCCATAACTACTGGGCGCCTCCGATCGGCTGCACTGACCAGGAAGGGACAAAGCTTTGAAAACTGCCTTGTGGAAGCCATTGTTTATTTAAAATCAAGTTTTTCCTGTTCCTAGCAGGTGCAATTAAATGAGAGGCTTGCCTGGAAAAAGGCAGCTCGCTGTAGAGAGAGGATTGTACGGTTGGACGTTGTGTGCTTGTGTTTTTTTTTTTTTTTCTTTCTTTTTTTTTTTTCTTCTGTCTGTTGCCAGCCTAGCTCTGGCTATTGCAGCTGTTAAGAGGATTTGAGTTTACAGTAACGATCAAGTTTTTCCTGTTTTCTGAACAGGTTATGAAGGAAGAATGGAGTTTCCAGACCATAGCCGACAGTTGCTGCAGTGTCTGAGTCAGCAACGTCACCAGGGTTTCCTGTGTGACTGTACTGTTTTAGTTGGGGAAGCGCAATTCCAAGCCCACAGAGCCGTCCTGGCCTCCTGCAGCATGTACTTCCATCTCTTCTACAGGGACCATCTAGACAAAAGGGACATTGTCCATCTGAACAGTGACATTGTCACGGCCCCGGCCTTCAGTCTGCTCCTTCAATTCATGTACGAAGGCAAGCTGGAATTCGGCAGCCTCCCGGTGGAGGACGTGTTGGCTGCCGCCAGCTACCTTCACATGTATGACATTGTCAAAGTGTGCAAGGGCAAGCTTAAAGAGAAAGAACTAAAAAACGGAGAGGACGGGCCCGAGCTGGAGAAGGATGGGCTCTCAGACGGTGAAGAGCTGCGGGGTCGGGGCGACGAAAATAAAGAAAAGAACTTTGCGGCGGAGGACGCCCTACCCGGTTGGTCGCCTGATTCCATAGGTGTCAACTCGGCTCCCACCGAAGCTGTGTCGTGTAGGACAACAGCTGGAACAACAAAGGCCCGTGTCACCAGTTCCCCTTGCCCTTTGTCCCAGAGGTCTGCTAACCATACACACCCTCCGAGTGATGGGGATTGTGCTCTGGATTTGTCTTTCAAGCCCGTGTCTGGGAAAGATTCCTTCCACCCCTCCTACGTCTTTGGACAGCTGGCTTCCGACAGCCAGCAGCAGGGCACAGTGCCACTTGTTAAAGATGAACAAGACTTGCTGTCAGAGCAGGAGGACAGTCAGGCAAAGAGTCAGCACATCGGGAACCCGGCCAAAAGCCTCATGACGGGGCTGGGACACATGTTTGCAGGAAATGGGAACTCGCACGTTCGGGAGGACGACTTGTACCGCGACGAAAGCGAGGACGACATGGATTCCTCAGACATCTCCAGCTCAGGCGTTCTGGTCTCCCCGGGCCAGATTTGCATCTGCCCCCTGTGTAGTAAAGTGTTCCCCAGCCCCCACATCCTTCAGCTCCACCTCAGCTCCCATTTTCGGGACCGTGACGGCTCCCGCATCAAGATGTCCCCCGACGGCTCTGTTCCCACCTGCACGATATGTGGAAAGACCTTCTCCTGTATGTACACGTTAAAGAGACATGAACGCACGCATTCAGGGGAGAAGCCCTATACTTGTGCACAGTGTGGCAAGAGCTTTCAATATTCGCACAACCTCAGCCGCCATGCGGTGGTGCACACGAGGGAAAAACCACACGCCTGTAAATGGTGTGAGAGACGGTTCACCCAGTCAGGTGACTTATATAGACACATTCGTAAGTTTCACTGTGGCCTAGTGAAGTCCTTGGTTGTCTAGTAACGAATGGGGGCTTATCCGGGAAGCCGTGGGCCAAGTTCAGTAAGCCTTAGCAACCAATCAGAAGTCATCCTTTAGCGGACTTGTCTTCGGTATTGTCTGGTTGTTATGGGTTACTGGACGTTTCCCATTGTGTTGGCTTTTTTTACCTCTTCTTATTGCATAAGCCCACTAATGTTATTTTCCTTCAGCTGAACTCTGTAAAAATCTCAATGGTACTGGATATAAAGCTGAAGCCCTCGCTTCCACCGCAGCTTAACACGTGCGTTTGGGGGCAGATTATGATTTCCTGCAGGTGGGAAGTCCCATGCTAAGCATTGAGAGGCTGACAGCGGCGGCAGGCATGTAACCAGACATACAGCGATTATCTGTGGATGACCCCCCCACTGGGCGTAAACCATTTGTGCCCAGGGGCGATCAGCCACAGGTAAGTCAAATTGTATGTGAATGGCTGGTCCTGCTGTCATCTCGCCCACAGCTGTTTGCAGAAAACTCGCTGAGTTCCCGTAGGAAGTCATAGTCGCCCCCTTCAGTTGTTCGCATGTAATTACACATGCTGTGATTATCTGTAGAGGATTGGCCCTGGACACAGAACGTGTTGTATCTAGGACCAATAATTCACAGGTAATTGCTACAATGCCAAAGTATATGCGAATAGCTGGGGCCGCTGTTGGCCAGCTTGCCGCTGTTTGCAGAAACCCTGCAGAGAAATCGTAATCTGCCCCTAAACGCACGTGTGAATGGGGCCCAAAACTCATCTTTTCTGTTCGACAAATTTGATATTGTGTTTGACAATAGCAGAATACTCCAATATAAGTTTGTATTTATTACCCGTTTTGTTCCTCTGAGCTTGTACAGGCTTTCTATAGGGGGAATGTAGATGCCAATAGCCCTATACATCAAAACCGCAGTAACCCACCACAGCCAATCAGCAGACATCTATGAACTGAGTTACCTTCAGTAAACTGAAATCCTATTGGCTGCAATAGATCACTGGTCCTTGACTGTCTTCTGTGCCCCTTGTTTTATTGAATAAGCCCCAGGAACATCCTGGGGTCAGTGTATCCATGTTTTCATCCAAGATTGACACATACATGAGATTCACGCATTAATCTGTTCAAAAAATATGTGAATCTTGGGTGAAAATCCCTATGTTAAGCAATGCAAATGGTATTTATAAGTACTAACCTCTATTGGCTTCATGAATATGTTTAGAGCTCACCACACATGTTACAATCTGATTGTACAATCTTCTTCAGATCTACCAACAGCTATGTAGTGCAAGGGCCTGCCCGATTGGCTACAAATTGATAGACTAAGTAGGTCCTTCTATTACACAAAGTTGATTGTACAATCCCTGTACATCTACATTTAGCTCCTATTCACAGCAGTGCGACTTCCGATTTACAAATTGCACCTGAAATCCCATCTAATGTCTTTCTATGGCAAAGTCTTAATAGGTGCGATTTCAAGTAGAGCGATTTGAAAAATAGTTCCTGCACTATTTCGCGATTTCATGTGTGACTTGTATTGCCATCTGTGCATGAAATCGCACAGATGTCGGCAAGCTGCAGATGAAATCGCAGTGTCCTGCGGCTTTGAAATTGTGCTGAAGTAGTGCGATTTTTTTTTTATTTTTTTAAAAGCCACATTCATTGTCAACGGGGGCTTACTAAAATTATATAATAGGACAAACCTATACAATCCAATCCATTTCTATCCAGCTGCACAGGCCTTTTATATTACATAGTTGTCGTAGATCTAAAGGGGATTGTACAGTAAGATTGTATAGTGTATGGCCAGCTTAAGGCATACCATACATGTTACTATCTGACTGTACAATCTATGTTTACTCAACTTTAGACCTACCAGACCTATGTAATATAAAGGTCAGGCAGGCCCTTGCACTACATACATCTCTGTAGATCTAAAGGGGATTGTACAATCGGATTGTATAGTGCAGTGATGGTGAACCTTGGCACCCCAGATGTTTTTGGAACTACATTTCCCATGATGCTCATGCACTCTGCAGTGTAGTTGAGCATCATGGGAAATGTAGTACCAAAACATTTGGGGTGCCAAGGTTCACCATCACTGGTTAAAGAGGAAGTAAACCCTAATGGGTTTTACTTCCTCTTTTTTCCCCCCCCCATACAAAGTAAAAGCATAATGGGCTAGTATGCATCCCATACTAGCCCATTATGTGCCACTTACCTGCAAACGAAGCCCGTGATGCCCGCACTGGTGGCCGCATCTATTTTCACCCCTCTTCCTTCCGGGGCTGTGGACTCCAGCTCTGTGACTGGCCGGAGTCGCGTGACGTCGCTCCCGCGCGTGCGCCACCACCGATCATGCCCTTTCTTCAGTGCGCATGCGCCGATATCGTTGGTGCAAGCATATGGTAAATATCTCCTAAACGTACACGTTTAGGAGATATTTCCAGTACCTACAGGTAAGCCTTATTGTAGGCTTACCTGTAGGTAAGTGGTGTAATGAGGTTTACAACCACTTTAAGGCATACAATACATGTTAATCTCTGACTGTACAACCTATGTCCAATCAATTTGAGATCTTCCAGACCTATGTATTATGAAGTCCCACCTAAACTATCCAATCAGGCAGGCCGGCCCTTGCTCTACATACTTGTTTGTACAATCCCCTTTAGATCTACTATCAAATTGTAACATGTGGTGAGCGTTAGCCAGTTTAGAGCAAGCGAAGCAATGTGATTGGTTGCTGAGGGTTATTGGGCATTGCAATTGCCTGCCTTAGCGGAATGCTGACTGTCCAACTCTTCAGATAATCTTGGAGTGGTTTCACACTGCCATGCTGCAGTTTGGCCCCAGCGCAGTGTGCCCACGGTTTTCGTGCGGGTTACTTGCAGTTTCCTATAGACTAATCATTTTTTGAAAGTGCACCAGAACTCCCACATGCTGCATCTTTTGTGGGTTTTCGGACAACTCACCAAAAAATGCTCAAGCTAATAGAAGTCTATGGGAACCCGCAGGTACAGTGCTGCACCCCCCCGCTGCGGCCAAACCCCAGTATGGACTTGTGATACCCCTCCATGGCTACGGCACCCCTGGGGCAGGGAGCAATCATTGAAACATGTCCCATTTTAATAGAGCGGGTCCTTCAAGAGCCTGTTCAAGCCTAGGAGGACAAGGCTGGTAGTAAACACTGGGTATGAAGCAATGCTTTCCACTCTCCTGATACTTTAACGTATTAATGTTATATATTTAATATGCGTCTGTTCATATAATTGTTGCAGGTTACTGCAGATAAAAAAGAAATTGAGGGGGAAAAAAAAAAAAAAAAGACCCAAAATGTGAATATATGAAAGTATCCTTATGTACTGGAAACTTCTGTATAACCACAGAGCGTCTCCCAACTTTTTCAAGGTTTAAATATTCAAAATTATTTATATATTGGTTTATGCAAATGACATATGGGGGTTGATTTAGTAAAACCGGAGAGCGCAAAATCTGATGCAGCTGTGCATGATAGCCTTTTGGCTTCTAAATTCAGCTTTTTCAATAAATCTATGACACAAAAAAAAAAAAAAAAAGCTGGAAGCTGATTGGTTTCTATGCAGAGCTGTACCTGATTTTGCACTCGCCAGTTTTAGTAAATCTCCCCCTATGTGCAGCCTAAGACTAAGTACTGGTTATGCCCAGCTTGAAAAACGCACGCCCTTTTAATTTTTATTACTACCTACTCTTTTATAATGAGGCTGATTTACTAAAAGAGTTGAGAATGTTCGCATAATGAATTGTGTTGAAGATTTACTATCGTTATCCAATCCCTGTTTACTTTTTTTCATCTGCGCACCATTGGATAATTAAAGTGAATATTCACACACTTTATTCTATGAAAATTCTCAACTTCTTTAGTAAATTGGCTTCAATATCTAAATACGACCAGATGTGGCCATAGCAAACTCAAACTTGTGCAGGTTCTACCCCACCTCCTTTTTTTAGATTTTTTTTATTTATTTTTTTTTCAGTTAGTGAAAATTTGCCAACACAGGACAACTTCTGTGTTCAATATTAGGCAAATTTTATAAAAACCGAGGAAAAGAAGACCTAAGCAAAGGTGGAGCTGCCGTCCAAAGGGTTCCGCCCATTGGAAACGCAAGAGCTCCACCTCTCCGTTTTTTTTTTGTTTTTGTTTTTTTTTTGCTTTACGTTTGATAATTTGGCCCCCACTGGGTAGTCTTATACATTTCCACAAGCCATTGGTACATCAAATGAAAAATATAGGTAATATAATTGTTCCTTAGATACAAAAAGTATAAAATTCTTTAAAGCAATGGCTCACTGCAAAGAGCTATGAAATATCGACACCATTTTTTCTTCCAGAGTGAAGTCAATTTGCTAGGTTCTTTTTCACAGCTGTATATTCATCTGTCACCCAGCAGTATTTATAATCCAGAAGGCAAAAAAAAAAAAGAGAATTGCAAGCCAATTTGCTGCCCCCCCTTTTTTTTATTTTTTATTTTTTTTTATTATTATTAAATTTAGACTAATATTTCATTTTATCAGTGCTTGGTAAAGACATTCTTTACCAAGTCTTTTCAGTATCTTGTCCAGAAAAGTATTTCTGTATTATCGGTCTGCAAAAAAAGGAACTGGCATCTCGCAGCACTCAATTTTAATGCCTACTGTGATTGGCCAACTAAGACTACTATTCCAATTCTGTTTGGAACTCGTGTAAGAAAAAGTGAAACTAGTAAAATATACCTATAGATACTACTGATTGAAAGTATTGTTAAATGTAAAAGTAATGACTACAGTCAAGTATTTAAAATTCTGGTGTTATATAAGTGGAACCGAAAAACGTAATTTAATTGGCATGGCGTGAAATGTTTACTTTTGGCTTGATTTAGCGGTAGCACAATGACAGTTATTTTTTTTTTCTTATCATCCGAAGCTGATGAAATGTTTAGTATTCATAAAACGTATTTAACTGCGACAATAAGACCCCCCCCCTTTTTTTTTTTTTTTTTACAGTATACAGTGTTGCCTAATAACCATTATCTTTCATAATCCACTTGAACAGTCGTACTGTCACTCTAGCCGCTCTCTTATGGCAAAGCAATTATATCTAATAATTTAAAAACCTTTTAGGGTCTGGTGTACTCCCCAAAATCCTGCAAATGGCCTTAAAATTTAAAGACATTAAAAGGAATAGAGAAATGTGCAATCATAAGCTATGGCAACCGGTCAGAAACTTGAATTGAGCTTTCAGTGTTCAGAAAAAGAGAGCAAGCATCTGGTTGCTTGGTTTATAGAAAGTTGTGTTTTGAAGCTAATTTACTAACTTTTCTCTGATGTCTAAAATGCTGTAGGAAGTGGGGAGTACACATTAAATGGGATATCCTCTCATTCATAGGATGCACTATTTTTATTTGATTTTTTTTTTTTTATTATTATTATTATTATTATTATTATTATACTGACATCAAACTAGCTGAAATAAAAAGTTGGCTTTTTGTTTAGAGCTGTGAGGCCTTCTTGGCAGTGAACAGTTGAAGATATATTAACTATACATGCAACATGCATTATTACCTAAAGATAAAAAGTAGATGGACAACCTTAGTTGCAAAATAAAAATAAATAAAACATTTTCAAAATGCTTGTGTAATGTGAAACACATTTAAAAAGACAGTCCAATCTCTTTAACAGATTGCAAATTCTTTTTTTTTTTCAAAAGCTGTTACATTCATGTTGAAGGATCTATGATACTATATATCATTTTTTTTTTTTTTTTTTTTTTTATATATATATTATTTGTGTGAAGATCAATGTTGGGTAGTCTGCACCAAGGTACAATAGTTGTATTTACTGTTTAGTTATATTTTGCTGTGATTGGAAATAGCACTGAAAAAAACTACTAAAATTAAGTTATTTTTTTTTCTTCTTTTCCTGATTGTACTTGATATAGTATTTATTAGTTTTTATTTGAAGTGAAATGATTTATAATTTAGAGATTTTATTTTAGTGTTCTGTTTGACCCCTTTTCAAATCATGTGATCATCTATGAAATGAGATGGTTTTTTTTATTTTAATTTTTCTGCGCTAAACTATTTAATTTATGTAAACTTTAATAAAACATGGAAAAAGTTATGTGTGAAAACACTGGTAAATGACAAGGACAATTTGCTTCCAATTACCGGACAAATATGGACATAGCCCCAGAATTTAAGGAATGGTAAATATTTCATTCTCGTGTGCCATGTCCATTTACCTTGTTAACGCTGTATTTCTGTTTGTTGGAAAGCAATGACACTTGCACTTATTGTTTTTTTTTTTCAAGTCAGTAACACTGATATTTTTTTTTGGGTTGAAAAAAATAAATAAACTTGCATACTTTATTATAGCATTTGTTTAATTTTTGTACACATTGCACAGTTGCAGTTTTGGGTATGAAGAATCTTTAATTATTATTATTTTTTATTTTTAATCTGTATGTACCTGCAGAGCTGCTGTTGGGTTTTAACACTGGATGTGAGCTATAGTCACGCCAATGCTGTGAAATCACTGAGAATTTTCAGTTTCTAATTCTTCTCGAGGTGACAAAATGTATATGTAAAAACACTAATTATTTCTGTAAAAAAAAAAAAAAAAAAAATTTTTTTTATACTATATAATATGTAGACCTGTTGATTTGGAATATATTTTATAAGAAAATATTTTGCTGTTCTTGCAGGAAAAATAAAAAAATTCAGTTTTTCTTTTTCTTTCGGTAATTCTTTTACCTTAGTTCGCGTGGAGTTTAATTTGTACAAATTTTTTTTTTTTTTTTTTCAGTGTGTGTGTAAAACTGACAATCGTGGATAGGATTGACGTCTTTATATTTTTTTTTTTGTCAAAAAAATAAAGTTTAAGTCTGTTAGAAATGGAATTTGTCTATTGCATTTCTTTAGGCCTGTAGCAAAAGACTATGGGGGTTGATTTACTAAAACTAGAGAGTGTAAAATCTGGTGCAGCTGTGCATGGTAGCCAATCAGCTTCTAACTCCAGCTTGTTCAATTAAGCTTTGATTAAAAAAAAAAAAACTTGAAGCTGATTGGTTTCTATGCAGAGCTGCACCAGATTTTGCACTCTCCAGTTTTAGTAAATCAACCCCACTATGTGCTGCTTTAGCTCAAAACTTCACATTGGAGCGATTTGTCATGCGATTTGATCAAATCGCATGACAAGTCGCAGATTATTGGAGGCAATGGCACTGTTCCAATCGGTGCAACACCGATTTTTGGCGGCGCTGCACCGATTTGCAAAAGTAGTTCCTGCACTACTTTTGCTGATTTCAGGTGCGACTTCAACAGACATCTGTGCATGAAGCCGCACAGATGTCTATCAAGTAGAACCTGAAATCGCGCCGACCTTTGCTACTTTGAAATCGCGCTACTTCAAGTGAAGTAGCGCGATTTAAAAGTAGCATCAATGTGAACCAGGGCTTGGTTCCCACTGCTGCGATGTCAGACACCGCATGTGATTCGCACTGCACTGCTGTGCAAATCACATGCGGTGTCTGTGCAATGCAAATTCAGCCATACAGATCATATGGTTGAATTTGCATCGCATTCGGACCAAACTCGCACAGGACCCTTTTTTTTTGTTCACACCCGTGCGATCTGATTCCTGTCCGCATTGACAGTTCGCACTGCGATATGCGAACCAATCTGTATTGACACTCCCCAGCGGTTTGCATAGGGCAGTGTGAACTGCCTGCGAGTTGCATGCGATGCGGGAACCCGCACTGGATTCGCAGGGTTCTCGCATCGCAGCGGTGTGAACCGATCCTAAGTCCTTGTTCACGTGGAATGCGGCTTTGAAATCTGAAAGCCGCATGTCGGTGCGACTGCGGGGGCGACTTGGAAGACATCTGTGCGGCTTCATGCGCAGATGTCTATGCAAGTCGCACCTGAAACTGCCAAAAGTAGTGCAGGAACTACTTTATTTTTTTATTTTTTTTCTCATTGCAAGTTTATTAAAGGATTGATTGTATAACATAGTATCTGCAGATGCAACTGCTTGTTTTGCAAGATGGTTTGGTAAATGGTAATATTAAACATTCAGATACATATAGCCGAATACATTAAGGACCGAACTGTAACTGTTAACAGAATCCTCATAGTCAGGAAACATTCCCTCGCTCAATTACCTAAACTGTTAGCTTTATTTTTTTTTGACTTGCAGTCACAGAATACCTGTGTGAGCGAGACTTTGGTGCTTTTAAGGAACGACTTTTTGAAATCGAGGCGGCACTGCAAAGTCGGCGTCGCATCGATTTGAACAGAGTGATTTCTGGCAATAGGCTGTGACTTGTCCTGCAATTTTGACCTGTCAAATCGCATGACAAGTCGCTCCAATGTGAACGGGGGCTTAGGGCACACTCTCTATTAAAGTGTTACTAAACCCACAACAGTAAAATCAGTCTGTATATTCAGTAAAGCATGCTTGTTATACGCGCTGTGAAAGTTAAGGGGTTAATCCTCTGCAAGGCTGTTTGATCCTGTATGCACAGATCCTCCCCCTCCTGCACTGTCTATATTGGAAAGACCATATAATACTGCACATGCTCAGTTTAGTCTATTGCTGGAGTGAACATTTCCTGTTTCAGTCTAACTGTTCAGATCACATGATATTGACATCACACATGTGGGCGTGTATCCAGGCTGTAGTGGAAATCTCCTCCTACCTCAACTCCCAGTACAGACTGTGCAGTTTATCATGTGACTGTGGTATACAGATCAGCAAAAAAGGTATATAGTGGCAGTATTTTAATGTAAAAAGAAGATTTATAAGATGGGGGTGGGGGGGGGGAGGGCAGAGGAACTATTTTTAAATTACTAGGTTTAGTAACACTTTTAAGGCAGGGGTCTCAAACTGCTGGCCCTCCAGCTGTTGTGGAACTCCAAGTCCCTTCATGCCTGAGGGAGTCATGCTTGTAACTGTGTCAGCCTTGCAATGCATCATGGAACTTGTAGTTTTGCAACAGCTGGAGGTCCGCCAGTTTGAGACCCCTGCTTTAACCACTTAAGGACCGCCACACAACGATATACGTTTACAGAATGGCACGGCTGGGCATACAGGTACATCCCCTTTTAAGATCCCAGCTGTGGATCGCCGCCGGTGTCCCGCGATTGGGTCACAGAGCTGAAGGACGGGGAGAGGTAAGTGTAAACAAACATCTCCCCGTTCTTCACAGTGGCACTGTCAGTGATCGTCTGTTCCCTGTCATCTGGAACAGTGATCAGTGACGTGTCAGGCCAAGCCACGCCCTCTAACAGTAAGAATCACTCCCCAGGGCACACTTAACCCCTTCAGCGTCCCCTACAGGTTCACTGCCAGTGTCATTTTTACAGTAATCGGTGCATTTTTATAGCACTGATTGCTGTAAAATGACAATGGTCCCAAAATGGTGTCAAAAGTGTCCAATGTGTCCGCCATAATGTCACATCCACGATAAAAATTGCTGATCACCGCCATTACTAGTAAAAAAAAAATTATTAATAAAAATGCCATAAAACTATCCCTTATTTTGTAGACGCTATAACTTTTGCGCAAACCAATCAATAAACGCTTATTGCGATTTTTTATTTTTTTTTAAACCAAAAATATGTAGAAGAATATGTATCGGCCTAAACTGAGGACATTTATATATATATATATTTATTTTTTCTGGGGATATTTATTATAGCAAAAAGTAAAAAAAATTGCATTTTTTTCAAAATTGTCGCTCTATTTTTGTTTATAGCGCAAAAAATAAAAACTGCAGAGGTGATCAAATACCACCAAAAGAAAGCTCTATTTGTGGGAAAAAAAGGACGTCAATTTTGTTTGGGAGCCACGTCGCACGACCGCGCAATTGTCAGTTAAAGCGACGCAGTGCCGAATCGCAAAAAGTGGCCTGGTCTTTGACCAGCGAAATGGTCCGGGACTGACGTGGTTAAGGCAACCTATTCATTTTGAAAGGGCTGGTAGTCCTTATGACGCCACAAAAAAAAGACAAGCATTTTTTAACGCAGTTGACGTCTGTTTGTTGTAATGCGCTGTCTTGTGTGTTCAGGTTCCATAAAAAATTAATGGCCCTGCAACCTACTGCACTGTGTATAATGCATTGCCACAACACGATAATGGACCATAAAGCTGAAAAACATGGACAGGTAGGATTTTTATGACAGAAGAAACCCTATTGGTCTCTTCTGTCAAAACTACTTCTCCCTGCTTGTAGGCATTCTTGTACACTGAACTGCGCATGCACAGCTCAGCGTACATTTACGGCGCCATACTGTGCTGCAAGGGAATCGCTTGGCAGGTAAGTCTGCCATGATGTGCTTATATGCTGTGCATGCTAGTACATTATGGCACTAAGGGGCAGCTTTTTTATTTTCCAGGTTTAATTAACCACTTGACCTACCCCCATTATGACCAGAGCACGTTTTGCTATTCAGCACTGTGCTACTTTAACTGGCCATTAAGCAGTAATGTAACTCTGTATGCAAATTATTTTTATTTCACACAAATAGAGCTTTCTTTTGGTGGTATTTGATCACCACTGGGGGTTTTTTTTTTTGCAATATAAACTAAAAAATAAACACAACATTTTGAAAAACAAACAAACATATTTCCTACTTTTGGTTATAAAACATATTCAGTAAACAAAATCAACTTTCTTCATAAATTTAGGCCAAAATTTATTCTGCTACATATCTTTGGTAGAAAATAAAATCCCAATAAGTGTATATTAATTACCGTATATACTCGAGTATAAGCCGACCCGAATATAAGCCGAGGCACCTAATTTTACCACAAAAAACTGGGAAAACGTATTGACTCGAGTATAAGCCTAGGGCAGTGATGGTGCACCTTGGCACCCCAGATGTTTTGGAACTACATTTCCCATGATGCTCAACTACACTGCAGAGTGCATGAGGATCATGGGAAATGTAGTTCCAAAACATCTGGGGTGCCAAGGTTCACCATCACTGCCCTAGTGTGTCCATCTGCATGACTCACTGTGCCTCACTTTGCCTCACTGTGTCAATGTGCATGCCTCACTGTGCCTCACTGTGCCCATGCCTCACTGTATCCATGACTAGACTGACTTTTAACATGGGAGTCTATGGAAGGGGCACCCAGCTTTGAAAAATCGGTGCTCCCCGGCCTTAGTTCCCCCAGACAAAAAACTTTGCGCACTTATATAGGAGAAATGTGGCTACATGTGTGCCAAGTTTGGGGTCCAGGGGACCTAAAACCGGCCAGTACTGGGTCCCCAAAGTCACCGGAGAAATTACCGTTTAACATAGGAGTCTATGGAAGGGGTGCCCGTCTTTGAAAAATCGGTGCTCCCCGGCTGTAGGTCCCTCGGATAATAAACTTTGCACACTTGTAGAGGAAGAGTGGGGCTACATGTGTGCCAAGTTTGCGGCTGGCCGGTACCGGGTCCCCAAAATCCAGGAGATCAGGCGCAAAAATGTGACTCGATTATAAGCCGAGGCGGGCATTTTCAGCACAAAAAAATGTGCTGAAAAACTCAGCTTATACTCAAGTATATACGGTAGTTTGAAAGTTATAACATCTTCAAACTATGGTGTATATATACTGGAATTTATGTAGCAATGACACTATACTGGTAATAGTGGTGATCAGTGACTTATAGTGGAGCTGTGATAGTGTGTCGGGCAATCAATCTGACGCTGGCAGGGAGGTATCCTAACTGACACCAATAGTGATGAGTGCTAATATTATACACTGTCACTGTACTATTGACACTGGCTGGGAAGGGGTTAATATCTAGGGGCAATCAAAGGGTTAACTGTATGTCTAACAATGTGTAATGTGTTCTGTTTTATTTTACTATCTTGTTTTTTCTCCCTGCTTTTCAGGGAGAAGAAACAGACAGATCGCTGTTCCCTGTACATTAGAGCTGCACGGTTTTTTCTCCCCTTAGAATAAAGATCACGATTCATCTGTACTCGCATATGTGTTTATAAAGTACAATCAGAGAGACATCTATACATTTCTGTGGTGGCTATTTCATGTTTATATTAAATATGTTGGTAATGCCTCCCCCTAGTGGACAGTTTTATATATTGGGGGGCTAGTAGTCTGCAAGCTCGGTGAGCAAATGCTGCAATAAAATCAATTAGGCACATAAAGAGTGCATTGTATTTAGTCCATCTGAGAGGGAAGAAGCCTTTGTATTAAGGGAGAGGAAGCAAACAGTACAGCACTATACTTCTAAGCAGGAAACCTATTTCTGATTAGCAGTTATGACCACCCCACTTGTATGCATACAAACTATTCATAGAAGTCGTGTCTATTCATAGAAGTCGTCGTACAGTTTTAACAAACATCTGTAAGAACACTTTGCATAAGCTGCTTACATACACATGAATATTTGAAGAAAAAATAAATAAAAAAAAACTGAACAGCTGAACACACAGTTTAAAAAAAAATATTCATTATCAGTCCAAAGATGTACCCCCCTGCCAGACAGCATAACCAGGTCACTGATTTCACTTTTGTGCACTACAGTTAGGCGATAAAGTGTGGTCAAGGCATTCTTCCCTGCCTGTCAGTTGGACACTATAGAAACATCGGTCCCCTTTTTAAGATCAGCACTCCGATTTCCTTTCCCACCTCTAAGTTGTCTTTGTAAAGCTGGCCTTGCACTGATCAAAATGCAGCAGGTCTGGCAGAGAGTGGCTGTATTTTCGATCAGTGTGTGGGCTTCGGTTACTCGACAGAAGACGTTTTTTTAAAAAATAAACTTCTGTCTAAAGGACATGTTGGAAATGTTTGTGTAGATCCTCAGCTGCAGCCATTGATCAGTGTATTCTGACAGCGGCAGGTCCCACTGCTGTCTTCCCCTGACAATGTCCAGGTTGTGACGAAACGTGTAGGGCGGAGCTTCAGTTGGTGGCGTCCCCATGCCCGCTGGCTGCATTGCGGTGGAGTACCGTATATGCTTGCAATACCCTGAACATTGTGAGTGACATTCTTTTAATAAACGTATGTATTTTTGAATGACTACACTATGAAGTTTGCTCTTGTGCCTTCTCCTCCATTATATATGTGGTCGTCTTATTGGGCATACTGCTTTTGGATGAAGAGTTTATGGTGTATGATGATGCCACTGGATTTACATTCTAGGCGCATTTGATCTTCCCTAATTTGAGATTCTATAAGTCTGGTAAGCAAGGCTGGGCACATTGGGCTGGTATGACACATGGATGTGGACACATTTTGGTGGAGTGATCTTTTTAGTATTCACTGCACAATTATTCATTGTGGAGTTCATTTAAGGGCTTTGTTTTTAAAGGGATATACATGTCATACACTATATTGTCAAAAGTATTGGGAATGGCATCCCAGTCTTAGTCCATAGGGTTCAATATTGAGTTGGCCCACCCTTTGCAGCTCTAACAGTTTCAACTTTTTGGGGAAGGCTGTCCACAAGGTTTAGGAGTGTCTATGGGAATGTTTGACCATTCTTCCAGAAGCACATTTTTTGAGGTCAGACACTGATGTTGGAGGAGAAGGTCTCCACTCCATTTCATCCCAAAGGTGTTCTATCGGGTTGAGGTTGGGACTCTGTGTGGTGGAGAAACTTGACTGGCCTGCACAGAGTCCAGTGAAGGGAACTCTTAAGGCGTCAGCATACCAAGACATTTTGGACAGTTTTTCATGCTCCCAACTTTGTGGGAACAGTTTGGGGATGGCCCTTCCTGTTCCAACATGACTGCGCACCAGTGCACAAATCAAGGTCCATAAAGACATGGATGAGCGAGTTTGGGGTGGAGGAACTTGA
The DNA here is from genome assembly GCA_029206835.1 of Rana muscosa. Taxonomy (NCBI): domain Eukaryota; kingdom Metazoa; phylum Chordata; class Amphibia; order Anura; family Ranidae; genus Rana; species Rana muscosa. The sequence continues at coordinate 185,948,023 of CM055126.1, read as the reverse complement.
ACTGGCCTGCACAGAGTCCTGACCTCAACCCAATAGAACACCGTTGGGATGAATTAGAGCGGAGACTGCGGTCCAGGCCTTCTCATCCAACATCAGTGCCTGACCTCACAAATGCGCTTCTAGACGAATGATCAAACATTCCCATAGACACACTCCTAAACCTTGTGGACAGCCTTCCCAGAAGAGTTGAAGCTGTTATAGCTGCAAAGGGTGGGCCAACCCAATATTGAACCCTATAGACTAAGACTGGGATGCTATTAAAGTTCATGTGTGTGTAAAGGCAGGTGTCCCAATTCTTTTGACAATATAGTGAATAATATTTCATATATATTTATGATTTCACTCTCAAGTATTATTTTTATTGTTTTGCACTTATGGACTCTTGTTTTTTTTTTAAAAGGATGGACACTATGTAATTTAACCACTTCAGGCCCAAGGTACATCATATGACGTCCTCGGCTTTGTGGGGGGATATCTAAATGATGGGTGCAGCTACAGGCATCATTCAGATATTGCCGGTTTCAGCCAGTGATTCCCTGCACCATGAGAACAATCATAGCGGCTGTTCCACCACTTGATCGTTCTTACGGGCAGCGGAAGGGGACGTCCGCCGCCCTCCGGTGCTTCTCCCGACTCACCTGTGCGATCGGTGAGTCGGTGACAGGATCCGCTGGCCCCGGATGTTGATCACAGAGATTTCCGGCGGACCAGATGGTCGCTGGAGTCTCTATGATCGTTGGAGACCGGGTGCGATGTTATGACGTCACGCCTGTTCTCTGCATTAAAATAAAATGGCGCCGCTTCGGCTTTGAAGCCGTGATCGTTTTTTTTTTTTTTTTTTTTTTTGGACCTCCCAGCCTAGAGGTGAGATGTGGGGTCTTATTGACCCCATATCTCACTGTAAAGAGGTCCTGTCCATGGGCGCCGCTGAACTTTTTTCAGGGGGGGGCATCATTCTTAAGGATAATTCCGCTTCACTCAATGCCCATATAAATATAGCCTAGAGAATGTACATCTTTGATCTTGTTGAAATGTATAGGTTGTTTTCATCAAGATCAAAATATGGCCGCCCACACCACAGATGTATTGCAATACAAAAAGATGTACACAGTGGTGTCGTGGCACAGGCACTGCTGTTACCTGTAGTTCTTCAGTGATAGAGCAGGCACTGGCAGCGTACTCAGTCTCTTGTCTCGGCCACTGCACGCCACGCACCTGTGGGAGGAGCCGGTGCCGCGCTGGCCGGATCAGCATAGGCACATTTACACAGGCAGGCTGAGGCAGCAGCCAATCATGGAACAGCTGGGTCAGGGTCACGGTGATGTTAAGCAGAGGCTTGAGCGGCAGAGCCAATCCGATGCTCGGGCCGGGTGTGAGAAGGGAGGGACGGATAGTCGGAAAAGACTGAGAGCAGCCCCAGCCCCCAGGCCAGCAGCAGTCTGCAGACTTAGAAAAAAAAGTCCACGGCTGCCGCGGAGGCCATTGCAACACAGGTGTGTCTTCACTATGACTTCCGGGGGAGGGCATTTGACCCCCCTTGCCCTATGGAGTGGACGCCCATGGTCCTGTCATGTCATATTCCTATTACAAGGGATGTTTACATTCCTTGTAATAGGAATAAAAGTGATCAATTTTTTTTTTTTTTTGTGTCAAAAAAAAAAGAAAAGTCAAATAAAAAAAAAAAAATTATTGTTAAAGTGCCTCTGTCCCCGTGTGCTTGCATGCAGAAGCGAACGCATACGTAAGTCCCTCCCACATATGAAAACGGTGTTCAAACCACACATGTGAGGTGTCGCTGCGAACGTTAGAGCGATCGCAATAATTCTAGCCCTAGACCTCCTCTGTAACTCAAAAAATTGAACCAGTAAAAAAAATTAAAGCGACGCCTATGGGGATTTTTAAGTACCAAAGTTTGGCGCCATTCCATGAGGGTGTGCAATTTTGAAGCGTGACATGTTAGGTATCTATTTACTTGGCGTAACTTCATATTTCACATTATGCAAAAAAATTGGGCTAACTTTACTGTTATTTTTTTAAAGCATGAAACTGTGTTTTCCCCCAAAAAACGCGTTTGAAAAATTGCTGCGCAAATACCGTGCGAGATAAAAAGTTGCAATGACTGCCATTGTATTCTCTAGGGTCTTTGCTAAAAAAAAAAACATGTATAGTGTTTGAGGGTTCTATGTAATTTTCTAGCAAAAAAATTATGATTTTTACATGTAGGAAGTGTCAGAATTGGCCTGGGCCTGAAGTGGTTAAAAAGATTTTACGATATTTCATATCATGATGATGGAATTTTATTTTTCACCATCCTAAAGGGGAATGTGCACTTATCTGTTACATATATTTCTAATAAAAAAATGTGCATGAGCCTTTTTCAAAGCACAGTGTACCCCAACGCACGGTATAGGGGTTGTGCTGTACTGTACAGAGCAATGGGCTGCAGTTCACAAAGAACGGAACCACAACACAGAGAGCAGATGCTTTGCCATGTGATCTGGCGATGAGCGGCGCTAACACGTGCGTATGTTGCCACAACACACAGGTGTAAATACGTTTTTGCAAACATCTTTTTTAAAGAAAGCTTGGGGGATTAAATAAGAACTAAAATGTATCTATAGACCAAAAGTTTAGTTTTATTTTCTATATAGAAGGGAATGTTAGAACCCCTGTCAGGTTTTATTGCTGTCGGTCCTCCATGTCTATTTGACCTGGTGACAAAAGCAGATAAAATGTTACAGTTGTCACCGGAAAAGTCCTATAATGGGGTCACCGGTTTTGCTGACAACTGCCGAAGAGAGGAAATCCCCTTACTTTGGAGAGATCTCCTCTCACTTCCTGTTGTGTCTCCAGGACAGGAAATGAAAGCAAATCTACCCAAGAGGACGAGGACATAAAAAAAATGGCAGGGACTTTACCATCTCACTATTCTGCAAGATGGTAAATGTCAATGCACAAAAGAAATGCACCTACCTAAAGCTGGGTTCACACTAGAACACGCAGCGGCTCACAGCAGGAGTCCGGTGCGTCTCCATTCACCATTTCAGGTCCGATTTCAGCCTGAATTTTGGGCTAAATTTGGACCTGAAAAGAACGAAAATTTGCACAGGACTCCTGTGCAATTCACACCGGAGCTGCTACGGAGATGCGTGAACCGTTTCCAAAGAGAGCCAGTCACAATCTCCTGCTATGTGAATTGGATGTGTGAAAACCCGCATCCAATTCGCAATAGTGTGAACCCTGCCTTATGCTACAAACAAAATACGTCTCTACACAAATGTATAGATCTCAATGGACCCTCACTGTTTTCAGTAAAGTGATGTGCGATATGTCAGCAATTATAGAGAGAGCGAGATCAGAGAGAGAGACAGCGAGATCAGAGAGAGAGAGAGATGAGAGCGAGATCAGAGAGAGAGAGAGAGATGAGAGCAAGATCAGAGAGAGAGAGAGAGAGAGAGAGATGAGAGAGAGCGAAATCAGAGAGAAAGAGATCAGAGAGAGCGAGATCAGAGAGAAAGAGAGATCAGAGAGAGCGAGATCAGAGAGAGCGAGATCAGAGAGAGAGCGAGATCAGAGAGAGAGCGAGATCAGAGAGAGAGCGAGATCAGAGAGAGAGCAAGAGAGAGAGAGAGAGCAAGATCAGAGAGAGAGAGCGAGATCAGAGAGCGAGATCAGAGAGCGAGCTCAGAGAGAGAGAGAGAGCGAGCGCGAGATCAGGGAGAGCGAGATCAAGAGAGCGAGATCAAGAGAGCGAGATCAAGAGAGTGAGATCAGAGAGTGAGATCAGAGAGTGAGATCAGAGAGTGAGATCAGAGAGTGAGATCAGAGAGAGAGCGAGATCAGAGAGAGACTGAGATCAGAGAGCGAGAGAGTGAGATCAGAGAGAGCGAGATCAGAGCGAGATCAGAGAGCTAGAGATCAGAGAGAGAGAGATAGATCAGAGAGAGCGAGAGAGAGATCACAGAGAGAGCGAAATCAGGATCAGAGAGTGTGAGATCAGAGAGTGTGAGATCAGAGAGAGAGAGAGCGAGATCAGAGAGAGAGCGAGATCAGAGAGGGAGAGAGAGAGATCGGTGATGGAAAGAGTGAGATCAGAGAGAGAGATCAGAGAGAGAGTGCAAGAGAGATCAGTGAGAGCGAGATCAGAGAGACTAATAGACATCAGAGAGAGAGCGAGATCAGAGTGAGAGAGTGAGATCAGAGAGCGAGCGAGATCAGAGAGAACAAGATCAGGATCAGAGAGAGAGTGAGATCAGAGAGAGAGAGTGAGAGAGAGAGAGAGATCAGAGAGAGAGAGAGATCAGAGAGCGAAAAAGAGAGATCAGAGAGAGATAGATCAGCGAGGGAGAGAGAGAGAGCGAGATCAGCGAGGGAGAGCGAGATCAGTGAGAGAGTGAGATCAGTGAGAGAGCGAGAGAGATCAGTGAGAGAGCGAGATCAGAGAGAGATCAGTGAGAGAGTAAGAGAGATCAGTGAGAGAGCGAGATCAGAGAGAGAGCGAGAGAGATCAGTGAGAGAGCGAGATCAGAGAGAGATCAGTGAGAGAGTGAGAGAGATCAGTGAGAGAGCGAGATCAGAGAGAGAGCGAGAGAGATCAGTAAGAGAGAGAGCGAGATCAGAGAAAAATCAGACTAATAGAGTTCAGAGAGACATCAGAGAAAGAGAGAGAGAGAGATCAGCGAGCAGGAGATGAGAGAGAGCGGAAGAAAGAAGAAAATTGAAAGAGGGGAAGAGAGATGGATAAGAGAAAAGGAGAGGGAAAAAGAGAAAGAAGAGAGAGGGAAAAGATAGACAGAGAGAGAGAAATTGAAACTTACATTCCTCCATTACTTAAGGAGCAGATGCACGTTTACCAGCATTATATCTGCTCTGACATCTGGGCACAGCAACAGCTGCATCTCCAGCCAAACATGGAGTTCAAAAGTTTACAAGAACCGTATTAATTAACTTGAAAAATGCATCAACTGTTGTGCTGAGCAATATTATATAATATATAAATACAAAGGACAGTAACGTAAAATTACAATTAGGTTTAAGGTATAACTAGACAACATTTTTTTTTATTTTTTGTTTCTTTTTAGTTTTATATAGAGTGGAGAGGGATTAGAACACCTGTCAGACACCTTTTACACTGTGGCTGTGGCCGCGTTTGCGGTAAAGCACTGCTCGTTTCAGTGGCGCTTTACCGCTGTTTAAGCAGTGATTTTAAGGGATTGATGGGGATGCGCAATACGTAAAGAGCTGCATACATTGCTGGTGCTATCTATCTATCTATCTATATATCGTGTGTATGTATATACAATATATATATACAGTGGGTACAGAAAGTATTCAGACCCCTTTAAACTTTTCACTCTTTTATATTGCAGCCATTTGCTAAAATCATTTAAGTTCATTTTTTTCCTCATTAATGTACACACAGCACCCCATATTGACCCTTTGCTCAGTATTTAGTATTTGCACCTGTAGCGGCCTCACTCTCTCTCCATCTTTATCGGTTACACACCAACTCATGTCTAGGGGTTCCTGGGTTGTGAGAGTGAGATGCGCCACGGCCCATGTCCTCCCCATTGTAGTAGGGAGGTGAAGGCCACTTACTGATGTTTCCTCGGGCCGGTGTGTTCTGTGAATGCACTGAGTCTGTAATTGCAAGCTCACCAGCCTCCCCTTTGCTTCCAGTAACTGGAGTTCACACACCGGAGAAAGGTCCAACACTTGTTTATTTGACACACCAATACGCAAAGCACAATAAACAGTTCTTTTGCAGCAAACTGGTTGGGACCTATAACCTTGCCAACGGTGGGCCGAGCAGATCGAGGCACTTCCTAAAGTTTAAGTTCTATGCCACTGTACTATGACCAGCGGCGCCTAAGCCAATCCGGCTGTTACAGAACAGGAAAGATGGGGTCTCTTCCAGCAACCCCTATGAACAGCAATGGAGCCCTCTTCGATGCGCTGTGGCCCCTATCAGAGGGATGTGTCCCCCCCAAGAGAGTTCCCAGAGGCCCACTGTCACCGGGTTGGTGCTGCTCCGGGTCTCCAGTGGGTAACCTCTCTGGCCTCCTCACCTCAGGTACGAGTCCCTCCGCTCAGGGACCCTCGGACAGTCCACCCTAGCGGGACCCAGTCGAAGGTACTGGGCCCCAGGCCTCCTCGATAGTACCTCACCCCAGGCTAAAGGTGCCTGGGATGGACGCCAACATGACTCCGGACCAGGCCATGGGCACCTGGACCAGACTCCTGGATCTCCATCACCCAGGCCTAAGGGCCCTGGGTGCGGACCGCAACCCTCCTCCTCCGAGGACCTCCTTCTCCGCAAGACCCCCCGTGGTAAGGGCGTCTCCCCCTTTTATCTCCTCCCATCAACGGCCCGGCGGGTTCCCCGTCCCAGCCATACCATCTCCGAGAAGGGACAAAACAGGGAGCACTGCAGGAGATGATTCTACCTGAAGCCTGTGGGGACCCCACCACCCACAGGCAAAGGAGAATACTACATCCTCCAATCCTCCACGAAACAAAAAGGGGTCTGAACCCTAACACAATTATACACCTGGGTCACACTATTCCCCAGGTGTATCCCATCAATTTGAGGACCCCGCTACACATTCCCCCCTGTGATTGGACGCTGGTCCCCAGCGTCAGGTGCACACCCATGCCTCCCATAAAGTGGTGACATGGAGTGAAACCCCTGAGGCAGTTCCTCTAAATTTTTCCCAAGTGCCAAGACCTGCTCAGGGAATGGGGAACATATAAAACAACTTATGTCATAAAACACTTTAAACATCTGCATAATCACAACCCCTCTCCCACACTGTCTAAGAGCCACCCACTCTCAATGATCTTGATTGACGATCCTCCTGCAGGGGAAAGAAAAAAACAACATCCTACCATAATTTCGTGTCATTTGGCATGAGTGGGCCCGTCAGCCGAGAGACCCACTCACTCCAACAAGCAAGGTGATGTGTGTGTGAAACATTTTCAAACATTTGTTGCGCAACACTGCCACCTGGTGACAACGCCGCAGTCATGACACTCAACGAGTCTTCGTTCTTCCAGCTTTTCCCTACTCTGCCACTATTCCCAAATGTCCTTGCCTTTGGCACATGAAGAAAAGGGGAAACAAAAAAAAAACACAACAGCCCCAAGTCTCCAATGAGAAAAAGAAAAGCCCAAACAAAAACAAAAGCAGGGCACAGTCCTGGGTGTCTGGGAATGGCTCTTCCAGAAAGTTCAAGTGCACAAAGGAAATAAACAGGAGTTCTTTTCTCCTATAAGTAAAACTTTGGATCCGGCAGATACAGGGGTTTCAGGTGTTTGTCAAATGCCTCTATCGAATACTCGACATCTTCTCCTTCTCTTCTGCAAATGACTATCTTGTCAGCATGGATATGGCACCCCAATTTCCATTCAGCTCTGCAGTCCTCAAACCTCTTAGACACTGCCGGCACACATTCCAGGTTCCTGCGAGCATGAGGCACCTTCAACTTGTCCCACACAAACTCGTCATACCATCTTGCTCTCCAGACTTCCACCTCAAACAGCAAGTCCCGGGGCAGATACGGGTACTCCCACCCATATTCCCGAGCTACTTTGTGGCAAAACAGTCTCTGCAAGCGGGCCAAAGGTGGCATAGTGGCTTTCTCTCCAGTTCCAGGCAGCACAATAGCTTCCGGATGCCGAGGTGCCTTTACCAGCTCCCTGAAACTGACTTTCGGCGCTCTCAGAGAAGCGCGGGGTGTCCCCACAACCAAAGCAGGTGAGGTAACAGTAGGTGAGGACACCGGTGGAGGGGTAGGTTCCCTCGTAGGCTGCGGGTCTTCCACCCGAGGTGTGCTGTCTCCTGTGTATATAGGTGAATCCCGTACCGCACGGGAAGCAAGAAGTGGCATTCTATCCCAGCCCTTGCGGCTGAACAGTTCGTCTATCTCGCCATCATCTCCGCAATCAGACAGCGACTCTAGGTCGGAGGTGTCATACATCTCCGCAGGCAGATATCTTCCGGTGGACACAGAATCATCCTCCCTGGGGGGCTCCACCTCCAATGGGCCCCCGACACCTCCAACCACCACCACAGTCCCAGCCCCTGGCTCACCTGACCCTTGTAGAAGACTGGGATGTCCGGGACTTCCTTCTCGACCGGCGCCATCCAGGCCAGGCAAGCAGCGGGGTGAAGCTCGACCACGTCCATAGGATGCCTGTACTAGGCCAACTTTCCTCTTCGGGGGTGGGAGCAGAGAACTTGTGGCGACCGAGGCAGCATCCTCGGATTTTTCTCTGTTGGGCAGTCCATCGCCCTGGTCAGCGCGCACGGGAACCTCGACAAAGGCCTTGATCTCCCCTTCCGGAGTAGCGGTACCCGTGAGGTGGTTGAGGCGAAGGGCCCGGGGCCTTGCTGTGGACGACTCGACCTCAAAAAGGAATTCTCTGCACTCCTCACATCGCCCGAATGGCTTCAGGGTGACCACCAGTCCCGAGCAGCCGGGACAGATCACACCGAGGGCCTCCGTGTCTCTGCAAGTGTACAGAGCCAACCGCCCTCGGGGCCTGAGTCTTATCCCCGTGTCTGTGATGGGGGCAGCAAAGGAAGTCATTCTCGTGGGGTGAGGAACCATAATCCACGGGGCACTTGAGGTCATCCTGACTATCTGCTGCTCCATCATGCACTGACCCCGCGCCGGAGTCTCCACGTGTATCCCCACACTTGGCCAGACTCCTCCCATGAGCTGTACATTTTCGCGGGCTTCTTCTTGACTCCGCCCACGAACGATGTCGCCATGGGGTGCCTCGTGGCGCAGTGCGTTAACAGTCCCCACGTGCAGTACGTCACACGGCTGGACCTCTCCCTTTTTCCGCTCCTCCGCATGGGCCTTTCCCGTGTTAGGGTCATTTCCACAACTCCGAGCAGGGACGCACTTTGGCCAGTAATATGGCCGATCTGCTCGGAACTCCTCTGGGCAGCAAAGTTCAAATGTAGACATTCTCAAGTCCATCTTTAGAACACACTCTATCCCGGACTCACGAGCCCCCACGTGTAGCGGCCTCACTCTCTCTCTCCATCTTTATCGGTTACACACCAACTCATGTCTAGGGGTTCCTGGGTTGTGAGAGTGAGATGCGCCACGGCCCATGTCCTCCCCATTGTAGTAAGGAGGTGAAGGCCACTTACTGATGTTTCCTCGGGCCGGTGTGTTCTGTGAATGCACTGAGTCTGTAATTGCAAGCTCACCAGCCTCCCCTTTGCTTCCAGTAACTGGAGTTCACACACCGGAGAAAGGTCCAACACTTGTTTATTTGACACTCCAATACGCAAAGCACAATAAACAGTTCTTTTGCAGCAAACTGGTTGGGACCTATAACCTTGCCAACGGTGGGCCGAGCAGATCGAGGCACTTCCTAAAGTTTAAGTTCTATGCCACTGTACTATGACCAGCGGCGCCTAAGCCAATCCGGCTGTTACAGAACAGGAAAGATGGGGTCTCTTCCAGCAACCCCTATGAACAGCAATGGAGCCCTCTTCGATGCGCTGTGGCCCCTATCAGAGGGATGTGTCCCCCCCAAGAGAGTTCCCAGAGGCCCACTGTCACCGGGTTGGTGCTGCTCCGGGTCTCCAGTGGGGAACCTCTCTGGCCTCCTCACCTCAGGTACGAGTCCCTCCGCTCAGGGACCCTCGGACAGTCCACCCTAGCGGGACCCAGTCGAAGGTACTGGGCCCCAGGCCTCCTCGATAGTACCTCACCCCAGGCTAAAGGTGCCTGGGATGGACGCCAACATGACTCCGGACCAGGCCATGGGCACCTGGACCAGACTCCTGGATCTCCATCACCCAGGCCTAAGGGCCCTGGGTGCGGACCGCAACCCTCCTCCTCCGAGGACCTCCTTCTCCGCAAGACCCCCCGTGGTAAGGGCGTCTCCCCCTTTTATCTCCTCCCATCAACGGCCCGGCGGATTCCCCGCCCCAGCCATACCATCTCAGAGAAGGGACAAAACAGGGAGCACTGCAGGAGATGATTCTACCTGAAGCCTGTGGGTACCCCGCCACCCACAGGCAAAGGAGAATACTACATCCTCCAATCCTCCACGAAACAAAAAGGGGTCTGAACCCTAACACAATTATACACCTGGGTCACACTATTCCCCAGGTGTATCCCATCAATTTGAGGACCCCGCTACACACCCTTTTGATCTAATACAGCCATGAGTCTTTTTGGGAAAGATGCAACAAGTTTTTCACACCTGGATTTGGGGATCCTCTGCCATTCCTCCTTGCAGATCCTCTCCAGTTCTGTCAGGTTGGATGGTAAACGTTGGTGGACGGCCATTTTTAGGTCTCTCCAGAGATGCTCAATTGGGTTTAAGTCAGGGCTCTGGCTGGGCCATTCAAGAACAGTCACGGAGTTGTGAAGCCGCTCCTTCGTTATTTTAGCTGTGTGCTTAGGGTCATTGTTTGTTGGAAGGTAAACCTTCGGCCCAGTCTGAGGTCCTGAGCACTCTGGAGAAGGTTTTCGTCCAGGATATCCCTGTACTTGGCCGCATTCATCTTTACCTCGATTGCAACCAGTCGTCCTGTCCCTGCAGCTGAAAAACACCCCCACAGCATGATGCTGCCACCACCATGCTTCACTGTTGGGACTGTATTGGGCAGGTGATTAGCAGTGCCTGGTTTTCTCCACACATACCGCTTAGAATTAGGGCCAAAAGGTTATATCTTGGTCTCATCAGACCAGAGAATCTTATTTCTCACTATCTTGGAGTCCTTCAGGTGTTTTTTAGCAAACTCCATGCAGGCTTTCATGTGTCTTACACTGAGGAGAGGCTTCCGTCGGGCCACTCTGCCATAAAGCCCCGACTGGTGGAGGGTTGCAGTGATGGTTGACTTTCTACAACTTTCTCCCATCTGCCTACTGCATCTCTGGAGCTCAGCCACAGTGATCTTTGGGTTCTTCTTTACCTCTCCCACCAAGGCTCTTCTCCCCGATAGCTCAGTTTGGCTGGACGGCCAGCTCTAGGAAGGCTTCTGGTCATCCCAAACGTCTTCCATTTAAGGATTATGGAGGCCACTGTGCTCTTAGGAACCTTAAGTGCAGCAGAATTGTTTTTATAACCTTGGCCAGATCTGTGCCTTGCCACAATTCTTTCTCTGAGCTCTTCAGGCAGTTCCTTTGACCTCATGATTCTCATTTGCTCTGACATGCACTGTGAGCTGTAAGGTCTTATATAGACAGGTGTGTGGCTTTCCTAATCAAGTCCAATCAGTATAATCAAACACAGCTGGACTCAAATTAAGGTGTAGAACCATCTCAAGGATGATCAGAAGAAATGGACAGCACCTGAGTTAAATATATGAGTGTCACAGCAAAGGGTCTGAATACTTAGGACCATGTGATATTTCAGTTTTTCTTTTTTAATAAATCTGCAAAAATGTCAACAATTCTGTGTTTTTCTGTAAAAATGGGGTGCTGTGTGTACATTAATGAGGAAAAAAATGAACTTAAATGATTTTAGCAAATGGCTGCAATATAACAAAGAGTGAAAAATTGAAGGGGGTCTGAATACTTTCCGTACCCACTGTATATATACAGTATATGAGAGAGAGAGAGAGAGAGAGAGACGTCTTAGAACAGAAGGTGTTCTGTCTCCATTCTCTCATATATTCCAGAAATAATCAGAATATTCCTCATTTCAGGACACTGAGCAGAGCATTCATTTTGAATGGCACCTCCAATGCAGTAAGGCAGCACACTACAATAGTGCTTTGCATTGTGTTAAAAAAAAAGGGTTATGTCCAATTTATGGGCACACTGGGGTGCATTGGCAGCCCATTCATTTCAATGAGCAGCCTTAATCCAATGCACCATAATGCACATTAACGCACACGTAAGACGTAAATGGGCTCTCGCTGTGCATAATTTGCGCACTGTCTGATTTCTTTCATGCAGAGAAATGTAGTACGATCATATAAAGATACTTTTCCGGCTGTTACTTTTGAAATACGTTTGATTGATATGTTATAACAATTTAGAAGCTCTTAAGGTAGAATTCCAGATTCCATTTGATTTTTGAAAAAGTTTGTTTAGGTCAAGCTGACCAAAACTAACAATATTCATTGTGTGTGTTGTGTGCACTCGCTACATACAGTAAGCGGCGCTGTGTTCTGGCAGCAGTATAGGTGACTTACCATCTGCAGATGGATATAAAGAGGGCTGAGTGCCTCTCTACCATTCAGGAGAAGCCTTGTATTTTTTATCAATATATACAAGGCTTCCTCTGATTCGCTGAAGTGGAAATAGTTAAATTCTATTTCTAGGGCTCATTCTCACATGTGGCAGTTCTTGCCCGTCCTTCTGAAAAGCGAAAAATGTCTAATTTTTCTCCTTTTGCCTTGGGTGCTAAAGGGCTTTGTCCTGGCTTTGGATGTGACACTGGGATGTTCCCAACAGGGATTCAGATAGTAGTAAAGAACAATAAGGTTCTATCTTCATTGTATCCAAAAAAGTGTTATTGCTGACATACTTAGTAGGGATATGACAGGAGGCACGGGATAAATTATTTCCTTACTCTATCCCAGGGGTGTCAAACTCAAATTCATCACTTTATCGCATCTGCATTATGGTTGTCCTCATAGGGCTGGTTGTATCTGTAAGACTATGTAAATTTATCCAGGGCTTTTTTTCCCTCAGAGAATAGGTGCAGTACACGCAAAAAATACCAGGAGTGCGTTATGTGTGGAGTTCAGGGATGAGCTATTTACAGTGTTCAGTTTCAGGGGTTCCCTATGCACAGAGTTCAGAGGTGCACTATGAACAGAGTGCAGAGTTCAGGGGTGCGATGTGTACAAAGTGCAGGGTTCAGGGGTGCGCTGTGTACAGAGTTCAGGGTTGAGGAGTTCGCTTCATACAGAATGTAGCATTCAGGGGTGCACTATGTACAGAGTGCAGAGTTCAGGGGTGCGCTGTGTACAGAATTCAGGGTTGAGGAGTGCGCTGTGTACAGAGTGCAGAGTTCAGGGGTGCTCTGGGTACAGAGTTCAGGGTTGAGGAATTCGCTTTATACAGAATGTAGGGTTCAAGGGTACGCTGTGTACAGAGTGCAGAGTACAGGGGTGCACTTTGTACAGAGTTCAGGGCTGAGGAGTGCGCTACATACAGAATGTAGGGTTCAGGGGTGCACTATGCACAGAGTGTAGAGTTCAGGGGGTGCTCTGGGTACAGAGTTCAGGGTTAAGGAGTGCACTACATAAAGAATGTAGGGTTCAGGGGTGCACTATGTACAGAGTGCAGAGTTCAGGGGTGCGCTGTGTACAGAATTCAGGGTTGAGGAGTGCGCTACATACAGAGTGCAGGGTTCAGCTCTCTTTCACAGGTTGTCCACATCTTACTTCCACCCCTCCCCCTGGGTGCGAGGGCCACATAAAATGGCCCGGCGGGCTACTTTCGGCCCTCTGGCCTTGTGTTTGACACTTGTGCTCTACCCATATTAAAAATGTTGTGACAGCTGTTTCACTTTATATTCAAATTCTCTTTGACCTTGGCTATTGCAGGGGGTGGTTTGAGACCACAATCCACCCAGGAGGACTTCTAGCAAGCAAGCCTGACTGCTCCAAATGTACCTTTAGGCAAATTAAAAAATACAGATATATACTGCGGTATATATGTTAACACAGCAGTCTTTGTTTTTCTGAGTCCCCCTTAACCACTTCCCTACCGCCCATTGTCATATGACATCCGCAGGAACACTCTGTCCCTCTGGGCGGCCGAAATTTGATGTTCTCAGCTCCATTCTATGGCTGCATGCAAACTGGCCAATTAGAGAAGCCAACTGTAGATGCACACTTGCTGCGTCCAAGGTTAGTCAGAGGGTTTATGTGCATATAACTGCTCAAGTGGCTGGTTACATGTACAAATTGGCAGTGCTAGACCATTGATTTCCACAGAGTTCAAATCTGACAGCCACTGCTGGGCGGAAAGAATCTACTGGTTGTCACTGGAGGCCATCCTGGCTGTTACTATGACATCATATGTAGCCTTACTGATGCAGTGGCATCAAAGCTTTCTAACTCGTTGACCTGGAACAAGCAAATAAAATGGAAGCACAGGAGAGCTGCATCTGCAGGATCACATGACCGAACTTGAGCAGATTGGAAAAGGTAAGTATAAAGAACTTTTTTACATGGGGTAGGCTGAAATAGGTAGCAGAAGGAGCGGGGGTGGGGCATTATTTTGGCCATACTTCTTGTGGGTCAATAGAATGCACTTAATTGTACGGTCCTGTGACCCAGAATCAGCTGACGACGGGCCGAAGCCCCCTACCCAGCCCATGCTCCAGTGAGCGTTGGAGGGGCAGAGCAGGGAGCAGTGACTGCCATTCACCGCTCTCTACTCATAGCAGATCGCTTGGTTCCTAGGCTGATGCCCCGTACACACGACCGGTTTTCCTGTTGGAAAAAAAAACGATGGTTTTCCCTGATAGAATTCCTTTCAAGCCTGCCTTGCATACACACGGTCACACAAAAGTCTGGTGAACTTTTGACTGCCAAGAACGCGGTGACGTAAAAGACTTAGACGACTCGAGAAAATTAAGTTCTATGCTTCTGTTACCGGCCTCAAAATGTGAATTAAGAGAGCCGATAATTGTAGACGTGATGAGATAAGGTGATCAGCTTGGCATGGACTGCAAAGAATCACACAACAGCATAAGACAGGACCACTGGGTTTTATGGCTGGAAATCGTTTGACTTTTACATAACAATACATCTTTTACATTTTTATAATCACATGTTTATAACTATTGTGACAGCAGGAAGGTAAAGTCACCTGGTTGCATCCAGGGGGGTAGATATATTTCGCCCAGATTCAGGCTTTACGCTGACTTATACAACTAGGTGGAGAGTTGTATAGGCCCAGCTAAGGCTAGTGGGCTCATGGATGACTCATACCTCTAGGGAGAGTGTGGGGCGTCGTGCAGACAGAGATGAGGAGACCAGCTGAACCTTGTCAGCTCATTTAGGCCTCTATAAGAACTCCCAGCTTCATTAGATGTTAGCTCATGCCTGGAACCAGACCTGTGTGGACTGTCTAGGGAGAGTGAACCCCTGTGCGGTGAGGCAAAGCCTGTGTGGCTATTTGTTTGGACTTTTACTAAACCAGGGACTTAGGGACTAGGACAGCACTAGGCTGATCCCAGTTGTTAGTTAGGAAACCTGTATGTTTAGTCAGAGGTCAACTTGACCAGGATTTATTTTGGTTATGTTTCTTTTGCTTTGCTGTGTTTTGTCACTGTAAATAGAAAATAAACCGCACCTTTTTGATTTTGAAAACCACAACGTCCGTTTGCTGGGCCTGTTTTGTGTGGGGAGCCCATCCCGGGGGTCACACACACCCGCTGCCGAGCTAACCCCCTCACAGTTGGTGGAGAACCAGTGGCAGTTTTTTTTTAAGCCAGCATGGAGGAGATACTGAAGCAGCTGGCTCTAGCAAATGCCAATCAACAGCAGACAAATGCAGGTTTGCAAAAGAGCCTTGCAGCTCAACAACAGAGCCTTGCAGCCCAGCAGCAGACAAACGCAACTTTGCAACAGAGTCTGGAGGCTCAGCAACGAGCCCAGCAGCAATCTGAGGCCCGCTTCATAGACCTGTTGCAGAAGCAAGAGCAGAGACTACAACAACAGATGGAAGCAGTAATGCAGCAACGTCCGCAGACCAGTGAGGAAAGCCGTCCCACTAATACCGCGTCCTTTGGGGTGAGTCGTTTATTGACAAAAATGACTGGAGAGGATGATCCAGAGGTATTTTTGACCACATTTGAAAGGACCGCTGAAAGAGAAAAGTGGCC
This sequence comes from Rana muscosa, assembly GCA_029206835.1. Lineage (NCBI taxonomy): Eukaryota > Metazoa > Chordata > Amphibia > Anura > Ranidae > Rana > Rana muscosa. The sequence goes on along the minus strand of CM055126.1, from coordinate 185,932,195 downwards.
TGAGGAGCAGTGGGCTGGACTGGTGGCTCCTCTGTTAACTGGTGAATCGCAGAAAGCTTACTATGACCTAGAGCCTAACCAAGCAAAAGACTATGTGATGCTAAAAGCTGAAATATTGGCAAGGCTGGGTGTCACCCAGGCTGTCCGGGCTCAGCGTGTGCATAACTGGACTTTCCAGCTTGGAAAACCCCCCAGGTCTCAAATGTATGATCTCATTCACCTGAGCAGAAAGTGGCTACAGCCAGAGACTTTGTCCGCACCAAAGATTGTGGAACGTGTTGTAATGGATCGGTTTTTGAGAGCTCTTCCTACTGCCATCCAAAAGTGGGTAAGCCATGGAGACCCAGAGACGGCCGATGGTCTTGTGGATCGTGTGGAGAAATACTTGGCTACAGAGAACCTGACGGCCTCTTCCAGAGACACTCGGACTTTCCACCCTAAGACCAGACCATCCCCAGGGGCGGATAAGAGGATTCCAAGGGGTGAGGGTGGAGAGAGTGAGAGGGTGGGAGCTCTACCCCAAGTTTGGCGAGAACAGCCTGGGAAATCAGCGGCTCAAGAGGCGGCAAGAAGGATCGTTTGCTACCGCTGCCGGCAAGCGGGACATATTGCAGCCAATTGCCCGGTTGTGGAGGAACCCATGCAGTGTGACTTCCTGACGGGCAGACGTCAGTCGCTGTGTGCGACAGTCGCATGCACTGCCATTCGAGGAACTGAGAAACATTTATGCAAAATGTGTGTTAATGGTAGAAATATTGTGGTATTGCTGGATTCAGGTAGCCTTGTGACCCTGATAAAGGCTGAGTTAGTTAAAACAGAGGTCTCTGGGAAAGCAAGGTAGCTGTTATTTGTGTGCATGGGGACACCCGAGAGTATCCAGTGACTACAGTGTGTTTCGAGACCCCCAAAGGTACCCTCTCTCATCCAGTGGGCTTAGTATCTCAGTTACCGCATGACGCCATTGTGGGAAGGGATTTTCCGAAGTTCTGGGAACTGTGGGATGATCCTGAGCCCCTCACTGGTGCCCCTATGTACCAGGAATGTGATAGCCAGAACTCCCCTGAGAGTGGTGAGGACTCTCCGGAATTTCCCTTATCAGTATTGGCAGGGGAGACTCAAGAAACTGGAGAGGAGCCCACCTCCTCAGACGAAAACCTACCGTCTGTGGAGTTTTCTGATCTTGAGGTTCACAGGGAAAACTTTGCCACAGAACAGTTGAAAGACCCCGCCCTAATAAAGGCACGGGAAAACGTAGTGAAAATAGATGGCGAGTTAGTGAACCCAGATAATACCTGCACTTACCCATACTTCAGCGTAGAGAAGGACCTACTGTATCGGGTGGCAAAAAGGGCAGAAGAAACCGTTGAGCAGCTTGTGGTGCCCAAACCTTACAGGAAGTTGGTGTTGGAGTTGGCCCATGGGCACATTCTTGGAGGTCATCTGGGGACAGAGAAAACCAGAGAGAGGGTATTACAGAGATTCTATTGGCCGGGGGTGATGAAGGACGTAGAAAATTATTGTTCCTCCTGCCCTGTGTGTCAGAGGTTGGCCCGATGCCACATTTCCGTAGCCCGCTGGTCCCTCTACCCATCATTGAGGTCCCGTTTGAGAGGATCGCCATGGATTTGGTAGGTCCTATAATCAAGTCCGCTAGGGGGCACCAGTACATATTAGTTATAATGGACTATGCCACCCGTTATCCAGAAGCGATCCCTCTCCGAAATACCTCGGCCAAAACCATAGCCAAAGAGCTATCTCTTGTTTTTAGCCGGGTGGGTATTTGTAAAGAACTGCTTACGGACCAAGGTACACCCTTTATGTCCCGGGTTATGAAAGAGCTGTGTAAATTGTTCAAAGTGACGCAATTGCGTACGTCTGTGTATCACCCCCAAACCGATGGGCTGGTTGAAAGATTCAACAAAACCCTAAAACAAATGTTGAAGAAAGTGGTGGATAGAGATGGAAAGGATTGGGACTGTTTACTTCCTTATCTGATGTTTGCTATTAGGGAGGTGCCCCAATCCTCTACGGGATTCTCCCCCTTTGAGTTACTGTATGGGAGACACCCAAGAGGGCTGTTGGATATTGCCAAGGAAACTTGGGAAAGTGAGAGTTCTCCCCACAGGAGTGTGATTGAGCATGTCGCCCTGATGCAAGATCGAATTGCACAGGTAATGCCCATCGTGAAGGAACATTTGGCCCAAGCGCAGTTGGCACAGCAGAGAGTGTACAACCGTGGAGCCAAGACCCGTACCTTTTCCCCGGGGGATAGGATATTGGTACTTGTCCCTACGGTTGAAAGTAAATTCCTTGCCAAATGGCAAGGCCCCTACGAGATAATGGAAAAAGTGAGCGAAGTGAATTACAAGGTCAGACAACCAGGAAGGCGAAAGCCCGAACAGATCTATCACGTTAATCTGTTGAAAGCCTGGAGGGATAGAGAGTCCCTAGTCGCAGACACTTGGTCACCAGCTCAAACTGGTTGCGTGATTCCTGAGGTTGGAATAGCAGCCACCTTGTCACAACCCCAACAACAGGAGGTTAAGGAGTTTGTGCTTCGCAACAAGGAGGTATTCTCTGAGCTGCCGGGACAAACATCTGGGGTAGAGCATGACATCATTACCCCGCCCGGTGAAAGGGTGAAGTTAAAACCCTATCGGATCCCAGAGGCTCGACGGGAGGCAATACGGGAGGAAGTACAGAAAATGCTGAACTTAGGGGTGATAGAGGAGTCCCAAAGTAATTGGTCTAGTCCCATCGTGTTGGTGCCTAAACCGGATGGGAGCTGGCGATTTTGTAACGATTTTCGTCAGTTGAACAAAGTTACAAAATTTGACACCTACCCCATGCCACGTATAGATGAGTTGATCGACCGGCTGGGAACAGCCCGATACATGACGACTCTTGACCTCACAAAAGGGTATTGGCAAATCCCCCTGGCCAAGTCGGCCAAAGAGAAAACCGCATTTGTAACCCCAGACGGGGCGTTCCAATATAAAAGAATGCCGTTCGGGTTACAGAATGCGCCGGCCAAATTCCAGCGGAAAATGGACCAGATGCTGAGGCCCCATCGGAAGTATGCTGCGGCTTACCTGGATGACGTAATTGTCCATAGCACAGATTGGGCCTCACATCTGCCAAAAGTGCAAGCAGTCCTGGACTCTGTTCGGGAAGCGGGGTTTACGGCTAACCCCAAGAAGTGTACCATTGGGCAGGAGGAGGCCAAATATCTTGGGTACACCATTGGGAGGGGAGTAATAAAACCCCAACTCAACAAAGTCGAGGCCATCCAGAGTTGGCCACGTCCCAACAGCAAGAAGCAGGTACGAGCCTTTCTGGGAATCGCTGGGTATTATCGGCGATTCATTCCCCACTTTGCTTCTAAGGCTGTGCCCCTAACCAACCTGACGAAGGGGAAAGGGTCGGTCATGATTAAATGGACCCCCGAGGCTGAGGCAGCATTCCAATTCTTGAAACAAGCCTTATGTAGCCAGCCAGTGTTGTACTCACCCGACTTCTCTAAAGACTTTGTCGTACAAAGTGATGCGTCAGATGTGGGGTTAGGAGCAGTATTGTCCCAGGTCTGGAACGGGGAAGAGCACCCAGTCATTTACCTCAGCAGGAAATTGAAGTCCCATGAGGTAAATTACGCCACCGTTGAAAAGGAGTGTTTAGCGGTGAAGTGGGCTCTAGATTCCCTTCGGTACTACCTGCTAGGTAGGCACTTTGACATGGTTACGGATCACGCTCCGTTAAAGTGGATGGCTCAAAACAAGGAAACAAATAGAAGAGTGAATAGGTGGTTCCTGGCCCTCCAGGAATTCAACTTCACAGTAAAGCATCGCCCTGGCGTTCAAATGGGGAATGTGGATGCTTTGTCTCGAGTACATGAATGCCTGATTGCTGGTGTTCCAACCCCGAGGTTAAAACAAGAGGGGGGGGTATGTGACAGCAGGAAGGTAAAGTCACCTGGTTGCATCCAGGGGGGTAGATATATTTCGCCCAGATTCAGGCTTTACGCTGACTTATACAACTAGGTGGAGAGTTGTATAGGCCCAGCTAAGGCTAGTGGGCTCATGGATGACTCATACCTCTAGGGAGAGTGTGGGGCGTCGTGCAGACAGAGATGAGGAGACCAGCTGAACCTTGTCAGCTCATTTAGGCCTCTATAAGAACTCCCAGCTTCATTAGATGTTAGCTCATGCCTGGAACCAGACCTGTGTGGACTGTCTAGGGAGAGTGAACCCCTGTGCGGTGAGGCAAAGCCTGTGTGGCTATTTGTTTGGACTTTTACTAAACCAGGGACTTAGGGACTAGGACAGCACTAGGCTGATCCCAGTTGTTAGTTAGGAAACCTGTATGTTTAGTCAGAGGTCAACTTGACCAGGATTTATTTTGGTTATGTTTCTTTTGCTTTGCTGTGTTTTGTCACTGTAAATAGAAAATAAACCGCACCTTTTTGATTTTGAAAACCACAACCTCCGTTTGCTGGGCCTGTTTTGTGTGGGGAGCCCATCCCGGGGGTCACACACACCCGCTGCCGAGCTAACCCCCTCACACTATTAACAATATATAATACAGATTTTAACTGAAGTATTTTAAAACGTAGTTACACAAAAAAACATTGTTATATTTTAATAACATATACAGTATATTCCTGTTATTCCGTGTTATAGATGATGATGTACATTTTAACTGTGCAATAATGGTTTAATACAAACATTATTTCGGTAGTTCTCTTTTTTAACCACTAGATGGTGCACATGAAGCAATGCATAACTTTACATATAGGTTTTTCTTAAGAATATCAGTTTTCAACATGTGCTTTTCTAACTTTATGGAACTTGTATAAACCAAGTTTCAATATACTTATTTAGAACGGTTTAGTGCTTCTAATAGACATTTGTTCTGACTAATGCAGTATTTTCATGTTTTTATGCCCTTTTCACTTGTTTCTCACACATGCTGTTCTAACTTCTAATAGCAGTAAAACTATAACATACAGTCTGCTGTAACTTTCCCTGCATCTGCTACAGATGTTTAAGAATCTTTCTATCATAGTTTAATGCAGATTAGGAACGATTTAGAGTACATACCTGCAAAGAATCACACAACAGCATAAGACAGGACCACTGGGTTTTATGGCTGGAAATCGTTTGACTCCAGTCACATGGTGGGTGGCCTTATATAAACTCTGTTTGTGTGCCTTCTCTGCCATCTACTGGTTCTTGCTAGAATAGCAGGAAGGTATTTCTTTGCTAGAAATAAAATAAAAAAGATGAGTATGTACTTTACTTTGGGGTGTCTGTTTTGTGACCATATAAACCCCAGTCCGTCACACTTCTGTGCATGCGTCGATTAGTTTCTGAGCATGTGCGTTTTTTTTCTTCCGTCGGAAAAGCATACAGACGAACGGTTTTCCCGCTAGGATTTTTTCCTGACGGGAAAAAAGTGATCCTGCTTTTTTTTTTCCGCCAGTTTTCCCGTCGGAAAAACTGCGATGGAGCATACACACGTTCGGAATTCCCAGCCAAAAGCTCTCATCGCAGTTTTTCCGATGGGAAAACCGGTCGTGTGTACGAGGCATTAGAGCCAGTGGGGGACAGCTGGAGCCTCAGACCAATGCTGCAGCAGGGAGGTGAGTGTAGATGTGTGTTTTTGTTTGGCCCCAGTAACGTCACTGAGTATGGGGCCAAATAAAATCTGCAAGGGACCACTCTCCAAGCCAGCTTATGTTATAATGGCCTTAGCTAAAGCTAACTTATTTCCTTATGCAAAGGGTTCCTCTCCAACATGACTTCTGTATCCTTGTAACAAATTGCATCCACAAAAACTATCACATTTCATATCAGAAAAAATTCATGAATAGTCTTGTTTATTTCACAGCCAGACAAGAGAGGGAGGGGAAGACACATTGTCAGGCTGTGGAGCCCACACGGAGGGTATGTCTTATCTGTGGTTGGACTTCCTTCTCTAAAGCAGAAACAAAAGAAACCTATTTTTCTCAAGAGAACACATCAGCAATGGCTAGCACACGAGAGCCTGTCTCAGCACTAAACTTCTCACGCACTACAGTCCATGTGCTGGAAATAGTACCTTTAAATGGGTTTCCAATTCCAGGAAAAATGCTCAGTTGTTGCCCAATGATGGTGCCCCTAATATGCACTGGGGAGAATCATAGAAAGTCCAAACTTCGTCAAGATGGGGCAAGGATGTAGTGTGACTGCATAGCATGATATAGCAAAGATTTGCATTTCTAAAGGATAACTTTGGTTAGGTAATACCTTTTATTTTATATACTGTCTGTGTGTGTGTGTATACTGTATATAATGTATATATAAACACACACTGATCAGCCCTAACTTTATCACCACCTAATATGGAGTAGCAGAGGCGTAGCTTGAAGCTTGTGGGCCCCGATGCAAAAGTTGACCTGGGCCCCCCTCCCACTACCCCCCACCACTTCCGCACACCAAGATACTCAGAGTGGCTTAAGTGTTTTGAGTTCCCAGAGTTCCTCCTTACATCAGAGGACAGGGATCACCGCTGGAGAATCAGAGGACAGGGACCCCTGGCAGGTCACTTGGCAGAGCTCCTTTCCCATCCCAGCACTGTATACAGCTCCCCCCAACACTACTAAGGTCTGAAATCACATTCCTTTACACACAGTCTGTCAGTCTTCACAGGGTGTATCTGGCTTTTATGTTGCTGCTCTGACCCGAGAAATTCTCTGTTTGAAACGACAGTGTCCTTGCATTAGGCAGATACAACCTGTGCAGATCGTGGCTGACTGGCTGTGTTGTAAAGGAATGTGATTACAGCCCTGCGGAAGAGGAGCAGTATAGAGTGATGTAATGGGAAATGAGCTCAGCAGCCGGGCATAGCATCCAGGGTGGAGGGTGTGGTCAGGGGGCTTTGGGCAGATTGGAGATGGACTTTGTGGAGGATATGATAATGTGACAGGGAGGCTGCAGGGGCCCCCTGGAGCTAGGGGTGGGGTTGCAATTGTGACCCCTGCAACCCCTTATGCTACGCCCATGTGGAGTAGGTTTTCTGCAAAAACAGCCCTGCTCCATCCAGGCATGGACACCACAGACCTCTGAAGATATGCTCTGGTAACCAAGCCAGCAGTAGCAGATCCTTTGGGCATAGTTCCCAACTGTCCCTGATTTCGAGGGACTGTCCCTGATTTGGAACAATGTCCCTCTTTCCTCCTCATTTGTCCCTCATTTTGGTCTGATCTATATAGTTGTATATAAAATGTACTTTTTATCTTTCAAAAAGTGTTTCCCAGTGCTAAACCTTTCATCCAAATTCTAAATTGCTGCATTTGTAAATTTTAACAGCCAATATAAAGAAATATTGGCTTTTAAATAAAAAACACTTGTGATGGAATCTCAATCATTTACCAATCACTTGCCCTCCCATCCTCAAAATCCTCTTACATGCTGGCATGGGAAAATGACCTCCAAATTACTTGGGACATTGAGAGGTGGCAGTCTTCATTTTTCAGAGCTTTCCAGGGGGTGAGGAACATCTCATTAGTTGAATCTGGAGTCAAGGTCTTGACCAGATGGTACCTCACCCCCTCGAAGTTGGCCCTATTTTATCCCACAGCGAGTCCTTTCTGCTTCCGCGGATGTCAGCTCACAGGCACCATGGCCCACACTTGGTGGGAGTGCCCTAGAATTAGGTCATTTTGGAGCAGGATGTTTACTCTAATCCAAACGGTAACTACTCACCAGCTTCCGAGAACCCTAGCCAAAGCTCTCCTTAATGCTGATCTACCAGGAATTCTCAAAGCAAGCCGCAAACTAATACATTTTATACTGCTAGGGGCCAAGATAGATATAGGGCAGCACAGTGGTGTAGTGGTTAGCACTTTCACCTAGCAGCAAAAGGGTCACTGGTTCGAATCCTGACCACGACACCATCTGCCTGGAGTTTGCATGTTCTCCCTGTGCCTGCGTGGGTTTCCTCCGGGTACTCCAGTTTCCTCCCACACTCCAAAGACATGCTGGTAGGTTAATTGGATCTTGTCCAAATTGGCCCAGTATATATGTGTGTACGACTGTGTGTCCCAAGTGCGTCGAGATCCTAAGAGGTAAAATGACTGCCAAGCAGACACTGGCTGCAAAAAGCGCCTAGAGGCAATTCAGTTCACATGTGAGCGCTATACAAGTCATTCATTGATTCATTCATTCAAGATGACCATAGCCAAGGCGTGGAAACAACCCACGGTCTCCCTCTTCGCGGCCAAGCGTAAGATCTCCTAGATCATGTCTCAAGAGAAACTAGCCAGCATATTAACCGAAACAGTCCTGAAGTTCAAAGCTATCTGGGAACCTTGGTCCCTACATGTGGGGGTTCCACTGCGCCCAGGATTTCAGTCCCAATCGATAACTACTGGGGACGGCAACTGAGCCCCCTCCCGGTAAGATCAGCTCTCTCTCTCCTCTTCTTTCTCTCTGCGATACTCTTCTTTATCCTTCCTCTTTCTATTATCTCTCCTTTTTTTTTTTTTTGGTACTTTCCGACTCCATATGGCATGTTTCTAGGCTTATATCTGGACTGTTAGTCTGACAGTTTTTTTTCTTCTTCTCTGATCACTCTGGCACAATGTTAATACTGGACTTCTGTCCTCATGGTCCTTAGCTACCTTCGGGACCGGGGGGGGGGGACCCTCAAGGCACAGTTTGTTCCCAATAGGGGTGCTTGGGGTTTTCTCACCATTCTCCGGTATCATTGTCTGATTAGTAGGACGAGGTATTTAGAGTGAAAGTACTAGTGGTGGTCAATTTATCTGTACTGGTAGGACTGTTTGTACTTTGCCATTGCATATTGTGATCTTATGTCTGGAAGGATTGTACCAATTGTTTATTCTCTTTTGGTTTTATAAAATCAATAAAATTCTTTGAAAGTAAAAAACACTTGTGGATTTAACCCTTTTTTTGGTATGTCCCCTTTAAGGGGCGTGACAGGGGGCGTGTCCTATGCCTACATACGTTTGCTAGTAGGTGTCCCTCATTCCCATCTCAAAATGTTGGGAGGTATGCTTTAGGTCCTGTAAGTTGGGAGGTGGTTCCTCCATGGATCAGACTTGTTTTTCCAGCAAATCCCACAGATGCTCAATTGGATTGAGATCTGGAGAATTTGGAGGCCATGTCAAGACCTCAAACTCATTGTGTTCCTCAAACCATTTTTGTAGTGTGGCAAGGCACATTATCCTGCTAAAAGAGGCCACTGCCATCAAAGAATACAGTTTCCAGGAAGGGGTGTACTCGGTCAGCAACAATGTTTAGGTAGGTGGTATGTGTCAAAGAAACATCCACATGAGTGGCAGGATCAAGGTTTCCCAGCAGAACATTGCCCATAGTCTCACACTGCCTCCACTGGCTTGCCTTCTTTCCACATACTGCATCCTGGTACACACGCACACCCGGCCATCCACATGATGTTAAAGAAATCGTGATTCATCAGACCAGGCCACCTTCTTCTATTGCTCCGTGGTCCAATTCTGATGTTCACATGCCCGATGTAGGCACTTTTTGCTGTGTACACGGGTCAGCATGGGCATCCTGATCAGTCTGCAGCTAGGCAGCCCCATGCACAACAAACTGTGATGCCCATTTTTTTCTGTTTTCAACACATCAACTTCAGAGACAACATGTTCACTTGCAGCCTAATATATCCAATAGAATTTCAGATGCCATTGTAATGAGATAATCAATGTTGCAGGAGGTGGTTAACCTACCACTTTGGAGTGTGGTCAGAAAGCGGAGTATCCAGAGGAAACCCATGTTAGCACAGGGAGAACATCCAAACTCTATGCAGGTAGTTTCCTGGTTGGCAATCGAACCGAGGACCCCAGTGCTGCAAGGCAGAACCACTAAGTCACTCTGCTGCTCCCAGTGTAAAGCTCTTCAAACAAACCCAAATAACACAAATTAATGCAACTGATTAATCATTACGACAATCTCAAGGTAGAACTAGAGGCAAAACTTTTTTTTTCCATTTTGGATAGAGTAAGGGAGGGCTATAACCCCTGTCAGTTTTTTTTTTGGGTTTCAGTAATTGCACCCACCCCTGCTGCTCTGGGCCCCACTGTTGAACTTATGAGGCCCGGGCCCCATTCAGGAGGGCAGGTACCACCTCATTATCAGCAGCCCTGAGTACTCTAAAATGCCTTGGTATTAGCCTCTCACCATTCTTGTACAGCAGAGCTCACAGAGAGGTAGAGAAAAGCAGCCACAGGGAGCCAATTCGTTTTTTTTGCAGTGTAAAGGGCATGCTAATGGGGGAGAGAGCAGAGTGACAGAGAGATGAGCTCATCAGTGTGTGGATTATCCAGGGCTGGCCCAAGACTGGCCCTTGTGCTGCCTGGGTCCAAGAATAAAATGCTGCCCACACATCCATTATTTTATATCATGATAATTAAAATAAAAATAAAATATATCAGGAAGTCAGATTTAAATGCAACAGCACCTTGTCTTTATGCAAAATATTATGACATACTATTATGTTCAATTCCAAGGGGCGGGCTAGTGTAGTATATAGACAGGCTAGGGTAAGGTGACCAGATTTTTAAAATGAAATCCGGGGACATTACTAGTGATGGCGGCAATCAGCAACTCATAGCGGGACTTCGATATTGCGGTGGACAAATCGAACACTAAATGACACTTTTGTCACTTTGTGGGAACCAGTGACACTAATACAGTGATCAGTGTTAAAAATATGCCCCTGTCACTATACTGATGACACTGACTGGGAAGGGGATAACATCTAGGACAATCGAAGGGTTAAATGTGTGCCTAACAAGTGTTTTCTAACTGTGGGGGAGGTGCTTTTACTAAGTGAAGGCATAGATCCCTGTACCTGCTTTGCAGGAACACAGGATCAATGTCTTCTATACTGACAGAATGACAAACTGCCTTGTTTACATAGGCAGACCACCGTTCTGCCCATGTACATAACGATCAGCGGGTACCGGTGGTCATCAAGTCTGCTGATTGGCTCAGATACCCAGAAATGCAGGATCACGTATATAAGTGATCCTGCGCCTGAAGATCACTCCGCCGGGGAAGGCAAGGAGGTAAGCTGGCCGGGATATGAGTCAAGGCAGAAGAACATGCGAGCGGAGCTGGATGGGCATAAACCCCGAAACTGAAAAAGTAGTCCCTCCGCTCCGACCAGCACATCATCACCAGAAAGGGACACAGATAATGGAAAAAATTCACCCCCCTAAGCTAGTAGGTGCAGTGGAGTGGGTGGGTGTAATTCAGAATTGTTTTTTTAATTCTGCACTGACTGTCTTTGAAATGTCCCCAGCTCCCGTTGAAATCAAATCAACGGGAGCACCCAAAGCCCCCCCGACCTCAACAATTCTCAGCGACCAGCACCCCCCCCGCTTCTTAATTTGCGGCAGCAGCACCCCCCCCTGGCTCTCCTCTGCTCCAGGGGGCCCATGCCTGAAGCTGTGTAAGGGGCCCCAAAATTCCTGATGGTGGCCCTGAGTGTAGTATATAGACAGGCTAGGGTAGTATAGGGGCAGGCTAGGGTAGTATAGGGGCATGCTAGGGTAGTATATGGACAGATTAGGGTAATATGTGGACAGGCTAGGGTAGTATAGGGTCGGGTAGGGTGGTATAGGGGCAGGCGGAGAGGCCCGGGAAGCAGTTGTCATCATGACACACAAAACTGCTGGAAAAAAAAACTTTGGTCGTCAATTTGCTGGGTAAATAGAAGGGAAGGAGAGGCGGCCGTGGTTCAATTTTCTGCCCCTCCCAAAGTGCTGCCTGGGTCCAATGGACCCACTGGGACCCATGGTAGGGCCTTCTATGGGCTTATCATTTCACTGTGCAGTCACAGGAAAGCGTTGGGGACAAGACCTGTATGTGAAAGTAGAACTGCCACAGAGAAAGATCAGGTCCCCTTACCTGCCGAAAAGGAGTGTGCTGTGTGCCAGAGCTGTGCACATCTCAGGACTGGATGTACAGAAATTCATTTTTGGCATGTAACCTGAGCCGGGCACAGCCTGCCAAAAGGGATGAATAAGGAAAGTCTTTCAGCCCATTCCTCTACCCCCTAACAAGGGTGGCTGGGGTTTGGCAAGGGTATTTTTTTTTTTACAAAAATCTCAGAGTTGAGCTTTAAACAGTAATGCAGGATGTATTGGTGGTTACACTGTCACCACATTCTCAGGACCCCATCAGCTGGCTGCATGTAGTTCCATGACAAGCCGAAGGTCCACAACAGCTGCAGCACCCCAACAGCTGTAATCCTGCAACAGCTGAGGAACCACATGCCAGCTAAACCTGCCCTAGGACAAGAGCTGTTGTCAAATAGATGGAGATTGATTACAGTGTAGTGTGCTTCAAATTGTCATTTGCACGTGCACGGGGATAGACCTCTTACATTAATTGACCAGATCATGGAAATAGATCTGCAGGAGACGGCATTGCTCTTTATGGTATTTTCAGATGTTAAAGTGTTAGTTCACCTTCATAATAAAATTTGCAGAGCAGACAAGGGGCCCTAATAGGTTCAAAATCATGGTGCCTTTTAGAGAAATTCAGTCTCCTATAAATGATGTACGCACAGGCCAACCGCGGCTTTCGCAGAGTCTGACCAAAAGATGGACTATCTCATTGATCAGCACCAGGCTAGGATGGTGTGGTGAACGTGTCCCCATCATCTCAGGAACAAGTGGGGAGCTGCTGTATTGCTCGTCCACAAAGATAGGATCAGCCGGCCATAACGAATCGAAAATGGAACGTTCTGTCGATTGAAAAAACAAAATGGCGCATACAATTGTGACATCATTTTTTTGTTGGATCATGCACTTTTGATTGTGGCACAAAAACCGCATGTTGCAGCTGGCACACTAATGATGCGAAAAAAGAACGACCATAAATTTTCACCTGGTTTTCGACTCGTCTATGGCCTGCTTTATATGGGACGTCACTGACCCATGAGAAACAAAAGCACAATAAGCTATCTGCAATCAAATAAAAATTCAAAGTATGTCTAAATAGATGTACATTTTAATAGCAAAAGGATGTAATAAAAAAACAAACAAACAAAAAAAACAAGCATACAGAATGTAAGGGGTAAAAATAGAAAAGTGTCCCCAAAAAAAGGGTATTTTTGGGACTTTCCTGTGTTTCACCAGCTCAGCTCCGGAATATTTACCCCCCCCCCCCTACATGACCAGGCCATTTTTTGCGATACAGCACTGCGTTATTTTAACTGACAATTGCGCGGTCGTGTGACACTGTACCCAAATAAAATGCATGTCCTTTTTTTCCACGAATAGAGCTTTGTTTTGGTGATATTTGATCACCTGTGCGTTTTTAATTTTTTGCACTATGAACAAAAAAAGACAGACAACGTAAAACAAATAACTATATTTTTTACTTTTTGCTATAAAACATATCCAATACAAAAATGTAAAAAAAATCGAATTTCTTTATAAATTTAGGTCAATATGTATTCTGCTGCAAATTTAGAAAAAATCCCAATAAGCGTATATTGATTGACCTAGCAAAAGCTATATCGTCTGCAAACTATGGGATATTTTTATTTGTTTATTTATTTTACTAGTAATGACAGTGATTAGCGACTTATAGCAGGACTGGGGTATTGCAGCGGACACTCGGACACTAACTGACACTTTTGACACTTTTTGGGGACCAGTGACACTAATACAGTGGTCAGTGCTAAAAAATATGCACTGTCACTGTACTGACACTGGCTGGGAAGGGGTTACCATCATGGGCGATCAAAGGGTTAACGGTGTGTCTAGCCAGTGTTTTACTACAGTGTGGGGGGTGCTTTTACTAGGGGAAGACATGGATCCATGTCCCTGCTTTGCAGAAACACAGGATCCATGCCTTCCCTCCTGTCAGAACGGCGATCTGCCTTGTTTACATAGGCTGATCACTGTTCTGTTGCTCTGCAGGATGATCGTCGGGTGCCTGTGGACATCAAGTCCGTGGTACCCACTGATTGGCTCCCGCATTCGCACTCGCTAGCAGGAAGAGCAGGATCACGTATATATACGTGATCTGGCGCACAGCTGCCGCCCTGTAGCAGTAAAACTTTATAATGTTATTTGCAGATAGCTTATTGCAGTTTGTGGTTTGTTTTTCTGGTGTATGTAGTCGACCAGTCTCTATCTGGTGTTCATAGCAGCAACTACCTGTAGTAAAGTTTTTCCAATGGATGTATTTGAAATGTGCCTTTTGCCTTAGAATTGTTCTCTTTATATATGAGAGCGCCAAAAAATGCTAGTTTGTTGGCCAGGCTTTGGGGAAGTTGTGGTTGGCTTCCAGGTATGTCTTTTAAAGGAAGCTGAACTGATCTAAAATGCTTTATGATTTCAAACCTACTGGGATCCCTTGTCTGCACTGCAGATTTGGTGAACTAACTCTTTAAATAATATTAGCTGTGTTAGAATACATTGTTCATGTATTTTTGAACAACAACTACAGATATATTCATTAGCCAATAGATGGCAGTGTTTATAATTTGTAGCTGAATCTATGGTATACTCCATATCTTTTCCCTAAATAAAAGTTTCCTGTTTCATGTCTGTAGTTAAGCAGCAAAGCCCATGTGGACTGTGCCTTGTCTGTTCTGTAGGGCTATATAATGAATTTCTAACAGGTTATGGGCTCAGACACCAACCCAGACACCCAAAGAAAAGCTGAGAACCCAGTAATAGCCAGCTACAGCAAATAATTGCAAGATATAATCAACGGAAGACTGCAACAGAAAAAAAGATAATGGCCAGTAACAGCCAAAACAAAGCTTTTATTTGCAAGTCTGACAAACCAGAACTACCAGTCCTGGAAATTTAAGATGAAAATGCTGCTCAATAGAGAAGGTGTGTGGGAATGTATAAATGAAGTCAGGCCAGAACACCCTCCAGATAAATGGATAGAGAAAGACCAAAAAGCTCAGAGCACAATCTCTCTTAGCATAGGAGATGTTCAAATCATACATATGTAAATGTGGAAATGCTAAATAAATGTGGGAAGGATTATATAAGGTGCATGAAATATCTAATCTCAGCAATAAACTGTATTTGATAAGAAAGCTATACCAAATCAAGCTGATTAAAGGCCAGGATTTGCAGGATTACATAAAGCACACCTTGGAAATGGTTGAACGCCTGAGAGGTATAGGAGAAGAAATAAAAGATTTTCATGTCGCAGCACTATTACTCAGTGGCTTCCAGAAAGTTATGAAACCCTTGTCACAGCACTTGATGCATGTCCAGATGAGGAACTGACATTGGAATATGTTAAGGCCAAGCTTATGGATAAGCGTAAAACAGAAAGCATTATTAGTGACGGTGCTTCTGTCCCATAGTCTGCTTTAAAAAAGAAAAATAGTAATAAAAGCAGTAACATGAAACACGTGAATATTTTGTATGCAAGAAACAAGGTTATTTAAAAGCAGATTGCGGAATGTGGAAAGCTAGAATGTAAAAAAAAGCTAAACTACAAATGTCCAAAAGTGTTAAAGAAGAAACTGATTTTTTTTAGATAATGAATATGTTTTTCAATCCATAAGTCGCACCTCATCTTTGCAGGCATAGTGTGTTGATTCAGGAGCTACGAGTCAGATGACAAATGACAGAAATTTCTTTATTCATCTTGACCAGACTAAAACAGAAAAAATCACCACAGCTAATGGGCAAATAATGGAATCAGAAGGAATAGGAGCCAATTTTATTTACTGTCCTATTTCCCAAAATGTCACCAGAATTATACCTGTGAAAAATGTCCTCTTGTTCTTGAAACTGACTTTTTGTCAGTAAAGAAGCTCACAAAACAAGGCAATGCAGTGACCTTCCAAGATGACAGTTGTGCCATCACTAAAGGGGATATCTTACTTGCAAAGGCTAAAATTACAGTTGAACTGTATCAGCTGAACTGCAGTGAGGTGGTTAATACTGCCAAGGAGGAAAAACATTCAAACTGCATTCACACATGGCACAGATGACTTGGGCACAGAAACCCTGACATAATAAAGAATTTAACTGATAATTACTAAGCAAGTGGAATAAAAATTAGCCTATGCGATCAAACAATGAAATGCGCCAGCTGTATTAAAAGAAACATGACAAGAAAAGCCTTTCCAAAGCAGAGTAACAGCAGAGGTAAGAAACCGCTGGATTTATTTCATTCATATCTTTGCGGTCCAATGGAAAAATTTACTCCAGGAAAGAAGAGGTATTTTTTCACTATTATAGATGATTACTCCAGTTATACTACACTATCTGTTACACAAAAAAAGCGAAGTACCAGAGAAAATTGAACAGTGTTTTGCTCAAGTAAGCAACAAATTTGGCAAAATGCCGAGTGTACTGGGCACAGACAATGGAACTGAATATACAGGTGATAATACACAGGCAATTCTCAGAATGCATGGTATAATATTTCAAACTATTGTACCATACAACCCAGAACAAAATAGGTTTGCAGAAAGAATGAACCGTACTCTATGTGAGAATGGAAGAACCATGCTGTTTGATGCAGATATGCCAACCACATTCTGGGGGGAGGCAATTATGACCGCTCGCTAGCTCCAAAATCGACTACCAGGAAAATCAATGGAGAAAACTCCATATGAACTGTGGAATGAACTGTGGAATGGAAAATCCCCGAATCGAAACTATCTAAAAACTTTTGGAAGCAAAGCCTATGTGCACATCCTAAAAGAAAAATGTACAAAGTGGGATGCTTGTGAAAAAGAAGGTGTACTTGTGGGGTACAGTGAATCTCAAAAAGGATACAAAATACTACACCAAGAAACAATCAAGGTAACCAACAAGTGTAAATGTCGATGAAACTTTCAAAATTTCATGAACTAAGACAAACACTTCAAACTGAGGGATATTCCACATCAGTGTCACATGAAAATAAGCAACACCATAACAAAGAAACAGAAATTAACACAGACACACTGTAAAAAAAGAAACCGGGCCACAAAAGGCTTCAATCAAGAAATCCACCAACAGCAATAAAGGCATCCCAGCCAAACATATGTCTGTTGCTCACGTAGCGTTAAAACCAGAGCCAGATTCATGGGATGAGATGCAAAGACTTCCAACTCATCAGAAACAAAAGTGGACCAGAGCATTTGACAAAACTGCTTTCAGGAAAGGGATTTATAGAACTGAGATCCAAAATGGGACTAATAAAAAGAGTAGTTGTTGAGTGGGGGTGTTGGGATACATTGTTCATGTATTTTTGTACAACAACTACAGATATATTCATCAGCCAGTAGATGGCAGTGTTTATAAGTTTGTAGCTGCATCTATGGTATGCTTTTACCCTAAATAAAAGTTTCCTGTTTCCTGTCTGCAGTTAAGCAGCAACGGCCATATAGACTGTGCACTGTTTGTTCTGTAGGGCTTTATACAGAATTTCTAACATTCAGCCTGTGTGCAAGGCAGCTGTTCGGCCTGCTTCTGTGGAAGGGGCATGACCTAAAAATCTAACTCAGGCTCCATTCCGTTTAACCATGGCTCAGTGTGAATGCACCTTAACCCTACCAAAAGGAAATAGATGAGTACATGTATTACCCAGCCACTGAGCAGTCTTTCTAAAGAAAATTGGTGGCAAAACAAAAAAAAGAAGCTAATTCCCTGGACGGTATGCTGACCCATTGAGTCACTCAGCCAGTACCAGTATGCAGATTAGGAAAGTTAGGAGTCTTTTTCTGCATTTTTGTTCCAAGCCAGTGGCTCAGAGTACTGAAGCAAAAGGGTCATCAGGACAGCCAGGCAACTAGCAATTTTTTTAGAAGAAGTTAGAAGTGGCAGTCTCTATACCAGTGTTTCTCAACTCCAGTCCTCAGGGCGCCCCAACAGGTCATGTTTTCAGGATTTCCCTCAGATGAAACAGCTGTGGGAATTACTAAAGCAGTTAAACTGATCAAATAACCTGTGCAAAACAATGGAGAGCCTGAAAACATGACCTGTTGGGGCGCCTTGAGGACTGGAGTTGAGAAACACTGCTCTATACTTCTGGTAAGGTACCCATAGTTGGGTTTCCGACTTCACTTTCTGCCTGTTCATCCTTGAAGCCATAGAATGACGAGGTGAGCCTGAAAACTGCATCATTTAGAAAGAGATCAGCAACCTAGGACAGCACTACAGTACACATTCCCTCTCCTCTTCTCCATAACATACAGCGGGTGGGAGGTGTTCTGTTCTTCACAGAAGAGAATTGGTAAGAACTGATAACACTATTTGAGCTTTCAGGTTAAGTACACTGGTTTTCTATCCTGTACTTGCAGAAAATCTACTTAGTCTGACATAAAAAAAAAAGAAATGCAGCCACTACGTCTAGGCCTAGGGGCTAATAAGGTGCAGTATATTAAATGTTTGTTCTTGAGTTTAGATACACTTTGTAGCCCAATTGATCCTGCATTGTAAATCAGCTGAATACACTCCAGATGCATCAAAGCAGAAAAAGGTGTTTAAAGTCTTACAATTCATTTACTTTATTAAATGAGCCACAGCCTGAGTAGAAACGCCTGTTCCTGCCAGCAGCTGCAGAGTGGAACCCTGACTTTCCGTGAAGAAGCAGTGGTTTCATTGCACAGGCCTGAAACGCCATCTAGTGGCAGTTCTTTAGCTGTGCAATGGGTGCTCTGGCTCTGATTTTGCAGGGGGCATAACATACCTCTGCAGAGACACCACTGCTTCCACACAGACAGCAAGTGTGCTAGGAATGGAGGATGAGCAGATGAATATCCTTTGTGGGAAATGATACTACAGCTTCAAGGAATGGAGGAGGGGGGCAGAATGGGTAGGCATAGTCAGCACTCTTGACTAGTGCATGTGACAGGTCCAGCGACTTGTATTAACCCCCGCAGTTTACCGCTACGGGGGCATGAGGGGTGCAGAGGACTTCAGATTTCAACTAAGAGACCAGCACAAGGGACACTTCTCATTTAATGTAAATACTGTCTCTTGTGCTGATTTTTTTTTAAAAAGTGACCTACATTTAAGCTGGCCATATATTATAAAATACTCTTATTCAATTTCCTTTAGATTTACCTTCAACTATGTAGTGCAAGGGCCTGTCTGATTGCATACAATCTGAAAGTGTTTAGGTTTGACCTCATATTATATGGTTTTGGTAAATCTTAAGGAAAATTGTACAACAAAATTGTGTTATGTATGGCCAGCCTTAGGCACTAACATAAACATTACTATATGGTAGCTGTGGCCCTGTTGTCATGCCACGGGTTGGAAGTCCCCTTGAAAAAAGCCTGCTAGTATTCTTTAATCCCCTTGTCTAAGTGGTTAGAAGACGTTTAGTACCGGACATGAAACGCAGTCCATAGGGTGACTGTTATTGGGTAATTTGCAGAAATGCTGGGACTTCCCTGCCGCTTGCTCCATCATGTCTCCTCCATCCTCGGTATTTTAGCTGTGAAGAAAAAGTTGGCAAGCAGGGAAATGATTAGATAACACACAACGAAAATAGATTTTTACGAAGGGTCAGTGCAATGTCATCTCCTTCTCAGATTCATCTCAGGACTACCCAGTGGAACTTGTTCTTCCCGCTGCTGTGTTTTGTCTACAAGTACCTGACCGGCCATGGAAACTCCAGTGCTATTCATCATTGTGCAGAATCCATTCCACCCAATCACAGTGCATTGCTCGAGGGGGCTTGGTGCCATAGCAAGAACTGTTTGAAGAGGATATCAAACTGCCTTGCTTTGTGCTGCTTAAGGCTTCTGTGCTTCCCTTTTATTATCAAAGAATACAATTATTTAGAGAAATGTCTACATAGGGAGGTTTGTTTTTGGATTCCACTTAATGGGACATCAGAGTATAAGAAAGAAAAAAACCTTAAAAAACTCAAAAAAGTATTAGGGCCCTTTCACACGGGCGGATCCCGTGAGGATCCGTTCCTTAAACATCCGCTTGCTCAGCGGAGATCGCTCCGTTGATCCCCGCTGAGTCGGCGGATGACTAGCCCATCTCTGCACACTGTGCAGAGACAGACCAGTCAGATCTCCGCTCTCCTCTATGGGGGGATCGGAGGAACACGGACCGTCTGTCCGTGTTCATCTGATCCGATCCGCAGACGGATGAAAAAATTGTTTTTTCCTCCGTCTGCAGAAACGGAGCATAACGGACACTGATGAGATCGGGTGTCAGTGTTCATCCGCTGACACCCGCTATCCCATAGGGATACATGTATGTCCATTTTTCATCCGAAAATGGATGGGTGAAAAACGGACATACGTGTGAAAGGACCCTTATATTATTATACAGGATTTATATAGTGTCAACCGTTTGCGCAGGTCTTTACAATGTAAAGGGAGACAGTACAATTACAATACAGTTCAATACAGAAGGAATGGGAGGGCCCTGCTTGTGGAGCTTACAATCCAAAGGGAGGGGGGAGGTGGTACAAAAGGTAATAGCTGTGGGGTTTGATCTGATGGAGGTGGCTCAGGTACAGTTCTTAGGTGGAGGTGGGGTAGGCTTCCCTGAATAAGTGAGTTTTCAAGGATCGCCTAAAGGCGGATAGGGTAGGGGCTGACCAGACATACCAGGGCAGGGAGTTCCAGAGGATGGTAGAGGCTCTGGAGAAGTCCTGGAAGCCAGCATGGGAGGAGGTAACAAGGGAGCTAGAGAGCAGGAGGTCCTGGAAAGAGCGGAGAGGATGATTTTGGTGATATCTGCAGATAAGGTTGGTGATATAGCTGGGGGCAATGTTGTGGATGGCTTTAAACACTTGTGTCAGTGTAGCCTTACAAGGAACCCATCAGCATAGAAGTTCAAATTGCTGACTTGCTTCTGAAGGTACAAGTTCCTTACTTTTCCGTCACTGCTTGGTGAGTTACTGACCAACATAATTATGTGCTTATAAGGTGTCCAGCATTTCATTTCTACATGTTATTTGTGGGTCGGGAACTTTGTTTTAAAAAATTTGATATGCGTATGTCTCAGCATAAGCATAGCCAACACGAATAATTGCAGTCATGTGTAATATGTGTATTTCTTATGATTGTCGGCTCCATCTGGAGGCCTTAATATGGTATTTTCCCAAAATACAGCAATCAGGAAAATATCAAGTTATGGCCACTAGATGGAGCTGATGACCATAGGAAATACACATATTAGACTTGTGACGGGGTGTCACATACCTTGTGGCAGAGCCTGATGTGTAGAGGGAGGCCACTTTGCGACAGTGGCCACAAGAGTGCGGTGAGGTATGAGTGTCTGTATGATCTTACGCTTGTCGCTGAGGTGCATAGCAGGTGCCTCACCAGAGTTGGGCCAGATAGCTGGAACAGCAGATGGCAACAAGAGCAGCAGATCCTGGGATGGGTAGGCAGCAGGCGACATTTGCTTGACAGACAGCAATTTATTGCAGGTGCAGGAAGACTGGCAGCACACGGCAGGTGAAGAACCAGCGGGAACCAGGCAGTATGCAAAGCAGGACAGACGAATAACTGGATGCAAGGTCAGACAAGCCAGGTCAGCAACAGATGGTCAGATACAGACATAGACAGCAGGCAGAGAAAAGCGGAGTAGAGGTTGGCAACACAAGATCAGGAAGATGAGCAGGAGGTAAGCGGAGTCTAGAGCTAAATGAAAGGTCAGGGTAGGTAGCATTCAAGCAAGGTCAAAACAAGCCAGGTCAATCACAATTGTCAAACACAGGAGCAGATACAGGAACACGGGTAACAGCTGCAGATCAGACAGCAACCAACCAGTGCATCTGCTGCACTTATATTGGCCATTTGGCGCAAGTGTCAGTGGTGAATGCGCACATACGCATGCATGTGCAACAACAGGACGGCACCCGCAGCACCGCTCCTGCGCATTTGTATGCGCCTCGGAACTTCAATTGCATTATGGCCAGTGTGTCCCTGACATGGGGATTATTTGCGACAGCTGTGTGAATGCTGAGGATTTTTTTTTTTTTTTTTTTATAAACAGACCCCATTGTGTTACTAAACCCCCCCCCCCCAAAAAAAAAATATTCTTTGCATTACCTGTTCATGTCCACAAATATGCATCTGACTTGCCATATGTTTTTCCATTCCTAAAATCCTGCTGGTACACTTCCTGTATGAAGGTGACTGCGCTCGCCCTCTGTGGTCTCCCTGTAGGGCATGCCTACTCATTGAATGATGCCAGTGAAACCCACCATGGGATGTGTAGTCAAAGCTGGCATTGCACATGGCTTTGGTTAGACATGCCCTGCTCATCCCCTGTTTGGCTATGGCGCTAGATCGTATTTGGGGGCAAACAAAGAATGGTGCATAAAATAGACTTTCTAAGGCTTGTTATACAAAAATATTCATATGGTAAGGATTACTATTATAATATTATAAAATAATATACATATTATCAATAAATCTATCTATCTATTATTATATGTAATATTATCACTCTATATATTATAAAATAATATAATGCATGTGCTTTAAAGAAGAATTATCGTCTGATTGCCTGTTTACAAATGTAATTAGAAATTTTAAAATGATAATGGGTGCAAAGTATGTGCTGGGTTGATAAATATAATTTAGAAACGTTTTTATATTTAGTTACTGGTTATTACTAAACTAAATGTCTGCTTTATATGGCTAGTATTGTTGCTGCAAACTACAAATATAAAAGTCCTAACAGTATTTAGAAGTGTCCTGGACAATATAGGTTAGTATTATGGGGGGGGGGGAGGGTCGTTTTTTGTTAATGAACAGATAAAAACATAGAGTGACCAACCAGTGCTGCTTTTTTTTAAGTTAGAGCTCCATCTAGTGACCATTTTCCATATCTGCACAATCATTTGTCTTTTACTAGGCAAGGCAACCTATACAATGTGAAAACACAATAAGATAGGTAGAAGACTTTTTCTGTAAAAAAAAAAAAAAAAAAAAGAAAGATAGGTAGAAGACACCATATGACAGGCAGTAAAAAAGTTCCCCAATTCTGAATGTATCCATGTGCTGCTGAACTGCCAATTCTATAAAGTTACAATACCCTCACATTAACCCACCATGTAACCCATTACACCTACCCTCTCTGTAGGAATTGGATGAGGTTAAAAATGCATATATGTGAACCCAGCCTTAGTGATAATGATCACTAAAGCTTTGTTCTGAAACAATGCCATGCTTTTTAGACCAGAATTCTTAAAGGGGAGTTCCAGCCTTTTTTTATGTTTATTAAAAGTCAGCAGCTACAAAAAGTGTATCTTCTGGCTTTTAATAAACAGACACTTACCTGTTCCACTGTCCAGCGACGTGCTGCCCGGAGCTCCGCTCCTCTCCCCCCTTCTCCGCCAGCACCTCCATTCATAGTGTGGGCACCCGGCCGTGACAGCTTTCGGCTTCACGGCTGGGCACTCACTGCGCATGTGCGAACGGCGCAGCGCTCTCTGAGAGGACAGGCGATCGCCTGGGACCTGTCACATGTCCCAGGTGATCGCCTACAGGGAGGGGCCGCCAAAAGGCGATATGACGTATCGCCTAGGCGACCCCAGGGCGGAAGGAGGAAGTGGGACAGGAAGTCCCACTCCTACTGAAGCCCCCACTCCCCCCCCAAAAAAATGGCATGCCAAATGTGGCATGTAAGGGGGCGAGGAGTGGATTAAGCGGAAGTTCCAAATTTGGGTGGAACTCCGCTTTAAAGAGGAACTGCAGCCTGCTCACATAATTTGTAATAAAAACATCTTTGCCATTCTGAAGCTTCCCTCCAACCACTTTGCATATTATTTTTTATATACTGTGATTCTGTACTTGCCAAATATGCTACAGAAATCTCCCTCCACTGAGTCTGGCTGCAACCATTTTAACTGTGGGCAGCTGAAGCTGCTGCCTGTTCACTTCCTGGATTTACACAGAGGCACACCTCCAGCTCTGCAGCTTTCATTGGCCCTCTTATGACTCACCCCCCTCCCTTCCTGGCAAACTCTCATGAGAATAAGAGCGTGAGTTGTGCATGATGTCATAAGCCTAGGCTAATGACCAGACAAGAAACAGTAAGGGGGTTGTATAAGGTATTTACTTGCAGAATAAAATATTTTACTATCCAAAGTTAAAACAACAAAGGCAGAAGATTTAATAGATGGAAAGTTTAAAAAATGACTGAAGGTCTGCTTTAAATTCTTACTCCAGCTTAAACTGATTTCAGTATAGTGGGATTTCTGGCAAGCAACAGGATAAGAAAATGAGTGATGGAACCAGGTAAGCCGGGGAATGGACTCCTCCCAGGGGTTCTAGCCTCGGCTCGCCGTCCGTGCTATCTGGATAAAAAAGAATGGATGGCTGCACACAGAGGTAGTGATGAATCTCTTTATTGTAAAATCCGTAACATGAATAACACCACAGGACAGGAAAGCAGATACAGGTAGACACATTTCACACAGCGACGCTGCGCTTATTCATTACCCTGAATTGTTCCAATGACATCCCTTAAATAAGGCTCCCCCCCCCCTTGTATAAAACACAGGTGAGGATGACGTCACTCTCAGCTGTACACCTTGTTAGAACAATGGAATCACATGAAGTCAATCAGAACTTTGGCTACTACATGCTGAGAGCAACAACAAAATAGACAAAGGAGTAAAAAACGCTGCATAATGCATTTCCTATGCAGCGTTTTTTTACTCATTATGCGTTTTTACGCATTTTGTGTATATAACGGTTTGTATTCCACATGCTTCTATTTAGACATCATGTTTCACGGTAGCTCTGTTTCTATCCAGTTTTCAAATGAAATTAAATTAAATTATACTAAATCAATATTTATTCTTACATTTTGATATGCACACTTGTCCATTCAACACACACATAGGTTACAAATTCATCTATGATAATTTAGTAATTGAGACATACTGTTTTTTTTTTCTATTTTTGTTTTTTTGTCTACAAATCTTTTTTCCTTTTTTCTTTTATAACTTTTTTTTTTTTTTTATGTTGACACATTTTGTTTGTGGTTTTCAATAACATAATTTAATTCTATGTTTCCTGACAGACTCCATGGCAGCCTACGTGTGGGTTACCCCGCCTCCTCTCCAATGCTATAGGACCCCATACTCATAAAAGTAAGCTCACCTCTCAGTACTGTGTTCCTTTTTTGTCCTCCTCCAATGGACTTTAGCCCTGGTTCACACTGGTGCGATTTGACATGTCAAATCGGCGATATTTGCAGTAAATTGCGGGCAATGGCACCATCCTAATCGGTGCGACGCCACATCTGCGGCGCTGCACCGATTTCAAAAAGTCGTTTCTGTACCAGTTTTTGCGATTTCGGCCGCGATTTACATTGACATCTGTGGCTGAAATCGGGACTGCCAGCGAGAATGAAATTGTGCGAGTTCAGCTGAACTCGCACGGCTTCACTCCCGCAGCCCAGTGTGAACCTGGGCTAAAGCATGCACGTCCGTGCAGATTTCTGGATGGATGGATCGATGGATGGATGGCACACTCCTCAGCGGTGCAGCTCGGAACCCAGCCATGGGCGGATGGAGAGCTTGTGGCAACCATGTATCCCTGGCTGGGATGTTGCTGTAGTGTGCCCAAAGCATCAGGACGTCATCGGCAGGCAAGGTCTGCAACAATTTTTCCATGGCAGTCGCTTCTGTATTATCTGTATCATTTTGTTTTGTGTTTGTCTTCATGCCCCCTGCTGCTCCCTAAATGGCTGCTGGAACGCATCTGCGTCCCAGCTCGCCGCGGTAATCTGCATTGCGGTCGCTGCTGCCGCTCGCGCATGCGCGGTGCCCGTTCTCAGAGCGAGGCTTGGTTCGCGCATGCACGGTCCAGCGGCTCTCTCGGCGGCCGCGCTGGCGCCGAGGATGCCTTCTCCACCGCACAGGACGTCACAGGCAGGCGGGGAATTTAAAAGCTGATGCTCGCCTATGTAATTTGGGATTTTCCCTGACAGGCGAGCAGAGGCAACATGAATACACTGCTTTCTCAGGTTAGTGTGCTCTTGTCAATTCTTTAAAGGAGAAGAGTGGAATGTTCATTTTTTCTTTTGTACAGGCTTAAATGTATATATGGATATATAGTGCATTGTATGCTTATTGTTGTATGGTAAGTACTTTTTAAAGGGCAAGTTACATGTTTATTTATTTTTTGTATAAAATTATAGGTTTTCTTAATCAACCTGTCGTTATTGTGACGCTTTAGTCTAGAAGTTATGGACAATTCACCGCTTACATGTGGCCAGCCCTCACGCACAAGGTATGTGCGGGAGAGGGGAGGGGCTTGGGGTACAGTCGCAAGTATGGGTGTTACTTGACGGCTTGTCTTTCCCTCCCAAACCTTTTTTCTTTTAGCCCTTCCGGCTTGGATCCTCAGACCGAAACAGACCTTGCCAGGCCGCATCACTCGTCAGCTTCAAAATCCAGACGTGATACTCCGTCTGCATCTCACCACCAGAGGAGACGCTCCCATTCCTCCTCCAGACACCGCTCCCACCACCATGACAGTCGCTCTGATCGGAGAGCCTGCTGGGGATGTGGCACACGAGTCCTGGAGGGCAAATCATTATGAAGTCATTGCTATGCCCATGCGGTTGGGGAAAAAGAGACAGAGGATCAACGGATCAAGTCTCTAGTGAAGCAGGTGGTGCAACGCTCTCTGAAGGAGATGGATACTTCCCACGCACAGAGCCAGTCCAGCATTACTCCGTCTGGTTCCCCGGCTGATGGGATCCATGAAGTTCCAGGTCCTTCCCAGCCCTACGCCTCCCCCCCTGTTCCCTTGGAGGGAGAATTGGAGAGTGATGAGGAGAGTGTGGAATTTGACTTTTCTCTAGTGACTCCGCTTATTAAAGCAGTCAAAGAGGCCCTTATGTGGGATGACCCATCCACTCCCCCAGCCAAGCAGATTTTTTTTTTTAAACGCCTGGGGAAAGAGCGCCCAAGTTTTCCGCTATTAGCCGAACTAAAGGGCATTTTTGACGAGGAGTGGAGTAAAGTGGACAGGAAGTCCTCTATGACAAGCAAAGCCTCCAGGATGTATCCCTTCAAAGCGGACGAGGTAAAATACCTAGAGAACATTCCTTCTGTAGACGCAGCTGTAATGCGTTTGGCCAAACACGTCACGCTCCTGTTAGACGATGCAGTCTCCTTTAAGGACAGTCTTGACAGAAGAATGGATCAGGACCTCAAAAGAATTAACGGCCTTGCCGGTACAGCTTGAAACCCGCCCTAGCCTTGTCTAAGGCTATGGAGGCATGGACTGAGAATGTAGATTCCTTTCTTAAAGGTGTTTCAGAAGAGCTGGCCAGTAATTCGGCAGCAGCAGAGCTAAAACTAGTGGTGGCCTTCTTGGGAGAAGCATCGGTCGATCTGATCCGTTTACTATCCAGAATTATGCTATCCTCAGTTACGGCTAAACGAGCCCTATGGCTGCGCCCTTGGCAAGCTGACCCATCTTCTAAACAAACATGGTGCAAAATTCCTTTTGAAGGATCATCGCTGTTTGGAAATAAGCTAGATGACGCCATAGCTAAGGCCACAGGCGGAAAATCGGGCTTTCTTCCACAGGACAAGCGTCCACAGGGTCGAAGGAAGCCCCAGTTCAGAAGACGCAGCTCAGAGGGTTCGAGGGAAGCACGCTCTTATAGACCTGGCTGGGACTTCAGAAGAAACTGGAGTAGAGGTCAAGCGTCCTTTCGCAAGCCAGCGAAAAGCCAGGCATCCAATGGTCGCGATCAGGCTAAATCCTTTTGAGATTTTGCCCGCCCAGGCGGGTCGGGTGGGAGCATGCCTTCTCCTCTGCCGGCACGTCTGGGTGGCCTCAATCTCAGACTTCTGGGTCGTCAGGACAAGTGTCGTCAGGTCACGCATGGTCCTTCTCCAGCATCCCTCCCCCCAGATTTGTCTCCACCCTACTCCCAAGTACGGAAGAACAAAAACAGGCCTTACTGTCCTACGTAGATCTGCTGAAAACCCAGGGAGCAGTAGTGTGCGTCCTAGAGGAAGAACAGTTCCAAGGAGTATACTCCCCCCTTTTCTTAGTCCAAAAGAAAAGCGGTGCCTGGCGCCCGGTTATAGACTTGACGTACCTGAACAAATTTATAAGGCACGGAAAATTCAAAATGGAGACTCTGTCAACAATCCAACAAGCCATACAACCAGGCGACTGGATCATTTTGATAGACTTGAAAGACGGCTATTACTCTTTCGTCCATGGACCGACACAGCTTCTCTATTGACAAAGTGGGTATTATCCGTTAATTAGGAGTGACTAGGCAGAAAAACTTGTAAAAAGTGTTGCATCACACCTTCTACAGTACCGCCCAGGGGGCGGACCCTCCGGGTATAACCTCTCAGTCTGCATCTTCGCAGATCAGTTTTTTTCTGTCTAGCAAGGAGTAGGACATGGCTCCCTTCGGGCCCATTGGTCCGGGGGAAAAAGATATATATTTTTTTGCTACATTTTTGTTTCCTGCGATCTTCGATCAACTGCCGACTGGGTGACAGGCTGGATCCTCGATCCTTGTAGTCTCCCCAGTTTCGGCCATCGAGCGTGTGCCGACCCTAGCTACGCGCTGGGTTTTCCACGACATGCCCGTCGCTCCACGGGTGGCCGGTGAGCCTACGCTCCAGGGCCTGCATCGGACCGCTCAGCTTTGGCTGACCTTACGGCCGAGTCGCAGCAGCCTGGCCGGTGAGCTTACGCTCCAAGGCTTGCATCGGACCGCTGAGCTTCGGCTGACCTTACGGCCGAGTCGCAGCAGCCTGTCCGGTGAGCGTCACGCTCCAGGGCATACATATGATCGTCCCTTTTGGGTCCAATCACAGCATGCCTGGCCAACAGTCACCTTCCGTGCGTGGATGATGACCTGTTTGGAATGTCTTCCAGCATAATACATGCAGGATAGGTAATTTAGCTGGACATTCCTGGAGAGATCAAATAAGTGGTTGTGGCCCCTTTCTTCCCTCTCTCCCTGCCTTTCCCTCCTCCCTGGGCTTCTAGCTAAAGGTTGCTGGGTGCTGGGGGTCACCTAGGGGGTTCCACTGGAGCGGGGCTGGCTGTAACTAACATTTAAAAGAAATGTCATTTCTGCTTACCTATGTTTGTGTGCTTCCTTCTCCATGCTGTCGGCGGCCATTTTGAGGTGGTCCATGCCGAGTTCGGCCTCTTGTGACTGCCCGGCGGCCATCTTCCTGTGGTTCGGCCACACCCACTGGCCCCTATCAGCTGATCGGCGGCCATGTTTGTCCACCCTGTATGCATATATTGCCGTTCGGCGGCCATCTTTTTGTGGGCTATGGCTGCTTGACCTCTATCTTCGGTCGGCGGCCATTTTCTTAGAGCCCACATTATCTTCTATACAGACGTTTTTGGCGACCATTTTGCGAGAGCCTCCGGCCTCTAGGGTGCATTACACTGGTGCGAAAATTCACACAGGAAATGCTGATAAAAGAAGCAGACTGACACAGCAGCAGAGGACAACATCACAGGCGCAGCACACGGCAGCATAGTAGTACCTATCCAGGGTGGTGAGTCCTCTGGGTGACCCAGCCTCTCTGCAGCGCAGGAGGGTGGCCTATTGATATCTTGCCTAGAGCCCTGTGAGTGTCAGCGTGTGGTCAGCATGGCATCTGAGCCAGATGTCTTCTCCCCTGAAACACCAGATTTAGCAGCTGGTGCCCCTGAGGTGTCTATGAACGCTATGACGGCAATCCTAGAGGCGTTTGCTGCCAGGGTGGAAGCAGCACACGGGAATACAGGGGGTAGTAAACGCGCCGTCCCCTGCAAGCTTCTGGGGATAATTCTGATGCAGAACCAGGTCCAGCTACGGCTCGGGGCCCAGATTCTGATGCATCAGAGACTGCAGACTGTGACCGGACAGTGAGGATGACTCCAGGTCCAGGTCAGTACGCTAGACGGCTTTGGTATCTGACCTTATTACTACAGTGCGGGATATGCTAAAGTTGGAAAATACTGCAGAAGCAGCAGAGACTCCGGTCCACTTGTCTCACACACTTACTGAATGGGCAAGATTGCTACTCCAGGGGTTAAGGAGCGAGATGCTCCTCCTGATGAGATAACATTGGCCGACCAGTTGGTCCAGGGCCTTAGGTTTGTCTGCGAGTCAGACATGAATACTATTCCCCTGCTGTCTAAAACTTCGGTTTATGCAGTAGCAAGACGCCGCCTGATCTGGCTAAAAGGCTGGTCTGCGGACCAGACTTCCAAGAAAGCCCTGTTGGATCTGCCTTTTAAGGGCGACAGACTTTTTGGGGCTTCTCTGGATGACATCATCAAGGATGCCATAGGAAGTAAAAGCACTTTGCTTCCCCAAATTAGCAAGGGTAAGGGGCCACGCCAAGGGGCAAGGGCCCTCCTTTACTGCACGCAAGCGTTTTTTTCGTCCCCCTAGGGCGACAGGGAAAAGACCCCAGGCCGATAAAGTGCCTGCCCAAGGACAAAAGCGTCCTTGGTCCCGCATACCCAATAAGCCTGCGGACAAATTTGCGTCCGCATGAAGGTCCACCCCCACCCAGCTCTCGGATGGGGGGACGTCTTCGCAAATTCGCGACTCAGTGGACAGCTCTAATCTCCGACAGGTGGGTTTGCAAAGTAATCTCCTCAGGCTACAAGATAGAGTTTCTCTCTTGTCCACCAGACAGATTCAACACCTCCAATCTCCAGCTACTACCGACCCGTCGGGAGGCCCTGTATAGGGCGGTCCAGGGTCTACTGGAACGCGGGGTAGTTATTCCAGTTCCAGAACTGGAACGGGGTTTTTACTCAAATCTGTTCTTTGTTCCGAAGAAGGAGGGGGTTCGTCCAAGCTTGGATCTCAGAGCCCTCAATTGCTTTGTGAAGGTACAAAGATTTCGGATGGAGTCGGTTCGATCTGTAGTCACGGCTCTCCATCCGGGGGACTTTCTGGCCTCCTTGGACATCAAGGACGCATACCTGCATGTCCCCATATACTCCAGACACCAGAGGTTTCTGCGATTTGCTATCGGGAAGGACCACTACCAGTTTGTGGCCCTCCCGTTGGGCCTTGCCTCAGCACCCAGGACATTCACCAAGGTGCTCGTTCCGAAACTGGCACTTCTAAGACAGCGGGGTATCGCTATCACAGGCTACTTGGACGACCTTTTGCTGAAGGCCCCTTAAAGCTCAGAATTAGAGGTAAGCATGTCCATTACCTGTCAGACTCTTCGAGACTGTGGTTGGATACTAAACACGCAAAAGTCAGTATTGGTGCCCACTCAACGCCTAGTGTACCTGGGGTTGATTCTGGATTCCTCAGAGGCAAAGGTATTCCTCCCTGTGGAGAAGTTGCAGACCCTCCGGGCTGCAGTATGGCAGCTGACTTCCAGGAATTGGTCGTCACTCCGTTTTTGCATGCGAGTGTTGGGCCTCATGGTAGCCTCCTTCGAGGCGGTCCCATATGTTCAATACCACACTCGAGTGTTACAGAAGGAAGTTCTGTCCAGATGGAACAGATGCCCTTCATCTCTGGATTATCAAATCCGAGTGAGCCACCTAGTCAGGAGATCCCTGGTATGGTGGCTGACAGCACAGGCTCTAATGGCCGGGAAGTCATTTCTTCCGGTTTACTGGATAGTGATCACGACGGACGCCAGCCTTACAGGTTGAGGGGGAGTCTGGGGTGTCCAGTCGGCGCAAGGTCGCTGGACCCCAGAGGAAGCCCTCCTGCCGATCAATGTCCTGGAGATCCGGGCGATCAAGCTGTGCCTCTTCAAATGGTCTCAGAGGCTGCAAGGGCATCCAGTCAGGATCCAGTCAGACAACGCCACAGCGGTGGCATATGTCAATCATCAAGGAGGAACAAGAAGCTCAGCTGCAGCATCGGAGGTTGCTTGCATCCTGAAGTGGGCAGAGCAGAGCGTACCGGCACTATCGGCCGTGTACATTCCGGGCGTGGAAAACGGGCAGGCGGACTACCTGAGCCGCCAGATGCTGGACCAGGGAGAATGGTGTTCCAACTCCTCTACCAAAGATGGGGCACACCAGACGTAGATCTTCTAGCTTCCCGACTCAATCGGAAGGTATTGAGATTTGTGGCCCGGTCAAGAGACCCATGGGCAGACGCAACGGACGCGTTGGTAGCATCGTGGGGTCAGTATTGGCTAATCTATGCCTTCCCTCCCTTAAGGCTTCTTCCTCTTCTGCTCCGCAGAGTGGAGGCAGAGGGAATTCCAATGATCCTAATCGCTCCAGATTGGTCTCAGCGTCCTTGGTACGCTGATCTAGTACGTCTGGTATCAGACGTCCCCTGGCGCCTACCACTACGGAAGGACCTGCTATCGCAAGGTCCCATACTCCTTCCTGCTTTACGGTGACTGGCTTTAACGGCATGCATATTGAGAACCAGGTACTGAGAGACCGGGGCCTGTCAGATTCAGTAATCTCCACTATGAGAAGTGCTCGGAAACCGTCCTCTAGGAAGGTTTATCACCGCACTTGGAAGGCCCACATCTCCATGTGTGAGGAAATGAAATGGCATCCGCGTACTTATTTGGTTTCCAGAATCCTGCTGGTTTTACAGCATAGGGTGGACCAAAGGCTTGCCCTAAGTACGATTAAGGGACAGATATCTGCCCTGGCTGTCTGTCTTTTTTCAGCGACCCCTGGCGGCTCACTCTCTCGTGAGTACATTTGTGCAGGGGGTTCGACATGTGGCCCCTCCGGTCCGTCCCCCGTTACTTCCGTGGGACTTGAACCTTGTCCTCTCGGTGCTTCAGAAGGCACCGTTTGAGAATATTAGAGATATTCCCCTGTTGACACTTTCTCAGAAAGTGGTCTTTTTGGTGGCTGTTACGTCAGTTAGACGAGTCTCTGAGCTGGCAGCCTTGTCCTGCAAGGCTCCCTATTTGATTTTCCACAAGGATAAGGTGGTGCTGCGGCCGCAGCCTTCCTTTCAAAAGTCGTTTCGGCTTTTTATCTCAATGAAGACATTGTACTTCCATCCTTGTGTCCTCAGCCGTCGAATCCTATGGAGTCGGCGTTGCATTCCTTGGACGTTGTCCGAGCTTTGAGAGTATACCTATCTGCTACTTCCCGGTTCCGGAAGTCAGACTCACTGTTTGTTTCGGTGGCTGGCCCCAAGAAGGGCCAAGCAGTCTCATCGGCCACCATCTCTAGGTGGATCCGACAGATAGTAATCCAGGCTTACGCCTTAAAGGGTCAATCGCCCCCCTTCCCGTTCACGACGCATTCGACCAGGGAAATAGGTGCCTCTTGGGCTTTCCGACATCAAGCGTCTGTTTCCCGATTATGTAAAGCGGTGACTTGGTTGTCCGCTCACACTTTCACAAAATTCTACAAAATTGATGTAGGTGCATCTTCGGATGCCTCTTTCGGCCACAAGGTTTTACAAGCGGCTGTTTAGAGTTGCAGCTCCTCCGTTGGAGGAGTGCTGTTTTGTGTTTGGGGTGAAGTTTATTTTTATGCTGTTACCACCCCTCGTTTTTTCTCTGACACTGCTTTGGGACGTCCCACTTTGTCAATAGAGAAGCTGTGTCGGTCCATGGATGAAAGAGTAAATAGGATTTTTTACTCACCGTAAAATCCTTTTCTCTGAGTCCATGGACCGACACAGCACCCCCCTCCTTTTAAGTTTGTACTGCTTTTTGACGAACTGATCTGCGAAGATGCAGACTGAGAGGTTATACCCGGAGGGTCCGCCCCCTGGGCGGTACTGTAGAAGGTGTGATGCAACACTTTTTACAAGTTTTTCTGCC
Organism: Rana muscosa; assembly: GCA_029206835.1. Classification (NCBI taxonomy): domain Eukaryota; kingdom Metazoa; phylum Chordata; class Amphibia; order Anura; family Ranidae; genus Rana; species Rana muscosa. The sequence continues at coordinate 185,898,452 of CM055126.1, read as the reverse complement.
TAGTCACTCCTAATTAACGGATAATACCCACTTTGTCAATAGAGAAGCTGTGTCGGTCCATGGACTCAGAGAAAAGGATTTTACGGTGAGTAAAAAATCCTATTTTTCATGTGCCAGTGGCAAAAGACTTTCTAAAGTACCTTCAGTTCCACGCCGGGCAGGAACATCTGCAATTCATCTGCCTGCCCTTCGATTTGACAACTTCCCCTCAGGTTTTCACCAAGGTCCTCTTGGCCGTAGTGGCCCTCATCAGGCTAAAGGGTGTGCGTCTTTACCATTATTTAGACGATCTCCTAGTTCTGTCTCAAAATAGAGAACAGCTGCTGGTGCACAGTGATCTCAACCCTTTCCAGCTTTGGATGGCTTCTAAATCTGGAAAAAAAGCCACCTGGATCCAGCCCAAGCTTAATTCACTTAGGGGCTCTGTTCAACACAGTGGAAAACACCATCTCCCTACCGGTAGAGAAGATTCCGGTGATTCAGAAGAGGTTTTTCGTGCCCTGGATGCCCCTCGTCTAAAAGCATCACAATGCCTAAGAATCATTGACACAATGGTCTCTACGACCCCCATGGTCAAATGGTCTCTGTGGAGGTTACGCCCGTTCCAGTCAGGGTTCCTCCGGCAGTGGAAGTCAGAGGACAAGAGTCAGCTGATTCACATATCCTCAACAATGAGAAACAGCCTCTTCTGGTGGCTCCAACTCAAGAATTTGCAAAACTGTCACTCCATTGCCCCCATCTCCTGGGTTACAGTCACGACCAATGCCAGCGGATCAGGCTGGGGGGCTCTCTGTGGTCAAAACCTAGCTCAGGGCAGATGGGACGCTCGTCTTCACAACCCAGGCTCAAACGTCCTGGAACTCGGGGCGGCCTGGTGCACCCTCCAATCTTTCTCCCGGTTCCTGAAAGGAGAGTCTGTGTTGTTAAGGATGGACAACACAACAGCAGTGTCGTATGTGAAGAGGCAAGGGGGGACTCTGAGTTCTACTCTCCTTCTAGAGGTCGAGACTATAATAACGTGGGCCCAGAAAAACCTGGCCAATATTTCGGCAGTTTTCATTCCGGGAGTTCAGAACTCCCAGGCAGACTTCCTCTCACGCACTCGTCTAGACAACGAGTGGTCCCTCCATGTTAGAGCTGCACGATTCTGGCCAAAATGAGAATCACGATTCTTTTGCTTAGAATGAAGATCGCGATTCTCTCACGATTCTCGCGGAGTAAAATTTTTCACCTTATACAAAAAAAATTGGGCTAACTTTACTGGTTAGTTTAAAAAAAATAAAAAAAGTAAATTTTCCCCACAAAATTGCATTTGAAAGACTGCTGCGCAAGTACAGTGTGACATAAAAGATTGCAACAACCACCATTTTATCATCTAGGCAGGTGGGATGTTCTTCATGTATGAGGAGGAAGGTGTGAGGACACAGGTGGGGGTGTTCTTCATGTATGAGAAGGAAGGTGTGAGGACAGGTGGGGGGTGTTCATGTATGAGGAGGAAGGTGTGATGACACAGGTGGGGGTGTTCATGTATGAGGAGGAAGGTGTGAGGACAGGTGGGGGTGTTCATGTATGAGGAGGAAGGTGTGATGACACAGGTGGGGGTGTTCATGTATGAGGAGGAAGGTGTGATGACACAGGTGGGGGTGTTCATGTATGAGGAGGAAGGTGTGATGACACAGGTGGGGGTGTTCATGTATGAGGAGGAAGGTGTGATGACACAGGTGGGGGTGTTCATGTATGAGGAGGAAGGTGTGAGGACAGGTGGGGGTGTTCATGTATGAGGAGGAAGGTGTGATGACACAGGTGGGGGTGTTCATGTATGAGCAGGAAGGTGTGAGGACAGGTGGGGGTGTTCATGTATGAGGAGGAAGGTGTGATGACACAGGTGGGGGTGTTCATGTATGAGGAGGAAGGTGTGAGGACAGGTGGGGGTGTTCTTCATGTATGAGAAGGAAGGTGTGAGGACAGGTGGGGGTGTTCATGTATGAGGAGGAAGGTGTGATGACACAGGTGGGGGTGTTCTTCATGTATGAGGAGGAAGGTGTGAGGACAGGTGGGGGTGTTCATGTATGAGGAGGAAGGTAGGATCTTCTCCATGCATGAGGAGTAAAGGTGGGATTCCTCCTCATGTGTGGAGTCTGGAGAAGTCCGGAGAGGCTGGCAATGAATGGGGCCCTGTGTGACTCACCGTAGTCCAGGAACTGCTTCATAGAGAGGGGTGAGGGGGAGAACTTGGAGTAGTAGTCCACCAGTCCCTGGGTGCTGCTGCTGGTGAGGGAGGCACTTCTCATGAGGGCCCTGAGCAGCCTCATGGTGTGAGCGGATGGGGCTCTTCACCTCTCCAGCTACCACATGGGCACCCTGCCATAGGCCGCAAGTCCCGGGCACCATCCGTGTCCTCTCTCCGTTACAAGGATGCAGCTTTTCCACTCGCACACTTTTCTCCCGTGCTATCCAATCACATCCACAGGAACACAGCCAGGGGGTGTGGCTATACGAATAAACAACCATCGCCATGTTCCTCCCCCTGACCAATCACATTATCCAAAGAGCTTTCTTAAAACCAATGGAGGACCGTGTCTCACGTCTCTGCCAATCGCAGATTCAGAGAAAAGCAGGAGGTAGCTGCTGCCGACCAATCAACAGAAAAAGTGTGTTTAACTATCCCTGTTCCACGCTGGTTCCGACGGCTTCTCCTCCGGTCCAGGCTACATTCCGGGTGACCCGAAAAATCGCGGTAATCCAGAATCGAGATCGCGGGGGGGTGAATCGAGATCGCGATTCTCATACGATTAATCGTGCAGCTCTACTCCATGTACAGTCATTCAACTGGATTCTGTCTAGGAGTCAATCCCGAGGTGGACCTATTTGCTTCCCCTTACAATTACAAGGTAGTGAAGTTCTACACTCGGGGACGTTGCAGCCAGGCATGCGGAACGGATGCCCTGACGGATCGGTGGAGGTTCAAGAGGGCATATGCCTTTCCCCCGATCCCAATTATTCTCAAGTTCCTGTGGAGACTTCAAGCAGAATCAGTGGAAGTAACAGTGGTGGCTCCCTACTGGCCGGACAGGCCCTGGTTTCCTCTCTTGATCCAACTGAGCCACCGGGACCCAGTACCTCTTCCTCTCAGGCCGGACCTTCTCTCTCAAGGGTCACTTCTACACCCTTGTCCGGCATTGATGAGACTGACGGTCTGGTTCTTGAGAGGGAGAGGCTGGAATCCCTTGGTTGCGCCTCTAGAGTGATTTCTACTCTGTTAAGCTCAAGAAGGGCAAGTACCAACAAAGTTTATGGAAGAATCTGGGCAAGATTCGTTGAATTCTCCTCTGCTTCGGGGAGGTCCTTCAGAAATCCAGGAGTTCAAGATGTTCTCAGTTTTCTTCAAACCGGACTAGACTTACCCTTATCTGTCAGTTCTTTGAGAGTTCAAGTTTCGGCCTTATCAGCTTTCTCTGGGATCTCATGGGCAGTCCATCCCTTAGTCTGGCAATTTTTCCGGGGAGCGTCAAGAATTAAACCTCAAAGGAAGCCAAGATTTCCCAAGTGGGATCTTCCCCTCGTCCTAGATTCCTTGTCTGGACTCAGTACGACGGGGCCCTCCCCGTCCTCCATTAAGGACTTTTCAGCAAAAGTAGCCTTCTTAGTTGCCATCACCTCGGCTAAGAGGGTTTCTGAGATCGGTTCACTGGGTCATGAAGAACCTTTTCTTACATTTTTTCCAGATCGAGTAGTCCTTATACCCCTGTTGGGTTCAAATCCGAAAGTGTCCTCAGTATTCCACGAGAATCAGGAAATTGTTCTTCCTACATTCAAAACTCTGGAATCTAATGATACTCATCCACTGGATATAGGGAAAATCCTGAAAGAATATTTGGAAATTACATCTCCCTTCAGACGATCAGATCATCTATTCGTACTGCATTCAGGCAGCAATAAAGGGAAGAAAGCTTCAGTCAGGACAATTGCGTCCTGGATTGTCCAAACAATCCAACAAGCTTATAGGGCTAAGGGCTTGGCTCCTCCACAGGTGGTGACAGCAAACTCCACCAGAGGGATGGCAGCTTTTTGGGCGGCGGCCCGACGTATGGCTCCAGATGTCATCTGCAAAGCAGCCTCGTGGGCTTCTATCAATACATTTATGGCCCATTACTGCATTGAGCCTGCATCATTGTCTTCTGTTAATTTTGGGTTAAGAATCCTGTCGGTTGACGGGACAAATTAAAGCTACAGGTCCTTCTCAAAAAATTAGCATATTGTGATAAAGTTCATTATTTTCTGTAATGTACTGATAAACATTAGACTTTCATATATTTTAGATTCATTACACACAACTGAAGTAGTTCAAGCCTTTTCTTGTTTTAATATTGATGATTTTGGCATACAGCTCATGAAAACCCCAAAATCCTATCTCAAAAAATTAGCATATTTCATCCGACCAATAAAAGAAAAGTGTTTTTAATACAAAAAAAGTCAACCTTCAAATAATTATGTTCAGTTATGCACTCAATACTTGGTCGGGAATCCTTTTGCAGAAATGACTGCTTCAATGCGGCGTGGCATGGAGGCAACCAGCCTGTGGCACTGCTGAGGTGTTATGGAGGCCCAGGATGCTTCGATAGCGGCCTTAAGCTCATCCAGAGTGTTGGGTCTTGCGTCTCTCAACTTTCTCTTCCCAATATCCCACAGATTCTCTATGGGGTTCAGGTCAGGAGAGTTGGCAGGCCAATTGAGCACAGTAATACCATGGTCAGTAAACCATTTACCAGTGGTTTTGGCACTGTGAGCAGGTGCCAGGTCGTGCTGAAAAATGAAATCTTCATCTCTATAAAGCTTTTCAGCAGATGGAAGCCTGAAGTGCTCCAAAATCTCCTGATAGCTAGCTGCATTGACCCTGCCCTTGATAAAACACAGTGGACCAACACCAGCAGCTGACATGGCACCCCAGACCATCACTGACTGTGGGTACTTGACACTGGACTTCAGGCATTTTGGCATTTCCCTCTCCCCAGTCTTCCTCCAGACTCTGGCACCTTGATTTCCGAATGACATGCAAAATTTGCTTTCATCCGAAAAAAGTACTTTGGACCACTGAGCAACAGTCCAGTGCTGCTTCTCTGTAGCCCAGGTCAGGCGCTTCTGCCGCTGTTTCTGGTTCAAAAGTGGCTTGACCTGGGGAATGCGGCACCTGTAGCCCATTTCCTGCACACGCCTGTTCACGGTGGCTCTGGATGTTTCTACTCCAGACTCAGTCCACTGCTTCCGCAGGTCCTCCAAGGTCTGGAATCGGTCCTTCTCCACAATCTTCTTCAGGGTCCGGTCACCTCTTCTCGTTGTGCAGCGTTTTCTGCCACACTTTTTCCTTCCCACAGACTTCCCACTGAGGTGCCTTGATACAGCACTCTGGGAACAGCCTATTCGTTCAGAAATTTCTTTCTGTGTCTTACCCTCTTGCTTGAGGGTGTCAATGATGGCCTTCTGGACAGCAGTCAGGTCGGCAGTCTTACCCATGATTGCGGTTTTGAGTAATGAACCAGGCTGGGAGTTTTTAAAAGCCTCAGGAATCTTTTGCAGGTGTTTAGAGTTAATTAGTTGATTCAGATGATTAGGTTAATAGCTCGTTTAGAGAACCTTTTCATGATATGCTAATTTTTTGAGATAGGAATTTTGGGTTGTCATGAGCTGTATGCCAAAATCATCAATATTAAAACAAGAAAAGGCTTGAACTACTTCAGTTGTGTGTAATGAATCTAAAATATATGAAAGTCTAATGTTTATCAGTACATTACAGAAAATAATGAACTGTATCACAATATGCTAATTTTTTGAGAAGGACCTGTATATTCTGTTCAGCATACCCACCCGTGTGGTCTGGCTAGTTATTTCCCACACATGGAGTCTGTCAGGAAAACGGAAAATTTATTACCAAATACTTACCATAATTTTCCTTTCCTGATGGACTCCATGGCAGACGGAGTTCCCACCCTAAAAGAAAATAATATTAAAAGTATGAAAATAAGTGTCCAAAGAGTCAGCTAGTTATGGAACACAGTACTGAGAGGTGAGCTTACTTTTATGGGTATGGGGTTCTATAGCATTGGAGAGGAGGTGGGGTTAACCCACACATAGGCTGCCATGGAGTCCATCAGGAAACTAAAATTACGGTAAGTATTTGGAAATACATTTTCCGTTATTTAGCATTTTATTTAATAATTGTTGGCCTTTATTATATGTATCCTTTATTTTTGTAATTCATATAGAATGTTTATAGGGCCAGATAGGGACGTTAGATGGGATGTTTATTTAGACACAGATTGTTTTTTCTTCTTTTGGTCCCTCCCAAGTTCCCTTTTCTTTCCTTTGACTTGCCATGGTATCTGTGTATATCTAGTTTGTTGTTGCTCTCAGCATGTAGTAGCCAAAGTTCTGATTGACTCCATGTGATTCCATTGTTCTAACAAGGTGTACAGCTAAGAGTGATTTCAGATGTTCCGCTGACGTCATCCTCACCTGTGTTTTACATGAGGGGGGAGTCCTATTTAAGGGATGTCAGTGGAACAATTCAGGGATTGCTGGCAAGTCAGTTCATTTGACAGTATTCCAAGCTTAACCCGATTTACTAAAGGATGGCGTCTGCTAGAGGGGGTAATGCACTATAGCATAGGGTGGCAGCACTCCATTCTGCTAATAAGATTCCCAAATGCTGACCGGATGCGGGAATGCCTGCAGAGGGGGTGTCCCTGCACTGTTCCTACTCCTCCAGGAACCTCTCCTTGCACTGTTCCTACTCCTCCAAGAAGGAACCTCTCCCTGCACTGTTCCTACTCATCCAGGAACCTCTCCCTGCACTGTTCCTACTCGTCCAGGAACCTCTCCCTGCACTGTTCCTACTCATCCAGGAACCTCTCCCTGCACTGTTCCTACTCCAGGAACCCCCCCTGCACTGTTCCTACTCCAGGAACCTCTCTCTGCACTGTTCCTACTTGTCCAGGAACCTCTCCCTGCACTGTTCCTACTCCAGGAACCTCTCTCTGCACTGTTCATACGTGTCCAGGAACCCCCCCTGCACTGTTCCTACTCCAGGAACCTCTCTCTGCACTGTTCCTACTTGTCCAGGAACCTCTCCCTGCACTGTTCCTACTCCAGGAACCTCTCTCTGCACTGTTCATACGTGTCCAGGAACCTCTCACTGCACTGTTCCTACTCCTCCAGGAACCTCTCTCTGCACTGTTCCTACGTGTCCAGGAACCTCTCCCTGCACTGTTCCTACTCATCCAGGAACCTCTCCCTGCACTGTTCCTACTCATCCAGGAACCTCTCCCTTCACTGTTCCTACTCGTCCTGGAACCTCTCCCTGCACTGTTCCTACTCGTCCAGGAATCTCTCCCTGCACTGTTCCTACTCCTCCAGGAACCTCTCCCTGCACTGTTCCTACTCGTCCTGGAACCTCTCCCTGCACTGTTCCTACTCGTCCAGGAACCTCTCTCTGCACTGTTCCTACTCATCCTGGAACCTCTCCCTGCACTGTTCCTACTCCAGGAACCTCTCCCTGCACTGTTCCTACTCCTCCAGGAACCTCTCCCTGCACTGTTCCTACTCGTCCAGGAACCTCTCCCTGCACTGTTCCTACTTGTCCAGGAACCTCTCCCTGCACTGTTCCTACTTGTCCAGGAACCTCTCCCTGCACTGTTCCTACTCCAGGAACCTCTCCCTGCACTGTTCCTACTCCTCCAGGAACCTCTCCCTGCACTGTTCCTACTCCAGGAACCTCTCCTTGCACTGTTCCTACTCCTCCAGGAACCTCTCCCTGTACTGTTCCTACTCCTCCAGGAAGGAACCTCTCCCTGCACTGTTCCTACTCGTCCAGGAACCTCTCCCTGCACTGTTCCTACTTGTCCAGGAACCTCTCTCTGCACTGTTCCTACGTGTCCAGGAACCTCTCACTGCACTGTTCCTACTCGTCCAGGAACCTCTCCCTGCACTGTTCCTACTCGTCCTGGAACCTCTCCCTGCACTGTTCCTACTCGTCCAGGAATCTCTCCCTGCACTGTTCCTACTCCTCCAGGAACCTCTCCCTGCACTGTTCCTACTCCAGGAACCTCTCCCTGCACTGTTCCTACTCCTCCAGGAACCTCTCCCTGTACTGTTCCTACTCCTCCAGGAAGGAACCTCTCCCTGCACTGTTCCTACTCATCCAGAAACCTCTCCCTGCACTGTTCCTACTTGTCCAGGAACCCCTCTCTGCACTGTTCCTACGTGTCCAGGAACCTCTCACTGCACTGTTCCTACTCGTCCAGGAACCTCTCCCTGCACTGTTCCTACTCGTCCTGGAACCTCTCCCTGCACTGTTCCTACTCGTCCAGGAATCTCTCCCTGCACTGTTCCTACTCATCCTGGAACCTCTCCCTGAACTGTTCCTACTCCAGGAACCTCTCCCTACACTGTTCCTACTCCTCCAGGAACCTCTCCCTGCACTGTTCCTACTCGTTCAGGAACCTCTCCCTGCACTGTTCCTACTCGTCCAGGAACCTCTCCCTGCACTGTTCCTACTTGTCCAGGAACCTCTCCCTGCACTGTTCCTACTCGTCCAGGAACCTCTCCCTGCACTGTTCCTACTTGTCCAGGAACCTCTCCCTGCACTGTTCCTACTTGTCCAGGAACGTCTCCCTGCACTGTTCCTACTCCAGGAACCTCTCCCTGCACTGTTCCTACTCCTCCAGGAACCTCTCCCTGCACTGTTCTTACTCCCGGAACCTCTCCTTGCACTGTTCCTACTCCTCCAGGAACCTCTCCCTGTGCTGTTCCTACTCCTCCAGGAAGGAACCTCTCCCTGCACTGTTCCTACTCGTCTAGAACCTCTCCCTGCACTGTTCCTACTCGTCCAGGAACCTCTCCCTGCACTGTTCCTACTCCAGGAACCTCTCCTTGCACTGTTCCTGTTCCTCCAGGAACCTCTCCCTGCACTGTTCCTACTCCAGGAACCTCTCCTTGCACTGTTCCTACTCCTCCAGGAACCTCTCCCTGTACTGTTCCTACTCCCCCAGGAAGGAACCTCTCCCTGCACTGTTCCTACTCGTCCAGGAACCTCTCCCTGCACTGTTCCTACTTGTCCAGGAACCTCTCTCTGCACTGTTCCTACGTGTCCAGGAACCTTTCATTGCACTGTTCCTACTCGTCCAGGAACCTCTCCCTGCACTGTTCCTACTCGTCCTGGAACCTCTCCATGCACTGTTCCTACTTGTCCAGGAATCTCGCCCTCCACTGTTCCTACTTGTCCTGGAACCTCTCCCTGCACTGTTCCTACTCCAGGAACCTCTCCCTGCACTGTTCCTACTCCTCCAGGAACCTCTCCCTGCACTGTTCCTACTCGTTCAGGAACCTCTCCCTGCACTGTTCCTACTCGTTCAGGAACCTCTCCCTGCACTGTTCCTACTTGTCCAGGAACCTCTCCCTGCACTGTTCCTACTCGTCCAGGAACCTCTCCCTGCACTGTTCCTACTTGTCCAGGAACCTCTCCCTGCACTGTTCCTACTTGTCCAGGAACCTCTCCCTGCACTGTTCCTATTTCAGGAACCTCTCCCTGCACTGTTCCTACTCCTCCAGGAACCTCTCCCTGCACTGTTCTTACTCCCGGAACCTCTCCTTGCACTGTTCCTACTCCTCCAGGAACCTCTCCCTGTACTGTTCCTACTCCTCCAGGAAGGAACCTCTCCCTGCACTGTTCCTACTCGTCTAGGAACCTCTCCCTGCACTGTTCCTACTCATCCAGGAACCTCTCCCTGCACTGTTCCTACTCCAGGAACCTCTCCTTGCACTGTTCCTGTTCCTCCAGGAACCTCTCCCTGCACTGTTCCTTCTCCAGGAACCTCTCCCTGCACTGTTCCTACTCATCCAGGAACCTCTCCTTGCACTGTTCCTACTCCAGGAACCCCTCCTTGCACTGTTCCTATTCGTCCAGGAACCTCTCCTTGCACTGTTCCTACTCATCCAGGAACCTCTCCCTGCACTGTTCCTACTCGTCCAGGAACCTGTCCCTGCACTGTTCCTACTCGTCCAGGACCCTGTCCCTGCAGTGTTCCTACTCATCCAGGAACCTCTCCCTGCACTGTTCCTACTCGTCCAGGAACCTCTCCCTGCACTGTTCCTACTCATCCAGGAACCTCTCCCTGCACTGTTCCTACTCCTTCAGGAACCTCTCCCTGTACTGTTCCCACTCCTTCAGGAACCTCTCCATGTACTGTTCCTACTCCTCCAGGAAGGAACCTCTCCCTGCACTGTTCCTACTCGTCCAGGAACCTCTCCCTGCACTGTTCCTACTCCTCCAGGAACCTCTCCCTGTACTGTTCCTACTCCTCCAGGAACCTCTCCCTGCACTGTTCCTACTCCTACAGGAACCTCTCCCTGCACTGTTCCTACTCCCCCAGGAACCTTTCCCTGTACTGTTCTTACTCCTCCAGGAACCTCTCCCTGCACTGTTCCTACCCCTCCAGGAACCTCTCCCTGCACTGTTACTCTTCCTAACAAATAGGGTGTCTGTCCCTAACCTAACCACTCTCTCCAGGTGCGCCCAAATGGCATGGGCACCCTCCTTTAGGTCAGGTGTTGCAGAATCCAATCGAATATCTCAAGAAATAATTTTCTTTTAGAGAATCCTCTCCATCAGTACAGCGGCACAGCGTCACCTACTGGGTAAAGGCCAAACTGCACCTGCCTACAAACATATCTCTACCAGAGTTCCCAGCTCCACCCATCTGTCACAACCTTACAAAGCTAAATAGTGTGACGCTCCTTTGATGGGTTCCCCATAATGTAGATTTAAAGAAGTACAGCTCATTTGGCTGTACTTCTCCCGTGGATCACAGGAGTGCAGTTTGGCTTCCCGCTGAAGCCCGCTGTCTACTGACGTCACAGAGCTGATCCAGGTAAAATTCCCATACTTCTCTTTTAAAGTAGATGTAAGCACTAACTGGTTGGCATTTATTTTTAACAAAATACTGTTTTAAAATTTTTTTTTGCAGCCCCTTTTCAGCCATATCCTCTCTACATCCATTCCAGTATGGCATTTCTCAGGGCGGGTTTCCTGATGGTGACAACAATGGACTTGTGCAATGTATGCTGGCACGCAGTTTGTAGTCTTAATTGGAAGAGCATGTGACAGGTTGACAACACAAGAGAACAACTGGGACAGACAACGGACGGACAGACAGGAACAGACAATACTTTAAAATGAACTTGGGGAATCCAGCTACAGTCTGCTGGAAGTGAACGGGTGAACAATCCACTGCAAATGAGCACAACACTCTAGTTCCGGGGTCGGCAACCCATCAATCGCGATCTACCTGTCAATCATGGGAAGCCAACAGAGTGTACGTGATTGCCTTTGTACAGTTGGGGGGTCCAATCGGACCCCCCTTCTGTACAGTGAGCGGTCGGAATTCGTCTGGGAGCGTTCCGAGATGGGGGGACGGCTGTTCGATTCCGGCCACCCCCCCGCGATCGCTCCCGGCGAATAGAAATGCCCCCTCTGTCTGTGTAATGTTTACACAGACAGAGAAAGCAGGAGGAAGTGATGTCATCTCCTGTGCGGCGCTCACATATACCGAGCGTCGTACAAGAGAAGACACACAGGTCAGTGCACTAACACTACACTAACACCAGCACACATAGGCACATAAATCGCCCCCCCAGGCCCCCCAGATCACCCCCCAGCCCCCAGTCACAGTGTCACTGATTGCAGTGACCATTTATTTACTGATCACTGCAATCAGTGACATTTGTGACTGTAAAAGTGTCACTACATTTAGTTTTAGGTCCAGTGTAGCCCCCTAACCCCCCCCTAATAAAGGTTTAACCCCTTGATCACCCCCCAGATAACCCTTTCACCCCCTAGCACCGCCGTCGCTTGGCGATCATTTTTCTGATCGCTGTCTTGGCGTCGGTGATGCAGATCGGTACCCAGTATTTTTTTTTAGGTTTGCCGCAGGTTTTTATAGCGTCAGGTACCCCCATAAATTATCTAATAAAGGTTTAACCCCCTTGATTGCCCCCCAGGTAACCCTTTCACCCCCTATCACCACTGTCGCTAAGCGATCATTTTTCTGATCGATGTCTTAGCGTCGGTGATGCAGATCGGTAGCCAGTATTTTTTTTTAGGTTCGCCGCAGGTTTTTATAGCGTCGGGTACCCCCATAAATTATCTAATAAAGGTTTAACCCCCTTGATCGCCCCCCAGGTAACCCTTTCACCCCCTATCACCACTGTCGCTAAGCGATCATTTTTCTGATCGATGTCTTAGCGTCGGTGATGCAGATCGGTAGCCAGTATTTTTTTTTTAGGTTCGCCGCAGGTTTTTATAGCGTCGGGTACCCCCATAAATTATCTAATAAAGGTTTAACCCCCTTGATGGCCCCCCAGGTAACCCTTTCACCCCCTATCACCACTGTCACTAAGCGATAATTTTTCTGATCGATGTCTTAGCGTCGGTGATGCAGATCGGTAGCCAGTATTTTTTTTTTAGGTTCGCCACAGGTTTTTATAGCGTCGGGTACCCCCATAAAATATCTAATAAAGGTTTAACCCCCCTTGATCGCCCCCCAGGTAACCCTTTCACCCCCTATCACCACTGTCGCTAATCGATCATTTTTCTGATCGCTGTCTTAGCGTCGGTGATGCAGATCGGTAGCCAGTAATTTTTTTTATGTTCGCCGCAGGTTTTTATAGCGTCAGGTACCCCCATATATTATCTAATAAAGGTTTTAACCCCCTAATTGCCCCTAGTTAACCCTTTCACCAGTGATCACCATATAAGTGTTACGGGTGACGCTGGTTAGTTAGTTTGCTTTTTATAGTGTCAGGGGACCCGCCGTATATATAACCCAATAAAGGTTTAACCCCCTGATCGCCCGGCGGGTGATATCAATTAGGTTTTAGCGTCAGAGAGGGTCTGCGTCACACCCCAGGCAGCGTCAGGTTAGTGCCAGTAATGCTAACACCCACGCGTGAAGCATACACCTCCCTTAGTGGTATAGTATCTGAACAGATCAATATCTGATCTGATCAGATCTATACTAGCGTCCCCAGCAGTTTAGGGTTCCCAAAAACGCAGTGTTAGTGGGATCAGCCCAGATACCTGCTAGCACCTGCGTTTTGCCCTTCCGTCCAGCCCAGGCCACCCAAGTGCAGTATCGATCGATCACTGTCACTTGCAAAACACAACACACATAACTGCAGCGTTCACAGAGACAGGCCTGATCCCTGCGACTCCAGTGCTGTAGGAGGTGATTTCACCACCACAGTTAAAAAAAAAAGAAGCATATATGACGAAGCATTGGGGCAGCAGGGGCGGAGGAGTGATTTTGCTCCTAATGCCACGTACATACGGTCAAAATTCCGACGGAGGCTTGCCCGTGGAAAAGTCCGACCATGTGTGTGCGGCATAACTTTTTTGCGGGAGGATGCCCCCATGCTTCGGCATATATAAATGGTGCATGTATGCCCATCATTAGAAGTGGGTGGATGAAGGGCGGTATTCTAATGGTGGGCATACCCACCGATCAATCTCTTTTTTTGTTCAGCCACCTGGCTGCATGAAAAAAAAAGATTACAATACATGTCCAACAAGGACCAGCAACGTACTGGTATGTTGCTGGACTTTGAATGGTTATACCAGATTGATGCCTGCGGGTTTAGGTATCATTTCGGTATCATTCTTTTCAGCCAGCGGCCGGCTTTCATGTAAAAGCAATCCTAGTGGCTAATTAGCCTCTGGACTGCTTTTACAAGCAGTGGGAGGGAATGTCCCCCCCCCGGATATAAAAAGCGCCATTGGGAAATTGGGAAAGCATTTTATCACACCGATCTTGGTGTGGTCAGATGCTTTGAGGGCAGAGGAAAGATCTAGGGTCTAGACCCCAGTTTTTTCAAAAAAAGAGTACCTGTCACTACCTATTACTATCATAGGGGATATTTACATTCCCTGAGATAACAATAAAAATGATAAAAAAAAAAAAATATGGAAGGAACAATTTAAAAATAAAATAAAAAAGCAAAATTAATAATAAAAAAAAAAAAAAAAAAAGCACCCCTGTCCTGCCCTGCTCTTGCCCAATGGCGAACGCAAGCGTCGCTCTGGCGTCATATGTAAACAGCAATTGCACCATGCATGTGAGGTATCACCGCGAAGGTCAGATCAAGGGCAGTAATTTTAGCAGTAGACCTCCTCTGTAAATCTAACGGGGTAACCTGTAAAGGCTTTTAAAAATGTATGTAGTTTGTCGCCAATGCTCGTTTGTGCGAAATTTTAAAGCATGTCGTGTTTGGTATCTATGTACTCGGCCTAAGATCATCTTTTTTATTTCATCAAACATTTGGGCAATATAGTGTGTTTTAGTGCATTAAAATTAAAAAAAGTGTATTTTTTCCCCCAAAAATGCGTTTGAAAAATCGCTGCGCAAATACTGTGTAGAAAAAAAAAATGCAACACCCACCATTTTATTCTGTAGGGCCTTTGCTTTAAAAATATATATAATGTTTGGGGGTTCAACATAATTTTCCTGCAAAAAAAATATGTTTTCATGTAAACAAAAAGTGTCAAAAAGGGCTTTGTCTTCAAGTGGTTAGAAGAGTGGATGTAAGCTTCCTAATGTTGTGTATAAAATGCCAGAACAGTTCAAAACCCCCCCAAATGACCCCATTTTGGAAAGTAGACACCCCAAGCTATATACTGAGAGGCATGTCGAGTCCATGGAATATTTTATATGTTGACACAAGTTGCGGAAAAAAGACAATTTTTATTTATTTTTTGCACAAAGTTGTCACTAAATGATATATTGCTCACACATGCCATGGGCATATGTGGAATTACACCCCAAAATACATTCTGCTGCTTCTCCTGAGTACGGGGATACCACATGTGTGAGACTTTTTGGGAGCCTAGCCGCGTACGGGACCCCAAAAACCAATCACCGCCTTCAGGCTTTCTAAGGGTGTAAATTTTTGATTTCACTTCTCACTGCCTATCACAGTTTCGGAGGCCATGGAATGCCCAGATGGCACAAACCCCCCCCCCAAATGACCCCATTTTGGAAAGTAGACACCCCAAGCCATTTGCTGAGAGGTATTGTGAGTATTTTGCAGATCTCGCTTTTTGTCACAAAGTTTTGAAAATTGAAAAAAAAAAAAGAAAAAAAAAAATTTCTTTCTTCATTTTCAAAAACAAATGAGAGCTGTAAAATACTCACCATGCCTCTCAGCAAATAGCTTGGGGTGTCTACTTTCCAAAATTGGGTCATTTGGGGGGGTTTTGTGCTATTTTGGCATTTTATGGCCTTCGAAACTGTGATAGGTAGTGAGGAGTCAAATCAAAAATTTGTGCCTAGAAATCCTGAAGGCGGTGATTGGTTTTCGGGGTCCCGTACGCGGCTAGGCTCCTAAAAAGTCCCACACATGTGGTATCCCCGTACTCAGGAGAAGCAGCAAAATGTATTTTGGGGTGCAATTCCACATATAACCATGGCATGTGTGAGCAATATATCATTTAATGACAACTTTTTGTAATTTTTTTTTTTTTGTCATTATTCAATCACTTGGGACAAAAAAAAATATTCAATGGGCTCAACAGGCCTCTCAGCAATTTCCTTGGGGTGTCTACTTTCTAAAATGGGGTCATTTGGGGGGGTTTTGTGCTATTTTGGCATTTTATGGCCTTCAAAACTGTGATAGGTAGTGAGGAGTGAAATCAAAAATTTGCGCCCTTAGAAATCCTGAAGGCGGTGCTTGGTTTCTGGGGTCCCGTACGCGGCTAGGCTCCTAAAAAGTCCCACACATGTGGTATCCCCGTACTCAGGAGAAGCAGCAGAATGTATTTTGGGGTGCAATTCCACATATAACCATGGCATGTGTGAGCAATATATCATTTAGTGACAACTTTTTGTAATTTTTTTTTATTTTATTTTTTGTCATTATTCAATCACTTGGGACAAAAAAAAAAATATTCAATGGGCTCAACATGCCTCTCAGCAATTTCCTTGGGGTGTCTACTTTCCAAAATGGGGTCATTTGGGGGGGTTTTGTACTGCCCTGCCATTTTAGCACCTCAAGAAATGAGATAGGCAGTCATAAATTTAAAGCTGTGTAAATTCCAGAAAATGTACCCTAGTTTGTAAACGCTATAACTTTTGCGCAAACCAATAAATATACGCTTATTGACATTTTTTTTACTAAAGACATGTGGCTGAATACATTTTGGCCTAAATGTATGACTAAAATTGAGTTTATTCGATTTTTCTTATAACAAAAAGTAGAAAATATCATTTTTTTTCAAAATTTTCGGTCTTTTTCCGTTTATATCGCAAAAAATAAAAATCGCAGAGGCAATCAAATACCATTAAAAGAAAGCTCTATTTGCGGGAAGAAAAGGACGCAAATTTCGTTTGGGTACAACATTGCATGTCCGCACAATTTACAGTTAAAGCAGCGCAGTGCAAAATTCTGAATTCACCTCTGGTCCTTTAGCTACCAAATGGTCCGGGGCTTAAGTGGTTAAGCAGCAGGTGATTAGTTGCTAGGTGGTCCTAGAACCCAATCATCAGCTTGTTAACATGAAAAGGTAACTCCCGCTCCCACCCTCCATGCAGCACTTTGCTGCCTCTCACTTCACTCTGATGTACAGTTGGTGTAAGGTGGGAGAGAGGTTGTGTGTTGTGAAGGTAGCAAATGTCACTACTTGTGGGGGACAGAGGAAACAGCTATAGAGGAGCAGAGGACATTATTATGGGAGGGAGGAGGGGGGGGTTGCAGAGGACACTGCTATGGGGGGGGGGGGCAGAGGACAGTGCTATGCAATGGGGGCTGAGGACACTACTATGGGGGACACAGAGGACACTGCTATGGGGGGGGGGCAGATAACATCACTGTGGGGGGGGATTGGCAAAGGACAGTGCTATACAGGGGGGCAGAAGACACTACTGTGGGGGGGGGGGATTGGCAGAGGACAGTGCTATGCAGGGGGGCAGAGGACACTGCTATAGGGGGGCGGCAGAGGACACTGCTGTGGGGGAGATGGCAGAGGACAGTGCTATGCAGGGGGGGCAGAAGACACTACTGTGTGGGGTGCAGAGGACACTGCTGTGGGGGAGGGGATGGCAGAGGACACTGCTATGGGGGGCAAAGGGGACTACAGTGGGGGAGGGGGCAGAGGACACTGCTTTGGGGGGCACAGGACACTACAATGGGAAGAGGGGGGGGGCAGAGGACATTACCATGTGAGATGGCAGAAGACACTACTGTGTGTGTGAGGGGGCAGAGGACACTACTGTGTGGGGAAAGCAGAGGGGCAGGGAACACTACAGGGGGGAGCAGGCAGAGTACATTACTGGGGGCGATTGGCAGAGGACAGTGCTATGCAGAGGGGCAGAGGACACTACTATGGGGGGGCAGAGGACACTGCTGAGGGGGAGATGGCAGAGGACAGTGCTATGCAGGGGGGCAGAGGACACTACTATGGGTGGTGCAGAGAACACTGCTGTGGGGGAGGGGATGGCACAGGACATTGCTATGGGGGGGGCAGAGGGCACTACATTGGGGGGAGGAGGGCAGAGGACACTTCTTTGGGGGGGCACAGGACACTACTATGGGAAGAGGGGGGAGCAGAGGACATTACCATGTGAGAGGGCAGAGGACACTACTGTGTGTGTGGGGGGGGGGCAGAGGACACTACCATGTGGGGGAGGCAGAGGGGCAGAGCACACTACAGTTGGGGAGGGGGGCAGAGGACACTGCTTTGATGGGGGGCACAGAACACTACAATGGAAAGAGGTAGGGCAGGGGACATTACCATGTGAGAGGGCAGAGGACACTACTGTGTGCGTGTGGGGGGGGGCAGAGGACACTACCGTGTGTGGGGGGGCAGAGCACACAACTGTGTGGGTGAGGCAGAGGGGGGCAGAGAACACTACAGTGGGGGAGCGGGCAGAGTACATTACTGGGGGGGGGGGGATTGGCAGAGGACAGTGCTTTGCAGGGGGGGTGGGACAAAGGACATTGCTATGGGGGGGCAGAGGACACTATCATGTGGGGGAGGCAGAGGGGCAGAGAACGCTACAGTGGGGGAGCATGCAGAGTACATTACTTGGGGGGGGGGGGGGTGATGTGAAAGGGGGCTGAGGACACCACTGTGTGTGGGGCAGAGGATACTACTATTGAGGGGTGTTGTGATTTGAAGTGGGGCAAAATACATTACTGGATCTTTGCTTTCCTCCATGTTGTTCAGGTAGATCTCAACCTCTGAAAGATTGCCTACCCCTGCTCTAGCTTCTGAGACATTATAGCAGCTGGTAGGTGATTCAGCTCACAAGGTGCTCAACCTAAAAACAGTTTTGGATGGAATTCAGCTAAATAACATTCTGTTGCACACTGGGACTTTTAGTTTAGCGCCAGCTGCAGTGCCACCAAGTTGTCCAGATCTTTGATGCGTATCATTAGTAGAAAAACAGGTCTTTCTTCCAAACCACGCTACTGCCAAAAACCCATGGACAAAAGATGGCATCCATCCAAGAGCCCATGCATCTAACAAAGCTGCAGCCGCCTTTGTACATTATCATTAGAGAGGCCCAGAGCACTCTCTAATGAGTATGTTACAGCACTCCAACGAGAAGAGCTCTTCAAGAAAAAAAAAAGATTTTACAAAGCTATCTGTGGGCACACATGAGTAACATGGGCACATTCTTGTTTTATACACACTGGCACTGTGCTGGCAATAGTTCATCATTATTTGTATATTAAAAATATCCTTGGAGGAATGAATTTTAAAGCATTTGATTCATCCATCATTTTGATGCAAGTCACTGTAAATGATACATCAGTGGAGCTCCAGACTTTGTACGCAAAGTCAGTCTTAGTACAGTTTATGGGTGGCATGACTTTCATGTATCCCCATATTCTGTATCAGGTTTCATCTCCCTCTGCCCTTCCTGGTAAAGCCACCTCCTCTGCTCTTCCCTTGCGTGATATTTATATTATTCATAGCTGCCAAAAGATTTCTAATATTCTTCATCCAGACTATAAGGACAGGCAGCATAGGAAAGTCCCTGACCTCACTTTATTTCAAGACCATTTCCCAGTGCGGGATTGCACAGAGAAGCAATGGCACCATACTTATGAGGTCAACACTCTGTAATATGGGTTAGAGCTTCTAGAACCCTCCTCAATGGGTGACTGGACTAAGAATGGGCGGCACCAAACTGAGGAGGACATCACTCTGCACTAAGCACTGGAGCTTAGTCAAGGGCCATCTGCAACTGGTGAAAGGACTGAAAAAGAGAGGCACCACACCAACAAGGTCGTCACGCTGCAGTATGTACTAGAACTCAGTCAAGGACTTTCCCCAACTGGTGAATGGACTGAAAAAGAGGAGGCACCACACTAATGAGGTCATCACGCTGCAGTATGTACTAGCATTGTCAAGGACCATCCTCAACAGGTGAATGGACTGAAAAAGAGAGGCACCACACCAACAAGGTCGTCACGCTGCAGTATGTACTAGAACTCAGTCAAGGACTTTCCCCAACTGGTGAATGGACTGAAAAAGAGGAGGCACCACACTAATGAGGTCGTCACACTGCAGTATGTACTAGAACTCAGTCAAGGACTTTCCCCAATTTGTGAATGGACTGAAAAAGGAGGCTCCACACTAACGAGGTCATCACGCTGCAGTATGTACAAGAACTCCATCAAGGACCATCCTCAATTGGTAATTGAAAGGAGAAGAAGAGGCACCACCCTAATGATGACATCACACTGCAGTAAGTACTGGAACTTAGTCAAAAACCATCCTCAACTGGTGAATGGAGCGAGAGACAATGGCATCACACTAATAAGGTCACAGGGAATTATCGAGAATGGTGCAGGTAGGGATTCAGCTAAGCTACAACGTAATCATACACATGAATGTGCTGTAGGGGTGTAGGATTATACTAACACGTAGATAGGTCCAAAGATAACCATTGCAGCTCCTCAATGGGACTGAAGTAATCTCTGCAATGTCTAAAGCAAACAGCAGAGGGCACCAACTAAGTGCAGTACAGTATATCCACTTGACCTGCGGAAGATTTACCCCTCTTCATGACCAGGCCATTTTTTGCGACACGGCACTGTGTTACTTTAACTAACAATTAACACTGTATCCAAATATATATTTTCCCACAATTAGAGCTTTCTTTTGGTGGTATTTGATCACCTCTGGGGTTTTTATTTTTTGCACCATAAACAAAAAAAGACCGACAATTTTGAATAAAAAATAATTTCGTTTTTTACTTTCTGCTATAAAACCTATCCAATAAAAATATCAATTTAGGCCAATATGTATTCAGCTATATATTTTTGGTAAAAGAAAATCCCAATAAGTGTATATTGATTGGAATTTTTGTATTTATTTTTACACTAGTAATAGTGGCAATCAGCGACTTATAGTGGGACTGCAATATTGCGGTTGACAATCGGACACTAATTGACACTTTGCGGGAACCAGTGACACTAATACAGTAATCAGTGCTAAAAATATGCACTGTCACTGTACTAATGACACTTTCTAGGAAGGGGTTAAACATCTTGGGGAATCAAAGGGTTAACTGTGTGTCTAGCCAGTGTTTTTGTGTACTATATGTGCTGCTTTTACTACAGGAAGAGATGGATTTTATTCAGGGACACAAAATCCACCCCTTCCCCCCTATCAGAACAGAGATCTGCCTTGTTTACATAGGCAGATCTCCATTCTGTGTGTTTTCCCGACGATCGGTGGGTGCTGGCGGACATCCAGTGCCCGCATCCGCATATTAGCTTCCGCTGTGATTGATCACAGCAGAAGCGGCCCGTCGGCGGCTTGTGCGTGCCCCCTGTAGGGGGAAGTCAGAATCACGTGTATATATATACGTGATTCTGCACAGGAGGACCACTCTGTAGCAGTAAATCTGCTATAGGGCTGTCCAGAAGAGGATAATCATACCCATGAATGTGCTGTGGGGGTGTAGGATTATACTAAAAAGTCCATAGGTCCAAAGATAACCGTGGCAGCTCCTTATGAGACTGAAGTAATCTGCAATATCTAAAGGAAACAGCAGGGGGCGCCAACTAAGTGCAGTATTTAGAAAAAATACTTTATTACAAATAACATGTGGCAACTCACATGATACATAATTTATATTGGAGCATATATGACATCACACTAATGAGGTCAACATATTGCAAAAAGTCCTAGAACTTAATCAAGGTTCATCCCTACGTGATCATTGGATTGAAAAGGAGTGTCACCATGTTGCCAAAACTTATATGTATGTATATAAGTGTTTGATAAAGTTGGAAAGGGTTGGAAGCTCTGTGTTCCCGCTAGAGAAATTCAACCTTTCTATTTTCCCTGTTGACCACTCTTTCTTGCACAGAAAGTGATAGGAAATCAAGATTTTGAGGTGCCACAGAAACAGGAGGGGTGGAAAAATCTTCATTCTGGTAATCCTGTTCTGGTGGCAACTGTCAAAGAGAACACAGTTGTCCTCTTACTTCCTGCAGTGTCTCTGGGACAGGATGTGAAGGGAAATCTTCCCAATGGGACACAGACAAACAAACAACAGAAAAACCTAAAACCTTACAGGGGTCTTAGCCCATCCCCATTCCTTCTTCTTTATGTAGAATGCTTACTGTACCCATCAGAATATCATACACATTCACTAGGCTTGAACACAAGGATAAAAATCTTTTTCTTAGCCATGTGACTGTATATTCAAAAAACATTGCATATAGCTGAAAATAACTGTCACTTTAAAAAAAATATAAGACCTCATGCCCACAGACGTTTTACAGCTGCTTTTATGAGCGTTTTTTGCAGCTTAAAAACGCCTCTCTATGTTAGCCTATGGCCTCATGCCCACCATGGCGTTTTTGAGCTGTAAATGGCATAGCCGTTTTTAAGCTGCAAAAAAACACCAGGACCAGTGCGTTCTGAGGCTCCAGCGCTAGAGCTGTAAAAATGCCAGACGCTGGCAAAAGACGTTAAACGCGATTTAACGAGGCTTAACGCTGTGTTAAGCCTCGTCTGGCGTTTCTGTCTCTATTCAAAATCAATGGTTCCCTATGGGAGCCCATTGATTTGAATAGAGGTCACACAAGAAGTGGGATCAAGAGGATTCGACTTGCAGTGCGGCTTGTGTGCCGAGAATCTTGAGGGGGGAACCCCCGCGAAAAAATAAAAATTGTGTGAGGTTCCCCCCTAAGACGATACCAGACACTTCGGTCTGGTATGGATCTTAAGGGGAACCCCCACACCAAAAAAAATGGTGTGGGGGTCCTCCAAGATCCATAGCAGACCCTTATCCGAGCACGCAGCCCGGCAGGTCAGTAAAGGGGGGGCGAGCGAGCGCCCCCCCCCCCCTCCTGGACCATACCAAGCCACATGCCCTCAAAATGGGGGGGTTGGTGCTTTGGGGCAGGGGGGCACCTTAACCCCCTCCCCAAAGCACCTTGCCCCATGTTGATGAGGACAAAGGCCTCTTCCCGACAACCCTGGCCATTGGTTGCCGGGTTCTGCGGGCAGGGGCTTATCAGGATCTTGGAGCCCCCTTTAATAAGGGGGCCCCCAGATCCTGGCCCCCCACCCTATGTGAGTATGGGGTACATGGTACCCCTGCCCATTCACCTGGGGGAAAAAAAATCTGAAAATAAAACACACTGCAAATGTTTTTTTTAAGTAATTTATTAGGCAGCTCCGGGGGTCTCTTCCGACTTCGGGGGTCTCTTCTGACTTCTCTGCTCTCTCCGGCCTCTTCTCCCGCTGTCTGGTGTCTTCTGCCAGGCTCCTCCGCTATCTTCTGCTCTTTTCCTCGCGGTTGCCCGGTCTTCTCCTTCTCTCTTCTCTTCTTCCGATGTTGATGCAACGCTCTCTCCCGCTGTAATGCCGTGTGTGTGGTGCGCAACGACTTATGTAGGCATGGGGCGTCACCGTCCCATTATGCCCCGTTTTTTAAAACATCCGTGGGCATGAGGCCTAAGGATTCTTCTCCCATGTTAGCTTGTGAATTGAGCCTTTTAAGTGGTTTTAAAATGATCATTTGTTCTGCACTTGGTAACTAATACTTATAAAAGCAACTCTATACGAATACAGCAGTGGCGGTCCGTCCATTAGGGGCACACGGGCGCCGTCCCCCCATCCATGCGTCTGGCCCCTGACGCATTGGATTCCAATTTGGGGTTTTGTAGCACACGATTTGAGCCAGAGGCTCTAATAGGCTTCAAAAAAGGATGGGCTCGGGACACAGAGTAATGAATACTCACTACTGTCACACTGATCCTCCTCCCGGCCAATCAGGAAGCGGGCCTGAGACCCGTCACCCGATTGGCTGAAAGAACAGGATTGGGAACCGGAGAGAAGCCGCCGCAGCTCATAAGTGAGGGGACAGGTGATCAGATCTCGTCGTCTGTACGGTGCCTGGGGAGCGGCCTCCCTCCCTCCGCCTACACGCAGGCGGCCCCATCTCCAGCTCTCCAGGCTTCCTGGGCCATTCGTGACCCGACAGGGGTGGGGGGAATGGAAGTGGGTGGATTGTTTGCCGCCTCCCCCCCAAAAAAAAAAACACCAGCCGCCACTCGCATAAAGTATGTTTACTCATTTACCTGCCAAAGTTTTTTGTGGCACTCCTATGAAATACAAATCTCCTGGTTCAGAAATTCAGCTTGCAGTGTCATGTGAATGCTTTTATCCTGCTCCCTGGATTATGAATCAGCCTCACCTCTGTCTGATGAGTAAGAAGGTGATCCAGGAGACATTAAGCCCTGGTTCGCATTGGTGCATTTTAACATGTAATTTGAATATGTCAAATCGGCGGCAATTGCCGGCAATGGCACCGTCCTAATCGGTGCGACGCTGCATTTGCCGCGCTGCACCAATTTCAAAAAGTAGTTTCTGTACTACTTTTTGTGATTTCGGGGTGCGATTTCCATTGACATCTGTGCAGAAACCCGCACAGATGTCTGTGAAATTGCCGCCAAAATCGGGACTGACATGCGGGAGTGAAATCAACTGAACTCGCACGGCTTCATTCCCGCAGCTCGGTGTGAATCTGGGCTTAGGGTGAGCAGAAAGTAGAATGGTGATCTCTCTGGCTATGTAATGTAGCAAAGATATGTAAATCACAAGACTGGCTGTACAAAATTATAAAACCCTTGGCAATAGACATGTGCGGTACGTTTCGTTCCGAATAAATATTCAAACAAATGTTTTGTAATTCGGAGATTCAGATATTTCCGAATACCCGAATTACAGTATAAACAAAGTTTACCGAATGTTTTGAATAATAAAACAAAATTCATCCAAATTTTTTAAATTCAATTAGAAATTCGAATCAAATTTTACATCGAATTCCATTAAGCATATTTCTGAAATCAAAGACTGTGTGAGTTATTAGAGTACCATTTTGAAATAATGCTGTTTTTTGTTAAGCCAATGGTGATTTAAAGAGTCATTGTAATCATTTGATGAAGATTTTTCTTTTGTTTGTTCACTTGGCCGCATTCGACTCGAAAAAAAATCTAAAATTTTAGATTCAAATGTTTTAAAAAAGAATCGGTAAATTTGAAGAAAACTCGAAAAAATTAAATAAATAACTTAACTAAATAACTAGATTGATGAATCTAAACGAAACAAAACCATTTTTTTTCATCATGCACATGGCTACTTGGCAAGTAAAACAGACGACATGTATATTGTATATTTCAGCTGTTTAGCTTTTTTTGCCTAGAGGGCTTTTTATACCACTTCCATACCGGGCCTATTCTGGCACTTCTCTCCTACATGTACAAATCATCATTCTTTTGCTAGAAAATTACTCAGAACCCCCAAACATTATATATGTTTTTTTTAGCAGACACCCTAGGGAATAAAATGACGGTCGTTGCAACTTTTTATCTTGCACGGTATTTGCGCAATAATTTTTCAAACGCCTTTTTTTTGGGAAAAAAATGGTTTCATGAATTAAAAAATAACAAAACAGTAAAGTTAGCCCAATTTTTTTGTAAAATATGAAAGCTTATGTTACGCCGAGTAAAAAGATACCTAACATGTCACGCTTTAAAATTGTGCAGACTCATGGAATGGTGGCAAACTTCGGTACTTCAAAATCTCCATAGGTGACGCTTTGAAAATGTTTACAGGTTACCAGGTTAGAGTTACAGAGGAGGTCTAGTGCTAGAATTGTTGCACGCGCTCTAACGTATGCGGCGATACCTCACATATGTGGTTTGAACAGCGTTTACATATGCGGGCGGGACTTACGTGTGTGTTCGCTTCTAAGCGCGAGCTATTGGGGACGGGCGTTTTAAAAAAAAAGAAAAAATTATTTTACTTATTTTTTTATTTTTTTAACTTTTTTTTTACACTTTTTTTTTTTTTTGATCACTTTTATTCCTATTACAAGGAATGTAAACATCCCTTGTAATAGGAATGTGTGTGACGGGTCCTCTTTATGGAGAGATGCAGGGTCAATAGGACCCCACATCTCTCCTCTAGGCTGGAAAGTATGAGATCGTGAAAAAAATTTCACTGATCTCATACTTACAGCCGCAATGGCGGCTTTGTTTACATTTGAGGACCCGGGCGTGACGTCATCACATCGCGCCCGGGCCTCCGACGGTCATAGAGATGACTGGTGACCATCTGGTCACCAGTCATCTCTATGCTCGTCACGTGACCCACCAACGGCGCCGGATGATTCTCTCCGGGTCCCCGATGGCACGGGAGAGCCCGGAGAAGCACCGGATGGCGTCGGGAGGGGGGGATGTCCCCTCCCGCCGCCTATAAGAACGATCAAGCGGGGGAACCGCCACTATGATCATTCTTATGGTGCGCAGGATCGCCGGCTGAAAAAAAGGATATCTGAATGATGCCTCTAGCTGCAGGCATCATTCAGATATCCCCCCTCAAACCCAGGACGTCATATGACGTCCACCCGGAGGGAGAGAGGGTTCCTGCCGGCATCATTTTACAATGGCCCGGTATGGAAGTGGTTAAACACTTGACTCTGGAAGGTTATACCCCCTTCATGACCAGGCCATTATTTGCTGTTCAGCACTGGGCTACTTTAACTGGCAAATGCTTGGTCATGCCACCAGTGGTGGTACTTGAGGGGAGGCGGCAGCGGTGGTACTTGAGGGGGGCGGCAGCGGTGGTACTTGAGGGGGTTGGCAGCGGTGGTACTTGAGGGGGTTGGCAGCAGTGGTACTTGAGGGGGGGTGGCTGCGGTGGTACTTGAGGGGGGTGGCTGCGGTGGTACTTGAGGGGGGTGACATCAGTGGCAGTGGTGGTGCCATCCTCTCCCACCACCACCTCTGCCTCTTACTAATCCCATCCCCCATCACTGATCTCATCCCTATCCCCCCCATCACCTCTGTTGTAGAGGTGATGGGGGGATAGGGATGAGATCTGCGGCGGTGGTTGGGGGATAGGATCAATAAGAGGCCGAGGTGGTGGAGGTTGGGATTGATTGCACTGCAAAATGTCACTTTACTTACCGTCAATCAATCAATTCCCCCTCAGAATTCCATCACCGTGCCTCCTCCAGGAATGCCTTGCCTCATGGGTAGTCGGGACAGGGACTCCACGCAGTCGCAGAGAGGAGATCTCCTCCCCCGCCTTCACTCAATTGGTGTCAGCAGGTCTACTGACTTTATTTTTCAGTGTCCACAGTCTCAGCACTGCCTCTGCCTTCTCTCTCTCCCTTCAGCGGGCAAAAGCCCCTCTTCCCATGGCGGAACAAACCGACACATGCCGCCCTCAACACAGCAGCCAGAATGGACACACAACAGTGGGGCGGGCTCCTCACACGGGCGGGCCTCCCTGAAGTGGCGGGACTACAGGGCCCAATCGCAAGTGTGACTGCTGCGACCCTGATAATTCCACCACTGCTATGTGCCCATGCACATTTGGATGTTTTTAGCAGTTTAGTGGCAGGGGAGTTTAGAGGATGTCTTCTGAATGCCCTAAAATCACGATCAGGAGAGGGAAATTTTGACCACAAAAAACACGGAATGCTGTTAAATGCGTCTAAACGCTAGGCACGTTTAACACTTCACCATTTATTTGTTTCAATGGCCAGAATAACTTAAAATTATGGCCAATATTTCATGAATAGATAAATGCCCAAACACTAAACTCAACTGACCTGGTTTGAAAAAGTGCATTTTGGCTGAGTTTATAACGCTGATTTTCTCCTGTCAAGATAAACCGCGTTTATAAGAAACCAGTGTGCATGAGGCCTAAGAAGACTGATCTGTAGATACAGGATGGTATATACTGTACAGCACTTAGTGCTAGTGTAGCGGGTGTTTGCTTATAGGCCCAGAGACTACCATACCCAGGATGCATTTCCCCGCGCAAGGACTGCTAGGGCGGGGTATTTAACTGAGGGCGGACCGTAGTACGGTCTCTTTGGACATCTCCCGCCCAACAAGTGGAACTCTCTGCTGAGCCTGTTGCTCCATACAGGGCCTGAAGCCTGGGCCCTGTATTTTCCAAAGAGCCTTCCGTTTCCACCAAGGAGCCTGAGGGACGCCTCATCCTGCCATCCGTCTGCTGCTGCCAGGAGGACCGAAGACCCGGGTGTCGTGGAACCTGTGTGCCGAGACACAGCAACGGAAGATACAGACGTGGACTGGTCCGGTTGGGTGAAAGAGCACCTGCTCTGAGATTAGTGCAGGACCTCTAGGCCTAGTGTTTGTTGTTCGGGACTCACCCGTTAGAGTTTGCATACGCACACCGGAGGGACAGTGCATTCATTAACAGTAGTGGCTTTATCCTTGTTCACTAAGTTCAACCTTTATTCCCGTGGATTACAATTTTGTCTCCAAAAGTGCACCACCATTTGCTAGCGAAGATTCTTCTCAACGGAACTTACACATAGTTACAGTCAGACCTGACTTATTAGTGTAGACATTGCTGGGCGCCATCTTGCCCACGAGGGAGGTGAGCTGCAAAGGGGAATGTGTTAATTATCTTTGCCTATTATTGTATATCTGTCTATTGCTGAACACCTTTTGTTGCAGGGCTCTGCATATACTAAAGTATACTTTTTATCTGTGTAATCATCTCCTTCAGTAAAAGTACCAGGATTAAGCAGATCAGTGTTTGTGTTATTACTGTAAAGAAGAACGGTCAGTGTCAGCTATATCACTGTGTGTGCTTTTACTGCTGGACTGTGTTGCCTAAAGTTACAGGCCTCACAATTCTATCATCCCTTACTAACTGTGCCAAGAGAGAGTAGAGCCAATTGCTGGGGGTTGACAGCGGCGTGTTACAGGCCCGAAATATAATTCCAGCGGCTCTTTTAGCTGAGGGTATCGCTACACTAGTGTTCACAGTAGAAATGGCAAGGCCTTGCATTAATGAAGGGGGATTGTGTGGTCCCCCGAAACGTGTTGGTTGTCTTATGCCCCTGTTGTTGTAACCAGTTGAAAAATAAAAACTTTGGGGTTCCTAAAGATTTTTCTCTTTGAACAATTACATAAGCTTCACATTATGGCAGACTTACCCCTTAGTGTAGCCTCCTGACAGCTCTAGGCTCCCTGTCACCATTCTATCACCGCCACTGCCATCTTCTCCGCTGCTTCTTCAGAATCTGACATCTTCTCATTTCGGTCAATAGACAGCCACCAATGATCTTACTCCTGCACACCAGCACTGGAGTTACATTATTCCAACACCTGGCTCCATTTTTCCCATCCTACAGATGTCAAGGGTGTACACCGCACAGTTTAAAATTCATAGGTGTGCGCACAGGGTGTGCCAGGTGTGCCCAGGCACACCCTAATCATCCTGTACAGCACAGATTTCCCCTACTGCCCTGCCCCTCTTCCCCCCCACAGTGCTTCCGGCTTCCCTCCTCCCCTTTCCCACCGGCTGCTGCACACAGGGGGATGTTTTAGGATGAGTGGGAAAGTGGTCGGTAAATATGTGATTTACTGGCCCCTTCCCTTTCTGAGTGAACACAGTGAGTGATCTGTAGCATGTGTTTGAGCTTTGGGGTGCACACCCTAATCTAGTAGGCTGCGCACACCTATGTTAAAATTACTACAGTAGCAGAAGTGGAAGAAGTTTGACAAACAAAATCTCTTCCACATAAAATCTCTTCCTGCTAGCAATTTTTTTTTTTTTTTTAATTCTGCTTCAAAGCACCAACAAGGAGACTCTAGAGAAGAGAGAGGTTGAAGCCAAACTCATCCTTCAAATAAAAATGTACATATATAGTCAGTTACCTATATCTCTTGATTTATTAGTTATACTGAGGTTCAGTTTCAGTTGAAGTCTAAACTGCCCAGCTTTGGTTTACACTTTATCAGCATAATGTCAGGCTCAGGACCAGAACCTGGGACCTCTGTGGTCACTTCTTGCTGTGCCACCTGAAATGCTGGACAGCTCCCTGCCTAGTCCCGTGCAGTGTTAATTTTGGCAGCAAATTTAGATTTAGTTTTTAGTCTTAAACTAATTGTGAATTCGCAATAGCAGGAGATTTTGACCGGCTCTCTATGGAGCCGGTTCACATAGCTCCACTGCGGCTCCGGTGCGAATTTGCACAAGAGCCCTGTGTGTCTTTTGGTCGGTTTCAGGTCCGAATTCAGCCCAAAATTTGGGCTGAAATCGGACCTTAAACGGTGAACCAGGATGCACAGGAACCCTGCTGGAAGCCGCATCGGTATTAGGTGTGAACCCAGCCTCAGACTTAAGACTAAAATGGCATAAAATTTGGTTAAAATTCCATTTTAGTTTTAGTCCCATTTTAGTCATCGTATTTTAGTCGACGAAAATCTCCAGTACATTTTAGTCGAATAAAATCATTTTAGTCAACTAAAATCGAATGTTGTTAGTTAAATTGTAATGCATTATTCAAGCATTTCTCTAGAATTTCCAAACTCATTACAGTGGAACCTCGGTTTAAGAGTAACTTGGTTTGAGAGCGTTTTGATTTGCGAGCAACTTTTTTTTTTTTTCAATTCTGACTCGGTTTGCGAGTGTTGACTTGCAAGACGAGCAGAATTCAAGCTAAATAGGCCTGCAGTACCTCATTTGGCCTGAGGTACTGGGGCGCAGGAGCCGAGAAAAGCCAAACATAGGCCTGCAGTACCTCATTTGGCCTGAGGTACGGGGGGCGCAGGAGCCGAGCTGAAGTGTCCTCAGGCCTTTTCGGCCTTTCCGAGGCTCTCTGGCGCCCCCACCTCTGGCCGCATTCGGTATTGCATCCCATTTAAGTCAATGCGGAACGAATTTTCGTTTCCATTGACTTCAATGGGAAAACTCGCTTTGATATGTGAGTACTTTGGATTACGAGCATACTCCTGGAACGGACTATGCTCGTAATCCGAGGTTCAACTGTATACACTCCTGGAGAAAAAAAAATCGAATATGTTATTATTTGGTATTAAGGTTTAAACAAACTCACAGATACAGATTTACCCGCTCTGGACGGTCTGAGGAGGCCTGTAATGCTGCACAGTGCTCTGGATGTGGTCTGAGGAGGCCTGTAATGCTGCACAGTGCTCTGGATGGTGGTCTGAGGAGGCCTGTAATGCTGCAGAGGGCTCTGGACGGTGGTCTGAGGAGGCCTGTAATGCTGTGGAGTGCTCTGGACGGTGGTCTGAGGAGGCCTGTAATGCTGTGAAGTGCTCTGGAAGGTTGTCGGAGGAGGCCTGTAATGCTGTGGAGTGCTCTGAATGTGGTCTGAGAAGGCCAGTAATGCTGCACAGTGCTCTGGATGTGGTCCGAGGAGACCAGTAATGCTGCACAGTGCTCTGGATGGTGGTCTGAGGAGGCCTGTAATGCTGCAGAGGGCTCTAGACGGTGGTCTGAGGAGGCCTGTAATGCTGTGGAGTGCTCTGGATGGTGGTCGGAGGAGGCCTGTAATGCTGTGGAGTGCTCTGGATGGTGGTCCAAGGAGGCCTGTAATGCTGCAGAGTGCTGGATGGTGGTCTCAGGTCTGAGGGATGGCCTGTAATGCACAGTGCTCTGGATGCCACCATGCCTGTGGTCACTGGTCAGAGGAGGCCTGTAATGCTGCACAGTGCTGGATGGTGGTCTCAGGTCTGAAGGATGGCCTTTAATGCACAGTGCCCTGGATGCCACTGCCAGTGGTCAGAGGAGGTCTGTAATAATGCACACAGTGCTCTGGACGGATGGTGGCCTCAGGCCTGCTGTACCTGTAATGTATACTAGTACTACACACTCACAGTCTGCTCTCTGCTCTGGACGTGGGTGGTCATCTTGTGAGTCTGGACCCAGGAGTGGGACAGTCTCGTCAGGACTCAGGAGGCCTGCCTGTAATGCACAGTTCTGCTCTGGTCTCTGGCAGTCGTCACAGACGGTGCACACAGTCGCTTCAACTCACTTGCTTGCTGGGAGCGGAATCAGGCGGAGCTCTGTGAAAACCGGAAATTAGTTCACGGGGGTAAACGTCTCTGCCTCACACTTTTGTCCCATTTTCATTCGTTAACGAAAACGGATTTGATTTTTGTCATAGTTTTCGTCAGTGGACGAAAATGTGCTGTACTTTTCGTTTCCTTTTCGTCACTGTAAAAATGCCACTGACGAGAGTGTTGACAAACGTGTCAGTTGATGAAATGAACACTGGTCCCATGGACATCCCCGCTTTACATCCTGTGTCTCTTGAACCTTGAACTTTTTACTCCTCCAATAAACATCCTATTTAAGCCATGCCCTTGCACTTCCTGTTTGCCAGATTATTGAGCTCTCTGCAGTTGATATCTTGCTCCTTGCATTCCTGCTGCTGTCCTTATCATCACTACCACTGACCCTTGGCTTGTTCATCGACTACGCTTCTGCCTGAACCCAGCCAGCTACTATTCATTACCAACATTGGCTTGTTTGCTCTTTTTCTAGTGTGTGTACAAAAAAGTAAACTGGACTTTTAAAGTGGTTGTAAACCCACTTTTTTTTTTTTTTACAACCTGTAAAAGAAAGGCATAATGAGCTATTATGACTAGCATAATAGCTCATTATGTTCCACTTACCTTAGATCGGGGCCCCCGAAGCCGTCCTCGTCCCTCTGTTCAGCCGCAGACATCACTGCGGCGATAGCCGGAATGTTACTTCCGGGTATCGCCGCACCAGCCAATCACAGCGCCGCTCCGGCGCTGTGATTGGCCGGAGCGGCGGAGACGTCACTCTGCGCATGCGCGCGGGAGGCGTCCCACTCGGCCACGCCCAGCGATTGCTGGGAAGTAGCCGAGTTTGTGAATGGGATTAACCCCATGAATGCGCCGTTGTCTACGGCGCGCATGCGCCGTAGACAGCGGCGCTTGTCATTTTAGTAAATATCTCCTAAACCGTGTAGGTTTAGGAGATATTTCTTGGACCTACAGGTAAGCCTTAATCTAGGCTTACCTGTAGGTGCAAGTTGAAAAAGTGGGTTTACAACAACTTTAAGATGCATCTAATTAACCCACAGGAAAAAACACATACACAACGTATACAGTATCTCACAGAAGTGAGTACACCCCTCACAGTTTTGTAAATATTTTATCTTTTCATGTGACAACACTGAAGAAATTACACTTTGCTACAATGTAAAGTAGTGAGTGTACAGCTTGTATAACAGTGTAAATTTGCTGTCCCCTCAAAATAACTCAACACACAGCCATTAATGTCTAAACTGCTGGCAACAAAAGTGAGTACACCCCTAAGTGAAAATGTCCAAATTGGGCCCAGTTAGCCATTTTCCCTCCCCGGTGTCATGTGACTCGTTAGTGTTTTACAAGGTCTCAGGTGTGAATGGTGAGCAGGTGAGTTAAATTTGGCGTTATCGCTCTCACTCTCTCATACTGGTCACTGGAAGTTCGACATGGCACCTCATGGCAAAGAACTCTCTGAGGATCTGAAAAAAAGAATTGTTGCTCTACATAAAGATGGTCTAGGCTATAAGAAGATTGCCAAGACCCTGAGACTAAGCTGCAGCACGGTGGCCAAAACCATACAGCAGTTTAACAGGACAGGTTCCACACAGAACAGGCCTCGCTGTGCTGCCAGCATTGCTGTAGAGGTAAATAATAAAATATTTACCAAATGCGAGGGGTGTACTCACTTTTGTGAGATACTGTATATAAAAACATACGTTTTATAGCACGAAACATTAGAAATGGGTTAATAAACCCAGAGTAAAAGACATATTTGAAGGGGGCCTTTAGGGTTCAGCAAAACCCCCTATCACCTTCCCCAAGTATAATATGATGATCACAAAAGGCACAAATATTGCTGAAACAACATATCATATCATGTAGGTTGTGGAGAGGTGTATTGTCCCACACACACCTCCCCACAACCTACAGTACATGATATGTTGTTTACCCAACTTTTTTGTACACTTTTGATTGGGATGTTGATGCTAAAGGCCATCAATTATAACCACTTTGTCTGATCTTTTTCTAGTGGGGCTATCCAGATGGACGCGACCTGGCATTAGCAGGCAGCGAAACCCATCTCCACCATCAGGAGCTTATTTTTTTCAAAATTAAGAAAAAAAAATAACTGTCGATCCTGCCAGAAATCGATTCTGCTTGTAACTTCCTGTGCACTGAACTGACATCTTAAGGCTGAAAGTGATTGTAAGGGTTATTTTTTTTTTTTTTAAATAACAAACATGTCATACTTACCTCCACTGTGCAGCTCGTTTTGCACAGAGTGGCCCCCAACCTCGTCTTCTGGGGTCCGCTGGCGGCTCTCGTGGCTCCTCCCCGCATCAGATAACACCCCTAGGAGAAGTGCTCTCCCGGGGGGTTACCTTACGGGTGCACTCCCGAGTCGAACATTTGCGTGTATAGACACGAATGCCATGTTCAGCCCCGCCCCCGGCGCTCACATCATTGGATTTGATTGACAGCAGCGGGAGCCAATGGCTGCGCTGCTATCAATCTATACAATCAAGAGCCGGGACCCCGTGGAGAGAGGACAAGCGCGTCTCCACCGACAGAAATACGGGGCTCAGGTAAGTAAAACGGGGGGGGGACTGGGGGTGCATTAAGGTGTAAAAACACGAGGGATTACAACCCCTTTAATCAATCAGCGTTCTCTTCTGTTAACTACCGAACACCTACCCCATGTTATGGTATTAAGGCTGCTTTCACACGGAAAGCGCTCGGGTGTCGACGGTAAAACACCGCTATTTTTAGCGGCACTTTACTGTCGTTTTTGCAGCGCTTTTCGGACGCTAGCAGGGCGCTTTTAACCCCCGCTAGTGGCTGAAAAAGGGTTAAAAGCTCCCGCAAAGCGCCGCTTTGCTGGCGGTTTGGCGGCGCTGCCCATTGAATTCAATGGGCAGGGGCGCTTTATGAGCAGTGTATTCACCGCTCCTAATACGCTGCAAAGAAGCTGCTGGCAGGACTTTTTCTGCCGCCCTGCCAGCGCACCGCTCCAGTGTGAAAGCCCTCGGGCTTTTACACTGGAGTGAATGGAGCAGCTCTTTCAAGGCGCTTTGCAGGTGTTATTTTTAACGCTATAGCACCTGCAAAGCGCCTCAGTGTGAAAGGGGTCTAAGGAAAGGGGATGGTATTCTCTATTACACACACACTTCTGTCCTAGGATGACAGTGTTGTTCCTCCATAGTTACAGTACAGTGATTGTTGTCACCCTAAGGCAAGTGCAGCGGTCAGGAGTATAAAATTCACAGCATAGTGCATATAGTGCAGGGCTCAGAAGTGAGTAGCACACAGAGTGCAGGGCTCAGGAGTGCGTACAGTACTGAGCTCTCACTAGATCAGGCAGTTCAGCTTGAAAGGAGAGCCTCATTTACGCTGAACTGCATCTGAGGTCTGACGCTTGCAGCAGTGCAAGTAGAAAAGACACTTCTGTGCCATCAGAAATGCAAAAAAGAAATGCTGGACAGTGGCAGCCTTGGGACCTAAGGCACCCCTCAGTCGATGTGGAGTGGCCGGGTACTTGCTGGGGTCAAGGCTAGCTGCTATACTATGGTCCCTCTGGGGGGGAGGGGTTTAAACTCCTCATCTATACGCCTGGCTACCACATCTAGTATACTTCAATAAAGAACATTATTGTTCTTGAGTTTACATACACTAGACCTGATTTACAAAAAAAAGTGTATGAATCCATGCAAATTCAAAATCTTTAAAAGTTCATACATTTTAAATCTTCCAGTGCAACCTCTAATTTTCAATGTGCATCCTTTGATAACGTCTCGTGGGAGGGACGAAACGTGTCAGGTGACGCAATTTCTGGCCGGCGAGAAGCAAGTCGCTGGTTACTTGCAGTTCCAGGTTTTTTAACACTGGTTACAACGTTTTTACATGTGAGTAGATATTGTTTTTTTTTTTACAATTATTAAATGGAATTACGCTATATTGCCTTCTTTGCCATTTGTTTACATCCCATGATGATATACTGAGAACAACCCACGCTACAGTTTGAGAAATAGATCGTGGAAAAACAGGGCCCAGCCATCCTCACAACGCTTATAACCCCTGTCATGGGAGTCATGGATATTTGAACAACCTACGCTACAGTTTGAGGAACACAGCGCAGGATTTTACATAGGTGTGTCATACATATCTATATACTCACTTACTCAAAGTGTATGAATATTCACTTCAATTAACCAGTGGTCTGCAGATAATAAGTAAACAGGAATTTTCTTTTTACACAATTTGATAATTAAAATGAATATTTACACAATTTATTACATAACGATTCTTTAGTAAATCAGCCTCACTATCAATTGTTACATGCTTGTGATCAATCTCAGGTGGCGATTCTCAGTTGTTAATATCCCATATAGTATAGCTCTTTTGGTGCCTATACACATCTGTAAAAATGACAAAAACATGACACATCACAACATGGAACTCTACTTTGCTGTAAGAAATCATACAATCTTGTCAAGTTATTTCAGGCCACGTACTCAGAATGACTGTGGGCTACAGCCTGAAGACAAGCAACGCAATTTCCTCCTAGTCTGTGTGCGTAGATAATTTAAAGAGACACAACCCTCCCGGCCTTTTCTGTGTGTGTAGGAAATTTCATTCAGCTTAGTCAACCTTTTGGTTTATTGATAACAACTCTGGTAGGAGATTTAATGATGACTAATGAGAAGTAACTTCACTTGCGTAGCACAATGTTGGGAAAGATGTGACTACATTTGTAATAAGAGAAAGAAGAGAAGAAATTAAAAAAGGAAAACCCACCAAACTGGTCAGATAACATAACCCCAACTCAGTTTCAGGAAAACAATGACCCTTTCTGTGAACACCTGGAACCAGGGAAGTCTGCAAAGGATCAACGATGGCTTAAACCTGAAATCCAGAGGGCTATTAAAACACCTTTTATTCCAGCTATGCGTACATTAGAAATTAAGGGTCCATTCTAGGGTTGCCACCTAATCCCTTTAAAACCGAACACATATTATTTGCACAGGTTCTGTGGCTGATTAACCACCTCCCTACTGTGCACGAAAACCCCCTTCCTGCACAAGCCATTTTTCAGCTTTCAGCGCTGTCACACTTTGAATGACAATTGCGCGGTCGTGCGACGTGGCTCCCAAACGAAATTTGTGTCCTTTTTTTCCCACAAATAGAGCTTTCTTTTGGTGGTATTTGATCACCTCTGCGGTTTTGATTTTTTGCGCTATAAACAAAAGAAGAGCGTCCAGTTTGGAAAAAAAACACTATTTTTTACTTTTTGCTATAATAAATACCCATTTTTTTTTTTTAAATAAAATTTTCCTCAGTTTAGGCCGATACGTATTCTTCTACATATTTTTGGTAAAAAAAAAAAAATCGCAATAAGCGCGTATTGATTGGTTTGCGCAAAAGTTATAGCGTGTACAAAATAGGGGATAGATTTATAGCATTTTTATTTTTTTATTTTTTTATTAGTAATGGCGGCGATCTGCGATTTTTTATTGTGACTGCGATATTGCGGCGGACACATCGGACACTTTTGACACATTTTTGGGACCATTCACGTTTATACAGCGATCCCTGCTATAAAAATGCATTGATTACTGTATAAATGTGATTGGCAGGGAAGGGGTTAACCACTAGGGGGCGGGAAGGGGTTAAATATGTTCCCTCAATGTGTTCTTACTGTGGGGGGAGGGGACTGACTGGGGGAGGTGACCGATGGTTGTCCCTATGTACCTTCTAGCTCGTTTTAAAGGGAGGATATCATATGACGTCCTCCCAGAACGAGAGTATCCTCCGCCCGCCGTCAATTGACAGTGGGCGGTGGACAAGTGGTTAAGGGAACACTAAAGGTTCCCGTTTTTTTTTTTAAAACAACAAACATGTTATACTTACCTCCACTGTGCAGCTCGTTTTGCACACAGTGGCCCCGATCCTGGTCTTCTGGGGTCCCTTTCGAGGGGCCAGGTAAGTAAAACGGGGGCTCGGGGGGGGGGGGGCGGCATTGTCGAATGTTTTTTCACCTTAATGCATAGGATGCATTAAGGTGAAAAAACATGTACCTTTACAACCCCTTTAAGGTGGTAATTAAACTCACTTGGTGCCTTATCTGCATTAAATTAGCCTCAGAACCTGTGTATTTCATATGTGTTCGAGTTTAAAGGGATGAGGCCGCAACCCTAGTCCATTCCCACCATTATGTTGTGGTAATATCTGTGGTAGTGCGTGAAACACTGTGTGGTGGGGTGCCATTTATTTAAGATGGCACCTCAATGCATGTAGGTAATATAACACAACACGCTTGCGTTTTAACCACGTCTGTTAAAATGTGATGCATTGGCAGCTCCTTAAAAATGCAGAGTAACATGTATAGTAAAGCACTGCAAGGCACCATATTGGTCAGAATGGCCCCTTAGGGTTGTACAGGGTCTGTTCAGCATGGGCGTCACGCAAACGTACTGCGCGTGCGCGAAACGGATTTGTTTGCTGACTGACAAACCACGGAGCTTTTCATCTTTTATCCTTGCAAGGAATATCGCCTTTTATCCTCTATGCCTAGAGGACTTGTTTTATTATTTTTGTATCTTGTACCTTTTAAATAAATATTGAGAAGAACGTTTACACTATTGGATATCTCTCTCCTTTTTTCCATTGGGTACTAATAATCCCACACTACCGGATACTAACCCCACACCACCGGATGTTTACACGCGTCCTTCCTGGAATTTGTTGGTGGATTGTATC
This sequence comes from Rana muscosa, assembly GCA_029206835.1. Taxonomy (NCBI): domain Eukaryota; kingdom Metazoa; phylum Chordata; class Amphibia; order Anura; family Ranidae; genus Rana; species Rana muscosa. Next base: position 185,860,259 of record CM055126.1, on the reverse strand, counting down.
CTGACTACCCAATTGAGAAGCGGGACAGTGGAGCCTGTGATCGTCTGCAAGTGGGAGGACACCGCATCACTCCTGTGAGGACCGTCGTTCTGCTGAGCCTGTTTTGACCCCCCTGAGAAGGGCGGTCACTGGCTAGTCGGTAAGCCTTCATTCTATCTCCTGGTGGCGGGTCTCTTCACGTGTTGGACTTTATGCACACATCTTCCATCATTGGAGATGCACACCAATTGATTGAACTTTTTAGATTTTTCCATTTGGAGTTATTTCACATATGAACTTTAGAGTTCACTGTTTATTATACACTTTGGTTTTTTATGCTTTTGTCACTTTATATTTATACACTGAATTTTATGGTTGCATATTATTCATTATCCAGTGCTACACTTTTATTGTATATATTTGTTGTGCCTCATATCTAGGTTGTGGTGTTTAGCGGCAGGATGTCTGTCAAAGATACACATTATTCATTTATTCTCAAATTTTTTGCACCAAGCGCAAATTTTTCCCCCCTTTTTACCTGTTCAGCATGCTGAGCCCGTGTAAATATTCTCCTGAGACCCGCAGACGCCACATAAAGCTGCCAGTTAAGATGAATTAGTAGATGCAACTGTACGCAGTTGTGTGCCGAGGGCTGCGTAAAGCATCCGCACGCCCACAGATGTACAGCATACTCCAAATGCACACTATCCTTATGTGGCGGCTGGGGTCCTGGGGAGCTTTAAGCACCATTGTGTCCTCAGCACAAGCACTCTATTTGTTTGAAGCTGAATTCTGGTGATGATATATTTTACACTGGGCCAGCTTGGCCCTAAATGAGTATGTATATGTGATACCTGATTGACCGCTGCGGAAACTGTAAATCACTGTAGTAGCCCAAGCTACTACAGCGATGGCCACAGTTTCCCAGGTGCTGTGCCTTTCGGGTTGTGCGCTTGGCACGGCCGCCATTTTTCTCAATGAATGCAAATCGTTCCGTACTTAGACAAGGTGGAGAGGAGGAGCATGATGTATTATAGCCACCGTGTCCAATCAGAGCACACATCATTGAGAAAATGCAAGGCATTCTTTGAAAAGTAAGAAAAAATTGAGTACTGTACGTGATACTTTTTTTATTTATTTATTTGCACTAACATACAAATTTTCAGGACAAGCTTTCGGGGGTATGTCCCCTTATTCAAGGTCCAAGCATTACTGATTCACAAAAGTTTTAGCAGAATGTTAAAATGTTAAAACAAAAACAAAAAAATAAAAAAAGGGATTTTTATAACAGCTTACCTGTAAAATCCTTTTCTTGGAGTACATCACGGGACACAGAGCGACTTAGTCATTACTAATGGGTTATATAGTTTACCTTCAGGTGCTGGCACTGGCAACTTCCAAACCGGAAGTACCCTCCCCTATATAAGCCCCTCCCATCCGGGAGCACCTCAGTTTTGTAGCAAAGCAATAAGTGTCCCAAAAAGAGGGGTGGGAGCTCTGTGTCCCGTGATGTACTCCAAGAAAAGGATTTTACAGGTAAGCTGTTATTAAAATCCCTTTTTCTTTTTCGTACATCACGGGACACAGAGCGACTTAGTCATTACTAATGGGACGTCCCAAAGCAATGCCAAATGAGGGGAGGGATACACTATACATAAGCTGGGCGCCATCAGGCATGAGGCTCTTTTGCGGCCTGCAACACACTGCGCCCAAAGGCGACATCCTCCTGACTTCTAACGTCTACCTGGTAGAATCTAGTAAACGTATGTACTAAGGACCATGTTGTGGCCTTACAGACTTGAGCCAGGGAGGCTTGGTGATGCACTGCCCATGAAGTTCCAACTGCTCTTGTGGAGTGCGCCCTAACTTTGAACGGAGGCGGTCTCCTTTTCAAGCCATAAGCTTGTATTATGACCTGTCGAATCCACTTGGCTAAAGTAGATTTTTGATGCTGCCTGACCCTTTCTGGGGCCTTCCGGCAGAACAAACAAAGTATCCGTTCTGCGAATCTGAGCAGTGGCTTTTAGATAAGCTTTAACTGCTCTTACTACATCCAAAGAATGCAATAACTTTTCCTCTACCGAGCTAGGTTTGGGGAAAAAGGAAGGAAGAACCACATCTTGGTTCAAATGGAACCTCCATACCACCTTAAGAAGAAAGGCTGGATGAGGACGTAATACTACTCTGTCCTTATGGACAACCAGATATGGCTCCTTACAGGACAAGGCGGCTAATTCCGCTACTCTTTTAGCCGAACAAATGGCTACTAAGAAAATCAATTTCCTGGTGAGAAGAACCAAGGAAATGTGCCGCAATGGTTCAAATGGTTGTTTCTGTAGAACCGACAGAACCAGGTTTAAGTCCCATGGACATATGGGAATACTAACCGGAGGGCTAATACGCATCACTCCTTGTATGAAAGCTTTGACTAATGAATGCAAAGCCAAGGGCCTTTGTAAAAATATTGACAAGGCCGTCTGACCCTTGATAGTACTCAAGGCAAGCTTCCTATGTACAGCCCACTGTAGGAAGTCCAGAATCCTACCTATTACGAACTTACGTGGATGCCATTTCTTGGCCTCACACCACGTGATGTACGCCTTCTAGATCCTATAATAGATCTGCCTGGATACCGGCTTCCTGGCATTGATCATGGTAGATACCACAGGATTAGAGAGCCCTCTCTTTTTTAGAATGTGGGCTTCAATAGCCAGGCCGTCAAACCTAGGGCTGGTAAGGAAGGGTAGTATATCGGTCCTTGCGAAAGCAGGTCCGGACGATGTGGGAGGGTCCCAGGACTTCCCACTGACATTTTTACAATCTCCGCGTACCATACCCTTCGGGGCCACGCTGGAGCCACCAAAATTACTGGTTTCTTTTCTACCCTGATTCTGCGGATTAATCGCGGTGGGAATGCATATATCAGCTTGAACTGATCCCAAGGGAACACTAGGGCATCCGAACCGCAAGCTAGGGGATCCCTTGTGCGAGACACAAATCTGTCCACCTTTGCGTTGAATCTGGATGCTAGCAGATCTACATCCGGTGTTCCCCACCGCTGGCATATTGCCTGGAAAACCTCGGGGTGAAGAGACCATTCCCCCGGGCATAATTGCTGGCGACTTAAAAAGTCCGCTCTCCAATTTTCCACTCCTGGGATGAAAACCGCAGATATGGCTGGGACATATCTTTCTGCCCATTCCAGGATGCAATTCGCTTCCCTCTGGGCTGCACGTCTCCTGGTGCCACCCTGGTGATTGATATATGCCACTGCTGTGGCATTGTCTGATTGAATTCTGACAGGGGACCCTTGGAGTTTGGATGTCCATGCTACTAGGGCATACCGGGCTGCTCGTATCTCTAAGAGATTGATGGGCAGGGCCTTCTCTGCTTCTGACCACTTGCCCTGGAGAGACCCTTGCTCCAGTACTGCCCCCCAGCCTATGAGGCTGGCATCTGTAGTGACCACCTTCCAAGAAACCGGACTGAAGGGTTTCCCTTTTTCCAGATTCTGGGGCACCAACCACCAATGGAGGCTCTTGCGAACGGAAGGGGACAGGGACATTGGTAAGTCTTAAGCCTGAACTTTTTTGTTCCAGGCTGACAGTATGGCCCTCTGCAAGTTCCTTGAATGGAATTGACCGTAGGGTACTGCTTCGAATGAAGCCACCATTTTTCCCAGCAGCCTCATACACAGGCGTATGGATGGTTTTCTTTTTTGTACCCACTAAGTGGGTCAAATCTTTCAAAGACGACACCTTCTCTGGAGGTAAGAAAATCTTTCTCTGATTTGAATCCAGTCTTAGCCCCCAAGTATTCCAGACTTTTGACTGGTTTTAGGGCTGACTTGTCATCGGTTTATAATGCAACCGTGAGATTCCAGATACTTGATTGTCTTGTGAACGACCACTTCTAGTTTTTTTCACTGAGTGGTCTATCAGCAACAAGTCGTCTAGATATGCCATTATCGTTACACCTTGTGTTCCTAGTTTGGCCAATCGTAGGGCCAGAATTTTTGTGAACACTCGTGGTGCTGTGGCCAGACCGAAAGGTAAGGCTCTGAACTGAAAATGGCGCCCTTCTACTGCAAAGCGTAGAAATTTCTGGTGGGCCGGACAGATGGGAATATGCAAATAAGTATCCCTTATGTCGATCGAGGCTAACCATTCCTGCCCTTGTAGGGCGGTGTCCACCGATCGGATCGACTCCATCCGAAAAAGTCCTGATATGTAGGAACTTGTTTAGCCCTTTTATATTTAATATGGGCCTCACGTCCCCATTTGGTTTGGGGACTGTGACAAGGTTCGAGTAAAACCCGAACCCGCTTTCTTCCAAGGGAACCCTCATGATTACCCTTGGAGCAATAGTTGTTCTAGTGCCAGAAGGAGGGATCCTCTCTTCTGGGGATCGCTTGGCACGTTTGACCTCATAAAATGGGCAGGAGGAATGTCTTTTAACTCCAGCCTGTATCCCAGACTTACTGCGGAGATCACCCATCTGTCTCTGATGGTGTTCCGCCAGGTCTCTGTGAACAACTGAAGTCTTCCCCTCACCCGATTGAGTGGGGGCAACCCTTCATGACTTGGGGGGAGGTTTTGTACCTCTCTTGACCCAGGGTTTCTTGTTACCCTGTGATTGTCCCTGATTTCCGCCCCCTGGATTTGACCGCAGAGGCCGTCGGAACTGTTTCACAGCCGATGTGCCAGGGACTGGAGAAGTAGGCCTCTTAAAAGAAGGACTTCTACCCTTGTTCTTAACCGGCAAGAGTGTACCTTTACCGGCAGAAGTTTTCTGGATATATTTGTCCAGATCTTCTCCAGATAAGCGTTCTCCATGAAATGGGAAGCTAATCAGCAATTTCTTACAGGGAGCTTCAGCAGACCAGTTTTTGAGCCATAGACGTCTACGCATATGTCTACAGACAGCGTAAAGCAGGAGGCCTGTTGGATTGTATCCTTTATGGCGTCCACCGCAACACAAGGCTCTAGGTAGGTCAGCTAGGGCAAGAGCCTGCTGATCTGGTAAGTCCTTTAAGACTTGTTTCAACTGATCTTTCATTGCTTGGCAGACTCCAATTGCTGCTACTGCAGGTTGTGTCACCATGCTTGCTGTAGAGAAAGCAGATTTTAGTAAAGACTCCAATTTTTTATCTATTGGGTCTTTGAACATTGGAACATTATCTACTGGACCTGTCAGTGATTTATTTACACAAGAGATGGCTGTGTCCACTGTAGGGACCCTCCATTTTTTTATGAACTTATCCTCCATGGGATAGATCACTGGAAATCTCTTGGGGGGAGTAAATATTTTGTCAGGATGCTCCCAATCCTGGTAAATAAGCCCTTCCAATAAAGGGTGGATTGGGAAGGAACAGACAGTCTGGGGAGCTTTCAGCGACCCCAGGCGAGGAAACAGTAGTGGTTGATGGTTCCGCCAGAGGCATTTAAAATGCTGCTCGGACCATGTTAGTCAGAGACTGAACCCATAATCTTTCAGCCTGAGATGCTGAGAAAGGTTCTTCCACTGTTGATACCTCTATAACTGAATCAACCTCACCTGATCCCCTTCAGGTAGGTCGATCTCTGGGACTGTTCCTCCACTAACAGGCACTCTGCAGGAGGAGACGGAGATCGGACGCGCTTTTCCTGTGACAGGGAAGCAGCGATCAATGCTGTTAATCTCTCTTCCAATCCTCCCAGAGTTGAGGATAAAACATCCTCTGTTATATATACAGGAGCAGGTGGACTGGGGACAGCCGCAGTACCAGGTACTCCTGCGGGGTTTCCTACGGCTACTGACCTCTGGGCTACTGACCTCTGAAATTTCAGGGGAGATTGGCGCAGTACAGCATGCCCAAAATCCTCACAGCCCGATGGAGACCCCTTTCACTTCTTGGAAGATTTATTTCCAGAGCGTCTGGACGACATATCTATAAGCACAAAGCTGAGGTATTCCCGTCGTCATACACCAATTTTGCTGGTAATAGTCTAACACAGTTGCTGCTATATACCAGCTGGTGTCCACTAAAGTGTCTTTCTATGGGGATGCCTGCATCAACCGCCTCTGTGTGCCACCGTTTTGTTGCTAGCTCTGCTTGCATCCAGCTGACACTTGTACTGTGTCTTTTACACATGCTGGGACGCCTGCACATGCGCAGAAGCGCCGCGGCGCGCATCGAGCGTCATCCACCCGCCCCGCCCCTTTTTTTTCATAGGAGGCGCGTGCACGCGCCCGCGCGCGTGCCCGTGCACCATTGGCGCCCTTTTCGAAACCAAGCAGGGACTAGGAGCCAGGGCCCTTTTTGCCGGAGGGCCTGTGCGGTGGATGAGCGCAGCAACAGGGCAGAGGAAGTGGATTCCCACAGAGAACTTACCAACTGCCTGGATCTTTTGACTTGAGAAAACCAAAGATCCACATGACAAGAAAAAATGGACCACAGCGGCCTCTAGTGGTTTAACACAGGTACCGCGGTAATCTTTTTTTTTTTCTTGACTACTATTAAAATTTTACATTTTCCAGTAGTTACAGGCATACACAGATATTAGCGGGAATACCGTTAGGTAACAGACAGAAAGACAAATTAGGATTGGGGGTCCCCCAATAGAACCAAGTTCCTGGGGGCCCCCACTTACCTGTTCCCTGCCGCAGGACTCTGTTTGGTCCACAGAAGCCCAAACTTCACCTATCACGGCAGGCATTGTAATTAAACCTTCAGGGACCGGGTTCCCAAGGATTCCACTCCCCTGGACCTGTATAGCACCCTGCACAGAAAACATCTTGGTCGTGGGTATGACCAGAGCTCTGGATCCCAGGGTCCAGCCCTCCTAAGTGAGGCATTACAGGCAAAACCTTGCTCTTCTGCTGCAAGGCCCGGGTACCGACCGTTTAGCTATGAAGCTTTTTTGGTGGGATCCGGAACAGCTTACTAAGGCCCGTAAAAGAACCTGTACGCAAGCCCAGTGAAAACACGTTACTCTTTGGCCAACACCTTAGACACTGGCAAAAAACTGAGGTGCTCCCGGATGGGAGGGGCTTATATAGGGGAGGGTACTTCCGGTTTGGAAGTTGCCAGTGCCAGCACCTGAAGGTAAACTATATAACCCATTAGTAATGACTAAGTCGCTCTGTGTCCCGTGATGTATGAAAAAGAAATGAAATCTCTGAGGAAAAGGAAAAAAAAGAAGAAAGAAAAACAAACACATACAAATCACTGTATATGGCAATGGTAATAAACCTAGCAGCAAGTGAGATAAGGCAGAGGGAGAGCTATAGACTGGGGGGATGACAGTCACAGGAGGGGTCGTAAAATTGTAGTATAATGGGTAAGGAAACCAACTAATATAACGTTGTTTTATGTTTCTATGTTCACTCAATAAAAACTTTGTGAAACAAAAAAAAAGGAAACCAATATCTAAATTTAGGCCGTTATTTTTTGTGTCAAAAAGAAGTATAATTTTTAGTTCAAGCGTTTTCCTTTCCCCTTTCCTTTGAAAAGTAACAAAGACTGATAGCGCTACCACCAAATGAAGTTAGATACCTTATTGGTGCCCCACTCAAAGCCCCTGCCATAGGTATAAGACGATTAAAAGATTCCAGCAACATGAAAGGTAAAAATCCAATCTTCTTTGTTGAAAATAAAGTTGGGGTAAAAATCCAGGAGCAAGACAGTTGGTGCATTTCAGCCGTGACTGAAACGTGTCAAATGTCTTGTCTATGATTTTTTTTTTTTTATTCTTTATTTTCTTAAAACAGCGTATACAAGTAAACATTGCCATTTAGAAGAGACATTAGATACTTCAACCTATCTTTTCTCTTTTCATAATGTAGCGGGTATGTACTTTCCCGGGTGTAAATTTGAATTTGACAGAGACATTAGTGATGTGTAATTCCCTGCAGCCCAGTAGGTGGCGCTGTTGCCCTGGGTTGGGGTTGAATCATTGCTGTTTGCTGTGCCTCCTTTTTGTCCTCCCTCGGCAGCGGTATGGTGGGGCGGGGAACCCACCGTGCTTGCTGGGAGAGGGTATAAAGGGGCCGGCCATCTTTGTCATGGGGTCGAAGTCCCAGGCACCTTCAGCTTGCGGACGGTGGTTCGTGTGGGTCCTCTGGGTGGCCTAGGCCTAGAGGACAGCCGGAGGTCTTGTTCCATCCCAGGCACCTTTAGCCTGGGGTGAGGTACTCGGATGGGGGTCCGGAGCTCAGTGCCCAACACTGAGTTCCGCGAGGGAAGGAGATCCTAGGGAGCCCCGGGAGTGGGTACCCTAATCCGTGAAGGCGCAATGGACCGGGGGGAGCTCCTCACTTGAAGACCCGGTGCAGCATATTGCCGGTGACAGGTGAGCCTCTCGTCGGAGACCGCCTGGAAGGAAATTCCCCCTCGTGCGGAGACCGTAACCCACTTTCAGGAAGGAAAGAGGAGAACTGCATTGTGTCTGGGCCTATTCGCATCCACACCTCCTTTTCTGTTCTGTTCCTACCAAGGGAGTTCAACTGATTGTGTTCATTCGAGAAGAATAAAGGAGTGTTGAACTTTTATGGTGTGGGGCTCATTTCCTGACAGACATTGTTCAAGGTGACTCTTGGAGGGAGGATCCAGGTGCACAGCACTGACCCGAAGGTAATACAAGAACTTTGCTTATACCGCACTGATACAAGTGGTGGAAGCCAGGCGTGGTGTCCCCGCTCCCTCCCCTCTAAGATACCCCTGGACAAGAGAAAGACGAGACGAGAGAAAGAGGGGAGTAGAGGAGGCCGCTACAATAACATAAATCAATAAAGACAGTCTTGTTTAAACCAAATTATTTCACTTTCGTTATTTTAATATCTTCTTCTGGCCTCTTCTTCCTATTACCCCCCCTTTTTTTTCCCCTACTTCCCCTCTACACCCCTAAACCTCCCTCATCCCCTCTCTTTGACCCCATTTTCCTCCTTCCTTTATCCCTGCTATACGCATATGGACATTAAACAAACCGACAAAACTGACAAAAAAAATAAAAAATTTGGAACTTCTAGAAAAACCCCTTTCTACCTATCAGCCTGATTTTATCTTTACTCTCCTAATAACCTTTTCCCTTCTTCTGATTCTGCAAATTGCTCCCATGGTACCCATATTTCTTGGATTTGTTTTTTTCCCTCCAACGTTATTGGTAGGAGTTTCTCCAGTATTCCCACTATGAATTTTTACCCCAACGTTGTTTTCAATAAAGAAGATTGGATTTTAACCTTTCCAGTTGCCGGCTCTTTTGACTCTCATATTCTTGGTGACTGTGCAGAGCAACCCCTGTGGTTAACCTGCTTAAAGGGGTTGTAAAGGTTTAATTATTTTTTTCAAAAAATAACAAATATACCATACTTACCTCCACTGTGCAGTTCGTTTGCACAGAGTGGCCACCGATCCTCGTCTTCTGGGGTCCCTCGGCGGCTGTCTCGGCTCCTCCCCGCAAGAGCTAACCCCCCTCTGGGAAGCACTCTCCCAAGGGGGTTAGCTTGGGGGCGCGCTCCCGTGTGATCCACTCGGTGGCCATAGCCGCCGAGTGTATCACTCGGCCCCGCCCCCCAACGCGCCACGTCATTAATTTGATTGACAGCATGGGAGCCAATGGCTGCGCTGCTATCAATCTTCCAATAAAGAACCCACAAGAGCTGGGGGAAAGAGACGCGGGATCGCGCCCACGGAGATTCGGGGCTCAGGCAAGTAAAACGGGGGCTCAGGGGGGCGGAGAGAGTGCAAGGTGCTTTTTTACCTTAATTCATAGGATGCATTAAGGTGAAAAAACACAAAGCTTTACAACCCCTTTAAGGATAGATGCTCGGCACAGCATCCACAAAACTGTTGCTACTGTAGTAGCTTAGGTTACTACAGTGATTTACAGCTTCCAGAGAGGCCAATCAGGTATCACAAATGCATACTTACATTGTGCTAAGCTGACCCAATCTAAATATGCAAAAAATACCATTAATGGAGTTGAGCTTTAAGTGCCTCTGGGTGCAGTACACTATAAGGTGCGACTCAGCAACTCCAGAAGATGAGTACCATCTGTTTAGAAAACATTATATTACCAATCTATAAGCAATGCCTTTAGATGTGTCCATTCACTTTTTTTAGAGAGAAAGAGGAACACCTTTTAGCACAAAGCATGTAGGCAATAAACACTATCAGGTACCTTAATGTGGAGCCTGAGACAACGAGGGTGACCTCTCTTACTGTGTCAGTACAAACACCCCCTGGGTAGTGGGAGAGAGAGAGCAGGGACAAAAGAGTGGCACGAGTACCAGTGGAACTTATAAGTGTTGTCGTCAAGTGGCTGGAGATGACAGTATATGCCAATCACCGGGAAGAAGAGTACAGGAACAAGCAAGGGTCAGCAACAGTCTGGAAAGATGGCACCTATAGGGAGGCAGAAACTGAGTCAGGGGAAGGCTGGTTCAGCAACTTGTGGGCAGCAGGATACCAGGGTGGTAGGCATTAATCATAGTTGGAGTCAATAAAGGAGCAGATCAACAGACAGGGCAGAATCACAGAAGAGTCAGAGAACAAGCCAGGTCAGTAACTGAAAATCTGGATCAGATTTAGAATCGCAGGTCCCAGAGTATAGCTGAAGATCTCTTGCACTGGAGTCTTGCAGGTTTCAGCCTTATGCCGCGTACACACGATTGGAAATTCCGACAACAAAACAGTGGATTCTTTTCCGACGGAACATTGGCTTAAACTTGTGTTGCATACACACGGTCACACAAATATTGTAGGAAATTCCGAACGTCAAGAACGCAGTGACGTACAAGACGTACGACGAGCCGGGATCAATGAAGTTCAATAGGCAGTTCGGCTCTTCTGCTTGATTCTGAGCATGCGTGTTTTTTTGTGCGTCGGAATTGCATACAGACGATCAAAATATCCGACAAGAACTTTTCTTGTCGGAAAATTTGAGAACCAGCTCTCAAATTTTTGTTGTTGGAAATTGCGACAGCAAATGTCCGATGGAGCCTACACACGGTCGGAATTTCCGACCAAAAGCTCACATCCAACATTTGTTGTCGGAATTTCCGATCGTGTGTACGCGACATTAAAGAAGAATTCCATGTATGATATATTTACCAAGAATTCCAGCCATGGTATATTTTTACATAATTACATTGGACCAATATAACTATGCATATACCATACCTAGCCACTGTCCTAAAAGCTGGAAATCACTGAAATAGACATTGCTACTCCATTTGCTTCCGGGTTCTGTGATTTACACCTTCCAGGGGCATCAGCCAGGTATGTACTGTAACTATGTAAAAACATCATACCTGGAATTCCTCTTTAAATAGACTGCTGAATAGGGATGAGCTTCGTGTTCGAGTCGAACATACGTTCGACTCGAACATCGGCTGTTCGATCGTTCGACGAAGATCGAACGATTTGGGCCGTTCGCGCCAAATTCGAGTGACGCGAACGGCCCGCAATGCACTACGCCATCGCAGTGTCATCCAGGCGCTGTGATTGGCCAAGCATGCACTGTGACCCCGCATGCTTGGCCAATCACAGCGCCGGCAGCGAGGAGAGCAATGATTGGCCACAGGCAGGATGCCTGTGGCCAATTATTGCTGAGGGTGTTTAGTACACGCCCCACACTATAAAAGGCCGCCAGCACGGCGGTCTAGTGTAGTGTGTTCCAGGGCAGGGAAAGACAAGCATAGGCAGGGACAGTGACATTTATTTCTTTCTTGCTTAACCTGGATTCCTTTAGTTTAGGGAAAGAGAAGGATAGGTAGGGAGAGTGTCAGTGTGTTTTACTGTGCGAGTCCTTGTTTCTAGGGACAAAGAAGGAAAGTGAGGGGATTTCTCCTTGTGCTATAGTGTGCTTTAAAAAAAAAAATTTCTAGGGACAGAAAACTGTAGGTAGGGAGAGTGTCAGTTTCTTTCACTGTGCCAGTCCTTGTTTCTAGGCACAAAGAAGGAAAGTGAGGGGATTTCTCCTTGTGCTATAGTGTGCTTTAAAAAAACATTTTTTCTAGGGATAGAAAACTGTAGGTAGGGAGAGTGTCAGTTTCTTTCACTGTGCCAGTCCTTGTTTCTAGGGACAAAGAAGGAAAGTGAGGGGAATTCTCCTTGTGCTGTAGTGTGCTTTAAAAAAACATTTTTTCTAGGGACAGAAAACTGTAGGTAGGGAGAGTGTCAGTTTCTTTCACTGTGCCAGTCCTTGTTTCTAGGGACAAAGAAGGAAAGTGAGGGGATTTCTCCTTGTGCTATAGTGTGCTTTAAAAAAACATTTTTTCTAGGGACAGAAAACTGTAGGTAGGGAGAGTGTCAGTTTCTTTCACTGTGCCAGTCCTTGTTTCTAGGGACAAAGAAGGAAAGTGAGGGGAATTCTCCTTGTGCTATAGTGTGCTTTAAAAAAACATTTTTTCTAGGGACAGAAAACTGTAGGTAGGGAGAGTGTCAGTTTCTTTCACTGTGCCAGTCCTTGTTTCTAGGGACAAAGAAGGAAAGTGAGGGGATTTCTCCTTGTGCTATAGTGTGCTTTAAAAAAACATTTTTTCTAGGGACAGAAAACTGTAGGTAGGGAGAGTGTCAGTTTCTTTCACTGTGCCAGTCCTTGTTTCTAGGGACAAAGAAGGAAAGTGAGGGGATTTCTCTTTGTGCTATAGTGTGCTTTAAAAAAACATTTTTTCTAGGGACAGAAAACTGTAGGTAGGGAGAGTGTCAGTTTCTTTCACTGTGCCAGTCCTTGTTTCTAGGGACAAAGAAGGAAAGTGAGGGGAATTCTCCTTGTGCTATAGTGTGCTTTAAAAAAACATTTTTTCTAGGGACAGAAAACTGTAGGTAGGGAGAGTGTCAGTTTCTTTCACTGTGCCAGTCCTTGTTTCTAGGGACAAAGAAGGAAAGTGAGGGGATTTCTCCTTGTGCTATAGTGTGCTTTAAAAAAACATTTTTTCTAGGGACAGAAAACTGTAGGTAGGGAGAGTGTCAGTTTCTTTCACTGTGCCAGTCCTTGTTTCTAGGGACAAAGAAGGAAAGTGAGGGGATTTCTCCTTGTGCTATAGTGTGCTTTAAAAAAACATTTTTTCTAGGGACAGAAAACTGTAGGTAGGGAGAGTGTCAGTTTCTTTCACTGTGCCAGTCCTTGTTTCTAGGGACAAAGAAGGAAAGTGAGGGGATTTCTCCTTGTGCTATAGTGTGCTTTAAAAAAACATTTTTTCTAGGGACAGAAAACTGTAGGTAGGGAGAGTGTCAGTTTCTTTCACTGTGCCAGTCCTTGTTTCTAGGGACAAAGAAGGAAAGTGAGGGGATTTCTCCTTGTGCTATAGTGTGCTTTAAAAAAACATTTTTTCTAGGGACAGAAAACTGTAGGTAGGGAGAGTGTCAGTTTCTTTCACTGTGCCAGTCCTTGTTTCTAGGGACAAAGAAGGAAAGTGAGGGGATTTCTCCTTGTGCTATAGTGTGCTTTAAAAAAACATTTTTTCTAGGGACAGAAAACTGTAGGTAGGGAGAGTGTCAGTTTCTTTCACTGTGCCAGTCCTTGTTTCTAGGGACAAAGAAGGAAAGTGAGGGGATTTCTCCTTGTGCTATAGTGTGCTTTAAAAAAACATTTTTTCTAGGGACAGAAAACTGTAGGTAGGGAGAGTGTCAGTTTCTTTCACTGTGCCAGTCCTTGTTTCTAGGGACAAAGAAGGAAAGTGAGGGGATTTCTCCTTGTGCTATAGTGTGCTTTAAAAAAACATTTTTTCTAGGGACAGAAAACTGTAGGTAGGGAGAGTGTCAGTTTCTTTCACTGTGCCAGTCCTTGTTTCTAGGGACAAAGAAGGAAAGTGAGGGGATTTCTCCTTGTGCTATAGTGTGCTTTAAAAAAACATTTTTTCTAGGGACAGAAAACTGTAGGTAGGGAGAGTGTCAGTTTCTTTCACTGTGCCAGTCCTTGTTTCTAGGGACAAAGAAGGAAAGTGAGGGGAATTCTCCTTGTGCTATAGTGTGCTTTAAAAAAACATTTTTTCTAGGGACAGAAAACTGTAGGTAGGGAGAGTGTCAGTTTCTTTCACTGTGCCAGTCCTTGTTTCTAGGGACAAAGAAGGAAAGTGAGGGGATTTCTCCTTGTGCTATAGTGTGCTTTAAAAAAACATTTTTTCTAGGGACAGAAAACTGTAGGTAGGGAGAGTGTCAGTTTCTTTCACTGTGCCAGTCCTTGTTTCTAGGGACAAAGAAGGAAAGTGAGGGGATTTCTCCTTGTGCTATAGTGTGCTTTAAAAAAACATTTTTTCTAGGGACAGAAAACTGTAGGTAGGGAGAGTGTCAGTTTCTTTCACTGTGCCAGTCCTTGTTTCTAGGGACAAAGAAGGAAAGTGAGGGGATTTCTCCTTGTGCTATAGTGTGCTTTAAAAAAACATTTTTTCTAGGGACAGAAAACTGTAGGTAGGGAGAGTGTCAGTTTCTTTCACTGTGCCAGTCCTTGTTTCTAGGGACAAAGAAGGAAAGTGAGGGGATTTCTCCTTGTGCTATAGTGTGCTTTAAAAAAACATTTTTTCTAGGGACAGAAAACTGTAGGTAGGGAGAGTGTCAGTTTCTTTCACTGTGCCAGTCCTTGTTTCTAGGGACAAAGAAGGAAAGTGAGGGGATTTCTCCTTGTGCTATAGTGTGCTTTAAAAAAACATTTTTTCTAGGGACAGAAAACTGTAGGTAGGGAGAGTGTCAGTTTCTTTCACTGTGCCAGTCCTTGTTTCTAGGGACAAAGAAGGAAAGTGAGGGGATTTCTCCTTGTGCTATAGTGTGCTTTAAAAAAACATTTTTTCTAGGGACAGAAAACTGTAGGTAGGGAGAGTGTCAGTTTCTTTCACTGTGCCAGTCCTTGTTTCTAGGGACAAAGAAGGAAAGTGAGGGGATTTCTCCTTGTGCTATAGTGTGCTTTAAAAAAACATTTTTTCTAGGGACAGAAAACTGTAGGTAGGGAGAGTGTCAGTTTCTTTCACTGTGCCAGTCCTTGTTTCTAGGGACAAAGAAGGAAAGTGAGGGGATTTCTCCTTGTGCTATAGTGTGCTTTAAAAAAACATTTTTTCTAGGGACAGAAAACTGTAGGTAGGGAGAGTGTCAGTTTCTTTCACTGTGCCAGTCCTTGTTTCTAGGGACAAAGAAGGAAAGTGAGGGGATTTCTCCTTGTGCTATAGTGTGCTTTAAAAAAACATTTCTTTCTCGTACATCACGGGACACAGAGCGACATAGTCATTACTAATGGGTTATATAGATACCGTCAGGTGCTGGCACTGGCAACTTCCAAAACCGGAAGTACCCTCCCCTATATAAGCCCCTCCCATCCGGGAGCACCTCAGTTTTTTGCCAGTGTCTAAGGTGTTGGCCAAGAAGAAATATGTGTTTTTCACTGAGCTTGCGTACAGGTTCTTTTGGGCCTCAGTAAGCTATTCCGGATCCGACCAAAAAAGCTTCATAGCTAAACGGTCGGTACCCGGGCCTTGCAGAGAAGAGCAAGGTTTTGCCTGTAATGCTTCTCTTAGGAGAGCTGGACCCTGGGATCCAGAGCTCTGGTCATACCCACGACCAAGATGTTTTCTGTGCAGGGTGCTATACAGGTCCAGGGGAGTGGAATCCTTGGGAACCCGGTCCCTGAAGGTTTGATTACAATGCCTGCCGTGATAGGTGAAGTTTGGGCTTTTGTGGACCAAACAAAGTCCTGCGGCGGGGAACAGGTAAGTGGGGGCCCCCAGGAACTTGGTTCTATTGGGGGACCCCCAAGCCTAATTTGTCTTTCTGTCTGTTACCTAATGGTATTCCCGCAAAATTCTGTGCATGCCTGTAACTACTAAAAAAATGTAATAATTTTTAATGGTGGTCAAGAAAAAAAAAAAAAAAAAAAAAATTTTTTTTTTAGATATATATGTAATATATTAGACTGCGGTACCTGTGTTTGTCCACTAGAGGCCGCTGTGGAATGTTTTCTTGTCATGTGGACTAGCTTCTTCTCAGCAGAGCAAAGTCCAGGCAGATGGTGAGTTCTCTTATAGGAAACTGCTTCCTCTGCCATGTTGCAGTGCTCGTCCATCCCCCGGCCTGCGGCAAAGAGGGGCCCTGGCTCCTGTCCCTTGTTACCATATTTGAAATTAGCGCCGAAGGCGCACGTGCCCGCGCGCGTGCACGCGCCTCTATATATAGAGGTGAGCCGGGAAAGGGGGCGGAGCCTGGGGGATGACCTGCCTGAAGGGGATCAGGATGAGGTTGATTCTGTTATAGAGGAATCAACAGTGGGGGAACCTTTTCTCAGCATCTCAAGCTGAAAGATTATGGGTTCAGTCTCTGACTAACATGGTCCGATCAGCATTTAAAAATGCACCTTGCGGAACCATCAACCACTACTGTATCCTCGTTGGGGTCGCTAGAAGCCCCCAGACTGTTTGTTCTTTTCCACTTCACCCTTTACTGAAAGGGCTCATTTACCAGGATTGGGAACGTCCTGAGAAAATATTTATTCCCCCAAGAGATTTCCGGTGGTCTATCCCATGGAGGATAAGTTCATCAAAAAAAAAAAAAAAATGGAAGGTCCCTACAGTGGACGCAGCCATCTCTTGTATAAATCACTGACATGTCCAGTGGATAATGTCCAAATGTTCAAGAACCCAATAGATAAAAGATTGGAGTCCTTATGAAAATCTGCTTGGTGATACAACCAGCAGTAGCAGCTATTGGGGTCTGCTAAGCAGTGAAGGATCAGTTGAAACAGGTCTTGAGGGACTTGACAGATCAGCAGGCTTTGCCCTAGCTGATCTACCTAGAGCCTTAGGCTTTGCGGTTGACGCCATAGAGGATTCAGTCCATCAGGCCTCCCGCCTTACGCTGTCTATAGTACATATGCATAGGCTCCTATGGCTCAAAAACTGGTCTGCTGAAGCTCCCTGTAAAGAATGGCTGGTTAGCGTCCCATTTCATGGTGAACGCTTATTCAGGGAAAACCTGGACAAATATATCCAGAAAATTTCCAGCGGTAAAAATACGCTCTTGCCGGTTAAAAGCAGAGTTAGAGGTCCCTCTTTAAGAGGCCTGCTTCTCCAGTCCCTGGGGCATCGGCTGTGTAACAGTTCCGACGGCCTCCTCGGTCAAATCCCGGGGGTAAAAAACAGGGACAGTAGCAGGGTAATGAGAAACCCTGGGTCAGGGGAGGTACAAAACCTCCCCCAAAGTTAAATTCATTGAAGCCCCCACTCAGTCGGGTGGGGGGAGGACTCCAGTTGTTCGCAAGAGACCTGGCGGGACACGATCAAGACAGATAGGTGCTCTCCGCAGTAGGTTTGGGATACAGTTTGGAGTTAAAAGACTCTCCTCCTTCCCATTTTTGAGGTCAAACGTGCCAAGGGATCCCCGGAAGAGAGAGTCCCTCCTGTTGGCACTAGAACAACTATTGCTCCAAGGAGTAATTATGGAGGTTCCCCTGGAAGAATGAGGGTTCGGGTTTTACTCAAACCTCTTTACAGTCCCGAAGCAAACGCGGACGGGAGGCCCATATTAATTCTAAAAGGGCTATACAAATTCCTGTATATCAGGACTTTCCGATGGAGTCGATCCGATCGGTGGCCACTGCCTTACAAGGGGAGGATTGGTTAGCCACGATCGACATCAAAGATGCTTATTTGCACATTCCCATCTTTCCAGTCCACCAAAAATTTCTACGCTTTGCAGTAGAAGGGCGCCATTTTCAGTTCAGAGCCTTACCCTTCGGTTTGGCCACAGCACCACGAGTGTTTACAAAAATTCTGGCCCTTTATTGGCCAATCTAAGAACACAAGGTGTAATGATAATGGCATATCTGGATGACTTGTTGCTGATAGACCACTCAGTGAAAAAACTAGACGTGGTCGTTCACAAGACGATCAAGTATCTGGAATCTCACGGTTGGATTATCAACCGAGACAAGTCAGCCCTAAAAACCAGTCAAAAGTCTGGAATACTTGGGGCTAAGGTTGGATTCAGGCCAGAGAAAAATATTCTTGCCTCGAGGAAAGGTGTTGTCTTTGAAAGATTTGATCCACTTAGTGGGTACAAAAAAGACAGCCGTCCATACGCCTGTATATGAGGCTGCTGGGAAAAATGGTGGCATCATTCGAAGCAGTACCCTACGGTCAATTCCATTCAAGGAATTTGCAAGGGGCCATACTGTCAGCCTGGAACAAAAAAGTTCAGGCCCTAGACTTACAATGTCCTTGTCCCCTTCCGTTCGCAAGAGCCTCCGTTGGTGGTTGGTTCCCCAGAATCTGGAAAAAAGGAAATCCTTCAGTCCGATTTCTTGGAAGGTGGTCACTACAGATGCCAGCCTTATAGGCTGGGGAGCAGTACTGGAGCAATAGTCTCTCCAGGGCAGATGGTCGGATGCAGAAAAGGCCCTGCCCATCAATCTCTTAGAGATACGAGCAGCCCGGTATGCCCTAGTAGCATGGACATCCAAACTCCAAGGGTCCCCTGTCAGAATTCAATCAGACAATGCCACAGCAGTGGCATATATCAATCATCAGGGGGGCACCAGGAGTCGTGCAGCCCAGAGGGAAGTGAATTACATCCTGAAATGGGCAGAAAAATATGTCCCAGCCATATCTGCGGTATTCATTCCAGGAGTGGAGAATTGGAAGGCGGACTTTCTAAGTCGCCAGCAATTAGGCCCAGAGGAAGGGTCCCTTCACCCCGAGGTTTTCTGAACAATATGTCAGCGGTGGGGAACATCGGATGTAGATCTTCTAGCATCCAGATTCAACGCAAAGGGGGACAGGTTTGTCTCTCGGACAAGGGATCCCCTAGCTTGCGGCTCGGATGCCCTAGTGTTCCCTTGGGATCAGTTCAAGCTGATATATGCATTCACACCGCCACAATGGTTACCTCGATTACTCCGCAGAATCAGGGTAGAAAAGAAACCAGTGATTCCGGTGGCTCCAGCGTGGCCCCGAAGAGCGTGGTACGCGGAGATTGTAAAATTTCAGTGGGGAGTCCTTGGACTCTCCCACGTCGTCCGGCTTTCGCAAGGACCGATATACCACCCTTCCTTACCAGCCCTAGGTTTGACGGCCTGGCTATTGAAGCCCACATTCTAAAAAAGAGAGGGCTCTCTAATGCTGTGGTATGTACCATGATCAATGCCAGGAAGCCGGTATCCAGGCAGATCTACTATAGAATCTGGAAGGCGTACATCGCGTGGTGTGAGGCCAAGAAATGGCATCCACATAAGTACATAATAGGTAGGATTCTGGACTTCCTACAGTGGGCTGTAGATAGGAAGCTTGCCTTGAGTACTATCAAGGGTCAGATTTCGGCCTTGTCAATATTTTTTCAAAGGCCCTTGGCTTCGCATTCACTAGTCAAAGCCTTTATACAAGGAGTGATGCGTATTAGTCCTCCGGTTAATATTCCCATATGTCCATGGGATCTAAACTTGGTTCTGTCGGTTCTACAGAAACAACCATTTGAACCATTACAGCATATTTCCTTGGTGCTTCTCACCAGGAAATTGATTTTTCTA
Source organism: Rana muscosa (assembly GCA_029206835.1). Classification (NCBI taxonomy): domain Eukaryota; kingdom Metazoa; phylum Chordata; class Amphibia; order Anura; family Ranidae; genus Rana; species Rana muscosa. The sequence goes on along the minus strand of CM055126.1, from coordinate 185,840,796 downwards.
GTAGCCATTTGTTCGGCTAAAAGAGTATCGGAATTAGCAGCTATGTCCTGTAAGGAGCCATATCTGGTTATCCATAAGGACAGAGTAGTGTTACGTCCTCATCCAGCCTTTCTTCCTAAGGTGGTATCGAGGTTTCATTTGAACCAAGATGTGGTTCTTCCTTCTTTTTTCCCCAAACCTACTTTGGTAGAGGAAAAGTTATTGCATTCTTTGGATGTAGTAAGAGCAGTTAAAGCTTATCTAAAAGCCACTGCTCAGATTCGCAGAACGGATACTTTGTTTATTCTGCCGGAAGGCCCCAGAAAGGGTCAGGCAGCGTCAAAATCTACTTTAGCCAAGTGGATTCGACAGGTCATTATGCAAGCTTATGGCTTGAGAAGGAGACCGCCTCCGTTCAAAGTTAGAGCGCACTCCACGAGAGCAGTTGGAACTTCATGGGCAGTGCATCACCAGGCCTCCCTGGCTCAGATCTGTAAGGCCGCAACATGGTCTTCGGTACACACGTTTACTAGGTCCTACCAGGTGGACGTTAGAAGTCAGGAGGATGTCGCCTTTGGGCGCAGTGTGTTGCAGGCCGCAAAAGATCCTCATGTCTGATAGCGCTCAGCTTATATATGGTGTATCCCCCCCCTCATTTGGCATTGCTTTAGGACATCCCATTAGTAATGACTATGTCGCTCTGTGTCCCGTGATGTACGAGAAAGAAAATAGGATTTTTATAACAGCTTACCTGTAAAATCCTTTTCTTGGAGTACATCACGGGACACAGAGCTCCCGCCCCTCTTTAGGGACACTTATTGCTTTGCTACAAAACTGAGGTGCTCCCGGATGGGAGGGGCTTATATAGGGGAGGGTACTTCCGGTTTTGGAAGTTGCCAGTGCCAGCACCTGACGGTATCTATATAACCCATTAGTAATGACTATGTCGCTCTGTGTCCCGTGATGTACTCCAAGAAAAGGATTTTACAGGTAAGCTGTTATAAAAATCCTATTTTTTTCTAGGGACAGAAAACTGTAGGTAGGGAGAGTGTCAGTTTCTTTCACTGTGCCAGTCCTTGTTTCTAGGGACAAAGAAGGAAAGTGAGGGGAATTCTCCTTGTGCTATAGTGTGCTTTAAAAAAACATTTTTTCTAGGGACAGAAAACTGTAGGTAGGGAGAGTGTCAGTTTCTTTCACTGTGCCAGTCCTTGTTTCTAGGGACAAAGAAGGAAAGTGAGGGGAATTCTCCTTGTGCTATAGTGTGCTTTAAAAAAACATTTTTTCTAGGGACAGAAAACTGTAGGTAGGGAGAGTGTCAGTTTCTTTCACTGTGCCAGTCCTTGTTTCTAGGGACAAAGAAGGAAAGTGAGGGGATTTCTCCTTGTGCTATAGTGTGCTTTAAAAAAACATTTTTTCTAGGGACAGAAAACTGTAGGTAGGGAGAGTGTCAGTTTCTTTCACTGTGCCAGTCCTTGTTTCTAGGGACAAAGAAGGAAAGTGAGGGGAATTCTCCTTGTGCTATAGTGTGCTTTAAAAAAACATTTTTTCTAGGGACAGAAAACTGTAGGTAGGGAGAGTGTCAGTTTCTTTCACTGTGCCAGTCCTTGTTTCTAGGGACAAAGAAGGAAAGTGAGGGGATTTCTCCTTGTGCTATAGTGTGCTTTAAAAAAACATTTTTTCTAGGGACAGAAAACTGTAGGTAGGGAGAGTGTCAGTTTCTTTCACTGTGCCAGTCCTTGTTTCTAGGGACAAAGAAGGAAAGTGAGGGGATTTCTCCTTGTGCTATAGTGTGCTTTAAAAAAACATTTTTTCTAGGGACAGAAAACTGTAGGTAGGGAGAGTGTCAGTTTCTTTCACTGTGCCAGTCCTTGTTTCTAGGGACAAAGAAGGAAAGTGAGGGGAATTCTCCTTGTGCTATAGTGTGCCAAAGCATTCCTCATCAACCATCTTTGAAATCCTTGTTTTTTGGACAGTCAGGGAAATTGTCGTTGTGCTATTCTGTGCAAAAGCAATAATCCTCAACCATATTTAGAAATCCTTAAGTAAAGGGACAGAGAAGGACACCTGAAGGTAGCCCTTATTGCTTTTTTCCCATCTCCCTGCAGGCCATCTATTAGAATGTCTGGAAGGCAAACAAGGAGAGGCAGACAGTCAGGAGGCAATAAAAGAGGGCAAGCAGGCTCTGTGTCTGGGGGCAACAGTGCTGGTCGTGGACGCGGTGCATTGTCATCAGCACATGGCCATGGGACACGCTTGTCCTTCTTTTCGGCAGCTGGACATGTTGAGCCACATCATGCCGAAGACTTGGTAGAGTGGATGACCAAGCCCTCCTCCTCCTCCTCATCCTCTCTCACCCAGGCTCAGGGTACTGGCAAAGCAGCTGCCAAAGCGTCCTCTTCCCTGGTATCAATGTCAGACTCATCATCAGTCACTCCTTCCCTAGACCCACCATGTCCTCCTCCTGAGGAGTCCCCCGAACTGTTTGAGCACAGTGTTGGGTACATGCTCCAGGAGGATGCCCAGCGTTTCGAAGGGTCTGATGATGAAACCCAGCTACAGGAAGGCAGTAGCGTGAGAGCAGACAGAGGGGATGCTCAAGAAGGACACCAATCTGGCAGTCATGTTCCAGCAGCTGCAGCATACTGCCAGATTGGCTCCAGTGATGAGGAGGGAGGGGATGATGAGGTCACTGACTCCACGTGGGTGCCTAATAGGAGAGAGGAGGAGGAGGAGGATGAGGAGGAGGCACATCTCCAACGAGGCAGGATGCCCTTTGGTGGCCAGCGTAAGGGCAGTACACCGACGGAATCACACCGCAGAGCTCCGCCTGTGCAGGGCGCTGCCTCTGCCCGTCATTCAAAAAGTTCCTTGGTGTGGGCCTTTTTTGAGGCTAGTGCATCAGATCGCACAGCTGCTGTTTGCAACATATGTCTCAAGCGTATATCGCGTGGCCAAAACATCAGCCGCTTGGGTACCACATGCCTGACCAGACATATGTTGACCTGCCATGCAGCTCGTTGGCAAGCCTACCTCAAAGACCCACACCAAAGAACAAAGCGGACCTCTCCTTGCACCGCATCAGCTGGGATCTCCAACCCCACTATAACTTCAGTCCTCTCTGAAACATGCACTGAGAGGAATGAAGGTGTAGAATTAGGTGTGTCACAGCCAAGTACTTGCGGCCACTCTGCTAGCAGTACACCGACGTCCGATTCTAGCAGGCAAATTTCCCTGCCCCAGCTGCTGGACCGTCGAAAGAAGTTCACTCCCAGCCATCCACATGCCCAGCGGTTGAATGCTAGCTTGGCTAAATTGCTAGCGCTTCAACTGCTGCCTTTTCAGTTGGTAGACTCGGCCCCCTTCCGTGAGTTTGTGCAATGTGCGGTTCCTCAGTGGCAGGTTCCCAAACGCCACTTTTTCTCACGGAAGGCTATTCCGGCTCTCTACCGGCATGTGGAAGGCAATGTCTTGGCCTCGCTGGACAGGGCGGTCAGCGGTAAGGTGCATATTACCGCTGACTCATGGTCCAGCAGGCATGGACAGGGACGTTACCTTTCTTTCACGGCCCATTGGGTCACTCTTTTGGCAGCTGGGAAGGATGCAGGACAAGGTGCAGTAGTGTTGGAGGTTGTTCCACCGCCACGCCTCCAAAATGCTACTACTGGTTGTGACACACCTCTCTCCTCCACCCCCTCCTCTTCTTCTTCCTCCATGGCCTCTTCCTGTGGTTTGTCCTATGAACCAGCGGTGCTCCGTAGCCGTTCACGGGGCTACGCAAGTACGCAGGCAAAAAGATGCCATGCCGTGCTTGCGCTGGTGTGTTTGGGGGACAGAAGCCACACTGGGGCAGAGGTCCTGTCTGCTCTGCAGGGCCAGGCCGAGAGGTGGTTGACGCCACGCCAGCTTAAGCCAGGAATGGTGGTTTGCGACAATGGCACCAACCTCCTCTCCGCCCTCCGACAGGGACAACTGACCCATGTGCCCTGTGTGGCTCACGTCCTTAACCTGGTGGTGCAGCGGTTCTTGGGCAGGTACCCGGGCTTACAGGATGTCCTGAGGCAGGCCAGGAAAGTCTGTGTGCATTTCCGCAGATCTTATAATGCCAGTGCTCGCCTGGCTGAGCTGCAAAAGGAGTTGAACCTGCCCAAGAACCGCCTTATATGTGACATGCCCACCAGGTGGAACTCAACGTTGGCCATGCTGCAGCGGCTGCACACGCAGCAGAGGGCCATCAATGAGTACCTGTGCGACTACGGCACCAGGACAGGGTCAGGGGAGCTTGGTTTTTTTTCTCCACGCCAGTGGGGCATGATCAGGGATGCATGCACTGTCCTGGCACCATTTGAGGAGGCCACGAGGATGGTGAGCAGTGACAGTGCATGCATCAGTGACACTGTACCTCTTGTCCACCTGTTGGAGCACACGCTGCGTGGAATAATGGACAGGGCACTTGAGGCAGAACAGAGGCAGGAAGAGGAGGACTTCCTTGCCTCTCAAGGCCCCCTTTACCCAGACAGTGTTCCTTCTGTCCCACCCATCGCACAGGAAGAGGAAGAGGAGGAGGAGGAGGATTGTGTCAGCATGGAGGTGGAGGCTGGCACTCAGCATCATCAGCAGCAGTCTTTTAGGGATGATTTACAGTCCCAAGAAACCAGTGGACTTGTACGTGGCTGGGAGGAGGTGGCTGCGGATCATGTCGTCCTTAGTGACCCAGAGGACTCCGGAGCGAATGCCTCAGCAAACCTACGCTGCATGGCCTCCCTGATCCTGCAAAGTCTGCGGAAGGATCCTCGTATTCTTCGGATCAAGGAGAGGGACCATTACTGGCTGGCCACTCTCCTTGATCCACGGTACAAGGGTAAGGTTGCGGACCTTATGTTACCTTCGCAGAGGGAGCAGAGGATGAGACAACTCCGGGAGGCCTTGCAGAAAGGTCTGTGCAACGCGTTCCCAGAGACTGGGAGGTTACAAACTCCTGGTCCTGGACAACGAGTTGCTGAGGCTTCGGCCAGTCAAAGAAGGAGCGGTGGGGAAGGTGGCCGTCTGACCGATGCGTTCAGACAATTCTTTAGTCCGCAGCCCCAAAGTATGATCGGTTCCAGCAACCATCGCCAGCGTCTGATAAACATGGTGCAGGAATATCTAGGGGCAAGGTCAGACTTGGACACCTTCCCCACCGAAAATCCTCTGGCTTACTGGGTCTTGAGGATGGATCACTGGCCAGAGCTTGCACAGTATGCAATTGAGCTACTGGCCTGTCCTGCATCCAGCGTTCTTTCGGAACGCACATTCAGTGCTGCTGGAGGATTTGTCACGGATCACAGGGTGCGCCTGTCCACCGACTCGGTTGATCGACTGACTTTCATCAAGATGAACCAGTCTTGGATCACCACCAGCTACCACACACCTGATGCTGATATAACAGACTAATTGATTTTAACATGTCACATCCCTTCAAGACTGATGCTGATGCTGAGTGCCTGTGCTGTTATGTTGACTGGCTATCCTCCTCCTCCGAGTCCTCAATGATACGATTGATGATGATAGCTTGGAAGATCATTTTTGTTTATGGGTGCCGCCACCAGTGGCTAAGGCCCAATTTTTCAGCCCCTGTTTTACAGGGGCGTGTAATTACAATTTTTTTAGCAATAATTTGCCATAGGGCTCATTGCTGTGCTCCAAGTACAGTATCTGTGAGGGGTTGGAGTGTTGTGGCACCAGTGCCTAAGGCCCAATTTTTCAGCCCCTGTTTAACAGGGGCGTGTCATTACAATTTTTGAAGCAATACTTTGCAACAGGGCTCATTGCTGTGCTCCAAGTAACGTATCTGTGAGGGGTTGTAGTGTTGTGCCACCAGTGCCTAAGGCCCAATTTTTCAGCCCCTGTTCAACAGGGGCATGCAATTACAATTCTTGATCTAATAATTCACAGCAGGGCCCATTGCTGCACCCACCAAGAGTAACTCTGAGGGCTTACAGTGTTGTGGCAACGCCACCACCACCACCACCACCACGAAAGGCCCAATTTTTCAGCCCCTGTTCAAAAGGGGCATGTAATTACAATTCTTGATCTAATAATTCACAGCAGGGCCCATTCCTGCACCCACCAAGAGTAACTCTGAGGGCTTACAGTGTTGTGGCAACACCACCACCACCACCACCACGAAAGGCCCAATTTTTCAGCCCCTGTTCAAAAGGGGCATGTAATTACAATTCTTGATCTAATAATTCACAGCAGGGCCCATTCCTGCACCCACCAAGAGTAACTCTGAGGGCTTACAGTGTTGTGGCAACACCACCACCACCACCACCACCACGAAAGGCCCAATTTTTCAGCCCCTGTTCAAGAGGGGCATGCAATTACAATTCTTGATCTAATAATTCACAGCAGGGCCCATTGCTGCACCCACCAAGAGTAACTGTCAGGGCTTACAGTGTTGTGGCACCAGCACCACCATCAAAGGCCCAATTTTTACTACCACTGTTCAACAATTATATGTAATTAAAATTCCTGATATAATAGTTGACAGCAGGGCGTTCCAGCACCAACCAAGAGTAACTGTGAGTGCTTACAGTGTTGTGCCAACACCAACAACTAAGGGGCCTATTTCTGCAGAGTATATACGGCAGGTCCCTACTTTCAAACATCCAACTTACAAACGACTCCTACTTGCAAACGCAAGAAGACAACAGGAAGTGAGAGGAAATCTACCCCTAGGAAGGAAAATTCTCTCCTGTAAGAATAAATATGGGAGAAAGGTGTCTCCTCTGTACTGATGCTTTATCAGCAATCCTTGTTTCAAGAAAAACACCACATTTCAAAAACAGTTGACATTGGGACGGAAAGTGAGGTGAAATGTTCTGAACAGGGGCACAGACAGCAAAACAAATGTTACAGGGGTGATAACCCTTACCTATGTTTTCCAAAAAGTTTAAAAATAGATTTTTGGGCTGGAGCTACACTTCAACAATGTACCTGTTCAAAATTACAAACAGATTCTACATAAGAACAAACCTACAGTCCCTGTCTTGTATGCACCGCCTGTATACGGCTGTTCAGAGTATATAGGGCCTTTTTTATTTTATGTGCGGGGTTCCCCTTAATATCCATACAAGACCCAAAGGGGCTGGTAATGGGCTGGGGTAGGGGGGGGTCATGGGGTAGCTATGCCATTTTTCTTAAAGATTTTCATCCATATTACCGGGACCAGACATTACATTAAAGCCGCAAGCAGTTTTAAATGGCTTTTTTTTCCTTTAGAAGTGTCATTTTGTGCAGGGACAGTTCTAAACACGGGAAACACGTGGCACTTCACAGGCATACTTTAGACACCCCCCAGGTACGATATTTAAAGGAATATTTGACTTTTTTTTTTTCACTTTATGCATCATTAAAATGACTGCTCCCGAAAAACGACCGTTTTTAAAACTTCTTTTTGCATTGATACATGTCCCCTGGTGCAGAACCCGGGTTCCCAAACCCTTTTTAGGACAATAACATACATAATAGTTGTTATAATTAGCACTTTAGAATTCGAACGTTCGCATCCATTGTATTTAATAGGGTTCTAATGTTCGTACGAACTTTCGGTCCGTTCGCGGGTTCTGGTGCGAACCGAACCCGGGGGTGTTCGGCTCATCACTACTGCTGAATGGCATTCATCACAATGAGTTTTGCACATGCCACAAGACACAGACACACCCGTACACAGATGTGTGGCTGTGATTAATTCTGTGAGCAGAACTATGTTCATGCACTCACGTGGGTGCTCGCTCTAGAATCAAGCTATGCAAGCTGGGCTTGATCTTCCTGACAGATATGACCCTGTTACACCACAAACTAAATGAATGACAAAGTATTAAGGCTCCTCTGACATGGAAGTTGCACGACTTCCGATCCGACTTTGCCCTGCAACTTCATATCCGACTTCCATGCTACTTCAATAAATGGGATTCAACTTTAAGATGATTGCGACTTGTCCTTTGACCAATCAAAACAATTCCTTTGCTTCTGTTATGGAGAAAACCCCACGCCAAATTTATAAAAAAAGGGAGTCCCCCCCCCCCCAAATGCATACCAGGCCCTAGGAGTCTGGTATAGATCTTGAAGGGAAACTCCACGCCAAAATAAAAAAAAACGTTGTTGGTTCCCCCCCAAAAAAATCCATACCAGACCCTTATCCGAGCAAGCAGCCTGGCATGTCAGGAAAGGGGGGGGGTGTAAGCACACCCCCTCCTGGACCATACCAGGCCACATGCCCTCAAAGCACCTTCTCCCCATGTTGACGGAGACAAGGGTCTCTTCCCGACAACCCTGGGTGGTGGTTGTGGGGGTCTGCGGGCAGGGGGCTTATTGAAATTTGGATGCCCCCTTTAACAAGGGGACCCCCAGATCCTGGCACCCTCTCATGTGAATGAGTATAAGGTACACCAAAAAAAGTGTCAAGAAGAAAAAAAACACAGACACAGTTTTTGACAAGTCCTTTATTAAAAATTAAGAATGTCCCCCGTCATAGCTACAACGTGTTTTCTTTCTCTGGTTCCGCCACCGATGACTTCTTCCTCCAGTCTTCTCCCTCCGGTCTTCTCCCTTCCGCCGATGTCTTCTCCCTCCGGTGATGTCTTCTCCCTTTGGTGGTTCTCCCCCTCCTCACCAATGTTTATCTATGGTAGCCATGTGTGCAGTCCTCAATCTTATTACAGATGTATATTAATTTATTATTGCATATGTGATTCTGTATATCTCCTTTGATTGTCTATACAGGAAGCTATGTCCCATTGTTATGTACCTGGCAAATTCTAATAAATACTTTTTCTGTTAAAAAAAAATGTAATTGGATAATATATTTCTGTGCCCTAAAATTAACTTTAGTGTATTTTTACAGAAATTTTGTGTGTGAAATAAAAATTGGAACTACCGCCATTTTATTCTAAAAGGTGTCTACTTCCAGAAAATATATACTGTTTGAGGGTTTTAATAAATCTTCTTGCCTAAAATTACTTTTTAAACGTGTGCAAAAAAAAAAAAAGAAAAAATGGCTCTGGCAGGGTTAAAACATTGAACACAAGAAAATCTAAACATCCCCCAGTAAAGGAATTGTTCAAAATTCTTAATCCAGCACTGGCAGTCTACAACTTTCAGGACTCCTGGCTCCTGCTCTCGCATTACTGCTTCCCTAAATACCCAATCTTTTTTTTTCCAATCTTTTTTTTATTGAATTTTATTAAATAAAGTTTACTGAATTTTTACCAATAAACACAAGTACAATCAATATATAGGTCAGTAACATGGTTCCACAGTTCCCACCATCCATACATAATATGATACATCCAAAGACCGGTAAATACTCTTAAAGCAGAATCGCATTAAGGATGTAAAGTTACATACTGTACACATGCTAAGAAAAGGTGTTTTAACAGAAGATCGAACATTCGGTGTGAAATTTCCCCAAAAAAGTGAACCCAGAGTTCTATCCATTACTAGATCAACCGGTGCAAGACCTGGCACTGCTAGCCAATCCCCAAGAGCCTATAAAATTTTCTGGGGCATCCCTGATGCTGAAAAAAAAATTTCATGCCTGAGCGTATCACCCATACTAAGTACCCATTCTCTGTGAGTGGGGACCCTATCAGTTTTCCATTGTTGTAAGATAAGTCTATGGGCCTGAAATAGGGCTCTATTATCAGCTGGTTTCTGAATATCAGTCAGGCAAAGGTCATTCAGGATGCCTAGAAAACATCTAGATCAGTGATGGTGAACCTTGGCACGCCAGATGTTTTGGAACTATATTTCCCATGATGCTCATGCACTCTGCAGTGTAGTTGAGCACCATGGGAAATGTAATTCCCAAAAATCTGGGGTGCCAAGGTTCACCATCACTGATCTAGAGGGTTCAACCAGCACAGTAATGTGAAAGACCATATTAATTATGCTGATTACCCCAGTCCAGTAGCGATGAAGTTTAGGACATCACCATAGTAGATGGATAAGATCCCCTGGCATGGGGGCACACTTAGCCCAGAGGGGAGATTGCAAGATACCCATATGGTGCAGTTTCAAAGGAGTATAATGGGCCCGGAGAACAATATATAGTTGGGAAAGCCTCTGGGTAGTGTTAAGTGAGCTTTGTAGGACTATATCAAGAGCGTTATCCCAAAGTTCTTCTTCCACAGGGCCTATATCCTGTTCACCTTTCTCTTTAGCATTGCAACAATAATCTTCTAAATAAATAAGGATGAGCTCCGGCGTGTTCGCATAGGACCCGTGCAGAGCCGCCAGGAAGTCGGCACCACGCTGCGATAATGACAGGCAGGGAGACATTTCCCGATGCTCGGCTGCAGAGATCGGCGAAATGTCTCCCTTGCTGTGATTAGCGCAGCGCGGTGCTGACTTCCTGGCGGGCTCTACACGTGTCCTATGCGAACACGCCAGAGCTCATCCTTATAAATAAAGCGGGATTAGCATTGTATAAACCCTTTGGTATCCTGAACTGAGCAGATATATAAAAAAAAGATAATAGAGACCAATCTTTCATCAGCTCTCCATACATTGAGTTATGCCAAAGAGGGCTATAATCAGCAAACCCCTGTGACCCCTGTAGAGATGTCACTTTCAGCCAAACCAAATATTCAATCTTTAAGGAAATATTTAAACTTCAACACCTGTAAACTTTAAACCTATCCCTTGCAGTTGCCCACACTGCCAGGGTTAATTGCTTGTTTAGGTCTAGGGGACACAGAAAAGCAGATTTACTTTTACCCGCTCCTCCACGCTCTCATTAAATTCTTCCTGCTCGTACCGTGTGACCAGGCCATAGATCTCCATAAGCTGGATCCGATTGTGATTGGAAACCCCCTCACTACTGGAGCACCTGTCACCTTACCAGGTACCACGCTTAAAGCCCAGAAACTTTTCATATACGCTTAAAGCGGAACTTCAGTAATTTTATCTTCTGCCCTTGTTGTTTTAACTTTGGATAGTAAAACATTTTTTTTTTCTGCCAGTAAATACCTTATACAGCCCACTTCCTGTTTCTTGTCTGATAAAAAGCCTAGGCTTATGACATCATGTACAGCTCTCTCTCTCACTCTTGTGAGAGCTTGCCAGGAAGGGAGGAGGGGGTGAGTCATAAGAGGGTCAATGAGAGCTGCAGAGCTGGAGGTGTGCCTCTGTGTGTCTGTGTAAATCCAGGAAGTGAACAGGTAGCAGCTTCAGCTGCCCACAGTTAAAATGATTGCAGCCAGACTCAGTGGAGGGAGATTTCTGCAGCATATTTGGCAAGTACAAAATCACACTATATAAAAAATAATACGCAAAGTGGTTGGAGGGAAGCTTCAGAATGGCAAAGATGTTTTTATTACAAATTATGTGTGCAGACTGCAGTTCCTCTTTAACTCTTTCTCCCCTCAGCCTGGGCCAGCAGCAATAAACAACCTGCCCACAAGTATGTTAGTTAAGAGGAGGGAGAGGGGGAGGAGGAGAGAGGAGCAGGGGAGTGCCTTAGCATCCTGAGCTGTGTGTTTCTACTGATGCGCACAGTGTAGGCAGACACGACAACAGACCCTGCATGCAAGGGTGGCTCCAAAGGATGCTGCAAGAAAAATGCGCCACCCTGAAACAGGAAAACTGGGGCAGATGTAATGGCACCAGCTTAAAGGATAAGTTTACCTTTCATAACATGTTAGATGTTACACTCATTCACAGTGTTCTGTAAATGGAAAACTACAAGTCCGTACAGCCTCAGTGTGTATTGGGTTGCCGTACATGGCATCAGCGATACTGATCTCCGGTGCAATGCTTTACAGGCTCTTGCAACAAAAAATAATAAATGTAAATTTTTTTACCTTCAATATGTGTATTTATTATTTTTTGTAAAAAGGTGAACTTACCCTTTTAAACAGGAACATAGGCAAGGATTAAATAATAAAGGGGCTGCAAAAAAGGGGGCTTAACCACTTACCGCAAACCGCCGTAGCTGTACGTCGGTACTTTGATGTAGAATACCGGGGTTATGGCAGCAGATAGCTGTCATAATCCCAATATTTTCTGCAATGGTGGGCAATCCTCTTTAAGATAAAAGTGGTCTACGCGGCGGATTAACCCCAAGATCACTGTTAATCGGGGGCAGGAGAGATGCCCACCCCCCTCCCACCACGTTCCAGTCATCTCCACTGCTTACCAGACCCGCCGGTATTGGCGGAGACGATCCGATCCTTTCCCCTCAGAGGCTGTGAGTCGAGTGAGGGAATGATGGCCTCCACTCGACTCAATGACGATGGATGACGGAAGCGACGTCAAATGGCACTTCCGTCCAATGGCCTTAAAAGGGGAATTTTTTTTTATTTAAAAAAAAAAAGACATTTTTTTTTTTTTTTTTAAATTGACCCCAGATCTCACATTAAGGAGGTCCTGACATGCTTTTTCTCTATTACAAGGAATGTATACATTCCTTGTAACAGGAATAAAAGTGATCCAAAAAATTATTATTATTTTTTTTTTTTTTTAATTGACCCCAGATCTCACATTAAGGAGGTCCTGACATGCTTTTTTTCTATTACAAGGAATGTTTACATTCCTTGTAATAGGAATAAAAGTGATCCAATTTTTTTTTATCTTTTTAAAGGAACAGTGTAAAAAAAAAGTATAATAAATAAGGAAAAGAAAAAAATTAAAAGCACCCTGTCCCGCCGTGCTCCAGCGCAGAAGCGAACGCATACGCAAGTCACGCCGCATATGTAAACGATGTTCAAACCACACGTGAGGTATCGCCGCGATCGTTAGAGCGAGAGAATTAAATCTAGCAAAAGACCTCCTCTATAACTTAAAACTGGTAACCTGTAGAATTTTTTAAACGTCGCCTATGGAGATTTTTAAGGGTCAAAGTTTGTCGCCATTCCACGAGAATTTTGAAGCATGACATTATCTTTCACAATACAAAAAAAAATAATTGGGCTAACTTTACTGTTTTCTTATTTAACCACTTACGGGCCGCCCGCCGCAGGAATACGTCGGTAGTTTGATGAGGAATACCGTTGTTATGGTAGTAGCTAGCTACCATAACCCTGGTATCTTCTTCAAGAGCAAGCGGTCCTCTTTCAGATAATCCTTGTAATAGGAATAAAAGTGACCCAAAATTTGTTTTTTTTAAAAACAGTGTCAAAATAAAAAAATGAAAGTAAAATAAATAAGAAACATTTATTAATTTTTTTAAAGTACCCTGTTCCGACGAGCTGAAGCGAACGCATACGTGAGCAGCGCCCGCATATAAAAACGGTGTTCAAACCACACATGTGAGGTGTCGCCGCGATCATTAGAGCGAGAGCAATAATTCTAGCACTAGACCCCCTCTGTAACTCAAGACATGCAACCTGTAGAATTTGAAACGTCACTTATGGAGATTTTTAAGGGTAAAATTTGTCACCATTCCATGAGGGGGCACAACTTTGAAGCGTGACATGTTGGATATCAATTTACTCGTAACATTATCTTTCACAATACCAAAAAAAAAATTGCATTTGTAAAAACCGCTGCGCAAATACGGTGTGATATAAAGTATTGCAACAACCGCCATTTTATTCTCTAGGGCAGGGATCCTCAAACTACGGCCCTCCAGCTGTTGCGGAAATACAAATACCATGAGGAATTGCAAAACTCTGAGGCCTCGTACACACGACCGATTTTCTCGTCGTAAAAAACACGTCGTTTTTTTCGACGAGATTCTTGTTAAGCTTGTCGATTTTCTCGTCAAGCTTTCTATGCGTACACACTGTCATTTCCCAATTTCCTCGTGGTTCTCTGCGCTCACGTCCAGCACGTACGACGGCACTATAAAGGGGAAGATCTTTTTTCTTGGCGCCACCCCTTGGGCTGCTTTTGCTGATCTCGTGTTACCGCGTGTGAAGTAAAAGTTTGGGAAGAGACGATTCGCGCTTTTCAGTCTTCGTGCTTTCAGTTCGTTTTAGCGTGATGAATGTGCTATTTCCATTACGAAGGCTTGTTTTACCAGAAGATGCGCTCCCGTCTCATACTTGATTCTGAGCATGCGCGCTTTTGGAAGAGTCGTAAAAGCATACACACGAACCATTTTCTCGTCACAAAACAGGCCGACGAGAAACACGACGAGGAAATCTGGACTCCTGACGAGAAAATAGAGAGCAGGTTCTCTATTTTCTCGTCGAGATTCTCGTCAAGTTTCTCGTCGTAAAACCATACACACGAACGTTTTTCTAGACAAAAAAACTCTCGCGGCACTTTTCTTGACTGTTTACGACGAGAAAATTGGTCGTGTGTACGAGGCCTGACATTCACAGACATGACTAGGCATGATGGGAATTGTAGTTCCTGAACACCTGGAGGGCCGTAGTTTGAAGCTCTAGGGTTTTAGAAAAAAAATATATATAATGTTTGTAGGGTTCTAAGTAATTTTCTAGCAAAAAAAAACAGTTTTTAACTTGTAAACACCAAATCTCGGAAAGAGGCTTGGTCCTTAAGTGGTTAATATATTTTTTTCTTTTTTCCCAAAAAAATTGCGTTTGTAAAAATCGCTGTGATATAAAGTATTGCAACGACCGCCATTTTATTCTCTAGAGTGTTTTATTCTCTAGAGCAGGGGTGTCGAACTCAATTTAATCGAGGGCCGCATCAGCATTATGATTGTCCTCAAAAGGGCCGGTTGTATCTGTACCTAGATGTCCAGCGCATCCCCTCCCCTTACATTAGATGTTAAGAGCCACCCCACCATCAGAAGTTGAGTCCCCCACTCTCCCTTACATCACAGTGCACCCCCCTTTCCTTATGCTGCTACTGGGAAAAAGCTGGGTGCTTTGCTTGAAAGCAGAAAATAAGGGTCGGGAGTAGGACCAGAGGAGGGCTGGAGCTCTCCTGCAGCTGCAGGAGAGGTGCGAGGGCCGGATTCGGCCCGCGGGCCTTATGTTTGACACCTGGTGTCAAACATAAGGCCCACGGGCCAAATCCGGCCCTCCAGGCCATTTCATGTGGCCCTTGCACCTCTTCTGCAGTTGCAGGAGAGCTCTGGTCCTCCTCCAGACCCTCACTTTCTGCTTTCAAGCAATGCATCCAGCTTCTTCCCAGCAGCAGCATAAGGAAAGGGGGGTGCGCTGTGATGTAAGGGAGAATGGGGGACTCAACTTCTGATGGTGGGGTGGCTCTTGACATCTAGTGTAAAGGGGAGGGGGTGCGCTGGACATCTAATCTTACAGATACAACTGGCCTTTTTGAGGGAAATCATAATGCTGATGCGGCCCTCGATGAAATTGAGTTTGACACCCCTGCTCTAGAGTGTGTAGCACACGGATCTTTTTCCCCCTCTTACCTTCTCAAGCAGGGGGATAAGACACACCATGCCACATGCCCGTGTCCTCTAGATTATAAAGGTCAGGTGGTGTTACATACTTGGGTCCCGCAGCGAACTGCTCCCTTCTTCTAGTTCTCCCCTCTATGTTTATAGAGGCGAGTCTTTATCTTTCCCAAATGAGGTCAATGTCCACACAACATATCAACTCCAACATGAGTTTATTTTATCTTGCTTCCAGGAACCAGAGAGTTGAAGTAAGAGAAAGAGGTTAGCAGATAGAAGTGGATTCAGGCACACTCTTGGCTTCGTCACTACTCGATCCCGAGTGGGTAAAGCTCACCCGGATAGTCACTCAATAGCACTAGCAGCCGGCGTGATGCTGGAACAATGACTCAGTCCCCTCCAAGGACCAAATCAAGGAGATCCCTCCTGAACTTTCAACACTCCGCAGAGGCAGTCTGCGAAGCAAGGAATCCTTCCCTCCGACAGGTCACCAGGCCTTTCCTGAGTCAGCAATACTCTATTACTCGCCCTCTTGTTATGGGATCGATCCTCCCCTGGTTTCCTCTGTGTCAGAGTGGTTACCCTCACGCGGGTTCCCTGGGACTCCTCTTCGGTTGTAGACCCAGTCAAAGGTACCGGGCCTACCTGGAACTCTGTAGCCTCAGGCTGAAGGTGCCCGAGACTCCTCGACCAAGATGGGGCACACCCCTCCTCTGAGGGGTAGCTCCCTTTGGGCAGTGGGTCCCGGAATTTGCTCTCATCCGGGCATGGGCCCCGGGAATTGGCTCCCTGTATAATGGCGTCTGCCCCTTATATATCCGCTCCCAGCATGCACAGCAGGCCAGAACCGCCCACCAACGGCAGCCGAGAAAGGACATCCAATACCTACTCCATCATCTGTGGTTCAACCCCGGGTATTGGTGACAGCACCACCTATACGCCCAAAGGGGAACTGCACGCCAGGTGACACAGCAGTAAGACAGAGTTCAAATAATTAGGAGACCCGAGCCAAACTTCTGCTCTGGTCACCCCTAAATTTAGGTATAGCGGGGTTAAATTTGGGGACCCCGCTACAAGTGTCTGAAAAAATATATATAAAAAATATATATATATAGATATATATATAGATATATATATATATATATATCTATATATATATAATGTTTGGGGTTCTGAGTAATTTTCTAGCAAAAAAAATAAAAAATGATTTAAACAACAAGTTTGAAATAAAGGCTCGGCCCTTAAGTGGTTAATATCACTTTAAATTGCCAGCCATTGATTGGCCAGCTATAGAGAGGAGATCCCCATGTACAGCAAGGCTCTGTAGACCAGCACTGACTCAGGTGTCCTGTGCCTGCCTTCTCAGGCTCACCAGCAGATGGCGATCTCCTTCCCCCTGATTGCAGAAGAAGAATGTCACCTATCCTGGTTTTCCAAGCCAGAGGGGGAGGGTGGCCAGGCTGGTGATGTCATGAACCTGTCGTGCAAGTGCAGGCGGACTAGCAGGAGGGGAGAGGGTGTGTAGCTGCTGTGCATGCATTACCTGTCTCTATACACCTTCCTGCCTGCTGATCACAGCTACACAGCCCTTCCTGCTGGATCCCAGGGGCTGCTGGGACCATCCTGTGCCAAACCCAAGACAGGTAAGTGGCAGCACCACCTCCTCCTCCACCCTACATCATGTCACCCAGGGACATGGGCACAGCTGATCGTCCATATTCCTGCTTCCTCTGTGTGTGATCAGATCTGTGCTCTGGACTGATACATTGTATGGCATTCTCTCTGCATGCTTTTTATTTCATTTCTGTGGATCTGTAATCTATAGGAGGGGGTGGGGGATTTGTAAATATTAACACTTTCACTTCTGGGAGAGGGTCCGGCAGATAGATGCCCCCCCCCCTAGTGAAAAGGGATTAATGATTACATTGTGAAAAGCAGAGATCCTGGGAGGAGGAGTGGTTTGGGTTTAAAGGGATCAAAATATTGCAGCTGCATCACATCTGTATCACCCGGCATGTCCTGTGCTGTGCGCCTCTACTTGTCTGTGACCCCCCCAAAAGAAAAGATCTGATGGATGATCTGCTGTTACATTGTGTCTGTGCCAGTGAATAATACATGAGATTGCTGGGTTTGGTCACTGCAGGGCCCTGTGATTCTGTAATTCACTACTGGGGGGGGGGGGGGGGGGGGAGAGAATTGGGGGGGGGGGGGGTGAGCCGGCTGGATTTGGCAGATGTCTCTTCCCAAGGCATGGTTTGATTTCTTCCACCCACACTGCTTGTCTGGCCGCAGCCTGTGTTTGTGTTTCCATCACACTCTGTGCTGTGACTTTATATTCCTCCCTGATGACAGGAGGCGAAGGAGAGAGGCCTGAACGCAGGATCGAGGGGGGGGGGGGGGGCGAGCAGATCCGCCTTGTGGTTGTAAGCCTTCAAGTGTACCTGTCATCGCCCGGTGCAGGTCAGGCGGGTACTTTAGGGGCTCACGCACACGGGCGTAACAAGGACCCCCTATGTTCAGATCCGTACAGCGCATCGCTTTATTACTAATCTGAAAGCAGCAGTGCAGTATATATTACGGGCCTGGGTACACCGCTGCGTTGTGCTCAGTAATGTTGCGCTGCATAAAATGAATGTATAGAATTCTGCGTCCGCTGTCAGTATTTCTGCGTTATTTACGTGTATACGCATGTATATGGTGGGATTGAAAATTGAGCCAGAACAGGGGATCTTAACCTGGGGTCCATGGACCACCTAAGGGTCCATAGATGGGTTTCAGGAGGTCCATGAGGGTCAGATAAAAAAAAAAAAATAACATTTACATTCATTATACAGCCCCCTACCTCACCCCAATCAATGATTTCCCATTGAAAGAAATGAATGAAAACGCACCCTGCCACTGGCTTATATCACTGACCGCTAAACGCCTCTTGACTCATCGTTGGCCCATGTTTACCATTTCAGTCTCCATACTTGTCTAATGGTCTAGTGCTGGCATTTTCTTCAGGCCTCTCCATTTGCCGGGAACAGGCCGTAATCCTGGCGCTCATAGACTGGGCCGGGCCTGTAAGCTGAACTCCGTGCTGGAGAAGACAGTGAGCAGACAGGTAGGGGCAGAGGAGAAAGTGCATGTCCCTTTTGCAATAAAAGCCTCCATGCTCATTTTTTTTTTTTCAGCTGGACTTTAGTTCCGCTTTGAATTTGTATCATTGTGGGGTCCATAACTTTTATCCGATTTCTTAAAGGGGGGTCTGTGACTCAGCTGAATGAAGGCTACAACGCAGGCTTTCTTTACAGGGAGGACGTCATATGACGTCTCCCGTAATCCTGCGGCATGCAGGCAGCACACTCTGTGGTCGATGAGAACTTTGGTCTCAGCAGATCACAGATCGGAATAAATGGCCAATCAAAGCGGCCCTTTACAATGGGATCAGCTGTGTTCAATGACAGCTGATCAATATGTAAACGGAAGACGGTTATCGGCACTCCTTTCCTCACGCTGTCAGATCGATAACCAGCTTCTGTTAAAGGGACATCTACACTGATAATCAGCGTCCTGATTATCAGTGCAGTCCCATTAGTGCCCACCAGTGCTGCCCATTAGTGCCCACCAGTGCTGCCAATCAGTGCCTCCTCATCGGTATCACCTATTAGTGCTGCCTTATCGGCACAAATCAGTGAAAGAGAGAAAAAGGACCCGTTTGCAAAATGTTATATGTTAATTAATTAAATCAATTATTATTTAATTAATTAAATGTTTGTTTTTTTTTTTTTAATTGTTCGGTCCTTTTTTATTTGTTTAGCAAAAAATAATAAACCCTGGTGATTAAATACCACCAAAGGAAAGCTCTATTTGTGTGAAAAAAAATGATAAAAATCTAATTTGGGTAAAGTGTTGCATGACTGCGCAATTGTCATTTAAAGTGTGACAGCGCTGAAAGCTAAAAATTGGCCTGGGCAGGAAGGGGGTAAAAAGTGCCCCGTAGGCAAGTGGTTAAGAACCGCTACGCTAGAAGAATAGACAAAGAATTTTACAGATGTGAACATTTTACGGATTTTTACATGACTAATGCCGTGTACACACGATCGGTTTTACCGATGAAAACGGTCCGATGGACTTTTCTCATCGGACAAACCGATCGTGTATGGGCCCCATCAGTCTTTTTTCCATCGGTGAGAAAAAATAGAACATGTTTTAAATTTATTTGATGGGGAAAAAAACGATAGCAAATTCCGATCGTCTGTGTGGAACTCCATCGGTGAAAAAACCCACGCATGCTCAGAATCAAGTCGACGCATGCTCAGAAGCGTTGAACTCAATTTTTCTCGGCTCATCGGAGTGTTTTACATCACAGCGTTTGAGACGGTCGGATTTTTGACTGATGGTGTGTAGGCAAGACTGATGGAAGTCGGCTTCATCAGATTTCCGATGGAAAAATCCATCGGATTAGAATCCATAGGAAATCCGATCGTGTGTACAGGGCTTTAGGCTCTGTTTCCACTACTGCGAGTTGTTGTGCGACTGGACACGTGGAGTTGCATGACAAGTCAAAACCCATGTATTTCAATGGTCCCCGCTCTAACTGGTATGACAGAAGTCGCAGCGACTCCAAAAAAGGTTCTTGCACTACTTTGTTCCGACTTCGGTGTGACTTGTTCTCACGTGGTTTTCACCGGTTGCATGACATCGCATTGCGAAGTCGCATTGTAAATCGCGCGACTTTGGGGTTGCAATAGTGGAAACGTAGCCATTCACGGTGCGATAAAACTGAACGATTGATTTCTGATTCAACAAAATGATCCAACCAAACATCAATCAAGATGATCAGTTTGGGCAGAAAAAATAGTTCATGCAGGGTTGATCGATGGTGTTTTTTTCACAGCCTTGTGAATCGCCTACAATTGATCGCCATCTAATGAAGCTGTAGGTCCATTTTTGTCCACCACAACAGATAGTCTTGGGTCGATCAAAACTGTCACTACCTCTCCTCCATCGCTCAGCAATGCCATTTTTTGTCTTATTTAATCAGTGTCTGATTCTATCATTTTGTTAAATCGGACATTAATCGTTCAGTTTTATCACATCATGTATGAACATTATAAGGCCTCATGAACAGCAGCATAAAATGTGGGTGTATTTCCCTGCCTGGGTGCTTAAGGTGCTGCATATAGCCATCCATAATGATTAATGGCTGTAGATGGGCATACATGTTGATGAATTAATAATTAATTATAAGCCTTTTTTTCCCTGGGGGCTCAAAACGCTTCATCTGCTGTATGGGCAGATGGTGAGGCCGCCATCTTGGACGCACTCAGAATATGCTAAAGCCAATTGGCCTACCAGTGTGTCTTTGGAGTATGGGACAAAACTCATGCAGATAGTTTATTTAATAGGACATGAACCAAGGAACCCAGTGTTTGAAGGCAGAAGTGCTAACAAATGAGCCACTGCATGCCCAAGAGCCACAGGTCCATAATAAACAATGACTGTATTTGCCAATACGTGCATAAACATGCTTGTGTATAAAGATATACCACCCTAAACGTGGACGGTCTGTCTGTACTGGAGGAATGTAAATAAAAAGAAGGCACTGGCCTAATGCATTATCCAACAAATTTATTAAAAAGATGTCTACTCACAAACAGACTTGTAAACTCGCTCATCGAGCCACATGAGTGGCTAGTCCCTCTCAAATTGCTTGGACTACCAGACCAAGGTAGGGGGCCCTAGATGGGACCCTGCTTACTGACGCATTTCAGAGGACCAAACTTCTTCCTCAGAGCTCTGAGGAAGAAGGTCGATCCTTCAAAACGCGTCAGATAGTAGGGTTCCATTAAGGAACCCCTACCTTGGTCTGGTAGTCCAAGCAATTTGAGAGGGACTAGCCGCTCATGTGGCTCTATGAGCAAGTTTACAAGTCTGCTTGTGAGTAGACATCTTTTTGGTTTTATCAGATGTTTTTAATAAATTTGTTGGATAATGCACTAGGCCAGTGCGCCCTCTTTCTTTTTATTTATATTCCTCCAGCATGGCCAGGACGACTCCAGTCCTAAAGGGCAGCAAGGCATCCCGAGGAATTATCAATTTTTTGACCTGGTTATAGAGCACCATGAAGTCAGTTCGCTGATGCGCAGGAGTATGTTTCATCTGAATGTCTGTACGCATGCATTTTGTGTATGCAAGTACTGGCACATATGTCCCCCCTTCCGCCCTGCCCACAACCTCTTGGGACCAGTCACAGGACGCAGGACACTGCAGAACATTTCACAAAGTGCAGCACAACTCGCGCATGCGCAGTGGGAAGCGGGCTGTGAAGCTGCTAGCAGTCATGCTGGCGCAGGGGACCTAAAGATCAGCAAAGAACCGGTTCGGGTGAGGATGGCACTGAATCCTTAAGGCCTATACACGATCCGAAAATCGTACAAGAAGCATAGCTTTCAAATCGATCGTATCATAATTGGATCGTTAGTACACAGCTTTTGAGAGCCGAATGTGACAGTTCATCCGATTATTTTCCGATTGGTCAAGCAGGAAAATATTTTTTGTACGATACAAAATCGTACGATTTTTATTTAATCAGAACAGTTCTCATTCAAAAATACAATACACTACAACACATGACATCACGTCCGATTGTTTTATTCTGTCGTACGAGAATTTTCGTAACTAGTAAACTCTTCATGTTCGATATGCGACTAGCATGCAAAAAAAAAAACCGGATGATCTGTTGTACGATTTTAGAACTGTGTGTACGGGGCTTTAGACAGGTAAGTGTCCTTCTATTAAAAGTCAGCAGCTACAGTATTTGTGGCTGCTGACTTTGAATTATTTTTCTAAAGACTGAAGAACTTCTTTAAACACTTCAGCCCTAACCACACTTCATTACTTTAACTGACAATTGCGCGGTAGTGCGACGGTGTACTCAAAGAAGATTTATGTCCTTTTTTTCCCACAAATAGTTTTCTTTTGGTGGTATTTGATCACCTCTGCATTTATTTTTTATAAAACATCAAATAAAAATGTTAAAAAAAAAAATTCTTCAAACATTTAGGCCAATATGTATTCTGCTACATATTTTTGGTAAAAAAAATCCCAATAAGCGTATATTGGTTTGTGCAAAAGTTATAACGTCTAGAAACTCGGGAAGATTTTTATTCGTTTTTATTTTTTATGTTTTTACTAGTATTGGCGGTGATCAGTGGCTTCTAGCGGGACTGCGATATTGCAGCGGTCTTTCGGACACTAACTGACACTTTTTGCGGACCAGTGAAAAAATATGCACTGTCATGTACGAATGACACTGACTGGGAAGGGGTTAACGGGGCAATCAAAGGGTTAACTGTGTGCCCGGCCTGTGTTTTTACTAGTGTGGGAGGTGCTTTTACTAGGGGAAGACATGGGTGCTTTGCAGAGACACAGGATCCATGCCTTCCCTCCTGTCGGAACGGCGATCTGCCTTGTTTACATAGGCAGAGCGCCGTTCTGTCTCTCTGCAGGAGGATCGGCGGATGCCGGCGAACATTGACTCCGCTGATCAGCTCCCGCTGTGTATAATCACGGCGGGAGCGAGCCAGCGGCGGCGCACATTTGTGCCTGCTACCCGTAAGTGCAGGATCGTGTGTGTGTGTGTGTGTGTGTGTGTGTGTGTGTGTACCTTATTCTGCGCACAGCAGCCGCCCTGTAGCAGTAAAACTGCATGCGTGTATGACAGCCTTAGTCTGGGCTCCAGCCAGGCCACGCTCCCAACGTGTTTTTACTCTGCCCCCATACTTTGAAACAATACGAGGAAAGCAACTTCTTTAATTTAAACTTTGTGAGAATACAATAAACTAAGGGTGAAACTTTTTTTTTTTATTCACTTTGAATAAGGGAGGATTATAACCCCTATCAATTTTATTTTTGCCATCTGTGTCCCATTGAGGAGATTTCCGTTCACTTCCTGTCCCATAGCCAAAACAGGAAGTGAGAGGAAATCCCTCCAAAGCGAGGAAATCCCCAGTGTTCTCATTGAGAGTTCACCTACTCCTGTTCCCAAATTTTGGGATTTTCTTTTGAGTTTCAAGGCTCAGTGCCTTCTGATTTGAGCAGTGCTACTTGGTCTGGCTGAGAGCTGGAAAGGCCCATTGGAATAGCACTATCATTTTGGGACCTCACTGTGGGAACGAGCACTAGGCCACATCACCCTCCCTTTTTTTTTTTTTTTTTTTTTGCACCTCACCTCATAAGCTAGGCCTTTTGGCTGAGACCGGGGCAATTTTCGTTACCAGGCCACAAGGCCCCATTTTTTTTAGCACCTATTTATTTTACTCTGTATGTGTTTATTTCATCCTTCTTCTTTTTTTTTTTTTTGTGTATTATTTTTCACTCCACAAAATGGTAGGTTGTAGGTCTTCAGGCCTGAAATCTAGGGGGAGGATGTGTGGCCATTTGGCCATTTGGTTTAATCCCTCTTAGGGAGAGCCCTTACCCAGTACTTGGTGGTCAGGTTCAGGCAGCCATGAGGTGAGGGGTCCCCCAGGCTTTTTGCCTAGGTGGGCCAAAGTATCCTTGCCCTGCGGACAAAAAAGGTCCCTTTTTTTTTTTTTTTTTTTGTGTGTGTATTCCACATGCACTTTTTCTGGCCGTTACTTTCCACAACTATCGTCCCATAAGATTATGTGAACATGTACTGTAGTATATTTTAGACATGTTATTTATCTGTAAATGACTACCTTGTGTAGATATCCAAAAGCCCTCAGATTGATGCTGGGCACCGCCATTTTGGTTTTTAGGAGCTCCAATTAAAGCCTATAGGGCCCAGAAATGTGTGATTCTGCCCTAAAAAAAAGTTAATGTACTTTTCTGCACAATTTGCAGCACTCCGGTGTGAATGGGCACCATTCAGTACAATGGAAATCTTTGTTGGGTAGTGTCGTGCTTCAGAAACGTGCAACAAATCGCTTCTGGATGGGGGCTAAGGCTTGTTTCTAGAGGTATTTGTTTTCCTTTGTTTACTGACATTTCAGGTAAATGAGGTCTCTGAAGGAGGATTACATATGCAGTAGCCCAGGGCCTGTAATTTTGTCCAGAATGGGGTGTAGACCTCATTTGGGGCTCCTTTACACGTGGCGCTTTACTGCGGGTCCGTTTTTCCCTGCACAGGGATGCACAGATTTTGCGTACATCCCCATGCTGGTGTCCTATTGATTTTTATTGGACCTAGCCGCTGTGTCATAATATGAAGTGCGGGTCCCCAAACACATACAGGGTGCATTCGGGGATGTGCACTGACCTGCATGTCATATTAGGACACTCCCAATAGAAATTAATGGGAAGCCAGCGCGGGGATGCACCCAACACCTGTGCCAGAAAAACACGGACCTGCGTGGGGTTTACATTATCCTTGAGGCTCATGGGGGGCAATTAAACAGGTGGTTGATCTGCCCTTTGCAGGCTGGGACCGTTGGCCCCATTGGTGTAGCAAAAAAGGTCTTGTGCTAGCTGCCCTAACTATGGCTACTGCTCCCAGTCAGCCCTCTTCAGGCCCTGTCCTGGCTACAGCTGCCTCTTCCACCACAGTCCACACTTCTGGTCCTGCACCCATCTCAGACTGCAAACTCCCAGTCCTCCTGACTGTGCCTCACTCACCAGCCCTCCTGGCTGCGACCTCTCCTTGCTCTGCCCTCCTTGCTGCGACTCTCTTGCTGTCCTCTCCTTGCTCTCTCTTGTGCCCCTGGTCCAGGTAGGGTGACCACATTTCCAAACTGCCATTCAGGGACACCCCCCACCCCCTCCCCAAAAAAATATGATTTCATAGAGTGCTAGGAGGAAGTGATGATGTCACTTTGGAACAGCGGTCCCCAACCTTTTTTGCATGGGGGAACGGTTTTGTGGAAGGGGGGAGGAATGTAGTCTCTGGGTTGACAGGGAATTCGGTGGCGGGTGATTTGTCGGGTGAATGGCTGATGTCAGCACTTAAATCATCCCGACACTATGCTTGATATGGTGTCAGGATGATCAAATCACATTATTTCTATTACTACATAGTAATATATAAAATAAAGTAGTTCAACTCACCATAATGCAGAATCAGTGGGAACCCTAAGCTTCTCACTTGCAACCAGATACAGCATGCCACCGTCGCCTGCCCCCAGTTGCAGCTTGTCACTTGCCACCGTCGTCAACTGCCAGATGAAGTGTGTCACTTGCCATCCGATGCAGTTTGTCGCTTGCCACCCGTAGCCTTCCACCAGATGCTGTGTGCCACTTGCCACCAAAAGCCTGCCACTAGATGCAGTGTCACTTGCCAGCCAATAGCGAGGGTGTATATTGCGGGGTGCAGGGTTCTGTAAAGGGGTGCAGGGTACTGTGGGTTGGGGGCAGGGTTCTGTAAAGGGGTGCAGGGTACTATGGGTTGGGGGCAAGGTTCTGTGGAGGGGTGCAGGGTACTATGGGTTGGTGCAGGGTTCTGTGGAGGGGTGCAGGGTACTATGGGTTGGGGGCAGGGTTCTGTGGAGGGGGGCAGGGTACTATGGGTTGGGTTGCAGAGTACTATGGGTTGGGTTGCAGAGTACTATGGGTTGGGTTGCAGAGTACTATGGGTTGGGTTGCAGAGTACTATGGGTTGGGGTGCAGGGTACTATGGGTTGGGGCAGGACTATGGGGAGGGGTGCAGGGTTCTGTGGAGGGGTGCAGGGTACTATGGGTTGGGGTTCAGGGTTCTGTGGAGGGGTGCAGGGTACTATGGGTTGGGGTGCAGGGTTCTGTGGAGGGGTGCAGGGTACTATGGGTTGGGGGTAGGGTCCTGTGGAGGGGTGCAGGGTACTATGGGTTGGGGGCAGGGTTCTGTGGAGGGGGCAGGGTACTATGGGTTGGGGCAGGGTTCTGTGGTGGGGTGCAGGGTTCTGTGGAGGGGTACAGGGTACTATGGGTTGGGGGCAGGGTTCTGTGGAGGGGGGCAGGGTACTATGGGTTGGGTTGCAGAGTACTATGGGTTGGGTTGCAGAGTACTATGGGTTGGGTTGCAGAGTACTATGGGTTGGGTTGCAGAGTACTATGGGTTGGGTTGCAGAGTACTATGGGTTGGGTTGCAGAGTACTATGGGTTGGGTTGCA
Organism: Rana muscosa; assembly: GCA_029206835.1. Taxonomy (NCBI): domain Eukaryota; kingdom Metazoa; phylum Chordata; class Amphibia; order Anura; family Ranidae; genus Rana; species Rana muscosa. The sequence continues at coordinate 185,814,408 of CM055126.1, read as the reverse complement.
GAGTACTATGGGTTGGGTTGCAGGGTTCTGTGGAGGGGTGCAGGGTACTATGGGTTGGGGGCAGGGTACTATGGGTTGGAGGCAGACTTCTGTGGAGGGGTGCAGGGTACTATGGGTTGGGTGCAGGGTTCTGTAAAGGGGTGCAGGGTACTATGGGTTGGGGGCAGGGTTCTGTGGAGGGGTGCAGGGTACTATGGGTTGGGGGCAGGGTTCTGTGGAGGGGTGCAGGGTACTATGGGTTGGGGGCAGGGTTCTGTGGAGGGGTGCAGGGTACTATGGGTTGGGGGCAGGGTTCTGTGGATGGGTGCAGGGTACTATGGGTTGGGGCAGGGTTCTGTAGAGTAGAGGGGTGATGGCTGGGTGCAGGGTAGATGGGGAGGTAGAGGAAGAAGGGAGGGCTTCCACACAGGGTTCAATGGAGGAGTAGAGGGCAGAGGACAGTGTCAGAGGGGACCCTGGATATTGCACAGCCTGGAATGGTGGGGAAGTTAGCAGCTGGAGGTGAACAAGCACCTAGGAGGGACCTGAGGACTGGGAAGCACGGGAGGGGCTCAGAGACACAGACACAGGCAGCGCCCCGCCCCCATTTCGGTCACGAGAGACGAGCAGTGCCAGAACACCGTTCAGCCTTACACTGCACGTCTGGCAGGGAGCCATCACCGCTATCCCCGACCTACACCTCCATCCACTCACTGTACTAATAACCCACTGCCTGCCCCGCTCCTCCACGAAATCACCACCTACAGTACTACCTTCCTATTAGCAGAGCCGAGCAAGAGGGCGGGAGGAGCTGTTATGAAAAGATTCCCCCAATCCTGCTGACTGTGCAGCTCTCCCGCCCCCTTGCTCTGCTGATAGGATGAAATAGTTGGTGGGGCGGGAGAGCCAGGAAGAGAGGAGACAGACCGACATGGCCACACAGAATTATGAACGGCTGAATCGGCCGTGTCAATTTCATTCCGGAACACTGTATTGTCCCGCAATGAAGGTGCCTGGGACACGGGACAGAGCTCCAAGATAAGGGACTTTCCCGGGCAATCCGGGACACGTGGTCACCCTAGGTCCAGGACATTTTTCATGTGTTCCTAAAAAATGGTCTCGACTGCACCTGAGCCCGGGCCCAAGGTCACCCCACCCCCGGACTGGGGGGCTCCCTAAAAGGCCCCGACAGCCTCCGCACCCTCTCACTCAAGCTCTTCCACCGGACAACCCCTCCCCAGCTGGTCTGATCCTGGGTATTTAAGGAGGCCTGCCCCTTGCCAATCCCGATTGGGGATTTGTCGGGGCTCCTTAAACACCCCAGGTGGCTCCACCTCCCCTCCCACCTCTCTTTCCAGAAAGCACAAGAAGCCTCTGGAAAGAAATGGGAGGTCCCGATGACACCACCTGTGAGTCACCCAGCTCTACCCTGAGACGCTCCCAGCCCAGAATGAAAACAAACAGGCCTAGCAACCAGCTAGGCCTGCTTACATTTACCTATGCTCTCTAGCACACTACAAGAGGGTGCTATATGAGTATGTTTAGTTATTACTGCTGTGGATGACTGATCCTTGAGTAGGTGCAGGGGCCGTGGGATTCATTGACAGTGTGTGTGTGAAAGAAGAGCGATTTTCATTGCCCAGAGCAACCAACCCCTATTTTTTGCTTTTAATTCTCGCTTTTTTTTTTTTTTTTTTTTTGCACAGGGAAGTCATGGTTCTGGTTGCTAAGGAACCCCACTTTTCATCATAAGGACTCTTCTATGGCGGCACCCAGATGAGTTAGAATTAGGCCATAAGTAAACCAAGCCCCTGGACTTCTGTCTCTTCCGGTAACCATTTTATAGGTTGTATTAATATAACAAAACCTGTAGCCCATTCCTATTAGTTGGTGAGACTCCATAAGTGCTTTTGTCATAGAGCTTTTTCCCTTAGCCCTGGTTCACACCAGTATCTCACTACTTCAGCGCGATTTCAAAGCTGCAGATCAGTGCAATTTGGATTTATTTAACAGAAGTCAATGCAAGTCGCAATGAAATCACAAAAAAAGTAGTGCAGGAACCATTTTCAAGTTGCTGTGACTTGAGTCGCAACAGTTTGAACGGTTCCATTGCCGCCGATGGGGTGCAACTTGTCATGCGATTTTTGAACTGTCAAATCGCATGACAAATTGCATTGGTGTGAACCAGGGCTAAACGTTGATTAAGTCCAGGTTCACACCTATGCGTTTTGCAGTGCGTTTGCAGATTTAACATTAGTTCCTATGGATCGTGTTCACATCTATGCAGTTTCCAACGGTGCATTTTTTTGGAAGGGTGCAGTGACTTTGATCCGGAACAGGAGAGCTGTTCTGTGCAAAGGTTTTGCACAGAGCAGCCCCGATCCTCCTCTTCTGGGGTGCCCTGCCGGCGCTCCTGGCTCCTCCCCTTCCCCGGGTGCCCCCACGGAAAGCCACTTTAAAGGAGCACTAAAGCTTTTTTTTTTTTTTGCTTAAAAATAACAAACATGTTATACTTACCTCCACTGTGCAGCTCGTTTTGTACACAGTGGCCCCGATCCTGGTCTTCTGGGGTCCCTCGGCGGCTGTCTTGGCTCCTCCCCGCAAGGACTCCACACCTTAATGCGAGTGAGCTCGCATGGTGTGGAGTGATTGCGGGCGCGCTCCCGTGATACAGCGGCGGCCATAGCCGCCGACTGTATCACTCGGCCCCGCCCCCCGGCGTGCCGCGTCATTGGATGTGATTGACAGCAGCGCCAGCCAATGGCTGCGCTGCTTTCAATCTATCCAGTGTAGCCAATCGGCGGCCAGGCAGAAAAACAAAGAGGATGACGGGGACGAGCATGGGACTTTCGAGGGGCCAGGTAAGAAAAACGGGGGCTCGGGGGGGGCGGTATTGTCGAATGTTTTTTCACCTTAATGCATAGGATGCATTAAGGTGAAAAAACATGTAACTTTACTACTCCTTTAAGGTGAAAAACCTTGAGACTTTACAACCACTTCTGGCCCCCATTGCCTGGGAATGCGAAAAAAAAGAAGTACAAGTGTGACCCTAGGGTAGGGGCTTATTCACAATGATGGGTGCTTGTAGCAGTCTTTTATAACCGCTGGGGTGCGTTGTGTAGGGAGGGTGCAATGCGTTGGAAATAATACTACATAAGGAAGATCGCCTTGTCTATGCATTGAGCAATGCTGCCCAATGGGGCTGATGTGAACAGGCCCCTCATCTCTGCTCTGGGACAAGCAAATGCATTTAAAAGTAAGCGCAAAACCAGAACTCCTTATCTGCATGCTGGTTCTGGGTCAGTTAAAAAGGATTGAAGCTAGTGGGTCAGCCTGACAGCCAGGCAGCTAGCATTTTCACAAGGAGTGGTCAGCAGCGGCATCCTGCATTTATTTTTCAGGGTTTCCTTTAAGGCTGCTGAACTACAATAAAATGCTGTGGTCATGGCAGTGATGGCGGCAGATCTCCAGAATGGTCTGGAACATATTATTATGTCCTGTGGAGCTCTGGAGGGCTGCGAGTACCCAGCGTCTGTCTCAGGAATTCCTGCACATGCTTTGTGTGTCGGTTGTTAGGAAGATTAGGGACTGTTTATTCCCGGAGCCTTAGCAGCCTTTTCCAACATGGTTGCTGAGGCCTGTTATAAACGGAGCTAAAAGCAGCATTGGAACTTCACCGAATTCTAACAGCTTTAAGAATGGAATAAATACAAACGTGGGATTCTTGGGGCTGATATATGGAAACAGGAGAAAATACGAAGCAGAAGTTGTCCTCCTGTCTGGAGGATGAAAAGAAAAGGATTTATTTAGTTGCTATGGGCAACCACTCAGTTTTGCTTTAGTTGTCATATCGGCCTGTTGGCATGTATTAAAAAGATAATGTTACGCAGTGTAAATTGATACCCAACCTGTCATGCTTCAAAATTGCGCCCGCTCGTGGAATGGCGACAAACTTCGACACTTCATAGACGAAGTTTAAAAATGTCTACAGGTTACCAGTTTTGAGTTACAGAGGAGGTATTTTGCTAGAATTTTTTTTCTCGCTCCAACGATCGTGACGATACCTTATATGTGTGGTTTGAACACCGTTTACATCTGCGGGGGCAACTTATGTATGCGTTCGCTAATGCACGCGAGCATGGCGGGACTGGGCGCAATTTTTTTTTTCTTATTTTACTTTCTATTTTTACACTGGCCCTTTAAGAAATATATTTTTTGGATCACTTTTATTCCTATTACATGAAAAAATCCCTTGTAATAGAAAAAAAGCATGACAGGACCTCTTTAATGTGAGATCTGGGGTCAAAAATACCTCAGATCTCACATTTACAGTTAAATGCAATAAAAAAAAAAAATGTCTTCCTTTTTTTTTTTTTTTTTTTTTTTCTTTTTTAAGACCATTGGGCGGAAGTGATGTTTAATGTCACCGCCATCATCCAATGGTATGGAGTTGAGTGGGGGCTATCATTCCCTCACTTGATTTTCAGCCTGAGGGTAGAACATTGTGTCGTCTCCGCTGCTACCGACGGCACTGGTAAGCGGCAGAGATGACCGGGATGCTGCGGGAGGGGGGTAGTGACCTCTCCCACCGCCGATAAAAGTGATCTCGTGGCGAATCCACTGCAGAGACCACTTTTATCTGAAAGGGGAACGCCCACCGTTTTTAACCACTTCAGCCCCGGAGGATTTGGCTGCCAAATGACCGGACCACTTTTTTGCGATTGGGCACTGCGTCGCTTTAACTGACAATTGCACGGTCGTGCGACGTGGCTCCCAAACAAAATTGACGTCCTTTTTTTCACTAAAATAGAGCTTTCTTTTGGTGGTATTTGATCACCTCTGCGGTTATTATTCTTTGCGCTATAAACAAATTTTTAAAAAAAGCAATATTTTTAACTTTTTGCTATAATAATAAATATCCCCCCCCCCCCCAAAAAATAAATATATATATTTTCCTCAGTTTACACCGATACGTATTCTTCTACATATTTTTGGTAAAAAAAAAAATCGCAATAAACGTTTATTGATTGGTTTGCGCAAAAGTTATAGCGTCTACAAAATAGGGGATAGTTTTATGGCATTTTTATAAAAAAAAAAAATAAAAAAAAATATTTCACCAGTAATGGCGGCAATCAGTGGACACATCGGACACTTTTGACGCTATTTTGGGACCATTTACATTTATACAGCGATCAGTGCTATAAAAATGCACTGGTTACTGTATAAATGTGACTGGCAGGGAAGGGGTTAACCACTAGGGGGCTAGAAAGGGGTTAAGTGTGTCCTAGGGAGTGATTCCAACTGTGTGGGGGCTGGGCTTACTGTGACACGACACTGATCACTGCTCCCGATTACAGGGAGCAGACGATCAGTGTCCTGGTACTAGGCAAAAAAGGGAAATGCTTTGTTTACACAGGCATCCCCCTGTTCTGCAGCTGCGGGACACCGGCGGACATGATCACGGAGCTTGCGGCAGGGTCGCGCACGCCCACACAGCAAATTTAAAGGGACGTACCTGTATGCCCATTTGCCTGTCTGTGCCATTCTGCCGACGCAAAAGTGTGTACGCTGGTCAACAAGTGGTTAAAAGTACCAGGGTTATGGCAGCTATCTGGTATTCGATGTCAAAGTACCGACGTATAATGATGGCGGGCAGTCCAGAAGTGGTTAAACACCCCAGTCTTAATTTTAGGGGAACTGTTGCGATTGTCTGTCTGAGAAAATCAATGCCCTATGAGTTGAATTTTTATAGGATAAATCATCCTAGATACTTCACGTATGGAAGCACCTTGTAATTTGGTGCAGACAGCTACACCGACCATTCAAACATGCAGCGACAATGGGGACAATTCACTAAGAGTTAAATAACGGACAAAAAAATGTGGTAAAATAACGCTTCCGGTAAATCCAGGTTTAAAAGTGCAATTCACTAAGGATTTTGCGTTAAATACTGAATCCGGTGTTTGTTCGTTTTTTGCGGTAATTACCGCATTATTTAATGCTGTAATTTATCGCTTTGAGCTGGTTGCTAAGGAGCGGGTTGGGAAGCCGTCTTCTGCGTCCTTAACAACGGATGACTCATTAGCTGTCAGTGTGTTCCCCGTACTTGTAATAAATAAATAAATATATAAATAAACTGTCTGTAAAACTTTCATGACTTAGGCACGGGACTTTTTAAAGAGTCCATGCTGCCAGAAAAGTTTCACAATTGCTTATTTGAATTCCCCCCCCCCCCCATTGTTTTCAATGTAGTTATTGTTTAGACATGTCTCTTTAACAATGAATCAATTACCTATTTTATTCTCTAATTATCCCCATTGAAAGAATATAATCCCGTTTCCTGTGTGAGATATAGATATACCGAGTCTGACCTGGGAAAATCTGGTCATCGTATTGTTCCAGGTAATTGACTCTCCCCACCCTCATTTGTGGGATAACAATGATGCTTTTCTAACCCCCTTGCCAGAAAGTGAAATTGGATCAGGTTTCCTAAAGCTTCAGGTGAAGGACTTTGACGTGAACTGTTTAGAATGTAGAGCGATAGCCAGCGACTGGACTGGAATTATAACTTCACGGTTCAGGAATCTTTGTGGTTCGGACCGTTTGGATTTAGGACCTCATTCACACGGCCATATAAAAGCTGCCAGTAACTGGTTTGTATTGCATCTCAACTTGTATGTGTTTTTGTCTGTATGAGTTAAAGTAGTTCTAAAGGCAGAAAAAAAACCTGTGCACAGGATCATCCCCAGCTCCCCCTTATACTTGCCTGAGCCTGATCCAGTGCTATGCCTGAGAGCAGCAGCCCTCTCCACTCTCTCCCTCTTCACAGGACAGAGTGGCAACAGCAATAGCCATTGGCGCCTGCTGCTGTCGATCAAATCCTGTAATTGGGGGGTGGGGCCCAGTCCTGCTGTCTGTGTCTATGGACGCAGACAGCGCTGCTTAAGATTTGAGCCTGCGGGTGTGCAGCTTCCAAGAAGAGGAGGAGCCCAGGAGCACCGGCAAGGGACCTAAGAAAGGGAGGATCGGGTCTACCCTGTGCAAAACCATTGCACAGAGCAGGTAAGTATAACCTGTTTTATAATTTTTTTTTTTTTTAAAGTCCCTTTGCAATCACTTTAGAGGTGCGTACTATGTACAGTTAGGCTCCATGTACACAGAAGCTGATAAACTGCAGTTTATTGGCGTTTTTTTAAAAAGCCCATTAACTGCACTCTGTGTTAGCCTATGTATTCATGTTTTTTAGTTTTAATGAGCAGTGGAGTTAATGGGCTTTTTCTGAACGCAAGAAATTCGCGTTCAAAGTGCCATTTTTCGGCAGAAAAAAAACGCAAAATGCTCAAACGCTGGCCGCGAGCGTTTTTCAGCGTTTTTGGTCCATTGAAGAAGAAAAAAAAAAAAAAAGGCTAATAAAAGCTAGTAAAAAAACGCTGATAAAAGCTAGCTTTTTCTGCTGCTTTAAAAACGACCGTTTTTGAGCTTCTGTGTACATGGAGCCTTACTCTGCACCTTTGCCGCTGTCTGCCTCATTCACTAGGCATTTGCAGCAGTGAAGGGGGAGGATGACCTTGCAGTTCAATCATTTATAAAATGACTGAAGGCTGAAGTCATTCACCACCTAGCGCCGCTGCTGTCTACACATTGTTGATGTTTACATCTCAAACTTTTCCTGCTTTGCTCTGTGATACAGACCAAAACGGCACGGTGTGAATGGGTCCATAGCATAGAATACTGCTGCATTCGGATCCATATACATAACCGATCCCTAAACTTTTTTTTGTCTGATGTTAGCCGCTGACAGATCTTGGTCACTAATTTTACATTTTTATAAAATTATGGCATATAAATTTCAGGGAGTTATGCATGGCTGTTTTAAGTGGACCTACCGTGTTTCCCCGAACATAAGCCCGGGTCTTATATTAATTTTGGCAACAAAAGACACAGTAGGGCTTATTTCCGGGTAGGTCTTACCATGTAACGTGCTGCCTTCTCTCCCCCTCTGCCTGACAGGAATCCCCAGTGTGAACTGAGTGAAAAATGCTTGTAAAATGCTATAATCCACTCTATTACAGTAATATATAATGTACAATGTGTGTGTTTCTGTAATATAATTGTGCCAAATACCTTCGTTATAGCGCCGCTCTGCGCTTCTGTGACCCCCTGGAGCTCTCTTCCCCGCAATTATATTACAGAAACACGCACATTGTACATTATATATGTAGCGGGCACTCTAATCGGTGGGTCTTCCACACTCCCAATCCCCTCTATTAAAGTTCTCGCTCGAAATGTCTCTGGTCTAGGGGTATGATAGGAAAGGGAGTGCGTCCGCTACGCCAGACCTCCACCACCGGTGTATAAGTGGTATCAGCAAAAGTTCTTTACCTTCGGGCCTGTATTGTGTATCGAATCCTCCCTCCAGGAGTCATCTGCCAGGAAATGAGTCTCACACCGTTGCAAGTCCAACACTCCTGGTTATGTAAAGCAAGTAAGTCCATGCTGTGTTCAAATAAAGAACAGGAGGTGTGAATGTGTATATAGGCCCAGACACAAGTTCTTTCCTCCACTTTCCTCCAAAGAGTGGGCAATGGTCTCCGCACAAGGGAAATTCACCTTCCGGACGGTCTCCGACAAGAGGCTCACCCGTCACCGGCAGTATGCTGCACCGGGTCTTCAGATGAGGAGCTCTTCCCGGTCCATTACGTCCACCTCGGATTCAGGCGTCCATCTCCGGAGCACCCTAGGATCCTTCCCTCGCGGAACTCAGTGTTGGGCACTGAGCTCCGGACCGCCAACTGAGTACCTCACCTCAGGCTAAAGGTGCCTGAGGTGGAACACGACCTCCGATGGTACTCTAGGCCTAGTCCGCCCGGAGGACAAACACAAACTCTGTCCGCAGGCTGAAGGTGCCTGGGACAACCAACCCCGTGCCAAAATCGCCGGCCCCCTTTATACCTTCCCCCGGCATGCGTAGCGGGTTCCCCGCCCCACCACACGGCTGCCGAAGAAAGACAAAAAGGGATTCGACACAGCAATAACTCGTCCGTCGGCCCAAAGTGACAGCGCCACCCAGTGGACCGCCGGAGATACACCACCGGTGTCACCGTAATAATTCAAAAGTTTTCCCGGGAAAGTAAATACCCACTACATATATACAACTGTAATAGAGAAGATTCTAGGAGTGTACAAGCATTTTAAACTAGGGCTTATTTTCAGGGTAGGACTTATATTGCCGCCCTCCTGGAAAAAAACGCTAGGTCTTATTTTCGGGGACACACAGTAGAATTCCATATAATTTTTCATGGTGCATGCATGCCAATGAATGTGTAAGTATAACATTTACATATATGTATTACATGCTACAGAGATCAGAGCACTCCCCCTGACATGTACCCTTTCTGTCCCTGGAAGGGCAGCACTTTTTTTTGTTCAGTTGTCATTCAGGGTCGCCGTTTTCTTCTTGGCTGAGATGCTGGCTCAGATGTATCCCGATCATCTCACCTTGTGGTTACAGTGTTGCAGTCTGATCGTTGGTGGGGGGCAAGAGACTGAGGAAATACTTTTTCCTGCTTGCGGTGAAGTGATGGCATAATCTCAGTTTAGGCAAAGTCACTTTACTTGAGCTCAAGGACAGATTTTGAATGATAAAATGTAGAGCTATGCTGAAAATGTACACTGTTGCTGTAAATGTTGGGAATTTTTCATGTAGGCTTGTAAGTTACTGAAAGGTCCGCTTTAAGGGTGCATTCACACCTACGAGTACACCCACACTCTGAGTAGATGTGAGAACCCCAACGGGGATTCCTGCTATTAGCTGCAAGGAGCAGCCCCATTGAAAGCAATGAGAGGCTGTCAGCTCTTGCAGCTAATCGTGGCCACTTGTATATAATTTCTCATGCAGCGATCACATGCAAGTGGCCATGATTAGCTGCAGGAGCCGTCAGCCTCCCATTGCATTCAATAGGGGTGCTTCCCGCAGCTAATTGTGGGAACCCCATGTCTATAGACGGTTCCAATCTCGGCCGGTTCAGCAGGGACTGACGAGATTTGGACCATATATGGGCAGGCTGAATAAACCCAGATCGATCGATCAACTTGGGTACAACCAGCCTGTCAGATTTTACATGTGATTGTGTTCTCTTGGTGGGGGTGGCTTCCCCTGCCGGGAGAACAAAATGGCCCCACAGGAGGGATTCCCCCGTCATCACTGACTGTGATGATAATCAATGGGATAGTTGGCCTAGGTGGACAGGAAGTATTAATCTGGCATTGTTCGTTTGTGGCACACTGGCACAGCTTGTGTGTTAAGGCCACTGAGAGCAGTGTGTTCTTTCTTAAAGTTTGTTGCATCAAGGCAGCCTATTCCATTTTGCATGGGCTGCCAACGTACCCTAGCATGGCCATTGTAATGCACAAGCCATGCACAGTATTGCACTACCATGTTTTTTTTTTCATGCTGCAGTGCAGATGGGTTGCCTTAGTGCAGGGGTAGGCAACCTGGGGCCCTCTAGCTGTTGCAGAACTACAAGTCCCATCATGCCTCTGGGAGTAATTGTAACTGCCAGCCTTGCAATGCCTGATGGGAAATGTAGTTCCACAACAGCTGGAGGGTCCCAGGTTGCATACCCCTGCCTTAGTGAGTTGGGGTGCCATGTAACATCAATGAACTGACAGAATAACTTATGCAACCCCCCCACTACATTGTGCCCCCACCCCTGCACTGCAAGGGTTAAATGCTTGTTTTTGCCTAGGCTACCAGGAAAAATTTGTTTTTGTTTTTTTTAATTTTTCCTCATTCCTCGCTCCTGCGGGCTTTTCCTTCCATTCAACTGATCCTCTGAAGCCTCTACAGCTCTCTGGCTGGCAGTTGCACTCTGACGTCAGTAGGTATGATGCAGAACTAACAGTCCTGCACTGTAAGGCCTCGTTCAGATTGGTGGCAGCCCTTACCACCCTTCTGAAAAGCAATTTTCAGTGGCTCGCTTTTTATAAGATCGTTGACAGGCGGTTGGAAGGGTATGTCGCCTCCTCCTCTCCTGTTTCAACCCACAAATGCGAGCACGTGATCGCAGCATGGCCCCAGTTCCCTTCAAGGGGTCAGGTTAGGCAGCAGTACTGCCCACTGAACATAACAGGGGATTGCATTTTTGCCGTGGCTATGAAGCGGAGCATCTTGGCCACAGGATGTGTAGATCTCTGAGCAGCTGGATGTTCTTCTCTGTGTGGGTGGCCAGCGGGAATAAATCTGCGACTCAACTACTCCTTTTTCCCTGCGAGAGTGAATGGACCCTCGGTTGCAGCTAACACTGCAAACCCTATTAATTTCCGCACTGCGTTTTGTGATCTGCTGTGGGTGTCAATTCAGAATGAACCCACCCCAAAATCAGGTCACAAAAGCCGTATGTTTGCCTGAACCGGATTGCTTGCGCATAGCTCCCAACTGTCCCTGATTTGGAACAAAGTCCCTCTGTTCCTCTTCATTTGTCCCTCATTTTTGTCTGATCTATATAGTTGTATATAAAATGCCTTTTTATCTTTCAAAAAGAGTTTCCCAGCGCTAAACCTTTCATCCAATCTCTAAAATGCTGCATTTGTAAATTTCAATCGCCAGTATAAAGGAATAGTAGTGATAAAAAAAAAAGCACTTGTGGGTTTAACTAATAGTTTTTCTGTATAATTCTCCTTTTTAAGGGGGCGTATCCTATGCAGCGGGTATTTAAATTTAGGGGGAGCATCTGGGTGGTAGTATGACCCAGATGCACTGATTGTTAGGGAATTCGGGACCATTCTTGTTCGTGGAGGACTCCAGTGGTGTGCAGTTCCCTGCGGCCTGTGGGTGGCGCTGTCGCCCTGGGCCAGGGTTGAACCATCACTGCAGTGCTGTTCCCTTTTTGTCCTGTTTCGGCAGTTGTACGGCGGGGCGGGGAACCTGCTGTGCCTGTCGGGAGAGGAGATAAAGGGGAGAGACGCCCTCACCACAAGGTTCAGAGTCAGAGGTCAGAGCCGCGCCCAGGCACCTTCAGCCTGGGTGCCGGAGTTCCGGGCCCAGGTGCCCTTGACCTGGCCGGAGCGGGAGATGGAGTCCATCCCAGGCACCTTCAGCCTGAGGTGAGGTACTACGGAGGAGGCCCGGGGCCCAGTACCTTCGACTGGGTTCCGCAGGGGTGGAAGAGTCCGAGGGGCATTGCTGGTGACGGCGGGGCCTCTGGTAACTCTCTTGGAAGGATGTCCTCCCTCTGACAGGGGCTGCACTTAGCGAAGGTAATTCTGTTCCTGTTCTACATGGCCGGTGGCAGCGGCTGTGTGTAATAACCATTGGTGACACTACAATGGTTAATTCTATTTGAGGATTGTGCCTTGACCTACTCCCCACTTATACTGAATTGTTCTTTGGGTCACAACCTGTCTGCTGTTAAAGGACGATTTATTGCTGTCAGAGAATAAATAAGAGTTGGACCTTTTCAGTGGTGTGGAACTTCAGTTACTGGGAGCAAAGGGGGGTCATCTGCAGAACGGACTTGGCTCTGGATTATACACACGACCTGAAGGTAAACAGGTGTTGGCTTTCACCTCTACACATTAGAGGACATAGGCCGTAGTGTACCGCATCCCTCCTCCCTAATCCCCCTAGACCAGACAACAAGCCGAGAAGAAGGGGTGAGGCCGCTACACCTACATACTTTTGCTAATAGGTGTCCCTCGTTTCCGTCTCAAAAAGTTGGGAGGTGTGCTTGCGTATAAACAACCACGCGTTCCGCTTCTAGTGCGGCAAAAAAAAAAAGAGGCACCTGCACCTTTTTGGTATGGATGTGTTGTGATTTGAGCCATCAAAAATGAATGGGCTCAAATGAGCACAGCATAGAATCGCGTGCTGAAAATTTTGATTTGCACAGGAATGAAGTGCAATTCCTGTGCGATTCACATGCGGTTGAACCTAGGCTAAACGAGGACGCTGAGGACCTGCCCAAGACCCGAAACATTGGAGTGAAGAGGATAGTGCCTTCTGCTGGGGAATGAAGGATTGAATAAGTAAAAGTCAATGTGATGGCACTGACCAATCAGAATCCATGTGGTCTGTCCTGGAAGTGCTGATGGTGAAGAGAGAGAAAAGCGGGGAATTCAAATCCCTGGACCACTGGAGTGTCTGCTGGGGGTACTGACAGCTCAGCAACGCTGGAGGTAAGTACAGTGGGGACTGGGGGGTTGGAGTTCATAAAGGAAAAGTAAAGCTTTAGAGTGAATGGTACCGCGGTGCACGAATTCACGCATAGTGTGATATTATCGCAGGTCACAGCAACGCAAAGATGCGATCCTGACCTAACACCTTTCTTCAACATAAAAAGAACAGTTTGACCTCCTTGCACATTTTCAGTAAGCTGAGAAATCTGTGTGCAATAAGCTGAGCAGATGGTGAAAATCGCTCATCCTAACTCATTAGAAAAGCAGGACACAGCCTAGGCTGCGCCGAACAAGAAAGTCCCATTTTACACTGACCTTTAAAAGCCGTAGCGAGGATTCATACAGAAAGATTATACATTCAGAGTGGACATAGAGTCCTCTAAAAGGCTGAATATGTTCTGTTCCATATAGAAATGCCAGCCCAGACCATTTATGTGCTGCGTGCGCTGCCAGGGCCGATTTAAAGCGGACCTTCAGTCATATTTTCATCTTTCCATCTATAAAATCTTCTGCCCTTGTTGTTTTAACTTTGGATATTAAAAAAAAAATTTCTGCCAGTAAATACCTTATACAGCCCACTTCCTATTTCTTGTCTGGTAAAAAGCCTAGGCTTATGACATCATGTACAGCTCTCTCTCACACTCTCCTGTGAGTTTGCCAGGAGGGGGGGGGGGTGAGTCATAAGAGGTCCAATGAGAGCTGCAGAGCTGGAGGTGTGCCTCTGTGTGTATGTGTAAATCCAGGAAGTGAACAGGCAGCAGCTTCAGTTGCCCACAGTTAAAATGATTGCAGCCAGACTCAGTGGAGGGAGATTTCTGAAGCAAATTTGGCAAGTACAGAATCACAGTATATATAAAATAATATGCAAAGTGGTTGGAGGGAAGCTTCAGAATGGCAAAGATGTTTTTATTACAAATTATGTGAGCAGACTGCAGTTCCTCTTTTACTACAGGTAGGAGTAGGACACAGATATCCTTTCTTTTTTTCTAAAGGGACATTAAAGGTTCCCGTTTAAAAAAATAAAAAAATAACAAACATGTTGTACTTACCTCCACTGTGCAGCTCGTTTTGCACACAGGGGCCCCGATCCTGGTCTTCTGGGGGCTGTCTCGGCTCCTCCCTGCATCAGCTAACCCCCTTTATGGGAAGCGCTCTCCCAACGCGGTTGCCATAGCCGCCGACTGCATCACACGCCCTCGCCCCCCGGCGTGCCGCGTCATTGCATGTGATTGACAGCAGCGCGAGCCAATGGCTGCGCTGCTATCAATCTAGCCATTCGACGGCCAGACTCGGAGGAGAAGAGGACGCCGGGGGATGCGCATAGCAGATTTGGGGCTCAGGTAAATAAAACGGGGGGGCCGTCCTTGCCAGGTTTTTTTTCACCTTTAATGCATAGGATGCATTAAGGTGAAAAAAACGAACCTTTACACCCCTTACATACAATGACAAGGTACATGTTACAGTGAAGAACAAAGTGCAGTAACCTCTAACAGTCAAAGGAAATTGATTTTTTTTTTTTCTTTAACTGGCCTCCGTAAACCAAAATCTGTTATGTGTTATTGGACTTTGCACCTCATCGGCGAGCTTTGCGCTGCTTTCCTGGGTTAGGGTCCGCATGCACAAATTCCTGAACATATGACTTTGATTTAGTCGTGTAGAAATCTGACCACGCATGGACAGGAAGACACAAAAGAATAGTATCACCCCAACGTTGATTGGACCAATTGGCCATTTTTAATTCCTATTGTTTTCAGGTATTTAAAATGAACCTCCAGCATAGTAAATCCTATCAAGCGAAGAGCAGGTTATCTCCCCTGCTGTGTGACCTAATACAGGTGACTTGTCAGCAGAAAGTGCTCTGTAATCCTCTTCTTCCAGCGACCATGGAAGCAGTATAATGCTGGCTATAGGCAGGCAGACTTTCCATCTACTGCTGCAAAATATGTCAGAACATACTTGGCAATCATCGTAGAGGCTGCACAGGGATTCTGGGATAATGGCTACAGATTTGGAGTGGACCTAACATTATCTATATTCTTTTCATGGCAAGTGCACACATGCTGACTGTGTAATGTATTAGGCTACTTCCACACTGAAGCGCTGGATGCGCTGGCGGTATAGCGGCGCTATTTTTAGCGCCAATATACCGTAGTTTTTGCCGTGATTTGCAGGCGTTGCACAGCGTCCATTTCACGTCTTGGCATTTCTATGTTGCTTCACAAATATGGGAGCGCTTATGTGATGAAATAACATCTCTTCCCTTCGTTGCTTTGCTGCTTGTCTCTGTTTCAGGTCTAATTACCATTTAGCTCTCACCTGCAGAACTTTAGACTGAGAGGCTCAGGAATTGTGGGGTATATAGTTAGTTTATTTACAGGAAGTGACAGACTACAGACAGGGGTCATGCCTTAACCTGTGCCATGCCACATGCTTCGTATTTCAACACAAACAGAAACTGCTGACTCTATGGGATTGATTTACTAAAGGCAAATCCCCTTTAAGTACAAGTGCACTCACTTTAGATCCGAGGGGAAGATCTGAAATGAGAGGAAGCTCTGCTGATTTTACCATCCAATTATGTGCAAGAAAAATTCTGTTTTTTATTTTCCTTGCATGTCCCCCTCAGATCTACAGCAACTGCACTTCCAAGTGTACTTGCAGTGCACTTGTAGTGCAAAGTGGATTTGCCTTTTAGTAAATAAACCCCTATAGCACTATTAAATTTACATGATCAATGCACATCTTATACAGACGAAAAACACAAGGTGCAGGTAGGAAGGTCTATAGTGCCTTCAAAGAGGAACTTCATCCAGATCTGGGAAAACTAAAAGCCAAAAGCTACAAGTAATGTAGCTGCTGACTTTTAACAAACAAATACAGTAAAACCTTGGATTGCGAGCATAATTTGTTCCAGAAGCATGCTTGTAATCCAAAGCACTTGTATATCAAAGCAAACTTTCCCATGAGAAATAATGGAAACTCAGGTGATTTGTTCTACAACCATTTATTCATAAGTCCTTCAGTTTATCGTCCATATAAAAAGATTATAGCAATGTGACCAGGTTGTGTAACCATAAAATGTCCATCCACAAATGGCGGCCTTCACAAGGGCATTAGGCCCCTTCCACGCGAGGCGGACTCCGTCGCAGCGGAGTCCGCCAGCTCAGCGGGAGATCAGTCCATTGATCTCCGCTGAGCTGGCGGATGACAGGTCCCTCTCTGCTCACTGAGCGGGGAAGGGCTTGTACAGCGCCGCTGTCTCCTATGGAGAGATCGGACGAAAACGGACAGCATGCTCGTTTTCATCAGATCTCATCCGATCCGCCATGGACGGATGGGGACGTATCGCCATCCTTCTGATTTTTATCGAATCGGGTCGGATGTCAGCGGACATGTCTCTGCTGACATCCGACGCTCCATAGAGATGTATGGAGTGGCCGTTCAGGTCCGCCGACAAAACTGACAGGCGGACCTGAACTATCCGACCGTGTGAAAGGGGCCTAAGGCCACTTTTACACTGAGGCGCTTCTAAACTGCCAGTAAAAACACTGAGCGCTTTTGAAGAGCTTTTCAGGCGCTTTTGAAGAGCTTTTCAGGCGCTTTTGAAGAGCTTTTCATTAATTTCAATGGAGAGGGGAGTTTTTCACAGCCCTGCCAACACACTGCCCCAGTGTGAAAGCATTCATTGATTTTAATGGAAATAAGTTTTCCTGAGCTTTTTAGGTGCTGTTTTTAGCGTGAAAGCGCCTGAAAAGCGCCTCAGTGTGAAAGTGGTCTAAGAAGCAAAATCCAGCAGCAGCTACAGAGTATAAAAGAGAAGAGTAGAAATATGGTTACATTTGATGAAGGTACAACATTTAGCAACACACATGGTTGATGATTAAAAGGGGCACATCTAAGTATTCAGGCATCCAGGGTAAAGCTGTCCACATAGACCACCCTCCGCACCGCCGGCTCTCACCGCTGTCAGTCTGTAATCGTGACTGGGAAGACTTCCCTGCAGTAGAGCGTCTGAAAGCGAGGCTTGAAGAGCTTATGAAGCGCAGCGTGGAAGGGACAACGTCAATGGCAGTGCAGAGGATGGTCTATGTGGACAGCTTTACCTCGGACGCCTGCATACTTAGATGTGCCTGTTTTAATCATCAACCATGTTAGTTTCTAAATGTTGTACCTTCATTTAAATGTAACCATTTTGCTACACTTAGAGGCGCCTCTCTTCTCTTTTATACTCAGTTGTGACATGATACTACTTGTATATCAAGACATCGCTTGTATATCAAGTCAAAATTTATATAAAAAAAATTGCTTGCCTTGCAAAACGCTCTCAAACCAAGGTTTTACTGTACTTAAATCCCATGGTGTCCAGCGCTGTTTTCCAATAACTTAAAGTTTTCATCTACTCGCCACTGCACAAGAGCGGGCCTGCAGAATGCCATCTTTGATATGGTAGCCTGCTAAATGATCACAGTGATGGTCGACTCCCAAATCAAAGATGGCTGCTGAAATGTCACTGCTTATGCGCAGGTGGATGGACTGCAAGGAGAGTGTTATGAAGCCTTATAGAATGTTTGACTTGTATCCCAGAAGGCTGCAAGCAGGTGGGTGGGCCAGTTGTATGAGGAATAAGTAAGTGAACAAGAGCACCAGGCCAAAAAGAAGGCCCCCACAATACCTGTAAGTATGTAACTGGGAGGTGCAAGGATTAGAAGGATACCAAGTCTTGTATTTGAGTAAAGGTCTGCTTTATGGTGCCTACAGACCTGGCTGAGTTTGCTTAGAGGGACTTTGTCAATTATTGTTAGCCTCAGGACAGCCATTGTTTCCAGCACTTCCTCCGCCATAGGCAAAAGCTTGCACATTCAGCAATACGAACTGGAACTGTTTGTAGAACAAATTTTTGTTGGCTTGTTCTGCATGCATTGCAGCCACTGTTTTTTAACTCCTTTAGGCTGGGCATAAGAAGAATGTTATGCTTCTTACGAAGTTGCTGTAATTTTTTTTTTTTCCATTTTTGACTTGATCTTTCAGTAAACTTTATTGAAGCTGTCAAAATATTGCCCAGTTTTGACAGAAGTTTATTTAAATTATATTTTTATAATTTTTTTCCATAAAGTAGAACATAAAATTAAAGATAAAGAAACAATACAGTTATCAACATTACTTATGCAATGTCATGAGATCTAAAAGTGTCCAAAAATTTAAAAACATTCTAATAACAAAGCAAGATTTGTGGTATTCAGTAGAGGTACTCTGTAAGGTTATGGTGGGGTACCTGAGTGTTTTGGAGTTACAGTAGGCACAAAAGAGACAATTAATTAAAAAAATAACATATGAACAAATTGTAAAAGTGGTTAACCCTGACCTAGAAAGGGTAAAGACACAAGTGACAAAAAATAACCAATCTCAGCCGGTTCAGCAGATTTGAACCTTGTATGGGCAGGCTAAAAGTACCCAAGTTGATCAATCAATTAACTTGGGTACAACCAGCCTGCTGGATTTTACATGCGATTATTGCTTGCGGCTGTTCTAGGGAAAGCCGTCCCTGCCGGGAGAACACAATGGCTCAGCGGGAGGTATTCCCCTGTCAACCCATTGCAGGAAAGAAAATTGCTCTATGGCCAGCCTTAGAAAACAGCTCACACCAGGATTATTCCACAAGTTCAGCCCAAATGCCGTAGTAAATCATTACAGTATTATTAAAAATTAACAAATTTGTTGCGCTAGATCCACATAAAAAATTATGAAATAAAGAAAAAACTGCTGACACTATATTGCTGGGTACAATAAACGGTAATGGTAAATTTACCATTACAATATTATTGGTAGGTAGGTGATAGGGAGGGTGAGCCATACAGGCAGTGGTGTATCCAGGGTATGGCACATATGGCAAGTACCATGGGCGCCATATAAAGGGGGCACTTGTGAGTGGCTGGGCAGCAAGGCACTGACTTACCAGGGTCTCTTCTTCACAGGGCCGGATTAACGTAGGGGCTATTGGAGCTGCATCTCCAGGCCCCTACCATAATATCAGCCCAATACAGAGATTCTACACACAATTACAGGCCAGCCACCAGCCGCTACATTGCTTTGCAGTCTCACAAGACAGCTGAATTATAGGCCCAAGACAGTGAGCCGGCCCGCCACGGCGGCCGCTACATACATTGCCTTGCAGAGAAAGCTGTACTAGTGCACTGAGGCTGAGTGCGCTCCTCCCCTTGACATCCTGAGTGGCATGACGTCATCCAGAGGCCGGCCTGAGAGGCTGGTGGGAAAGGAGTGTGGGCAGCGCCGCTGCAAGCAAGGAGGAGGAAGTGCTGTACAAGAACAAGTAAACTCTGCCTCTGCATGGGGCTGGGGAAGTCAATCAAATAAGTGCAGCTCAGTGTACTGGCTCTGGCTGAAGTGGGTTAACTGATTGGTAGGGAGGGCGGGCGGGGCGCTGTCAGTGCCTCCCAAGCCTATCACTACAAGTGCTCATTAGTGCAGCTCATCCGTACCAGTGTCACCTAATATCAGTGCCACCTATCGATGCAGCTTGCCAGTGTCGCCTAAAAACTGGAAGCAAAGGTCGGGGCAAAGGTCTTTGCTTCTGGTTTTTGGAATTAGTGTATGTCACTCAGAGTGCCATCCAGGACGCCAGGTTGTAGCTCACTATACCAGTCTGCTTGACTGTCAACATCCAGCAGCGTGGACTACAGTACACCTCCCGCAACACAGTGAGTTTTACACCTGACACTAACCAGCAGCTGTGTCTTAGAGAGCTGTGTCTCTCCACTCTGGTTTTCTCTGTGTATTGAGCCATCCAGCCATCCGGTCATTATCAGGACTATGGAGAATACTCATTGATGTTAACCCCTTGTCATCAGGAAGTGTGGCGGTATCGCTTATATTATATTTCGGAGTACTTCAACCATGAGAATGAGTTTTATTTTGTTTGATTTTAACTACATAATTTTCATCTGACAGTTGTCTTTACTCAAGTGTGCATCCAATAAATGAACTATATTGAGCCCCACAATTGCCAAAAGTTATTTTGTTACTGGTCCCATCGAGCGCTATTTCTAAAAGACAATGAATAGGGTCTGAGGGGGGGAATCGCATCTAGGATTTGGTTCAAGAGCAACATCAACTGAGACCAAAATGATTGTATAAGGGAACCTTGCCAGAATATATGATATACTGATGCTTTATCAGACACACATCCACAAGACGACTCTGCTATCATCGGGTTATTCTCCTCATACCTGTTCCCATTTATGTATATATAAATGAGGCTTTTTCTCTAGCGATTGGCGCTCAAGAAGGATTTTGCATATAGAGGAGAAGCTGGAGCGGGCCTTGGGCGCATATAGATTCAAAAGGCGTTGGTTTATTCAAGACCATAGAAAGATGTAAGGCAGAAAAATAATTCCTGACTTGTAGGTATATATAGAAGAGCTTTTAGGAATACGTTTATTGGCTTGCAATTCTTCGAAGAGTGAAGTTTGCAAGATACGGGATTAATAAACTGTTGAAATTGAAATATACATACAAGCAACATAAATTTGATGGGAGGTGGATTACTTGTTTTCTAGCAACTACCTGCGATCGTATGTTCCCAGTGGAAGGATATAGACTGAAAATTGCTACATGTATGGCCAGCTTTAGGGCTATGCTACTTGATCAGTTATTCTTTACTTGAGAGGCGTATCCATTTATTGGCATTCACCTAATTTTCAGCACATTGGAATCAATTGCTTCTAATGAGGTGGGAAATTCAATGGCAAGCGATTAAAAATCACCCATATAGCTAAGCCCTTACGCTGATGCTGGCTTATTATGCTGGCATATAAACTAAGCTTGAGTGTTCTTCCAAGTATACATATCCTATTCATTTCCTCATATTTAGAGCAGAATTACAGGAATTAATTATTATTTTTTTTAGCACTATACAGTAAAACCTTGGTTTGAGAGTAACTTGGTTTGAGGGCGTTTTTGCAAGACAAGCAAAATTTTTAAATACATTTTGACTTGATATACAAGCGATGTCTTGATATACAAGTAGCGTCATGTCACAACGGAGTATAAAATAGAAAAGAGGTGCCTCTAAGTGTAGCAATATGGTTACATTTATTGAAGGTACAACATTTAGAAACTCACATGGTTGATTAAAACAGGCACATCTAAGTATGCAGGCGTCCGGGGTAAAACTGTCCACATAGACCATTCTCCTTACCGCCATTGATGTCGTCCCTTCCACGAGCGAATCAAGCCTCGTTTTCAGATCGCTCTACTGCAGGGTAGTCTTCCTGGTCATGATTGCAGACTGATAGCGGTGAGAGCCGGCGGTGCGGAGGATGGTCTATGTGTATCGCTTTACCCCGGATGCCTGTATACTTAGATGTGCCTCCTTTTAATCATCAACCATGTGAGTTGCTAAATGTTTACCTTCATTAAATGTAACCATCTTGCTACACTTGGAGGCGCCTCTCTTCTCTTTTATACTCTGTAGCTCCTGATGGATTTTGTTTCTAATCCCCTTGTGGAGGCTTCCATTTGTGGATGGACATTTTATGGTTACACAACCTATCACATTGCTATAATCTTTTTATATGGACCATAAACTGAAAGACCTATGACTAAATGGTTGTGGAACGAATCATTTGAGTTTCCATTATTTTTTTATGGGAAAATTTGCTTTGATATACAAGTGCTTTGGATTACAAGCATGCTACCGGAACGAATTATGCTCGCAATCCAAAGTTTTACTCTACTTTTTTCTAGAAAACTGCTGGTACTGGACTGACTGTCATGTTGGTGAACAACCAGTTGTACAAGCAACAGGAATACCTCATACAGATGCGATTCCTCCTTTATTAAAATAGCCAACGGCAACTAGAATAGCATTTATTCCAGCGAATTTTTGAAAGGAAGAACATAATTTTGCATCCCATGGTGTGGTGTTCCTGTTGCAGGTTCAATTGATTGCTTCTATGAAGACAAACTGAGCCAGCACCTGAGATGTGATTGTGGAGTGTGGAGCCCGATCTTGACTAGAGCATCATGTGAAATATTTGATAAAGTCGGGGGCCGTTTGTATGCTCCATCGGACAATTGTTGTCGGAATTTCCGACAACAAATGTGGGATAGCATGCTTTAAAATTTTCTGACAACAAATGTGTGATGTCGGATAATCCAATTGTGTATACAGAAGTCCGTCGGAAAAAAATCCAGAGTACAAACAAGCATGCTCAGAAGCAATCCTAACCATAAGACAACATTAGCAGAAGTTGCCCAAAGGGTGGCGCTAAAGAGCTGAAAAAGCACGTCGTTTTGTGTTTGTTGGACGACAATTCTTTGCCGTTTTTTGTATGCAATCCAAGTTCACGGCCAACGCCCTTCAGACAAAAAGTCCTACCCTTTGTTCGATAGAAATCCGATTGTGTGTACAAGGCTTTATGGCGACACTAACTGCACACATAGAAGAACATGTCTATCTCCACTCAGCCACCAAACTGCTTACATTATACACTGCTTAGCATATCTAGTAAAAAGACAATGGCCATTAACATAACTCAGAGGTGACCGTGAGCTCATTATACGTAATTACCTATTAACTTCCCACAATAGAACTTTTGATGCTTAGCTCACCTTTCTGGTTTTCCCCAGAGCACTGGCTGTATTTACATATGATAATCACAATTTTGTGACCCCACCTTAATTTTACAAAGTGAGAAATCCTCAAGGTATTTGTCCCTTTTTATGTTTGCTGGGACTGTGCACTTCGTTTCTATGTCTTAAGATAACACCTTGTAAATTATTCAGGATACATTTGTCAATGTCACTAGTTTGTCGCTCTTCAATATATCGATGGCGCTGAAGTGGACCTTCCAATAAAATTCATGCTCTACATACATATGCATAGAGCCCAAGTCACAATATTATTTGGGCAAATTAAAGTATTTCTTCCTCTCCAAGAATAAAACCAATTATTTTACTGAGCTCTCTTATGTCACCTAAAACCTAGCCAAAAGAATGCATAGTTGCTTGCTATTGGGTGCATGTGTGGGTGTTGTACTTCATTAAAGCGGACGTTCACCAAGTAAAACCACTTATTTGAACCAGTCTCTTCCCCCTCTCCTTTCCCCCACAATTAAACATTGAATACACGGCAAATGATTCCCAAAGTACTGTGGGTTAGCTAAAGAGACAGCACAGCAGTTGCTGCTTGCTTTGAGGCTTTTTTTGTCTGATTTGAAACGTCCGACTGATTTTGTCTGATCGGTAGTGAGTCACTGCCTTACATCACCTTATTGCTGGTTGAAACAGTTTGCAGGTATTGATTTATATTTTCTGAATGTTGGGCTGCTTTGTGTCTGGAGATTTGGGATCTCCATTTATTCAGTGAGCTACAGAAACTGAGCAGTGCAAATGGATGATGAGTTTGATAGCATAACTAATCCCCACAGTGCACTTTGAATGAATCAGGAAGCAATTATAAAACAGTTTAATATTTTCTCCTGCCAGGTGCACTGCCCTAGTTTCTAGTTCCTACTTGTTGGGTGCAGTCCTGTAGGGGAACTTGAAATCACCTGAATAATAGACTAATGCCGCGTACACATTTCTGAGCTTTTTGTCGGAAATTCCGACCGTGTGTAGGCTCCATCCGACATTTGCTGTCGGAATTTCCGACAACCAAAATTTGAGAGCTGGTTCTCAAATTTTCCGACAAGAAAAGTTCCTATCGGAAATTCTGATCGTCTGTATGCAACTCCGATGCACTAAAAAACACGCATGCTCAGAATCAAGCAGAAGAGCTGAACTGCCTATTGAACTTCATTGATCTCGGCTCGTCGTACGTGTTGTATGTCACCGCGTTCTTGACGTTCGGAATTTCCGACAACATTTGTGTGACTGTGTTTATGCAACACAAGTTTGAGCCAACATTCCTTCGGGAAAAAAAAAAAAAAGTTTTTATTTGTCGGAATTTCCGATCGTGTGTACGCGGCATAAGGAGATGCCTGGGCGATTATGGCCTTTTGGAAAGCAATGTTTTCATTCATCTAGTGTGATCAACTAAGCTTTCAGATCTGCACTCGATCAGCCGCTGTGTTCCTGCCTTGCTGATGCCATCTTGAAGACTTCCTCTATGCTGCAACATTGTTCGGAAATACTTTCCTGCCAGACTGTGCTGGTACCAAATCTTTCTTCTTTTTTTTATCAAATACTTTATTTCTACCATCAGGGGCGAGTCCAGGTTTTCGTGACAATCGTATATAAACAATAACATAGCAGATATAATCACTAATCAACAATCGATTATCATATGATAGTAATCCCGTCCTTCATAGCCCCTTCATACCCCCCTAAGGAGGATATCCTGCCGGTATTATGGCGAGCAGGGGGCCACCCCTGCTTGCTGTATCTGGAATGCCCTATCCATTTTCCATTTTCTAAATTGTAAACAAAAAATACTAACCCCCCCTAAAAAAAAAAGGGGGGGGCGGGGCAATGGGGCGGGGGGTACCAAATCTTTCTAGCACTCACTGAAAATTACTCCACAGGATGTTTTCCTTTTTGCCTTTTTAGATAAGTTACTTTTAGTCACTTCACATTTCCATGCACAGCTATCCATATTCCTCCTGTTAGTTTAGTGCAGCCGTTTTCATCCAGGGTTCTGTGGAACCATAGGGTTCCTTCAGAGGTTGCTAGGTGTTCCTTGAATAGTAAGCAGTGGCAAATATACCTCTTGCCATATTGTGCCTGTATAGTTTTGGAACCAATGTCCCCCAGGGTAAAATTCTTTACAAAACCCACCATGGTAAGGGGCATTCTTCCACTGACCCTCAGTGTAAGGGGGCCCATCTCCTATTGACTACCAATGTAAGGGAGCACTACCATAACCATCGACCTAAAGGGCCCATCTGCCAATGGCAACTGGTGTAAGTGGCGGCCATTTTCCACTGACCTCCAATGTGAGAGAACACAAAAAATTATATTTTCTGGCTATTCCCTTCATATTAATTTTATGATTGCTGTTATTTTTTTTTCCTTCTTAAAGAGCACTGGGGTATTAAAAATGACCTGCCTTAGTGTCAAGTCTAGGTACACCATATTTATTGTTTATTATTATATCTGAAAATTACTGTTCTTGCTAAATTGTTAGCAGGGGTTCCCTAAGAGGCGGTTCACACCAGGGCGACTCAGGATCCGACTTCAGGTCGCCCCGAGACGCCCCAAGTCGCGCTGTAATGTTAGTCTATAGAGCCGTCTTTATGCACACTACAGAAGTCGCTCCGACTTCAAAAAAGGTTCCTGTACTACTTGAAAACGACTTTTAGGCCAAAGTCAGATCAGTGTCTTAACTGAAGCAACTTTACAGGAAGAGAAAATAGTTTTCTCAGGCAAACCCCTCCCTCCCACAGAGCTGATTATTGTTTGATTGGCCACTGGCAAAGTCGCCTGTCCTGGAGGCGACTCAAAGTTGCCTTGAAAAGTTGCGCTGGAAGTCGTGTTGCCCCAGTGTGAACCAGCTCTGAGACTGAAGATTATTTTAAGGGTTCTTCGAGGAGAAAGGCGTGGCAAGGTTTCTTAAAGTTGAATTAAAGTCAAGTTTTGGTTAGAGTCCTGCTTTTAGCGACATCTGCTCCCAAGGATCAATTATTTTATATTACTCCTGTACTGCATGTACGTGTCAGCTTCAGGTCTATTTTGAGTAATGGGTTATGTATTCTCTTTATCCCTGAATCCTCAAGCTCTACTAGATATCTATCTTTTTTTTTTTTTTGTGGGCTACAAAGTTTTCATGACTGCTTTCCCTTTTGTTGCGTATTTTTACGTTATTCAAGCAAAACTCCCATATCTGTTCCAGTTCTGTATTAAAAGTATTTTCATGAAAAGTACAGCTGTCCTTCATGCCTAGCCCTTCTGTATGAGAAAGTATTTCCCCCATGTCCCAAGTTTACCCTGAATCAGAGGTCTGCTGCCTTCAGCGAGGTGTACTGACCACAGCCAAAATCTTCTTTGAAGGCCATGTCTATGCAGTAGAAGTTGAAAAAGCTTTCAATGGTGTCATCTCTGAGGATGGAGATGCACAGGTCACCATCCCTATGATACTGAAATAATGCTGTTATGCCACGTACACACGGTCGGAATTTCCGAGAAGAAAAATTCCATGTGAGCTTTTAGTCGGAAATTCCGACCGTGTGTAGGCTCCATCGGACTTTTCCTGTTGGAATTTCCGAGAAGAAAAATTTGAGAGCTGGTTCTTAAATTTTCCGACCAAAAAAATTCCAATTGGAAATTCCGATCGTCTGTAGCAATTCCGACGCGCAAAATTCCTACGCATGCTCGGAAACAATTTGACGCATGCTCAGAAGCATTGAACTTAATTTTCTCGGCTCGTTGTAGTGTTGTACGTCACCGCGTTCTTGGCGGTCAAAAGTTCAGAGCACTTTTGTGTGACCCTGTGTATGCAAGCCAAGCTTGAGCGGAATTCCGTCGGAAAAACCATCCAAAGTTTTTTTCCCACGGAAATTCTGATCGTGTGTACGCGGCATAAGTCCTTGTTAACACTAACCCAAGAACTGGAGCAAGGTGCTTTTGGAGTTCAGCAGGCCTGTTTTCACCTTTTGGTTCTGTGTGGGGCAAAGGGACTGACGGGACTTTTTCTGAATTTAAGTCTGTTTTAAAGTGTAAAATGTTTTGCCAGAACCTTCTTCCCTTTTTTTTTTTTTTTTTTTTTTTTTTTCATTTTGGATAGTGTTATTGTGTTTAAAACACCTTTTTAGGCTTTTATTGCTATGCAGGAACCAGAAGGATCGCCACAGCGAAAGGAATGCCAATGCAACCTATGGGTTCTCACACTCTACTCTACGCTCAACAGACTGTTAGTGGCAGAAATTTTTTATGTAGTCAGTCCCCAGGTTACGAACAAGATACTGTAGGTCTGTGTGTTTGTTCTTAAGTTGAATTTGTGTGTAAGTTGGAACAGGTACATTTTTCAAGTGTAAAGCCTCGTACACACGGGCGGGAATCTCGTTGGGGAAAAAAACTGTCGGTTTTCCCGACGAGATTCCCGGCAAGCTTGCCTTGCTCGCCGAGTGTATACGCGGCCATTCAAAAGAACCGCCGTTCTTTTGAATGGCAAGTACGCCGTGACGTCATCGACTACGACAAGCCTGCGCTTGTCACATTCGATGCCGTCGCCGCCATCTTGCTACAACCTACACTACCCTTGTATGCTACCGCGCATGCGCGGGTTTACCATGGACAGGTAAGCATACACACTCATGGTTTTCTCGTCCGGAAACAGGCCGACGAGAATCCCGACGAGAAAATAGAGAGCAGGTTCTCTATTTTTCTCGTTGAGATTCCCGGCAGTTTTCCCGACGAGAAACCATACACACGACCGGTTTTCTTAGGAAAAAGCTCTCCCAGTAGTTTTCTTGCCGAGAAAATCGGTTGTGTATACGGGGCTTAAGTCCAGCCAAAAAATTACAGGAGTGAATTGTTATAATAAATCTCATCAGCTCCACAGGTTTTGCCCGCTTCTGGCCATGCAGTATAGCCGGCAAGATGGCTGCCCTGTGGTTTCTAGCACCAGCGTGGAACACAAGCAACGAAGTGACGTCACGCTGGCTCCGGTCATAAGTACGAGTTATTTGTAACTCGAACGTTCATAACCCAGGGACTGCCTGAATATTGTTTATCTATTATGAATTTTAAGTTGAGTTCATCCACATTTAGAGATTATACAATACACCTGATGAAGGGGCAATGTCCAAGCCCCCAAGGTTCATTGGCTTCCTTTCCACTGTTCATTTAAGAAATTTCTCTTTGGACTCTCATAGCTTTGGTGTGGCGCTCTTTCTTCTGTTTCCTCTATAGCTGGATGTGTTTAAAGACCTAATTTGGGTGTGTTTTCTAGTATTTGTGAGCAGCCTATCCAAGGAAAGTTTACTTGATCAGCAAGCTGGTCTTTGACAACACTGGATACCAATAATAGAAGATCTAGCTCCTCTGTTTGCTTGTAGCTAGGTTTTTATTGCTGCCTTTGTCCCAGTTAGGGAAATTTTGCCTTCTCTACATGTCCTGGTGACTATTTTGTATTTTCTTTCAGCTAAGGCTGGCCATACAGGAGTCATTTTTCTTTTGTTCAACCCACTGGTTGAATGAAAGGAAATGTCTCATTTTACCCCATCCACACACTTGAGGTGGATGGAGGAGTCCCTCTCGCTTAGCCATTGTATTTTGACAGCAGGGAGATCGAGAGAAAATTTTCCAATAGACTGGAAATCCATGGATCGAACCAACCAGCCTGCCCATACATGGATCGAAATTTGTCTGGTCCCTGCCGAACCGGACAGATTTCGATCCATGTATGGCCGGCTTAACTGTCTTCTAGCAATAAGCCCAAGGATCAAACTCGGTAGTATATTAATGTGCTTTTACGTGAAAGTAAGCAAACTTTCACCCTAAAGGTCATGTGCTGCCCTGCCTCTCTTACAAATTAACTTTTTTTAATTTTTTTTACACAGTAATTTATTTGTGCTGCACCTCCACATTTGTTGCCTAGGCGAGAATTTCTCCCTTGCCCCTGTGCAGATCTGCTGCAGGGCTTGGGTACTGAGAGACTCCTGCACCACATCTGCGCATGTGCTGGGTTGCTCAGCCATCTGTCCACACGTTGGGTTTCTCACGCATGCATAAAGACTGCTGCCAGGGAAGTCTGAAGCCCTCCCTGTCCTTATGCAGGTATAAGAAATGACCTGCACATGTGCAGATGTGTTGATGGGCTCTCCTAGGAACCCGAAGGATGAGCAGAGCCATGGGCACATCTGCACAAGCACGATGATGGTGGCACCCAAGTGGGGACTAAAGTTCCAATTTAACAACAATGATGCAATTACAAAGTACTTACAGTTACAGGAAAACAATACAAGACATACAGAGTGCTACAAATATGCATACATACACACGTGCGCAAGCTATCTATCCTTTCCTAGCAACTGAACATTGGTAATAGTTTTAATGTAATAGGGGTACACTAAAAGTCACTTTGTTTCCATTATAGCTGGTCCATGCTTTTCTTGGAAAGGGTATAGGGAAGGATTGAGTGATCACAGGAAAATATGTTCTGAATCTTGGCAGTCTTTTTCTCTCGTGTAATAAAGCTTTAATGTTGTCTCCGTGTATAGAGTCGTCCTTTCAGTTTTTGGCGTAGGCCTTTTATCTTGGAAGTTTCTACTTGTTAGCTCTTCCCACTTGGTCTTGGATGCCATAGTGACTCATTGAAAGTGAGGGAAAATCCAAATGAGTTGTCCTTAGTACAGAAAGAGGGGAAATCTTCCAAAGGGGGCACTTTTTCCATTGACAACTGGGAGGGGATTTTTTAAAACTTTGGAGCATTTTTTTTTACTTCCTGATGTGTCTTTAGGAAAGGAAGTAAAGAGAAATCTCCCAGTGGGACACAGATGGCGAAGAAACCTGATGGGGTTTTCTCCTTGCTCTGACTTTTTAGCTAAAAACATAACTGAATTATAGAATATATTATATTCTTATATTTGTCTGGAGTTGAGCACATATTTTTAATTGTTAATCTGCTCTGTAGAATTATGAAATTAAATCATAAGGACCTCAGGCAAGGGGAGGAACTCCTATTTGCTCAAGCTTTCCATCTTTCAACATGATGGAATATCTCCAAGTGGGTGTTGAGTGAAAGATGAGAGGTTCGACGCATATGTCATTGTCGGTATAATGGATCCCCACACTTGCCAATGGGCAGATAGCTCATTGTTGAAGGTAACGGCTACACGTCAAATAGCAATATGATCGTCAAATCTCTATTTTGATTTAATATAAAAAAAAAAATGAATTGCCCGTTATTTTCTATCCACAACTGGGAAATCAAGTTGAATATATTTTGATGAAAAGCAGCAGGAAATCGGATCGCTTTTCAAGAAAGTGCTTTAGGGGGTTCTTGTTTTCAATCAATTTCTATTCAATTTTAATGAATCTTCTAGTGGGAATGGTTTACTAAAGAAATAGTGGTTGCTCGCCTAGAAAAGCGAATGTACACTTTGAAAAGTGCATGTTTATTTTTTAAAGTGAATGTTGCGAAATAATTTGAGCCTGTGATCACTTTAAAGTGGAAGTAAACCCATTGATTTAACAGTTTTAAAAAGCAGTTACATTCCCGGCATGCCGGGAATGCCAACTGTCACATTGGTTGTGCTCTCAACCAAACTGTCAAACCATCCAATGGCTGGTGTCATAACTGATCACATGTGCAGCATCATGGCAGTTGAAGATTAAACAGAGGCCAAGATGGCAGCTTCCTGCCCTGAAAATGATAGGAGGGTTTACTTCCACTTTAAATAGTCAGCACATGCATGAATTTAGAGCTTGTTGACACGGGCTCCGAAGCCCGTACATTATTTTTGGATTCGTTATCCGTAGATCACCTTTGTTCTTTAAAGCAGTATTATACCCAAAGGCAAACGTTTATTATATTACAGATTACTGATTCTTAGATGTGATGGCTGCATTCGTTTTCTTTTTTAGGTTTTCGTTCCTTTATTTTAATCAATGTGATCCAGCTAGTACCGTAAGTCTGTTTTTCAAAAGAACCAGCTCTCTTCCACAAGTATCAATTTTCAGGGATGAGACAAACCATTTAACACTAGAAGGGGTGCTTGCAATCACTGGCTTTTATTTATTCATATAAAACCTTTTATCTTAAAAGGAAAAAATAACTGTTTGCTGTAACTGATTATAAAGCGCAAGCTGGAGTTTGTCTTCAATTCATTCGTGTATTTAACCACTTGCCGACGGCCGGACGTCTAAAGACGTCCTCGGCTTTGTGGTGGTATATCTGAATGATGCCTGCAGCTACAGGCATCATTCATTCAGATATCGGTATTTTCAGCCGGCGATTCCCTACACCATAAGAATGATCATAGCGGCTGTTCCGCCGCTTGATTGTTCTTACGGGCGGCGAAAGGGGACGTCCCGCCGCCCTCCAGTGCTTCTACCAACTCACTGCTGCGATCGGTAAGTCGGAGGGAGAACGGATCCGCCGGGCCCGGATGTTGACGATCAAGATTTTTGGCAGACCAGATGGTCGCTGGAGTCTCTATGATCGTCGGAGGCCTGGCGCGATGTAATGACGTCACGCCCGGCCTTTGCATTCAAAAAAACAGCACCGCCTCGGCTGGGAAGCGGTGATCGTTTTTTTATTTTAGGCTTCCCAGCCTAGAGGTGAGATGTGGGGTCTTATTGACCCCACATTTCACTGTAAAGAGGAACCGATCATGCCATATTCCTATTACAAGGGATAAAAGTGTCAAAATATATTTTTTTAAGTAAAATTAACAATACATTTTTTTTTAAAGTGCCCCTGTCCCCGTGTGCTCCCACACGTAAAGGAACGCATACGTAAGTCCCGCCCACATATGAAAACTGTGTTCAAACCACACATGTGAGGTGTCACCGCGAACGTTGGAGCGAGATAAATAATTCTAGCCCTAGACCTCCTCTGTAACTCAAAACATGTAACCAGTAAAAAAATTTAAAGCCTCGCCTATGGGGATTTTTAAGTACCGAAGTTTGGCGCCATTCCACGAGCATGTGCAATTTTGAAGCGTGACATGTTAGCTATCTATTTACTTGGCGTAACTTCATCTTTCACATTATGCAAAAAATGCGGGCTAACTTTTTATTTTTTTAAGCATGAAACTGTTTTTTTTTTCCCCAAAAAAACGCGTTTGAAAAATTTCTGCGCAAATACCGTGTGCAATAACCGCCATTGCATTCTCTAGGGTCTCTGCTAAAAAATATATATAATGTTTGGGGGTTCTATGTAATTTTCTAGCAAAATAATTATGATTTTTACATGTAGGAGAGAAATGTCAAAATTGGCCTGGTTGTCAAGTGGTTAAATCTGCTAGTACATTTAACACTTCCTTACCCCCAGATTAACAATTCTGCTGTCCAAAGGTTCCCCCTGTGCTTCTTCATCCAGAGTGGAGGCACTCGAATACAGGGGGTGTGTTACTGGCCAGATCACCAGATGAAAACAGACTAATGCAGCCATTACATCTGATGATTGGTAGGCTGCAATCTTACATTTTTGTTTTTTGGGGTTAAAACCTCTTTTAAATGGCATTAAGTCCATGTTTGTTCCTAACAAATGGAATGATTTGTCCTCAGTTGGGTCCTAATTTTCTGCTATTATCTATCCAGGAATTTATCTGGAGTGTGGCTGTGGTTGAGTGCTCAGTCCCCGGTGACCTCGCTCTGCCTATTCAGGGAGAATAACAATGTGTATGCTGATCCTTTCTTGTCGCTGAAGCATGCGACTGATGTTTCTTCTTGTGTACTCTGTGTCTTGACTGTGCTTCTTCTCTTTGCAGGATGTTTGAATGGTAGGAACTGAACCAAGCAACAAGATGAGCGTCACCTCGTGGTTCCTGGTGAGCAGCTCAGGCATGCGCCATCGACTGCCTCGGGAGATGATCTTCGTTGGCCGCGATGACTGCGAGCTTATGCTTCAGGTAAACCCAACTGTGGCTTGAAATGGCTGGTACCAATTCAGATGCTTTCCATGTTCAGGTTTCCTAGATGTTAGATGCTCAGTCCAGTTACTGTTGACTATACAGTGGAACCTTGGATTAGGAGCATAATCTGTTCCAGGAGAATGCTCGTAATCCAAGCTACTCGCATATCAAAGCGAGTTTCCCCATTGAAGTCAATGGAAACGAAAATAATTTGTTCCGCATTGACTTCAATGGCATGCAATACCACATATGGCCAGAGGTGGGGAGGGGGCGATGGAGAGCCTTGGAAACACAATCCTGCTCGTCTTGCGAGACAACACTCGCAAACCAAGTCAGAATTTTTAAAAATACAGTGCTCGTATTGCGAAACGCTCGTTAACCGCGTTACTCGCAATCCGAGGTTCCACTGTATTTCAGTTTTTGTTGTGAAAGCTAAAACGTCCCAGAGTGTCCTCAATCTGTAGCCTACACTAAACTCTCTGGTTAAAAAAAAAAACTTCCACATAGAAGGTGACTAGGTTAGTTCTCCATGGTCCGACTATATGTTGGAATGTAGCCGTCCTCGCTTGCTCACGCCCAAGATGGTCTATGGACTATGGGATGTGTAGTGTGCATAGAGCAGTGTACATGCCCGGAAATAACGTGTGCTGCTTATTCCAAGCAAATGGAAGTGTGGAGGGAAAAAGGAGAGGTTCAGTAGATCAAGAAGACAGAAAACAGAGTAAGAAACTGTTTTATTAACCATAAATAATGGATGTATGGGAATTGTTTTTGAAATTTGAAAAATGAAGCTCTCTATAGACAAAAGGATAGAAAAAACAGGTTGCTCCATCTGCACAAACGAGGTGGATAGTTATGAACCCAAAGGATTCATTGTCCTTCTAACCCCTACCATGTTCTCTCGGTGACAGAGAAAGGCTTGGTGAGAGTACAGGCCAGGGGTGAGAAGGACAAGAAGTTCGATTCTCCCTAAAAACACCTTATTTGTACTTGTGGACAAAACTGTTCTCTTTACCCCAGTAAAAAACGTAAACCACTCTCTGTATTCTGTATCACTTGATGTAGCTTTTTTTACGAACGTTCTCGCAAAAACCTTTTGAAAATTAAATTTAAAAAAATATTGAACAAAAGTAATGTAATTCTACTTTTTTTTTTTTTTTTTGTTAATGCTGGAATTCTCCTAAACCCTGCTAAACTTTCCTAGAGTCGAAGGGAGGGATTAAAGTATGACTTACCCCAGGAGCCTGCATTCACTATATCTGGTCTCCCCCGGTACACAGAACATGGAAATGCAATTATTTTAGTAAATATAAACTGCTTAAAGCGGAGCTCCCCTGAAAAAAAATAATTAAAAGCCAGCAGCTACAAATACTGCAGCTGCTGACTTTTAATATTGGGACACTTACCTGTCCTGGAGTCCAGTGACGTCGGCAGCAGAAGACGAGTGATCGCTCATCACTCTGCTGCCCCCACCGCCATCCTCTGTGAGGGAACCAGGAAGTGAAGCTTTGCAGCTTCACTGCCCGGTTCCCTACGGCGCATGCGTGAGTCGCGCTGCGCAGTTCTCACTGGTCCCTGTCGTGTTCTGGGAACCGAGTGTCTCCCAGAACACAACGGGTATTCTGCAGGAAGTGACGTACTACCCGTAGAATACCCGCAGAGAGGACTCCTGGAAGTGGGTGCAAATGCCTGTCTTGGACAGGTATCTGCACCCCCCTCCCCCTGAAAGGTGCCAAATATGACACCGGAGGGGGGGGGGGGGTGGTTCCGATGAGCGGAAATTCCACTTTAGGGTGGAGCTCCGCTTTAATCCCTTTTTCATCAGCAGTATATACCGTGTTTCCCCAAAAATCAGCCCGGGTCTTATATTAATTTTGGCAACCAAAGACACAGCAGGGCTTATTTTCGGGGTAGGACTTGCCATTTTATGTGTTGTCTTCTCTCCCCCTCTCCCCTCTCCCCTCCCTGCCTGTCAGGAATCCCCAGTGTGAACATAATAAAAAGTACTAGAATCCTCTCTATTACAGTAGTATATAATGTAAAAAGTGTGTGTTTCTGTATTCTGATTGTGTCAAATACCTTCTTATAGCGGCGCTTCTGTGACCCGCCTGCGCGGTCTTCCCCACTCCGAGCACTGTAGAGGGAGGGGGGGCTCAAGATCCACCGCTGCCAGCTGGGAGAAGAGGAGAGCAGCGGGGGATCAGCTGAGCGGCGCTATAAGAAGGCATTTGACTCAATTAAATTAGAGTAACACACACCTTTTACATTATGTAATACTGTAATAGAGAGGATTCTAGCAGTTTATAACCACTTTAAACTAGGGCTTACTTTTCGGGGTAGGGCTTATATTGCAGCCCTCCCCGAAAATCACAGTAGGTCTTATTTTCAGAGTAGGTCTTACTTTCGGGGAAACGGTAGCAGTCTTGTGACTTCTATCAGTGTCTGGTCAAAGCTTGTAGGAGTCCTTTTCATTCTGATCTGACTGTCCTATGAGGTTGCAGGACCCCTGACCCTCTGTCTGGACAGTGCTGATTGGCCCTGTGCTGATCACGTGCACCTTCCCAAAAAAAAAAAAAACACTCTAGCAATACACACCAAACTGAGCATGTGCAGAGTGTGCCCAAGGCTCTGTACTATCAGCAGATTGGGGACTGTGGAAGAAGGGGAGGATCAGAGAAGACAGGATCAAACAGCCTTTTTTACACAATGCAGAGGATTGACCCCTTAGGTTCCACAGTGAGTATAGCAAGCATGCATTACTGCATATACAGACTGATTTTACTGTGGTGGGTTTAGTAACGCTTTAAGGACAGCTTTTCTGTCATTTCCCTGAATTCCTGCAGATAGAGCACTGTGCTTGATGGCGCTAGGTGTGCCTACTCTCTTATAGGGATAGGGCCAGCATCTAAGCAACTCCAGCAGTAGGGTGACAACAGTGCAGGGATATCACTGCAGAAGAAGCGTTGCCACTCTATTAAAGGAAGGGCCTATTGATTCGTTCTACTGGCAGGATCAAAAGATATTTACAAAACGTACGTACAAAAACATAGAGCCCAGTCTTTTTGGTATGGTCAGTCTACATCATTTGTTCTGCTTTAAAGTAAACCTCTATTAGGATAAGATAATTACCCAAACTATCTCCTCACAGAAATGCCTATAGCCTCTCTCTAAATAGAGTCCATGTTCCTTTTCCTTGTGTATTTCTTGACATCTGGTTACCCGAGGCTGAGCAAGTCTGAGCTGGAGGAGTAAGCTTTGTTTTTCCATTGTGTGTATATAAATGACGTTTATTTATTTGATGGGTGGAGGTGGGAAAATTGTTATTCTTCCCTGTACATTTTTATAACATTTTATGATGCCAATGATTGACTGATTTGTCCTGACAAGTGCTGGATTATCTGCATTTTGCCATAAGCTTATTTTAACACAAGCCCAAAAAATTTTTTATTTTTTTTTAAATTTTGGAGTCAAATGGTTCGACCACACAAAAATATGTCAATAGGGCCCAGTTGACATCTGTCCATATCCACTTTTGTCTGTTTTTTGTTCGTTTTTAACGTGCATTTTCCTTGTTCTATTGGGAATCAGTGTATAAAATTGCACAGAAAATTAGACATGCCTAATTTTTACTAACACAGCGCAATGGTGCGCAGATGTGACTAGCTTCATTCGATCCAATGCATTTTTATGACACAGTTGTTGTTTTTGTGTTTTCCAAAATGCACTAAAAACACAAACCAGGCCTTAGGGATGGACATCTTGGCTTCTGAAGGTTTGAACTGAACCCTGTGATGAAAGATAGGTGTTTACAAGTTCTGTCCTGCCCTATCATGAACTTTAATGGCATCCCAGTCTTAGTCCGTAGGGTTCAATATTGAGTTGGCCCACCTTTTGCAGCTATAACAGCTTCAACTCTTCTGGGAAGACTGTCCATAAGGTTTAGGAGTGTGTCTATGGCAGGGGTAGTGAATTAAAATTCAAGGAGGTCCGATAACTAAAAAAAAATTCCCGAGGTCCGAATCACAAATCTGTGCCATAAAAGATTGTAGGCGTCTTCTTTCATTTTTTTTTTTTTGGTGCAAGCCGCATTCTCTGGCCCTTTTTATTACAGTTTCTTCCACACACTCTGGTCATACTCTGTAAATGTCCCAATAGTGTTCCCCCTTACATCAGGTTCCCTTACCAGAGTAATTCATTACATTGGGTGACCCCATCAGACTACCCCCATAAATCAGTTGCCACCATCAGAGTGCCCACTTATTTCAGGTGTCCCCATCACAGTGCCCCCTTACATCAGGTGTCCCCATCAGTGTGCCCCCTTAACATAATATGTGCCCATCAGTGTGCCCCCTTAACATAAAATGTGCCCGTCAGCATGCCCCTTATTTTATGATAAAGGACACTCTGATGGGTACATTTATGTTAAGGGGCATGCAGATGGGCACATTTTGTTGTGCCCATCAGAATACCCCTTAACATAAAATGTGCCCATCAGAGTGAACCTTAACATATAATAAGGGCCAAGCTGATGGGCACATTTTATGTTAAGGGGGACTCTGATGGGCACAACAAAACGTGCCCATCTGCGTACCCCTTAAAATAAAATTTGCCCATCAGTGTTGCTCTTAAAATAAAATATGTCCACCAGAGTGCCCTTTAACATTTAAATATGCCCATCAGCGTGACCCTTAAAATAAAATCTGTCCATCAGAATGCCCCTTAACATTAAATATGCTCATCAGCATGACCCTTAACATTAAATGTGCCCATCACTCCAAAGACATGCTGGTAGGTTAATTGGATCCTGTTCAAATTGGCCCAGTATATATGTGTACATATATGTGTACGAATGTGTGTCCCAAGCGGGTTGAGATCCTACAGGGTAAATGACCGCACCAGCCAGCAAGACACTGGCTGGAAAAAGCGCCTTGAGGCGATTCAGTTCGCATTTGTAGCGCTATACAAGTCATTCATTCATTCATCAGCGTGATCCTTAACATAAAATAGCATGCTGATGGGCACATTTTATGTTACGGGGCACCCTGATGGCACAGTTTATGTTAAGGGGCAATCTAATGGGCACAACAAAATGTGCCCATCAGTGTGCACATTAAAAAAATATGCCCATCAGAGATCACCTTGGGACAAAATGTGCCCCACATACCTTGAGGGCGGGAGTCAGCAAAATTGGCAAGCTGCAGGATGCAGAAGCTGAGAAATATACCTCATAAGGAGTGGGAGCCGCAAGCAGCAGGGGGGCGGGGGATGCGCATGTGACGTCACACCCCAGCTCGCGGCCCGGCCGGGAGTGAGAGCTGAGCGCGAGAGCTGCGGTCATGAGGAGGGGGCCGGGCGCACACACGCGACATTACTGGTTGCTGGAAAACTTGTGGTCACGTTGCTCGGTCCGTGCTCAAACCACGGGCCGCCATTTAATGACGGCTGGTCTAAAAGAAATGTTTGACCATTCTTCCAGAAGCACATTTGTGAGGTCAAGCACTGATGTGGACAAGGCCTGGCTCGCAGTCTCCACTCTTAATTCATCCCAAAGGCATCTCCAAACTGTTCCCACAAAGTTTGGAGCATGAAATTGTCTGCTAAGGGGCCAAGCGCAACCCCTGAAAAACAGCCCCACGCCATAATTTTCCAGTGCACAAAACAAGGTATATCTATCTATCTAGATAGACAAAAAAAAAAAAAAAAGAGAATGTAATTTATTATATCTAGCCAGTAAGCGTCCAACTGTAAGCCAGACAGAACACATCCTGTAAACCTTATAACAGTTCTGTGATGAAATTGACTTGAGGAGTAGGGAGATCAGGCAACATGGACTTTAGAATGTTCTACAGTGGACACACATCTCTCACTCTAGCAGAGACTAGACCATCTGATTTATGGCATACTCACGCTAGGTGCCCTGTACTGTGCCTGAGAATGCTTGGGCCCCCCCCATTTTTTTCTGAATAATGTGATTGATTCATACCATGCCCTGGTCCGCTTGAAGAGGTAGGCTTGGGCACAGTTAAGTCAGACTCGGGTGATCACTAACCATGTCTGTGCATGGAACTCCATTTAAGAATCACCCAAAGAGCCCAGAACACGGGGATCACTGTGGTCTTTCTGGCAGAGGTGATGCCATAAACATGCTTAGCCTTGGCACAATGTGAGAGCAGGCCAAGAGGGAGATGGTACAAGTCAACCCATGCCTAGTGTGGGAATACACTTGGTTCACATAGGCCGTCAACAAGTATCGTATCCCGACAATTTGGGACTTTTTTCTATTAGAAAGCCCAGCATGCAAAGGCTAATAAAAATGACATAAACCATAAGTAATTTCCTTTTTGGAAATCAAACCATAAACCAGGGCATGTTCATTAATATGTAAATTCTTCCCATGTTTTCAAAGAATTTATCTAATCAACTTTTACTCTTCCTAAGGGTTGGGGAAGAAATATATTACTACATCAAAGTTCATGTTTGCATAGTTATACGGGCTACTTAAACTCTCCAGCCTGTATAGTTGACCAATAATGCCAAGAGCAAAAGTAATAATTAACTAGTTCAGCTAGAGCTAAGTAAGTACAGTGAGATGAACTGAGTACGTAATATCAGGGATGTGCGGTGAGGTCAGTGGCTGGGTAGGCCCTGGCTAGTATCAGAGCCAGATACACACAGGTTACATACGCTGCGAACGTTAGAGCGAGAGCAATAATTGTAGCAGTAGACCTCCTGTAACTCAATTTTGTTTTAAGTACCGAAGTTTGGCACCATTCCACAAGTGTGTGGAATTTTTAAAGTGCGAAATGTTGGGTATCTATTTACTCGGCGTAACATCATCTTTCACATTATCCAAAAAATTACTAACTTTTTAGTGGATTTTTGTTTTTTGTTTTTTATATATATTTATGAAACCGTTTGAAAAATTGCTGCGCAAATACAGTGTAACATAAAAAGTTGCAATGACCACCATTTTATTCCCTAGGGTGTCTGTAAAAAAAATATATTTATAATGTTTGGGGGTACTGAGTAATTTACTAGCAAAAAAAATGATGATTTTTACATGTAGGAGAGAAGTGTCAGAATTGGCCTGGGTGGCAAGTGGTTAATTACCATAAGTGAGTGTAATACAAATAATTATTATATATTGTTTTTAAGGTAATTTTACTATATTTTCAAAAACTGTACTCAAGCAGGTGGCTTAACGGACAAATTACTGAAGTTTGAAGTTATAACTTCTAACCAGTAATTTCACAGTAAATAGATGAATAATAAATTATTATGTTATGGCATAATAATATATTATTTAGCTTGATTAAAACAGTACCTTTTCAGCAGCAGATTCTCCCTCTTAACTGTGTGGGGAAAACATGGGATTATGGGTAATCCTTATACCCATCTTTTTTCCCTGTCGTTAAGAGGGCTGGGCTGGAAGGGAGCATTTGCCTTTTAGACACATGCCCCCTTCTATAACACATGAGAGGAGAGCCTCCACTGCAGCATTTTTATTGGACAGCTTGTTGCAATGGTGCTTTACCATTGGTCCAAGGCTCCATGCTGCCCATTGTGCTCAGTGCCTCTGACAAGAAGTGAGCTCCTCTCAGTCGGCTGCAAACGGAGTGTGCCAGCTTGTATTTAAACTGGCCGCGCTGTATATAGCTTCTGACAGGCTGCACAAGAAGCCCTGTATCTCCGGAACCATGGGTGGCAGGAGCCCCAGTGGGTGGGGTAGGACTTCAGCTATATACCCCCCAGAGCTACGACCCTCGAAGCTTGATCGTGTTTTTTTTTTTTTTTTTTTATGTTCATGGCAGGTGAGGCTCTGCCTCACCTGCCTCCCCTGACTGCATGTCCCTGTGTAATATACCAAGTATATAACTTCTGTGCTTGCATTTCACATTAATGCTTAGGTTTAAAGTGTCAGTCCACTTAAAACTTATTTTTCTATTTTGCAGTTGCTGGAGAGGTAGTGTAAACCACCTGACAATTTCCTGTATCTCTTAGGCACTCTGGGACCTTTTTTTTTTTTTTTTTTTTTTTTTAGGGGCTCCAGCTTTCTGACCGGCCTATAGTAAAATACGTAGTTGGTTTGATGTTAAATACCCGGGTTATGGCAGTAGCTAGCTGCCATAAACCCAGTTTTTTTTTTTTTTTTTTTCTTTAGGCGATTCTCTTTGAGATAAAAGTGGTCTCGAAGGCCTGGCTCACAGTCTCTGCTCTAATTCATCCCAAAGGTTTTCTATCGGGTTGAGGTCAGGCCAGTCAAGTTCCTCCACCCCAAACTCGCTCATCCATGTCTTTAAGGACTTTGATTTGTGCACTGGTCCAAATCATTTGGTGGAAGGGGGATTATGGTATCAGGATGTTTTTCAGGGGTTGGTCTTGGCCCCTTAGTCCCAGTGAAGAGAACTCTTAAGGCATCACCATACCAAGACATTTTGGAC
This sequence comes from Rana muscosa, assembly GCA_029206835.1. Lineage (NCBI taxonomy): Eukaryota > Metazoa > Chordata > Amphibia > Anura > Ranidae > Rana > Rana muscosa. The sequence continues at coordinate 185,773,274 of CM055126.1, read as the reverse complement.
AATTTCATGCTCCCAACTTTGTGGGAACAGTTTGGAGATGGCCCCTTCCTGTGTCAACATGACTGCGCACAAAGCAAGGTCCATAAAGACATGGATTAGTGAGTTTGGGGCGGAGGAACTTGACTGGCCTGCACAGAGTCCTGATCTCAACCCGACAGAACACCATTGGGATGAATTAGAGTGGAGAGTGCGAGCCAGGCCTTCTCGTCCACATCAGTGCCTGACCTCACAAATGTGTTTCTGGAAGAATGGTCAAACATTCCCATAGACACTCCTAAATCTTGTAGACAGCCTTCCCAGAAGAGATGAATCTGTTATAGCTGTAAAGGGTGGGCCAACTCCATATTGAACCCTACGGACTAAGACTGGGATGCCATTAAATTTCATGTGTGTGTAAGGGCAGGCGTCCCAATACTTTTGGTAATATAGTGTATATACAGCACATATTTCATAGTAGACATTGGTGATCTCCTTAAAGTGGAGCTCCACCCTAAATAGCAACTTTTGCTATTTGGAACCCTCCCCCCCTCCGGTGTCACAATTGACACCTTTCAGGGGGGAGGGGGGTGAAGATACCTGTCTAAGACAGGTATTTTCACCCACATCCGGGAGTCCTGTCTCCGGGAATCTGCGGGAGTTACGTCACTTCCCGTAGACTTCCCTTGGTGTTCTGGGAGACACTCGGCTCCCAGAACACAGGAGCACCAATCAGAACGGCACAGCGTGACTCGCGCATGCGCCGTAGGGAACCGGGCATGAAGCCGCAGGGCTTCACTTCCTGGTTCCCTCAGCGAGGATGGCGGAGGGAGCAGCAGAGCGACGAGCGGTCGCTCGTCCTCTGCTGCGGACGTCGCTGGACTCCAGGACAGGTAAGTGTCCAAATATTAAAAGCCAGCAGCTGCTGTAGCTGTAGCCGCTGGCTTTTCATTTTTTTTTTCCGGTGGAGCAACCCCTTTAATAACTAGAAATTAGACTGCTATGGGCGAGGCCACAAATACTAATAATTATCTCTGGCACATGCAATATAGTGTAGTGTCTGCCATAATTTGAGGAAGTGATATTTTTAGGCAGTAACTGTAATAAAAAAAACAGCAAAGAAGTAACATGAGATCAGCTGGTTGGAATGATGTTACCAGAGCAACATTAATTTAAGCTCACCATGCCATTTACAATCTCCCTTTTTATGTACCTACAGTGATCTGGTGTCAGGGCCCTGCCTAATTGGATACAGATTGATTGATTATTTTATTATATAAAGTTTTGGTAAATGTAAAATTGATTTTATCAACATAATATAGTGCGATTTGTAAATATTGAAAATGAAAGCATTTAAATGCATCCAGGAAGCAATTCCAACCTATTCAAGGGTGTTTTTTTTTTATTTGTTTATAAGGCTGGGTTCACACTTATGCGCTGTGAATTTGGTCCGTTTTTTGTCCATTCTGAGGTGCGATTTTTTTTTTTTTTTTTTTTTTTTTTTTTTTTCGCGATTTTAACGTGAATTTCAGGAGTGGGACATAGCTGCGATTATGTTCTAGCCAATGGAATCAAAGTGTAAAAAAAAAAAAAGTGTTAACTTTATGTTTTTTGTGGAGATTCGCACATATGTGAACCATCATTGCGATTTCAGAACGATTTACACTGTCTATGGAGACTAAATTCGCAAAACACAACGCAGTAAAAAAAAAAAAAAAAAAGGGTCTTGTCTGTTTTATCGCATTTGTTGAGGAACGCATGTATGTGAACGACCGTCATTGAAAACAATGACTTTAGGGATGATATGCAAATTCAAAGTGTTTTTGACGCATCGCATTCGGTATGAAATCGCACAAGAGTGAACCGGAATATACACATCCAAGTGAAAGATGGAACATGAACATGTCAGAGAAAATAATAATTCAAAAACAGATTGCTGAGTTGAAAAAAAGATCACCCCCTTTGATGGTGACCGATTGTGGACTGCAGTCAAGTCATTCCACAGATATTCAATGGAGTTTAAGGCCCCTTTCACACGGACGGATAGAATTGTGCTTTTAGCTGCGTTTTCTACCGCAGCTAAACGCACACAATGGCCCCATTCACACACTGCGTTTAGCTGCGTTTTCATTACATGCGGTTTGGTGCGGATAGAAAAAATTGAATCGACTGCGTCCAGGAGCGATTTAGCGCAGCTATCTGCATATAACTGCAGGTAATCGCAGTGCACTGTGTCAGCTGCGGATAGCAGCGCTGAGCTGGCTCGCTCATCGGGAAAGGAAACATTTTTTTTCCTTTCCCAATGACCGACAAGCACAGGGATCCGACTTGGATCCCCGCCAATGCCAGGCACTGTTTAGTATGAATCTTCAGGGGGAACTCCACACCAAATTTTAAATAAAAAACCGGCATGGGTTCCCCTCCAAGAGCATACCAGGCCCTTCGGTCTGGTATGGATATCGAGAAGAACCCCCTACACCGAAAAAAACGGCATGGGGGTCCCCCTCAAAATCCATACCAGACCCTTATCCGAGCATGCAGCCCGGTCGGTCAGGAAAGGGGGTGGGGACGAGCGAGCGTCCCCCCTCCTGAACCGTACCAGGCCGCATGTCTTCAACATGGGGGGGGTTGTTGCTTTTGGGGCACCCCAAAGCACCTCGTCCCCATGTTGATGAGGACAAGGGCCTCTTCCTGACAACCCTGGCCGTTGGTTGTCGGGGTCTGCGGGCGGAGGGGTTATCGGAATCCGGGAGCCCCCTTTATTAAGGGGGCCCCCAGATCCCGGCCCCCACCCTATGTGAATGAGTATGGAGTACATCGTACCCCTACCCATTCACCTGGGGGAAAAAAGTGTCAATAAAAAAAACACAGTAGACAGGTTTTTAAAGTAATTTATTGGGCAGCTCCGGGGCTCTTCTTCCGACTTCGGGGGTCTCTCAGGCCTCTTCTCCCTCTCTCCGGTGTCGTCTCCGTTTTTTCTCCGGTGCCTTCTTCCTTCTGCCGGGCTCCTCCGCTATCTTCTGCCGCTCTTTTGCTAACAGAGGAGCCCGGTCTTCTGCATTGTCTTCTTCCCTCTTCTCTTCCTGAGATGTTGACACAAGGCTGCCTCCCGCTGTAATGCAGTGAGCGAGGTCCGCAACGAATTATATAGGCATGCGGCGTGGCCACCGGGTGATGTCACTCGGTGACCCCGCCCCCTTATGACGTAACATACTTACTATACTCAATGTAGGCACCTTGCTGTTGGGGCTGTTCTCCACATTACAGCAGGTTGAATTAAAGTTTGCTGCACCTGTAGATACTGCATTTCCAATTTCGATTATTTATTTTTTTAATTATCAGTGTTCTGCTCTACAGTATTGGAAAAACATGTTTGAAGTGAAATTATAGCTTTCATAATCTAGTTAATCACATCCCACCCAGGCACTGCACATATACGGCCAGGTGGGCGCTTCCTCCTTCTGAGTGGACATTCAGGAACGTCCCTCAGAAGGAGGAAGATTGCGTGCGTGCCCGTGCAACAGCGTGATCATGATGCGCTCGTGTCACCCGGACATGGCGCATCTCCGATTGGCAGGAGGGCTTTGTGATCCTGATCACATGATGGCTGTGTCCAATCACAGCCATCATGTGATGAAAATAGAGAGCCGGTTGCTAGACGATCTGATCTCCTCACCTCACACGGAAGTTGTCGGTGAGGAGAGGAGAGCAGATCGCTGCAGCCGGCCGGTGATCAGTGAGTATGAGCTGCTTTTTATAGATTTTTACACACTGATCACCACCCTAGTGTCCCCACACAATGTCCCCCAAAATAGTGTCCCCAAAACACTGTCCCCACACAGTAAAAACACCTGTCCCCCACATATGTAACAGTAAAATCACGTGTCCCAATAATCATCTGCGCACATCTGTCCGTGATCACACAAACCAATTATTATACACTTAACAGGATTTTTTTTTTTTACCAAAGACATGTAGCAGAATACATTTTGGCTTAAATTTATGACAAAATTCGATTTTATTGGATTTCTTTTAAAACAGAAAGTAGAAAATATTGTGTTTTTTTTTTTTTTCACTCTATTTTTTGCTTATATCGAAAAAAAAGTTGTGAATGAATACCACCAAAAGAAAGCTCTATTAGTGTGAACAAAATGATAAAAATTGAATTTGGGTACAGCATAGCATGGCCGTGCAATTGTCATTGAAAGTGCGAGAGCGCTGAAAGCTGAAAATTGGCCTGGGAAGGAAGGGGGTGAAAGTACCAGACTATGTAACTATTGCCTTCTAATCTTGTCCATAAAGAAGATCATTGTGCAGTATTATAAATGTCTACACAATAGTGTTTTTCTTGGCTGCAGGTTTCTTACCACCTACCAGAAAATCTTTTACCACAATATTTTAGAAGTAACATGATGTCACTGTTTGCTGGGGTGCCCTGCCCAAGACATATATGCTATATATAAATATCTACTGTGACTTGGCTGTCACTTACCGTACATCACGGCATTGACAAGAGCTGTGATTTTGTTAGTGAAAAGCTATACATAGAATAGGATGAACTTTACCCTAATGTACACCTGGAAAGATAGAGATTAGGTATTCTATCAGAGGGAAGGCAAATGTCTGCTGAGTCAAGCCCTGGCTTCTTATGAGGATTCTCCAACAGGGATCTCTCGGCCAAAATTCTTTGCTCTATTCCCACGTGAGTTCTGAGTGTAATGGCGCGTACACACGATCGGAAATTCCCAAAGGAAAACCGTGGATTTTTTTTCCAACGGAATGTTGGCTTAAACTTGTGTTGCATACACACGGTCACACAAATGTCAGAAATTCCGACCGGCAAGAACGCGGTGACGTACAACACTACGACGAGCCTAGAAAAATTAAGTACAATGATTCCGAGCATGCGTAGGATTTTTGTGCGTCGGAATTTCTGGCAAGAACTTTTCTTGTTGGAAAATTTGAGAACCAGCTCTCAAATTTTTGTTGTCGGAAATTACGACAGAAAATGTCTGATGGAGCCTACACACTGTCAGAATTTCCGACCAAAAGCTCACATCGAGCTTTTCTTGTCGGAATTTCTGATCGTGTGTACGAGGCATAAGATAAATAGGAAATCTAAGGCCCCTCTCACAATTGGTGGTCCAATCAGGTCAGCTTTTTCAGGTGGACCTGATCGGAAACTCCATGTAAGTCTATGAGCAGGTGGATGTAAACGGCCACGTGTTCCTCTACATCTGCTAACCCTGAGTCTGTCCAGGTCCATAAAAAAATTGACCTTTTCTGTTTTTGTGGACTTCAATCATGGATCAGAGGTAGTCTGATGTAAATGGATGCAAGTATGTTTTTATCCAGCCACCCAAACATTGAATATGGGTCCGAAAAGCTCCATTTATATACATATGTACACTACTTTGCATGGTTGTAGAGCTTTTTGGTCAGCTTGGCGCCAAAGCCAAGGGGATAGTATAGCTTTCCATTTTTTATTTTTTTTGGATACTTATCAGCCCGATTTAAATATTCTTTATAATTAATTATATTGCATAGGTGCAGCCATATTAGTTCATTGCAGCCTCTGCATGCTGCTTTGCAGAGCTACACAATGGTTGTACTTAACTGCCCCTTATCAAAATGCTAATCGGGCATTTAAGCAAGAGCCTTATGTCAGCACGAAACTCTAGCATTTTCAGAAACGGTGTAAAAGCAACCTTCCTTTGTGTCCCATAACAGGTACCCAGTTTAAAGGATTCCTGTCTTGATTTATTTTATATATAACACACACATTATATAATTATATATAATTAAATCAGGACAGTAAATGTATTTTTAAATAAAAATCTCTCTATCCTTTTTTTTTTTTCCCACCTTTTTTTGCCACTCTTTGGTGCAGACGTTAATGAGCTACCCACAGCCTCTCCATGCGTTTTTGGTTATTTTTTTTTTTTGTTTGTTTTTTTTTTTTTTTCTCCAGTAAGGCGATCCTTTAGAGACTTGCAAGGCTTTTACACCAAAATGCTTTTCTTTTTCGTACATCACGGGACACAGAGCGACATAGTCATTACTAATGGGTTATATAGTTACCGTCAGGTGCTGGCACTGGCAACTTCCAAAACCGGAAGTACCCTCCCCTATATAAGCCCCTCCCATCCGGGAGCACCTCAGTTTTTTGCCAGTGTCTAAGGTGTTGGCCAAGAAGAAACATGTGTTTTTCACTGAGCTTGCGTACAGGTTCTTTTGGGCCTCAGTAAGCTATTCCGGATCCGACCAAAAAAGCTTCATAGCTAAGCGGTCGGTACCCGGGCCTTGCAGAGAAGAGCAAGGTTTTGCCTGTAATGCTTCTCTTAGGAGAGCTGGACCCTGGGATCCAGAGCTCTGGTCATACCCACGACCAAGATGTTTTCTGTGCAGGGTGCTATACAGGTCCAGGGGAGTGGAATCCTTGGGAACCCGGTCCCTGAAGGTTTGATTACAATGCCTGCCGTGATAGGTGAAGTTTGGGCTTTTGTGGACCAAACAAAGTCCTGCGGCGGGGAACAGGTAAGTGGGGGCCCCCAGGAACTTGGTTCTATTGGGGGACCCCCAAGCCTAATTTGTCTTTCTGTCTGTTACCTAAAGGTATTCCCGCTAATATCTGTGCATGCCTGTAACTACTAAAAAAAATGTAATAATTTTTAATGGTGGTCAAAAAAAAAATAAAAAAAAAATGTGTTTTTTTATTATTATATATATTTAGTATATTAGACTGCGGTACCTGTGTTTGTCCACTAGAGGCCGCTGTGGAATGTTTTTCTTGTCATGTGGACTAGTTTCTTCTCAGAGAGCAAAGTCCAGGCAGCTGGTGAGTTCTCCTACAGGAAACTGTTTCCTCTGCCATGTTGCAGTGTTCGTCTATCCCCCGGCCTGCGGCAAAGAGGGGCCCTGGCTCCTGTCCCTGGTTTCCATGTTTGAAATTAGCGCCGAGGGCGCACGTGGCCGCGCGCGTGCGCGTGCACGCGCCTCTATATATAGAGGTGGCCGGAAAAGGGGGCGGAGCCTGGGGGATGACGCTCTGTGCGCGCCGCAGCGCTTCTGCGCATGTGCGGGCGTCCCAGCAGGTTTTTAAAAAACCACATTATTGTAGATGAAGTACAGAGACAGAGCTGGCAACATTTAAAGGCATACAGCAGGCGGTTGATACAGGCATCCCCTAGAAAGGCACATTAGTAGACACCAACTGTTTATTATAGCAGCATTTATGCTAGACTATTATCAGTAACTGGTGTATTACGGCTGGAATACCTCAGCTTTAGGCTTAGGAATATGCCGTCCAGAAGCTCCGGAACTGAATCTTCCAGGAAGCGAAGGGGGTCTCATCGGGCTCGGAGGATCTTGGGCATACTTCTGCTGCACCAGTCTCCCCTGAAGTTCAGAGGTAAGTGACCGTAGAGACCCCGCAGGGGTACTTGGTACTGTGGTTGTCCTCAGTTCACCTGCTCCTGTGTATGTAACAGAGGAGGTTTTTTCCTCAGCTCTGGGAGGATTAGAGAGAGATTGTCAACATTGATCGCTGCCTCCCTGTCAGGGAAAGCACGCCCGATCTCCGTCTCCTCCTTCAGAGTGCCTGTTAGCAGAGCAACAGTCCCATACAGGGATTGACCTGCCTGAAGGGGATCAGGATGAGGTTGATTCTGTTATAGAGGAATCAACAGTGGGGGAACCTTTTCTCAGCATCTCAAGCTGAAAGATTATGGGTTCAGTCTCTGACTAACATGGTCCGATCAGCATTTAAAAATGCACCTTGCGGAACCATCAACCACTACTGTATCCTCGTTGGGGTCGCTAGAAGTCCCCAGACTGTTTGTTCTTTTCCACTTCACCCTTTACTGAAAGGGCTCATTTACCAGGATTGGGAACGTCCTGAGAAAATATTTATTCCCCCAAGAGATTTCCGGTGGTCTATCCCATGGAGGATAAGTTCATAAAAAAAAAAAAAAAAAAAAAAAAAAAATGGAAGGTCCCTACAGTGGACGCAGCCATCTCTTGTATGTATAAATCACTGACATGTCCAGTGGATAATGTCCAAATGTTCAAGAACCCAATAGATAAAAGATTGGAGTCCTTATGAAAATCTGCTTGGTGATACAACCAGCAGTAGCAGCTATTGGGGTCTGCTAAGCAGTGAAGGATCAGTTGAAACAGGTCTTGAGGGACTTGACAGATCAGCAGGCTTTGCCCTAGCTGATCTACCTAGAGCCTTAGGCTTTGCGGTTGACGCCATAGAGGATTCAGTCCATCAGGCCTCCCGCCTTACGCTGTCTATAGTACATATGCGTAGGCTCCTATGGCTCAAAAACTGGTCTGCTGAAGCTCCCTGTAAAGAATGGCTGGTTAGCGTCCCATTTCATGGTGAACGCTTATTCAGGGAAAACCTGGACTAATATATCCAGAAAATTTCCAGCGGTAAGAATACGCTCTTGCCGGTTAAAAGCAGAGTTAGAGGTCCCTCTTTAAGAGGCCTGCTTCTCCAGTCCCTGGGGCATCGGCTGTGTAACAGTTCCGACGGCCTCCTCGGTCAAATCCCGGGGGTAAAAAACAGGGACAGTAGCAGGGTAATGAGAAACCCTGGGTCAGGGGAGGTACAAAACCTCCCCCAAAGTTAAATTCATTGAAGCCCCCACTCAGTCGGGTGGGGGGGAGGACTCCAGTTGTTCGCAAGAGACCTGGCGGGACACGATCAAGATAGATAGGTGCTCTCCGCAGTAGGTTTGGGATACAGTTTGGAGTTAGAAGACTCTCCTCCTTCCCATTTTTGAGGTCAAACGTGCCAAGGGATCCCCGGAAGAGAGAGTCCCTCCTGTTGGCACTAGAACAACTATTGCTCCAAGGAGTAATTATGGAGGTTCCCCTGGAAGAATGAGGGTTCGGGTTTTACTCAAACCTCTTTACAGTCCCGAAGCAAACGCGGACGGGAGGCCCATATTAATTCTAAAAGGGCTATACAAATTCCTGTATATCAGGACTTTCCGATGGAGTCGATCCGATCGGTGGCCACTGCCCTACAAGGGGAGGATTGGTTAGCCGCGATCGACATCAAAGATGCTTATTGCATATTCCCGTCTTTCCAGTCCACCAAAAATTTCTACGCTTTGCAGTAGAAGGGCGCCATTTTCAGTTCAGAGCCTTACCCTTCGGTCTGGCCACAGCACCACGAGTGTTTACAAAAATTCTGGCCCTTTATTGGCCAATCTAAGAACACAAGGTGTAATGATAATGGCATATCTGGATGACTTGTTGCTGATAGACCACTCAGTGAAAAAACTAGACGTGGTCGTTCACAAGACGATCAAGTATCTGGAATCTCACGGTTGGATTATCAACCGAGACAAGTCAGCCCTAAAAACCAGTCAAAAGTCTGGAATACTTGGGGCTAAGGTTGGATTCAGGCCAGAGAAAAATATTCTTGCCTCGAGGAAAGGTGTTGTCTTTGAAAGATTTGATCCACTTAGTGGGTACAAAAAAGACAGCCGTCCATACGCCTGTATATGAGGCTGCTGGGAAAAATGGTGGCATCATTCGAAGCAGTACCCTACGGTCAATTCCATTCAAGGAATTTGCAAGGGGCCATACTGTCAGCCTGGAACAAAAAAGTTCAGGCCCTAGACTTACAATGTCCTTGTCCCCTTCCGTTCGCAAGAGCCTCCGTTGGTGGTTGGTTCCCCAGAATCTGGAAAAAAGGAAATCCTTCAGTCCGATTTCTTGGAAGGTGGTCACTACAGATGCCAGCCTTATAGGCTGGGGAGCAGTACTGGAGCAATAGTCTCTCCAGGGCAGATGGTCGGATGCAGAAAAGGCCCTGCCCATCAATCTCTTAGAGATACGAGCAGCCCGGTATGCCCTAGTAGCATGGACATCCAAACTCCAAGGGTCCCCTGTCAGAATTCAATCAGACAATGCCACAGCAGTGGCATATATCAATCATCAGGGGGGCACCAGGAGTCGTGCAGCCCAGAGGGAAGTAAATTACATCCTGAAATGGGCAGAAAAAATATGTCCCAGCCATATCTGCGGTATTCATTCCAGGAGTGGAGAATTGGAAGGCGGACTTTCTAAGTCGCCAGCAATTAGGCCCAGAGGAAGGGTCCCTTCACCCCGAGGTTTTCTGGACAATATGTCAGCGGTGGGGAACATCGGATGTAGATCTTCTAGCATCCAGATTCAACGCAAAGGGGGACAGGTTTGTCTCTCGGACAAGGGATCCCCTAGCTTGCGGCTCGGATGCCCTAGTGTTCCCTTGGGATCAGTTCAAGCTGATATATGCATTCACACCGCCACAATGGTTACCTCGATTACTCCGCAGAATCAGGGTAGAAAATAAACAGTGATTCCGGTGGCTCCAGCGTGGCCCCGAAGAGCGTGGTACGCGGAGATTGTAAAAATGTCTGTGGGGAGTCCTTGGACCCTCCCACATCGTCCGGACCTGCTTTCACAGGGACCGATATACCACCCTTCCTTACCAGCCCTAGGTTTGACGGCCTGGCTATTGAAGCCCACATTCTAAAAAAGAGAGGGCTCTCTAATGCTGTGGTGTCTACCATGATCAATGCCAGGAAACCGGTATCCAGGCAGATCTACTATAGAATCTGGAAGGCGTACATCGCCTGGTGTGAGGCCAGGAAATGGCATCCACGTAAATACGTAATAGGTAGGATTCTGGACTTCCTACAATGGGCTGTAGATAGGAAGCTTGCCTTGAGTACTATCAGGGGTCAGATTTCGGCCTTGTCAATATTTTTTCAAAGGCCCTTGGCTTCGCATTCACTAGTCAAAGCCTTTATACAAGGAGTGATGCGTATTAGTCCTCCGGTTAATATTCCCATATGTCCATGGGATCTAAACTTGGTTCTGTCAGTTCTACAGAAACAACCATTTGAACCATTACAGCATATTTCCTTGGTGCTTCTCACCAGGAAATTGATTTTTCTAGTAGCCATTTGTTCGGCTAAAAGAGTATCGGAATTAGCAGCTATGTCCTGTAGGGAGCCATATCTGGTTATCCATAAGGACAGAGTAGTGTTACGTCCTCATCCAGCCTTTCTTCCTAAGGTGGTATCGAGGTTTCATTTGAACCAAGATGTGGTTCTTCCTTCTTTTTTCCCCAAGCCTACTTCGGTAGAGGAAAAGTTATTGCATTCTTTGGATGTAGTAAGAGCAGTTAAAGCTTACCTAAAAGCCACTGCTCAGATTCGCAGAACGGATACTTTGTTTATTCTGCCGGAAGGCCCCAGAAGGGGTCAGGCAGCGTCAAAATCTACTTTAGCCAAGTGGATTCGACAGGTCATAATACAAGCCTATGGCTTGAGAAGTAGACCGCCTCCGTTCAAAGTTAGGGCGCACTCCACGAGAGCAGTTGGAACTTCATGGGCAGTGCATCACCAGGCCTCCCTGGCTCAAATCTGTAAGGCCGCAACATGGTCTTCAGTACACACGTTTACTAGGTTCTACCAGGTGGACGTTAGAAGTCAGGAGGATGTCGCCTTTGGGCGCAGTGTGTTGCAGGCCGCAAAAGATCCTCATGTCTGATAGCGCTCAGCTTATATATGGTGTATCCCCCCCCTCATTTGGCATTGCTTTAGGACATCCCATTAGTAATGACTATGTCGCTCTGTGTCCCGTGATGTACTCCAAGAAAAGGATTTTACAGGTAAGCTGTTATAAAAATCCTATTTTCTTGGAGTACATCACGGGACACAGAGCTCCCACCCCTCTTTGGGGACACTTATTGCTTTGCTACAAAACTGAGGTGCTCCCGGATGGGAGGGGCTTATATAGGGGAGGGTACTTCCGGTTTTGGAAGTTGCCAGTGCCAGCACCTGACGGTAACTATATAACCCATTAGTAATGACTATGTCGCTCTGTGTCCCGTGATGTACTCCAAGAAAAGGATTTTACAGGTAAGCTGTTATAAAAATCCTATTTTTCACCTCCTAAATATGCAGTACCTAGAAATTATTCTGTCTATTGCAATTCCTGGAATAAACAGAATGATATTTACGCTTTAGGCTTTTTGACACTGCTTGTGGATCTTGTCAAATAATCAAGCTGCCATATTCTCTGCTTAGATTGGGTCTATGCATAAAGCAATATTTCAGTAATAATAATTATTAGAATAGTGAGCGCTATGGGGACCCAGGAGATCAACAGTCCCTGAACTGTAATTTTTTCCATTCAGAATTTAGGGGCCCCTTTTTGGTGTTTTTTTTATTTTATTAATCGTGGCAGGTCTCGCCTTAATATGTAACTTGACTGAGTTGCTCCTAGACTATTTTCAGTGCAGCAGTTGTATCAATTGTTTATTCTCCAACCTATGGTATGCACCATTTAGAGTTTCTAAAATTCCTTGTAATGCGCTGTTGTCTGTATTCATTCACTTGGAATAATGGGATTAAGCATTCATTATAAAGAAATATTTTGGCCATTGTCCAAGAAGGCCCAGCTCGGGTTTGTTTTATGCTAGTAAACCAGATATAGACCCGTAGCTCTCTGTACAGTGCGACTGCCTGCATTATTCCTCACCGCATCAGATGAATTTATAGATCTGCATGTTTTCTCAGTCCCGCAGTGTGGATAAACAGCACGCCGTCATCAACTACGACAGCGAGAAGGATGAGCACCGTGTGAAAGATCTCGGGAGCTTAAATGGAGTAAGTTCTGATGCCTATCAGTTGTAAAATATTCTTTCTGTGATCATACCGGCTGGATGAATGGATGCAATTTGGATTCAGCCTTCACGTTTTACATTTCAGTTTTCATCTCCTAAACTAGGATGATACTTGAACTGAAATATTTAGCTGGGGTACCAGGAAAGAGACATTGGATTTGTAGAAGTTAAAGGGAATCTGTCACTTTGGTAATTATTTTGAAATCTCATATTGTCCCCACACATTTTGGGCTGAAGTTTAATTGGGATCCTATCTGTCCCTATGCCCCAAACATTGTAATAACTGGTGGGGCTTAGATGCCCATGTCATGTCTGATGTTTAGTAACCTCAAATAACTCCTGTGGCCTTGGTTTATGGCCCCACTACCATGATTCTTGGATGGTGGTACCTATACTATGATGGCAGTCTTTATTTTAATTTACATTTTTCAATGTTGGTACTAAAATGCATTCTGTGTCCTGCTGCCAAACCCAGATGCACAGAATGTAGAATAGAAAGAAATCCAGGGGTAGGCCAGTACAGAGGTCCAATCAAAGTCTCTAAGGTGCATAGATGAGGACTGAACTTTTATATCAAATGAACAGACAAGCATGAACCACTAGGTGTTCCCTTCAAAACCGCCAATCAATTGCAGGGCAATTTAAATAATATATATAATATAATAATAAAATAATGTTTGAAACAGACACCATCCTTTTAGGCCCCAAACCATTCATTTGAGTAATGTTGACACTTCTGCTGCAACTACAGTATAGCAGACAGTACTGCAGTTGTATGAAGTCCCATGGAGACCTGAGCCCTCATACACACACATCTTGAGTTACACGTGTTCATTAAAATAGGAACACTAATCTGGATCTTTTTAAAGAAAAGCCGTCCTGGAGATTTCATGTCTTTATTACTGTTGAGCAGCTGCTCAGAATGCAAGCTGCTGAGATGCCCAAGCTTGTATTGTAATACCCTTATGTTGCAATTTCCGATGACGTTGACGTTTTCACTTTTTGCATGTTTATGGAGGCTAAAATCTGTTTTGCAAATTGACTGACTGAATCTTTGGTCAACTTTTTATATCCCAATGGCTGTGGCATCCAGGCTCTCAGCTCCATCCAGGACAGGGGGTCTCCGTCTTCTTGAGGGTCCCATCATCTTGCTACAGTTTCTGTGAAGTAAAATAGGGAAATGCCAAAGTTGGATTTCTGCAAGGGACATCTCACCACTGCAGGCCTAAAAGATGGCCAAGTACTATTGTCATCACACCATTGTGACAAGCCAGTATACATAATATTGCAGCCTTTACAGTAGCTATTAATATGTTTGCCACAAAAAAAAGTATCACTGCAAATGTTTAGTCTGCACCCTATTAACCATTAACATGTCTGATTTAGTCTATATTAGCACATGATTTTTGTATAAATGTACATGGTGGCATTTCTGAAAATCTAAAAAAGTGTTTTAGATTATGAAAGTTGCTAGATTGCCCATATTCAGGAAATAACCATTTTTTAGAGCACCCTTTCTCAACCTTTTTACCCCACAGGATTGGCAAAAATAATTTTCAGTATTCTGGGAACCCTTACTAAAACAATTCTTCTGGGGTAAATGGGGGAACATTTTTCTAGGCTGTCAGGTGGAAGAATGCCTCTTTCACAGACCGCTCACGAAACAATTGTGTCATGGTACTGGTTTTGCCAGGTTGCACTGACCCGAGAACTATGCAGGTGCCCTATAGTGAGGTGTCCATCTGCCAATGCTCAAGGAACCCCCCAGGGGGTTGAGGAGCCTTGGCGTTCCATGGAACCCTGGTTGAAATTGGCTGCTTTGCAGTATGCCCTTTATGCAGTCAGTACTTGCCTTCCCCACACTTTTCAGCTGCTGCAGACTTCTCCTAAAGCTCAGAGAAATAATTGGTACTTTGGAGTATGGAGGAACACAGGACATTCCCCCAATTTCCCCTGAGCAGCCAAGGTCTGAGTGTTATCACTTGAGTTTGAAGGAAGGAGTGAATGCATAGTCTGTTGTACACTTTGGGGTCCACTTTTCACTGGGGAGTGCAAAATATGGTGCCGCTCGGCTAAGAAACCAATCGGCTTCCATTTTATTTTTTTATTTTTTTGCCAAGACTTAAAGTGGTTGTAAACCCACTGTAACAACTTGCACCTACAGGTAAGCCTAGATTAAGGCTTACCTGTAGGTGTAAGAAATATCTCCTTAACCTACACGGTTAAGGAGATATTTGCAGAAAACACTGCACCGATGTCTACGGTGCAGGCGCACTGAGCGCGCTGGTTTTCTGAATGGGAGAATGCCGGCCCTGTGCACATGCGTGTGACGTCATCGCTCTCCGGCCAATCACAGCGCCCGAGCGGCGATACCCGGAAGATGTTCGAAGGGGATATGGCGGCGACGACGGAGGGGAACGAGGAGCGTTTCGGAGGCTTCGATCTGAGGTAAGTGCCACATAATGAGCTAGCATGCATAGCATACTAGCTCATTATGCCTTTTTTCTTGCAGGGGTTTTTTTTTCAGCAAAACTTTTTTTAGGTTTACTTCCTCTTTAATTGAACAAGCTGAAGTTAGAAGCTGAATGGCTACCATGCACAGCTGCACCAGATTTTTGCACTTTCCAGACTTTCTTAGAAGGTCAACATTTTCACTGAATTTTAGGTGTTCAGGTGGCAGATCAGGTTAAAGTTGTACCATGAAGAATGTAAGTACTGAATACTTCCAGTGCCTACAGTAAAGCGAACCGGTTACTCTACTGGCATAGGCAAAGTAGTTTATTTTAAGCCGTTGCAAGTCAATAAATAAGTACAAAGCCCCTGTTTTGTTAACATGCAACCTGCGCTGTCCCTTTAATGAAGCCGTCACTTGTCACTACTGGTCAACTGAGACAAGAAGGCGGGCACTGTGTCAGGTTGGCATCCAGTGAAGAATGACTATTCCAATATAGAGCCCACCTCCCTGTCTACTAACTACTTACTAGAGGTGTACAGGAGGGAATCATTTATGTAACCACAGAAACAACAGTCCAGAAATAGGAGCGCCCCTTGTTACAGGTACATCTTTGTAGTTACTACTTTTCTTATATAGTAATGCTTTAACCATTTCAGATCTGTGATAGAATGTTAAAAATCCCCTTACATCTCCATCTACAGCAAACCCAATCCTCTACCAGGACCCTACTAGCCAGCTATGCTTTTTTCAATGTGTCTTGTGATAGCTCCCTAAAATAAGTACACAAAGAATGTTCTGAAAAATAAAATATTTATTGCTTGCCTTGTAGAAGAAGCCAAGTTTTTCATTTGTATTGTCTCCTTCTTTCCTTGCAGACCTTTGTGAATGATGTGAGGATCCCCGATCAGAAATACATCACCCTTAAACTGAATGACGCTATCCGGTTTGGCTACGATATCCTTTCTAACTGCTGCACTGGCAGAAGGTTTCTTCCTGGTGGCATTCTGATTGTGCAATGACATACTGAGGTCACATGAAAAGCAGATTAGTCTCTCAATCCCTGGGAGTCAGGTGCTGAATTTACTGGTTTATGGTCTATTTAGTACATTTAAAGGAATGCGGAAAAGTCTCATATGAATACAATGCCCTGGATCATTTATCCGGTAATTAACGGCTAAATTGTTAAAGGAGCTTATGCCTGAATAAACATTGCACTCTAGACAAAAAAATTATAATTGACAATATATAGAAGTATTTTCTTATCTTGGAATAGATGCTCAGTTAGTGATGTTTAGCTCCATTAGTTTCTTGTCTTCTTTAACCCTTTCAATACAGGGCTTTTTATCCCACTTCCATACCAGGCCTATTCTCTCCTACATGTACAAATCATCATTCTTTTGCTAGAAAATTACTCAGAACCCCCAAACATTATATATGTTTTTTTAGCAGACACCCTAGATCAGTGATGGTGAACCTTGGCACCCCAGATGTTTTGGAATTACATTTCCCATGATGCTCAACTACACTGCAGAGTGCATGAGCATCATAGGAAATGTAGTTCCAAAACATCTGGGGTGCCAAGGTTTGCCATCACTGCCCTAGGGAATAAAATGACGGTCGTTGCAACTTTTTATCTTGCACGGTATTTGCGCAATAATTTTTCAAACGCCTTTTTTTTGGAAAAAAAAATGTTTTCATGAATTAAAAAATAAAAAAACAGTAAAGTTAGCCCAATTTTTTTTTTTAAATATGAAAGATTATGTTACGCCGAGTAAATAGATACCTAACATGTCACGCTTTAAAATTGCGCACACTCATGGAATGGTGCCAAACTTTGGTACTTAATCTCCATAGGCGACGCTTTGAAATTTTTTACAGGTTACCAGGTTAGAGTTACAGAGGAGGTCTAGTGCTAGAATTGTTGCACGAGCTTTAATGCACGCGGCGATACCTCACATGTGGTTTGAACGGCGTTTACATATGTGGGCAGGACTTGCGTGTGCGTTCGCTTCTGAGCGCAAGCTATTCCGGACAGGGGCGTTTAAAAAAATAAATAAATATATATATATATATATATATCTAAAAAAAAATATTTGACATTTTTTTATTTTTTTTTTGGATCACTTTTACTCCTATTACAAGGAATGTAAACATCCCTTGTAATAGGAATGGTGTGTGACAGGTCCTCTTTATTGAGAGATGCGGGGTCAATAAGACCCCACATCTCTCCTCCAGGCTGGAAAGCATGAGATCGGGAAAAATAAATCACCGATCTCATGCTTTCAGCCGCAATCGCGGCTTTGTTTACCTTTGGGAACCCAGGCGTGACATCATCACATCGCGCCCGGGCCTCCGACGGTCATAGAGATGACTGGTGACCATCTGGTCACCAGTCATCCCTATGCTCGTCATTTGACAACCACCGGCGCCGGCCGATTCGTTCTCCGGGCCCCCGATGGCACAGGAGAGCCCGGAGAAGCACCGGATGGCGGCGGGAGGGGTGATGTCCCCTCCCGCCGCCTATAAGAATGATCAAGCGGTGGAACCGCTGCTATGATCGTTCTTATGGTGCGCAGAATCGCCGGCAGAAGAGAAGGATATCTGAATGGTGCCTCAAGCTGCAGGCATCATTCAGATATCCCCCCACAAAGCCCAGGACGTCATATGACGTGCACCTAGGATGGGAGATCCCACCTGTGGACATAATATGATGTCCACCCTGAGAGAGAGAGGGTTCCTGCCGGCGTCATTTTACAATGGCCCGCTATGGAAGTGGTTAAAGTAAACCTATATGGGGGAAAAAATAATTAAAGCGGATCTTCACTGCATCTGAGCACCACAAACTGCAGACGCTATTTAATAAATTTTTAATATTCAAAGCAAACCCCATCCATGCATGTCTCTATGCTTTATTTTCTTGAGAAATCACTTTGATCCCCCCCAGCATTTCTGGACATGGCCCTCTTGAGTATGGGCAAATGATTTATGTAGAATTTCCTTCCTGGAATCCATCTGCCCTTAGCTCAGTCATGCATGCAGGAGAGGTGGTGATTAGCTGAGAAAACCCCCTCCTGAAGACTCCTGGAATGTATGACATAATTTGACTAGGCAAGAAACCAGGAAGTAACTGAAGAAATGTAAAAAAAAAAAAAAAGTTTAAAACCAGTAAATATGATACACTTTCCTGTCTATTTACTAATGCTAGCAGCACGAGGATTAAAAATAATAAATGTTGATTGGGATAGCAAAGTTCCACTTTAAGTAAGCCCAATGCTGCTGTACTTGCTCCCCTGCTGTTTCGAATTTGTGGAAAAAGCCCATTAGATTTCTGTACAATCTTCAACTTTCTGAAAGTTGGAACTTGCAATGGCCTGGCACATTCTTTCCCACTTCCATGTGACATCGCTAAAATATGATGAGTGGCTGCTTCATCTCCCGACACTGAATTGTGGGAGATCTTTTAGCTTGTCCTGCTGCTAAAAGACCGATTTTTTTTTTTTTTTTTTTTTTTTTTTTTTAATTTATGGTGGAGAAGAGCAGAGAAGAAAGGACTAGTTCTTATTTTTGCCTGCGGACTCCCTGCAGCTCATCCTTTCCCCATTAATTGACGTACCATTCCTTCATCTGTGCTGTTTCTGTGTAGAGGCGGCCATCTTGGTTGAGGCAGGACTTTGCTTCCTCATGTCAGAGCTGTCCCCCTGATCACTGGTGATCTAATGACTGGTGGGGTAATGCAGTGTTTCTCAACTCCAGTCCTCAAGGCACCCCAACAGGTCATGTTTTCAGGCTTTCCATTATTTTGCACAGGTGATTTGATCAGTTTCACTGCCTTAGTAATTACCACAGCCGTTTCATCTGAGGGAAATCCTGAAAACATGACCTGTTGGGGCGCCTTGAGGACCGGAGTTGAGAAACACTGGAGTAATGAACAATAAGTAGCAGATAAGGTTTAGATATACAGATCCACATAATGGATAAAAGAAGCAGGGAGATCCTTGCACTGCAAGTCCCCATAGACACTTTCCTCCACAGCAAGGAGAACACTTAACAGTATGGTGGTTACGTCACCAAATCTCACTTCAAATCTTGTGACACTAGCAGTCAGAGACGGCAGTACCATAGAACAGCGGTCCCCAAACTTTTTGGCAGCAGGGACCGGTTTCACGGCAGACAATTTTCACAGGAGCCGGGTGGGTTGTTGGTTGGATATTCAGAGTCTGTCCTCAGCCCCCCTTTACAGCACAGTCCCCCCTCTTTATATCAGGGTCTTCAGTTCCCCTTCACATCACAACCCCTCCTTACATTACAATCCCTGTTTACAGTACAGTCCACTTTACATTACAGTGCCCCTTTACAGTACAGTTAACTTTACATTAATGTAATGGTAACTGCTCTGTAAAGGGGGCACTGTAATGTAAAGGGGGGGCTGTGATGTTAAGGGGACTGCACTATAAAGGAGGCACTGTGCTATAAAGGGGCTACTGTGATGTTAAGGGGGCTGTGATGTAAAGGGGCACTGTAGTGATTACAGTGCCCTTCATATTACATTGCCCCTAGCAATCAGAGCCTCCTCCATCACAGTTCTTCTGCAGTCTGCCCATCACAGTGCCCCTAAAATCTGCCCGCCCCCTCTTTCCTCTCTAACATCACTCTTCCCTATTCTAATCTCTGCCCCCCCTGCTCAGGACTCCTACCTTTTGGCAGGGCAGAGGCTGTGATCAGTCCAGGGGGTGGGAGGAACTCTCCATTCCGATCTGCAGCTCCTCCCCCCCCTGCCCTGCTGATTGGATGACATTGTTGGTTGGGTGGGCGGAGGAGCCATGAGAGGACACCTAGGCATGGTCACACAGCAGGAGGTGAGTGGCAACTGTGGTCTGTGATAGCTCTGTGCGGCCTGTGGTCGGCGCTCATCTCCTGCTGTGTGTTCCCGGTCATCAACAGGCCATGGACCGGCACCGGTCTGCGACCTGAGGATTGGGGACCCCTGCCTTAGATGATCACCTACTGCCAATAAGCAGCTATAGTCCTCAAGGCACAGGAGGGCGGAGGCACAGGAATTGCACTGCCATTTTTTTTTTTAGGAGAAATTAAAGACGATGGGTAAATCTTTGGGGATACTGCTTAGATTCATTTTTCAAAGATTCTCTATAGGGGATAATTTCACTTGGTGTTCAGGTCCACTTTCTCCTCAATTCTTGCAATGGAAAAGCTTCAACATGATGCCAAGATGCAGCAGCTACACTCACAGGAGATAATTTATAATGTTTTTGAAAAATGGTTGTAAATGTTTTACACATTCTCTATTGGCCATTTTGCCACACAGTGATCTTTCCTGGCATAGGGGAGATTCACTTTGTTACTATATTTGCAATTTAATAAATTAATTTCTTCATCACTGAATTGCATATTCAAGGCCCCATCTGAGTTCCACTCACTTATGCTGGATGAAAGTCCTCTACATTCCCTCTTCTTCTTGAGGACAATACAGGGTGTTGATATCTGAATGTACATTAGTCACTGTGGTTTTCTTTTTTCCTTATCTGTTTGTGTACATATCAATATGTATGTGTTGGAGCAAATTCAGCATAAGGTACCGGAGGAAGCATTGAAGGTTAGTCCAGTTTGTAATTTGTATCTATAGTGATCCTGGCTTGCTACAGTTTACCATGATGAATACAAAAGGGAAAAGACAAGTGCAACCTCCATACTGTAGTAAACAAAGTGAACAATATTTATTAATGATTTAAAAATGCACTCACAAAAGAGGAGCTTGTGCAAAGCGGAAATAGCCAAAGCTTCTGCCTCTGGAGCCCGGAGCCGCTGTGGAATGCCCCTGCTTTAGCTGTGATCAGGGGGAGAAGCGCACAGGCAGGAGGGAGCTGCTGCTATAGGGAGACACCCCGACCAGGGATGGAAGCCAAAGCCCGGAATCAGAGTATGCCTGAGACGGGAGTGCGCTGAAAGATAGGAACACGTTTAAAAGCATGTTGTTTCTTCTTCAGCCTATCTAAAAGTGGCTACCCGCCGAAAATAAATGCAGCACTATAGGGCGGGTCTAGGAATGGCTGCAACTGCTCACCAGGAGGGTCAAAAAGCCACAGGTACTGGTGACTGGAGCCGTAGACGGCAGAGTGTAGGAGCAAGGAGTACTATGTACTTCACATATCGTATACTCTAATAAGAGCAAATAATAAGGTTGTGGCTGTGTCATTAAAAAATAAATAATTAAAAGGACCTAAAAATATTAAACGGTTGTATTGGAATCAAATAATCTTGTTTCTCACTGGGGAAGCTGACAGGCTCAGAGAGGCATGCTGACAGATGTCAGTGTGGAGATCTGCAAGAACTGGAAGGAGAGAGCCTGATAAACTGATCAGTACAGTGTTTTTTTCCCATATACAGTGCCTCCAGAAAGTATTCACAGTGCTTCACTTTTTCCACATTTTGTTATGTTACAGCCCCTATTCCAAAATAGATTCAATTCATTATTTTCTTCAAAATTCTACAAACAATACCCCATAATGACAACATGAAAGAAGTTTGTTTACGTACTTATTGACATTCCTAGGTCCTAAAATAATAGATTTCTCTCCGCCACAATACCATTTTTATGTGGCATCTTGGGAAAAAAGGGATTTTTATAACAGCTTACCTGTAAAATCCTTTTCTTGGAGTACATCACGGGACACAGAGCGACTTAGTCATTACTAATGGGTTATATAGTTTACCTTCAGGTGTTGGCACTGGCCAATTCCAAACCGGAAGTACCCTCCCCTATATAAGCCCCTCCCACCCGGGAGCACCTCAGTTTTGTAGCCAAGCAATAAGTGTCCCAAAAAGAGGGGTGGGAGCTCTGTGTCCCGTGATGTACTCCAAGAAAAGGATTTTACAGGTAAGCTGTTATAAAAATCCCTTTTTCTTTTTCGTACATCACGGGACACAGAGCGACTTAGTCATTACTAATGGGACGTCCCAAAGCAATGCCAAATGAGGGGGGGGTACATAAGCTGGGCGCCATCAGGCATGAGGATCTTTTGCGGCCTGCAACACACTGCGCCCAAAGGCGACATCCTCCTGACTTCTAACGTCTACCTGATAGAATCTAGTAAACGTGTGTACCGAAGACCATGTTGCGGCCTTACATACTTGAGCCAGGGAGGCCTGGTGATGCACTGCCCATGAAGTTCCAACCGCTCTTGTGGAGTGCGCCCTAACTTTGAACGGAGGCGGTCTCTTTCTCAAGCCATAGGCTTGTATTATGACCTGTCGAATCCACTTGGCTAAAGTAGATTTTGATGCTGCCTGACCCCTTCTGGGGCCTTCCGGCAGAACAAACAAAGAATCCGTTCTGCGAATCTGAGCAGTGGCTTTTAGATAAGCTTTAACTGCTCTTACCACATCCAAAGAATGTAATAACTTTTCCTCTACTGAGCTAGGTTTGGGGAAAAAAGAAGGAAGAACCACATCTTGGTTCAAATGAAACCTCGATACCACCTTAGGAAGAAAGGCTGGATGAGGACGTAATACTACTCTGTCCTTATGGACAACCAGATATGGCTCCTTACAGGACATAGCTGCTAATTCCGACACTCTTTTAGCCGAACAAATGGCTACTAAGAAAACCAATTTCCTGGTGAGAAGAACCAAGGAAATGTGTTGTAATGGTTCAAACGGTTGTTTCTGTAGAACCGACAGAACCAGGTTTAAGTCCCAAGGACATATGGGAATACTAACCGGAGGGCTAATACGCATCACTCCTTGTATAAAGGCTTTGACTAGTGAATGCGAAGCCAAGGGCCTTTGAAAAAATATTGACAAGGCCGAAATCTGACCCTTGATAGTACTCAAGGCCAGCTTCCTATCTACAGCCCACTGTAGGAAGTCCAGAATCCTCCCTATCATGTACTTACGTGGATGCCATTTCTTGGTCTCACACCACGTAATGTACGCTTTCCAGATCCTATAATAGATCTGCCTGGATACCGGTTTCCTGGCATTGATCATGGTAGATACCACAGAATTAGAGAGCCCTCTCTTTTTCAGAATGTGGGCTTCAATAGCCAGGCCGTCAAACCTAGGGCTGGTAAGGAAGGGTGGTATATCGGTCCTTGCGACAGCAGGTCCGGACGAAGTGGGAGGGTCCAAGGACTCCTCACTGACATTTTTACAATCTCCTCGTACCATGCCCTTCGGGGCCACGCTGGAGCCACCAGAATCACTGGTTTCTTTTCTACCCTGATTCTGCGGAGTAATCGCGGTAACAATTGTGGCGGTGGGAATGCATATATCAGCTTGAACCGATCCCAAGGGAACACTAGGGCATCCGAGCCGCAAGCTAGGGGATCCCTTGTGCGAGACACAAACCTGTCCACCTTTGCGTTGAATCTGGATGCTAGCAGATCTACATCCGGTGTTCCCCACCGCTGGCATATTGCCTGGAAAAACCTCGGGGTGAAGAGACCATTCCCCCGGGCATAATTGTTGGCGACTTAGAAAGTCCGCTCTCCAATTTTCCACTCCTGGGATGAAAACCGCGGATATGGCTGGGACATATCTTTCTGCCCACTCCAGGATGCAATTTGCTTCCTTCTGGGCTGCACGACTTTTGGTGCCACCCTGATGATTGATATATGCCACTGCCGTGGCATTGTCTGATTGAATTCTGACAGGGGACCCCTGGAGTTTGGATGTCCATGCTACTAGGGCATACCGGGCTGCTCGTATCTCTAAGAGATTGATGGGCAGGGCCTTTTCTGCTTCTGACCACCTGCCCTGGAGAGACCATTGCTCCAGCACTGCCCCCCAGCCGATGAGGCTGGCATCTGTAGTGACCACCTTCCAAGAAACCGGACTGAAGGGTTTCCCTCTTTCCAGATTCTGGGGCACCAACCACCAATGGAGGCTCTTGCGAACGGAAGGGGACAGGGACATTGGTAAGTCTAAAGCCTGAACTTTTTTGTTCCAGGCTGACAGTATGGCCCTTTGCAAATTCCTTGAATGGAATTGACCGTAGGGTACCGCTTCGAATGAAGCCACCATCTTTCCCAGCAGCCTCATGCAGAGGCGTATGGATGGTTTTCTTTTTGTACCCACTAAGTGGGTCAAATTTCTTAAAGACGACACCTTCTCTGGAGGTAAGAAAATCTTTCTCTGATTTGAATCCAGCCTTAGCCCTAAGTATTCCAGACTTTTGACTGGTCTTAGAGCTGACTTGTCCCGGTTGATAATCCAACCATGATATTCCAGATACTCGATTGTCTTGTGAATAGCTACTTCCAGCTTTTCCACTGAGTGGTCTATTAGTAGCAGGTCGTCTAGATATGCCATTATCGTTACACCCTGTGTTCTTAGATTGGCCAATAATGGGGCCAGAATTTTTGTGAACACTCGTGGTGCTGTGGCCAGACCGAAAGGTAAGGCTCTGAACTGAAAATGGCGCCCTTCTACTGCAAAGCGTAGAAATTTCTGATGGGCCGGAAAGATGGGAATATGCAGATAAGCATCCCTTATGTCGATCGAGGCTAGCCATTCCTGCCCTTGTAGGGCGGTGGCCACTGATCGGATCGACTCCATCCGAAAGGTCCTGATATTTAGGAACTTGTTTAGCCCTTTTAGATTTAATATGGGCCTCACGTCCCCATTTGGTTTGGGGACTGTGAAAAGGTTCGAGTAAAACCCGAATCCGCTTTCTTCCAGGGGAACCTTCATGATTACCCCTTGGAGCAATAGTTGTTCTAGTGCCAGAAGGAGGGATCCTCTCTTTTGGGGATCTCTTGGCACGTTTGACCTCATAAATTGGGCAGGAGGAGTGCCTTTTAACTCCAGCTTGTATCCCAGACTTACTGCGGAGAGCACCCATCTGTCTCTGATGGTGTCCCGCCAGGTCTCTGTGAACAACTGAAGTCTTCCCCCCACCCGATTGAGCGGGGGCAATACTTCATGCCTTAGGGGGAGGTTTTGTACCTCTCTTGATCCAGGGCTTCTTGTTACCCTGTGATTGTCCCTGATTTCTGCCCCCTGAATTTGACCGCGGAGGCCGTCGGAACTGCTTCACAGCCGATGTGCCCGGGACTGGAGAGATAGGCCTCTTAAAAGAAGGACTTCTACCCTTGTTCTTAACCGGTAAGAGTGAACTTTTACCGGCAGAAATTTTCTGGATATATTTGTCCAGATCTTCTCCAAATAAGCGTTCTCCATGAAATGGGAAGCTAACCAGCAGTTTTTTACAGGGAGCTTCAGCAGACCAGTTTTTGAGCCACAGAAGCCTACGCATATGTACTATAGACAGCGTAAAGCGGGAGGCCTGTTGGATTGTATCCTTTATGGCGTCCACCGCAAAACACAAGGCTCTAGGCAGGTCAGCTAGGGCATGAGCCTGCTGATCTGGTAAGTCCCTTAGGACTTGTTTCAACTGATCTTTCACTGCTTGGCAGACTCCAATCGCTGCTACCGCAGGTTGTGTCACCATACTTGCTGTAGAGAAAGCAGATTTTAGTAAAGACTCCAATTTTTTATCTATTGGGTCTTTGAACATTGGAACATTATCTACTGGACATGTCAGTGATTTGTTAACAGAAGAGATGGCTGCGTCCACTATAGGGACCCTCCATTTTCTTATGAACTTATCCTCCATGGGATAGATCACCGGAAATCTCTTGGGGGGAGCAAATATTTTATCAGGATGCTCCCAATCCTGGTAAATAAGCCCTTCTAATAAAGGGTGGATTGGGAAGGAACAGACCGCCTGGGGAGCTTTTAGCGACCCCAGCGAGGAAACCGTAGTGGATGGTGGTTCCGCCAGAGGCATTTTAAATGCTGATCGGACCATGTTAGTCAGAGACTGAACCCATAATCTTTCAGCCTGAGAAGCTGAGAAAGGTTCTTCCACTGTTGATTCCTCTATAAGTGAATCAACCTCATCCTGATCCCCTTCAGGTAGGTCGATCTCTGTGTGGGGCTGTTCCTCCACTAACAGGCACTCTGAAGGAGGAGACGGAGATCGGACGCGCTTTTCCTGTGACAGGGAAGCAGCGATCAATGCTGTTAATCTCTCTTCCAATCCTCCCAGAGTTGAGGATAAAACCTCCTCTGTTATATATACAGGAGCAGGTGGACTGGGGACAGCCGCAGCACCAGGCATTCCTGCGGGGTTTCTACGGCTACTGACCTCTGCATTCTCAGGGGAGATTGGTGCAGTGCAAGCATGCCCAATATCCTCAGAGCCCGATGGAGACCCCTTTGGCTTCCTGGAAGATCTATTTCCGGAGCGTCTGGACGACATATCCTTTAAGCACAAAGCTGAGGTATTCCCGTCGTCATACACCAATTTTTGCTGGTAATAGTCTAACACAGGTGCTGCTATATACCAGCTGGTGTCCACTAAAGTGCCTTTCTATGGGGATGCCTGCATCAACCGCCTCTGTGTGCCACTGTTTGTTGCTAGCTCTGTTTGCATGCAGCTGACACTTGTACTGTGTCTTTTAACCATGCTGGGACGCCCGCACATGCGCAGAAGCGCCGCGGCGCGCATCGAGCGTCATCCACCCGCCCCGCCCCTTTTTTTTCATAGGAGGCGCGTGCACGCGCCCGCGCGCGCGCCCGTGCGCCAATGGCGCCCTTTTCGAAAACCAACAGAGGACTAGGAGCCAGGGCCCTTTTTGCCGGAGGGCCTGCGCGGTGGATGAACGCAGCAACAGGGCAGAGGAAGTGGATTCCCTCAGAGAAACTTACCAGCTGCCTGGATCTTTTGAGTTGAGAAAACCAAAGATCCACATTTACAAGAAAAATGGACTACAGCGGCCTCTAGTGGTTTAACACAGGTACCGCGGTCCCTGTTTTTTTTTTTTTTTCTTGACTACTATTAAAATTTTACATTTTCAGTAGTTATAGGCAAACACAGATATTTAGCGGGAATACCGTTAGGTAACAGACAGAAAGACAAATTAGGCTTGGGGGTCCCCCAATAGAACCAAGTTCCTGAGGGCCCCCACTTACCTGATCCCCGCCGCAGGACTTTGTTTGGTCCACAAAAGTCCAAACTTCACCTATCACGGCAGGCATTGTAATTAAACCTTCAGGGACCGGGTTCCCAAGGATTCCACTCCCCTGGACCTGTATAGCACCCTGCACAGACAGCGTCTTGGTCGTGGGTATGACCAGAGCTCTGGATCCCAGGGTCCAGCCCTCCTAAGAGAAGCATTACAGGCAAAACCTTGCTCTTCTGCTGCAAGGCCCGGGTACCGACCGTTTAGCTATGAAGCTTTTTTGGTGGGATCCGGAACAGCTTACTAAGGCCCAAAAGAACCTGTACGCAAGCCCAGTGAAAACACATGTTACTCTTTGGCCAACACCTTAGACACTGGCAAAAAACTGAGGTGCTCCCGGGTGGGAGGGGCTTATATAGGGGAGGGTACTTCCGGTTTGGAATTGGCCAGTGCCAACACCTGAAGGTAAACTATATAACCCATTAGTAATGACTAAGTCGCTCTGTGTCCCGTGATGTACGAAAAAGAAAAATGAATTGCTCACCCCTGTTTTAAAACCTCCATCAGGGGTTTGTTTGCATTCTATTGGTGAGCTTTTTACTCTCTTCTTGTGTGGTCTCTGGTACAGGAGGTGAGGGTGAATCTCCCCAGTGCTAAAAAAAAAAGGGGGTCTAACCTTTTTCTCCTTTTAGGTAATAAAGCTAGAATTCCAGTAATGTTCACCAAAATGCCACTGGGTTATTTTTGAATCAAATGTCACCAGTGCACTCTCTAGTTTTAGTAAATCAACCCCATGGGTTAGGGTAAATAATACCTTATCCCTGCACCCTGAGACTAAATGAACATCTAACCCTGGATATGCAAGAATGGGGGGAAGGAAGGGGGGGGGTGCTTGACCCAAACAAACTATTTAAAGTAATAGTAAACCCGGAGTTTACTTGTCAAAATGTTATTCGGCAGGGCTATTAAGGTCTACTAAGCCCCTTCACTTTACATTATATCTCTGCCCCCTCCCAAAACATGGTCTCTTTCAGCAAGCTCCACAGTTTTTTGTATATATTCCATCAAAGCGGAATTAAACCCAACATTTAAAGACTGAAAGCAGGCAGCTCTTTATTGCAGAAGAGACATATGCTATAGGGCAGTGATGGCGTACCTTGGCACCCCAGAAGTTTTGGAGCTACATTTCCCATGATGCTCATGCACTCTGCAGTGTAGTTGAGCATCATGGGAAATTGTAGTTCCAAAACATCTGGGGTGCCAGCAAGCTGCTTGCTGTGGGGGCACTCAACAGAAGGGATGGGCCAGGAGCACAGAAGAGGGACCCGAGAGGAGGAGGATCTGGGCTCCTTTGTGCAAAACCACTGCACAGAGCAGGCAAGTATAACATGTTTATTGTTTTTAGCAAAAAAACAAACAAGACTTTATCACTTTGAAGGGGTTGTAAACCCTTGAGGTTTTTCAACTTAATGCATTCTATGGGTTCACATTGATGCAGTGAGGGAACCACAACTATTCCTGTGTGGTTCCCACACCACATCAGAATCGCAGGCATTACACACTGTGCTCTGTGAATGACTGCGGGTGTCAATATAAAGTTAATGACGCCCCCAAATCTGTTCGCAGAACACAGTGCGAACTGTGGAATCGGATTGAATCAGATCGCATGGTTCTGAACACCCATACAGTCCGATTCCAGTGCGGACAAAAAAGGGTCCTGCACGTTTTTGGTGCAGGTCCAGTGCGAACTGAGCCATACATAATGTATGGCTCAAGTCACACTGCACTGAATTCGCATGTCATTTGTACAGGAATCTGGTGCGATTTCCTGTACAAATGACATGTGATGCGGTAGACCGTGTGAACTCGGCCTCCAGTTTTAGAAAATCTCCCCCCTATGTCTCTCCTGCAATAAGACACACTTACTTGCCTACTTGAAGTCTTCTAATGAATGTACACTGAGCTGCGCATGCAGACGTTTGATGCGATCACCTGTCTGTAATGACCTCAGCAGACAGATGGGGTTAAAAATTCAGGTGCAAATGTCTGATCACTGGAGTCCTGAAAGATGGAAACTGCCGGTACTTAACCTTTTTAAAATAATATTGTCAGGAGGAGTTGATCTTTTAAACTTTTTTTTTTTTTTTTTTTTTTTTTTAAGGCATTTTTCCAATGATATTTTTTTTTTTTTTTTTTTTCAGCATGAGAAATACACCAGCCAACTTCAGATGAATTTAAAGACTTCGGTGAATATGAGGACAGAACAGCTTAAAGAACAACCTTCTCACGTAGACTCGTCGTCAGGGAAACAGGAAAAGGTGGAGAAGAAACCCCCCAGCGGTATGTGTTAACTCTTTCCCCGCCATTGTTTTCTCCTATTTATTTGTTTTCCCTTTTGCTCTGATTATTTGCATGTACTGTTCTGGCGGCCTTCTATGGGAATCTGCTTTGCTTTGAACTCCCAATGTTCCTGTTTTGTGTAAACCTGACACAGTGTTGTATACACAGGCCTGAAACACCAGGGTTCTGTTATGGAGAATTTTGTACTGGGCCTCCGCCAGTAAATTATGCCATGTAATTAGAAGTCACTTTTCAGTACCGGTGTTACCACATAATAGTGCAAGGGCTTGTGAAGCTCCTAAATTGGAATACCGTACTGAACAAAGTTTTTATTTATTTTTGGTCTTCTAAGCTGATAATGGGATTTGTTTTTGTTTTTTACAGAGCCCTCAATATATCGCACACCGCTCTATGGTCAGCCATCTTGGTGGGGAGAGGAGGATGAACATAACATGCATGAAAAACATGAGGGGAGGAGGCCGGAAGACCATTTTTCAGGTAAGTAAGCTTTATCTATTGTAGTAAGCCCATTCGAAAATGTGCTAAGGCGCAAAGGGGATTGGTGTTTCCTAAATCAGTGTTTCTCAATTCCAGTCCTCAATGGGCCCCAACAGGTCATGTTTTCAGGATTTCCATTATTTTGCACAGGTGATTTGATAATTTTTACTGCCTTTTTAGTATTTACCACAGCCGTTTCATCTGAGGGAAATCCTGAAAACATGACCAGTTGGGGCGCCTTGAGGACCTAAATAGTCCAGTCTATAAGCAAAAGATATTCATAAATATAACATCAAAGTCCCATTAGGAGTGTCTACAGACAATAGGGTCTATAGCAGCGGTCCCCAACCTTTTTGTCACCAGGGACCGTGCTGGGGAGGATGGTGGTTGTGGTGGATGGGTCAGGGGGATGGGATATTCACAAAGTCTGTCCTCAGCCCCCTTCACACCACAACCCCCCTTTACAGCACAGTCCCCACCTTTATATCCATGTCCACAGCCCCCCTTTACATCACAGCCCCCCTTTACATTATAGTGCCCCTTTATGGTGCAGTCCACTTTACATTATTGTAACTTGGACAGTTCTGTAAAGGGGGCACTGTGATATAAAGGGGACTGCACTGTAAAGGGGGCACTGTAATGTAAGGGGGGCAATGCGATATAAAGGACTGCACTGTAAAGGGGCACTGTAACAGTGCAGTCCCTTTTATATTACAGTGCCCCCTCCCCTCCTTTCCTCTTTAACATAAATCATTGCCTACCCTGCTCGGGACTCCTACCTGCAGGGCAGAGGCTGTTAACCGCTCTCCCAGCTCCTCTGCCCGCCCAGCGGACGATGTCTTCTTATCAGCAGGGCAAGGGGTGGGAGGAGCTCTCCATTGTAATCTGAGGCTCCTCCGGCCCCCTGCCCTGCTGCTAGGATGACATTGTCGGCCGCGCAGGCGGAGGAGACGGGAAAGGACAGACGGGCATGGCCGCACAGCAAGAGGTGAGCGACGACCGGTCTATGATAGCCCTGTGAGAACTGCAGTCATCGCTCATCTCCTGCTGTGCGGTCCAGTCAGCAACAAGCCACGGACCTGCACTGGTCCATGGCCGGAGGGTTGCGGACCCCTGGTCTAAAGATGAAATAGGAGAAAAAAGGGTGGGACTTTATATGAGGCAATACCTAAGATTGGCCTCCATCCCCAATACTTGAAAACAGAAGGAAGTTGGGACTTTATATGAAGCAACACTGCTTTTTAAAAAGAATCAATCATTGTAAACATTGTTTAGTGCAGAAAGGCATATATACATCATGAAATGGTAAAAAGCATTTATAATGAATAGTAATAACATCATGTAGTTAATCATTATATTGTTACTATTTAATAATTACATTATTATCTCAATACAATATGCAGAACACCAGACAATGGGGTACACAGACCAGAAAAGCAACCGTAATAACATGTAAACATATAAACAATGATGGATTGATGCATTATGATGGGTTATAAAAGGGTACGAATAATGGAACTGTGACATTGCATCATAGAAAGCTCTACGCGTTTCATGGTTAATATACCACTCATCAGGAGCTGATGCTAATTGGATCTATAATAAAAATTAAATATAAATATAAAATAATCAAATTGGTATATTGGTGGTAGGAAATATAGAATACAGAGAGGGAGGAGGGAAACCTTCCAATCAATCTCACCTCATTGTAGTCCAATGGTAAATTATTGATAGTATTCATAGTAAAAGGGGTTGTTTTATATAGATAGCGTCCTCCCCTGGGAGCTGAGGTGGTATAAACCAGAGGCACATCGGTGGCAACAAGTAACCAAAGTGAGAGTGTGAATCTCCAGTGATCAGCTTTAGTCCGTAGGGTTGGTATTAGGTAGCATTAATGTTGTAGGTAATTGCCAGGGATAGCTGAAATAATGAATGAATTAAGAATAAGCAGATCATACAGCCGGAAACTGGAGAGAGACAACACACCAGAATAAGTGTGAGAAAAGTAAAAATAGTAAGTGTGAATCATAGTGAAGGAACAAGTGGTGACAAAAAAGCAGTGTTGCTTCATATAAAGTCCCAACTTCCTTCTGCTTCCCTGGTCTTATAGAGTCCATCCACTAGAGCAAGCTCAGAGCAGAAGCTGGCTCTGACATGTAGGAAACTGTGATGCCGCGTACACACGATCATTTTTCCCGTCGGGAAAAATTACTTTTTTTCCTTTTGGACGAGAAAAACGATCGTCTGTGGGCTTTTTGCCGTTTTTCCCGACGGGAAAAACGGCATTAATCACGACGAGAAAAATTAGAACATGCTCTAATTTTTCTTGTCGTGATTCCTGTCATTTTTTTCCGCGGCAGTTTTCCCATAAGGAAACACTGCCGCGGAGCCTACACACGGTCGTTTTTCTCGTCAAGAGAAAAAATTACGGGAAAAACGGCCGTGTGTGGGGGAACAAGCCGTTCCCTCGTTTTTCCTGTCATGATTCACGGCGGTGTTTTCACCGCCGTGAATCACGATTGTGTGTACGCGGCATAGGGGATAGAAAAAGCACCTCTAAGTGTAAAATCACAAAAAATTATATATTGGGTAAAAAATAAGCAACTCGTATGTAATGAAAGATCAAATGCTCATTAGTGTAAACCGCTGGTAAAATAATCTCAATAGCTGGAACAGAGATGCCACAGGAATCGGGGTGAACTGCTCTCAAGGAACGAGCAAGCCGGCCGGCAATCTTCTTACATCCAGGAGTGAGGGCTGGAATGCCCTATGGACTGCAGCGCCTTGCCTGATGACGTCACCAGGGGATAATGACATTTCAGACATCACGCATGCTCGGAAACATATTGCACTATCCCCTGGTGACGTCATCACTCCAGGCGCTGCAGTCCGCAGGGCGTTCAAGCCCTCACTCCCAGATGTGAGAAGACTGCCGGCCAGCTTCCATAGAGAGAGAATGGTAGTGTATGTATAATATGTTATGAGACCCATTTACAATAAAGACCGGACACCGCTCTCTAGAGCTGTACGATTAATCGTTAAGAATCAAGATTGCAATTCCCCCCCCCCCCTCGCGATCCTAACAAAGCATTTTCCCGATTCTATGCAGACTTCTCTGCTCATGCCGACAGCTGTCAAAAAACAAACAAAAATACAGACAGTCTGCCAAGTTTCACAACATTCCCCAGCACTGAGCGAACTATAAACATTGTAACGTTTTGTCCTTTAGATCAAAGGAATGAACTTCGGTCTGTAAATGAGGTCAGTTTAACCACTTAAAGACTAAACCCTTTTTCTGACACTTGTTGGTTTCAAGTTAAAATCATTATTTTTTGCTAGAAAATTACTTAGAACCCCCAAACATTATTTATATATATATATATATATATATTTTTTTTTTTTAGCAGAGATTAAAGAGAATAAAATGGTCTTTCAAATGCAATTTTTTGGGGAAAAAATACACTTTAATAAATAAAATAAAAACTAAACAGTAAAGTTAGCCCAATTTTTTGTATAATATGAAAGATGATGCATACGCCACGAGAATCGTGAGAGAGTCATGATCTTTCTTCCAAGCAAAAAAATAGTGATTCTCATTTTGGCCAGAATCGTGCAGCTCTACCGCTCTCCAATATCAGCTCTTCTCAGGACATCACACACTGCGCTTGCATTTGATCATTCATACATAAAATGCATGTGGAGGTGTGGATCCTGCGGAATGTTCTCTGCAGAACGCTGCAAGGAAATGTCTGGGGAAGGAGAGAGCATTATCATATGACCAGAAAATCAGATAAAGGAAAGAAAACACCGCTCTCCCGACCAGCCAGTGTGACATAAAGGTAAGGAATGGCTTCAGCCTACATGTCTCCACCAAGAAACCACACCTCTGTTTCGTTTTGCCCCGGCCACTGGGGCTTGGTCGTAGGGTCAGTCCCTATGACTGACCCTCGCCTCACCTGCCGGGGGCTAAGTCATAGGGACTGACGCTTTGACTAAGCCCCGGTGATCAAGCTAAACACGTCAGTGGCGTGGTTTATTGGTGGAGACATGTAGGCTGAAGCCATTCCTTACATTTATGTCACATTGGCTGGTCGGGAGAGCAGCGTTTTCTTTAATTTATTGTATATACTGCTCCGGATAAGCACACCTGACACGTCTTCACCCCTTTATTTCTGAGAACCACAAGAGTAGAGTCCCTGGCTTTGGGTGGCACTCTAAGCTTATCTTTAGGTCACTGTAAAATCAGATGACAGGTTTCCTGCTCCTCGCTTGCATCAGAGTCCCAAAGCAAGCAAGCAAAGTGTATTGGATACTTCAGCTGGGAGATCCACTTGCCATAGATCCTGCCAAGCTGGCAGTTTTGTGTGTTTTAACCTACTTTTGGCTGTTCTGGCTCCTTTGTTATATTCTCTATAAGGTTAAGTAAAAACAAATCCAGCAGGTAACCGCCACAGCAGGTGTACAGACCCGGAAACTCAAGCCCATATACCACACCAATACAGTCCCTAAGAGAAGTAATAAACGGTTAGATTGTTTTGGAGCCAATGTCTCACTAGGATTGCTATGCAGGGCAGTGAAATACTCTGGTCCTTCACTGGATGGATGAGAGGGGTGTTGCTCTTTCGCTGGCGACTTACATTCTGAATAGGTTTCAT
This sequence comes from Rana muscosa, assembly GCA_029206835.1. Lineage (NCBI taxonomy): Eukaryota > Metazoa > Chordata > Amphibia > Anura > Ranidae > Rana > Rana muscosa. The sequence goes on along the minus strand of CM055126.1, from coordinate 185,738,669 downwards.
CAGCATGGGAGCGACGTATCTCTAATACAGTTGTTTACAGAGCAATATATGCAAGCAAGTTTCGCTGCACATTTTAGCAATTCTTTCACCAGGCAACATAATTACTAGTAATATGGGCTTAAAGATTGCTATATATTGATCAAAATTTGGCCAAGTCAACAGGGTCCTGATAAATTCAAGTAAGTGTGTGACTGCCCCCACTTAACACAAGTCCTTTGTTTGATCGTCTTTTGTCATAGGGACATGGTGGAAAACATTTGTTGATTAGCAAAATGGATCAAATGGGAAGGACAAAGGGATTTTTTCGGTGCTTTACAAATAATAATGAGAATCAAATATTTAGAAAAAAATTATATAAGTTTAATAAGTATTATTATTTGTTGATTAGCAGCTGCTGATCAGATTATTCTGACAGTGGAGGGTCCCGCTGTCAGAATACAATGTCCCGGCTGGGGGATGCTGGCTTGAGCAAAAGAGAACAAGAAATTAAACACAATACAGACATGGCAGCAGCGGACTGTGACCGTTTACCACTACTCTAATACTTGGGTTTATTTTAGAACGCAAGTTTAAGTTTGGTCTGTTACTACATTGATTTGTATCTTTTTTTTTTTTACACTGCAGAACAACCAAAGGGAATGCCTCCACATGAAGACGAAATGAATTGTAATGTGGGGTACAGAGACCCCTCAGACCAATCGCTCTATTCATTTAGGAGAGAGCCAAGCTATTTTGAAATTCCCACAAAGGACTTCCAGCAACCAGCCAAAACACCAGAGGCCCAAGTCCATGAAATCCCAACCAAGGACACCGATACGGTGACCCCTCCAGTTGTGCAGAGCCACGCCTCTTTTACCATTGAGTTTGATGATTGTCGGCCAGGGAAAATAAAGATTAAAGACCATGTCACAAAATTCTCCTTGAGACAGAGGAAAGCAGGGAAGGAAACCGCTCCAACAGAAATGATGTCTGTAGAAAGTAAAGTGGCTGATTGGTTGGTTCATAATGACCCAAGCTTAATTAGAAGGCCATCACCGGGAGAAGATGTATACAGCACCAAGAGTGACCTTCCCATCCACAACAGAACCCTCAAAGGTAAGCCAGGCGTAAATGTTGTAGGAGGGGTAAATACTGCGCTAATGTGAAAAAATGAAAATATGTGCTGATGAAACGTGATAATAATGCAAATAATATGTAAAGAAGAAAATAGTCGTATGATATTTTTGGTTTTATCATTTGTTAATTTGTTTCAGCACAAGATACACCAAGTTGATATCTGAGCACATTTTATCATTCCCACTATTTATTGTATTATTTTATTTAGCGCGACTATTTTCTTCTTTACAAGCCAGGCGTAAAGCAGGACTTGGGTATTTTTTTGTCAGAACCTCATGTATGAAAACTGTAGAGCTTGTGTTGCCCATAAGAACCAACTAATGCCAGTTTTCTAGTTCAGGCTACAGAGACTAAGACTGGCCATAGATGGAGTGATTCTCTTTCCTGCAACCACGGGTTGCAGGAAAGAAAATCGCTCCATTTCCCGATCAACACAGTCAGTGTTGATGGGGGAATCCCTCCTGCGGAGCCATTGTGTTCTCCTGGCAGGGGGGGGGGGGGGGTCATCCCCACTGGGAGAACACAGTGATTACTGCTAGAAGCTATAAAAGCCACTAGCAATAGTCGTATGTGAAATCTGACAGGTACATTCAGCCTGCCCATACATGCCTGTTCCTGCTAAACCATCTGAGATTCAAACCTTCTATGACCAGCTTAAAGAGGACCTGTACCCTCCCGAGGAAGATCCTGTCTCTCCACCCCTCCTCCCTTCCTGTGCAGGAATCGGGCATTTTTTTTTCTATTCTTCTGTTTACGTATTTTATTTTTTTAAATCAAAGTACGCCCCGACTCCCCATGCACGTCACTCACCTTAGGCAAATGACGCGCACGCTGCCCACCGTGCCTCCTGGGATATGTATGTCACACATTCCAGAAGGCATAGCCTTGCATTGAAGAACAGGAGGAGGGGGCTTGCCTATCGGCGCGTCATCGAGGGGCCCGCTCGCTGAACCCGGACATGGTGGCACTAGAGGGGAGCTGTGGCCGGGCATGAGATGATCTCAGCGAGTCAATGCTGGATCCACTGGATGGGTGAATATCTGAAATGTGCAGATATCACCATTAGGTAAGCAGGGTAAAAAAAAAATGGGGAGGTCGGCCAGAGTTCCTCTTTAAAGAAACATTTAACAGCCCCTTTGTGTCAAACATTTTGGAATAGGAAGTTGCATGCATTTCTCCTTTTTAGGCTGCATTTCTCAGGACTGCTCTCATGCAATGACAGATCAATAAGCAGCTAAGTTACCAGCAGAGCAGTTAGCCATGTACATAGTTATCATGTTAAATGTTTAGAGCACACATACAGTATGCAGTTCAATTAGTATGCAATGTTACTGGACAGTCTCAACTTAAATTGGATCTTCACTCTTTCTGAGCACCACAAACCAAAAACACAATTTCATTTATTTTTAATATTCAAGGAAAACGCCCCCATCCACCAATGGCTTTATTTTGTTGAGAAATCACTTTCCCACCTTCCCCTTGCATTTCTGACCATGGCCGTTTTGAGTAATGATTTGAGTAGCATTTACTTCCTGGAACTTTTAGGTTTTAAGCTCTAACAAGCAGGACCCTCTGATTCCTGCTGTACTGTAACTGCACTGTCTGCCCTCATATTGTAAAGTGCTGCGCAAACTGTTGGTGCTATATAAATTTTGTAAAATTATAATAATCCATCTGCCCTTAGCTCAAGTATGCATGCAGGAGAGTGTGCTTAGCTGAGAAAACACCTCCTCCCCTCCTGAAGACTCCTGGGACGTATGACATCATTTGCCTAGGCAAGAAACCAGGACGTAACTGAAGAAATGTAAAAAAAAAAAAGTTTAAAACAAGTAAAGATGATATACTTTCCTATCTGTTTACTAATGCTAGCAGCATGAGGATTAAAAATAATCAATGTTGATTGGGAGAGTGAAGTTCCACTTTAGGGAGTAAGGTTTTTCCAGCATGCTTTTCCAGGCTGATCAGTCCCTAACACATAGGTGAAAGACTCTCTCTTGGTGGTAATGCTTTCACCAATGTTAAAGTATAACTAAAGGCAAACTTTGTTTTTTAGTGTTGGATAGAGTGCCGAGGGATTAGACCCCGCTTATCAGTTTTTAATGCTGTCTGTGCCCCTGTTTGGGAGATTCATCCTCTCTATTTCTCCTGTTTACCATTGTCATTGAAAGTGAAAGTAAAAGAAAATCCCAAAGGGTTGTCCCCAAAAAAGTAATAGAGGGGGAAATCTTCCATTGCAGACACTAGTGTCGGTGACCTGGAGATCCCCAAGGAATTCCCTTAATTTTCAGGGATTTCCTCTCACTTCCTATTTGGCTATGAGACAGGTAGTGAAGGGAAATCTCCACAATGGGACACAGATGGCGAAAAAAAATATGGCAGGGGTTATAATCCTTACTCTATCCAAGATGAAAAAAAAGTTTTGCCTTTATTTCTACTTCAAGGCTTCCTATCTGTCGAAAAACAATCAGAAATAACTCCAACTGTCATTTATTTTCTCATTTATCGTGCAGCCAACAGGTGCAGTAGACCTTTTTTTATTAGACATAAACATGTGCGTAAGGTGGGCGCTTCCACTGATTGTGGAGTTATTGGTTAGACTCCACAGGGGGGCATATCGGTCTACTGCAGGGGTCCTTAGCTGCAGATCACTGATAATAGACAGGCTCTATTAGTGGCAGTTGGGCATTCATACTAAGATATTTCAGGTAAGAAATAAAAAACACCTGTGCACCCTAACATGATGGGTACAAAGAGTTCAAAGCTTTAAATGTTGTTTTTACCATTTTAGCTTTTTTTAATGCAAATATTCTAGCCCTAGTTTTTCAGCTAAAAACGATTTATTTTGCTGTAGGTAACCGACATGAAGATGGTACACAAAGCGATTCAGAAGATCAACCTGTAGCAGTCCCTGAAAAAGAGTCTGTACCTACCCCAGTTGATCAGGGAAGACTTCAGCGCCAGATTAAACGGGAACCAGAAGAGCTGTTACACAACCAGCAGGCATTTGTTATAGAATTCTTTGACGATGACGCCCCACGAAAAAAGAGGTCTCAGTCCTTCACACACAGTGCGAATGGTTCTCAAACTGATGCTGACTCCAAGGGCAAAAATGATAAACGGAAAGCAACTTTACCACCAGAGAAGCCAAATATAAATGGGACATCGCCACCACCATCCCTTACCAAACCCCCGACCAACTCCTCCTTTCCTCAAAGATCCAACTCCTTCAGAAGAGAAAAGACTGACGACCGAATAAATACTTCCACCCCTATAACAGCAAAGCCTCCTTCGAAAAACTTTGGAAGCATTGGCAAGAAATCCAAGTTGGCTCAAGAATTTGCCAGTGAATTCCTGCGTGAAGAAGCAGCAGAAGCAGCCAGAAAGACAGTTGAACCACCTACGAGCCTACCTTTGTTATCTGGGATCATGCAACAACTTACCAAACCAGTGGAGTCTACCACTGTTGTACCTTCTTTGCCCCCAGCACCTGATAACAATCCTGTGCAAGGCAAGAAGAATGAAGAAGAAGACAGCTTGAGTGATGCTGGGACATATACAATTGAAACGGAGAATCAAGATAAAGAGGTTGAAGATGCACGGAGAAGAATTGATGAGGTACAGCTGTGAGCCGCTGGTATAGGGCCTGTGTTAATGGGCTTTGTCGATCAGAAATGGCAGCTTGCTGCAGGCAGCAAACCTGCACAATTGTGAATAGTTCATTAGCTGGTGCATTTCATCTGCAGTTGATTTCAACCTGACCTTTTTATATGACCTGCTTGAAGCTGATTTTGAATTCCTACCGTATTTTCCGGCATATAAGACGACCTTTTACACTTAAAAAAAATGCCCAAAAATGGGGGTCGTCTTATACGCCGGGTATAGAATGCCACCCGATGGATGTCAGCCCGTCGGATGCCTGCTGGATGTCCGGTAATACTGTATGTAGCTTCAGCTACATACAGTATACGCCGCTGAGCCAATCCCGGCGATTAATTCTATTAATGAATACAGAGCCTACTCAGATTGGAGTAACAACCTCTGCCAATCCGAGCAGGCTACATACAGTAGCCTGCTCAGATTTCAGATTGGCTTTGAGACAGAGAGGGGCGTGGGCTAATGATGTCACAGCCTCTGCCAATTCATTAAAAGAATACATGGCACACCATACTTCACAGGGTAAATCCAAACATGTTATACTTACCTCCAATGTGCAGTTCGTTTTGCACAGAGTGACCCCAATGCTTGTCTTCTGGGATCCCTCGGCGGCTGTCTCGGCTCCTCCCCGCAAGAGCTAACCCCCTTCATGGGAAGCGCTCTCCCAAGGGGGTTAGCTTGCGGGCACGCTATAGCCGCCGACTGTATCACTCGGCCCCGCCCCCCAGAGCGCCGCGTTATTGGATGTTATTGACAGCAGCGCGAGCCAATGGCTGCGCTGCTATCAATCTATCCAATCTAGCCAATCAACGGCCAGACTCCGGGGATGCCCACAGCAGGTGAACGGGCTCAGGTAAGTAAAAACAGGGGGCTGGGGGGGCCGTCATTGGCAGGTGTTTTTTCACCTTAATGTATAGGATGCATTAAGGTGAAAAAAAAAAAAACTTTACAACCCCTTTTTAATACATTTTATTAAATGCATTTTGGTGGACAATTCCCATAGAATGTAACCCAAAAGTGGTATAGCTTTGGTTAGTGAAAATTCTACTTTCTAGAGGTGTGGCATTCAAGAGATCTCTGTCTGTGTTATTATTATTTGATTTACTGTATAACATATCACAGCATGGCGGATGAGTAGTTGGCATTCTTGCTTTGTATTTTTTCATGTTTCTAATGTTTGTTTTTTTAATGGTGTTGCCTCGGAAGGGGGAGGTAGTTTTATACGGCGAGTATAGCCCAAAACCTGTTTTCACTGGAAAAATAGGGGGTCGCCTTATACGCCGGCAAATATGGTATTTATTTGTATAGAAAGAGAAGCACAAGCTTGTTGATACAGGTCCTTAGTCATCTTTACTTTTTGCTTTTATTGATGGATCATTTTTTTCTTTTTAAGATTCTTACAAGAAACATGATTTGCCCACTTGTATAGGTTTTCTTTATTGTTAACCTAAACATGCAATTGGATCACAGGTTTCAGTACAATTGGCTTTGTCTACACTATCTTTAGATCTTAAACACGAGTCTGCTCCTGTAAAGGGCCAGTCAACTCAAAATTGTTATTTTGAAGTTTGGGTGACTGCTGTAGGTTTACGACATCTACTGGATTTTGTTCATCTCTGAATTGTCCTAATAAAATCTCTAAAAATTAGTTCCCAGCTCTGCTCACTTGGCCTTCCCATTATAAAAAGGTTTCCTTTGTTTTTAGCTGGAATTCACAATAAAACCCAGTTGTAGATTGAATAAATTTGAAACCTATAAACTTGGGCTGCATGAAAACAGTAAGTATGTATTGATCATTGACCATTGTACTGTTTGTTCTTTTTTAAAATCCCTCTTACAACAACCAAACTTCCAACTTCGCTTTGAAAGATGCAGCTAATGACTGCTGAGCTTGGTGTGAAAGTAGAGGTCTATATAACACGCCTCCCTGCTTAGTCACAGCTACAGCACTGCAGTCAGCACAAATGCGGTGATGACAAGGCGGCGGGTGTTAGATCATTGTATACAGACCTCTACTTTCTCCGCAAATTTGCTTATTATTTTTTAAATATAACAAAGATTGACAAATTGAGACCATACAAGGATGGTGTTACAATATTCAAATAGCAATAAAGCTAAACATATCAATTTATAAACAGAATGAGTACATAACAATGTAAAAATGTAACGAGATGAGCAGCGAATAAACCAATAAAGTATTACATCGAAAGCATTAGAAAACTCCATCAGAAGGAAAAAAGTAAGCTAGTGACTATTGGTTCATTTTGCAAGAGCGGTAATAAGGAGATCTATCTAATAGGTATATATTAAAAACAGAAGAGATGATGTGTTTATAAATACCACACAATATAAAAAGGTAGAGAACAAAAAATAGGAGTGGATAGAGAGAAGAGGGTAGAAAAAAAGGGATGGGGGGTGTTTACAAGTGGTGATGCGATCCCAAATGAATAGAAAGTATAGTCAAGGCAAATAGAGTAAAATTACCAAGGCAATAATAGTGTGTCATCAAAGTCTGGAGGTAAACAATGCTTAACCCAAGGAAGCCAGAGTTTCTCAAATTGACCAATTCAATCTCTTTCGATTGCTTCCATTTTGGCATGAATAAGAGCTTTATTAGTTCTGTGTATGGTTTTAGCTAGAATTAAAGTGGTTGTAAACCCCCTAGACAAATTTTTTTTTTTTTACTTACCTGCAAGACAAAGCTATAATGAGCTAGTATGACTAGCATACTAGCTCATTATATACCACTTACCTTCGATCGGGGCCCCCGAAGTCGCCCGTGTCCCTCCTCTAGCCGCATCCATCGCTGCGGCGATAGCCGGAATGTTACTTCCGGGTATCGCCGCTGCAGCCAATCACAGCGCCGCTCTGGCGCTGTGATTGGCCGGAGCGGCGAAGACGTGACTCCGCGCATGTGCGCGTGAGCTGTCGAATTCGGCTACGTCGTCGAATGTTGCGACCTAGCCGAATTTGTGAATGGGGTGACGTCAGCGTCGCCGCATTTACATACAAATATCTCCTTAACCGTGTAGGTTAAGGAGATATTTCATGCACCTACAGGTAAGCCTTAATCTAGGCTTACCTGTAGGTCTTTGTTTAAAAAGTGGGTTTACAACCACTTTTAAATGTTTTGTTTTCCATGCCTTAGCAATGGTTTGTTTTGTGGCTGTTAAAGGAGCTGTAAAAGAAGGCGGAAATTCTGTGTGATCCCATCAGGTTTCAGGTTTAATGGGACTGTAGCAGGATTGGGCTGTATAGGTGTATCAAAGATTTTGGAGGCCAAGTCAAAAACTGCCTTCCAGAATTTTTGGGCAATCCCACCAAATATGAAGTTGAGTGCCAGACTCTGAACAAGCTCCAGGGTAATCAGAAGCATATTTCGATACTCTAGCGAGGACCAAATACCAAAGGGTTAGCACCTTAAAGTTAGTTTCCACAGCAACAACATTAGAAGAAGCAGACTTGGTGGTGGGCCATTTGCTAGAAAATTCAGTGGCATTAAATGAGCGGTTAGGGTCTGGTTCCCATTTGAAGACATATGAAGGGGGGGGGGGGGGGAGAATCAGTGTTAGTACTAGCTAAAATTTGCTTATGGAGAAATTAAACAAGTTCTCTAGCATGAGGGTCAGAAATACATATGCATTCAAAATGCGGCATCTGGGATAGTTGGGAGTTGGAATGGAGATAAGGTTGGAAACAATTTTTGATTTGTAAATATTGGAACAGTTCCGATTTGAGGAAGTCAAATGTATCACGCAAAGTAGGAAAATAATGTATGGAGGAGGCGGATACCAAATTATATAAATGGGATAAATTAGCTGTATTCCATGCTTTGAAAGAATTGGGAGCGATCCAGGCAGGGTAAAAAGCGTGCTTTTAACAAAAGAGCAGTAAATGAGGAGATTGAAGGCCAAGAGAAGTTTTGAATCTGTCCCAGATCGAAAAATAATGTTTTGTGATAGAATTGTGAATAAGAGTACGATCAGTTGGTCTTAACCATAACATGTTAGATACTGAAATAGGGTCACCTCTTTGACCAGCCCTTTACAATAACTTCACATCATAAGTTCCAGTGGTGGCCGAGGATGCATTTACTGCCCCCTTCCACCTAGAGACTCCATCCCCTTGAGTAAGCTCTGGTGGTCGGATTGAAACGCGTCAGTAGCGTCGCCTGGGGGGTCCTGGCTGAGACTGCCATTCACCATCACACAGCAGGCTTTGACTTGATGTGTGACTCCCGGGACACCTATCACTCTCTACCATTACTTGGAGCATAGACAAGCTCCCTTCCCAGCCAGCACTCACAGCGGTGAGCACAGGACTTCATCCCCATACAGTCTAAGCAGCTTACACACATATCTTGCTTTGCATTGATTATTTTTACTAACAGGTAAAACTACCTTTTTTTTTTTAGTGCCCAATAAAATAATTTCTATGGGGTATTGTATCCCTGCAATTGTTGCATCACAATGTTCCCTCCAGCGTTTTTTTTTTTTTTTTTTATTACAACAAAATATACTTTGCGTTGTTATTTACAGCCAACACTACCACATGTCGCTGCTTGTGTTGCTGGAGGGTGATAGATCAATGCATTTCATGGAAAAATACACTTACTTCATCAGGGTGCACAATCCCAAAAGAATATCTCTTCTGTTCATCAGATCTGCACTGTAGTCCACCCAGTATGTACATTGGCTCACAATGCAGACTAGGAGACTTGTATTGGTTTTGGTGATGTTCACAGGGAGCTAAACAGCTCCTCTCTGTGAATTGCAGGGAAAGGAGGTAATGATTGTAGTGAGCTGATGTCTGCACCTGCGAGAGATGACTGATGGAATTTCTTTAAAAAATAAAGAAGGCCAGTGGATAATTTAGCCCATCATAGTCTACCTCTAGCTGATAGCAGATGGTTCACAAATGGTGCATGATCCACAGAACTGACCCTACTTAACATGGTGTCCTAGTGTCTGTGCTTTATAAAATCAATGCAGATTTCTACCTGATTTTGCAGCGCCTCCCGGCGCTTAAGTGACTCCTCACCTCCTCTCTTTTCCCCGTCTGACGGCTTCAGCGGCGGGACCGAGAACTCCCACTGACAGCCGAGGAGGAGAGAACCAAGGAGTCACGTGAGCGCAAGGAGGCGCTGTGAAATCGGGTAGAAATCAGCTTTTTTTTTTTTTTTTTTTTATAAAGCACAGGCACTAGGACACATGTTATCTAACAATGGGGATGGTATAAACATAACATAGTTTTATAGCCGCAGGGAGGAGAGCAGAGCGGCCCTGGTATGAGCTGACAGGCAGGGAGGGGAGAGGAGGACAAGATTGCTGCGGATAACGGAGGCACGTAAACTGACCACGTTGTCAGGGTTCAGCACCCATGATACACACGTGGTCAGTTTACAGAGGGGAGGGCAGAACCAGGCAGGATCAGCCAGGTATTTCAGGTGATACAGGTTGCCAAATTACACAGCACAAGCACTGTAATGTATAACATGCTTTAAGGGAACAGCATCTTCTTTTTTTTTTTTTTTTTTTTTGGGTTAACAAACGCTTTAACTAAACTGCACTCCTACTTTCCATTGTAAAGTCTTTTGTAGAAAGCCGGATATCATATGCATTTGGGAGAAGCACTGCACTTCTACCCGTGAGTGTCCTGCGGCTAAAAATTTGGAGATACTGATGTTCATACATCTTTCAGGTTGTTTACTGCTGCTTCTGTAGACATTAGTGAGACATTAATACACTACCTGTGTGGTCACTGTGACGGTCACAGGAGTCATTTTGGGTGGGGGGCTTGTGGAACCCAGCTTACCTTGGAGAGAGCTGGAACCTCCTATGTGTTAGTTATCCTGTGTCTATTAGGGGCACAGGGTGACCAAGAACCCCAGTCTGATCTGCACTAATCAGACTTGCTGTATAACCACACTGGAATAGTGTGTGTGTATATGTGTGTGTGTGTGTATATGTGTGTATATGTGTGTGTGTGTGTATATATATATATATATATATATATATATATATATATATATATATATATATATATATATTAGTGTGTGTGTAATATTGTCTCATATACTGTTGTAGACGCTTTACTAGATCATTTGAGGTGTAGCTGTTTCTTTCTCGTACATCACGGGACACAGAGCGACATAGTCATTACTAATGGGTTATATAGATACCGTCAGGTGCTGGCACTGGCAACTTCCAAAACCGGAAGTACCCTCCCCTATATAAGCCCCTCCCATCCGGGAGCACCTCAGTTTTTTGCCAGTGTCTAAGGTGTTGGCCAAGAAGAAACATGTGTTTTTCACTGAGCTTGCGTACAGGTTCTTTTGGGCCTCAGTAAGCTATTCCGGATCCGACCAAAAAAGCTTCATAGCTAAACGGTCGGTACCCGGGCCTTGCAGAGAAGAGCAAGGTTTTGCCTGTAATGCTTCTCTTAGGAGAGCTGGACCCTGGGATCCAGAGCTCTGGTCATACCCACGACCAAGATGTTTTCTGTGCAGGGTGCTATACAGGTCCAGGGGAGTGGAATCCTTGGGAACCCGGTCCCTGAAGGTTTGATTACAATGCCTGCCGTGATAGGTGAAGTTTGGGCTTTTGTGGACCAAACAAAGTCCTGCGGCGGGGAACAGGTAAGTGGGGGCCCCCAGGAACTTGGTTCTATTGGGGGACCCCCAAGCCTAATTTGTCTTTCTGTCTGTTACCTAATGGTATTCCCGCAAAATTCTGTGCATGCCTGTAACTACTAAAAAAATGTAATAATTTTTAATGGTGGTCAAGAAAAAAAATATATATATATTTTTTTATATATATTTAAGATATTAGACTGCGGTACCTGTGTTTGTCCACTAGAGGCCGCTGTGGAATGTTTTCTTGTCATGTGGACTAGTTTCTTCTCAGCAGAGCAAGTCCAGGCAGATGGTGAGTTCTCTTATGGGAAACTGCTTCCTCTGCCATGTTGCAATGCTCGTCCATCCCCCGGCCTGCGGCAAAGAGGGGCCCTGGCTCTTGTCCCTAGTCTCCATTTTTCAAAATTAGCGCCGAAGGCGCACGTGGCCGCGCGCGTGCGCGTGCACGCGCCTCTATATATAGAGGTGAGCCAGGAAAGGGGGCGGAGCCTGGGGGATGACGCTCTGTGTGCGCCGCAGCGCTTCTGCGCATGTGCGGGCGTCCCAGCATGTAAAAACCACAGTTTTGTGTGGTGAGCTGACTATGAAGTACAGACAGAGCTGGCAACATTTAAAAAAGGGCATACAGCAAGCGGTTGATACAGGCATCCCCTAGAAAGGCACATTAGTAGACACCAACTGTGATATAGCAGCAATTGTGCTAGACTATTCTCAGTAAAAGTGGTGTATTACGGCTGGAATACCTCAGCTTTAGGCTTAGGAATATGCCGTCCAGAAGCTCCGGAACTGAATCTTCCAGGAAGCGAAAGGGGTCTCATCGGGCTCGGAGGATCTTGGGCATACTTCTGCTGCACCAGTCTCCCCTGAAGTTCAGAGGTAAGTGACGTAGAGACCCCGCAGGGGTACTTGGTACTGTGGCTGTCCTCAGTTCACCTGCTCCTGTGTATGTAACAGAGGAGGTTTTTTCCTCAGCTCTGGGAGGATTAGAGAGAGATTGTCAACATTTATCGCTGCCTCCCTGTCAGGGAAAGCACGCCCGATCTCCGTCTCCTCCTTCAGAGTGCCTGTTAGCAGAGCAACAGTCCCATACAGGGATCGACCTGCCTGAAGGGGATCAGGATGAGGTTGATTCTGTTATAGAGGAATCAACAGTGGGGGAACCTTTTCTCAGCATCTCAAGCTGAAAGATTATGGGTTCAGTCTCTGACTAACATGGTCCGATCAGCATTTAAAAATGCACCTTGCGGAACCATCAACCACTACTGTATCCTCGTTGGGGTCGCTAGAAGCCCCCAGACTGTCTGTTCTTTTCCACTTCACCCTTTACTGAAAGGGCTCATTTACCAGGATTGGGAACGTCCTGAGAAAATATTTATTCCCCCAAGAGATTTCCGGTGGTCTATCCCATGGAGGATAAGTTCATCAAAAAAAAAAAAAATGGAAGGTCCCTACAGTGGACGCAGCCATCTCTTGTATGTATAAATCACTGACATGTCCAGTGGATAATGTCCAAATGTTCAAGAACCCAATAGATAAAAGATTGGAGTCCTTATGAAAATCTGCTTCTTTCTACAGCAAGCTTGGTGACACAACCAGCAGTAGCAGCTATTGGGGTCTGCTAAGCAGTGAAGGATCAGTTGAAACAGGTCTTGAGGGACTTGACAGATCAGCAGGCTTTGCCCTAGCTGATCTACCTAGAGCCTTAGGCTTTGCGGTTGACGCCATAAAGGATTCAGTCCATCAGGCCTCCCGCCTTACGCTGTCTATAGTACATATGCGTAGGCTCCTATGGCTCAAAAACTGGTCTGCTGAAGCTCCCTGTAAAGAATGGCTGGTTAGCGTCCCATTTCATGGTGAACGCTTATTCAGGGAAAACCTGGACAAATATATCCAGAAAATTTCCAGCGGTAAAAATACGCTCTTGCCGGTTAAAAACAGAGTTAGAGGTCCCTCTTTAAGAGGCCTGCTTCTCCAGTCCCTGGGGCATCGGCTGTGTAACAGTTCCGACGGCCTCCTCGGTCAATTCCCGGGGGTAAAAAACAGGGACAATAGCAGGGTAATGAGAAACCCTGGGTCAGGGGAGGTACAAAACCTCCCCCAAAGTTAAATTCATTGAAGCCCCCACTCAGTCGGGTGGGGGGGAGGACTCCAGTTGTTCGCAAGAGACCTGGCGGGACACGATCAAGACAGATAGGTGCTCTCCGCAGTATGTTTGGGATACAGTTTGGAGTTAAAAGACTCTCCTCCTTCCCATTTTTGAGGTCAAACGTGCCAAGGGATCCCCGGAAGAGAGAGTCCCTCCTGTTGGCACTAGAACAACTATTGCTCCAAGGAGTAATTATGGAGGTTCCCCTGGAAGAATGAGGGTTCGGGTTTTACTCAAACCTCTTTACAGTCCCGAAGCAAACGCGGACGGGAGGCCCATATTAATTCTAAAAGGGCTATACAAATTCCTGTATATCAGGACTTTCCAATGGAGTCAATCCGATCGGTGGCCACTGCCCTATAAGGGGAGGATTGGTTAGCCGCGATCGACATCAAAGATGCTTATTTGCGCATTCCCATCTTTCCAGTCCACCAAAAATTTCTACGCTTTGCAGTAGAAGGGCGCCATTTTCAGTTCAGAGCCTTACCCTTCGGTTCGGCCACAGCACCACGAGTGTTTACAAAAATTCTGGCCCTTTATTGGCCAATCTAAGAATACAAGGTGTAATGATAATGGCATATCTAGATGACTTGTTGCTGATAGACCACTCAGTGAAAAAACTAGACGTGGTCGTTCACAAGACAATCAAGTATCTGGAATCTCACGGTTGGATTATCAACCGAGACAAGTCACCCCTAAAAACCAGTCAAAAGTCTGGAATACTTGGGGCTAAGGTTGGATTCAGGCCAGAGAAAAATATTCTTGCCTCGAGGAAAGGTGTTGTCTTTGAAAGATTTGATCCACTTAGTGGGTACAAAAAAGACAGCCGTCCATACGCCTGTATATGAGGCTGCTGGGAAAGATGGTGGCATCATTCGAAGCAGTACCCTACGGTCAATTCCATTCAAGGAATTTGCAGGGGGCCATACTGTCAGCCTGGAACAAAAAAGTTCAGGCCCTAGACTTACAATGTCCTTGTCCCCTTCCGTTCGCAAGAGCCTCCGTTGGTGGTTGGTTCCCCAGAATCTGGAAAAAAAAGAAATCCTTCAGTCCGATTTCTTGGAAGGTGGTCACTACAGATGCCAGCCTTATAGGCTGGGGAGCAGTACTGGAGCAATGGTCTCTCCAGGGCAGATGGTCGGATGCAGAAAAGGCCCTGCCCATCAATCTCTTAGAGATACGAGCAGCCCGGTATGCCCTAGTAGCATGGACATCCAAACTCCAAGGGTCCCCTGTCAGAATTCAATCATCAGGGGGGCACCAGGAGTCGTGCAGCCCAGGGGGAAGTAAATTACATCCTGAAATGGGCAGAAAAATATGTCCCAGCCATATCTGCGGTATTCATTCCAGGAGTGGAGAATTGGAAGGCGGACTTTCTAAGTCGCCAGCAATTAGGCCCAGAGGAAGGGTCCCTTCACCCCGAGGTTTTCTGGACAATATGTCAGCGGTGGGGAACATCGGATGTAGATCTTCTAGCATCCAGATTCAACGCAAAGGGGGACAGGTTTGTCTCTCGGACAAGGGATCCCCTAGCTTGCGGCTCGGATGCCCTAGTGTTCCCTTGGGATCAGTTCAAGCTGATATATGCATTCCCACCGCCACAATTGTTACCTCGATTACTCCGCAGAATCAGGGTAGAAAAGAAACCAGTGATTCTGGTGGCTCCAGCGTGGCCCCGAAGAGCATGGTACGCGGAGATTGTAAAAATGTCTGTGGGGAGTCCTTGGACTCTCCCACGTCGTCCGGACCTGCTTTCGCAAGGACCGATATACCACCCTTCCTTACCAGCCCTAGGTTTGACGGCCTGGCTATTGAAGCCCACATTCTAAAAAAGAGAGGGCTCTCTAATGCTGTGGTATCTACCATGATCAATGCCAGGAAGCCGGTATCCAGGCAGATCTACTATAGAATCTGGAAGGCGTACATCGCGTGGTGTGAGGCCAAGAAATGGCATCCACATAAGTACGTAATAGGTAGGATTCTGGACTTCCTACAGTGGGCTGTAGATAGGAAGCTTGCCTTGAGTACTATCAAGGGTCAGATTTCGGCCTTGTCAATATTTTTTCAAAGGCCCTTGGCTTCGCATTCACTAGTCAAAGCCTTTATACAAGGAGTGATGCGTATTAGTCCTCCGGTTAATATTCCCATATGTCCATGGGATCTAAACTTGGTTCTGTCGGTTCTACAGAAACAACCATTTGAACCATTACAGCATATTTCCTTGGTGCTTCTCACCAGGAAATTGATTTTTCTAGTAGCCATTTGTTCGGCTAAAAGAGTATCGGAATTAGCAGCTATGTCCTGTAAGGAGCCATATCTGGTTATCCATAAGGACAGAGTAGTGTTACGTCCTCATCCAGCCTTTCTTCCTAAGGTGGTATCGAGGTTTCATTTGAACCAAGATGTGGTTCTTCCTTCTTTTTTTCCCCAAACCTACTTCGGTAGAGGAAAAGTTATTGAATTCTTTGGATGTAGTAATTGCAGTTAAAGCTTATCTAAAAGCCACTGCTCAGATTCGCAGAACGGATACTTTGTTTATTCTGCCGGAAGGCCCCAGACAGGGTCAGGCAGCGTCAAAATCTACTTTAGCCAAGTGGATTCGACAGGTCATAATACAAGCCTATGGCTTGAGAAGGAGACCGCCTCCGTTCAAAGTTAGAGCGCACTCCACGAGAGCAGTTGGAACTTCATGGGCAGTGCATCACCAGGCCTCCCTGGCTCAAATCTGTAAGGCCGCAACATGGTCTTCAGTTCACACGTTTACTAGGTTCTACCAGGTGGACGTTAGAAGTCAGGAGGATGTCGCCTTTGGGCGCAGTGTGTTGCAGGCCGCAAAAGATCCTCATGTCTGATAGCGCTCAGCTTATATATGGTGTATCCCCCCCCTCATTTGGCATTGCTTTAGGACATCCCATTAGTAATGACTATGTCGCTCTGTGTCCCGTGATGTACGAGAAAGAAAATAGGATTTTTATAACAGCTTACCTGTAAAATCCTTTTCTTGGAGTACATCACGGGACACAGAGCTCCCGCCCCTCTTTGGGGACACTTATTGCTTTGCTACAAAACTGAGGTGCTCCCGGATGGGAGGGGCTTATATAGGGGAGGGTACTTCCGGTTTTGGAAGTTGCCAGTGCCAGCACCTGACGGTATCTATATAACCCATTAGTAATGACTATGTCGCTCTGTGTCCCGTGATGTACTCCAAGAAAAGGATTTTACAGGTAAGCTGTTATAAAAATCCTATTATCCCATTGTTCTATTGTTCGTGTCTGCCTTGGGAGCAACCTATTATGGGATGTATATGTGGATTAGCTGTGAGTAGGGAGTGGGTAATTCCTCCAACAGCTCTCCCTGCTGATAGGACAGTCTACTAATGAGAAGTTTGAATACACCTGTGTCATGCTACTGGCAGAGGTTAAGGATGAGCTCTGGCGTGTTCGCATAGTACACGTGCAGAGCCCGCCAGGAAGTCGGCACCGCACTGCGATAATGACAGGCAGGGAGACATGTCCCGATGCTCGGCTGCAGAGATCGGGAAATGTCTCCCTGGCTGTGATTAGCGCAGCGCGGTGCCGACTTCCTGGCGGGCTCTGCACGTGTACTATGCGAACACCCTGGAGCTCATCCTTAGCAGAGGTAAAGTCTACCCTGCCCTGTGTCATTATGAAGGGGGGGTTGTGCTCTGAGTTTATATCTCTGTGTGCCTCTGTTCAAATAAACCGTTCCGTTAGTCACTGAATGAGGCGGTATCGCAGAATGTAATTCAAATTAAAAACTAGCGTGAAGACAAATGAGAAACTATTTAAGGTTTTCAGTACCGTCTATGTGCCCATTGGGGAGATCTCACTTCTTGTTTGGTCACCAGGACAAGAAATTTGATGAAATCTCTTTATCATGGACACAGATGGAAATAAAAACCTAAAATCCTTTCCCCACACTATCCAAAAGCAAAAAACATCACATTGTGAATGGATTTGGGCTTTTTTTTTTTTTTTCAGTTGGCATCAATACAATATTCTCTTATGTACTTCATTGGACACTATTTTTTTGTTTTAACAAAGAAATGCACTTTATTTTTTACCTTTCTTTTTAGCACGTGTCTGTGCATGTAAAGAAATGTGGTGTATAATGTTTAGGTATTGATGATTTTAGAGTAATCGAAAAGGGTAATTAATTATCTTTATTATAAATGTATTTTTTTTTTTTTAGGTATTTGGAGTCTTTGATCCTGAGGAGTATTCCATGATCTCCTCATCAGTGTACAGACCGATCATTAAATTGGAGAAAGAAGAACCCTCTATGAAAGACATCAGTGTGAATCATAAGGCTATGATGCTGTCACTAACTCCGACTTCAAAAGCTTTTACTGGTTCTCAGGCTGATGGGCAGGTAAGTGTCCGTTTGTCATGATTGTGCCTTATTAAAAGAGACAGTCATACCTTTTTTGCAGCTTTGTATGACTCACTGGACATTTATATGTTAATGTGTGAATTCAGTAAGTAGCTTTTCACTTTTTCCTATTTGTGATTGTAAAGGATTTTTTTTTTTTAACTCGATTTCCGCCAGCGACCCGCGATTGCGGTACACAGAGGCAGAACGGGGATCTGCCTATGTAAATAAGGCAGATCCCCGTTCTGACGGGGGACATCATGGAGATCTTCTGTTCCCAGTGATCGGGAACAGCAATCTCTGTGGTGTTCCAGTGAGCCCAGCCCCCACGCACAGTTAGGCTCGATTCACACGAATGCATGTTGCTTTTGAGCGTTTTTGCCTTGCTTTTTGCGGTGCTTGCCGCGTTTTTCAACATGCGTTTTTACCGCGATTTGCGTTTTTTTTTTTTTTTTTATTAATTTGTATACATTCATTTTTATTTTTATACATTTCCATTAAAAAAAATAAACGCAAATCGCGGCAAACACGCGGTACTTGCGTTTTTGATGCTGGTCCACTTCTATTACATGCAAAACGCTGCTTTTTGCAGGAAAAAAAGTCCCCGACCCTTTCCAAAAACGCAGAGGCACAAAAATGCATTGATGTGAACATGTTCCATAGGAACCCATGTTAAACAATTTCCATGCATTTCTGCAAAATGCACCAAAAAACGCATTAGTGTGAATCAAGCCTTAGAACACACTGAGGGAACACAGTTAACCCTTTGATCGCCCTCTAGTGTTAACCCCCTCCCTGTCAGTGTCAATTATACATTGATCAGTGCATTTTTTTTTTAGCACTGATCAATGTAATAATGTCACTGGTCCCCAAAAAGTGTCACTTAGGGTCAGATTTGTCTGCCGCAATGTCGCAGTCCCGCTAAAAAGCGCAGATTGCAACGATTACCAGTAAAAACATAATAAAAAAAGTCCATGAATCTTTCCCATAGTTTGTAGACGCAATAACTTATGCACAAACCAATCAATATACGCTTATTGGTTTGTTTTGTTTTTTTTCACCCAAAAATATGTAGCAGAATACATATTGGAATAAACGGATGAATGAGGAAAAAATGATCCGCACTCCGGTTGTTGCTCTTTAAAAAAAATTTGTTTTTATTGACAAGCCACAGTGAACATATGCAAATGAAAACCGTTGACGCGTTTCAGCCTATAAGGCCTTAATCATAACCACAATAAAGTAGTAGCACTGACTTTTCTGTTTATAATCTAAACTGATGAATAAATTGTTTTTAATTTTTTGTTGGCATATTTATTCTAGCAAAAAGTAAAAAATATATATTTTTTTCTAAATGTACGCTCCTTTTTTTAAAACGCAGAGATAATCAAATACCACCAAAAGAAAGTTTTATTTGTGGGACAAAAAAGATCTCAATTGTTTGGGTACAACGTCGCACGACTGCACAATTGTCAGTTAAAGCGACAGTGCCATATCGCAAAAAAATGGCCTGGTCATTAGGGGGGTAAATCCTTCCGGGGCTAAAGTGGTTAAGGTATAAAACCTGCCTTTAGAACCATTTTAAATTGTGTCCACTGAGAATTTCTGTTGAGTGTAGATGCTTACAGAGGAGGGGTTTCTAGTACCTCCCTTCTATGAACTTTTCCTGTATTAAAGCAGTTCTAAACCTCAAACATGAAATATGAACAATGCATAATCCCTCTAAAGTGTGTACTTGTCTCAATTAAGAGCACAACGTGTCATTTCTGTCTGCTGCTTCATTCCTCTACTATCAGCATGAATCCCTTCTTACATATTTTTCTGACACCAAGAGAAAAATATTGACAGGGGATGGATCTCTAGCTGATTGACAGCCTCAGCTCTGTTCCTGTGTGCTGTGTGAAGGGGGTGTGTCACTACCCTCCAATCAGCTCTCAGAGCTCTCCTCACAGAGCTTTGCAGAGTATAACTTCAGGTCTCCACCCTCTTTTTCTGAACTGCCAGAAAAGCTTTAAAATTCAGCACTTTGAACAGACGTAGAGAAGACTGCAGATAGAAAGGTACAACTTATGCAGGAAGATTTGTTTAATCTCTGTGTATCACAGGCCAGTCACTTCACTAAGGGTTAAAGACCACTTTAAGCTAAGCGGGATCACCACGTATTATTGACATGTAAGCTGCTGATGTCAAATTACAAAAAATTACTTTAAAATTCCGAGACATGATTTTGAGATTTTAGAGATTGGGTATTTTGTTCTAATAATCGAAAATCTGTACATATTTACTCATGAATATTATTCAAAACGTTTACTAATTTATGGAAACTATCTGATTAATGCATATTGGTCCTCAAAGTAAATTTACAAGTAATCATACTAATAAAGATTATTATAAAATAATCGATCATGTAAATAGATTTCCAAGGTAATACATTATTTCGTCAGTCACGTGATAGATTTTGTTTTTGGGGTTTTATTCGATTTGTGCCAAAGAGAGATCACACAGATACTTCTAAGTATAACATTTAATAAAAGTGATGCAAGAAACGGATAATGATAGAAAATGTAATAAGAATAGTTTGTTACTAAACCCACTATAGTAAAATCAATCACCACTGTTATGTGCTGTTTGTACTACCTGTCTAACATTTATTAAAACGTTTTCTGTTAAAAAAATAAAAACCGGTCTATAAATCATGCTTGTTATACTCGCTCTGGAACCTAAAGGGGTTTATCCTCTGCATTGTTTAAAAAGTCTGTTTGATCCTGTCTTCTCTGATCCTCCCCTCCTTCCACTGTCCCCCTAATAATTTCCTGATAACCCAGTGTCTATGGAGTCAGGCTGCACATGCTCAGTTTGGAGTGTATTGCTACAGAGGTTTTTTTTTCCTCTTGGGAGCATGCATGTGATCAGCACAGGGCCAATCGGCACTGTCCAGAGGGTCAGGGGTCTTGCAGTCTCATAGGACAGTCGGAAAACTCCTCCTACAAGCTTTAATCAGTACTTGGCTGGACACTGATAGAAGTCACAAGACTGCTATATACTGCTGATGAGAAAAGGTATTTAGCAGTTTATATTTACTAAAATAATTGCATTTCCATGTTCTGTGTACTGTAGGAGACCAGATAAAGTGAATGCAGAGTCCTGGGTTTAGTAACACTTTAACTAAAGATGCTGTTTCCGCCACGGAGTCCTGCCCGCTTTTTATAAGGTGTGGCACACAGGTGATCACAGACGCATTCATGATTGCAAACTCTGATACGAGACTGAGATCTTATAAGTGTTGGCTGTGGTAATATAGGACTTGAATGTAAGGAAATGGCCCATCTTAAAGAAGAAAATGGACTCTGCCACATCCTGGTCAGTCAATAACCTTCCCTTGGTAGGAAGTCAGCTAAGGTAAAGCCATACTTATGTTCTTATATGGCCCCTTAACCAAGATTTGGAGATATAGAATTCATTTGTGAGCCACAATATTAATAAGGAAATATGAAATTTCCCCATCATGTCAACATTTATCGTTTTTGTTTTTTGCAGCCTGCAAAATCATCTGGGTCTAATGCCAAAAGTGGACAGAAATGGGTTTCACGATGGGCGAGCCTTGCCGACAGCTACCCTGATGCGTCTCCAACTTCTCCTTTAGAAGGCCAACGGCTGGAATTAACTGTAGATAATGGTAAATATAATTAATATTTAATAGTAAAAGTGTAAAAAAAAGATCTGGCTAAGATTGATGCTTGTATCAGTTGGAAGCTAATCATGAAATTGGCAGATGGTTGTTGGGGTTTTGAACTAGACGTCCTACTGTAACTAGACAAAATCATTCTCTTTTACTGAATTAAAATGTTGTTTGTTTTTATAACAATGATGAAAGAGAAGTTCTTGTGTTGCATCAAGGCTCTCACCTTCTTTTCTGTAAATACTCTATATTAGAAACTCTACCACTTTAATTTTTCGTTTTCAATGCTGGCATATCAACCCTGTTAGTTTTTATTGTTGTATTGTTAGGTTTAGGTATTATGCTATATTATAAGGTGCATGTTCTGTAGGATTTCGTTTATTATCAGGAATTAGGCTAGGGAGTAGGTTATGGTTAGGGTCAGGGGGTTACATTTTAGGTGACGTTTAGGGGATGGGAGTAAGGCTAGGTTCACCTGTATGCAGGTTGTGGTTGATGCGTTCTTCCAGTGCGTTTTGCAGTTTTGAACACGCATTTTTGATGCGTTTTGCATTTTTTTGGGGGCTAGTAGGGAAGTATGACAGTTCTGTTCATATAGTGTGACTTTGATGTGACTTTACACTCTCTAGCACTCAAGTAGCATCAAATTCATGAGTCAAAGTAGCGCAAGAACCTTTGTGTGTCCAAAGCCGCATGTTAGGGTTAAATAGGTTGTAAACCCTATAAAAAATAAAAAAAATAAAAAAACTGTAAGACAAAGGCATAATGAGCTAATATGCATCGCTTACTAGCTCATTATGAAATCCTTACCTTAGAACAAAGCTCTCTCAGCGGCGCCCGCACACCACTGAGACGGCCGACATCTTCCCCGGTGTTTCTTTCGGGTTTGCGGGCTCCGGCGCTGTGATTGGCCGGAGACGCGATGACGTCACTACCTTGAATGCGTGTGGAAGCAGCCGGTCACGGCACAGGGCCCTGAAGAAATGGCACGGGTGCCCGTTTCTTCAGAGCGCATGCACCGATGACGTTGGCGTATATTGTCTAAATGGTGCAAGTACCTTTTTTATTATAGGCTTACCTGTAGGTACAATTTAAAAGGAAGAGCTTACTTCCTCTTTAAGGGTTAGGGTTAAAGGCTAGGGTTAGGGTCAAATCTTAGAGTTGGCTATAATTCTTAGGTTTAACATTCTAACCCTAACAATGACCACTAACACAAACAATTACTGCTAACCCTAACATTTAACTGTAACCCTAGCCCTTAACCCTAACATGCGACGTTGGGCACATAAAGCTTCTTGCACTACTTTTATGTGAATTTGATGCTACTTGGGTGCCAGAAAGTGTAAAGTCACATCAAAGTCTCACTACATGATCAGAACTATCATACTTTCCTATTAGCCAAAAAAACTTGCGTTTTTGGTGCGGGTCCATTGAAGTCTATTACATGCAAAACGCAATCTGTTGCAGGAAAAAGTCATTAACCCTTTCCAAAAAACACACTGGTTCAAAACGCACAGATGTTAACTAGAACCATAGAAAAACATGTTAAATGGACTGTAGTGCATTTCTGCAAAATGCAAAACATGCAAAAAAACGCTTGGGTGTGAACCCAAGGGTAAGTGTAGGGCACAGGGTTAGAGCTTAAGACCCCTTTCACACTGAGGGTGTATTGCAGGCGCTATAGCGTTAAAAATAGTGCCTAAAATCCGCCCTTAAACTGCTGCTCTATTGTCTCCAGTGTGAAAGCCCAATTGCTTTCACACTGGAGCGGTGCGCTGGCAGGGCGTCAGGAAAAGTCCTGCCAGCAGCTTCTTTGGAGCGCATTAGGAGCGGTGAACTCACCACTCCTAATGCGCTCCTGCTCATTGAAATCAATGGGACACTGCGGCTGTACCGCCGGCAATATGCCGCTGTAGCGGCGCATTGCGGGCGGTTTTAACCCTTTCTCGGCCGCTAGCGGGGGCGCCCCACTAGCGGCCAAAATGCGCTGCAAATCCGACTGTAAAATAGCGGCATTTTACCGCCGACGCTATGGGCGGCAGCAGTGTGAAAGGGCTCTAATATTGGAAGTTAGCTTTGTATCAGGCTAGGGCTTAAACTGAACCTTTTCTTTGCTCATTCTGACCAAAGCATCAGGTTTACTTTAATGGTGGCTCCACCAGCACATTTACCTTCCCTTTAACCCCCTGCTGCTTCATTTGGCCACAGGAAGCGAAGAGAAAAGGCTTCTACACATTATTCCTCAGAAGTATTGTATCATTTGCATCCGTTTAACTTTAAATGTACAGTTTGTTCTTATAAGCTGTTCATTGTTTTGTAGGTCATAATACTGACCTTGCAGAAATCTTTGGTGATGGAGACACCTCGTTCCCTTCAAGGACAAGGAGACTCCTTCCTCAGCTCCCTCCCAACGACAAATCTGAAAGTCCCACGCCTATTATTTTGGTGCGGACAGAGTCCAGTTCCGAAGTTCCCCAAAAGATTGCAGTACACCGTGATAAGAAAACTGCTCCAGCAGAGCAAAACAGTTTATTGAACATACAGGAAGATTTGGATCCAGATAGCCTAAGTGATGCTAGCAAATCTGATGATGGTGTTTTATCTAGTAGAAAGTCTAATCCATCACCTAATGCATCTAGAAGTGTTTGGAGGAGAGATGATGTTAGTAGTCATGAACAAAGTGTTCAGAGAACAAATAAAGCACCTACTGAATTGAAATCTACTTCCTTTTATGTAGGTAGTGATAACGAAATAGGAAGTTTACCACATGCAAATGCTGCGTTACCTGTTGTAGACATACCCAAAGAATATAAAGGTCATGAGGTCCAAGTGAAACTAAAGGGTAACCAGCACCAACCACCGGAGCTCATGAATGCTGGAAGAATGGCTAACCAGCTGTTGAAGAAAGATGATGGATCTCCGGAAGAATCGGGTTCATTTGTCCGACAGGAAAGCTTTACCAAAGAGAAATCCAGCAGTAATATATCCCCCAATAAGCTTCCACAAATCTCAACCCATCCCTTGCTCAAAGATCTCACTGTTACAAAGCCCACCACTGACTACAGCATAGAGACCCGCCTAATTCTCAAGGAGACGGAGACTGCTTTGGCGGCTCTAGAAGCCAAGCTTTTTTCCCAAAATCACCTCGAGGGCATTGACAGTGTTCAGTGCCCACCAGATGATTCCTTATCTGGAGATTCTGACGTGGATACTGCCAGCACTGTCAGTTTGGTTAGCGATCAGAACGTGCCAAGTCATCCTACAAAAAATAGAATTGTAGGCCTTCATAAGGAAAAGTCCTCCTCTGCTTCTTCTATACAAGATCATTACAGCCAACCCACTGCTCGGGAGAGACTTTCTGAAAAACGGAAGACTGGTGCTGCTGATACAGGGGCCAGGAGAGATGCCACCAAGCGATTTGAAATGAAGCGCAGCACCGGACCCCGTGGTTCACTTGATTTTACAGATGAAGAACGAAGCTCCAGTCTTCCTTATATACCAACTGATACTGTATCTTCAGACTATGAACATTCTTCATCAAGGAATCTCTCAAGAAGAAGACCTTATGCTCAGTCATCCAAGGAAGATGCAAACAGAATTTCATCGAATGCACAAAAGGTTCAGCAGGCACTCACCAGGTCAAACAGCTTATCAACTCCCAGGCCTACACGGGCTTCTAAGTTACGGCGGGCCCGATTAGGTGAAGCTTCTGATAATGAAAGCGCCGATGCTGAAAGGTTGAACAGTCCAGATGTATCTTCAACAAACTCTTCCTCAGCCAAAAGTTCTTCTGAATCCAAAAAACTTTCCAGGCTTGATTACCTGGCAATGCCAAGGAAGCGGACGGGTTCCTTCAATGTTCCAAGTGACTCTGAAGTTTCTTCTTCAAGGTCAGGCTTTTCAGGACGCAGTGTAGACCAGGGTTATACAAGTCGTAAACCTGCTATGGCAGAGGTCAAACAACCCATTAAGAAGCCTGTAGCACCTGTACCCAAACAACCTTTAACGAGAGCACGATCAGGTAGTGTCAAGTACTCTTCCACATCCGGTAAGTTTTATCACGGTTATGGCTTTGCTTTACATTGCTAAATGTTACCCAGTCACTGAGCCCAGTTGGTGTGTTTTTTTTATAGATTTGGCTATATATATATATATATATATATATATATATATATATGCATGGCCAAACTGGAAAATTTATTTTATCTGCAATTCTTGGTCTTGCAAGGATTGAAGAAAATATTATATGATGATCACAGACAAATGCAATTCTCCTAAAACTGGATTTCCCATGCCACTCCTTTAGCCCAGGTTCACACTGGGCTGCGGGAATGAAGCCGTGCGAGTTCAGCTGAACTCGCACGATTTCACTCCCGCTTATCAGTCCCGATTTCGGCCGCGATTAGAGACATCTGTGCAGGGCCGAAATCGCAAAAAGTACTACAGAAACTACTTTTTGAAATCAGTGCAGCGCCACAGATGCAGCGGTGCACCGATTAGCACGGTGCCATTGCCAGCAAATGTCGCCGATTTGACATACGATTTGACATCAAATCGCACCAGTGTGAACCAGGGCTTAATATTTGCTATATCACCTACAATCCTTGGCAATCTATTTTATTCCCATAATTTAGCGTGATTGATAGATTAGGTCTACCACATATTCAGCCTATATATAAATGCATTTTGTTGGGGTTTTTTTGTGCTTTTTTATATTAAATTATTCCTGGTATTGTATGTAAAAGTGTTTTTTTGTTTTTTTTTTTAACTGAAGTCAGATTAAAAGGCCTGCGTTGATGGGCTTTGATTCACCTCAAACAGGTTTTGCATCCCCATACAAGTTAATGAGAGTGCAAAACCTGCTTAATGCATGTCAAATGCAGGTCAGAAGGAGGTTTTTATACAGGCCCCCATTTTTTTTTTTTTTCAATTTTGGATGGCGTGGGAAAGGTTTAAAACCCTTGGTGTTTTTGCTTTTTTTTTATTGTTTTTCTTTGCTTTGCCATTTGTGTCTCATTGGGGAGATGTCCTTGCGCTTCCTGTTTTCGCAGACACAACAGGAATGGAAGGAACTACAGTAAAACCTTGGATTGCTAGCATAATTAATTCCGGAAACATGCTTGTAATCCAAAGCACTTGTATATCAAAGTGAATTTTCCCATAAGAAATAATGGAAACTCAAATGATTTGTTCCACAACCATTTATTTATAGGTCTTTCAGTTTATAGTCCATATAAAAAGATTATAGCAATGTGATGTGGTTGTGTAACCTTAAAATGTCCATCCATAAATGGCAGCCTCCACAAGGGGATTAGAAGCAAAATCCAGCAGGAGCTACAGAGTATAAAAGAGAAGAGAGGCGCCTCTAAGTGTAGCAATATGGTTACATTTAATGAAGGTACAACATTTAGCAACTCACATGGTTGATGATAAAAGAGGCACATCTACGTATGTAAGCACCTGGGGTAAAGCTGTCCACATAGATCATCCTCTGCACCACCGACTCTTACCGCTGTCAGTCTGCAATTGTGACCAGGAAGACTACCCTGCGGTAGAGCTATTTAAAAGGGATGCTTGAAACACTGATGGAGCGCAGCGTGGAAAGAGATGAT
Organism: Rana muscosa; assembly: GCA_029206835.1. Lineage (NCBI taxonomy): Eukaryota > Metazoa > Chordata > Amphibia > Anura > Ranidae > Rana > Rana muscosa. The sequence continues at coordinate 185,711,436 of CM055126.1, read as the reverse complement.
GTTGATGGCGGTGTGGAGGATGGTCTACGTGGACATCTTTACCCCGAACGCCTGCATAATTAGATGTGCCTGTTTTAATCATCAACCATGTGAGTTGCTAAATGTTGTGCCTTCATTAATTGTAACCATATTGTTACACTTAGAGGTGCCTCTGTTCTGTTTTATACTCAGTTGTGATGTGACGCGACGCTACTTGTATATCAAGACATCGCTTGTATATCAAGTCAAAATTTATTTACAAATTTTACTTGTTTTGCAAAACGCTCTCAAACCAAGTTACTCTCAAACCAAGGTTTTACTGTATCTCCAAAAGTGAAGGAAATGCCCTCTTTGAAAGTTGTCATGGGAGCAAGTGCTACTATTTGTCACCTGTTCTGGTGACAACTCAAAATTTTGGATTTCGCATCACTTTCTGTTCAGGTCACAGGTGTCACCAGGAAAATTGAAAAGTGATCTCCCTAAGCCCCTGTTCACACTGGTGTGACTTATCATGCGATTCGACAGATCAAAGTCGGATGACAAGTTGCCCTCTATTTCTAGCAATGGAACCATTCATATTGGTGCGACTCTGATTTGCACCATTTTTTAAAAGATTCCTGCACTATTTTTGGCAATTTCATGTGCAACTTGCATTGACATCTGTGCATGAAGTCGCACAGATGTCGGCAAACCGCACATGAAATTGCACTGACCGGTGGCTTTGAATTCACGCTTAAGTACAGGGGGTCCCCGACTTACGAACAACTCCTACTTACGAACGGGACGCTGCGGCGACTATCTGCCGGAAAATGTCGGAAATGTTCGTAATTGCCGTTCTGCACATGCGCGTCCATTTGATGGAACATCGGAAAACATCGGAAATGTTCGTAATTGCCGTTCTGCGCATTGCGCGGCCCGACTTGCGAACATTTCCGGCTTAAGAACAAACTGAAAGTCCCTAACGTGTTCGTAAGTCGGGGACCCCCTGTAGTGTGATTTCAAAGCTGCGTTCGCTGTGAACCAGGTGTTATAGCACGATCAGCAATAATAATGTGAACAAGACTCTAACATTTCCTCAATACATTGAAAACTAATAAAATTTTTGCCATTACATAGAAGTCAAGAAATTAGTGGTTGGATTTGTGGGAGATCACTAAAAGGGGTTCAGCCTCATTACAAAACCTGAAATAGGGAATTTTGTTTTGATGTTCTTTTCAAAAATATGCTTTTGTTTTACAGGAGACACAGGTTCACTTTAAAGTGTAAGTGTAGGCGGTAATAAAAGACCCCTATTTTAATTAAATGATGCATTTATTAAAAATATGTCAATGCATTTTAATTGGGACATGATCTCTCTTTCTCTGGCCTCTTGTACTCTCCTGATTATCATAATTCAGGTTGCGAAAGGATGGGGAAGCACTAATGGCAAATCAGGTTTATTGCATTGCCTGGTGCTGTGAACAGATCCAAATTTCCATCACCGAAGTCTACGGGCACATGACCTTTGGTGCCCTCTTCTCACCGCTAGGATTACATCTTTTATGCAAACATTTTTTACCACGAAATATAGTGAATTATAGTTGTAATGATTTATAAAAACAAAATTTGTATGAGATGACTGTATGACCCATGATGGAAAATATATTTGTGGCCAATGACTATACAGGAAAGGTTGGCTGCCTTTGCCTCTGCCACCTATAGGTAAAGCCATACTCTGCCTAATGCAAAAAAACAAACAGGCGGGTCGCAAACACCTCATTCATTACCATAAATAAATGTATTGAATCCAAATCGACAAATGGGATACTCACATGCTGATGTAGAAATTCAAGCAATACTAATACACTCCAGCTGGATGCAGTAAAACTCGTCCTGAGACCAAATGTTTGACTGACGCGTTTCCGGGGGTCATGCCCCTTTCCTCAACCTCTAGATCAGGGGTAATGAATTAAAATTCACTGAAGTCCGGTCAGCAAAAAAAAAATTCCAGCAGAGGTCCGAACATCATGTCGTTACCCGTAGCGCCTTTTCGCATGTGCCAAACCGCATCTTGCTGCCGCACTAGTAATGTCCACATCTCCCCCACTGTAATGTCCACATCTCCCCCACTGTAATGTCCACATCTCCCCCACTGTAATGTCCACATCTCCCCCCACTGTAATGTCCACATCTCCCCCCACTGTAATGTCCACATCTCCCCCCACTGTAATGTCCACATCTCCCCCCACTGTAATGTCCACATCTCCCCCCACTGTAATGTCCACATCTCCCCCCACTGTAATATCCACATCTCCCCCCACTGTAATATCCACATCTCCCCCCACTGTAATGTCCACATCTCCCCCACTGTAATATCCACATCTCCCCCCACTGTAATGTCCACATCTCCCCCCACTGTAATGTCCACATCTCCCCCCACTGTAATGTCCACATCTCCCCCCACTGTAATGTCCACATCTCCCCCCACTGTAATGTCCACATCTCCCCCCACTGTAATGTCCACATCTCCCCCCACTGTAATGTCCACATCTCTGACTCCCCAATACATCACAGTCCGCTCAGCCCCCCCCCCCCACCCTGATGTCCTCAGCCCACCACATCACAGCCTTTAACAACTCCACTTTAATGTCCTCAGCAAGTCAGCACACACTTTCCTCCTTTTCAGACTAGTGTCCTCACTCCCTGTAACTTCGCCCACTCCCTCCCTCACTTGCCTTGCACAGACCGAAGAGTAGAGGGAGGCATAGCATGTCTCGGATGGAGGGATGGTGTTGCAAGATGGTGATTGGTTGCTAAGACCGCCCTTCCTCCTAGCAGCCAATCACCTGCTTGTTAACCTCCGGCAGCTCCGCCCTCCATCCAGAACTGTCCTGCCTCCCTCTGTCGGCTCTGTGTGAGGATTACAGAGACGGCAGGGGCAAGAAATAGCTGCTAAATGGCGGTACCGCGGCGGGCCACACAGGAGAGTGAGGCGGTCCGCATTTGGCCCGCGGTCCGCCATTTAGTGATGCCCGCTCTAGATGGATGGCCTTTTTAAATGGTCACAAATCTATGGGTCACCTCCCGCAGAAAGCTAGCAGATAGGCAGAGGTTAAAACAAAAAACCCTGCTGGTGAGTGATTGTGTTGGAAGGGGGGCAGAAATGTGGTGCAGTCATGATTGGAAGTACACACTAGTGTAGACATGCATTCATGTACTAATGCTATTTTCTTGTGCTTATCTGGATCAGGCAATATTGTACATTTTTGACACATTATGGTTGCTTTGTAAAGCCTGTGTACATAGAGGCTGTATACGTATGGTTGCCATTTGCTTAATTGTGTAAATCAGGGCTCTCCAAACAAGGGGCCAGTTTACTGTTCTTCAGACTTGGGGGGGGACTGTGGCCATTGAGAGTAAAAAAGGGTCCTGACGTCAGCGGAGAAAAAACAATGTCCCATCGTTGGTGCCAGTGGAAGGGATTGTGCCCCATTGTTGGTGTCATTGGGGGGATTTATGCCCCATCATTGGTGTCATTGGACCCAGTTGTTGGAGTCATTGATAGGAATTGTGTCCCATCGTTGGTGCCAGTGGAAGGGATTGTGCCCCATTGTTGGTGTCATTGGGAGGATTTATGCCCCATCATTGGTGTTATTGATAGGAATTGTGTCCCATCGTTAGTGTCATTGGGAGGAATTGTGCGCCTTCACTGGTGGTAGTGGGAAGGAAATGATGTCCCATTGTTGGTATTAGTGGGTTAAATATTGCCTAAAGGGCCACGTCTGGCCCCCATGCCGCAGTTTGGAGACCACTGGTGTAAACAATTGAATTTTAATTTAATGGTATTTTTTTTTTTAGTTTTGCGGCTGTTTTTCTTAGGCTATTGTATGTATTTTTTTGAAGCTCTGCCCATCTGCTAGCTTCCCGTGGGAGGTGACCCATGGATTTTTGGCCATTTTTAAAATGCCATTGATTGTGAGGTTGGTTCAACTCTGAGGAAAGGGGCATGATCCCCGAAACGCATCAGATTCCAAACATTTAGTCCTAGGACGTGTTTTACTGCGTGCAGCTGGAGTGTATTAGTATTGCTTGGATTTTTATATCAGCATGTGAGTATCCATTTGTCGTTTTGAATTCACTACATTTTATTTATGGTAATGCACGAGGTGTTTGTGCCCTCCTGCGTGTTTTTTGCAGTGCGTTTAGAGGACTCCCCGGTCTGTGGAGAGCTGCACCCTTGAGTGGCATTTTGGATAGAAGCAAAGGAAGAATACCCCTGGTTTTAGCGCTGGAGTATTTTGGAGTATGCGGTATACTCTGCCTAATGATTAATCCAGGAGTTTGCTGATTGGAGGAGAGAACACAAAGAAAACATCACCAATGATTTTATGTTCCTTTACTGTTCAATCACAGGCTGCATTGCGTTACCTGAAGTAGGGAACAGTAAATGGTCAGAACCATGTATAGTCTTTGACTTAGAAAAATGTTGAGTCTAAAAATCAAAGTGCCAAACCAAAGTATTGGAGTCCAAAATAGGGTATTATTTCAAACGTGTAATAAGTGCAATAACCAACGCGTTTCAAGGGCCACATGTTCTGAAGTAATGGCTTTTTGTTCCACCTTGTCCTTTCTCCGACTGATGGCTTAGAACAGTGTTTCTCAACTCCAGTCCTCAAGGCGCCCCAACAGGTCATGTTTTCAGAATTTTCCTCAGATGAAACAGCTGTGGTAAATACTATTGCCGCGTACACACGACCGTTTTTCATGACGAGAATTTTTTTTTTAATTTGGTCATTAAAAACAACCGTGTGTGGGCTCCAGAGCATTTTTGACGACGTGAAAAATGGGCATTAAAAATTTGGAACATGCTCTAATTGTTCTCGTCCTTTTTCTCGTCATGAAAAACGGCCGTGTGTAGGCTTTAACGACGTGACAAAAATGCGCATGCTCAGAAGCAAGTGATGAGATGGGAGCGCTCGTTCTGGTAAAACTGGCGTTCGTAATGGAGATCGCACATTCGTCACGCTGTAGCGGACTGAAGAGCACGAGGCTGAAAAGCGCGAATCGTCTCTCACCAAACTTTACTAACACAAGGATCAGCAAAAGCAGCTCAAAGTGTGGCGCCATCCGAATGGAACTTCCCCTTTATAGTGCCGTCGTACATTTTGTACGTCACCACGCTTTGCTCAAGCATTTTTTTTCATGATCGTGTGTAGGCAAGGCAGGCTTGAGAAAAACGTCGTTTTTTTTCAATGACATTAAAAACGGTCGTGTGTACGTGGCATAAGGCAGTGAAACTGATCAAATCACCTGTGCAAAATAACGGAAAGCCGGAAAACATGACTTGTTGGGGTGCCTTGAGGACCGGAGTTGAGACACACTGGCTTGGAAAAATGTCTTGCTAAAATTACAAACGCACTTCCCTATGTTTCACATATATTTCAGCTGTATGTTTACCTACACCTACACTTTAAAGAAAGATTGTGCAAGGACATGGCCGATGTCCATGTGTTCTTCCATTAGGATGATTTTACGTATGATGTGTTGAGAACAATGTAAAGAAATGTGCTATTGCTCATAATTGCAGAGAGGAAAATGTTGATTTTAGCTGAAGGAAAAAAAATAAAATTATTCTCAAAAAATGTAAGTTCCAGGAATACGAAGATGGTAGCTCTTGTATTCAAATGAATTGGTTTTTCCAAACTCTTGGTAGCATACTAACTTAATTCCATAGTCTGTACTTTGATCACTGGTTTTATATTTGTCCCTGTCCTATTCAACCTTGAGGTCTCCATGTACACATCTTCCACTTGATAGTCATCTGTCAAATCTCTCTGTGAGTCTGATAGGTGTGGTGGTTGTCGGATACACTGTGCTGGACTTACTATGGTAGACCCATGGCCATGAGTACAGGCCGGTGTCTGTCAATGTATGTTCCAGCACTGGATGTCACTGATGACTTTCAAAGGAAGCTCCTAAGGCTTGACCGCTGTGCACATGGAGTCTAAGGAACAAGATTAATAATTGTAGATTTCCCAAGGAGCTATTTAATAATGTGTGGTGAACTGCAAGTAAATTTGATTAGTGGAAAAAACATGTATGTTGGTAAAAATTACTACTTAAAAATAGGACCTTTTATTTATCACGATGTCTCTATTGAGCCAGTCTCTGTCTGATGGCGATAGAAATGAACAATCTAAGTTGGGAGGACTAGTGTGCAACTTTAGTTTACCGTAGTTATTTCAGACAATTGAGTGAATTATTCAGAATCTTTTTAGGTTCTTCAATTGACATACAGTGGGGAAAATAATGAAATAATGAAAATAATGTCTATAATGTTTATCATAGCTAAATTTTAAATAATAGAGACAGAATATCAACCAAAAATCCAGAAAAAAAAAACACATGATACAAATGTTATAAATTTAGTTGCAGTTCATTGAGTAAAATAAGTATTTGAACCCCAAGCAAAACATGACTTTGTACTTGGTGGAGAAACTCTTGCACAGAGGTCAGACGTTTCTTGTAGTTGGTGACCAGGTTTGCACACATCTCAGGAGGGATTTTGGTCCACTCTTCTTTACAGCTCTTCTCTTAATCATTAAGGTTTCTTGGCTGTTGCTTGGCAACTCGAAGTTTCAGATCCCTCCATAAATTTTCTATAGGATTAATCTGGAGACTGGCTAGGCCACTCCATGACCTTAATTTGCTTGTTCTTGAGCCTCTCCTTTGTTGCGTTGGCGGTATTTTTTGGGTCATTGTCATGATGGAAGACCTATCATGACCTATCTTCAGTGTTCTGGCTGAGGGAAGAAGGTTCTCACCCAAGATTTTACATTACATGGCCCCATTCATTGGCCCATCAATGCAGAAAAGTTGGCCTGTACCTTTAGCAGAGAAACCGCCCCAAAGCAGAATGTTTCCACCTCTGTGGTTGACTGTAGGGATGGTGCTCTAAGGCCCCTTTCACACGGGACGGATCCGTGAGGATCTGCCCCGTGAACCTCCGCTTGCTCTGCGGCGATCGCCCTGCTGAGCCGGTGGATGACAGGGCAGTCCTCGCACACTGTGCAGGGACCGCCCTGTCAGATCTCTGCTCTCCCCTATGGGGGGGATCGGATGAACACGGACCGTCTGTCCGTGTTCATCCGCTCTGCAGACGGATAGAAAAATAGGATTTTCCTCCGTCTGCAGAATCGGGGGATTGCGGACACGGAGGAGATCGTATGTCCCGTAAACGGATGGATGAAAAAGCAGACATACGGTCCGCTAGTGTGAAAGGGGCCTTGGGGTCGTAGTCAGCATTTTTCTTCCTCCAATCACAGCGAGTTGAGTTAATGCCAAAGAGCTCAATTTTGGTCTCATCTGACCACAGCAATTTCTGCCAGTCCTTCTCGGAATCATTTAGATGTTCATTGGCAAACTTCAGGGCCTGTACATGTGCTTTCTTGAGGAGGGAGACCTTGTGGGAGCTGCAGGATTTCAATCCATGGCGGTGTATTGTGTTACCAATGGTTTGTTTGGTGACTGTGGTCCCAAATGCCTTGCAATCATTCACAAGCTTCTCCCATGTAGTTCTGGGCTGATCCCTCACTTTTCTCACGATCATCCTCACCCCATGAGGCGAAATCTTACATCGAGCTCCAGACTGAGGGCGCTTGATGGTTATTTTGTATTTCTTCCATATGTGAATAATCGCTCTAACAGTTGTCTCCTTCTCACCAAACTTCTTGCTGATGGTCTTGTAGCCCATTCCAGCCTTGTGCTGGTCTACAATTGTGTCCCTGACCTCCTTTGACAGCTCTATGGTCTTGCCCATGATGGTGGGTTTGAATGGAAGAAAGAGATTCTGTGGACAGGTGTCTTTTATACACATGACGAGTTGTCATTAGGAGCACCTTCTTAAATTGACAGGACTTATCTGTGTACCACATGAGCACATACTGTACCCAGTCTGTGGGAGCCAGAATTATTGTTGGTTGGTAGGGGATCAAATACTTATTTTACTCACTGAACTGCAACTTAATTTATAACATTTGTATTGTGTTTTTTCTGGATTTTTGATTGATATTCTGTCTCTATCATTTAAAATACACTTCTGATAAAACTTATTTACCCTTCATTTCTTTGTAAGTGCGCAAACTTACAAAATCTGCAGCGCATCAAATAATTATTTTCCCGACCGTAAATAACTTCCCCGTTGGCAGTTAGAGGGTCGTGTTTCATGGGTGCAAGAAAAACAGTATTATAATGCCCTAATATATGCAGGTATGTCTTGGAGAATAACAGAAATAATATCAGCAATGAGATCATGCCTATGTTATGGACAATTTGAATCTTTCACAATCCTTTGTGAGAAACCTCAGTCTTGAGCCTCTGCTGTTATATGCAATGAAGTTTGGATAGCAGAAAATGTACTCCCCTGTAACTGACATGCAGCCCCGATGTGACAGCTTCCATATGGGTAAAAATTGGGTCTAGCAGCAAGCATTTTTATTTTATGGCAAATCCTTTCTACAGAGAACCAGCCAAAAATGGCATTGGCAAGAAATAAAATCATCCCCACTTGTTATAACCGTGTAGCTTTGCCTCTCAAAATTAGGTGTCTGTGCTGTTATTCACTTGTATTCTCTTCCTGGCAGAGCAGAAAGTCAGCCCAATATCAGGCTGTACAAAAAAGCTGTATAGCCTTTATGAAGACTGTGTCCGACTTGAGCTTAGGTCTAATACCTAACACTGCCTAGGCTGTTGGAGGATGATAAATCTACAAATACATCAAATATTTGTGGATCAAAGAGAAGCAGCGCCACTCCATGTACGATCCTTTGGTTCCTTGATGCGGCAGGTGCTGGCCCCAAAGAGCTTGTCCTGCTTGGTATAAGAACAAGGCCACACTCTGATTATTAGAAAAAGCCCAATTGGGGTGAAACACGTTAGAGGGGTGTGGCCCATGGACAGGGATTTTATCGGAAGCCAGTTTGATTGAATAAACCTATGGCGTGATGTCAGAGTACGGCCTTCTGCTTTGTTAGGGAAAGAATACAAGTACATCTTTAAAAAATTAAAAAAAATATTTGTGAGAAGCTAGACTGAAATTTTATAACAATGCCAGAACATAGATTCGGATGATTATGGAGACCTATTGGTGACTGAAAAATGAGGACGGTAGCCATTTGACCCTTTTGCTAGTGTGAACAACATCTGTTACATTTCTTGTGCCCCGAAGCTTAAACAAGCTTTTGAATAATTTATTTGTCCAATTGGCAGTGTTCAGATTTAGCTTTTTGTCTTTTGCAAATTGTTGACACATGGAAAGCTATGTAAGCTTTCCATTAAGAGAACTACAGATAGTCAGAGAAGAGCTGCAGAGACAAATTCTGAAAATAAGATTCTGAAGCCTCTGTAGGCCGAATGAAGCAAGAACGATAATAAACACTCTCACGAAGTTGAGGGTTTTATTGACCTTCTTTACAATTACAAATTTGTCAAGAGGGTGGAGCTGGACTAGAAATGTCAAAGAAGGAAGACTTCTTGTAAACAAGGATTTACTCACACAATATTTGCTGATTTCATAACTATGCAATAGCATTTACTTCTACAATCCACTGCCCTTATATTAGTCATTGTGGCAGTCTGTTTAGTACACCTGTCACCTTCATACAGCAGACTGAACTTTAGCTTTGGCAGATGCGGTCTACTCTTTTATAACTGGAATGAACATTTAGTTGATCCTTGTCAACCAATGGGCAGCCCTTGTCGACCGATGGGCAGCCCTTGTCGACCGATGGGCAGCCCTTGTCGACCGATGGGCAGCCCTTGTCGACCGATGGCCGATGGGCAGCCCTTGTCGACCGATGGGCAGCATTCTCAAGAATATAGCTTTAACTTCACACATCAGTTGCCTTTGGAACCTTAAAATTGTTCTTTAGATGGATTTTTCCCAGAATACACTATTGTCAAAAGTATTGGGACACCTGCCTTTACACGCGCATGAACTTTAATGGCATCCCAGTCTTAGTCCGTAGGGTTCAATATTGCGTTGGCCCACCCTTTGCATCTATAACAGCTTCAACTCTTTTGGGAAGGCCGTCCACAAGGTTTAGACGTGTGTCTATGGGAATGTTTGACCATTCTTCCAGAAGCGCATTTGTGAGGTCAGGCACTGATGTGGACAAGAAGGCCTGGCTCGCAGTCTCTCTAATTTATCCCAAAAGTGTTCTATTGGGTTGAGGACAGGATTCTGTGCAGGTCAGTCAAGTTCCTCCACCCTAAACTCGCTAATCCATGTCTTTATGGACCTTGCTTTGTGCACTGGTGGGCAGTTATGTTGGAACAGGAAGGGGCCATCTCCAAACTGTTCCCACAAAGTTGGGAGCATGGAATTGTCCAAGATGTCTTGGTATGCTGACGCCTTAAAAGTTCCCAAATTGCCATATTGCCAAAAGTATTGGGCCAACCCTTCAAATCATTTGGTGCAAGGGGGATTATGGTGTGGGGTTGTTTTTTAGGGGTTGGGCTTGGCCCCTTAGTTCGAGTGAAGGGAACTCTTAGGTCGTCGGCATACCAAGCCATTTTGGACAATTTCATGCTCCCAACTTTGTGGGAACAGTTTGGGGATGGCCCCTTCCTGTTCCAACATAACTGCCCACCAGTGCACAAAGCAAGGTCTATAAAGACATGGATGAGCGAGTTTGGGGTGGAGGAACTTGACGTACCTGCACAGAGTCCCGACCTCAACCCGATAGAACACCTTTGGGATGAATTGAAGGACAGACTGCGAGCCAGGCCTTCTCATCCCCATCAGTGCCTGACCTCACGAATGTGCTTCTGGAAGAATGGTCAAACATTCCCATAGACATACTCCTAGACCTGTAAAGGGTGGACCAACTCAATATTGAACCCTACGGACTAAGACTTGGATGCCATTCAAGTTCATGTATGTGTGTAAAGTCAGGCGTCCCAATACTTTTGACAATATAGTGTAGTTGAGCCACAGAGGGAACTAGGTTGGTGTTAGGTATTAAGGTACCTTTTAAGCTGACCATACACTAATAGATTCATACGGACATGCAAAATGTCTCCGTACATTCGACAACTTGACAAATGTCTTTCTAAAGTACTTCAAAATTTCTATTGCTTTTAACAGTCGATTTTGGAATGAATGAGTATTTGGTCAAGAAAATTTTCCATCCTGCTCGGCGCTACTGTCGAAAACGAACATTGATTAGACCCAACTAACTATTCGAAAATCCAATTAATGTTCTGAAAACAATTTTTCTTTCTCGTACATCACGGGACACAGAGCGACATAGTCATTACTAATGGGTTATATAGATACCGTCAGGTGCTGGCACTGGCAACTTCCAAAACCGGAAGTACCCTCCCCTATATAAGCCCCTCCCATCCGGGAGCACCTCAGTTTTTTGCCAGTGTCTAAGGTGTTGGCCAAGAAGAAACATGTGTTTTTCACTGAGCTTGCGTACAGGTTCTTTTGGGCCTCAGTAAGCTATTCCGGATCCGACCAAAAAAGCTTCATAGCTAAACGGTCGGTACCCGGGCCTTGCAGAGAAGAGCAAGGTTTTGCCTGTAATGCTTCTCTTAGGAGAGCTGGACCCTGGGATCCAGAGCTCTGGTCATACCCACGACCAAGATGTTTTCTGTGCAGGGTGCTATACAGGTCCAGGGGAGTGGAATCCTTGGGAACCCGGTCCCTGAAGGTTTGATTACAATGCCTGCCGTGATAGGTGAAGTTTGGGCTTTTGTGGACCAAACAAAGTCCTGCGGCGGGGAACAGGTAAGTGGGGGCCCCCAGGAACTTGGTTCTATTGGGGGACCCCCAAGCCTAATTTGTCTTTCTGTCTGTTACCTAATGGTATTCCCGCAAAATTCTGTGCATGCCTGTAACTACTAAAAAAATGTAATAATTTTTAATGGTGGTCAAGAAAAAAAAAAAAATTTTTTTATATATATATTTAATATATTAGACTGCGGTACCTGTGTTTGTCCACTAGAGGCCGCTGTGGAATGTTTTCTTGTCATGTGGACTAGCTTCTTCTCAGCAGAGCAAAGTCCAGGCAGATGGTGAGTTCTCTTATAGGAAACTGCTTCCTCTGCCATGTTGCAGTGCTCGTCCATCCCCCGGCCTGCGGCAAAGAGGGGCCCTGGCTCCTGTCCCTTGTTACCATATTTTGAAATTAGCGCCGAAGGCGCACGTGGCCGCGCGCGTGCGCGTGCACGCGCCTCTATATATAGAGGTGAGCCGGGAAAGGGGGCGGAGCCTGGGGGATGACGCTCTGTGCGCGCCGCATCGCTTCTGCGCATGTGCGGGCGTCCCAGCAGTTTAAAAAAAAAAAAAAACACAATATTGTAGTGAGCTGGCTATGAAGTACAGAGACAGAGCTGGCAACATTTAAAGGCATACAGCAAGCGGTTGATACAGGCATCCCCTAGAAAGGCACATTAGTAGACACCAACTGTGATATAGCAGCAATTGTGCTAGACTATTCTCAGTAAAAGTGGTGTATTACGGCTGGAATACCTCAGCTTTAGGCTTAGGAATATGCCGTCCAGAAGCTCCGGAACTGAATCTTCCAGGAAGCGAAGGGGGTCTCATCGGGCTCGGAGGATCTTGGGCATACTTCTGCTGCACCAGTCTCCCCTGAAGTTCAGAGGTAAGTGACCGTAGAGACCCCGCAGGGGTACTTGGTACTGTGGCTGTCCTCAGTTCACCTGCTCCTGTGTATGTAACAGAGGAGGTTTTTTCCTCAGCTCTGGGAGGATTAGAGAGGCTGCCTCCCTGTCAGGGAAAGCACGCCCGATCTCCGTCTCCTCCTTCAGAGTGCCTGTTAGCAGAGCAACAGTCCCATACAGGGATCGACCTGCCTGAAGGGGATCAGGATGAGGTTGATTCTGTTATAGAGGAATCAACAGTGGGGGAACCTTTTCTCAGCATCTCAAGCTGAAAGATTATGGGTTCAGTCTCTGACTAACATGGTCCGATCAGCATTTAAAAATGCACCTTGCGGAACCATCAACCACTACTGTATCCTCGTTGGGGTCGCTGGAAGCCCCCAGACTGTCTGTTCTTTTCCACTTCACCCTTTACTGAAAGGGCTCATTTACCAGGATTGGGAACGTCCTGAGAAAATATTTATTCCCCCAAGAGATTTCCGGTGGTCTATCCCATGGAGGATAAGTTCATCAAAAAAAAAAAAAAAAAAAAAAATGGAAGGTCCCTACAGTGGACGCAGCCATCTCTTGTATGTATAAATCACTGACATGTCCAGTGGATAATGTCCAAATGTTCAAGAACCCAATAGATAAAAGATTGGAGTCCTTATGAAAATCTGCTTGGTGATACAACCAGCAGTAGCAGCTATTGGGGTCTGCTAAGCAGTGAAGGATCAGTTGAAACAGGTCTTGAGGGACTTGACAGATCAGCAGGCTTTGCCCTAGCTGATCTACCTAGAGCCTTAGGCTTTGCGGTTGACGCCATAGAGGATTCAGTCCATCAGGCCTCCCGCCTTACGCTGTCTATAGTACATATGCGTAGGCTCCTATGGCTCAAAAACTGGTCTGCTGAAGCTCCCTGTAAAGAATGGCTGGTTAGCGTCCCGTTTCATGGTGAACGCTTATTCAGGGAAAACCTGGACAAATATATCCAGAAAATTTCCAGCGGTAAAAAAACGCTCTTGCCGGTTAAAAACAGAGTTAGAGGTCCCTCTTTGAGAGGCCTGCTTCTCCAGTCCCTGGGGCATCGGCTGTGTAACAGTTCCGACGGCCTCCTCGGTCAAATCCCGGGGGTAAAAAACAGGGACAGTAGCAGGGTAATGAGAAACCCTGGGTCAGGGGAGGTACAAAACCTCCCCCAAAGTTAAATTCATTGAAGCCCCCACTCAGTCGGGTGGGGGGGAGGACTCCAGTTGTTCGCAAGAGACCTGGCGGGACACGATCAAGACAGATAGGTGCTCTCCGCAGTAGGTTTGGGATACAGTTTGGAGTTAAAAGACTCTCCTCCTTCCCATTTTTGAGGTCAAACGTGCCAAGGGATCCCCGGAAGAGAGAGTCCCTCCTGTTGGCACTAGAACAACTATTGCTCCAAGGAGTAATTATGGAGGTTCCCCTGGAAGAATGAGGGTTCGGGTTTTACTCAAACCTCTTTACAGTCCCGAAGCGGACGGGAGGCCCATATTAATTCTAAAAGGGCTATACAAATTCCTGTATATCAGGACTTTCCGATGGAGTCGATCCGATCGGTGGCCACTGCCCTACAAGGGGAGGATTGGTTAGCCGCGATCGACATCAAAGATGCTTATTTGCACATTCCCATCTTTCCAGTCCACCAAAAATGTCTACGCTTTGCAGTAGAAGGGCGCCATTTTCAGTTCAGAGCCTTACCCTTCGGTTTGGCCACAGCACCACGAGTGTTTACAAAAATTCTGGCCCTTTATTGGCCAATCTAAGAACACAAGGTGTAATGATAATGGCATATCTGGATGACTTATTGCTGATAGACCACTCAGTGAAAAAACTAGACGTGGTCGTTCACAAGACAATCAAGTATCTGGAATCTCACGGTTGGATTATCAACCGAGACAAGTCAGCCCTAAAAACCAGTCAAAAGTCTGGAATACTTGGGGCTAAGGTTGGATTCAGGCCAGAGAAAAATATTCTTGCCTCGAGGAAAGGTGTTGTCTTTGAAAGATTTGATCCACTTAGTGGGTACAAAAAAGACAGCCGTCCATACGCCTGTATATGAGGCTGCTGGGAAAAATGGTGGCATCATTCGAAGCAGTACCCTACGGTCAATTCCATTCAAGGAATTTGCAAGGGGCCATACTGTCAGCCTGGAACAAAAAAGTTCAGGCCCTAGACTTACAATGTCCTTGTCCCCTTCCGTTCGCAAGAGCCTCCGTTGGTGGTTGGTTCCCCAGAATCTGGAAAGAAGGAAATCCTTCAGTCCGATTTCTTGGAAGGTGGTCACTACAGATGCCAGCCTTATAGGCTGGGGAGCAGTACTGGAGCAATAGTCTCTCCAGGGCAGATGGTCGGATGCAGAAAAGGCCCTGCCCATCAATCTCTTAGAGATACGAGCAGCCCGGTATGCCCTAGTAGCATGGACATCCAAACTCCAAGGGTCCCCTGTCAGAATTCAATCAGACAATGCCACAGCAGTGGCATATATCAATCATCAGGGGGGCACCAGGAGTCGTGCAGCCCAGAGGGAAGTAAATTACATCCTGAAATGGGCAGAAAAATATGTCCCAGCCATATCTGCGGTATTCTTCCAGGAGTGGAGAATTGGAAGGCGGACTTTCTAAGTCGCCAGCAATTAGGCCCAGAGGAAGGGTCCCTTCACCCCGAGGTTTTCTGGACAATATGTCAGCGGTGGGGAACATCGGATGTAGATCTTCTAGCATCCAGATTCAACGCAAAGGGGGACAGGTTTGTCTCTCGGACAAGGGATCCCCTAGCTTGCGGCTCGGATGCCCTAGTGTTCCCTTGGGATCAGTTCAAGCTGATATATGCATTCACACCGCCACAATGGTTACCTCGATTACTCCGCAGAATCAGGGTAGAGAAGAAACAGTGATTCCGGTGGCTCCAGCGTGGCCCCGAAGAGCGTGGTACGCGGAGATTGTAAAATTTCAGTGGGGAGTCCTTGGACTCTCCCACGTCGTCCGGACCTGCTTTCGCAAGGACCGATATACCACCCTTCCTTACCAGCCCTAGGTTTGACGGCCTGGCTATTGAAGCCCACATTCTAAAAAAGAGAGGGCTCTCTAATGCTGTGGTATCTACCATGATCAATGCCAGGAAGCCGGTATCCAGGCAGATCTACTATAGAATCTGGAAGGCGTACATCGCGTGGTGCGAGGCCAGGAAATGGCATCCACATAAGTACGTAATAGGTAGGATTCTGGACTTCCTACAGTGGGCTGTAGATAGGAAGCTTGCCTTGAGTACTATCAAGGGTCGGATTTCGGCCTTGTCAATATTTTTTCAAAGGCCCTTGGCTTCGCATTCACTAGTCAAAGCCTTTATACAAGGAGTGATGCGTATTAGTCCTCCGGTTAATATTCCCATATGTCCATGGGATCTAAACTTGGTTCTGTCGGTTCTACAGAAACAACCATTTGAACCATTACAGTATATTTCCTTGGTGCTTCTCACCAGGAAATTGATTTTTCTAGTAGCCAATTGTTCGGCTAGAAGAGTATCGGAATTAGCAGCTATGTCCTGCAAGGAGCCATATCTGGTTATCCATAAGGACAGAGTAGTGTTACGTCCTCATCCAGCCTTTCTTCCTAAGGTGGTATCGAGGTTTCATTTGAACCAAGATGTGGTTCTTCCTTCTTTTTTCCCCAAACCTACTTCGGTAGAGGAAAAGTTATTGCATTCTTTGGATGTAGTAAGAGCAGTTAAAGCTTATCTAAAGGCCACTGCTCAGATTTGCAGAACGGATACTTTGTTTATTCTGCCGGAAGGCCCCAGAAAGGGTCAGGCAGCGTCAAAATCTACTTTAGCCAAGTGGATTCGACAGGTCATTATGCAAGCTTATGGCTTGAGAAGGAGACCGCCTCCGTTCAAAGTTAGAGCGCACTCCACGAGAGCAGTTGGAACTTCATGGGCAGTGCATCACCAGGCCTCCCTGGCTCAAATCTGTAAGGCCGCAACATGGTCTTCAGTTCACACGTTTACTAGGTTCTACCAGGTGGACGTTAGAAGTCAGGAGGATGTCGCCTTTGGGCGCAGTGTGTTGCAGGCCGCAAAAGATCCTCATGTCTGATAGCGCTCAGCTTATATATGGTGTATCCCCCCCCTCATTTGGCATTGCTTTAGGACATCCCATTAGTAATGACTATGTCGCTCTGTGTCCCGTGATGTACGAGAAAGAAAATAGGATTTTTATAACAGCTTACCTGTAAAATCCTTTTCTTTTTCGTACATCACGGGACACAGAGCGACATAGTCATTACTAATGGGTTATATAGTTACCGTCAGGTGCTGGCACTGGCAACTTCCAAAACCGGAAGTACCCTCCCCTATATAAGCCCCTCCCATCCGGGAGCACCTCAGTTTTTTGCCAGTGTCTAAGGTGTTGGCCAAGAAGAAACATGTGTTTTTCACTGAGCTTGCGTACAGGTTCTTTTGGGCCTCAGTAAGCTATTCCGGATCCGACCAAAAAAGCTTCATAGCTAAACGGTCGGTACCCGGGCCTTGCAGAGAAGAGCAAGGTTCTGCCTGTAATGCTTCTCTTAGGAGAGCTGGACCCTGGGATCCAGAGCTCTGGTCATACCCACGACCAAGATGTTTTCTGTGCAGGGTGCTATACAGGTCCAGGGGAGTGGAATCCTTGGGAACCCGGTCCCTGAAGGTTTGATTACAATGCCTGCCGTGATAGGTGAAGTTTGGGCTTTTGTGGACCAAACAAAGTCCTGCGGCGGGGAACAGGTAAGTGGGGGCCCCCAGGAACTTGGTTCTATTGGGGGACCCCCAGGCCTAATTTGTCTTTCTGTCTGTTACCTAACGGTATTCCCGCTAATATCTGTGCATGCCTGTAACTACTATAAAAATGTAATAATTTTTTAATGGTGGTCAAGAAAAAAAAAAAAAAAGGAATGTTTTTTTATATATGTTTAGTATATTAAACTGCGGTACCTGTGTTTGTCCACTAGAGGCCGCTGTGGAATGTTTTTCTTGTCATATGGACTAGTTTCTTCTCAGAGAACAAAGTCCAGGCAGTTGGTGAGTTCTCCTACAGGAAACTGTTTCCTCTGCCATGTTGCAGTGTTCGTCTATCCCCCGGCCTGCGGCAAAGGGGGCCCTGGCTCCTGTCCCTGGTTTCCATGTTTGAAAATTAGCGCCGAGGCGCACGTGGCCGCGCGCGTGCGCGTGCACGCGCCTCTATATATAGAGGTGGCCGGAAAAAGGGGCGGGGCCTGGGGGATGACGCTCTGTGCGCGCCGCAGCGCTTCTGCGCATGTGCGGGCGTCCCAGCAGGTTTTTAAAAAGCCACATTATTACAGTAAGCTGGCTATGAAGTACAGAGACAGAGCTGGCAACATTTAAAGGCATACAGCAAGCGGTTGATACAGGCATCCCCTAGAAAGGCACATTAGTAGACACCAACTGTTATATAGCAGCAATTGTGCTAGACTATTCTCAGTAAAAGTGGTGTATTACGGCTGGAATACCTCAGCTTTAGGCTTAGGAATATGCCGTCCAGTAGCTCCGGAACTGAATCTTCCAGGAAGCGAAGGGGGTCTCATCGGGCTCTGAGGATCTTGGGCATACTCCTGCTGCACCAGTCTCCCCTGAAGTTCAGAGGTAAGTGACCGTAGAGACCCCGCAGGGGTACTTGGTACTGGGGCTGTCCTCAGTCACCTGCTCCTGTGTATGTAACAGAGGAGGTTTTTTCCTCAGCTCTGGGAGGATTAGAGAGAGATTGTCAAAATTTATCGCTGCCTCCCTGTCAGGGAAAGCACGCCCGATCTCCGTCTCCTCCTTCAGAGTGCCTGTTAGCAGAGCAACAGTCCCATACAGGGATCGACCTGCCTGAAGGGGATCAGGATAAGGTTGATTCTGTTATAGAGGAATCAACAGTGGGGGAACCTTTTCTCAGCATCTCAAGCTGAAAGATTATGGGTTCAGTCTCTGACTAACATGGTCCGATCAGCATTTAAAAATGCACCTTGCGGAACCATCAACCACTACTGTATCCTCGTTGGGGTCGCTAGAAGCCCCCAGACTGTTTGTTCTTTTCCACTTCACCCTTTACTGAAAGGGCTCATTTACCAGGATTGGGAACGTCCTGAGAAAATATTTATTCCCCCAAGAGATTTCCGGTGGTCTATCCCATGGAGGATAAGTTCATCAAAAAAAAAAAAAAAAAAAAAAAATGGAAGGTCCCTACAGTGGACGCAGCCATCTCTTGTATGTATAATCACTGACATGTCCAGTGGATAATGTCCAAATGTTCAAGAACCCAATAGATAAAAGATTGGAGTCCTTATGAAAATCTGCTTGGTGATACAACCAGCAGTAGCAGCTATTGGGGTCTGCTAAGCAGTGAAGGATCAGTTGAAACAGGTCTTGAGGGACTTGACAGATCAGCAGGCTTTGCCCTAGCTGATCTACCTAGAGCCTTAGGCTTTGCGGTTGACGCCATAGAGGATTCAGTCCATCAGGCCTCCCGCCTTACGCTGTCTATAGTACATATGCGTAGGCTCCTATGGCTCAAAAACTGGTCTGCTGAAGCTCCCTGTAAAGAATGGCTGGTTAGCGTCCCATTTCATGGTGAACGCTTATTCAGGGAAAACCTGGACAAATATATCCAGAAAATTTCCAGCGGTAAAAATACGCTCTTGCCGGTTAAAAGCAGAGTTAGAGGTCCCTCTTTAAGAGGCCTGCTTCTCCAGTCCCTGGGGCATCGGCTGTGTAAAATCCCGGGGGTAAAAAACAGGGACAGTAGCAGGGTAATGAGAAACCCTGGGTCAGGGGAGGTACAAAACCTCCCCCAAAGTTAAATTCATTGAAGCCCCCACTCAGTCGGGTGGGGGGAGGACTCCAGTTGTTCGCAGGAGACCTGGCGGGACACGATCAAGACAGATAGGTGCTCTCCGCAGTAGGTTTGGGATACAGTTTGGAGTTAAAAGACTCCCCTCCTTCCCATTTTGAGGTCAAACGTGCCAAGGGATCCCCGGAAGAGAGAGTCCCTCCTGTTGGCACTAGAACAACTATTGCTCCAAGGAGTAATTATGGAGGTTCCCCTGGAAGAATGAGGGTTCGGGTTTTACTCAAACCTCTTTACAGTCCCGAAGCAAACGCGGACGGGAGGCCCATATTAATTCTAAAAAGGCTATACAAATTCCTGTATATCAGGACTTTCCGATGGAGTCGATACGATCGGTGGCCACTGCCCTACAAGGGGAGGATTGGTTAGCCACGATCGACATCAAAAATGCTTATTTGCACATTCCCATCTTTCCAGTCCACCAAAAAATTCTACGCTTTGCAGTAGAAGGGCGCCATTTTCAGTTCAGAGCCTTACCCTTCGGTTTGGCCACAGCACCAAGAGTGTTCACAAAAATTCTGGCCCTTTATTGGCCAATCTAAGAACACAAGGTGTAATGATAATGGCATATCTGGATGACTTGTTGCTGATAGACCACTCAGTGAAAAAACTAGACGTGGTCGTTCACAAGACGATCAAGTATCTGGAATCTCACGGTTGGATTATCAACCGAGACAAGTCAGCCCTAAAAACCAGTCAAAAGTCTGGAATACTTGGGGCTAAGGTTGGATTCAGGCCAGAGAAAAATATTCTTGCCTCGAGGAAAGGTGTTGTCTTTGAAAGATTTGATCCACTTAGTGGGTACAAAAAAGACAGCCGTCCATACGCCTGTATATGAGGCTGCTGGGAAAAATGGTGGCATCATTCGAAGCAGTACCCTACGGTCAATTCCATTCAAGGAATTTGCAAGGGGCCATACTGTCAGCCTGGAACAAAAAAAAAAAAAGTTCAGGCCCTAGACTTACAATGTCCTTGTCCCCTTCCGTTCGCAAGAGCCTCCGTTGGTGGTTGGTTCCCCAGAATCTGGAAAAAAGGAAATCCTTCAGTCCGGTTTCTTGGAAGGTGGTCACTACAGATGCCAGCCTTATAGGCTGGGGAGCAGTACTGGAGCAATAGTCTCTCCAGGGCAGATGGTCGGATGCAGAAAAGGCCCTGCCCATCAATCTCTTAGAGATTCGAGCAGCCCGGTATGCCCTAGTAGCATGGACATCCAAACTCCAAGGGTCCCCTGTCAGATTTCAATCAGACAATGCCACAGCAGTGGCATATATCAATCATCAGGGGGGCACCAGGAGTCGTGCAGCCCAGAGGGAAGTAAATTACATCCTGAAATGGGCAGAAGAATATGTCCCAGCCATATCTGCGGTATTCATTCCAGGAGTGGAGAATTGGAAGGCGGACTTTCTAAGTCGCCAGCAATTAGGCCCAGAGGAAGGGTCCCTTCACCCCGAGGTTTTCTGGACAATATGTCAGCGGTGGGGAACATCGGATGTAGATCTTCTAGCATCCAGATTCAACGCAAAGGGGGACAGGGTTGTCTCTCGGACAAGGGATCCCCTAGCTTGCGGCTCGGATGCCCTAGTGTTCCCTTGGGATCAGTTCAAGCTGATATATGCATTCACACCGCCAATGGTTACCTCGATTACTCCGCAGAATCAGGGTAGAAAAGAAACCAGTGATTCCGGTGGCTCCAGCGTGGCCCCGAAGAGCGTGGTACGCGGAGATTGTAAAATTTCAGTGGGGAGTCCTTGGACTCTCCCACGTCGTCCGGCTTTCGCAAGGACCGATGTGCCACCCTTCCTTACCAGCCCTAGGTTTGACGGCCTGGCTATTGAAGCCCACATTCTAAAAAAGAGAGGGCTCTCTAATGCTGTGGTATCTACCATGATCAATGCCAGGAAGCCGGTATCCAGGCAGATCTACTATAGAATCTGGAAGGCTTACATCGCGTGGTGTGAGGCCAAGAAATGGCATCCACATAAGTACGTAATAGGTAGGATTCTGGACTTCCTACAGTGGGCTGTAGATAGGAAGCTTGCCTTGAGTACTATCAAGGGTCAGATTTCGGCCTTGTCAATATTTTTTCAAAGGCCCTTGGCTTCGCATTCACTAGTCAAAGCCTTTATACAAGGAGTGATGCGTATTAGTCCTCCGGTTAATATTCCCATATGTCCATGGGATCTAAACTTGGTTCTGTCGGTTCTACAGAAACAACCACTTGAACCATTACAGCATATTTCCTTGGTGCTTCTCACCAGGAAATTGATTTTTCTAGTAGCCATTTGTTCGGCTAAAAGAGTATCGGAATTAGCAGCTATGTCCTGTAGGGAGCCATATCTGGTTATCCATAAGGACAGAGTAGTGTTACGTCCTCATCCAGCCTTTCTTCCTAAGGTGGTATCGAGGTTTCATTTGAACCAAGATGTGGTTCTTCCTTCTTTTTTCCCCAAACCTACTTCGGTGGAGGAAAAGTTATTGCATTCTTTGGATGTAGTAAGAGCAGTTAAAGCTTATCTAAAAGCCACTGCTCAGATTCGCAGAACGGATACTTTGTTTATTCTGCCGGAAGGCCCCAGAAAGGGTCAGGCAGCGTCAAAATCTACTTTAGCCAAGTGGATTCGACAGGTCATTATGCAAGCTTATGGCTTGAGAAGGAGACCGCCTCCGTTCAAAGTTAGAGCGCACTCCACGAGAGCAGTTGGAACTTCATGGGCAGTGCATCACCAGGCCTCCCTGGCTCAAATCTGTAAGGCCGCAACGTGGTCTTCAGTTCACACGTTTACTAGGTTCTACCAGGTGGACGTTAGAAGTCAGGAGGATGTCGCCTTTGGGCGCAGTGTGTTGCAGGCCGCAAAAGATCCTCATGTCTGATAGCGCTCAGCTTATATATGGTGTATCCCCCCCCTCATTTGGCATTGCTTTAGGACATCCCATTAGTAATGACTATGTCGCTCTGTGTCCCGTGATGTACGAAAAAGAAAATAGGATTTTTATAACAGCTTACCTGTAAAATCCTTTTCTTGGAGTACATCACGGGACACAGAGCTCCCACCCCTCTTTTGGGGACACTTATTGCTTTGCTACAAAACTGAGGTGCTCCCGGATGGGAGGGGCTTATATAGGGGAGGGTACTTCCGGTTTTGGAAGTTGCCAGTGCCAGCACCTGACGGTAACTATATAACCCATTAGTAATGACTATGTCGCTCTGTGTCCCGTGATGTACTCCAAGAAAAGGATTTTACAGGTAAGCTGTTATAAAAATCCTATTTTCTTGGAGTACATCACGGGACACAGAGCTCCCGCCCCTCTTTAGGGACACTTATTGCTTTGCTACAAAACTGAGGTGCTCCCGGATGGGAGGGGCTTATATAGGGGAGGGTACTTCCGGTTTTGGAAGTTGCCAGTGCCAGCACCTGACGGTATCTATATAACCCATTAGTAATGACTATGTCGCTCTGTGTCCCGTGATGTACTCCAAGAAAAGGATTTTACAGGTAAGCTGTTATAAAAATCCTATTTTTTTAACAAAATTCTACTAATGCATAGCCAGCTTTAGACCTCTTATGACGATCTCCTTCTCTGGCTGTTTTAATAAGAAGACCTAAAGTGACCAACGGCAGATCTTGCCTAAAAGCAAACGATGGAGGTGCCGTACAATTTTGACACAATCGCCGGTTTATAGCCACTTTGGGGACACCCTTGGGCTAGCCATAGACTGTTCGAATCTCAGCCGGCAACCCATGGTTGCAAGAAAATACATTTGCACCGTCTATGGCCTGCCTTAGGCCCATGTCAAACTGGTGATTTTGTTGCAGAGATTTGTAGTAGGTATAGAATCCTATATCTTTTGCATTTTTGCACGTAAAAAATGCATTGCAGTCAACAATAGGTCTATGGCCCACTAATTCCAAGCGATCAGTCGGGATCATTTAGAACCTTTTGCAGAATTGCCATAACTCATGTTATCCAAAGCAGCTGCTGATGATCGATCGGGGCTCAACAACAATTTATTTATAGTTGCCTAGACAAGCATTGTAGTTGGCTACAGAAGCAACTTTAAACCCAACTAAAAATTACCAGAGAAAACAAGAGAGATTTGTAGCTGCTAGAAACATCTACTACAAAGTTGCTGATGTGATATGGCCCTTAGGCAAAGACCTACTGTGGCTAATAGTAAGTACATCTGGCTTGATCCCTGTGCTAGCACATGATGGCATTGTACAGCATGGACTCTTGCCAGTGGTAAGAGTCCATGCCTAGAATCCAGTTAATTTTGTACTGGCTAACTGATCTCATACATTTTCTGCTATTCTCCACACCTGCGTGAGGTTAAAAATGATAGGAATGTTCAGAATGTTTTGAGTTCGATATTATTTGCAGTGTCACCACACTTATTACATAGCTTCTTTTGCAGAACAATATATGTTTCTTTTGTTGCAAAAAAATACAAAATTACTTTTTCTCCTATTTGGAAAATGTTCTTTGGTAGATTTTGCAAAGCCACCATTATTACAGAACTAAAAATCTCATCATAACTGCCTTGATTTCACATTCTATTATCATCTATAACCTTCCATTATATCCAGAACAATAGATTCTTAGGGAAGGTTTTTCTTCTTTTGGTATCAGACACTTTTGGCTGCCTGAAAGGAATTCTATAGGCTTTCTTTGTACAACAAAAGAAACATTTATATGGTCTGTGAACCATCTCAATAAAAAACCTGGATAATGTTTTCATTCTAAGGGCTAGATTTAGCAAACTTTGAATGGCTGCTAATAGCACGTAAAAAATAATTATATATAAATACATACACTATATTGTTAAAAGAATTTGGACACCTGCCTTTACACACACATGAACTTTAATGGCATCCCAGTCTTAGTCCATAGGGTTCAATATTGAGTTGGCCCACCCCTTGCAGCTATAACAGCTTCAACTCTTCTGGGAAGGCTGTCCACAAGGTTTAGGAGTGTGTCTATGGGAATGTTTTACCATTCTTCCAGAAGTGCATTTGTGAGGTCAGACACTGATGTTGGACTAGAAGGCCTGGCTCGCAGTTTCCGCTCTAATTCATCCCAAAGGTGTTCTATCGGGTTGAGGTCGGGACTCTGTGCAGGTAAGTCAAGTTCCTCCACCCCAAACTCGCTCATCCATGTCTTTTATAGACCTTGCTTTGTGCACTGGTGCACAGTCATGTTGGAACAGGAAGGGTCCATCCCCAAACTGTTCCCACAAAGTTGGGAGCATGAAATTGTCCAAAATGTCTTGGTATGCTGATGCCTTAAGATTTCCTTTCACTGGAACGAAGGGGCCAAGCCCAACCCCTGAAAAACAACCCCACACTATAATCCCCCCTCAACCAAATGATTTGGAATGATGGCGCAATACTTTTGTGCCTGACCTCACAAATGCACTTCTGGAAGAATGGTCAAACATTCCCATAGACACACTCCTAAACCTTGTGGACAGCCTTCCCAGAATAGTTGACGCTGCTATAGCTGCAAAGGGTGGGCCAACTCAATATTGAACCCTACGCGGACTAAGACTGGGATGCCATTAAAGGTCACGTGCGTGTAAAGGCAGGTGTCCCAATACTTTTGGCAATATAGGGTATGTGTGTATATGTGTTTTTATATATATAAATAAAATGCTCTGGTCTAGCATTGTGTCTAGATTAACTATTTTTAGTCTGTAGCCAGTTTGCCAGTCAACTGTTATAAATCTAGCCTAATTGGTAATCATATGTATCCTAAGAATTTCTAGGGGGTTTCAGGAAAATCGAACATGTTACTTTTGACTCAGAAATTTCTCAAATTATCATTGGTGTCAGTGGGAGGAATAGTGTCCCATCATTGGTGTCAGTGGAAGGAATGGTGCCTCATCGTTGGTGTGAGTGGGATGAATAGTGCCCCATATCAGTGAGGAATAGTGCCACAAGGGCTGGATGTAGGCAATCAAAGGGATGCAGTTGGAGACCACTGGTATAGCCTATAAATTGCCTGGGCATGCATGTTGATACCTGTGGGGCCAGCAAGAAAGAGCACCTGGCATGTCTAGAGGAAAACATTTGCCATTAGATAAAATGGTCCAACCCAGCTGTTCGCCATTTCCCTTGAGGCCAGTTAGCTGGGGAAGTCTGTTGCACTCTGCTGTCCCTGGTGATCATCCAATCCTGTAGAAGTCAAATAAATTGGTTTACATGTTCCTACTGTGTGAAAGAGTCAGAAGTAACAATTTCCATTTTCCAGGAGGGCCCGTTAAATAAATATATAATTTTTTTCCACCTGTAGTATGAGAGCTAATATACAAGTTGCTGATTTTGATAATTTTTTTTTATTGTGGTATCTTTTACACATGGAAATCCTAGCAAACCATAAAAATGTCCTATGGAAGAAAGCAAATTAGATATACAAATATGCTTAAAATTTCAATTCACTATTGCCGACACAGTTGTTAAGCAGTAAAGTACAGTCTGCACTGCCCTCCAGTGGAAATATGGACAGGAAGTCAAATGTTGATAGGGAAATCGTCCCGAATCATCAAATTGGAAACTTTATTTGCTTAAATATCTGCACACAGATTTGTGCACTAGACAGGGAATACAACAACTCCTGAATCACAATTAGATTCTGGATCTGTGTGTTTCTCTGCAGATTAGACAAATAAAAAAAATAGATAACCAGTATATTTATTATGTAACTTGTGCTTTGGGATTATTTTATGTCAAAACAAACTGATTTTTACTGCATTTAAAACATAAATACAAAACTAATTTTGAGACCTTAAAAAAAGACCGCTACTTGCTGTTATGCTAAATTCCTATGACACATCCTAAAACATCTAAAGCTCAGGCATACACGGTTCGAATTTCAGCCAGTTCCTGATGAACTAGCCAAAATTCGATCAGAGGGTAGCCCTGCTGGCTCCCTCCAACCTGACATCCCTTAAGCCTCGTACGCACTACTAGACACTAGCTCAGGTCTGAGCTGCTGTACTATCTCCCCTGCTGTGCTATTGTGTTCTGACAGGGGCTGACATTCCCCCCCCCCCCCGGCCAAAACACTCCGGTCATCGCTCTCAGCCATCGGCTGAGAGCGCCAATCAAGAGCTGGCTGGTAGACCTCTCTCAGCCATGAACCTTTGATAGAAGCCGGCCTAACAGCCGGCTTCTGTCAGACTGGCTGCCATACACACTTGCTGAATGTCGGCTGCTTTCTATTGAACCAGTCGATGCCACCAGACATTCAGCCTGTGTGTACTAGACTTTAGTTGGAAAAATACAATAGTTGCAGTGGGAGATTTGTCCATCAGCAGTGTGGATGGAGGAATCTGTAAACCGAACGGGGAAAAAAATCTGTATATGTAAGGCCAGCTTTATAGTTGTGGGTTGTAATATCATCTAAAAGCCCAACCTCAGCCACATTTTTTTTTAAATTTGGGAAGAGGAAATACCTGTCAAGTTTTTATTACTCCAGAAAACAGGCTGGTTAAGCACTAGACTTCAATCTTAAATCAAATTAAATAAAATTCCAAATAAATTAGATTGCTATAATGTGGCAAATCTCTACTAAATGATGAGGCCCCAGTGGGTCCCTGAGAGGGTCAACTGGTGGTGCCCCACTGAGGTTCCTGAGAGGGTCAGCTTGTACAAGTTAAAAAATGAGAGCGCCAAGCCATAGGGATTGGTCCAGGTAGTCATTTATATCTGCCCTAATAGAAGGGTCAGTGAAAGATCAACAGCCAATGCATTTTGGGGGTCATACACAAACCTTCCATCATTGAGGCTTGTACTTATTTTGCATTAGCAATCTGGATGGGTAGTTAATCCTAGATTTTAATTTTCAGAAACTTTACATTTGGCTCAGTAAAGTGGGCTTACAGACAGCCTTACTAAGTGATCTGTAAACTATTATGCCGTGTACACACGATCGGTTTTACCGATGAAAACATGGACTTTTCGCATCGGACAATCCGATCGTGTATGGGCCCCATCGGTCTTTTTTCCATCGGTGAGAAAAAATAGAACATGTTTTAAATTTATCCGATGGGGAAAAAAAAACGATAGCAAATTCCGATCGTCTGTGTGGAACTCCATCGGACAAAAAACCAACGCATGCTCAGAATCAAGTCGACGCATGCTCAGAAGCATTGAACTTCATTTTTCTCGGCTTGTCGGAGTGTTTTACGTCACGGCGTTTGGGACGGTCGGATTTTTGACTGATGGTGTGTAGGCAAGACTGATGGAAGTCAGCTTCATCGGATTTCCGATGGAAAAATCCATCGGATTAGACTCCATAGGAAAACCGATCGTGTGTACAGGGCTTTATTGTGACTAATGAAAATGAATATTTTGATCATTCTCTATGGCTTGATGCTCTCATCCTTTTATTCCAAATAGTTTTTTTTATTGTTTTTTAGAGAGAGGGATTGCACCTTTCTTCCTGGTTCTCTGACAAAGGGATGAGAAATGATGGGGTTGGTGGTCACCGCCCCGGACAGTAGAAATAACTTGACATAGGTCCATACCCTGATTTTCTTGAAAAATGCTATTTTAATGTTTTCTAAGGACATATAAGGTTTTTATTTAGTAGTGTTTTAGTAGAAGACCTGCTATTTTTTTATTTTATTTTTTTAATAGGCTGGATGTACTAAAATGTAAAAAAAGGAATGCTGTAATTGTATTTGACAATTACACTATTAAACAGAGGCACAATGTGATAATTATATCAGACATAGTGATCATATAACTGTGGACCATTCTAAATGGCTAGTGATGGTTAGTGGGGACGGCATAGATTAACATAAAGTCAAGTCAGCACGGGCTTTGTGCATGGTAGCATAAATCCGAAGACTACAGTAAGGGATTAAACCCTTTTCCATTTGGATAGCAGTTTTATTTTTCTTACAAGCAACTTGTATGTTGGCTCTCTCAATGTAAACAGTTCCTATCTTTCCCACTGGTGGCTAGGAGAGGATTGATCTTTTAACTTTCTCTCTTTAAAACCAATTCATTGTAAGCATCAAGACGGAGGCAGCAGGGTTCAGATTATTTGTCTACATCTGAGGAGGAGTATGGCTCTAATCACAGCACCCCTAAACACAAACGATCCCATGCTTCAACAGCCACTCAGACCCCCAAGGCGACCACCATCATTTCTCACAGTCAAAGGCACAACCGGCTTCAGGATGATGATGACGATGACCAGGAGGTGTACAGCAACTTCATGGCACAGTCTGCAGAAATTGCAGAAATAGCCAGGTGAGTGCTTAAGGCCACAGTAACCTTATGCTTCTTTACGTCTGTATATTTCTGTAGCAGGGGGGTGTGTGTGTTGGGTGGAGTATTGTATTATCTTTTTTAGGATTATAGTTTTGTACCACCTCACATGTAAGTACGAGTACCTAAAAGGGTTTGTAAAGGGACCTACGCTGTATGGCCAAGTTTGTGAACACCTGACCATCACACCTCTTTAAGCTTGTTGGACACTCGATTATTCCAAAACCATGCACACACTGAACACTTTTTTATCAATAGTTATTGAGTTTTAATAGGAAGTTACAAATATAGACCGCCAATGGCAGAAATAAAGAGGAACAGAACATCAAAGATAACAAAGAGTAAGGGTAAGAACGTGCTCACAAAGGAGGACTTACAAAGTATGTATGCTGCTTGACAGTAGGTCACTAACATTGTATTGAGAGATAAATGGCAATATAACAAGCACTTGCAGGGACCACACTAACATTGCATTGAGAGATAAATGGCAATATAACAAGCACTTGCAGGGACCACACTAACATTGCATTGAGAGATAAATGGCAATATAACAAGCACTTGCAGGGACCACACTAACATTGCATTGAGAGATAAATGGCAATATAACAAGCACTTGCAGGGACCCAGGAAATACTGCCTTGCAGCACAAAAAACACAAAATTCAATGTTTTTTTCTATGTTGTATTCTATTTATATGAGAATCATTATAGGATGGAAATCAAGTCGTATTTTGGTTTTTGTACTAGTTGCATTTAAAATTAAAGTAGAACTATAGGCAGAACTTTTATTTTTTCATTTTGGATAGAGTAAGGTAGGGTTACAACCCCTGTTGGTTTATTTTTTGTCATCTGTGCCCTGTTGGGGAGAATTACCTTCACTTCCTGTCCCATAGCCAAAACGGGAAGTGAGAGGAAATCCATGCAAATTAAAGTGGAAGTAAATCCTCCTATCCCTTTCAGCCAAGGAAGCTGCTATCTTGGCCTCTATTTAAAGCTCAACTGCCATGAAGCTGCACATGTGATCAGTTATGACACCAGTCATTGGATGGGTTTGACAGTTTGGTTGAGAGCACAACCATTGCGACAGTTAGATCTCCGGCACGTGCCAGGAATGTAACTGTTTTTTGAAACTGTTAAATTGATGGTTTATACTTCCACTTTAAGGGAATCCCTTGGGGACCCCCAGGTCATTACAACTAGTGTCCCCATTGAAAGATTTACCCTCTGTTACTTTTCTGGGGACAACCCAAAATGTGCCATTTTCTTTTACTTCCACTTTCAATTTTAATGGTAAACAGGACAAATAGAGAGGGTAAATCTCCCTAATAGGGACACAAACAGCAATAAAAACTGACAGGTGTTCCAATCCCTATCTAAAACTAAAGAAAACATTTTGGCTTTAGTTATACTTTAACCACTTGATCTCAGGAAGATTTACCCCCTTCATGACCGGGCCATTTTTTGCTATATGACACAGCGTTGCTTTAACTGACAATTGCCCGGTCCTGCAACGCTATACCAAAATAAAATGTATGTACTTTTTTCCCCTCAAATAGAGCCTTCTTTTGGTGCTATTTGATTACTTCTGCATTTTTTTATTAATTTTTAATTTAATTTTTAGAAAAAAAAACCTTTTTACTTTCTGCTATAAAACATATCCAATAAAAAAAAAATGTAAGAAGTCTAATTTATTCATAAATTTAGACCAATATGTATTCTGCTTCATATTTAAAAAATCCTAATAAGTGTATATTGATTGGTTTGCGCAAAAGTTATAGCATCTACAAACTATGGAATATTTTTATTTATTTAATTTTTTTCTACTAGTAGTGGCGACGATAAGTGACTTATATCGGGACGGCGATATTGCAGCAGACATTTGGACACTAACTGGCAGTTTTTGGGGACCAGTGCCACTAATACAGTGATCAGTGCTAAACTGTACTAATTACACTGACTGGGAAGGGGTTAACATCAGGGGCGATCAAAGGGGTAACTGTGTGTCTAGCCAGTGTTGTATTACAGTGTGGGGGGTGCTTTTACTAGGGGAAGACATGGATGCTTTGCAGAGACAGAGGATCCATGCCTTCCCTCCTGTCAGAACGGCGATCTGCCTTGTTTACATAGGCAGACCGGCATTCTGCCTCTCTGCTGGATTATGGGGCAGACCTAAACTGGTTAACTTCTTTTTCTTTAATAATTTTTTTCCGTTGGTGTTTTTTCATATATTTCTGGAGTTCAACTTTAAATTAGTATAACTGCAGTCTTACTTATGAAAGGTTTAAATTGCCCAACTATTTTGTTTTATTTGTTCTATCTGAGCCAGGCACTAGTTACTGCCCTGCCAACTTCCTGACCTCCCAGTCTGTTCCCCATCCTTTGAGTATGCTGTGTGCACAGTCCTATGGTTGACATGGAAGCAAGTGCAAGAGTTTAGGTGACTTTGGACCCCCTACAATGAGCTAAAATATCAGGATCAGCTAAATAAAAGGGTTGAAATAAACCTTTTATAAGTAAGACTGCACAGTTATAGTAATGGAAGACTGAATATGTAGAATCGTGACACGTGGGGTTGATTTACTAAGGGCAAATAGGCTGTCGGCTTTGCAAGGGAAGTTGCATTTTGTAAGAGAATTTGCCCTAGAGCTTAGTAAATGTGGTAAAGTTGCCCTTTGCAAAGAATACCCAATCATATGTAAGTAAAATAAATAAAAAACAACCTCATCACATTCTATAAGCAAACTGCAACTTCCTTTGTAAAGTAAACCGCTTGTTTGCCTTTAGTAAATTGATCCTTTTATCTCCATGTGTAAAAATCCCAGGAAGCAACCAGCTCGAAAAGATCTGGCAAATAAAGTATGTGCACCAACAAAAGGAACAGATCCCGGCATTCATTTCCTGTGTATAATGCAGTAATGATTGTACTACGGCAGGAAGATACATTCTTTAAATGGGGACTTGCTGCCAAACAAATAGGCACCTGCACAGGTAGGAAGCTTGTGGAGATTGAGTATGGGCAGTTCTTGATCTAATACCACATATATTGTTGTTCCATATTGTTAGGCTATCATTGTTCCTGAGAAAACAATGGGATGTCCTGTTATAGAAAAAAAAATATTAATGCTCATCTGTGCCGCTGATCTTCGCTCTCTTAGGCCGGACATGCACAGTTCAATACTCGGCCAGTTCCTGCTGAACCGGCCGAGATTGGAACCATTAGTGAATAGGTTGAATGTACCAAGTTGATGGATCAATCAACTTTGGTACAACCGGCCTGGCACATTCGCTTACGATTATCGCAAGTAGCTGCTATAGCCGTTAGCGATAATCACTGTCTTCTTCCGACAGGGGCGGCTTCCCCCACCCGCCGGGAGAAGACAATGGCCCGGCAGGAGGGATTCCCGCATCAACACTGTCTGTGTAGATGGGGGAATCAAGCTAATTCTTTTCCTGCAACCCGTGTTTGCAGAAAGAAATTCGCTCCGTGTATGGCCGACCTTAGAGAGCAAGCAGAATCTTCAGCATCTGACACTGTTGTGTTGCATACATGCATCTCTCGTTGTGCACTGTGGCTCCAGCCACTATGTCATTAATGTATCCCTGGGACAGGTAAGTATTATTATTATTATTATTATTATTATTATTATTAAGACTCTTTTTTGCATTTTGCATTTTTTTTTTCTTTTTTTGTATATTTAACAATAGGGTCTCTTTAAAGTGTATGTAAACTCTAACAATGTTCTTATTGTTAGGACTTAGGAGCTGAGCACATTTCTGGCAGATCAGAGGGTTTTTGTCTGTACTTGCAGGGTGTATAATGTAGAATTGCAGGTTTAAGTTCACTTAAAAGCGGACCTTCAGTTATTTTTTTCAACTTTCCATTTATTAAATCTTCTGCCCTTATTGTTTTAACTTTTGATAGTAAAAAAAATTTTTCTGCCAGTAAATACCTTATACAGCCCACTTCCTGTTTCTCGTCTGGTAAAAGGCCTAGGCTTATGACATCATGCACAGCTCTCTCTCTCTCTCTCTCGTGAGAGTTCCCCAGGAAGGGAGGGGGTGAGTCATAAGAGGACCAATGAGAGCTGGAAGTGTGCCTCTTTGTGTCTGTGTAAATCCAGGAAGTGAACAGGTAGCAGCTTCAGCTGCCCACAGTTAAAATGGTTGCAGCCAGACTCAGTGGAGGGAGATTTCTGCAGCATATTTGGCAAGTACAGAATCACAGTATATATAAAATAATATGCAAAGTGGTTGGAGGGAAGCTTCAGATTGGCAAATGTGTTGTTTTTATTACAAATTATGTGAGCAGATTGCAGTTCCTCTTCAAATAGCTATTTTGAGCTACGCTGGCCCAAATGAAATATTTCCATTGCACAACAATGCGGCTGCTGTGTGTGCTGTTGTAGACTGTAGTAGCATTAGCAGTATGCAGAAATTAGTTTCGGGAACACTACGGGCGACTTCCCATCTGCTGCCAGAATGAAAGGGAAATGGCTGAGTGCTTCTCCACCAATCAAGAGAAGCCTTGTATTTTTTTCAGTGAATACATGTCTTCCTTTTGATTGGACAGGGTGAAGAAGTGGGCGGATGATGTCACGATTCCCATCCCTGCCAATCAGAGAAAGCCTTGTATTCATTGAAAAAATACAAGGCTTCTCCTGAATGGCAGTGAAGCACTCAGCCCGACTATCTGGCAGCAGACAGGAAGTTGCCCTGCACTGCTGCCGGAACACAGCTCTGCTTTCTGTATGTAGCTAATTCTACTACTAATGTACTGCAGAAATCCATTGCATTGACTTCACTAGCGTTGGATCATGTTGGATCATTGTGGGAAAAACTATCACAGCTAAGATCAGAGCGTGTAGCAAATACGGTCTATAGTAAAGTAAGAGGCCTTGCGTTGTACAAAGAATTGTAAAGGGGGGTAATTGAAACTTAGATCTATTTTCTATCAAAGGCACAAATGAGCAAAGAACATTTGTGAGATAATGAAGGTTGTAATAATCGATCAGTGATAAATCCTTTGAATGATGGTCTGATATATATCATAGGTTAAGTCAAACCCTGGTAAAAGATGTAGCCAGCTTGGCTAAAGAGATACATGAAGTAGCTGGAGATGGGGATTCTCAGAGCTCCTCCGGGACAGGACACAGTACCTCTTTAAGCTCCGTGCCAAATACACCGGCCTCCATCATATCTGCGAGGGAAGAGGTAAGATTACATTTTATAATAAAACAAAAGGCTACCTTTAACTTTCTATGTATTATCAGAAAACACCAGTGGATGTAGTTACTGAACCAAACTGTGAACTAGTAAGAAGATCCTTTGCAATGCAAAGTTTTACATGAAGAAATGTCACCATGTGGCCTCAACCTATGGTTGCATATTGAACACTAAATTACGTTTTTTACCATTCTTTACCAGTTGATATTTCACAGCCTTAGCTGCTTGTTTGAAAAAAAATTCTATTGCAGGCACAAACTTTTAATAAAGTTGAATCGTAGATGGCTAACACAATGTTGAAATACATACAAGTAAATTGCCTTGTTGCTCAAGAGTTCATAATGCTGTTCAGCTAGTTGAGTCATTTACACAGTTCTACCCAACAGCAGCCAGTAACCTGATTTTTTTCTGTTAGAAAGTGAATCTGTACTTAATGTGAGCCCAGAATGTTAGTATCAGCACATGTCCTCAATTATCTTCTTCATTGCTGTTGGGGGACCCTAAACCCGGGACAATGTAAAATACTGGACAGCACAGCAGCTGGGTGGTTAGCACTGCTGCTTAAGGGCACTAGGGTCATTGGTTCGAATCCCAATCATACCAATGATGGGGCACTGCTCCTCCCACTGATACCAATGATGGGACACTGCTCCTCCCACTGACACCAACAATGTTTGGAAAGTTTGGAGACCCCAGCTTTAAACCAATAGAAAGCTGTAAGATTTGGGAGGCGGAAGGACTCCTGGGACACTCAAAGGGAACTCACCTCTGTCTACACCAACATTCTGATTGCAGACAAGGACTGATATACAGTGTGTGTGTGTGTGTGTGTGTGTGTGTGTGTGTGTATATATATTATATATATATATATATATATATATATATATATATATATATACAGGTCCTTCTCAAAAAATTAGCATATTGTGATAAAGTTCATTATTTTCTGTAATGTACTGATAAACATTAGACTTTCATATATTTTAGATTCATTACACACAACTGAAGTAGTTCAAGCCTTTTCTTGTTTTAATATTGATGATTTTGGCATACAGCTCATGACAACCCAAAATTCCTATCTCAAAAAATTTGCATATCATGAAAAGGTTCTCTAAACGAGCTATTAACCTAATCATCTGAATCAACTAATTAACTCTAAACACCTGCAAAAGATTCCTGAGGCTTTTAAAAACTCCCAGCCTGGTTCATTACTCAAAACCGCAATCATGGGTAAGACTGCCGACCTGACTGCTGTCCAGAAGGCCATCATTGACACCCTCAAGCAAGAGGGTAAGACACAGAAAGAAATTTCTGAACGAATAGGCTGTTCCCAGAGTGCTGTATCAAGGCACCTCAGTGGGAAGTCTGTGGGAAGGAAAAAGTGTGGCAGAAAACGCTGCACAACGAGAAGAGGTGACCGGACCCTGAAGAAGATTGTGGAGAAGGACCGATTCCAGACCTTGGAGGACCTGCGGAAGCAGTGGACTGAGTCTGGAGTAGAAACATCCAGAGCCACCGTGAACAGGCGTGTGCAGGAAATGGGCTACAGGTGCCGCATTCCCCAGGTCAAGCCACTTTTGAACCAGAAACAGCGGCAGAAGCGCCTGACCTGGGCTACAGAGAAGCAGCACTGGACTGTTGCTCAGTGGTCCAAAGTACTTTTTTCGGATGAAAGCAAATTTTGCATGTCATTCAGAAATCAAGGTGCCAGAGTCTGGAGGAAGACTGGGGAGAGGGAAATGCCAAAATGCCTGAAGTCCAGTGTCAAGTACCCACAGTCAGTGATGGTCTGGGGTGCCATGTCAGCTGCTGGTGTTGGTCCACTGTGTTTTATCAAGGGCAGGGTCAATGCAGCTAGCTATCAGGAGATTTTGGAGCACTTCATGCTTCCATCTGCTGAAAAGCTTTATGGAGATGAAGATTTCATTTTTCAGCACGACCTGGCACCTGCTCACAGTGCCAAAACCACTGGTAAATGGTTTACTGACCATGGTATTACTGTGCTCAATTGGCCTGCCAACTCTCCTGACCTGAACCCCATAGAGAATCTGTGGGATGTTGGGAAGAGAAAGTTGAGAGACGCAAGACCCAACACTCTGGATGAGCTTAAGGCCGCTATCGAAGCATCCTGGGCCTCCATAACACCTCAGCAGTGCCACAGGCTGGTTGCCTCCATGCCACGCCGCATTGAAGCAGTCATTTCTGCAAAAGGATTCCCGACCAAGTATTGAGTGCATAACTGAACATAATTATTTGAAGGTTGACTTTTTTTGTATTAAAAACACTTTTTTCTTTTATTGGTCGGATGAAATATGCTAATTTTTTGAGATAGGATTTTGGGGTTTTCATGAGCTGTATGCCAAAATCATCAATATTAAAACAAGAAAAGGCTTGAACTACTTCAGTTGTGTGTAATGAATCTAAAATATATGAAAGTCTAATGTTTATCAGTACATTACAGAAAATAATGAACTTTATCACAATATGCTAATTTTTTGAGAAGGACCAGTATATATACATACACACACACACACACACACACACACACACACACACACACACACACACACACACACATTCCGATGGCATTTCAGCTCAAACTTGTGTTGCATACACACGGTCACACAAATCTTGGCAGAAATTCGGAAGGTCAAGAACGCGGTGACGTACGACGAGCTGAGATCAATGAAGTTCAATAGGCAGTTCGGCTCTTCTGCTTGATTCTGAGCATGCATGTTTTTTTGCGCGTCGGAATTGCATACAGACGAACGGAATTTCCGATAGGAACTTTTTTCGTTAGGAAAATAGAGAACCAGCTCTCAAATTTTTGTTGTTGGAAATTCCGACAGAAAAAGTCAGATGGAGCCTACACACAGTCGGAATTTTCCGACCAAAAGCTCACATCGGACTTTTCTTGTCGGAAATTTCCGACCATGTGTACGCGGCATTAGACTGACAGCACTGTGCAGTGCCGTGCAACCTGTCTGTCAGGTTTGCAGGATTACAGGGTGCTAACATAGAAAACTAATATAAAGACAGACTTAGGTACTAGAGCTTGATGTATTTAAAAATAAGAAATTATGTTTGTTTCAGTTTTCAATCGGCGCACAAGGAGATTAAATTATGTTTTGAGGTTTGCCCTGAAGATTGTGTTCTTTATATTCATAGTCTGGCAAACTAAAGGCATTAAACATTCAGATTTACATTTGGAATAGTAAAAGCAGAGAGTCTTTACCAAGATTAAAAGGAAAAACAAATTGCATCCAGGAGGTGAATCATGGGCACAAGGAGTCACTTCTGAGCCTGAATTACAGAGTGCTGCGACTGAGCTGCCAACACCCTGCATGTAATGTCTACTTTGATTCTTTGTTTTGACTAGTGCAGCCACCAACTTTACACACCAACCCATATAATGTACAGTTGGAGTCCCAAAAGAAGGCATTTGAGATACAATTGTGGTGGATGTTTGTGAAAATGAGTATGATTAGAATTGCAGCAGATATAGAATTGGTCACGTGATCTTTTAGTAGTGCATGTACTTGTTCAAACCATTCTTAATTTTCTTAGGCTGTTGCTATGACATTATCTTATTTACTGTTTTATTATTTAAATTTTTCCTGACACAGGGATAAAAATTACTTCAAAGTAAAAATACATGAATATCAAATGTCTTGTATTCTGTACATAGGATTTAAGAGTACCTGTATACTAACCCTTAGGCAACTATGGTAAAAATACACTGATTGTATGAAGACCAGTTGTGTAAAAAAAAAAAAAAAAGTATCAAAATCTCTTTATGAAATGTCCATTTTAGGAACCTTAAGCCTCGTACACACGAACGAGTTTCTCGGCAAGAAACGACAAGAAAACTGCCGAGATAGCTTTCTTGCCGAGAAAATCGTTCGTGTGTATGGTTTCTCGTCAAGAAAACCGACAAGAATCTCGACGAGAAATATAGAGAACCTGCTCTCTATTTTCTCGTCGAGATTCTCATCAGCCTGTTTCTCGACGAGAAAATTGTGTGTGTACACTTACCTGTCCTCCGGGAAGCCCGCGCATGCTCGAAATGACTTTGACGCATGCGCGGTAGCTTCCTAGGCATAGATAGTGTGTAGCAAGATGGCGGCGACGGCATTGAATGTGACGAGCGCACGCTCGTCGTAGTCGATGACGTCACCGTGTTCGCTCCATTCAAAGAACCGCGGGTTCTTTGAATCGAGCGTGTGTACACTCGGCCGGGACAAGTTTCTTGTCCAAGAATCTCGTCAAGAAAAACGACGTGTTTTTTCTTGACGAGATTTTCGGCCGTGTGTACGAGGCTTTACACAGAGAGTGACAAGTTTTTTATCTATTGTTTTCAAGTATTTTTCTCTGCATTATTCTTTCCTTTCTCCATATTGATTCCCTTGGATTCACTGAGGTACTAATGACCAAGAGTCGTTCGAGCGAGTATAATTAGGACTGAACCCGGCGTCCTCGCTTTTCTACAATGTGAAATTGGCTATAAATCCAAGAAACAGTGGAGATCTCTATTTCATTTAGAAACATAGAGGATTTTCTACTTCTTATACCTTACTTGTAAGCAGCAACAGCCCTGCTGCCCAAAGTTCTTAGATTTTTGCCTACAGATTTTAAATTGATAAGATTTCCTCCTTTCTAAACCTCACTTTTAAGCAGCAACAGTCCTGTTGCTTCAAGTCATTAGACATTGACCTACAGATTTTAAATTGATGGAAGATTCTCTACTTCCAAAACCTCACTTGTAAGCAGCAACAGTCCTACTGCTCCAGGTCATTGGACGTTAACCTACAGATTTCAAATTGATTAGAGTAACCAAGAGCATAGAGATGGAATCTGCACTCCTAAACCTAACCTGTGCTTTGCCCATGCAGGGCACTTAATTGGCACTCGTTCCAGCTGTCTCACTCACCTGCTGCTCCATTTAACTGTCGGGTATATGCAAAACTTGTGACTAATGTCCCTTTCTCTTTTCTGATAATGCTGATAGTTGGTGATTGGCTCCTCCCAACACTATCACTTTTTTCATTCCCTTGTTTCTGTGGGCAGATAGCAGCAATAGAGTGAAGGGAAGGTAATGTTATGCTGCTACAGGGACCAGCATTGAAGAGCAACTAAACTGTGGACGCTGTACCCTTTAAAAAAAAAAGGCAACCAAGAGGACAAAAGAGTAGTCGCCATTAAATCATGTGTCTTCCTTGCGGGTGATCTTTTCTCCATTAATGACTTGCCATGCCTTGCTCTGCACTGTGTCTCTGTGTGGAGATGGCCATCTTGGTAGAGGCGGGGCTTTGCTTCCTCATGTCAGAGTGGCCTCCTGATGACTGGTGATCTGATAACTGGTAGTGGAATATTGAAGAAGCAGCAGGAGATGTGGGTAAAGCACAGTTTCACAGAATGCAAGAAGCAGGGAGATCTGTGCACTGCAGTTCCTCAGGTACAGCTCCCTCTCCAGCATGGAGAACAGTAAGCAGCACATTAGTGACATCTCCAAAGCTTGTGAGACTAGCAGTCAGAGGCACGATGCCTGAAATATACACTGCAAATTTAGAACTATGAGGCTGTAGACACAGCACTGCCTGGGCACAGGACATGCAGTGCTATTTTTCAGGAGAAATATGAGATAAAGGTAAATTTTTAAAAGTACTGCCTGTTTAGGCACCATTGACATTTATAGATGTTTCCTATAAGATCCACAAAGTCCTTTTTAAGGTTGAAGGAAGAGGGGGGTTCAGTGTTAAGGCCCGTACACACGATCGGATATTCCGACAACAATTTTTATCCGACGGACGTGTTTTTTCAGATAATCCAACAGTCCGTATGCTCCATCGGACAATTGTTGTCGGAATTTCAAAATGTTGGCTATGCATGCTCTCAAATTGTCCGACAACAAATGTGTTGGGTCGGATCATCCGATCGTATGTACACAAGTCCGTCGGACTAAAATCCAAAGTACAAACACGCATGCTTGGAAAAAATCCTAACCATAAGACAACATTAGCAGAAGTTGCCCAAAGGGTGGCGCTAAAGAGCTGAAAAACCATGTAGTACGTCTATTACGTCACTACGCTTGTGTTTGTTGGCTGAAAATGTTCTGCCATGTGTATGCATACCAAGTTCATGGACAACGCCCTTCGGACAAAAATCCACGGAAAGTCCGATCGTGTGTACGAGGCTTAAAAGTGAAGATTATTGAAATGTGATGGGCGCTTAGGTGTTTACAGTGAAATTCACATTTGTTTTTAGCGCTGCATGTCCAGTTGTCCTGTGCAGAGTTGACAACCACATAAAGTAAAGTGTGTAGAACATGCATAACGCATGCTAAAAAACATTTGTGCCTGTAATTATTGGCACAAAAATTCCTGTGGCAAAAAAAATTAAAAGCTTGTGTTACAAAAGCCAAAAACTAACATTTTGCTATTGTCTTCATTACTTGGCGGGCTGCAATCCATGCAGAGGAACACAGTCCCTATCCTACAGAACTGCCATATTATGTGCTGTAAAAACACCAACAGTCCTTCACTAGTGAAATGGACAACTGGATCACTGACTTTCCCAACAAAATCTGGGTTCTGCTAAAGGGATGACATTCATTATTATATTCATCTAAAGCATTTTAACATTTTCATTGACTTTATTTTCACATCTATGATTTTGTATTTTCTTTTTTTCTTTCCTAACACAGATACTTAAAAGAGCATCACAAAGAGCATACCCATCCCAGGTGCCCTGATTTTCTTTTCTTTTTGTTTTAGTGAATTCATAGATTTTGTTTTCAGTTCCCTTTAAAAATTCAAAGTAGTTTAGAATATTTTACTGTTACGGGATTGAATTTATCACCCAGACACCTTAGTTATCTGCCACACATATACTTTGGTCAGTTCATGGCCAAATGTGAACTATCTCAGCCCAAACTAATGCCACTGGCCTAACAATGAACAGTTTTTCAGCAACTGAGCTGAGGATGTAAGTGAAGGTGGTGATAAACTTAGTCAACTGGTGATATTACACACACTACTACTGGTGAAGATATTCTTTAAAGTGACCCATGCCATTCCTCTTGCTATCCCATCTACCAGTAACTCTGCATAGAAGCTGTTTTAAGTTCTTTGTTGCTTATGTCACAACTCTCTTGCCCTCTCTAGATAGCAGCTGTGAAAACTCTTTGTAAAAATAGACTTCACCTGCTTGCAGAAATAATATGAGCAGGTACTGGGATAGAACGAGGCATGACATGGGTCACTTTAAAGTAATCTTATCAACCTCTGAGAATATCTTCTTCTTCTTTTTTTTTTTTATGTGCGCAAGAGAAGGAATCATAAGGTTCCTAAAATTCCCTCCCTTGTCCCAAACCACTTCTTTAGAGTCCTGCTTGGGATTGCTTTTAGTTGCTTTCATGAAACCTTACATTTTGGACCTATGTTCTACCCTTCTGTGCTAAGGCCTGTCCACTAACCCCCCTTTCAGTGAGAGTCCTTGTATTGGCTTGCAAGGTGTTCTCATTAGACAGGGGGCTGGCTGGTTGGTGGGCTTTGTGACAGGCTGTCTCTCAGGTCTAAAGTCCCAAGCCTCCGTGCAAACTGAAATCAAATTTCTAAAGAGCTTCTTCAACGTTCTAAAGAGCGTCTTCAGTGCCTCAAATAAGGTTACTTTTCTAGTGACACCTGAGCTTAGGGCCTAAGTGCCTCCTTGGCATGAAGCCCACCTACCTGCTAGCCCCCTGTCTACTGAGAGCGTGTTTGCTAATCATTAAGGGCACTCGTATTGAACAAGGAGATTGGTAAGTCGGCTTAACATAGGTGGGTAGAACATAGTCCCAAAGTCACGGCTTTACTGGCAAACTAGGAGCAGTCTTAAGGCTTTTAAGAGAAACTTCTGAATAAGGGAGGCGATGGCACTTACACAACACACATACTCTGAATGGGTTACACGTTTACTTTGAAAATATCTTTATCCAAATTATGATGTGTATTATACTTTATTTTTTGATTTACTATATATTTCAAATCAAGCCATTCATTTTCATTCTTTTTCCTCCATTATTCCTATCCC
The DNA here is from genome assembly GCA_029206835.1 of Rana muscosa. Taxonomy (NCBI): domain Eukaryota; kingdom Metazoa; phylum Chordata; class Amphibia; order Anura; family Ranidae; genus Rana; species Rana muscosa. The sequence continues at coordinate 185,669,332 of CM055126.1, read as the reverse complement.
TCTGGTTAAGAGCATGATAGTCTTATTAACTAGACGTACATGTATGTATAAAAACAGTAAGTTACCCCGCTTGCACAAAAATAAATAATAAATGAATGAAATGAGAGCAGCAGCTCTAATGTGAGATACACACAAATTACAAAACAAAGGAAGCTGCGCTACCACTAATAACAGTGAAGCGGTAAAGGTAGGTGTCCATGTGAATATTGATTGTCACAATGAATATTCACAATGACACCTACCTTTACCGCTTCACTGGTTCATCTTCTAGAATTTCGTTATGGACATTCTATCACTGAGATGAATATGTTATTTAGTCACTGTTGTTATTAGTGGTAGCGCAGCTTCTTTGTTTTGTATATGTATGTATAATGCTTTCATACAATTCCAGTAGCTATTATATTTAGTATCTGTTGGGCAATTTTCATTATGAAGTTGATTAAAGAACAGTTGCACTTTCAGTGTCATTTCCATGAGGGAATGGTTAAAGCTGTGGTGTACAAAGTAGCCAATTAGAAATCCTCTTTCATTGACGTGACTAAAGTACATTTTCTAGTTTACTTTTTAAAGTGTAAGTGCACTTGAATCTTTTGTCCCCCTTTGCCTATAACCAGTGTTGGTCATCTTTAAAAAAGTAATTAGTTACAGTTACAAATTACTTCTCCCAAAAAGTAATTGCGTTAGTAACTCAGTTACTACATTGAAAAAGTAATTAGTTACTCAGCAAAGTAATATGACTTTTTTTTGAGGGCATATAGCACATCAAGGCATGGGGCACATAGCACATGGGGCACATCAGGGCGCACAGCACATCAGGGCACATAGACATAGCACATCAGGGCACATGATAGCACATTAGGGCATGGGGCACAGGGCACATGGCACATCAGGACATGGGGCACATAGCACATCAGGGCAGGGCACATAGCACATTGTTTACCAGCCATGCAGAGTAGCGCAGGAAGCGTGTGTAATAAGTTCTCTCTCATGTCACGCCACTGACAGCAGTCACGCTACTCCCCAGCGGCCCCTCCTCTCTTCTCGCCCATCCCAGATGATGTCACAAGCAAATGGGGATGGACGGGAAGAGAGGAGGGGCCGCGGGGAGCAGCGTGACTGCCGTCAGTGCCGTGACATGAGAGAGACCCGGTCATAGAGGAGAGGAGGAATTACACTACTGCCATCTAGTGGCGGTAGATGTAATTGGGGTAACGCCGCCCAAGTAATGGTAACTGCCTTACCATGAGGGGAAGAGTAATCAGTTAGATTACTCTTTACCCTCTAAAGTAACTGCGTTACGTAACTGTTTATTCTAACTCAGTTACTTACATCACTGCCTATAACAAACAACTCTTGAAGCCATACCCTTATCTTTTCTGTACTGCTGTTTAGTACTATACAACTTCTTTAAAAATCGATACTGTTGGGTTGGAGTCCTCCCAATAATTTGGGCAGCAGCCTCCATTCCAATGCCAAGACAGCCTTTTGCTCATCAAACTTTCCAAAGATAGGGGAAGGGCACTGGAGCCCAATGTAAGTGCAGTACAAAAGAACTCACACTTTTAACAATCTCTAATACATAAATGTGGTAAGTCTGAAGAGTGTGTGTATGAACATCTATTCTTTCCTTTTTGTTTAAAGTTGGTGCATCATATCCCAGAGGCAAGTCTAAACTATCAGAAAATCCCACCAGGCTCCACAGGATCAGATTTTGATCAGAACATGAATGACAATCGAGAGGTAGATCCTTTAAAAAGGAGAGCAAGAAACCGAGAGGAGGTGAGTATATAACACGTCGACTTTGTGTATACCTGTTTGTCATAAAAATATTGCATTGTTAGATGCTGGCAACTGAAAACACCATATGCAACCCTATTATCACAGTGGCTAAAATGTAAATGTTTTACTTTAAAGAAAAATGAAAAATGCAATAGATTTAAATTAAAGTAGAACTAAATGAAAATGTTGTATTTTGGTTAAAGTAAAGGAGAGTTATACCCCTGTCGTGTTTTTTTATTTTTATTTTTTATTTTTTATATATATCTGTGTCCTATTGGTGAGATTTCCCTTTACATTCTGTCCCATAGCAAAAGCAGGAAGTGGGAGTCCCTCCAAAGTTAAGGAATCCATGGTTGTTGCCAGAACTAGTGTTCCCATTGGAAAATGTACCCTCTATTCCTGTTCTAGAGTGACTGCTCAAGATTTGGGGTTTTCTTTCACTTTGATAATTGTAAACAGGTGTTAATCTTCGTAATGGGGGCACAGAGAGCAATAAAAACCTCTCAGGTGTTCTGGTCCCTCTCCACTGTATCCAATACCGAAAAAACTGTTTTGCTTTTAGTTCTACTTCAAAATATATTTAAAAATATATCTGAACCCAAATAACCCAAAGTATAATATATATATAATATATTTCACCTTGCCGGTTCTAGTGGCAGCATCCATTTTCTTTTAGAGGTTTTTTCAAATGCTGATCCTGCCAGTAACAAACTTCCAGTCCTAGGACAACAACACTCACCCACTTTACCTTATCTGTGGAGGAGGCGTACACTATATTGTCAAAATTATTGGGACACCTGCCTTTACACGTGCATGAACTTTAAAGGCATCTCAGTCTTAATCCGTAGGGTTCAATACTGAATTGGCCCACCCTTTGCATCTATAACAGCTTAAACTCTTTTGGGAAGGCTGTCCACAAGGCTTAGGAGTGCATCTATGATAATGTTTGGCCATTCTTCCAGAAGCGCATTTGTGAGGTCAGGCACATGTAAGCGTGTGTAGGGAATCACACGTACTGACTTTATAAACCAGACAATGTTCATTACCGGAGAGACGGTAGTAGAAAGAGTATTTACAGCAGTAATGCAAGTAGTTTCACTCCAAGTATGGAGGCACAGTCACATCTGATGTAAGCGGTAGTTGTATTCGTCAGCACTATAGGCACTTTCCACTGACTGACGCAGGATAAACCCAAGCACACAATGCTTATCTGTAGAGGCTGATATTCACACACGTTACCCGGTAACAATGGTATTCCTTCAGCAGATGGATATAGGCATCTGATACACTTGTCCCGCCCTCACAGCTAGGACACCGGTTTTATTATCCGCAACGGGGAGTCTTTCATCCGGCCAGGATTGCTGATACAGGACTCCTTAGGAATCCTGAGCTATCCCTCACAGGCCGGAACACTCTCCCTACCTTCTCCTAACTCTCCCTCACAAGCGGGGTCTCTGTCCCTGTCTATGCACACACGTGTTCTGTCCTAAACGTGGCTGGGCTTTCCTATATAAGGTATGCACCCAAAAATGGCCGACCAAATCTCCCAAGATTTGCTGTCCTATCAGGACACCAGGCTTCTACAAAATGCTGCTGGAGTCAATTATAGAGACCAAACAGCCCTGAACATATGTACACATAAACATATCAAATCGGCTGAAAAGTGGAAAAGTGAGTATATACACTTGCTAACCCATTTCCTCTTGCAGCCCACTAGGCTGCCCTTCACTACAGCTGCCTACCCCCCCCCCCTTTAAGAATTGCAATCCCTTGCATGCACCTAGGGAGAGGTAATTAACACAGTGCAATAATATTGAAGAAAACAAGCAATACAGAACAGTTCAAGTCACATAGTCCGAATACTTGACAAGTTTCAGTCCCCTGGTAATACGCTTGGGTAAGCGAGGCTCCAGGTCTTCCAAATGTCCATCTCCCTCCGAGGCAACAGGATCGGTAGGTTCTATTCCATCCATAAGAGGCTCGTCCTCCTCAGAAGTGGGGGCACCGTGCACATCTGGCTCCCTCACAGATAAGTCCCATTCAGTAGCAGCAGCCTGGTTCTCTGCATCTCCTCCAGCATGGGGTTAAGGTCTCTACCGCTAGCAGAGGGGGCAGGTACCAGGTTGCAAAGTCACTGTTGAGGACATCCTGGCTGACACTGATATTGGACGAGAAGGCCTGGCTCACAGTCTCCGCTCTAATTCATCCCAAAGGTGTTCTATCAAGTTGAGCTCAGAATTATGTGCAGCGCAGTCAATTTCCTCCCCCCCAAACTCGCTCATCCATGTCTTTATGGACCTTGCTTTGTGCATTGGTCCAAATTTGGTGGAGGGGGAGTTATGGTGTGAGGTTGTTTTTCAGGGGTTGGGCTTGGCCCCTTAGTTCCAGTGAAGGTAACCCTTAAGGCGTCAGCATAACAAGACATTTTGGACAATTTCATGCTCCCAACTTTGTGGGAACAGTTTGGAGATGGTCCCTTGCTTTTCCAACACGACTGCGCACCAGTGCACAAAGCAAGGTCCATAAAGACATGGATAAGCGCGTTTGGGGTGGAGAAACTTGACTGGCCTGCACAGAGTCCTGACCTCAACCCAATAGAACACCTTTGCAATGAATTAGAGCGGAGACTGGGAGCCAGGCCTTCTCGTGCACATCAGTGCCTGACCTCACAAATGTGCTTCTGGAAGAATGGTCAAATATTCCCATAGACACACTCCTAAACCTTGTGGACAGCCTTCCCAGAAGAGTTGAAACTGTTATAGCTGCAAAGGGTGGGCCAACTCAATATCGGACCCTACAGACTAAGACTGGGATGCCATTAAAATTCATGTGCGTGTAAAGACAGGTGTCCCAATACTTTTGGTAATATATTGTATATTTAACAGTAAGATGGATTTATGCATTATGTAGAATTGCTTGTGCATGTTAAAGCAACTTTCTGTATTTATTTGGCAAATGACTTTGTACTGATCTCCTTCAGGTAATATTTGACAACCTCATGTTGAATCCTGTATCGCAGCTGTCACATACAATATGCTCAAACACAGAGATACTTACCGAAAAAATGAAGTAGGTTACATTTTAAGGTTCTTGCTTTTACCTTGCCTGGTTATTTATATTTTTTAGGAATTTAATGTAACTTTGTTTTTATACAACAGAATTTTATTTAAGAACAAAGATAAAAGCTGGGAAGATATTGAGGCAAAAATTCATTCTGAAAATGAAGTGCCAATCCTTAAAACATCTAACAAGGTACATTTCACAGAAATCCTACTGGTATTAACTGCAATATGTCATCTATCATCATTATGTTATTTACACAAAAATAACTTTTGGTTTGCAAACCAGACTTTGAAGAGCAATTCCACCAAAGATTGAGTTTTTTTTGCTTTGGATAGAAATCAACATTTTCATCCCGCGCTGTCTGGTTTCCTGATAGGACGCCGCCACCAGCACTACTAAATATGATGGGCTGAGCTTTACTTTTTAACCAAGTATCTAATGTCATAAGCCTAAGTGAGCTCTCCAAATATTTTAATGAGGGATTCACTAGAGCGCACATATTGAAGTGTTTATGTGGCCTATCCTTTATCCTTTCACATTTTTTTTTTAACTTTAACTTTTTTTACCGGAGCAGTTTTATCTTTGGCATACATGACAAAATATGCATTTTAGGTCAGAAAATTACTTTAAAATCCTCAAATGTTCTATATTTTCTGAGAGCTGAGAATGTGTAGAGTAAATAGATGGTAGTTGCAAATTTTTATGTACTATATTATTTGTACAACTGTCATAGGTGTGCGCAGCCTATTGTATTAGGGTGTGCACCCCAAAGCTCAAACACACATGAACGCCACCTGCTGTCATAGGAAGGGGTGCTGGTGGTGGGAGCCAGTTGATTGGGAGCATATTACTATACACCAGTGTCGGTGCGTCCATAGTGGGCACAGGAGCGCTGCCCCCTCTCTCCCCTGCACCGTCAACAATACATGCATGAATGTATGTATTGTCGCCGGCGCCACTGCCGCCCACTATTAAGATGGCCGGCCCCCTGGTGAGCGCCGGCCATCTGAATACCAGCAGTTGGTTGGTTTTTGGAAGTGTCTATCAGAGCCAGCGGCCTGTGGGCTGTAATCGGCTTCCAAATAGTTAACCAGGGGACGCACGGGCTGTGCGTTCCTAAACTGGCTACATTTGATGGGGAAACTGGCTGCATTTGGGGGACAAACTGGCTGCATTTGGGGGACAAACTGGCTGCATTTGGGGGACAAACTGGCTGCATTTGGGGGACAAACTGGCTGCATTTGAGGGGGCAAACTAGTGGAGTTTGGGCACAGTGGCTGTGTTTAATGGGCACAGTGGCGGCAATTGATTTTTTTTTTTTTTTCAGTTTGTTTGCGCCCCCCCAAATTTTTGAGCACCAGCCGCCACTGCTATACACCCTAAATACGGGTGTAATGTGTTCCTAAAGATGAACCTAGATTTTAATATAATGGGGGCATTTACAATGGCCACTGGCACCCCAACCTGGATAATGCTAATGCACACCCGGCACACCCTGTGCGCACGCCTATGACAACTGTGTATCAAGCCTATATTTTTATTAAAATAAAAAGTCTAATCTAATTTTAGTGCACACAAGCACATTATAATCCCCCTTTTTTTCTAATCTAAAACATGAGATTGTGCCCAATAAATAGATGCCAAACATGTCGAATCTCTAAATTGCAGTCGCAAAGCAGCAACAAACTATGATACCCAATATTGTCCATAGGCGACACTTTCAAAGCCTTTTCTGTGCATTAGTTTACTATAAACAATGGCCCTGATATTATTCCTCTTATTCCAGTGCATGTGGTAATACCGAAATTGTGTTCCACAATTGACGTCTATATACGACTGTGCATCCTGGGTGCACATGTTTTTATTTATGTGCCTAAAGTAATAAGCAGGGATGCTTTACTGTAGTTTTTTCACTTCTTTTTAATTTTATTACATTTTAATATTTTTTTTCCTTTTTTTTTTTAACTTCATTTTATTACAATTTTAAGGGGGCTCCCTGACTGTACGTAAGTTGTAAAGGTATAGGCTAAAATCAAGCTTTAACAATGACTGATACTGTATAATTTCACCTGTAAATATAGCTGAGTACATTGCTGAAATGATTATCCTCATTTTCTTTTCTCTAAAGGAGATCAGCTCTATTTTGAAGGAATTGAGAAGAGTCCAAAAGCAACTGGAAGGTAGGTACTCCAATTGGTTTCCACTAACACATAATCATTTTAGGTTAGTATCTGAGACAGTCCCTCCAGTGTTGTGGACGGTTTGCCATCTTTTATAGCCTTGTAGCTGACAATGAATGTATATAACACTAGCTGCCTAAATCTACCTATCCATTAATTACTTTGACATTCATTTCTCTCTTGAAGTGGTTGTAAACCTCTCAAATTAAAAATTAACAATGCATATGCTTCTATAATGTGACCTCAGCCCAAAGCACCAAGTGTGATTTCTAGTCTTTCTTTCCTCCCTCTGCTATCTGCAGGAGTCACCTCTGATTATGCTGACATCCTTTTGAGACTGTGTAGAAGGGGTGTGTCCATTCCCTCCACTCAAGTGTCAGATTACACTCAGCTCTCCTGTCTGTGCTGTGGGTGACATCAGATCCCCATCCCCTGCCTTCTGAAGCTCAGAAATGCTGGGTAAACACTGCTCTTTGAATGGCCATAGTGAAGAAAGGGTTACAGATAAGCACATACATCTTATGTAAGAGGGTTTGTTTCCTCTGTGTATAACCTGAAGCTAAATCACTTCATTGGGTATATGTAAGGGTTTACAACCACTTTAAAGAGGAAGTAAACCCTGATGGGTCTTACTTTCTCTTTATTCCCCTGCAAAGTAAAAGCATAATGGGCTACTATGCTACTAAACAAAAATTAGCCCTGTAGTACAAAAAGAGCAAATAATCGATACTGTTAATATATTAATATTATATTAATACGAAAAATCTTTGTACATTCGCTGAATGAAAGAATGTTGTTTGAAATTTTCACTTGCTTTTAACATTCAGTTTTAAAATTAATGTAATTTCTGAACGAAAACCACATACACTGTCAAGAAGTTTTCTATTTCTAAATTTTCCCGTCACTGTGGTTGAAAAAGAACGTCGATTTGACCCCATTAATGATTAGAAAATCAAACGAACGTTCTTAAAATTTATATATATATATTTTTTGAAGGAAGACGTATAGCCAGCATATAATATATTACAGTTCTGTTTGAAAATTTTCAAAACAGTCCAACTTTTTTTTTTTCTTTTAATTAAAGAAATTTGATCTCCGATATTTACCAGATTCACTCTCTAATAGTATATACAGTATATCTCTTTTGTCAGTTATTCTCACAGTGGATTAGAGATTTTGCTCCCTAACCATATAGTTGGTTATTTATATTTAACACTGCATATAGATATTTAAGAATAAATTGCCTTTTTTTAAGGTTATTAACCGATTATTCAAAACAATAATCGGCCAAATAATCGATTATGAAAATAATCGTTAGTTGCAGCCCTAGACGATATCTTCAGTACATATAGGTAAGCCTTATTATAGGCTTACCTATATGTAAAAATAGGCCAGGGGGGTTTACAACCACTTTAAGTTAACCTCTATTTGTGAATCTTTTCATCATACACTATATTACCAAAAGTATTGGGACGCCTGCCTTTTCACACACATAAGCTTTAAGGGCATCAGAGTCTTAGTCCATAAGCTATAACAGCTTCAAGTCTTCTGGGAAGGCTGTCCACAAGGTTTAGGAGTGTGTCTATGGGAATGTTTGACCATTCTTCCAGAAGTGCGTTTGTGAGGTCAGGCACTGATGTTAGACGAGGCGAACTGGCTTGCAGTTTCCGCTCTAATTCATCCCCGGGGTTGGGCTTGGCTCCTTATTTCCGGTGAAGGGAACTCTTAAGGCGTCAGCATACCAAGACATTTTGGACAATTTCATGCTCCCAACTTTGTTGGAACAGTTTGGGGATGGCCCCTTCCTGTTCCAACATGACTGCGCACCAGTGCACAAAGCAAGGTCTATAAAGACATGGATGAGCGAGTTTGGGGTGGAGGAACTTGACTGGCGTTCAGAGTCCTGATCTTAACCTAATAGAACACCTTTTGGATGAATTAGAGCGGGGACTGCAGGACAGGCCTTCACATCTACATCAGTGTCTGACCTCACAAATGTTTCCTGTATCCTGATTCTGGAGACAAGGGTCAAGCATTCCCATAGACACACCCCGTCTGGGTCAAGCTTTCCCATAGACACTCCTAAACCTTGTGGACAGCCTTCCCAGAAGAGTTGAAGCTATTTATAGCTGCAAAGGGTGGGCCAACTCAATATTGAACCCTACAGATTAAGAATGGGATGCCATTAAAGTTTGTGTGCGTGTAAAAGCAGGTGTCCCAATACTATTGGTAATATAGTGTATGTGGAAATGCCCAGGTTTGAGACAGGTTTTTCTTTAACAAGATAGCACTATATTTTGTCATTTGTTGCAACCAACTATTTTTCAGGCTAAAATAATCAGATGGGTAGAAAGATGAATCTAATTGGTTCCCGTAGATTACTCCAATGTACACAAACCCTTTACACTTCCTTGCTAATGAGCCTATTATTATTTGCCTCAGCTAGCTTATGTTGCCTTTTTACATTATGTACAAGTTCCTAATAGTTGTATTTTTCACATCCTACAGTCATAAATGCCATCATTGATCCAGCAGGACATCTAGAGGTCGTGAGCAGCAACAAGAAAGTCTCTCCAGCTCTTCAGTCTACAATGCCCCAAATCAGGACTAACAGTTCTCTTTTAGGAATTGAGTCCAACCAACCCGTCCATGTCAGAAACTACTTACAGAAGTCCAGCTCTGGATCTTCACGATCTCCAGAATCCAGCTTTGGTAGAGATGAGGATGGGGCTTATATTGTCTGATTTTTGTTTTTTTTGTTTTTTTAATTTATTTGTTTTTCTTTTTTCTTTTGTGTTTTTGTATGAATGGCCTATGTTATCAGTGTGGCTTTCAGTATAATATTTTGAGTGCTTGTGTTCTCTTGCAGGAAGGCTAGTCCTCACCAATGCGTAAAGTCTGTGTCATGCAAACGATTGTTTACTTTTTTTTTCTCAATCTCGTACTGTCTACCAGCTCCTGTACCATATTGAGGCCATTTTACTTGAACATAATTTTTTTCAATATAGACTTTTGTCCTTGCTCATTAAAATGTGCCATACCGTTAAGACCTAAATGCTGTAAATATTCGATGCTAATAGGTCTGATATGTTTCCTGTATCCTGATTGCACTTATTTCCAGTTCTTTAAACACTAGGCTAGTCGAAGCAAGTACAAAGCAAATCGTATGATCTGTCTCTTGCCAAAAAATGTCTGAAACAAGTATGTCAGCATTTAATTTATCTGTTTAATAGTATTTAGCAAACAAAAACAATGTGTTCTAGGTTCAGTGTATTGTTTTAAAGGCATTGGAATTGTTGAATATATTGAAGAGAGACTGACATTGTTTTTGCAAAGGGGCCCCCCAGACCCACAGATGCTCACCTTGCCAGCGCTCCCCCAGCACACTCCTTCCTCCATCACAGATGCAACTAAAATCCTCTGTGTCGGACACTAGAGGGAGAGGTGACCCCTCCCTCAATCATGTGACCGTGCTTGGGTCTAGCTATTGGTTGGTAGACATCAGTACCTGACATTGGAGGAGGTGACATGCTTTTTCATACCCCTGCATCAGAGGATGGAACAGCAGGGGAGGACTGGCAAGGTGAGTATTTGTTAGTCAAGGGGGTCCCTTTCCAAAGAAATTACCCTGAATGGAGGCTGTGTCTCTTTTTATAAAGAGAGACATGTGTATAATAAGCCACATAGCAACCAACCGCATGTCATCTTTCATTGATCTGACTACAGTTAACTGACAACTGATTGGTTACTATGGGTTTCATGATTATGTTGTAGCCGTTGTTATATGCCCAGTTTCTTTGCTATGACCTCCGTAAACCTTCTAGATTGGACAAATGCATGGTATTATTGGCATATTTTTTGTCACTAGCATGGTGTGGGTCTTAGAAGAGGCCTGTTTGCTTTCACTCAGCATCTCCTGTAATGATTTGGTAAATGCTTTAAAGATCTGTTCAGTATAGCAAAGTAGCGTTTGGCTTAAGGAACATCCTGATTCTGCACAGCCACAGCATTAAAAATTAAATCAGTGTCCAAAGGCTTGTTCCTGCGTTTGTCACGCAACCTACTCTGTTGTCTTGATAATAGAAGCTCTTAATTTAGGGTCCTTGCAGTAGTGTACTGTGATTACTCAGAGGTCATTAATCTACCCCAAAACTGAAAGTTTTCTTTTCAATACTCGTTAATGTATTATCAATTATCCCCATTTAATGCTTGAATGAGACTTAAGCCTCGTACACACGACCGGTTTTCTCCGTTCGTGTGTATGGTTTCTTGTCGAGAAAACTGCCGGGAATCTCTAAGAGAAAAATAGAGAACCTGCTCTCTATTTTCCCATCAGGATTCTCATTTTTCTCATCGGGATTCTCGTCGGCCTGTTTCCCGACGAGAAAACCGGTCGTGTGTATGCTTTTCCGAGTCTTAAAAAAACGTGCATTGCTCAGAATCAAGTATGAGACGGGAGCGCTCCTTCTGGTAAAACTAGCGTTCGTAATGGAGATAGCACATTCGTCGCGCTGTAACGAACTGAAAGCACGAAGACTGAAAAGCACGAATCGTCTCTCCCCAAACTTTTACTAACACGCGGCAACACGAGATCAGCAAAAGCAGCCCAAGGGGTGGCGCTATTTGAATCAAACTTCCCCTTTATACTGCCGTCGTACGTGTTGTACGTCACCGCGCTTTACGACGACGAGATTTTTAATTGACAGTGTGTATGCAAGGAAAGCTTGACAAGAATCCCGTCAAGCTTGACGAGAATCTCATCGAGAAAACCAACGTTTTTTTTTACGATGGGATTCTCGGCCGTGTGTACGAGGCTTTAGTCATATGGGTTATAAGTTGATAAAGTTGTGCCATACTTTATGCTCAGTTTAAGGGCACTTGCACGTGGCCGTAACTTACAGCGTCTGGGCATACAGAGTAAAATATTGCTGCAGTTGTGGCACCCAGGAGCTACAGCTGCAGCATATTTCTGCCCATAGGAATACATTACAGAAGGGGCCTAACAGACTATGCCTGACAACCGAGGACCATGTTCTCGTAATGTGTTTTTTTTTTTTTTTTTTTTTTTTTTTTTTTTAGAGGCTCAGTTAATGCAAAGTGTTGCACTGTTTTGAAACTTGTATATCCTGTTCTTAAAGTTTTTTTATACTGTTGCATTATAGAATGCAATACTTTTAGGTGGGCTGCTCAGTCATCTTTCAAAAATATCAGTGGCAGCCGGTGGTAATTTTTTTTTTGGGGGGGGGTGCGGCAAACCGTAGCAACCCCCAACCCCTCGGTTGGTCAGGTGGGTCTGGTGCTCTTTGCCCTATTTATGGAGGGCAGCGCTTCTCCAGGGCTTCACCTTCAGCTTCCCTTGCTCGGGGGCTTTCCCTTCCCCTGCTCTCCACCGGCATCGCGGCAGCTTCCTTTTCCTCCCTCCTCCTCGACGGTAAATTGGGACTCCTTTTTTTTTTCTTTTCGGCCAATCGGAAAATGGGTCTCAGAACCTGCTTCTGATTGACCCGATTGAGAATCAGTGTTTCAATAGCGAATATTCATTTGTTGTTGTAACACCTGGGTGGGCTCCTAGCGCAATGCTCTGCGCCACGAGCCCACCCTATTTTGAAGCCTATTAGAGCCTCTGGCTCTAATCAGGTGCTTAAAAAAAACCACCCCCGCCACTGTAATTCAGCCGCTGAAAGGGGCTGGATGCATGAATAGGGGGTGGCGGTTTCCTGTAAAAATAGCGGCCGTGGATAGAGCATGGGGGTGGTGGCCATGGATAGAGGGGGTGGCGCTCCATCGCCCCTAAGGGCCTCCACTGAACAATATGCTTAATGACTTTCATGCTCAATCACAAAATTACCAACAGGTTTATCATTGGGGCTTTCTTGGACCTGTGCAATAAATTGCAATTTAAATCTTGCCACGTAGTCACATGCTTATACAAGATTTCCTTTTTTTTTTTCCATGCATTTTATTTTATGCACATAAGAATGTAAACTAAACTGAAATAAGAAGTCTCAGGAACTTGGTGACCAATAAACATTTTTTTGTGTGGGGGTAAAAAAAAAAAGTTTTAGCAAAAATCTAGGATTACTTGTCAGTATTTAAGTGTCCATTTGACTGCAGGATCAGCCAACAATCCTGTAACAAGTACTCCAGGTTATTTCACTATGTGGGGGCTCAGTTGGCTTGGCTGAATTTTCCTGACGGAGCAACCATTAAGATAACACTGGAATATCTGCTGAGCACCCAGACAGGAAAGAAGTGTGCATGCTGTGCTCTAATCTGATTGTTGGTGGTCTTTCAGTAATGCCGCCTTGTCTCTTCTTACTTTGCCATTTCAATGATGGTGAACATACCTGAAAAAGGCCTATGAGACCGCTAATGGTGATCAAGACTGTAGTTTGTTTGGGTGTCCTTTAAATGATTACTGCACATCTGAACCAGGTGCTGACTCCGTAGTCTTCTGGGTAGGGTAGCCCCATAAATGCATCCTAGGGCATCCATATAGTGGAAGTGTGCTATGGCTTGTGTGTGGGTGTAGTGTTGGTGTACTGAATATCCAGAGCAGAGAGCCGTGCACCTTATACTCTAGGACAATCTAACAGAACAGAACATGGAAAAAACTCAGCTCCCATGATGTAGCTGGAATTTTTCCAGTTCTGGTTCTGCATGAACTGTTCCTCAGCAGGACAACATCCCGGAAGCAAGATGGGGATAATTATTTTGTGTGGCTGTCAGATGTAGAGCTACCTATTTGCAAACCAGGTGCTTTAAGGCTTTTGCTACACAGGTGATTTTTTTTTTATTCCTGAATTGCACCATTAAAAGCAAGTGTGGTCTATCTTTATTAGAACCCTTCACAAAGCTGCTTTCCAGGTGGAAATAAAAACACTATTTAATCCAGTTACTTTGTAGTCATTCAAAATAAAAATTAGTCATTAAAAAACTGAAACTATTATCTCTCTGCAAAGCAAATGGTTTGTGCTGAGCTGTTCTGTTGCCCCCACCACTGATCTCCACTGCACTAAAGAAGGAAGCTTGCTGAAGATCTACATATGAGAGTGTTTGATCCCACCTCCCCTTCTGCCCTCTATGGTTTCACCCCCTGGCCCCAATGTCAATACTGTATCATGTAGTGACATAGCAGTCAGAGGATGAAACCACAAGGTGCAGCAGGGAGGGACAGGACATTTAACACTCCTGGTAGTGTTGAATGTAAAACAAACTTTCGGCAAGCTTTCTTATGTAGGTGTAAGCACCAGACCTGGTGGGTATAAACGGTTTCTTTTAAAGGGACATGATAATTTCAAGTTTTCAAAGTCTTGATAGTCACTTGATAGTCACTTTAAAATACAACTAGTTAAAGTACCAGAATTCTTCATTGTCTGGTCAGCAGGCTGTGTGTTGCTCTTTGACCAAGTTTTATTGTTCTAACTGGCAAGTTCTTTGGATGATAGGATTGGCTAAACAGAATAAAACCGGCCATAGACAAAACTTTCTTTCCTGCAAACACTGGTTGCGGGGAAGAAAATCGCTTCGTTCCCCCATCAACTCAGTGTTGATGAGGGTATTCCTCCTGTGGAGCCATTTTGTTCTCCCAGCGGGGAAGAGGGTAGTGGGAGCCGTCCCAACCTGGAGAACACAATGATTACTATAATATCTGCTAGCAATAATCGCATGTGAAATCTGACAGGCTGGTTGTACCCTAGTCTATTGATCGGTCAACTTTAGGTACATTTAGCCTGCCCATACATGGTTCGAATCTCAGCTGGTCCCTGCCATGGTTGCTGTTTTAGAAGAGTAAATGTTTCTCTTTTTCAAGTAATCAATAGAAAAATTGGGCATCTCTACATCCTAATTCCTTGTGTTTCTTTTTGGATTATTTTTACTTTTAATTCTATGTTTATTTTTTTATTATTTAAATGAACACTGTTCCTTTTGCAATGTGCACAAATCTTATTTTTTTTCTCTTATTTGTATATTTGTTTTCTTTTATATATAGTAGATATTTATTTTCTGTATATGTGTAAAATATATCTTTAAGTATGAATAAGAAGCAAATTATACTTTATAAATGTAAAAGCATAAATATAATTCTACTTTTGATATTATTCCCTACTAACACACAAAAGGTACAAAGTTCTATACTAATTAATTTGGTGTTTGCTGTCATCAGTGAGTTTTGTTAGTGGTTGGTGGTTTTCCATCCTTATGTGCTTTCTATATCAAGTCTTAAAATATCAGTCTGCCCAAAATGGGTATTTTAGTATTAGGGAGTTTAAACATCAGAGGCTCCATTCACAAAGCTTTACCACCACCTTAAGGGCCACCAGCAGAATACAATGATCACTGCTAGTGGCTATAGCAACCGGCAGTGTCAGGGCAAAAAAAAGCCAACAGGCTGGTTCTACTGAAGTTGATCAATAGATTGGCTTCAGTACAACCACCTTGCCCACAGACGAGTTGAAATTCAGCCATTTCCTGCTGAACCAGGCGAATTTTGATCAGTCTATAGCTGGCTTAAAACTTTGGTTAATAGGGGCAGAGATGGGGATTGTGGTGGAGTGATCTCTCATAAGAACTTAACTGGACAGCCTACCAAAATCCAAAAGTTTTTAGATGGACTGGACCCTTTCATGTTTTCTTGGAAGAGGAAAGGTAGTCTACTACTCCTTGTTATACATTCCTTTTCCCCATAAGATAAAAGTATAATACTGTAGGGAGGAGGAGCCCCCCTTGTAATAAGAAGCTGGTCACAATAGGAAACCCAAGGGAAGTGCTCTAAGAGTTGATCCCTAGCTCCAGCCAAAACGTTTTATTCTTTATTAATATGTTTCTAATATTTACCGAACGGTAATTTCCTGATATACAGGCATACCCCACTTTTAAGTACACAATGGGACCAGAGCATGTATGTAAAATGAAAATGTACTTAAAGTGAAACAATACCTTTTTTCACTTCTAGGGTGTAGTGGGGGATCAGGGGCTATAGTGGGGGTGTCAGGAGCTGTAGTTGAGGTCTCAGGGGCTGTAGTGGGGGTTTTAGGGGCACACTGGAACAGGGCGGGCTATGCTCTCTGAGCTTCAGCTCCTCCTACTGCGGCTGCAAAATGTCTGTACAGTACTTGTGAGGCACTTTACATACACTCGCCGGTATGTCCTTACTCGCGAGTGTATGTAAAGTGAGTGTACTTAAAGCGGGGTATGCCTGTAGAGAGCAGCGTAACCTAAATGTTTTGCATGTTAATCTCATGCACTTCTAAACATTTATTTCTACCCATCAACACCCAAATCTTCTGCTTCTAGAGATGCTGTTGAAATCTGTTGACGTCCAGCAAATGGAACTTCAGGCCAAATTATTTAAAAATTGTTTTATCTGGAGCTTTACATTAAATGAAGGCCAGGTCACAAAATTGCTAAATCATTGACATCTTATCTTGTTCCTTTTTGAATGCCATTTAAAGGCTTTTTTACTCTTAGCAATTCATTCTTTGTTTAGAGTTTCTAATGTAGTAAGCTGTCTTTATTTTATTTATTTTATTCAATTTATTTTAATGATTTATCCATATGCCATGCATACAACTATCCCGATAACCCAAATATCTATTTGAATTAATGGCCTTAATAGTGATTTCCCTATTGTATCTTAAAATATTGCTGGAAGATCCTGTCCATTTGCAAAGATTCGCCTACCTTCCCTTATATTATGTGTCCCCATAAAAGCTGCAATGTCCTTTCTAGTAATTTTCTCACTAGACCTAAAAAAAAAAACATAAAGCCTTGCTTTACCAACAATTAGCTGTGCACCTGCTCAATTACAATGATACCTAACAGTCCATGTAATACTACAAATTGAAATACCCTAAATCTGTGTTTCTCAACTTTTTTCAGTCAAGGCACCCTTTAAAATTTATGGACAATCTTGAGGCACCCCATTCTAAAATGTAAAAACGTATCTAATAGTTTTACATAATGCAGCAACATCCACAAGTCCAAGTAGGACGTCCAACATTAGAGGTGATTTATTCTTACAGAATTTATTCTTACAAGCAGATAGACTTTTCCAAACTGGTACTGACTAGTATTCCAATGTTTCGCCATCACTCCGCTAATGGGACCCCACCGCTGATGGAGTGGGTCAAACAAGGCTGATTTTCAGGCAACTGACAATTGAGGATGCCATTGGTCATTAGGATGGAGGCCTGCAGCTAGAAGGTTTTATTGATTTCTAGGCATTTTGCCAAGGCATCCCTGAAGAAACCTCAAGGCACCCCAGGATGCCTGGACATCCTTGTTAAAAGGCTGCCTTAAATCATACGCCATGCTTTATCCATGCAGAGCAAACAACTAGTTTGCTTTGAAGCCAATTTTTGCTTCCAGCCCCCCACAGTCCTCCTCTCCACACCAATTTTTTTAAAGTCTTTAGCCTGGTCATGTATGGACAGCGGTTCTGGTCCTCTTTCTTCCTTCTCTGCCACTGAGCAGTCATCAATGATGCAGAAGGCTGATGTGATAGCGTCAGCACCATTCCTTGTATCAATGTACTGGGAATGAAGGGTGCCATGGTGACCCCCCACCCCAATGGGCAGGCCTGTGGCACTCTGCACCGGCAGGCGTCATTCAACCCAAAAGAGGACTGGTGCTGGACCATGGAGCAGGTGAATCTGGGTGACAGTGCTGGAGATGAGGTGAGTATTGCAGCAAGATTCTAAAAAGAAAGCTGGGGCACCGATTTTATAAAAAATAAACAACAAGGACACAGTGGAATTTGGCCTTAATGCCCTTCCCCTGGTATGCCCGCGCCATTCACCTGCTAGTAGTGAAGAAGAAAATAGCTGGTATTTCTGGGTGTATAGGAGGCTGTGATTTAACTCTATGGCACATCACTGGCTCAGTGTTGTTACATAGGGATGGGAAGGGATAGCCTTTAACCCCCCCCCCCCCGAGCTTACACAGAGCTTATTCTCCTTTTCTTTTTTCTTTTCTCTTCTCTCTTCTCCTGAACAGCGGGGGGGGGGGGGGGTAAAAAAAAAAAAATCACCTATACACTGCTAGGGAGGAGGGCATGAATGGGCAAAGCACAGGCTTAGTTTTTAGCAGAAATGGAATTGCACGAATAACAGTGCATAGAGAGACTGTTATCACATGGTAACAGACCACAGAGAACAATGATGTAATTATAACAAAAAAAACACAACAGACTCCGAACTGATGACTAGCATTCTGTGTCAGAATGGGAACATTAAACTAAATAACACTTCAACACTAAATGATTTTTTTTATTTTTGGTGTTTTTGGTTCATATGGGGAGACTTCTAGAGTCCAAAGTAATGCCGATGCCTCATTACAAAGTACAATCCTTGATTGTAGTGGTCACATTGGTTGGAATGATGTGTACAGATTCCATATTGTGCAGCTGAATGTGACTAGTGTGAGAAGTGAGGAATTCTCCCTGTCCCCTTTTGTAATGTGTGTTACACCACGCTTCAGTGGCTCATCTCAAATAAACTTGAAACTATAATTACTGTGCATTGTGTTTAGTCAGTGGAAACCAGCCAAAGAGCAAATCACAAGATTGTATTTTTCAGCCTCAGTAATTCCCAGCTATGAAGCAGCGACAGCGATATAGGTTTCACTTTCAGCCTGTGAAGCCCAGTTCTGTGTTCAAGTGCATCGGTTGGCCGAACGCGGAGGATGCCGCCATTCTGTAACCGGGTTAATCTTTATAAAGGGGCAGCTTAATATCTTTCTCATAACTGTTTCCCTCCCTGAAGCCTCCGACAGAATTGGACTACTATGAGAAAAAGTATTCATTTTTCTTAGTGACCAGCTAGATCTATTTTTTTATATTTTTTTCGTATACTGGGAGAATCTGATTGATTATTGCCTTTTAAAGGCTTGGTAAATGCGTTCCATGCAGTAAGAAATAGTGTGGCAAAACACTTGTATTTAATCAGAGGTCGGCTTTCAACAGCTTAAACAGAGATGGCTAGAATTAAGAGTTTTCAGATTGCTTGTTATGGTTGGTTACACACATCTATCCTTTCAAAAGGCAGCGTGGGGTAGTTGTCCGTATTTTTTCTGTCTCGTGACCTCTCATTTTCTAGCCAACATTGTGCCACTTGGGTGAGTAAAAATTGTCTTGGGGATGATGCTTTGCATCGAGGTGTGGCAATTTTAAAGAACTTCAACTTTTCACACAATTTACATAGTTTGAGCCAAGCCCACTAACCTGTGAGGCCGCTGGATGTGGGTTAAAAACTGTATGTAGCTGCGGGTACATACAGCATACCACGCTGTGTTCTGGGTGCGAGTAGAGACTTTCTGTCTCATACCTGGAACACAGGAGAGTCTAGAACAGCAAGCTCAGCTTTTCAGAGGGAGCAATGTATTCTATCAATGAATACAAAGCTTCCTCTGATTGGCTGAGTCAAAGAGAAGGGATGATGAAGTCACACCACTGACTCAGCCATTCAGAGGAAGCTTTGTATTCATTAATAGAATACATTGCTTTCTCTGAATGGCTGAGCGCTGCTGTGATGGACTCTACTGTATAAAGGTGATTTATGACTAAGGCCTTATAGGCTGAAACACGTCAACTTTTCTCATTTGCATTTGTTCACTGTGGCTTGTTAATAAAAACAAAGATTTTTTAAGAGCAACGACCGGAGTGCGGATCATCTTTTCCTCAAGACTCTTCTGTGTTCCAGGTATGAGACAGGAAGTCTCCGCTCACACCCAGAATACAGTGCGGTATGCTGTATGTACACACAGCTACATACACTTTATACTGCAAATCCTGCGGCCTCACAGGTACATTGTTTGGGTCAGCTTGGCCCAAACTATCTATATAAATTGTGTGAAAAGCTGGAGTCTTTCTTAACTCGACAGGCAGCACCACCTGCAAAATCGCCATTTGGCAGAAAAAAAAACACTTGCAAACCTCCTTTCACTGTCCTCTGAAAGAAGGTGCACCACAAATCACTTTTTGGGAGGGGATCTGGTAAACACAGCTGCTAGAGTGAAAGAAGCCTTAGATTAGGTATTAGTTGAAACCCAGCTGCAGCCAGGTGTTTTTGTCCCATTATAAAATTTTACCTCTAACTGCTTCGCCTGACACCTGTCGCCTAGACAGGAAGCGAGGAGAAATTTCCCCAGAAGGAAGAAAATCGGCAGTGAAAACTGCAGAGGTTCAAACCCATCTATAAGAAAATGGTTTCGCCTCCGTTCAATTCACATGCGATTCCGTGCGGTGTGATTTGAGCCTATTCATTTTTAATGGGCTCAAATTGCAACAAAGTTGTGCATGCAGCACATTTTTTAACCGCAGTGCAACCGGTTCGCATGGTACTTTTTGCACCATGTAATCTGATGAGGGCAAACGCACTGCGTTCATGACATGCATTTGGGGTGTCATTAAGATTGCGCTAACAACTGCTGCAGAGCGCAAAAGCAATGTGGTTTAAATTTGCAGTATGGCTGCCTCCACAAAGTTCAGGCCTCAGATGCACTTTAAACATACAACTGATGTTTCTGACCAGTAAATGTATTCAAAGACTTAAGTCTTTGTACTCCTTACAGCTGCAGTTTGTCACCTTTCTCTATTAGATCCCCACCTTTTTATCTTTGTGCATCTAAGATGCCTTAAAACAAGATATTCTATTAATATTCATTTCATGTTTCTTCTCTTTACCACTCAATTTGATTGCACTAATACTACAAAGACACTAGATGTATTTCATAGGATGATTGTTTTAGTACCATTTTGTCTTTAAATAATTGACACACCAGGCCTAACATGTCGGTTGCCCATAGCAATCTATAATATTTAACCTTGCGTTTTTAAGGGCAGGATATAGAAGTAATGGAAGAACCTGCTTGCTTGTGATAGGCAATACAGTCACCTATCACTTCTCATACACAAGGCTCCTCGGGGGCGTGGAGTTAGAGAATCTAGTAGGTGTTTCCGATACTAACCAATCATAGTCACCCTGTCATTTTTCTAGTGCCAGTTAGAAGAAAAAAAAATGTGGTTGCTATGGGTATCACCTACATGTTTCCTTCCTTTTTTGTTTTTTTGTTTTTTACAAATATGCCCTATTATGAGTATATTTTCATCCTGGGTACTTGAAAATCAGAGGTTAATGTAAAAAAATGGAATGATGTGATATTGCTTTCCTCTGCTTATAGAATGCTTTATGAGAATGTGGTATTTTTGTTATTGCACAGCAGTGAGAAATTAACAATTTTGTGGGAGAGTTTTGTGTAAAAGATAAAATAAATGTTTATGTGCATAGTGCATGGGGATAAAATCTGCTTGTGCTTAATGGTACTTTGTATATTGCCTTTTAGAAAATATTATATTTGTTGTTCAAATAGTATTGTGACAAATAGAAAAATAGTGAATGAAAAAATTTAAAGGACGACTCCTTGAAGTACAAGATATTGGTTGGGTTAGATGCAGTGGTTGTAGCTTAAAAATAACCCTCACCTTCATGCCCTCCTATTGATTTTAAAATATTACCTTCAAGCTGTATTTCCCTTTTGCTCCACTAGGTGTCACTCCTCTGACAGATTATGGAAACTTCCATCATGTAGCCAAAGAAAGTGCAGTTTAGATGTTCTGGAGGTCCAAAGGTCGGCATTTTAAGTTTGGTAGATCAATAGACTGGCAGCATATGCGTGGGTTTTTTTTTTTTTTTTAAAGGGCTGTTTTCTCCTTATCCCACCCCACTACTATCGGCCTAGGGAAGTTCTCCTTTAAATTTTAAATTAAAGGGATATTCCATAAAAGATTAAAACCACCTCCAGATAATTCGGACTTATCGGTTCAGTAATACAAAGTCTTTGCCACCTATCTCAGCTTTGTTGCAACAGTATTTGAGTTGTACTGGACAGGCTACAGTACTGGACAGGCTACAGCACTGTAATGCAGACTCCCAGTTAAAATTTGGTATTGTAGCTTTTATTTATTTTTTCTTTTTAGCGCTGGTTACCCCTATGTTAGTAACCATTAAATTCTGAATTATCTGGAGCGATTTTCATATATTTTTTTTTAAGTGGAACGCCCCTTTAAGTGTGCTTTGTGCTGAAATGATTGTGCCTCTCTACACCATTCAGTTCAAGAGGACTTGCAATGCTATGTATTGCAGAATCATAGAGTTTTATTGTCTTGCTGCTGAATTTGATTTACAAAACACAATATCCACCAGGTCATTCCGATTGCATGCCACACAAATGCAACTTAACTGTATGACAGTCAATTGAATAATTCTTCTGTTAAAACTTGAATACTTTTTTTTTCACACCTTGAGCTGTAACATTTTATGGATAAGATAAAAAAAAATCATCATTATTCAATGCTTTGTTTATTTTGAATAGTCATCTGTACATTATGTTAAAAAGTGGTAATGTTTGTTTTTGAGACAAAATAGATTACTATTTTCTCTAATGTTTTCCATAAGATATTGTAATAAATCATTCTTTTTTCATGCAATACTTGGCTTGGTGTTTTGATTTTCAGGTTTTAACCACTTAAGCCACGGACCATTTGGTAGCTAAAGGACCAGAGGTGAATTCAGAATTTTGCGCTGCTTTAACTGTAAATTGTGCGGACATGCAATGTTGTACCCAAACGAAATTTGCGTAATTTTCTTCCCACAAATAGAGCTTTCTTTTAATGGTATTTGATTGCCTCTGCGATTTTTTATTTTTGCGATATAAACGGAAAAAGACCGAAAATTTAGAAAAAAAATGATATTTTCTAATTTTTGTTATAAGAAAAATCGAATAAACTCAATTGTAGTCATACATTTAGGCCAAAATGTATTCAGCCACATGTCTTTAGTAAAAAAAATGTCAATAAGCGTATATTTATTGGTTTGCGCAAAAGTTATAGCGTTTACAAACTAGGGTACAATTTCTGGAATTTACACAGCTTTTAATTTATGACTGCCTATCTCATTTCTTGAGGTGCTAAAATGACAGGGCAGTACAAAACCCCCCCAAATGACCCCATTTTGGAAAGTAGACACCCCAAGGAAATTGCTGAGAGGCATGTGTGAGCCCATTGAATATTTTTTTTTTGTCCCAAGTGATTGAATAATGACAAAAAAAAAAAAATTACAAAAAGTTGTCACTAAATGATATATTGCTCACACATGCCATGGTTATATGTGGAATTGCACCCCAAAATACATTCTGCTGCTTCTCCTGAGTGCGGGGATACCACATGTGTGGGACTTTTTAGGAGCCTAGCCACGTACGGGACCCCGGAAACCAAGCACCGCCTTCAGGATTTCTAAGGGCGCAAATTTTTGATTTCACTCCTCACTACCTATCACAGTTTCGAAGGCCATAAAATGCCAAAATAGCACAAAACCCCCCCAAAAGACCCCATTTTGGAAAGTAGACACCTCAAGCTATTTACTGAGAGGCATGTTGAGTCCATGGAATATTTTATATTTTGCCACAAGTTGCGGGAATATGACAAACTTTATTTATTTTGCACAAAGTTGTCACTAAATGATATATTGCTCACACATGCCATGGTTATATGTGAAATTACACCCCAAAATACATTCTGCTGCTTCTCCTGAGTACGGGGATACCACATGTGTGGGACTTTTTGGGAGTCTAGTCGCGTACGGGCCCCCGAAAACCAAGCACCGCCTTCAGGATTTCTAAGGGCACAAATTTTTGATTTCACTCCTCACTACCTATCACAGTTTTGAAGGCCATAAAATGCCAAGATAGCCCAAAACCCCCACAAATGACCCCATTTTGGAAAGTAGACACCCCAAGCTGTTTGCTGAGAGGCATGGTGAGTATTTTACAGCTCTCATTTGTTTTTGAAAATGAAGAAAGACATATATTTTTTTTTTTTTTCAATTTTTAAAACTTTGTGACAAAAAGCGAGATCTGCAAAATACTCAACATACCTCTCAGCAAATGGCTTGGGGTGTCTACTTTCCAAAATGGGGTCATTTGGGTTTTTTTTGTGCCATCTGGGCATTCCATGGCCTCCGAAACTGTGATAGGCAGTGAGGAGTGAAATCAAAAATTTACACCCATAGAAATCCTGAAGGCGGTGCTTGGTTTTCGGGGTCCTGTACGCGGCTAGGCTCCCAAAATGTCTCACACATGTGGTATCCCCGTACTCAGGAGAAGCAACAGAATGTATTTTGGGGTGCAATTCCACATATAACCATGGCATGTTTGAGCAATATATAATTTAGTGACAACTTTTTGTAATTTTTTTTTTTTTTGTCATTATTCAATCACTTGGGACAAAAAAAAATATATTCAATGGGCTCAACATGCCTCTCAGCAAATAGCTTGAGGTGTCTACTTTCCAAAATGGGGTCATTTGGGGGGGGTTTTGAACTGTCCTGGCATTTTATGCACAACATTAGGAAGCTTATGTCACACATCATCCACTCTTCTAACCACTTGAAGACAAAGCCCTTTCTGACACTTTTTGTTTACATGAAAACATTTTTTTTTTGCAAGAAAATTATGTTGAACCCCCAAACATTATATATATTTTTAAAGCAAAGGCCCTACAGATTAAAATAGTGGGTGTTGCATTTTTTTTTTCCACACAGTATTTGCGCAGCGATTTTTCAAACACATTTTTTGGGGGAAAAACACCCTTTTTTTTATTTTTAATGCACTAAAAAACACTATATTGCCCAAATGTTTGATGAAATAAAAAAGATGATCTTAGGCCGAGTACATGGATACCAAACTCGACATGCTTTAAAATTGCGCACAAACGCGCAGCGGCGAGAAACTACATTCATTTTTAAAAGCCTTTACAGGTTACCACGTTAGATTTACAGAGGAGGTCTACTGCTAAAATTACTGCCCTCGATCTGACCTTCGCGGTGATACCTCACATGCATGATGCAATTGCTGTTTACATATGACGCTAGACCGACGCTTGCGTTCGCCTTTGCGCAAGAGCAGGGGGGGACAGCGGTGCTTTTTTTTTATTATTTATTTTGCTTTTTTATTTTATTTTTAAACTGTTCCTTCCATATTTTTTTTTTTTATCATTTTTATTGTTATCTCAGGGAATGTAAATATCCCCTATGATAGCAATAAGTAGTGACAGGTACTCTTTTTTTGAAAAAAAAATGGGGGGTTAGACCCTAGATCTTTCCTCTGCCCTCAAAGCATCTGACCACACCAAGATCGGTGTGATAAAATGCTTTCCCAATTTCCCAATGGCGCTGTTTATATCCGGGGGGGGGCATTCCCTCCCACTGCTTGTAAAAGCAGTCTAGAGGCTAATTATCTGCTAGAATTGCTTTTACATGAAAGCCGGCCACTGGCTGAAAAGAATGATACCAAGATGATACCTAAACCTGCAGGCATCATTCTGGTATAAACATTCAAAGTCCAGCAACATACCAGTACGTTGCTGGTCCTTGTTGGACATGTATTGTAATCTTTTTTTCCATGCAGCCTGTTGGCTGAACGAAAAAAAGAGATTGATCGGTGGGTATGCCCACCATTAGAATACCTCCCTTCATCCACCCACTTCTAATGATGGGCATATATGCCGAAGCATGGGGGCATCCTCCCGCAAAAAAGTTATGCCGCGTACACACGGTCGAACTTTTCCATGGGCAAGCCTCCGTCTGAATTTCGACCGTATATACGCGGCATTAGGAGCAAAATCGCTCCTCCGCCCCTGCTGCCCCCATGCTTCGGCATATATGCTCTTTTTTTAACTGTGGTGGTGAAATCACCTCCTACAGCGTTGGAGTCACGGCTTTATGTATCGTGGGAGCAAACACTGTTGCTGTCAAGATAAATAAATCCGCGATGCAACTGAATGGCGTACCTGCTAAGCAAATGATGGTTAACATTAAAACAGTAACATTACAGTACAACAGTAAGACCTTACCATACCATACCTGCAAAGCAAATACCAAAACAAAACCTAGTCAAAAATAAAACCTTTTTTTAACGCAACCTGTGCCTAAAATATATATATGCCGAAGCATGGGGGCATCCTCCCGCAAAAAAGTTATGCCGCGTACACACGGTCGGACTTTTCCACAGGCAAGCCTTTGTCGAAATTTCGACCGTATGTACGCGGCATAAAAGGTTATGCCGCGTACACACGGTCAAACTTTTCCACGGGCAAGCCTCCGTCGGAATTTCGACCGTATATACGCGGCATTAGGAGCAAAATCGCTCCTCCGCCCCTGCTGCCCCCATGCTTCGGCATATATGCTCTTTTTTTTTAACTGGTGGTGGTGAAATCACCTCCTACAGCACTGGAGTCACGGCTTTATGTATCGTGGGAGCAAACGCTGTTGCTGTCAAGATAAATAATTCCGCGCTGCAGTTGAATAGCGCACCTGAAAACAAAAAATTACATACCTGAAAAGCAAGCATGATAAAACATTGCAGAATGGAATACAGTAAAAAAGAGCAGAACAATAGAGAGAAAATAGAGGGAGAGAGAGAACAATAAAACGACAACTATTTTTGTTTTTTTTATTTTATATTTTTTTTGTGTTTTTGTTTTTTAAGTTTTTTTTTTTTTTCTTTTTTACACTTTTTTTTTTAAACTTTAACAACTGTAATGGTTCGGGTCTCTCAAAATGTAATGGCATCTTGGGAGACCCTGTGTAAGTGTGTCCTAGTCTGTGAAATGCTGTACCCTACGCTAAAACTTCACTTTTGAGTGGTAGCGTTCAAAACATTCACCAAGGCAAAGACCAGGTTTGTCAGGACAGAGTGGACAATAATAACGGGTGTCACGCCTAAATCCGCGCTTGCTACAGACACAACATCTTTTTTGGGGGGTTCGTTGGGTAGGGGTACTCGGGAGGACATACGAATAATGCCTCTCATGCAGCCGGCTTACTGCATTTGGTTGGGGATGGTGAGGTGCAGAACCGCCTGGATACAGGAGTTCTGTGATTATCTCATTCTGGAATTTTAGAAGAGATAAAGTCCCGCCTGAAGCTCTGTATAGCACATGAGCGTTCAGCAAAGCCAATTGGAATAATGATAGAGACAAAAGGGGAAAAAAAAAGAAGGTTTTTTTTGGGACTTTAAATGAGGTTCAGGGGCCGTTCAGATCCCCTCCTCCATCCCGGGTTTAGTATTCAAAAAGGAAAGTAGAGGGCGGGACTTTGTATGAGGCACACGGACACAAAGAGATAACTTTGATGGAGGACAGCTTTTAATTGGTTCAAATCGCAATACAATTTCATATTTAAATTTTATGCATTTTGCTATATATCAATACTTTTTTATATTTCATCCGAACCAAATATTGCACAATAGTAAATAGTTAATAAATATTCCATCAAGGATATTTCATATATTTGCAGATACACAGTACATATCTTCCAGACATTGCAGTCGCTACCTATGCAACTTGGTAATCCACTAAAACATTTTTTTTTTAAAAAGGAGACATAAGCAGGGGGGGATTTGGTATATATTGGAAGGAACGTCCATAAAGGTTGATGGGTATATACACTTATCGGTAGATATTAGCTCTATGCATTTCGGGCCTTGCGGGCCGCTCATCAGGAGCAAAAACCGAAGTGATCATCTGGGGATGAAAAAGACAGATACATTTTAATGATCTAAAAGAATGCTACAGAGCTGGTGGGCAAACATAGAATAGGAGAAAAATCCCCCACCCATACATTTAACCCACAGAACTTACGGATGCGTCTGCATGGGGGTGGTGCGTCCACGAGAGTCACGGACCAGCCAGAGGGCGTCACAACCGGGAGCTGGGGAGGCATGGCAGGGCGACAACGACCCATACTGACAACGCCCCGTGAGGGTGGAAAAATAAAATTCAAAGTGGTTGTAAGCTATGTAGGGTAACCCCAAATGTGGGGACCTCTGTGAAAAAAAGAAAAAAAATTAAAAACTGTCACACTGAAAAAATGTTGTAACACTAAAAGCTGTGTGTATCTGTATGTGAAAAAGTGGTGTGTATCAGGGTGTGGGGGAGGGTAGTGAGGTGAGAGGACATTAATTAGGCAGGGAAAGAAAAGAAAAAGGGAGAAAAAGAAACAGAGAAAAGGCTGAGAAAAAATAAAAATAAAAAAAGGGAGCAATAAAAGGGATTAAAGATAGGAAAGCCAAATAGAGAGTGAATATTGGGAAGAGAAGAAGATACCTGTTGCAAAGTGGAAAAGGCATACAGATAAAAAACCCAGATAGTGTGTGAATATTGAGGAGAAAAGAAAATACCTGTTGCGAAGTGAAGAGAGCAAGTTATGCAGTGTGAGTGCTGTTCCAAACTGAGAAGTGATGTGTAATTTTTTTCTTTTTTTCACAGAGGTCCCCACATTTGGGGTTACCCTACATAGTTTACAACCACTTTGAATTTTATTTTTCCACCCTCACGGGGCGTTGTCAGTATGGGTCGTTGTCGCCCTGCCATGCCTCCCCAGCTCCCGGTTGTGACGCCCTCTGGTTGGTCCGTGACTCTCGTGGACGCACCACCCCCATGCAGACGCATCCGTAAGTTCTGTGGGTTAAATGTATGGGTGGGGGATTTTTCTCCTATTCTATGTTTGCCCACCAGCTCTGTAGCATTCTTTTAGATCATTAAAATGTATCTGTCTTTTTCATCCCCAGATGATCACTTCGGTTTTTGCTCCTGATGAGCGGCCCGCAAGGCCCGAAATGCATAGAGCTAATATCTACCGATAAGTGTATATACCCATCAACCTTTATGGACGTTCCTTCCAATATATACCAAATCCCCCCCCTGCTTATGTCTCCTTTTTTAAAAAAAATGTTTTAGTGGATTACCAAGTTGCATAGGTAGCGACTGCAATGTCTGGAAGATATGTACTGTGTATCTGCAAATATATGAAATATCCTTGATGGAATATTTATTAACTATTTACTATTGTGCAATATTTGGTTCGGATGAAATATAAAAAAGTATTGATATATAGCAAAATGCATAAAATTTAAATATGAAATTGTATTGCGATTTGAACCAATTAAAAGCTGTCCTCCATCAAAGTTATCTCTTTGTGTCCGTGTGCCTCATACAAAGTCCCGCCCTCTACTTTCCTTTTTGAATACTAAACCCGGGATGGAGGAGGGGATCTGAACGGCCCCTGAACCTCATTTAAAGTCCCAAAAAAACCCTTCTTTTTTTTCCCCCTTTTTTATCAATCAATTAGGGATGGAGGCACACGGTCGCACTAATATATTTTTTGCATTTTCCACACATGGCTCCTTCGTTAGCTAAACTCGATGTCCAGCTCGCGTATATTTTACTTTACAACTAGTTCCTCCCAAAAAACGGTAAAAAAAAATTTCCAACATCCTACCCTGCTCCATTTTTTCATTTTTTATAATGCTAATGCGTATGCATGTGGGTGGTCCTGTGCATGTCCTTCATTGGACTTTGCCGTCGCCTTCGCTTCGGGGAGCTGCGACGTGCACTGGGGTCCCCCCCTCTCCCTTCGCCTTGTTGTGGCCTGGGGTGAGTGGGGGTTCTGCCACTGCGCGTCGACGTCACGCATAGCACACCGGGCGTGCGGTGTCCTTCGGGCACTGCACCACCGATGTTAGTGTGTTCCATAGCTGGCGCGCAGGGGGGAATGATTGGTGGGTCGGGCGCATCTCGCCTGGTCTTACGGCCTGGTTGATGGCGCCTTCCCTCCTCTCCCCCACTTGCATGTGTCAGTGTGACGTTGGGGGCGTGGTTATGGCGGCACTTCCCATATAAGCCTTTCCCTTTGCTGGGCCCTACACTCAGGATCACACACATCACTTCTCAGTTTGGAACAGCACTCACACTGCATAACTTGCTCTCTTCACTTTGCAACAGGTATTTTCTTTTCTCCTCAATATTCACACACTATCTGGATTTTTTATCTGTATGCCTTTTCCACTTTGCAACAGGTATCTTCTTCTCTTCCCAATATTCACTCTCTATTTGGCTTTCCTATCTTTAATCCCTTTTATTGCTCCCTTTTTTTATTTTTATTTTTTCTCAGCCTTTTCTCTGTTTCTTTTTCTCCCTTTTTCTTTTCTTTCCCTGCCTAATTAATGTCCTCTCACCTCACTACCCTCCCCCACACCCTGATACACACCACTTTTTCACATACAAATACACACAGCTTTTAGTGTTACAACATTTTTTCAGTGTGACAGTTTTTAATTTTTTTTCTTTTTTTCACAGAGGTCCCCACATTTGGGGTTACCCTACATAGCTTACAACCACTTTGAATTTTATTTTTCCACCCTCACGGGGCGTTGTCAGTATGGGTCGTTGTCGCCCTGCCATGCCTCCCCAGCTCCCGGTTGTGACGCCCTCTGGCTGGTCCGTGACTCTCGTGGACGCACCACCCCCATGCAGACGCATCCGTAAGTTCTGTGGGTTAAATGTATGGGTGGGGGATTTTTCTCCTATTCTATGTTTGCCCACCAGCTCTGTAGCATTCTTTTAGATCATTAAAATGTATCTGTCTTTTTCATCCCCAGATGATCACTTCGGTTTTTGCTCCTGATGAGCGGCCCGCAAGGCCCGAAATGCATAGAGCTAATATCTACCGATAAGTGTATATACCCATCAACCTTTATGGACGTTCCTTCCAATATATACCAAATCCCCCCCTGCTTATGTCTCCTTTTTAAAAAAAAAATGTTTTAGTGGATTACCAAGTTGCATAGGTAGCGACTGCAATGTCTGGAAGATATGTACTGTGTATCTGCAAATATATGAAATATCCTTGATGGAATATTTATTAACTATTTACTATTGTGCAATATTTGGTTCGGATGAAATATAAAAAAGTATTGATATATAGCAAAATGCATAAAATTTAAATATGAAATTGTATTGCGATTTGAACCAATTAAAAGCTGTCCTCCATCAAAGTTATCTCTTTGTGTCCGTGTGTCTCATACAAAGTCCCGCCCTCTACTTTCCTTTTTGAAGGATAGAGACACTTTTTTGTACCAGCGTCTCGCCTTACGGTCAATTAGATACAGCGCCATCAACTGGTCGTTGAGGTCCACCCCTCCCATATTTTTGTTATATTCGTGGACACAGAGGGGTTTCTCCACAACACCAGTCACCGTACGAATTTGGACTGTCGTGTCTGCATGAAGGGAGGTAAGAAGGAAAACATTGTTATTGTCCCTCCACTTCATAGCGAGCAAGTTATTACACTTTCCGCAGGCTCTCTCCCCCAGCCTAAGACGGGCATCTACAAGCCGCTGGGGAAAGCCCCGGCGATTTAGGTCGCACGGTGCCACATGCTCCAATCTGATGATCAAACAAGTGACTAAACAGTGGCACGCTCGTGTAATAATTGTCCACATACAAGTGGTACCCCTTTCCGAATAAGGGTGACACCAAGTTCCACACTATCTTGCCAGCGCTCCCTATGTAATCCGGGCAGTTGACCGGCTCAACCTGACTATCTTTTCCCTCATAAACCATAAAGCTCCATACATAGCCTGTTGCCCTGTCACAGCACTTATAGAGCTTGACCCCATATCTGGCACGCTTGCTGGGAAGGTACTGCTTGAAAGCCAAGCGGCCAGAAAATTTAATCAGGGACTCATCAACGCAGACAGCTTGATCAGGAATAAACAAGGCTGCAAAACGTTCGTTGAAGTGGTTTATGAGGGGCCGAATTTTATAGAGCCGGTCGTATTCAGGGTCCCCACGTGGACGACAAAGTTCATTGTCGTTGAAGTGCATGAACCGCAAAATCTGCTCGTATCGTTTCCTTGGCATGGAGGCAGAGAACACGGGCATGTGGTCAATTGGGTGCGTGGACCAATAAGCACGCAATGACGGGAATTTATGTGTGCCCATGTAAAGGCCCAGAAAGGTCTTAAATTCGGAAACCGTAATTGGTTTCCAATCTTTGGCAATGGAAGGCAACTGGGGATTAGCGGCGATGAATTGACCAGCATATAAATTACTCTGGTTCACAATAGATCTATAGAGATCTTCCGTGAAAAACAGCGAATAAAAATCGATTGGCATAAAATCAGCTGTTTCCACCTGAATACCGGGTTGGGCAGTGAATGGGGGAAGTACGGGTTCTGCAGAAGTGGTGGGGACCCAATCAGGATAGGCGAATTCTGCAGGAAGAGCACTATGGGTACGACGGGCCTGCCTTTGTCTTCTTATTGGTGGCAGCGGGACACTACTTGTGCTTGCCACCTCGCCAGCTTGAACTGCACTTATGGGACTCGCCACGTCACCACGTGATACTGCAGTGCTGGATGTACGCCCAGGCTGTACTAGGCCGCTGGTGCTTGCCAATTCACCAGAAGGAATAGCGGCGCTAATACTACTCTGCTCCATGATACGAGAGCCCTGCGGTTCTTGCTCCTCAACAACCTCAGAAGATCGGGATCGGGTACGCCTGACCTTAGCAGGGACCTCAACTTCGTCGTCAGAGCTATCTGACGTGGGGCCGCTGACATCACTGTCTTCTACGGGAAGATATTCTGAGCCTGAATCTGACAGATACGTGACCTCCTCTTCACTATCTGTCATGCTCAGAATCTCGTAGGCCTCTTTACTAGTGTACCTTTGACTTGCCATTTTGGGCTCTAAATTTAGGGGTACACTAGTAAGATTCACAGGAAAAAAAGCACCTGACTGTCGTCAGCAAATATATCAAACGCTACAAAAAAAACTGTTAGCGGTCGCAGGGATCAGGACTGTCTCTGCGAACGCTGCAGTTATGTGTTTTGTGTTTGGTAAGTGACAGTGATCGATCGATACTGCACTTGGGTGGGCTAGGCTGGGCTGGGCTGGGCGGAGGGGCTAAACGCAGGTGCTAGCAGGTATCTGGGCTGATCCCGCTAACACTGCGTTTTTGGGAACCCTAAACCGCTGGGAACGCTAGTATAGATCTGATCAGATACTATACCACTAAGGGAGGTGTATGCTTTGCGCGTGGGTGTTAGCGTTACTGGCACTAACCTAACGCTGCCTGGGGCGACGCAGACCCTCTCTGGCGCTAAAACCTAATTAATCTCACCCGCCGGGCGATCAGGGGGTTAAACCTTTATTGGGTTATATACGGCGGGTGCCCTGATGCTATAAAAAGCAAACTAACCAACCAGCGTCACCCGTAACCTTTATATGGTGATCACTGGTGAAAGGGTTAACTAGGGGCAATCAGGGGATTAAAACCTTTATTAGGTTAAATATGGGGGTACCCGACGCTATATAAAAACCTGACGGGTTACCTAAATAACTAAATAACTAACTGGGTAACCAGTGTCACCAGTGACGCTTATACGGTGATATGAACATGAAAAAGTAAAGGTTGGTCCTGCCCCGTGATTTTATATACTTTCTATATATTATACAATCTTTATCTCAAATTTTATTGCCTTGTCATTTATAGACCTCTACCCCATACCTGCTCCTGAAGAGTGGCAGTAGCCACGAAACGCGTAGAGCCAATAAGATGCCCCTATCTATACATATTGCTACTGCACTATTCATCACCTTATACAACAATTGGTATTCACCAATCAACTACGGTTATAACTATCATGGAGATAAATTTTAATGAAACTGGTTATGTATATTTTTCATACAATGTACCAATATGCCCACTGTGAGCTAATTAGATGCTCTTTCTTGTATGTACGTCAATATCATTATTATCTACCAGTCTCTATACTCAGTGGACTGTGCCAGCGCACTTAATCTACGTAATTCTTATCATGGAGACACGCTTCATTGAATTGAGCCCCCCTTTTCTCCCTATGTTGTCACCGGGATTTTTATGAACCAATGTGTTACTATATTTTACTACCATTGATTGCTGTAATTTTTATACCATTCAACTGTGGACTGGTACATTAGGTGTGCTATGTTATTATTGTCCTTGTTATTTTGTATACGATTAAAATACTGACTGTCAATTGCCATGCAATGCTCTCATGTAATGTCTTTGGTTCTATTAACTGGATACATGCCTTATTCAATTGATCCGTGTTACCTCCTGGGAAGCATGCTTCAACTCAAAGTCCCACTTTTGCATATTTGCTTCCCTTTTCTTGCTTATACGGTGATCACTGGTGAAAGGGTTAACTCTAGGGGCAATCAGGGGGTTAAAATAATATATGGGGGTACCTGACGCTCTAAAAACCTGCGGCGAAACTAAAAATAAATAACTGGCTATCTAGGGCACCACCGGCACTAAATACAGCGATCGAAAATACGATCGCTTAGTGACGCTGGCGTTAGGGGGTGAAAGGGTTACCTGGGGGGCGATCAAGGGGTTAAACCTTTATTAGGGGGGGTTAGGGGGCTACCCTGGACCTAAAGGGGCCTAATCCTAACTGCCCTGCAACTTTTTACTATCACAGATGACACTAAATGCAGTGATCAGTAAAATAAATGATCACTGCAATCAGTGACACTGTGATTGGGGGCTGGGGGGGTGACCTGGGGGGTGATCTGGGGGTGACTGGGGGGTGAAATGTGTGCCTATGTGTACCTATGTGTCAGTGGACTGTTGGTGCACTAACCTGCTTCTTCTCTCCTCGGCGCCGGAATCGAAAAGACCGCCGCGAGGGAGATGACATCACTTCCTCCTGCCTGTGTTTACATCACATGGCGGAGGAAGCATTTTCATTCGCCGGGAGCGATCGCGAGGGGGTGGCCGAAATCGAATGGTCACCCCCTCATCTCTGATCGCTCCCCAACGATAAACAGCCGCTCACTGTATAGGAGGGGGGTCCGATCGGACCCCCCAACTGTACAAAGGCGATCACGTATTCTCTACGTGATTGTGCCTGTCGGTGCCATTCTGCCGACGTATATATACAGTGAGCGGTCGTTAAGTGGTTAATGAGGGTATATAAAATAATTATCTAAAACTATACAGTAGAACCTTGGATTAGGAGCATAATTCGTTCCAGGAGAATTCTCGTAATCCAAAGCACTCGCATATCAAAGCGAGTTTCCCCATAGAAGTCAATGGAAAAGAAAATAATTTGTTCCGCATTGACTTCTATGGCATGCAATACCGCATGTGGCAAGAGGTGGGGGGGCGCCGGAGAGCCTCGGAAACACTCGGAAAGGCCAGGGGACAGCTCGGCTGAGCTCGGAAAGGCTCGGGAACTGAGTATTTCCAAGTTTTTCCGAACGGCTCCGATCAGCTCCGGCGCCCCCCTCCCACCTCAGGCCAAATGCAGTACTGCACACTGCTGTGGCTTGAATCCTGCTCGTTTTGTGAGACAACACTCGCAATCCGAGTAAGGATTTTTTTTAAAACAGTGCTTGTATTGCGAAACGCTCGTTAACCGCATTACTCGCAATCTGAGGTTTCACTGTATATGTATCCACCGTGTTCACAAACATAGGTAATATCTCTTTAAATCTACAATACACCACGTGCAATTTGTTTGAAAAAAAGTCCTTTTTATATTCAAAATAAATATTATTTTGAATATATTATTTTGAATATAAAAATGACTTGTAGTGATTTATAACACATTTTTACACATTGTAGGTGGGTTTTTGTGTTCATTAGCACTGAGTTTTTTGTTTTTTAATTATAAAATGATTAGGTTTTTTTTTTGTTTTTTTTTAAGAGTATGTATAGTCAAATTTATTTTTTTGTCCTTTTTTGGATAGATTAGAAAAGATTTAAACCCATGCCAGTTTATTTTTTTTGTTGTCTGTTTACCATAGGTAAATTTTCCCTCAACTTCCCATCCTAGAGACGCAACAGGAAGTTATAGGACATCTCCCAAAGTGAAGGGAATTCCCCTCTTTGACAGTTGTATCTGGAACAGGTGTCCCCTTTGGAAGATTTCCCTTCACCTATTGTTCTAGGGACAACTCTAAAATGTGGTGTTCTCCTTCACTTTCTTTCTTTAAGAATATGGTCACCACTACAAATCGAGGGTGAATCCCTCCAATAGGGACACAGACGGCAAGAAAACCACAGAGGGACTAACCCTGGCCACAGATGGATCAAATCTCCGCTGGTTCTGCAGGGACTGGCCGAGATTCGATCCATTTATGGGCAGGCTGGGTTGTACTGAAGTTGATACATCGAGCAATGCAGTACAACCAGCAGAGATGAGGGTTGGATATGCACACCGATATGCATAAGATCCAACGGTTTATTAAAAAGTACGAGAAATGTGCATACAATCAAAAAACAGGGTGAAGAGCTAGTGTTGACGTGTTACACGCCAACGGGCACTTAATCAGAACACATTACGCACTCTGCCATTTAAATACTTTGTCAAACAATCTGTCCAGTTGCAACTAATCTGTGTGTATCCTCTGACAACCAGACTCAGACTTCAGTACAACCAGCCTGTCTGATTTTTTGCAAGCGATTACTGCCGGTGGCCATAGTTGCGCTAAGTGATCATTGTGTTCTACAGGCAGGGAAGGCTCTCCGCTGGCAGAACACAATAGCGCTGCAGGAGGGATTTCACTGACTGTGTTGATGGGGCAATCCAATAATTGTATTTCCTGCAATCCATGGCTGTAGGAAAGAAAATTGCATCATTCATGGCTTGCTTAACCCTTTCCCATTTTTAAAGAAATGTCTAGAGATACAATTTAATTCATATCCAAATCTTAATATCTGCCTCTTGTTAGCTTTTGCACAGCAGCATTCAGTCTGACAGAGGGAGGATCAGTCTCCTGCTGATAGTCTGCTGCTGCTTCTTTATTGTCCAATCACATACTGGGGGCAAGGAGGTGACCAAGGTTTTTTCATAAATGCAGTACAAAAAGTAAGATCATCAACCTGGCAAAGCTGTGTAAATGTCAGAATAGTCATATCCAAATAAAGCCATGCTTCTCACACCACACCCTTGCACACAGCACCACTAACTGACTCCTTATAACTAACACAGATTACTCATATAGCACTCATGTGAGAATATATACAATAGGAGCAGTGGTGGAACTACCAGGGTCTCACTTGCGACCGTGCCCTGGAGTTCCGCCACTATGGGGGGCCCAGGGCCAGAGCCAGCGTAGAGTAGACATGTATGTGGAATCCTGGAGCCCAATG
This sequence comes from Rana muscosa, assembly GCA_029206835.1. Lineage (NCBI taxonomy): Eukaryota > Metazoa > Chordata > Amphibia > Anura > Ranidae > Rana > Rana muscosa. The sequence continues at coordinate 185,632,266 of CM055126.1, read as the reverse complement.
TCAGAACAAGTTCCAGCACACAGCTTCTTTAACTAGCCTGACAGGGGCTCTCTATTGTTGGGCACCTAGGACACCAACCCTGCATCTCTTGCAGGGTGCCCGGGGCCTCACACATGGTGGTCGCCCTCTCTGTGCAGCCGGCATCTCTCCCCATTGACTGCCTGCACACATAACAGCTGAGCTTGCAGAACAGGGAAAAGTGTGTGGGGGGGAGCAGGCAACGATGTACACCTGGAGGAGTGATAGGAGGGTGGTTAGAGGATATATATTGGGAAGAGCTACTTTTGGAGGGGAGAGGACTTCTGCTGGGGGAGCCAGATTTGAAATCCCCCCTCACGGCAGGTTGACTCAGGCATTTCAGGGCCGGTGCTGGGGGCAACCAAAAGGTGTGTGCATCCACCCGGTCATAGTCATGAGAATGCGTTTCAAGCGTGGCCCTTTATCAATTCACTTTAATTTGATAAAGGGCCACGCCCAAAACGAATTGTCATGACTACAACCTGCTGACAGCCTTCCATCTGCTCTACTATTGCATCTACGTTCCATCCCACGCCTCGCTGTGGTGGGTCGGTTTGACATCTCTCCATGTTGGTGACGTCTCATCCGGCACTCTGCACGACTACAGCAGCTGCACCATCTGGCGGTTTGGAGTCCTCTGCCCAGTACATTGGGGGCCTCTCTACATCATTGACCCTTACGGGTTCAACCAGTCATCTCTTCCATTGGGTGGATGCCCATGCAACATCTGGTGCCTACACACCTTTTGGCCGCCCCAGCACCGGCCCTGATATGCCTGAGTCCGCCTGCTGAGGTTTGGGTAAGATCGAGGTTCATAATCAAGCATGATGTTTTACATTGATTGTCTGTCAGCCATATTTTAACCCTTTCCATTCTTGGAATCCTTTGACTTCACAATAAATCTTTTAATCACAAACTGTGACATAAACATTTTTATGACTTTTCCAAGGTATGCCTCAAGTCTTTTGTAGCCATCATCCCCCCCAGCGCTGGATTAAGAGGAATCATTTGTTGTTTGTTCGCTAGCTATACAGTGCCCATCAAAGTAGACTGATCTGAGTCAGATTTGTTTTCCTACTACAGGGATGCTTTTTTTCTTCCAAATGGGGATTTTAAAAAAAAAATTTAATCTTTCAATTTTTATTAGTTTCTCAGATATATTACAAATGCTTCTTGGTACATTTACATATAGATACAGAAAGGAAAAATACATATAAACAGGATAAATAAACAAAGGTGTTCTAAAACCAATCTACAATTAAACATTGTCAATGAGTTACAATACAATGGTAAGAACTACATACCCCATCGACCCCATTGGGACCATATTGTCAATAGGGAATGTTCCTAAACTAAAAAGGGAGGGGGGGGGGGAGCCAAAGGAAAGGCATATGGAAGTCACTTTATAATTCAACATGTAAAGAGAGGAGACTCAATGGTTAATAAAGTCCTTCAGATATTTTGAAGCTTTAGGATGTACCGACTAGGCTTGCCAAATCCTTTTAAATTTTGCAATGTTAAAGTTTTTGTATGCCAACATTAGTTCATAGTGGGCCACTTAATACCACATCAGATAGATTGGGAGCAGTATTGGATTTCCACAGTTTAGCTATGGTGAGCCTTGCTGCTATAAATATATTGGCCACATGAGTTCTGTCATTTATTCAGTATATATCAAGGTTTAAACCTAGTAGAGCTGTTGTAGGGTTAAGAGGAATTAGGTTACCCATAAGGGATGCAATAAAATAAGATACAGCCCTCCAGAAGCTGGAGAGTTTTTTGCAGTTCCAAAGTGTATGATATATAATGTTCCTATTTGATCATCGCATCTCCAACAGATAGCAGAGGAGGAAGAAGGCACGATTTTAGAAAGTTTATAGGGTGTCAAATACAAACGGTTAGGTATTTTTTGTGAATTCTCCCAGTGTTCCATACAAGATATAGCAGATTGTTTTATTTTAATGGCTGTATGCCAGGGCTCCCATTAGAAGGTTTGGAAGAGATCTTTTTCCCATTTGAGCATATTAATACTCTTTATATCAATGGGAAATAAAGCAAGGGATTTCAAAATTTTAACCGCAGACACTTGTAAGCAAAAAATGTACTTAAAGCGGAGTTCCACCCAAAAATGGAACTTCCGTTTTTCGGCATTCCTCCCCCCCTCCGGTGTCACCTTTCAGGGGGGAGCAGATACCTGTCTAATGCAGGTATTTGCACCCACTTCCGGGCATAGATCGCCGCTGGCTCTGCGGTGATCTACGCCATGTCTGGCCCCTCCTCCATTACCCCGCTGTCTTCTGGGAGACACGCAGGTCCCAGAAGACAGCAGGGACCAGTGGGATCGTGCAGCGCGACTCACGCATGCGCAGTAGGGTACCAGGCTGTGAAGGCTTCACTTCCTAAATTTCCCTTACTTAAGATGGTGGCACCTCCACCCAAGAGCCGAGGGACAGATCGGCTTCGGGTGCCGACATTGCGGGCGCCCTGGACAGGTAAGTGTCCATATTTTAAAAGTCAGCAGGTGCAGTATTTGTAGCTTCTGACTTTAAAAAAAATTATTTTTTGGGCAGAACTCCGCTTTAAAGTACAACTAAATTCAAAACTTTTTTTAGGTTTGGATAGAGTGGGGAGGGTTTCGGACATCTGTCAGGTTTTTATTGCTGTCTGTGCCCTCCTTTGGGAGGTTCACCCTCTCTATTTGCCCTGTTTACCATGATCACAATTGAAAGAAATTACCAAAAAATTTCAGGTTGTCCCCAGAACAGAAATAGATGTGAAACCTTCCTATGGGGGCACTAGTTCTGGTGACAACCAGGGATTATCTCACCTTGAAGGGATTTTCTATCACTTCCTGTTTCAGTGGCACACATTGCAACCCCCCCAAAAAAAATGTTTTGCCTTTAGTTCTACATTATAAATCTGATTCCGTCACACTTATACGTGTCAAGACAAAATAAATACACAGGATAAATAATAAAAACAATACTTTATTGTACTGCATATTGATATATTCTTGAAATAATATCTGACAGTGAATAATACAGTATATACTTATACAAGAATGCTGACACCATCCCCAAAGCTTTTATATACATTATAATTTGTTTAAAGAGCTCAGATATACAACAGTTGAGACAGCTCAAACTCCATTTTACAAATATATTATATTCTCAGTTAAAGATCAGAATTTAACCCCACACAGGAAAAGAACACGGGACATTCACGGTATACCTGTGTGTTAAAGGGAGCAGCAACATAAATCATTACATTCATACACACACTTGTAATATATTGACCTTGCTAAAAGTTTCAGTGAATTGTTACGGCTCCTCCTCCTCCTTGCAGATAAACCCTTTTTATTGCCTGAAACAATACGCTTTTGGAAGACTTTTTTTTTCCTTCACAGTCTTGTATTATTGGGATAGTCAGTGCAAAGGTGGTGGAGATAACCTATTCAAGTCTAATTGAGCTTTCAGTTTAAATTGGCCTATAACATTCCACTGCAAAGTCTTATGCCTCGTACACACGGCCGAGAATCTCGTCAAGAAAAAACTTGTCGTTTTTCTTGACGAGATTCTTGGACAAGAAACTTGTCCCGGCCGAGTGTCCGCGCGCTCAATTCAAAGAACCCGCGGTTCTTTGAATGGAGCGAACGCGGTGACGTCATCGACTACGACGAGCGTGCACTTGTCACATTCGATGCCGTCGCCGCCATCTTGCTACACCCTACCTATGCCTAGGAAGCTACCGCGCATGCGTCAAAGTCATTTCGAGCATGCGCGGGTTTCCACGGCGACAGGGAAGTGTACACAGACACACTTTTCTCGTCGAGAAACATGCTGACGAGAATCTCGACGAGAAAATAGAGAGCAGGTTCTCTATTTTTCTCATCGAGATTCTTGCCAGTTTTCTTGACGAGAAAACTGAAAGCCGCGTGCACACGACTGATTTACTCAGCAAGAAAGCTCTGCCAGCAAGTTTCTTGCTGTTTCTTGCCGAGAAACTCGGTCGTGTGTACGAGGCTTTACAGTTAATTTTCTTTAGAAAGAAGCCACATCCTGAATAGAAAAGCCTGTCCCCTGCCAGCATATTGCTTGCCACCTGTCTGGATGCAGTGATCTTTCTGCTCTATGACACACCCATTGCGGAGTCAGTGCTGGAGTTCTCCAATCAGCAAGGCTCAAACTCCATACTGATTGGAGAGCTTGAGCTCTGACTCAGCAGGGGAGGAGCATCAAACCTGTGCAGAGAGACTTTCTCTATAGCTTTCTTTAAGGGGAAAGGCTTTTCTTATCAAGATGTGGCTGCTTTCTAAGGAAAACAAACTGTGAGGCCTTGTACACACGACCGGTTTTCTCGGCAAGAAACAACAAGAAAACTGTTTAGAGAGCTTTCTTGCCGAGAAAACCGTTCGTGTGTATGGTTTCTCGTCGAGAAAACTGCCGTGAATCTCGACGAGAAAAAAAGAAAACCTGCTTTCTTTTTTCCCGTCGGGAGTCTCAGTTTTCTCGTCGTGATTCTCGTCAGACCGTTCGTGTGTATGCTTTTCCAAGTCTTCAAAAACCGTGCATGGTCAGAATCAAGTATGAGACGGGAGCGCTCCTTCTTGTAAAACTAGCGTTCGTAATGGAGATAGCACATTCGTCACGCTGTAACGAACTGAAAGCACGAAGACTGAAGGGCGCGAATTGTCTCTCACTAAACTTTTACTAACACGAGATTAGCAAAAGCAGCCCAAGGGGTGGCGCCATGAGAATGGAACTTCCCCTTTATACTGCCGTTGTACGTCACCGTGCTTTAGACCGACGAGATTTTGGATTGACAGTGTGTATGCAAGGAAAGCTTGACAAGAATCTCGTCAAGCTTGACAAGAAACCCGTAGAGAAAAACAAAGTTTTTTTTGCGACGAGATTCTCGGCCGTGTGTACGAGGCTTAAGACTTTGCAAATCTTTTGCTTTGGTGCACATGGAATGTGTTTAGATGTATTTAGCTCATGGCAACCGCAGATGCCTATTTTTATTTTATTACCTACAAAAAAAGTCTGTGCTAGCTTTCCTCAGTTTTAATCCACATTTGTTTACAGTACCTAGTACACTGAGTACCCGCAATGTGACTAGTACACTAGGTACCCGTACTGCAGGGCACCACAATGCACATGCTATGCGTTGTGCATCATGTAAAATCTGACTAGCAGCTTACACTTTTTTCTATCCACTCTGGTGCATTAGCAGCCTGTTCTAAATGAATGCACTGCCTTATCACAACACATGTTAACACAGAAAACACCACACATTAATGTGCATGGGGGAATGCAACACATCAGACTGGCATAGTGTAGTGTTGACGATGCTACCCAAAACTAGTATCAGTTTCAATTCAAAGTTAAGGCCTACATTCAGACAATTTTTTATTTTTTTTTGGATTGAGTGGGGAAGAGTTAAAATTTCTGCCACATTTTTACTTCTGTCTGTGACCCCATTGGGGAGATTTTTCCTTACTTCCTGTCCCTGTGACATCCATACCAGAAATGGAGTTGGGAGGATTGGTTGTCATCAGGAGAGGAAAGACATGGGCAGCAATAAAAACATTATGAGAAAATTTAACCTGTCCCCAATCTATTAAATACATGTTTGTATTTTGTGTGTTTCCCCATTGGAGAGATTTTCCATGATATGATAGTAATGATATTCAAAGCAGTGCGGTATCCCATAATAAGTTCCAAATTATTTTTGATGAGCTACAATGGTTTACTGTACTTGACACATTCCTGTTTATAGAAAGCTTAAATGTACGTGTGTTTTCATCAAAATGCCACTACCAGACTTCAAATAATGCCTTATAAATGTTTCTTTGCAATGCAGTTAGATTTCTGTTTTTTGTTCAGCAGACAATGCTCCCTCCTGGGATTTGTATTCATGTATAGAGACAAAGTAGATCAGCAAAGTCAATGGAAAATTCCAGACAGTGTAAAGGCTTCCATAATATTGAATATGTACAATTTGTATTACAGTAAACTATAATCGTGCCCGCATCCTGGACGTTATTTACAGCAGGCTTCCTCAACAATGATATTGTTTCTAAGTATTGTGTGATTAATGGTTATGATGGAAGATATTGCATTGTGTGTGATGGTACTTGGAACATACCTGTTTACAGAAGTATAATCTGAAATTAATTTAACTTTTCCACGGTCCGTATAGATATATGTAGCAGCATGGCAGTGGGCTTTAACGCCATGTGGCCAGAAATATGCATACAGCCGGCGTCGCACTGTAATTGTGCTGTCACTGTCAGCTGTCGGTCGCCGTTTACAATTGGGATTGATACGATGAGCTCCAAGACACGTGATTACTGTGACAACTGATCACAGTGATCACATGATCAGGAGGGCCACGTAACACCACGTAACGTCACACTTAAAGGGCTAGCTGATGGGTTCATTTTGCGGAACAAGTCCAACATTTATGGAAAAGTGCATTGCAGGGACTATAAAGGTATTTGGAGAAGCGATTCACAATAAAGTGATACCATATGTATTAATTAATGTTGTTTCTCCTTTCACTATCACCTCCTACTTAAAGTAATCTTAAGATATAGATATTATGATTTTATGGTATAATCTCTTTAAATCGACCAACAACCATGGGATACAAAGGGTCTATCTGGATACATATTAAATGGATTGGTTAGGTAAACCTTCATATTACATAGTTTTGGTAACTATAACAGAGCTTGTACTTAAATTGTAGAATCAGATTGTAAATTGTATAAACAGCTTCAGGAACTTGATAAAGAAAACCAATAAAATGAAGATGGTACCCTATTTTATAGGGAAGACTGACCCCAGCCAATACGTTTTGGTAAAAAGCATTGAACGATAAGTTTTGGCAGTGGTTCTCAACTCCTGTCCTCAGGACCCACTGATAGGTAATACTATTAAGTATTACCGAGCAGAAAATTATATCACCTGTGATGTATTTCACTTATCTTGCAAACCTGGCCTGTTAGTGGGTCCTGAGGACAAGAGTTGAGAACCACTGTGTTATGGCATATAACTACGGGGTGGCTGAATTGCACATGGCTGACATCTGGAGCTGTAACCACACATATAAATGTTGCAGCTTAGAGTTATGTCACAGCTAGATGAGATCCCTTTTGCATCCATTAGTGAGTACTTTCTTCAGGCAGCGTTGCCATGGCGGTGCACAGCTGGTCCGTGGGCACTCTCTCCATATAAAGGAATTGCTCACTTAGGCGTGAAGTAGCAAGGTGGCAGGGTAGCAAGGTGAGTGGCTCAGCCTCCATGGCTCTGGAGTTTAACACCCCCAGTGGTAAGTCTCCATCCCAGATGACGAATGCTGTCAGCACATTGTCCGGATCCAGTTGACGAAATGTGCCAACTCACCAATGTCTCCTTAGACTCATAACCTTAATGATGAGAATAGGCTGAGTGCTGTGTAGCTGCACCGAGTACTCAGGAATGCCATTTTGTTTAACTCCTCCAGACTGTAAACACTTTTCTAACCAGTCACAATTATTTTTTAAATAATCTTGGAAACACCTCCAGCTGTTCTTACTTCATCCACCCTGTATTTATGTAGATATTTTTCAGCAACCTATCAAATAGCAGCTGAGAAAGCAAAGGTATTCTGTAATACATAACAACCAATCAGAATAATGCTACCTTCAAGTTAGTTTAATTCTAACTATTGATTGCTGATTTCTGATTGGTTGCTGTGCAGTGCTGAACATTATTGCTGTTGTCTGTATTATTTTCTAACTTTTCACCAATTTCAGATGTGGCCAAAGTCAATCATCCTTATATAATAGGGAAGCATTAGTTTAAGCAATAAGTTAGACGGTGCTCCCAACTGATCAAAACAATTAGCACATCAGACCATAGTGATAAATAAAAGTTTTCTTTAGTGTGGATTGATCCTTTAAAACAAGGGTCTCCCAACTACGGCCAGCTATGAGATTTTATCTGGCCCGCAGCTTGGGTCAGTGATGTAAGAGGGACTCTAATTGGGACCCTGATGTAAGAAGGGACTCTGATGGGGACCCTGATTTAAGAGGAGACTGTGATGGGGATCTGGATGTAAGAGGAGAATATGATGGGGACCCTGATTTAAGAGGAGACTCTGATGGGGATCTGGATGTAAGAGGAGAATATGATGGGGAACCTGAAGAAAGGGGGGAATCTGATGGGGACCTGGACGGAAGGGGGAATCTGATGGGGACCCTGACTAAGGGGGACTCTAATGTGGACCCTGATGTAAGGAGGACACCGATGGGGATTTTGTTCAGCCTGCGATTATTGGTAAAATATACAATGCGACCCTCATATTGACAATCTTATATACCCCTGGTTTAAAACATAATAAATCCTGCAGTTATATAACTCTCTAAAGGTAAAGAGAACTGAAATGTCTATTAAGCTACAGGTGCATAAATGGGGTTGCCCATAACATGCGAGTTCATCAGTTGGACATCTGTCTTACAATTTATAAGAAATCTGTACAAAGAGAATAGCAGGGCTGCTATGGCTGACCTGCTAAAAATGCTAGTTGCCTGGCTGCCTCAAGTCAAGGATAGCAACAAGGAGTCACCAGAACTTCTGATCTGCATATATCTTGTAGGTTAGTGACCCAGAAGGTACTAAAGCCTTTTTGATCAGCAAAACAGACAGAAAACTAGCATTTTTATCAGAAGAGTTGAGCAAAGGCAGCTTATGTCTATGCTTAGGTTTCCTTTAAAGGGACTTTTTCACAATGCAAGACACTTGTGTGAAAAGGGTCAAATACAAGTAGCTATTACCAGGCCCATGTGTCATATTCTAATCTTGGGACAGTGAGTCTGTAAACCAGTTAAACTTCATGGCCTAAGCATACAGGATACAAGTCAGAATAATAGCTTCCATCGGTGCCTGGTCACATGAGTGTTTTGCTGTGCGATGGATTCTGTTCCACATCATGTATTTTTCATGTGACTGGTAGAATAAAAAAAGACAGCTTTTTAACCTGGCTGCAAGGAAGGGGGAGCTTGACTAGGGATAAACACTTCTGATAGTTTATTAACACCATTTAGTACAATTGTACACCAAAGCTAACTTATGGACAATCCGTGTTGGAATGCCTTCTATCTGGATTAGTCAGGATTTAGCAAAGTATCATTTGCAATAGAAGCAAAACAATAGTTTAAAAAAACGACATTACTCTAGATACTTTTGTGCATTAGTACCCCTTTTGCGTTTATAGAGAGAAGCTCTGCACACTTAGGGTTTTAGACCAATAAGTAGCATATAGGTTTAAATTTATTTAGGACTTTATATGTAGTGGATGAAAATGATAATACCTGTCCTTAAGATATGTTTGTTATTTTATTGTAGCTTAAAACCAAGTTTCCAACTTTTGGAATCCCTGGCTTAGATTTAAATAGAGTGGGGATGAAGTCCCCATCAGCTTTTTGTTGCTGAAGTGTTGAAAATGGCTTGCACACCAGGAGCCCAGCCTAAATCTTTTACTGAAGTCACATGCAATACAACGTTACATTCTACTAATGATTCAGGGACATGCTTGTCCTGCTTTTTAAGGTGACAGACATGGGTGCAATCCCATACACCGAGTGTGAGTTTTAATCTTTTCTTTTTCCATTGTCCATGTCTGTTACCTTGAGAAAAGAGACCTACATGTCCCTGAATCATAGGTGTAATGTAATTGCATTGTATGTGACTGAAGTTTGGCTTCCAGTGTGCTGGCCATTATCTACATTTCAAATTGTCAATGGTACCACTGTAGGCCTTGCACCCACTTTAGAGACAATAAAAGCTAAAGGTTCAGGGATGATTAATATATACTAGATTTGCTGTCTGTGCCCTCATCGGGAACATTTATATTGGTCCTGGCAACCATTGTTATCGGGTTAGAAAGTGGTGAGCTATCAATTATTTTTTAAGGCTCCATGCACACTGGCATAAAAAACTTTGCTTTTACAGGCGTTTTGTGTTCTGCCTGTAGAAGCAACTCAATGTTATCCTATGTGTCCATGCACCTTAGGACGTTAAGAGGCATATTTTGAGAACAATGTTTGGAGGTAGGAAAAAAAAACCTTCTCATTCGCATTTCTGATTAGAGCTCACTGGCAGAAAAAACGTAAAACTCTCCTAAACTCGTCTAAACTTGAAAAAAATAAATGCTCTATATGGACGTTTTTTACTCCAAAGAGAACAGACGTTTTTTAAAGCCCAGTGTGCATGGAGCCTAACTGTTAATGAAACAGGAAAAGTAGGGAAATTTTAATTTGGGATATTTGTTTGAGTAACAAGGGTCTAAGAAGCGATTACCCATCAATTCTGAGAAAAATTGTCTAACTTCTTTTAGTGAAAAAAAACAATAAAACTTAACAGGTTTCCTACTCCAAAATTTAAAGTTTTGGCTTCACATGTACTTTAAAATGACAATTCCAGCCAAACTTTGCATTTTGCATCTAGTTTTGGGCAATTCCTTGTCACCATTGCCTTATAGTCTTTCACTAGCAACCTTTTCCTGAAATACTATCCGCTTGGATGTCTCTGACTTAAATGCTTTGAGTAACTGACCCATGAATTGGCATGCAGAAAGTGAAGTCACATTGGAGTCTAATCTTCTTGTTGCAGGTCAGTTACGTAATAATTACTGAAGCCAATAGATCATTATAACAGTCAGGCAGCTGGTATTTCCAAAAAGAAAGGTCAGCAATTTCCATCATTTTTCTTTCACTACAGGTTTTTATTTGAAGTATCAGAGTTTTGAGTGATTTCAATGTATTTTTCATTATAAAAAAAAATTGTCTCAAAGAGTTAATCTGACTTTGCGCATGCTTGTTCAGGATTAAACCGGTGTTCTTGCCTGAGTTTACTCATGTTATTCTTATTGATCTCACACAGCCTCACTCTGTGAATAAAATAATGTCCTTTTGGGAGAATGTTAAATTTCACTTATTTGGTTGATTTAGTCTCACTTCCACCAAGGTCTGTTTCGTTTATCTTAAAGTCTTCAGGTTCTGCCAGAGATGCCTGTGCACCTTGCTCCACAGAGGAAGTTTGTGCTTCTATATTTTCTGGTTCAGTTATAGTAGAAGAAGCTTCAGGTCTTTGCTCTGTTTCTTTGTCTTCTGGTTTTTGTTTCTCAGTAGAAGAAAACCCTAGTTTTGGAAATTTATACCAAGGAACCTTTTCTTTGCTTGATATTGCTGATGATGATTCTTTTTCAGGTTGAGAAGTTTCAGTCTTTTGTTCTCCTTGTTCAGTTTTCTTGATTTCATTCTCATCTAATGAAGGAGAGAAGCCAATGTTCGGAATCCAGAACTTAAATTTGCTTGGTGATTTTTGTTTTATGCTCATTTGCCCTTCCTGATTTTTTGAAGATAAATGTTCAGTTGTTTCAGGATGTGCAATCACTGCATCTTTAGGATGTATGGGGAAACTAAGGGCAGCTGTTTGTGTTGGAGATGTCATCTCAATGGTAAATGTCTTCAACTTTTCTACATGGACTCCAGGAGACACTGTCAGGTCACTTTTATTGAGCTCATCTTTGGATTCATCTAACCTGCTTTCATGGGATTGAAAAGCTTCTGTATTCATTTCCTCAGAAAGCCCTGGCTTACTTTCACAATGGTCTTCAGAAATCTGGTATTCTATGTCTTTTGTGGTTATACTAGTGCTGACCTCAGGTAATTTGACTTTGAAAAGTGAAAATCCATATGCTGCCATTTCAGAAGTAGAAGTCTCATATTCTTTAACGATTCCTGAAGAAAAAGATGAAGACTTAACAGTTTCACTTTTTGACTTGATATCATCTGGGGACACGTTGTCATATTCACTTTTAATATCTCCCGAACTACTATCTGAAAACAGCTCTATGTCTTTCTTACCCACTGCTTCCTCTGCTGCTTCTGGAGAGGGAGCACCAAATCGAATGTAGTTGATGTGGGAGAGTTTGACTGTCTTGTGTCTTTCTTCAGTTTGACTTTTACTTATAGAGGCACTGGAGTCTGCAGAAGCTGGTTCTGTATGTATTATAGTTTTGATTACTTTCTCCTGCTCTTTAGGAGAAGCTGATTCCAATGTGCTAACATGTTGAGGTTCTACATTCTCACTGGTCTTTTCTTTTTCACATGCTGTAGCCTCTTCTTGATGTGAGCTTATTTGATCTGTTTGATCTCTCTCTTCATCCGCTATATCACTTGATTGCAATGCTTCAGGTATGTCCTGGACTGATTGATTTGCTACACAAATAATGTCCACAGCTGGCAATTCATCTTTACTGCTTAGGTCATACTCTGGAAGATCCAGCCCAGGCCCATCATGCTGATTTGTAATATCAAAAGATTCTTTTTCACGGGGAGCAGAAAGCGTTAAAACAGGCATCTTTACTTTTGTAAAAGATAACTTAATTGCTTTTCTTGTTGGTTTGATTTTGGATCCGGTAATGTCTTGTTGTGAGGAAATGGAAATGTCTTTTAGCTCCTCAGAAACAAATTCTGGATTCTCAGCCTCAGGTATGTGCCCACTCATGTCTATAGCTTTGGTTTTTTTAAGTGGTGTTTTGTATGTTTTGCTGATGGTATCCTCATCTTTCATTTCTTCTGTGTGTTCCTCCTCTTGAAAGCCTTGGGATAAAGCTCCTGTCTCAGAGGTGACATCTTGAGGAACAATAGCAGAAATCACTGGTGTTTTTAAATAAGGAAACTCAATCTTGACCTGTTCAGCTGATTCATGAGTTATTTTCACATGTATCTCACTTCTTTCTAATTTCTGAACTCCAGCTGATCCAGGAGAGACCATGCTGGTATCATCCTGTGCCTCAAATGCACCATCTTTGTGTGTAGTAACTTGGGAAACATCGTCATCCAAAGATTCAGCCAGCACGCGGGTACTATCTGTAGAAACTTTTATAGGTTTGGACAGTTCCAATTCAGGAAGCTTTATCTTTGCACGTTCTCCTTTTGCGCTAATTAGACCGGTCTTTACATTTGCACCTTCTATGCTACTTGCAGTTATGTCCTCTGATTTTCCAACATCTTTATTTTTTTCAATTATAGTAGATAACTGCTCTTGTGAGGCTACTTTGTCAGTGTCTGGCAAATCTATACTCATTGATCCACTAATTTTTTCTTTCTTTCCTCTTAAACTAAGAGATGGAAGTTTAAATGATGGCAGCTTGAAAGGACTTCTAGGTTTTTCTTCAACGGGTGACTGTTTGTCATTTTCTGCCTTTGGTGGATGACTCTCAGCATCATCTTGATCTACACTATCAGCTTTCTCATATGTGCTCCTACCAGATTCTAGAGAAGTATCCAATTTTTTTTCAGTTTTACCAAAAATATTCATCTTAAAACTTGGCATCTGAAATTTCCATCCTGAAGATTCCGAATCTTCACCAACAGTTTTAATCATGTCTTCTTCTGTTGACAGCTTTCTTTGTACATTTTCTTCAACTGTGAAGTAATCCAATGTAGCTTGTAAAGCCTCATCATCTCCGATGTGAATGCTTTCTCCCATAACAGCAACACTGAGCTTTGGGGTAGAAAATTGAGGGAAATGTATTCTGGTTGATTCAGTAACTGGAGACTGTGCTATAATATTGGCATTTATGCTATCATCCTGTTTTGATTCAGTACACTCAAAAAGAGCTGTTGTATCAGGGAGACCACTAAAACTTGTAACATCTAAATCTCCTTCACTTTTATCTGCAGACAGAACTTGGTCAGTGATACGTGGAGACAGTTCATGAATACTATCTGTGAAGAGCTTTGTTTTAGTGATAGAGTTGTCAAAGGGATAATGAGATACTTGAAACTCTGGAGATACTTTTTCTGGATATTCATATTCTTCATCACTCCATTTAAGCTGCTGTACTTTTAAATTGATGCTATCTATAGTTTTCATTATATCTTTGTTTAGCTGGAGCTCAATGTTTGCATCTTGCTTGGTTTCTTTGGCATCTGACACCATTGTCTTGTGCAAAGTGAAGGCATCAGTTGTCCTTTCTTCTTCTTTGGACAGGTTAAAATTAACAGCGCCAGAACTCCTGTGTATTTTGTCTGTGAAACTGTTGTCAGCAGTTGGGCTATCTTCATCTGTAATTGAAATACTTTCTTGGAGAACGGTAACACCAAACCCTGGAAGTGACAACTGAGGAAAGATTATTCTTCTTCGTCTCTCTAAAATGGACAAATCAGAAGCTTGCTGGTCAGCAGTGGTTTCCTGATGACTAGGTGTTATATCAGTAGAATAAAACTTTACCTTTCCTTCTCTTAAGGATTTTAACTTACGAACTGAAACAAGATGCTTTTCAGGAAGTTGCATCTCATTACCTTTAGTATCTTCACTAGTTATATTAATACTTTCTGCAATAACACTAACACTTAATTTGTCAATTGGACTCTTTGCAGTTTTAGTTTTAAAAAATATTTTTGCACCTTGAGAAAGGGTTGATTCTTCTTCATTGTCCTTTTTCTCTGTAGAATCAATATCCAATACACTTTCCTGTGATTTAATCTTGAGTTTTGGGTCTGCTACAATTTCATTAGCTTCTAACTTTGCTATTATGTTTACTGGTGTATGGTCTAGGCTTTTCTCTTGGTCCTCTACCAGTACTCTTTCCACTCTAGTTTCAGTGTTGTAAACACTATCTTCTGACATTATTGACTCGGTTATTTCAGTTGTATCAGTTTTAGATGTTGTAGGCTCTGTGGCCACCTCTGTTTTAGGTATCGTAATGTCTGCTTTTGGAGAGATTCCTTTAAATGCATCTTCTGTTTCTGCTTCAAGAGATTTAACTTGTCCCTCATACACTGAAATCTGTACTTTTCTATCTACCGTATCTACATTTTCTGTAAGATCTTCTTTATCTGCTTCATATGCTGTTAATTCTGTTTTCACTGCTGAAATTTCATCCGTGAATATCTGAAGTGCTGTCTCAGCAACAGTTTTTGAGGCTGCTTCTCTGGGCTTTTTCACAGAAGATTCGGTTGTAACATCTGTGGGGCTAGAGGTAGACATTTTCAATCTGAGTAACACATCCTCATGCTCTGCCACTGTAGATGTCACTTTGGTAAGGACAGGCGAGACCTCTTTTACAGCTTCTGCTTTTTTCACACTTTCTTCAGGTTTAACTGATACTTCAACCATCATAGTTTCACTTTCTGGTGTTTGGTGAGAACCTTCCTTTACTTCACCTTCCTCCACTACAGTCTTAATTTCAGGGGTGGTTGGCTGGAGCTCCAGCATAGTAGGAATGGCTTCTACACCAGTGGTCTGTACAGTTGTGATGGTTTTCTCAACTTTTGTGATTTTTTTCTTGGGCTTTTGGACTTTACCTCTTACTTTTACACTTTCTTTAGGTGATTTTTCATCTACATCAACTACCTCTGTGTGAATTTCATGTACTGTAATTTTCAGTTCCTTATCCATGTCATGCTCCTTAGATATTGGTGACTCTACAGAAGCCTCTAACTCTTCCACTTCAATGTGTACTTCTTCCACAACTACTCCTGCTATCTCAGTTTCGTCTGCCTCAGTTGAGGGTACGTCAAATGTAGATTTCAAGAAAATGGGCTGTGCCTCTTCTCTGTCCTCTGCTGTAAGAATGTCTGTGACTAACTCACACTTGTCAATGTCAGCTGTGACAGAGATAGTTTTGGGAACAATACTGTCACTTTCTTTTGCTTTACTTAGCACTGGAACCTGGAATGGTAGTTGCAAATCTTTGTAAGCGCTTTCCACTTCCTCTTGTCTTTTCTCTTGGCCCTTTACCGGTATGCTCTCCACTCTAGTTTCAGTGATGTAAACACATTCTTCTGACTTTGTTATTGACTCCACTATTTCACTTGTATCAAACTTACTTGATGTAGCTTCTATGACCACCTCTGTCTCAGCTGTTATCTTACTTTTAGTATCAGAAGAAATTTGTTTGGATGAACCTTCCGCTTTTGCATTAGATGTGCCGAATAATGAAAGTTCTCCCTCAGACACTGACATCTCTGATGTTGTATCTGTCATATCTACAGTATCTTTGTGTTTTTCTTTATCTGCTTCGTATGCTGTTATTTGTGTTTTTACCATTGAAATTTCTTCTGTGGACTTCTGAAGTGCTGTCTCAGCAACAGTTTGTGGAGCTGCTTCTCTGGGCTCATCAACAGAAGATTCTGTTGTAACTTCTGTGGCACTAAACAGTGGCATTTTGAATGTTGGCAACTTCCATCCAAAAGACATTTCCTCCTCCTCAGGCAGTATAAATGTCACTTTGGTAAGGACTGACGAGACCTCTTCTACCGTCTCTGCTTTTTTGCCACTTGTTTCTGTTTCAACTGCTACATCTGTCGTGATGGTTCCACTTTCTGGTGTGCTGACTTTTACTTGCTCTTCATAAATGGTCACTGTGATTTGGGCTTGTGGAGAAACTACCTTTACTTCACCCTCTTCCACTACAGTCTTAATTTCAGGTGTGGTTAAATGGAGCTCTAGTGTAGGAGAAATATATTCTACACCATTGGTCTGAGCAGTTGTGATGGTTTTCTCAACCCTTGTAATCTTCTTCTCGCGTTTTTCTACTTTACCCTTTACTTTCACACCTTCTGTAGGTAATTCTTTATCTACATCAACCACCTCTGTTAAGATTTCATTCTCAACTTTCAGTTCCTTATCCGTGTCAGGCACTTCGGGAATTTGCGACCCTTCGGAAGCCTCTGATATTTTCTCTTCAGTTTTTCCTTTCTCCATAACTACTCCCATTTTCTCAGTTTTGCCTCCTTCAATTGAGGTTGCATCAAATGCAGAGTCCAAATGCATAGGCTCCACCTCTTCCTTCTCCTCTGCTGTAAGAATGTCTCTGCCTAACTTTGTGGCACTAAAGAGTGGAATTTTGAATGTTGGCATCTTCCATCCAAATGACACTTCCTCCTCCCCAGGCAGTATAAATGTCTCTTCGGTAAGAAGTGACAAAACGTCTTCTGCAGCCTCTGCTTTTTTGACATCTTCTTCAGCTTTAACTGCTACATCAACCATGGTGGTTTGTGGTGTGCTGACTTGTACCTGCTCTTTAAAGACTGACACCGTGACTTGGGTTTGAGGAGAAACTTCCTTTGCTTCACCTTCTTCCGCTACAGTCTTAATTTCAGGATAGAGCTCCAGCGTTGGAGAAATGCCTTCTACACCAGAAGTCATTACAGTTGTCATAGTTTTCTCAACCTGTGTAATCTTTTTCCTGTGCTTTTTGACTTTGCCCTTAACTTTCACGCCTTCTGTAGGTGATTCTGTATCTACATCAACATCCTCTGTTACAATTTTATCCACCTCAACATTCAGTTCCCTATCTGTGTCAGTCTTTTGAGGTATTGGCAACTGCTCAGATGCCTCTGACTTTTCCTCTTCAGTGCATTCTTTCTGCATAACTACTTCCATTGTCTCAGATTTGGCTGCTTCAGTTGAGGGTGTTTCAATTGCAGATTCCAAATCCACAGGCTCAGCTTCTTCTCTCCTTTGTGGTGTAAGAACACATGTGACTAACTCGTGCCCATCAATAGCAACGATTTCAGAGGTAGCCTTTGAAACAATAATGTCACTTTGTTCTGTTTGCACTTCCTTTAAGTTTTTCTCTTGGCCCTCTATCAGAATGCTCTCCATGCTAGTTTCAGTGATGAAAAAACCTTCTTTAGGTTTTGTTATTGACTCAGCTATTTCACTTGTAGTGGACGTGAATTCTATGACCACCTCTTTCTCAGTTATTTTACTTTCACCTTCTGGAGAGATTTCTTTGGATGAAACTTCTGCTTTCACCTCAGATGTGCCAAATAATGACAGTTTTGGCAGCCTGAATGATGGAAGCCTCCAACCCTCTGATTCTGTTTCTGCTTCTGGAGTTTTCTCTTTTCCTTCAGACACCGAAATCTCTGCTATTTCCTCTTTGTCTGCTTCAGCTTTTGTTATTTCTGCTTTCACTGTTGAAATTTCTTCTGTGGATTTCTGAAGTGCTGTCTCAGCAAGAGTTTGTGAAGCTGCTTCTCTGGGCTCATCCACAGAAGATTCTCTTGTAACGTCTGTGGCCAAGAAGAGTGGAATTTTGAATGCGGGCAACTTCCATCCCAATGATCTTTTTTCCTCCTCTTCTACTGTAGTTGTCACTTCGGTAAAGACTGTGAAGACCTCTTCTACAGTCTCTGCTTTCTTGACACCTTCTTCAGCTTTAACTGCCACTTCAACCATGGTGGTTTCAGTTGTTGGTGTTCTGACTTGTACCTGCTCTTCATAAACTGACACTGTGACTTCAGGTTGTGGAGAAACACCCTTTACTTCGCCCTCTTCCACTACAGTCTTAATTTCAGGGGTGGTCAAGTGAAGCTCAAGCGTAGGAAAGATGGCTTCTACACCAGCCGTCTGTACAGTTGCAATGGTTTTCTCAACCTTTGTAATCTTTTTCCTGTGCTTTTTGACTTTGCCCTCTACTTTCATGCCTTTTGTAGCTGATTCCCTATCAACATCCTCTGTTACTATTTCATCCACCTCAACTCTCAGTTTCTTATCTGTGTCAGTCTCTTGAGTTATTGGCAACTGCTCAGAAGCGTCACACTTTTCCTCTTCAGTATATTCTTTCTCCACAACTACTTCCATTGTCTCAGATTTGGCTGCTTCAGTTGAGTCTGTTTCAATTGCAGATTTCAAATGCACATGCTCTGCTTCTTCTCTCTCCTGTGCTGTAAGAACCTCTGTGACTAACTCATGCCTGTCAATATCAACAATTTCAGACATAACTTTCGAAACAACAATGTCACTTAGTTCTGTTTTCCCTTCCTGTAAGCTTTTCTCTTTGCCCTCTACCAGTATGCTCTCCACCCCAGTTTCAGTTAAGAAAACAAATTCTTCTGACTTTTTTATTGAATCAGCTATTTCACTTGTAGGGGATGCAGATTTTATAACCACTTGTGTCTCAATTATTTTACTTTCACCTTCTAGAGAGATTTCTTTAGAAGAAACTTCTGCTATAACCTCAGATGTGCCAAATAATGACAGTTTTGGAAGCCTGAATGATGGAAGCCTCCAGCTTTCTGATTCTGTTTCTTCTTCTGGACATTTAACTTTTTCTTTAGACACTGAAATCTCTGTTATTATACTCGCTGTGTCTACAATATCTTTGGTTTCTTCTTTCTTTACTTCATATGTTGTTATTTCTGCTTTCACTGTTGAAATTTCTTCTGTGGATTTCTGAAGTGCTGTCTCAGCAACTTTTTGTAGAGCTGCTTCTCTGGGCTCATCCACAGAAGATTCTGTTGGAACGTCTGTGGCACTAAAGAGTGGATTTTTGAATGTGGACAATTTCCATCCAAATGAACTTTCTGCCTCCTCTGCTACTGTAGTTTTCACTTCAGTAAGGACCATGGAGACATCTTCTACAGTCTCTGCTTTCTCAACACCTTCTTCAGGTTTAACTGCTACTTCAAACGTGGTGGTTTCAGTTGTTGGTGTGCTGACTTGCACCTGCTCTTCATAAACTGACACAGTGACTTGAGTTTGTGGAGAAACATCCTTTACATCATCCTCTTCTGCTACAGTCTTAATTTCAGGGGTGGTTTGGTGAAGCTCAAGTGTAGGAGAGATGGCTTCTACACCAGGCGTCTTTACAGTTGCGATGGGTTTCTCAACCTTTAGCATCTTTTTCCTGTACTTTTTGACTTTGCCCTTTACTTTCATGCCTTCTGTAGGTGATTCCTTATCAACATCAACATCCTCTGTTACTATTTCATCAACCTCAACTTTCAGTTTCTTATCTGTGTCAGTCTCTTGTGGTACTGGCAACTGCTCAGAAGTCTCAAACTTTTCTTTTTCAGTGTATTCCTTCTTGATAAATATTTCCATTGTCTCAGATTTGGCTGCTTCAGTTGAGAGTGTTTCAATTTCAGATTCCAAATCCACAGGCTCAGCTTCTTCTCTGTCCGGTGCTATAAGAATGTCTGTGACTAACTCATGCCTGTCAATATCAACTATTTCAGAAGTAGCTCTCAAAACAATAATCTCACTTTGTTCTGTTTGCACTTCCTTCAGGCTTTTCTTTTCATCCTCTACCAGTATGCTCTCCATGCTAGTTTTCGTGATGAAAACAAAATCTTCTGATTTTGTTATTGACTCCGCTATTTCACTTGTAGGGGGTGTAGGTTTTGTAACCACCTGTGTCTCAGTTATTTTTCTTTCACCTTTTAGAGAGATTTCTTTAGATGAAACTTCTTCTTTTACCTCAGATGTGCCAAATAATGACATTTTTGGCAGCCTGAATGATGGAAGCCTCCAGCCCTCTGACTCTGTTTCTTTTTCTGGAGTTTTCACTGTTTCTTCAGACATTAAAATCTCCGTTATTGTATCTTCTGTGTCTACAATATCTTTGATTTCCTCTTTCTCTGCTTCATATGCTGTTATTTCTGCTTTCACTGTTAAAACTTCTGTAGATTTCTGAAGTGCTGTCTCAGCAACTGTTTGTGGAGCTGTTTCTCTGGGCTCATCCACAGAAGGTTCTGTTTTAACGTCTGTGGCACTAAAGAGTGGAATTTTGAATGTGGGCAATTTCCATCCAAATGTTCTTTCTTCCTCCTCTAATACTGTAGTTGCCACTTCAGGAAGGACCATGGAGACATCTTCTACAATCTCTGCTTTCTCAACACCTTCTTCAGGATTAACTGCTACTTCAACCGTGGTGGTTTCAGTTGTTGGTGTGCTGACTTGTACTTGCTCTTCATAAACTGACACTGTGACTTGAGGTTGTGGAGAAACTTCCTTTACTTCACCCTCATCTGCTACCGTCATAATTTCAGGGGTGATTTGGTGAAGCTCAAGTGTAGAACAAATGGCTTCTACAGCAGCTGTCTTTACAGTTGTGATGGTTTTCTCAACCTTTGTAATCTTTTTTCTGTGCTTTTTGGCTTTGCCCTTTACTTTCATGCTGTCTGTTGGTGATTCCTTATCAACATCAACATCCTCTGTTATGATTTCATCCACTTCAACTTTCAGTTTCTTATCTGTGTCAGTCTCTTGGGATATTGGAAACTGCTCAGAAGCCTCTGACTTTTCCTCTTCAATGTATTCCTTTTCTGCAACTATTTCCATTGGCTCAGATTTAGCTTTTTCAGTTAAAGCTATTTTAATTGCAGATTCCAAATGCACATGCTCTGCTTCTTCTCTCTCCTGTGCTGTAAGAATGTCTGTGACTAACTCAGTCATGTCAATATCAACGATTTCAGAAGTAGCTTTCGAAACAATAATCTCACTTTGTTCTGTTTGCACCTCCTGTAGGCTTTTCTCTTGGCCCTCTACCAGTATGCTCTCCACGCTAGTTTCAGGGATGTAAACAAATTCTTCGGATTTTGTTATAGACTCAGCTATTTCTTTGATAGTGGAAGTAGATTCTATGACCACCTCTGTCTCAGTTATTTTACTTTCACCTTCTGGAGAGATTTCTTTGGAGGAACCTTCAGCTTTCTCCTCAGATGTGCCAAATAATGACAGTTTTGGCAGCCTGAATGATGGAAACATCCAACCCTCTGATTCTGTTTCTATTTCTGGAATTTTCACTTTTTCTTCAGACACTGAAATCTCTGTTATTGCACCTGCCGTGTCTAAATTATCTTTGGTTTCTTCTCTCTCTGTTTTGTATGCTGTTATTTCTGCTTTCACTGTGGAAATTTCTTCTGTGGACTGCTGAAGTGCTGTTTCAGAAAATGTTTGTGGAGCGGCTACTCTGGGCTCATCCACAGAAGATTCTGCTCTAACGTCTGTAGCACTAAACAGTGGAATTTTGAATGTGGGCAACTTCCATCCGAATGACTTCTCTTCCTCTTCTGCTGTTATTGACACAGTGGAGACATCTTCTACAGTTGCTGCTTTCTCAACACCTTCTTCAGGTTTAACTGATACTTCAACCGTGGTGGTTTCAGTTGTTGGTGTGCTGACTTGTAGCTGCTCCTCATAAACTGACACAGTGACTTGAGTTTGTAGAGAAACTTCATTTACTTCATTTTCTGCTGCTATTGTCTTAATTCCAGGGGTGGTTTGGTGAAGCTCAAGCGTAGGAGAAATGGCTTCTACAGCAGCTGTCTTTACAGTTGTGATAGTTTTCTCAACCTTTGTAATCTTTTTCCTGGTCTTTTTGGCTTTGCCCTTTACTCTCATGCTGTCTGTAGGTGATTCCTTATCAACATCAACATCCTCTGTTACAATTTCATCCACTTTAACTTTCAGTTTCTTATCTGTGTGAGACTCTTGAAGTATTGGCAGCTGCTCAGAAGCCTCTGACTTTTCCTCTTCAGTGTATTCCTTCTCCACAACTACTTCCATTGTCTCAGATTTGGCTATTTCAGATGAGGGTTTTTCAATTGAAGATTCCAAATGTACATGCTCTACTTCTTCTCTGTCCTGTGCTGTAAGTACTTCTGTGACGAACTCATGCATGTCAATATCAACGATTTCAGAGATAGCTTTTGAAACAATAATCTCACTTTGTTCCGTTTGCCATTCCTCTAGGCTTTTCTCCTTTCCCTCTACCAGTATGCTCTCCACGCTAGTTTCAGGGATGTAAACAAATTCTTCAGATTTTGTTATTAACTCAGCTATTTCACTTGTAGTGGAAGTAGATTCTATGACCACCTCTGTCTCAGTTATTTTACTTTTACCTTCAGGAGAGATTTCTTTGGAGGATCCATCTGCTTTTATCTCAGATGTGCCAAATAATAACAGATTTGGCAGCGTGAATGATGGAAGCTTCCATCCCTCTGATTCTGTTTCTTCTTCTGGAGTTTTCACTTTTTCTTCAGACACTGAAATCACTGTTATTGTATCTGTCATGTCTACGTTATCTCCAGTTTCCTCTTTCGCTGCTTCGTATATTGTTATTTCTGCTTTCACTGTTGAAATTTCTTCTGTGGATTTCTGAAGTGCTGTCTCTGCAACAGTTTGTGAAGTTGCTTCTTTGGGCTCATCCACAGAAGATTCTGTTGGAACGTCTGTGGCACTAAAGAGTGGAATTTTAAATGTGGACAATTTCCATCCAAATGACCTTTCTTCCTCCTTTACTACTGTAGTTGCCACTTTGGAAAGGACCACGGAGACATCTTCTACAGTCTCTGCTTTCTCAACACCTTCTTCAGGTTTAACTGCTACTTCAACCGTGGTGGTTTCAGTTGTTGGTGTGCTGACTTGTACCTGCTCTTCATAAACTGACACAGTGACTTGAGTTTGTGGAGAAACTTCCTTTACTTCACCCTTCTCTGCTACAGTCTTAATTTCAGGGGTGGTTTGGTGAAGCTCAAGTGTAGGAGAAATGGCTTCTACAGCAGCTGTCTTTACCGTTGTGAAGGTTTTCTCAACCTTTGTAATCTTTTTCCTGTGCTTTTTGGCTTTGCCCTTTACTTTCATGCTGTCTGTAGGTGATTCCTTATCAACATCAAGATCCTCTGTTACGATTTCATCCAATTCAACTTTCAGTTTCTTATCTGTGTCAGTCTCTTGGGATATTGGCAACTGCTCAGAAGCCTCTGACTTTTCCTCTTCAATGTATTCCTTTTCTGCAACTATTTCCATTGGCTCAGATTTAGCTTCTTCAGTTGAGGGTGTTTTAATTGCAGATTCCAAATGCACATGCTCTGCTTCTTCTCTCTCCTGTGCTGTAAGAACGTCTGTGACTAACTCATGCATGTCAATATCAACGATTTCAGAAGTAGCTTTCGAAACAATAATCTCACTTTGTTCTGTTTGCAACTCCTGTAGGCTTTTCGCTTTTCCCTCTAACAGTATGCTCTCCACGCTAGTTTCAGTGATGTTAACACATTCTTTGGATTTTTTTATTGAATCAGTTATTTCACTTGTAGTGGAAGTAGATTTTATGACCACCTCTGTCTCAGTTATTTTACTTTCACCTTCTGGAGAGATTTCTTTGGCGGATCCATCTGCTTTTATCTCAGACGTGCCAAATAATGAAAGTTTTGGAAGCCTGAATGATGGAAGCTTCCATCCCTCTGATTCTGTTTCTTCTTCTGGAGTTTTCACTTTTTCTTCAGACACTGAAATCTCTGTTATTGTATCTGCCATGTCTACATTATCTTTAGTTTTCTCTTTCTCCGCTTTATATGTTGTTATTTCTGCTTTCACTGTTGAAATTTCTGAGGATTTCTGAAGTGCTGTCTCACCAACAGTTTGTGAAGTTGCTGCTCTGGGCTCATCCACAGAAGATTCTGTTGGAACGTCTGTGGCACTAAAGAGTGGAATTTTGAATGTGGGCAATTTCCATCCGAATGACCTTTCTTCCTCCTCTACTACTGTAGTTGCCACTTCAGGAAGGAACATGGAGACATCTTCTACAGTCTCTGCTTTCTCAACACCTTCTTCAGGTTTAACTGCTATTTCAACCGTGGTGGTTTCAGTTGTTGGTGTGCTGACTTGTACCTGCTCTTCATAAACTGACACTGTGACTTGAGTTTGTGGAGAAACTTCCTTTACTTCACCCTCCTCTGCTACAGTCCTAATTTCAGGGGTGGTTTGGTGAAGCTCAAGTGTAGGAGAAATGGCTTCTACAGCAGTTGTTTTTACAGTTGTGATGGTTTTCTCAACCTTTGTAATCTTTTTCCTGTACTTTTTGGCTTTGCCCTTTACTTTCATGCTGTCTGTAGGTGATTCCCTATCAACATCAAGATCCTCTGTTACGATTTCATCCACTTCAACTTTCAGTTTCTTATCTGTGTCAGTCTCTTGGGGTATTGGCAACTGCTCAGAAGTCTCAGACTTTTCCTCTTCAATGTATTCCTTTTCTGCAACTATTTTCATTGGCTCAGATTTAGCTTCTTCGGTTCGGGGTGTTTCAATTGAAGATTCCAAATGCACATGCTCTGCTTCTTCTCTGTCCTGTGCTGTAAGTACTTCTGTGACGAACTCATGCATGTCCATATCAACGATTCCAGAGATAGCTTTTGAAACAATAATCTCACTTTGTTCTGTTTGCCATTCCTCTAGGCTTTTCTCTTTTCCCTCTACCGGTATGCTCTCCACGCTAGTTTCAGGGATGTAAACAAATTCTTCAGATTTTGTTATTAACTCAGCTATTTCACTTGTAGTGGAAGTAGATTCTATGACCACCTCTGTCTCGTTTATTTTACTTTCTCCTTCTGGAGAGATTTCTTTGGCGGATCCATCTGCTTTTATCTCAGATGTGCCAAAAAATGACAGTGTTGGCAGCCTGAATGATGGAAACTTCCAACCCTCTGATTCTGTTTCTTCTTCTGGAGTTTTCACTTTTTCTTCAGACACTGAAATCTCTGTTATTGTATCTGCCATGTCTAAATTATCTTTAGTTTTCTCTTTCTCTGCTTTATATGTTGTTATTTCTGCTTTCACTGTTGAAATATCTTCTGTGGATTTCTGAAGTGCTGTCTCAGCAACAGTTTGTGAAGTTGCTTCTTTGTGCTCATCCACAGAAGATTCTGTTGGAACGTCTGTGGCACTAAAGAGTGGAATTTTGAATGTGGGCAATTTCAATCCAAATGATTTTTCTTCCTCCTGTACTACTGTAGTTGCCACTTCGGTAAGGACCATGGAGACATCTTCTACAGTCTCTGCTTTCTCAACACCTTCTTCAGGTTTAACTGCTACTTCAACCATGGTGGTTTCAGTTGTTGGTGTGCTGACTTGTACCTGCTCTTCATAAACTGACACAGTGACTTGAGTTTGTGGAGAAACTTCCTTTACTTCACCCTCATCTGCTACCGTCATAGTTTCAGGGGTGGTTTGGTGAAGCTCAAGTGTAGGAGAAATGGCTTCTACAGCGGCTGTATTTACAGTTGTGATGGTTTTCTCAACCTTTGTAAGCTTTTTCCTGTGCTTTTTGACTTTGCCCTTTACTTTCATACTGTCTGTAGGTGATTCCTTATCAACATCAACATCCTCTGTTACGATTTCATCCACTTCAACTTTCAGTTTCTTATCTGTGTCAGTCTCTTGGGATATTGGCAACTGCTCAGAAGCCTCTGACTTTTCCTCTTCAATGTATTCCTTTTCTGCACCTATTTCCATTGGCTCAGATTCAGCTTCTTCAGTTGAGGGTGTTTTAATTGCAAATTCCAAATGCACATGCTCTGCTTCTTCTCTCTCCTGTACTGTAAGAATGTCTGTGACTAACTCATGCATGTCAATATCACAAATTTCAGAGGTAGCTTTCGAAACAATAATCTCACTTTGTTCTGTTTGCACCTCCTGTAGGCTTTTCTCTTGGCCCTCTACCAGTGTGCTCTCCACGCTAGTTTCAGTGATGTAAACACATTCTTCTGATTTTGTTATTGAGTCAGTTATTTCACTTGTAGTAGAAGTAGATTCTATGACCACCTCTGTCTCAGTTATTTTACTTTCACCTTCTGGAGAGATTTCTTTGGAGGATCCATCTGCTTTTATCTCAGATGTGCCAAAAAATGAAAGTTTTGGAAGCCTAAATGATGGAAGCTTCCATCCCTCTGATTCTGTTTCTTCTTCTGGAGTTTTCACTTTTTCTTCAGACACTGAAATATCTGTTATTGTATTTGCTGTGTCTACATTATCTTTAGTTTCCTCTTTCTCTGCTTCGTATATTGTTATTTCTGCTTTCACTGGTGAAATTTCTTTTGTGGATTTCTGAAGTGCTGTCTCAGCAACAGTTTGTGAAGTTGCTTCTCTGGGCTCATCCACAGAAGATTCTGTTGGAACGTCTGTGGCACTAAAGAGTGGAATTTTGAATGTGGGTAATTTCAATCCAAATGATTTTTCTTCCTCCTCTACTACTGTAGTTGCCACTTCGGAAAGGACCGTGAAGACATCTTCTACAGTCTCTGCTTTCTCAAAACCTTCTTCAGGTTTAACTGCTACTTCAACCGTGGTGGTTTCAGTTGTTGGTGTGCTGACTTGTACCTGCTCTTCATAAACTGACACTGTGACTTGAGTTTGTGGAGAAACTTCCTTTACTTCACCCTCATCTTCTACCATCTTAGTTTCAGGGGTGGTTCGGTGAAGCTCAAGTGTAGGAGAAATGGCTTCTACAGCAGTTGTCTTTACAGTTGTGATGGTTTTCTCAACCTTTGTAATCTTTTTCCTGTGCTTTTTGACTTTGCCCTTTACTTTCATGCTGTCTGTAGATGATTCCTTATCAACATCAAGATCCTCTGTTACAATTTCATCCACTTCAACTTTCAGTTTCTTATCTGTGTCAGTCTCTTGGGATATTGGCAACTGCTCAGAAGTCTGTAAATTTTCCTCTTCAATGTATTCCTTTTCTGCAACTATTTCCATTGGCTCAGATTTAGCTTCTTCAGTTGAGGGTGTTTTAATTTCATATTCCAAATGCACATGCTCTGCTTCTTCTCTCTCCTGTGCTGTAAGAATGTCTGTGACTAACTCATGCATGTCAATATCAACGATTTCAGAAGTAGCTTTCGAAACAATAATCTCACTTTGTTCTGTTTGCACCTCCTGTAGGCTTTTCCCTTTTCCCTCTAACAGTGTGCTCTCCACGCTAGTTTCAGTGATGTAAACACATTCTTCGGATTTTGTTATTGAGTCAGTTATTTCACTTGTAGTGGAAGTAGATTCTCTGACCACCTCTGTCTCAGTTATTTTGCTTTCACCTTCTGGAGAGATTTCTTTAACGGATCGAACTGCTTTTATCTCAGACGTGCCAAATAATGACAGTGTTGGCAGCCTGAATGATGGAAACTTCCAACCCTCTGATTCTGTTTCTTCTTCTGGAGTTTTCACTTTTTCTTCAGACACTGAGATCTCTGTTATTGTATCTGCCAGGTCTACATTATCTTTTGTTTCCTCTTTCTCTGCTTTATATGTTGTTATTTCTGCTTTCACTGGTGAAATTTCTTTTATGGATTTCTGAAGTGCTGTCTCACCAACAGTTTGTGAAGTTGCTTCTTTGGGCTCATCCACAGAAGATTCTATTGGAACGTCTGTGGCACGAAAGTGAGGAATTTTGAATGTGGGCAATTTCAATCCAAATGACCTTTCTTCCTCCTCTACTACTGTAGTTGCCACTTCGGAAAGGACCGTGAAGACATCTTCTACAGTCTCTGCTTTCTCAACACCTTCTTCAGGTTTAACTGCTACTTCAACCGTGGTGGTTTCAGTTGTTGGTGTGCTGACTTGTACCTGCTCTTCATAAACTGACACAGTGACTTGAGTTTGTGGAGAAACTTCCTTTACTTCACCCTCATCTGCTACCGTCTTAGTTTCAGGGGTGGTTCGGTGAAGCTCAAGTGTAGGAGAAATGGCTTCTACAGTGGCTGTCTTTACAGTTGTGATGGTTTTCTCAACCTTTGTAAGCTTTTTCCTGTGCTTTTTGGCTTTGCCCTTTACTTTCATGCTGTCTGTAGGTGATTCCTTATCAACATCAACATCCTCTGTTACGATATCATCCACTTCAACTTTCAGTTTCTTATCTGTGTCAGTCTCTTGGGGTATTGGCAACTGCTCAGAAGCCTCTGACTTTTCCTCTTCAATGTATTCCTTTTCTGCAACTATTTCCATTGGCTCAGATTCAGCTTCTTCAGTTGAGGGTGTTTTAATTGCAGATTCCAAATGTAGATGGTCTGCTTCTTCTCTCTCCTGTGCTGTAAGAATGTCTGTGACTAACTCATGCATGTCAATATCAACGATTTCAGAAGTAGCTTTCGAAACAATAATCTCACTTTGTTCTGTTTGCACCTCCAGTAGGCTTTTCTCTTGGCCCTCTACCAGTATGCTCTCCACGCTAGTTTCAGTGATGTAAACACATTTTTCAAAATCTGTTATTGAGTCAGTTATTTCACTTGTAGTAGAAGTAGATTCCATGACCACCTCTGTCTCAGTTATTTTACTTTCACCTTCTGGAGAGATTTCTTTGGAGGATCCATCTGCTTTTATCTCAGATGTGCCAAATAATGAAAGTTTTGGAAGCCTGAATAATGGAAGCTTCCATCCCTCTGATTCTGTTTCTTCTTCTGGAGTTTTTACTTTTTCTTCAGACACTGAAATCTCTGTTATTGTATCTGCCAGGTCTACATTATCTTTAGTTTCCTCTTTCTCTGCTTCGTATATTGTTATTTCTGCTTTCAGTGGTGAAATTTCTTCTGTGGATTTCTGAAGTGCTGTCTCACCAACAGTTTGTGAAGTTGCTTCTTTGGGCTCATCCACAGAAGATTCTGTTGGAACGTCTGTGGCACTAAAGTGTGGAATTTTGAATGTGGGCAATTTCAATCCAAATGACCTTTCTTCCTGCTCTAATACTGTAGTTGCCACTTCGGAAAGGACCGTGAAGACATCTTCTACAGTCTCTGCTTTCTCAACACCTTCTTCAGGTTTAACTGCTACTTCAACCGCGGTGGTTTCAGTTGTTGGTGTGCTGACTTGTACCTGCTCTTCATAAACTGACACTGTGACTTGAGTTTGTGGAGAAACTTCCTTTACTTCACCCTCCTCTGCTACAGTCTTAATTTCAGGGGTGATTTGGTGAAGCTCAAGTGTAGGAGAAATGGCTTCTACAGCAGCTGTCTTTACCGTTGTGATGGTTTTCTCAACCTTTGTAATCTTTTTCCTGTGCTTTTTGGCTTTGCCCTTTACTTTCATGCTGTCTGTAGATGATTCCTTATCAACATCAAGATCCTCTGTTACGATTTCATCCACTTCAACTTTCAGTTTCTTATCTGTGTCAGTCTCTTGGGATATTGGCAACTGCTCAGAAGCCTCTGACTTTTCCTCTTCAATGTATTCCTTTTCTGCAACTATTTCCATTGGCTCAGATTTAGCTTCTTCAGTTGAGGGTGTTTTAATTGCAGATTCCAAATGCACATGCTCTGCTTCTTCTCTCTCCTGTGCTGAAAGAACGTCTGTGACTAACTCATGCATGTCAATATCAATGATTTCAGAAGTAGCTTTCGAAACAATAATCTCACTTTGTTCTGTTTGCACCTCCTGTAAGCTTTTCTCTTTTCCCTCTACCAGTATGCTCTCTACGCTAGTTTCAGTGATGTAAACACATTCTTCGGATTTTGTTATTGAATCAGTTATTTCACTTGTACTGGAAGTAGATTCTATGACCACCTCTGTCTCAGTTATTTTGCTTTCACCTTCTGGAGAGATTTCTTTGACAGATCGAACTGCTTTTATCTCAGACGTGCCAAATAATGACAGTGTTGGCAGCCTGAATGATGGAAACTTCCAACCCTCTGATTCTGTTTCTTCTTCTGGAGTTTTCACTTTTTCTTCAGACACTGAAAAATCTGTTATTGTATCTGCCATGTCTACATTATCTTTAGTTTCCTCTTTCTCTGCTTTATATGTTGTCATTTCTGCTTTCACTGTTGAAATTTCTTCTGTGGATTTCTGAAGTGCTGTCTCACCAACAGTTTGTGAAGTTGCTTCTTTGGGCTCATCCACAGAAGATTCTGTTGGAACGTCTGTGGCACTAAAGTGTGGAATTTTGAATGTGGGCAATTTCAATCCAAATGACCTTTCTTCCTCCTCTACTACTGTAGTTGCCACTTCGGAAAGGACCGTGAAGACATCTTCTACAGTCTCTGCTTTCTCAACACCTTCTTCAGGTTTAACTGCTACTTCAACCGTGGTGGTTTCAGTTGTTGGTGTGCTGACTTGTACCTGCTCTTCATAAACTGACACTGTGACTTGAGTTTGTGGAGAAACTTCCTTTACTTCACCCTCCTCTGCTACAGTCTTAATTTCAGGGGTGATTTGGTGAAGCTCAAGTGTAGGAGAAATGGCTTCTACAGCAGCTGTCTTTACCGTTGTGATGGTTTTCTCAACCTTTGTAATCTTTTTCCTGTGCTTTTTGGCTTTGCCCTTTACTTTCATGCTGTCTGTAGGTGATTCCTTATCAACATCAAGATCCTCTGTTACGATTTCATCCACTTCAACTTTCAGTTTCTTATCTGTGTCAGTCTCTTGGGGTATTGGCAACTGCTCAGAAGCCTCTGACTTTTCCTCTTCAATGTATTCCTTTTCTGCAACTATTTCCATTGGCTCAGATTTAGCTTCTTCAGTTGAGGGTGTTTTAATTTCAGATTCCAAATGCACATGCTCTGCTTCTTCTCTCTCCTGTGCTGTAAGAATGTCTGTGACTAACTCAGTCATGTCAATATCAACGATTTCAGAAGTAGCTTTAGAAACAATAATCTCACTTTGTTCTGTTTGCACCTCCTGTAGGCTTTTCCCTTGGCCCTCTACCAGTGTGCTTTCCACGCTAGTTTCAGTGATGTAAACACATTCTTCGGATTTTGTTATTGAGTCAGTTATTTCACTTGTAGTAGAAGTAGATTCTATGACCACCTCTGTCTCAGTTATTTTACTTTCACCTTCTGGAGAGATTTCTTTGGAGGATCCATCTGCTTTTATCTCAGATGTGCCAAACAATGAAAGTTTTGGAAGCCTGAATGATGGAAGCTTCCATCCCTCTGATTCTGTTTCTTCTTCTGGAGTTTTCACTTTTTCTTCAGACACTGAGATCTCTGTTATTGTATCTGCCGTGTCTACATTATCTTTAGTTTTCTCTTTCTCTGCTTTATATGTTGTTATTTCTGCTTTCACTGTTGAAATTTCTTCTGTGGATTTCTGAAGTGCTGTCTCACCAACAGTTTGTGAAGTTGCTTCTTTGGGCTCATCCACAGAAGATTCTGTTGGAACGTCTGTGGCACTAAAGTGTGGAATTTTGAATGTGGGCAATTTCAATCCAAATGACCTTTCTTCCTCCTCTACTACTGTAGTTGCCACTTCAGAAAGGACCGTGAAGACATCTTCTACAGTCTCTGCTTTCTCAACACCTTCTTCAGGTTTAACTGCTACTTCAACCGTGGTGGTTTCAGTCGTTGGTGTGCTGACTTGTACCTGCTCTTCATAAACTGACACTGTGACTTGAGTTTGTGGAGAAACTTCCTTTACTTCACCCTCCTCTGCTACAGTCTTAATTTCAGGGGTGATTTGGTGAAGCTCAAATGTAGGAGAAATGGCTTCTACAGCAGCTGTCTTTACCGTTGTGATGGTTTTCTCAACCTTTGTAATCTTTTTCCTGTGCTTTTTGGCTTTGCCCTTTACTTTCATGCTGTCTGTAGGTGATTCCTTATCAACATCAAGATCCTCTGTTACAATTTCATCCACTTCAACTTTCAGTTTCTTATCTGTGTCAGTCTCTTGGGATATTGGCAACTGCTCAGAAGCCTCTGACTTTTCCTCTTCAATGTATTCCTTTTCTGAAACTATTTCCATTGGCTCAGATTTAGCTTCTTCAGTTGAGGGTGTTTTAATTGCAGATTCCAAATGCACATGCTCTGCTTCTTCTCTCTCCTGTGCTGTAAGAACGTCTGTGACTAACTCATGCATGTCCATATCAACGATTTCAGAAGTAGCTTTCGAAACAATAATCTCACTTTGTTCTGTTTGCACCTCCTGTAGGCTTTTCTCGTTTCCCTCTAACAGTATGCTCTCCACGCTAGTTTCAGTGATGTAAACACATTCTTCAGATTTTGTTATTGAATCAGTTATTTTACTTGTAGTGGAAGTAGATTCTATGACCACCTCTGTCTCAGTTATTTTGCTTTCACCTTCTGGAGAGATTTCTTTGACGGATCGAACTGCTTTTATCTCAGACGTGCCAAATAATGACAGTGTTGGCAGCCTGAATGATGGAAACTTCCAACCCTCTGATTCTGTTTCTTCTTCTGGAGTTTTCACTTTTTCTTCAGACACTGAAAAATCTGTTATTGTATTTGCCGTGTCTACATTATCTTTAGTTTTCTCTTTCTCTGCTTCGTATATTGTTATTTCTGCTTTCACTGTTGAAATTTCTTCTGTGGATTTCTGAAGTGCTGTCTCACCAACAGTTTGTGAAGTTACTTCTTTGGGCTCATCCACAGAAGATTCTGTTGGAACGTCTGTTGCACTAAAGTGTGGAATTTTGAATGTGGGCAATTTCAATCCAAATGACCTTTCTTCCTCCTCTACTACTGTAGTTGCCACTTCGGAAAGGACCGTGAAGACATCTTCTACAGTCTCTGCTTTCTCAAAACCTTCTTCAGGTTTAACTGCTACTTCAACCGTGGTGGTTTCAGTTGTTGGTGTGCTGACTTGTACCTGCTCTTCATAAACTGACACTGTGACTTGAGTTTGTGGAGAAACTTCCTTTACTTCACCCTCCTCTGCTACCGTCTTAATTTCAGGGGTGATTTGGTGAAGCTCAAGTGTAGGAGAAATGGCTTCTACAGCAGCTGTCTTTACCGTTGTGATGGTTTTCTCAACCTTTGTAATCTTTTTCCTGTGCTTTTTGGCTTTGCCCTTTACTTTCATGCTGTCTGTAGGTGATTCCTTATCAACATCAAGATCCTCTGTTACGATTTCATCCACTTCAACTTTCAGTTTCTTATCTGTGTCAGTCTCTTGGGGTATTGGCAACTGCTCAGAAGCCTCTGACTTTTCCTCTTCAATGTATTCCTTTTCTGAAACTATTTCCATTGGCTCAGATTTAGCTTCTTCAGTTGAGGGTGTTTTAATTTCAGATTCCAAATGCACATGCTCTGCTTCTTCTCTCTCCTGTGCTGTAAGAATGTCTGTGACTAACTCAGTCATGTCAATATCAACGATTTCAGAAGTATCTTTAGAAACAATAATCTCACTTTGTTCTGTTTGCACCTCCTGTAGGCTTTTCCCTTGGCCCTCTACCAGTGTGCTTTCCACGCTAGTTTCAGTGATGTAAACACATTCTTCGGATTTTGTTATTGAGTCAGTTATTTCACTTGTAGTAGAAGTAGATTCTATGACCACCTCTGTCTCAGTTATTTTACTTTCACCTTCTGGAGAGATTTCTTTGGAGGATCCATCTGCTTTTATCTCAGATGTGCCAAACAATGAAAGTTTTGGAAGCCTGAATGATGGAAGCTTCCATCCCTCTGATTCTGTTTCTTCTTCTGGAGTTTTCACTTTTTCTTCAGACACTGAGATCTCTGTTATTGTATCTGCCGTGTCTACATTATCTTTAGTTTTCTCTTTCTCTGCTTTATATGTTGTTATTTCTGCTTTCACTGTTGAAATTTCTTCTGTGGATTTCTGAAGTGCTGTCTCACCAACAGTTTGTGAAGTTGCTTCTTTGGGCTCATCCACAGAAGATTCTGTTGGAACGTCTGTGGCACTAAAGTGTGGAATTTTGAATGTGGGCAATTTCAATCCAAATGACCTTTCTTCCTCCTCTACTACTGTAGTTGCCACTTCAGAAAGGACCGTGAAGACATCTTCTACAGTCTCTGCTTTCTCAACACCTTCTTCAGGTTTAACTGCTACTTCAACCGTGGTGGTTTCAGTCGTTGGTGTGCTGACTTGTACCTGCTCTTCATAAACTGACACTGTGACTTGAGTTTGTGGAGAAACTTCCTTTACTTCACCCTCCTCTGCTACAGTCTTAATTTCAGGGGTGATTTGGTGAAGCTCAAATGTAGGAGAAATGGCTTCTACAGCAGCTGTCTTTACCGTTGTGATGGTTTTCTCAACCTTTGTAATCTTTTTCCTGTGCTTTTTGGCTTTGCCCTTTACTTTCATGCTGTCTGTAGGTGATTCCTTATCAACATCAAGATCCTCTGTTACAATTTCATCCACTTCAACTTTCAGTTTCTTATCTGTGTCAGTCTCTTGGGATATTGGCAACTGCTCAGAAGCCTCTGACTTTTCCTCTTCAATGTATTCCTTTTCTGCAACTATTTCCATTGGCTCAGATTTAGCTTCTTCAGTTGAGGGTGTTTTAATTGCAGATTCCAAATGCACATGCTCTGCTTCTTCTCTCTCCTGTGCTGTAAGAACGTCTGTGACTAACTCCTGCATGTCAATATCAACGATTTCAGAAGTAGCTTTCGAAACAATAATCTCACTTTGTTCTGTTTGCACCTCCTGTAGGCTTTTCTCGTTTCCCTCTAACAGTATGCTCTCCACGCTAGTTTCAGTGATGTAAACACATTCTTCAGATTTTGTTATTGAATCAGTTATTTCACTTGTAGTGGAAGTAGATTCTATGACCACCTCTGTCTCAGTTATTTTGCTTTCACCTTCTGGAGAGATTTCTTTGACGGATCGAACTGCTTTTATCTCAGACGTGCCAAATAATGACAGTGTTGGCAGCCTGAATGATGGAAACTTCCAACCCTCTGATTCTGTTTCTTCTTCTGGAGTTTTCAC
Organism: Rana muscosa; assembly: GCA_029206835.1. Classification (NCBI taxonomy): domain Eukaryota; kingdom Metazoa; phylum Chordata; class Amphibia; order Anura; family Ranidae; genus Rana; species Rana muscosa. The sequence goes on along the minus strand of CM055126.1, from coordinate 185,597,008 downwards.
TTTTTCTTCAGACACTGAAAAATCTGTTATTGTATTTGCCGTGTCTACATTATCTTTAGTTTTCTCTTTCTCTGCTTCGTATATTGTTATTTCTGCTTTCACTGTTGAAATTTCTTCTGTGGATTTCTGAAGTGCTGTCTCACCAACAGTTTGTGAAGTTACTTCTTTGGGCTCATCCACAGAAGATTCTGTTGGAACGTCTGTTGCACTAAAGTGTGGAATTTTGAATGTGGGCAATTTCAATCCAAATGACCTTTCTTCCTCCTCTACTACTGTAGTTGCCACTTCGGAAAGGACCGTGAAGACATCTTCTACAGTCTCTGCTTTCTCAACACCTTCTTCAGGTTTAACTGCTACTTCAACCGTGGTGGTTTCAGTTGTTGGTGTGCTGACTTGTACTTGCTCTTCATAAACTGACACTGTGACTTGAGTTTGTGGAGAAACTTCCTTTACTTCACCCTCCTCTGCTACAGTCTTAATTTCAGGGGTGATTTGGTGAAGCTCAAGTGTAGGAGAAATGGCTTCTACAGCAGCTGTCTTTACCGTTGTGATGGTTTTCTCAACCTTTGTAATCTTTTTCCTGTGCTTTTTGGCTTTGCCCTTTACTTTCATGCTGTCTGTAGGTGATTCCTTATCAACATCAAGATCCTCTGTTACGATTTCATCCACTTCAACTTTCAGTTTCTTATCTGTGTCAGTCTCTTGGGGTATTGGCAACTGCTCAGAAGCCTCTGACTTTTCCTCTTCAATGTATTCCTTTTCTGCAACTATTTCCATTGGCTCAGATTTAGCTTCTTCAGTTGAGGGTGTTTTAATTTCAGATTCCAAATGCACATGCTCTGCTTCTTCTCTCTCCTGTGCTGTAAGAATGTCTGTGACTAACTCAGTCATGTCAATATCAACGATTTCAGAAGTAGCTTTCGAAACAATAATCTCACTTTGTTCTGTTTGCACCTCCTGTAGGCTTTTCCCTTGGCCCTCTACCAGTGTGCTTTCCACGCTAGTTTCAGTGATGTAAACACATTCTTTGGATTTTGTTATTGAGTCAGTTATTTCACTTGTAGTAGAAGTAGATTCTATGACCACCTCTGTCTCAGTTATTTTACTTTCACCTTCTGGAGAGATTTCTTTGGAGGATCCATCTGCTTTTATCTCAGATGTGCCAAACAATGAAAGTTTTGGAAGCCTGAATGATGGAAGCTTCCATCCCTCTGATTCTGTTTCTTCTTCTGGAGTTTTCACTTTTTCTTCAGACACTGAGATCTCTGTTATTGTATCTGCCGTGTCTACATTATCTTTAGTTTTCTCTTTCTCTGCTTTATATGTTGTTATTTCTGCTTTCACTGTTGAAATTTCTTCTGTGGATTTCTGAAGTGCTGTCTCACCAACAGTTTGTGAAGTTGCTTCTTTGGGCTCATCCACAGAAGATTCTGTTGGAACGTCTGTGGCACTAAAGTGTGGAATTTTGAATGTGGGCAATTTCAATCCAAATGACCTTTCTTCCTCCTCTACTACTGTAGTTGCCACTTCAGAAAGGACCGTGAAGACATCTTCTACAGTCTCTGCTTTCTCAACACCTTCTTCAGGTTTAACTGCTACTTCAACCGTGGTGGTTTCAGTCGTTGGTGTGCTGACTTGTACCTGCTCTTCATAAACTGACACTGTGACTTGAGTTTGTGGAGAAACTTCCTTTACTTCACCCTCCTCTGCTACAGTCTTAATTTCAGGGGTGATTTGGTGAAGCTCAAATGTAGGAGAAATGGCTTCTACAGCAGCTGTCTTTACCGTTGTGATGGTTTTCTCAACCTTTGTAATCTTTTTCCTGTGCTTTTTGGCTTTGCCCTTTACTTTCATGCTGTCTGTAGGTGATTCCTTATCAACATCAAGATCCTCTGTTACAATTTCTTCCACTTCAACTTTCAGTTTCTTATCTGTGTCAGTCTCTTGGGATATTGGCAACTGCTCAGAAGCCTCTGACTTTTCCTCTTCAATGTATTCCTTTTCTGCAACTATTTCCATTGGCTCAGATTTAGCTTCTTCAGTTGAGGGTGTTTTAATTGCAGATTCCAAATGCACATGCTCTGCTTCTTCTCTCTCCTGTGCTGTAAGAACGTCTGTGACTAACTCATGCATGTCAATATCAATGATTTCAGAAGTAGCTTTCGAAACAATAATCTCACTTTGTTCTGTTTGCACCTCCTGTAAGCTTTTCTCTTTTCCCTCTACCAGTATGCTCTCCACGCTAGTTTCAGTGATGTAAACACATTCTTCGGATTTTGTTATTGAATCAGTTATTTCACTTGTAGTGGAAGTAGATTCTATGACCACCTCTGTCTCAGTTATTTTGCTTTCACCTTCTGGAGAGATTTCTTTGACGGATCGAACTGCTTTTATCTCAGACGTGCCAAATAATGACAGTGTTGGCAGCCTGAATGATGGAAACTTCCAACCCTCAGATTCTGTTTCTTCTTCTGGAGTTTTCACTTTTTCTTCAGACACTGAAAAATCTGTTATTGTATTTGCCGTGTCTACATTATCTTTAGTTTTCTCTTTCTCTGCTTCGTATATTGTTATTTCTGCTTTCACTGTTGAAATTTCTTCTGTGGATTTCTGAAGTGCTGTCTCACCAACAGTTTGTGAAGTTACTTCTTTGGGCTCATCCACAGAAGATTCTGTTGGAACGTCTGTTGCACTAAAGTGTGGAATTTTGAATGTGGGCAATTTCAATCCAAATGACCTTTCTTCCTCCTCTACTACTGTAGTTGCCACTTCGGAAAGGACCGTGAAGACATCTTCTACAGTCTCTGCTTTCTCAACACCTTCTTCAGGTTTAACTGCTACTTCAACCGTGGTGGTTTCAGTTGTTGGTGTGCTGACTTGTACCTGCTCTTCATAAACTGACACTGTGACTTGAGTTTGTGGAGAAACTTCCTTTACTTCACCCTCCTCTGCTACAGTCTTAATTTCAGGGGTGATTTGGTGAAGCTCAAGTGTAGGAGAAATGGCTTCTACAGCAGCTGTCTTTACCGTTGTGATGGTTTTCTCAACCTTTGTAATCTTTTTCCTGTGCTTTTTGGCTTTGCCCTTTACTTTCATGATGTCTGTAGGTGATTCCTTATCAACATCAAGATCCTCTGTTACGATTTCATCCACTTCAACTTTCAGTTTCTTATCTGTGTCAGTCTCTTGGGGTATTGGCAACTGCTCAGAAGCCTCTGACTTTTCCTCTTCAATGTATTCCTTTTCTGCAACTATTTCCATTGGCTCAGATTTAGCTTCTTCAGTTGAGGGTGTTTTAATTTCAGATTCCAAATGCACATGCTCTGCTTCTTCTCCCTCCTGTGCTGTAAGAATGTCTGTGACTAACTCAGTCATGTCAATATCAACGATTTCAGAAGTAGCTTTCGAAACAATAATCTCACTTTGTTCTGTTTGCACCTCCTGTAGGCTTTTCCCTTGGCCCTCTACCAGTGTGCTTTCCACGCTAGTTTCAGTGATGTAAACACATTCTTCGGATTTTGTTATTGAGTCAGTTATTTCACTTGTAGTAGAAGTAGATTCTATGACCACCTCTGTCTCAGTTATTTTACTTTCACCTTCTGGAGAGATTTCTTTGGAGGATCCATCTGCTTTTATCTCAGATGTGCCAAACAATGAAAGTTTTGGAAGCCTGAATGATGGAAGCTTCCATCCCTCTGATTCTGTTTCTTCTTCTGGAGTTTTCACTTTTTCTTCAGACACTGAGATCTCTGTTATTGTATCTGCCGTGTCTACATTATCTTTAGTTTTCTCTTTCTCTGCTTTATATGTTGTTATTTCTGCTTTCACTGTTGAAATTTCTTCTGTGGATTTCTGAAGTGCTGTCTCACCAACAGTTTGTGAAGTTGCTTCTTTGGGCTCATCCACAGAAGATTCTGTTGGAACGTCTGTGGCACTAAAGTGTGGAATTTTGAATGTGGGCAATTTCAATCCAAATGACCTTTCTTCCTCCTCTACTACTGTAGTTGCCACTTCAGAAAGGACCGTGAAGACATCTTCTACAGTCTCTGCTTTCTCAACACCTTCTTCAGGTTTAACTGCTACTTCAACCGTGGTGGTTTCAGTCGTTGGTGTGCTGACTTGTACCTGCTCTTCATAAACTGACACTGTGACTTGAGTTTGTGGAGAAACTTCCTTTACTTCACCCTCCTCTGCTACAGTCTTAATTTCAGGGGTGATTTGGTGAAGCTCAAATGTAGGAGAAATGGCTTCTACAGCAGCTGTCTTTACCGTTGTGATGGTTTTCTCAACCTTTGTAATCTTTTTCCTGTGCTTTTTGGCTTTGCCCTTTACTTTCATGCTGTCTGTAGGTGATTCCTTATCAACATCAAGATCCTCTGTTACAATTTCTTCCACTTCAACTTTCAGTTTCTTATCTGTGTCAGTCTCTTGGGATATTGGCAACTGCTCAGAAGCCTCTGACTTTTCCTCTTCAATGTATTCCTTTTCTGCAACTATTTCCATTGGCTCAGATTTAGCTTCTTCAGTTGAGGGTGTTTTAATTGCAGATTCCAAATGCACATGCTCTGCTTCTTCTCTCTCCTGTGCTGTAAGAACGTCTGTGACTAACTCATGCATGTCAATATCAATGATTTCAGAAGTAGCTTTCGAAACAATAATCTCACTTTGTTCTGTTTGCACCTCCTGTAAGCTTTTCTCTTTTCCCTCTACCAGTATGCTCTCCACGCTAGTTTCAGTGATGTAAACACATTCTTCGGATTTTGTTATTGAATCAGTTATTTCACTTGTAGTGGAAGTAGATTCTATGACCACCTCTGTCTCAGTTATTTTGCTTTCACCTTCTGGAGAGATTTCTTTGACGGATCGAACTGCTTTTATCTCAGACGTGCCAAATAATGACAGTGTTGGCAGCCTGAATGATGGAAACTTCCAACCCTCAGATTCTGTTTCTTCTTCTGGAGTTTTCACTTTTTCTTCAGACACTGAAAAATCTGTTATTGTATTTGCCGTGTCTACATTATCTTTAGTTTTCTCTTTCTCTGCTTCGTATATTGTTATTTCTGCTTTCACTGTTGAAATTTCTTCTGTGGATTTCTGAAGTGCTGTCTCACCAACAGTTTGTGAAGTTACTTCTTTGGGCTCATCCACAGAAGATTCTGTTGGAACGTCTGTTGCACTAAAGTGTGGAATTTTGAATGTGGGCAATTTCAATCCAAATGACCTTTCTTCCTCCTCTACTACTGTAGTTGCCACTTCGGAAAGGACCGTGAAGACATCTTCTACAGTCTCTGCTTTCTCAACACCTTCTTCAGGTTTAACTGCTACTTCAACCGTGGTGGTTTCAGTTGTTGGTGTGCTGACTTGTACCTGCTCTTCATAAACTGACACTGTGACTTGAGTTTGTGGAGAAACTTCCTTTACTTCACCCTCCTCTGCTACAGTCTTAATTTCAGGGGTGATTTGGTGAAGCTCAAGTGTAGGAGAAATGGCTTCTACAGCAGCTGTCTTTACCGTTGTGATGGTTTTCTCAACCTTTGTAATCTTTTTCCTGTGCTTTTTGGCTTTGCCCTTTACTTTCATGATGTCTGTAGGTGATTCCTTATCAACATCAAGATCCTCTGTTACGATTTCATCCACTTCAACTTTCAGTTTCTTATCTGTGTCAGTCTCTTGGGGTATTGGCAACTGCTCAGAAGCCTCTGACTTTTCCTCTTCAATGTATTCCTTTTCTGCAACTATTTCCATTGGCTCAGATTTAGCTTCTTCAGTTGAGGGTGTTTTAATTTCAGATTCCAAATGCACATGCTCTGCTTCTTCTCCCTCCTGTGCTGTAAGAATGTCTGTGACTAACTCAGTCATGTCAATATCAACGATTTCAGAAGTAGCTTTCGAAACAATAATCTCACTTTGTTCTGTTTGCACCTCCTGTAGGCTTTTCCCTTGGCCCTCTACCAGTGTGCTTTCCACGCTAGTTTCAGTGATGTAAACACATTCTTCGGATTTTGTTATTGAGTCAGTTATTTCACTTGTAGTAGAAGTAGATTCTATGACCACCTCTGTCTCAGTTATTTTACTTTCACCTTCTGGAGAGATTTCTTTGGAGGATCCATCTGCTTTTATCTCAGATGTGCCAAACAATGAAAGTTTTGGAAGCCTGAATGATGGAAGCTTCCATCCCTCTGATTCTGTTTCTTCTTCTGGAGTTTTCACTTTTTCTTCAGACACTGAGATCTCTGTTATTGTATCTGCCGTGTCTACATTATCTTTAGTTTTCTCTTTCTCTGCTTTATATGTTGTTATTTCTGCTTTCACTGTTGAAATTTCTTCTGTGGATTTCTGAAGTGCTGTCTCACCAACAGTTTGTGAAGTTGCTTCTTTGGGCTCATCCACAGAAGATTCTGTTGGAACGTCTGTGGCACTAAAGTGTGGAATTTTGAATGTGGGCAATTTCAATCCAAATGACCTTTCTTCCTCCTCTACTACTGTAGTTGCCACTTCAGAAAGGACCGTGAAGACATCTTCTACAGTCTCTGCTTTCTCAACACCTTCTTCAGGTTTAACTGCTACTTCAACCGTGGTGGTTTCAGTCGTTGGTGTGGTGACTTGTACCTGCTCTTCATAAACTGACACTGTGACTTGAGTTTGTGGAGAAACTTCCTTTACTTCACCCTCCTCTGCTACAGTCTTAATTTCAGGGGTGATTTGGTGAAGCTCAAATGTAGGAGAAATGGCTTCTACAGCAGCTGTCTTTACCGTTGTGATGGTTTTCTCAACCTTTGTAATCTTTTTCCTGTGCTTTTTGGCTTTGCCCTTTACTTTCATGCTGTCTGTAGGTGATTCCTTATCAACATCAAGATCCTCTGTTACGATTTCTTCCACTTCAACTTTCAGTTTCTTATCTGTGTCAGTCTCTTGGGATATTGGCAACTGCTCAGAAGCCTCTGACTTTTCCTCTTCAATGTATTCCTTTTCTGCAACTATTTCCATTGGCTCAGATTTAGCTTCTTCAGTTGAGGGTGTTTTAATTTCAGATTCCAAATGCACATGCTCTGCTTCTTCTCTCTCCTGTGCTGTAAGAACGTCTGTGACTAACTCATGCATGTCAATATCAATGATTTCAGAAGTAGCTTTCGAAACAATAATCTCACTTTGTTCTGTTTGCACCTCCTGTAAGCTTTTCTCTTTTCCCTCTACCAGTATGCTCTCCACGCTAGTTTCAGTGATGTAAACACATTCTTCGGATTTTGTTATTGAATCAGTTATTTCACTTGTAGTGGAAGTAGATTCTATGACCACCTCTGTCTCAGTTATTTTGCTTTCACCTTCTGGAGAGATTTCTTTGACGGATCGAACTGCTTTTATCTCAGACGTGCCAAATAATGACAGTGTTGGCAGCCTGAATGATGGAAACTTCCAACCCTCAGATTTTGTTTCTTCTTCTGGAGTTTTCACTTTTTCTTCAGACACTGAAAAATCTGTTATTGTATTTGCCGTGTCTACATTATCTTTAGTTTTCTCTTTCTCTGCTTCGTATATTGTTATTTCTGCTTTCACTGTTGAAATTTCTTCTGTGGATTTCTGAAGTGCTGTCTCACCAACAGTTTGTGAAGTTACTTCTTTGGGCTCATCCACAGAAGATTCTGTTGGAACGTCTGTTGCACTAAAGTGTGGAATTTTGAATGTGGGCAATTTCAATCCAAATGACCTTTCTTCCTCCTCTACTACTGTAGTTGCCACTTCGGAAAGGACCGTGAAGACATCTTCTACAGTCTCTGCTTTCTCAACACCTTCTTCAGGTTTAACTGCTACTTCAACCGTGGTGGTTTCAGTTGTTGGTGTGCTGACTTGTACCTGCTCTTCATAAACTGACACTGTGACTTGAGTTTGTGGAGAAACTTCCTTTACTTCACCCTCCTCTGCTACCGTCTTAATTTCAGGGGTGATTTGGTGAAGCTCAAGTGTAGGAGAAATGGCTTCTACAGCAGCTGTCTTTACCGTTGTGATGGTTTTCTCAACCTTTGTAATCTTTTTCCTGTGCTTTTTGGCTTTGCCCTTTACTTTCATGATGTCTGTAGGTGATTCCTTATCAACATCAAGATCCTCTGTTACGATTTCATCCACTTCAACTTTCAGTTTCTTATCTGTGTCAGTCTCTTGGGGTATTGGCAACTGCTCAGAAGCCTCTGACTTTTCCTCTTCAATGTATTCCTTTTCTGCAACTATTTCCATTGGCTCAGATTTAGCTTCTTCAGTTGAGGGTGTTTTAATTTCAGATTCCAAATGCACATGCTCTGCTTCTTCTCTCTCCTGTGCTGTAAGAATGTCTGTGACTAACTCAGTCATGTCAATATCAACGATTTCAGAAGTAGCTTTCGAAACAATAATCTCACTTTGTTCTGTTTGCACCTCCTGTAGGCTTTTCCCTTGGCCCTCTACCAGTGTGCTTTCCACGCTAGTTTCAGTGATGTAAACACATTCTTCGGATTTTGTTATTGAGTCAGTTATTTCACTTGTAGTAGAAGTAGATTCTATGACCACCTCTGTCTCAGTTATTTTACTTTCACCTTCTGGAGAGATTTCTTTGGAGGATCCATCTGCTTTTATCTCAGATGTGCCAAACAATGAAAGTTTTGGAAGCCTGAATGATGGAAGCTTCCATCCCTCTGATTCTGTTTCTTCTTCTGGAGTTTTCACTTTTTCTTCAGACACTGAGATCTCTGTTATTGTATCTGCCGTGTCTACATTATCTTTAGTTTTCTCTTTCTCTGCTTTATATGTTGTTATTTCTGCTTTCACTGTTGAAATTTCTTCTGTGGATTTCTGAAGTGCTGTCTCACCAACAGTTTGTGAAGTTGCTTCTTTGGGCTCATCCACAGAAGATTCTGTTGGAACGTCTGTGGCACTAAAGTGTGGAATTTTGAATGTGGGCAATTTCAATCCAAATGACCTTTCTTCCTCCTCTACTACTGTAGTTGCCACTTCAGAAAGGACCGTGAAGACATCTTCTACAGTCTCTGCTTTCTCAACACCTTCTTCAGGTTTAACTGCTACTTCAACCGTGGTGGTTTCAGTCGTTGGTGTGGTGACTTGTACCTGCTCTTCATAAACTGACACTGTGACTTGAGTTTGTGGAGAAACTTCCTTTACTTCACCCTCCTCTGCTACAGTCTTAATTTCAGGGGTGATTTGGTGAAGCTCAAATGTAGGAGAAATGGCTTCTACAGCAGCTGTCTTTACCGTTGTGATGGTTTTCTCAACCTTTGTAATCTTTTTCCTGTGCTTTTTGGCTTTGCCCTTTACTTTCATGCTGTCTGTAGGTGATTCCTTATCAACATCAAGATCCTCTGTTACGATTTCTTCCACTTCAACTTTCAGTTTCTTATCTGTGTCAGTCTCTTGGGATATTGGCAACTGCTCAGAAGCCTCTGACTTTTCCTCTTCAATGTATTCCTTTTCTGCAACTATTTCCATTGGCTCAGATTTAGCTTCTTCAGTTGAGGGTGTTTTAATTGCAGATTCCAAATGCACATGCTCTGCTTCTTCTCTCTCCTGTGCTGTAAGAACGTCTGTGACTAACTCATGCATGTCAATATCAATGATTTCAGAAGTAGCTTTCGAAACAATAATCTCACTTTGTTCTGTTTGCACCTCCTGTAAGCTTTTCTCTTTTCCCTCTACCAGTATGCTCTCCACGCTAGTTTCAGTGATGTAAACACATTCTTCGGATTTTGTTATTGAGTCAGTTATTTCACTTGTAGTGGAAGTAGATTCTATGACCACCTCTGTCTCAGTTTTTTTACTTTCACCTTCTGAAGAGATTTCTTTGGAGGATCCATCTGCTTTTTTCTCAGATGTGCCAAACAATGAAAGTTTTGGAAGCCTGAATGATGGAAGCTTCCATGCCTCTGATTCTGTTTCTTCTTCTGGAGTTTTCACTTTTTCTTCAGACACTGAAAAATCTGTTATTGTATTTGCCGTGTCTACATTATCTTTAGTTTTCTCTTTCTCTGCTTCGTATATTGTTATTTCTGCTTTCACTGTTGAAATTTCTTCTGTGGATTTCTGAAGTGCTGTCTCACCAACAGTTTGTGAAGTTGCTTCTTTGGGCTCATCCACAGAAGATTCTGTTGGAACGTCTGTTGCACTAAAGTGTGGAATTTTGAATGTGGGCAATTTCAATCCAAATGACCTTTCTTCCTCCTCTACTACTGTAGTTGCCACTTCGGAAAGGACCGTGAAGACATCTTCTACAGTCTCTGCTTTCTCAACACCTTCTTCAGGTTTAACTGCTACTTCAACCGTGGTGGTTTCAGTTGTTGGTGTGCTGACTTGTACCTGCTCTTCATAAACTGACACTGTGACTTGAGTTTGTGGAGAAACTTCCTTTACTTCACCCTCCTCTGCTACAGTCTTAATTTCAGGGGTGATTTGGTGAAGCTCAAGTGTAGGAGAAATGGCTTCTACAGCAGCTGTCTTTACCGTTGTGATGGTTTTCTCAACCTTTGTAATCTTTTTCCTGTGCTTTTTGGCTTTGCCCTTTACTTTCATGCTGTCTGTAGGTGATTCCTTATCAACATCAAGATCCTCTGTTACGATTTCATCCACTTCAACTTTCAGTTTCTTATCTGTGTCAGTCTCTTGGGGTATTGGCAACTGCTCAGAAGCCTCTGACTTTTCCTCTTCAATGTATTCCTTTTCTGCAACTATTTCCATTGGCTCAGATTTAGCTTCTTCAGTTGAGGGTGTTTTAATTTCAGATTCCAAATGCACATGCTCTGCTTCTTCTCTCTCCTGTGCTGTAAGAATGTCTGTGACTAACTCAGTCATGTCAATATCAACGATTTCAGAAGTAGCTTTCGAAACAATAATCTCACTTTGTTCTGTTTGCACCTCCTGTAGGCTTTTCCCTTGGCCCTCTACCAGTGTGCTTTCCACGCTAGTTTCAGTGATGTAAACACATTCTTCGGATTTTGTTATTGAGTCAGTTATTTCACTTGTAGTAGAAGTAGATTCTATGACCACCTCTGTCTCAGTTATTTTACTTTCACCTTCTGGAGAGATTTCTTTGGAGGATCCATCTGCTTTTATCTCAGATGTGCCAAACAATGAAAGTTTTGGAAGCCTGAATGATGGAAGCTTCCATCCCTCTGATTCTGTTTCTTCTTCTGGAGTTTTCACTTTTTCTTCAGACACTGAGATCTCTGTTATTGTATCTGCCGTGTCTACATTATCTTTAGTTTTCTCTTTCTCTGCTTTATATGTTGTTATTTCTGCTTTCACTGTTGAAATTTCTTCTGTGGATTTCTGAAGTGCTGTCTCACCAACAGTTTGTGAAGTTGCTTCTTTGGGCTCATCCACAGAAGATTCTGTTGGAACGTCTGTGGCACTAAAGTGTGGAATTTTGAATGTGGGCAATTTCAATCCAAATGACCTTTCTTCCTCCTCTACTACTGTAGTTGCCACTTCAGAAAGGACCGTGAAGACATCTTCTACAGTCTCTGCTTTCTCAACACCTTCTTCAGGTTTAACTGCTACTTCAACCGTGGTGGTTTCAGTCGTTGGTGTGCTGACTTGTACCTGCTCTTCATAAACTGACACTGTGACTTGAGTTTGTGGAGAAACTTCCTTTACTTCACCCTCCTCTGCTACAGTCTTAATTTCAGGGGTGATTTGGTGAAGCTCAAATGTAGGAGAAATGGCTTCTACAGCAGCTGTCTTTACCGTTGTGATGGTTTTCTCAACTTTTGTAATCTTTTTCCTGTGCTTTTTGGCTTTGCCCTTTACTTTCATGCTGTCTGTAGGTGATTCCTTATCAACATCAAGATCCTCTGTTACGATTTCTTCCACTTCAACTTTCAGTTTCTTATCTGTGTCAGTCTCTTGGGATATTGGCAACTGCTCAGAAGCCTCTGACTTTTCCTCTTCAATGTATTCCTTTTCTGCAACTATTTCCATTGGCTCAGATTTAGCTTCTTCAGTTGAGGGTGTTTTAATTGCAGATTCCAAATGCACATGCTCTGCTTCTTCTCTCTCCTGTGCTGTAAGAACGTCTGTGACTAACTCATGCATGTCAATATCAATGATTTCAGAAGTAGCTTTCGAAACAATAATCTCACTTTGTTCTGTTTGCACCTCCTGTAAGCTTTTCTCTTTTCCCTCTACCAGTATGCTCTCCACGCTAGTTTCAGTGATGTAAACACATTCTTCGGATTTTGTTATTGAGTCAGTTATTTCACTTGTAGTGGAAGTAGATTCTATGACCACCTCTGTCTCAGTTTTTTTACTTTCACCTTCTGGAGAGATTTCTTTGGAGGATCCATCTGCTTTTTTCTCAGATGTGCCAAACAATGAAAGTTTTGGAAGCCTGAATGATGGAAGCTTCCATGCCTCTGATTCTGTTTCTTCTTCTGGAGTTTTCACTTTTTCTTCAGACACTGAAAAATCTGTTATTGTATTTGCCGTGTCTACATTATCTTTAGTTTTCTCTTTCTCTGCTTCGTATATTGTTATTTCTGCTTTCACTGTTGAAATTTCTTCTGTGGATTTCTGAAGTGCTGTCTCACCAACAGTTTGTGAAGTTGCTTCTTTGGGCTCATCCACAGAAGATTCTGTTGGAACGTCTGTTGCACTAAAGTGTGGAATTTTGAATGTGGGCAATTTCAATCCAAATGACCTTTCTTCCTCCTCTACTACTGTAGTTGCCACTTCGGAAAGGACCGTGAAGACATCTTCTACAGTCTCTGCTTTCTCAACACCTTCTTCAGGTTTAACTGCTACTTCAACCGTGGTGGTTTCAGTTGTTGGTGTGCTGACTTGTACCTGCTCTTCATAAACTGACACTGTGACTTGAGTTTGTGGAGAAACTTCCTTTACTTCACCCTCCTCTGCTACAGTCTTAATTTCAGGGGTGATTTGGTGAAGCTCAAGTGTAGGAGAAATGGCTTCTACAGCAGCTGTCTTTACCGTTGTGATGGTTTTCTCAACCTTTGTAATCTTTTTCCTGTGCTTTTTGGCTTTGCCCTTTACTTTCATGCTGTCTGTAGGTGATTCCTTATCAACATCAAGATCCTCTGTTACGATTTCATCCACTTCAACTTTCAGTTTCTTATCTGTGTCAGTCTCTTGGGGTATTGGCAACTGCTCAGAAGCCTCTGACTTTTCCTCTTCAATGTATTCCTTTTCTGCAACTATTTCCATTGGCTCAGATTTAGCTTCTTCAGTTGAGGGTGTTTTAATTTCAGATTCCAAATGCACATGCTCTGCTTCTTCTCTCTCCTGTGCTGTAAGAATGTCTGTGACTAACTCAGTCATGTCAATATCAACGATTTCAGAAGTAGCTTTCGAAACAATAATCTCACTTTGTTCTGTTTGCACCTCCTGTAGGCTTTTCCCTTGGCCCTCTACCAGTGTGCTTTCCACGCTAGTTTCAGTGATGTAAACACATTCTTCGGATTTTGTTATTGAGTCAGTTATTTCACTTGTAGTAGAAGTAGATTCTATGACCACCTCTGTCTCAGTTATTTTACTTTCACCTTCTGGAGAGATTTCTTTGGAGGATCCATCTGCTTTTATCTCAGATGTGCCAAACAATGAAAGTTTTGGAAGCCTGAATGATGGAAGCTTCCATGCCTCTGATTCTGTTTCTTCTTCTGGAGTTTTCACTTTTTCTTCAGACACTGAGATCTCTGTTATTGTATCTGCCGTGTCTACATTATCTTTAGTTTTCTCTTTCTCTGCTTCGTATATTGTTATTTCTGCTTTCACTGTTGAAATTTCTTCTGTGGATTTCTGAAGTGCTGTCTCACCAACAGTTTGTGAAGTTGCTTCTTTGGGCTCATCCACAGAAGATTCTGTTGGAACGTCTGTTGCACTAAAGTGTGGAATTTTGAATGTGGGCAATTTCAATCCAAATGACCTTTCTTCCTCCTCTACTACTGTAGTTGCCACTTCGGAAAGGACCGTGAAGACATCTTCTACAGTCTCTGCTTTCTCAACACCTTCTTCAGGTTTAACTGCTACTTCAACCGTGGTGGTTTCAGTTGTTGGTGTGCTGACTTGTACCTGCTCTTCATAAACTGACACTGTGACTTGAGTTTGTGGAGAAACTTCCTTTACTTCACCCTCCTCTGCTACAGTCTTAATTTCAGGGGTGATTTGGTGAAGCTCAAGTGTAGGAGAAATGGCTTCTACAGCAGCTGTCTTTACCGTTGTGATGGTTTTCTCAACCTTTGTAATCTTTTTCCTGTGCTTTTTGGCTTTGCCCTTTACTTTCATGCTGTCTGTAGGTGATTCCTTATCAACATCAAGATCCTCTGTTACGATTTCATCCACTTCAACTTTCAGTTTCTTATCTGTGTCAGTCTCTTGGGGTATTGGCAACTGCTCAGAAGCCTCTGACTTTTCCTCTTCAATGTATTCCTTTTCTGCAACTATTTCCATTGGCTCAGATTTAGCTTCTTCAGTTGAGGGTGTTTTAATTTCAGATTCCAAATGCACATGCTCTGCTTCTTCTCTCTCCTGTGCTGTAAGAATGTCTGTGACTAACTCAGTCATGTCAATGTCAACGATTTTAGAAGTAGCTTTCGAAACAATAATTTCACTTTTTTCTGTTTGCACCTCCTGTAGGCTCTTCTCTTGGCCCTCTACCAGTGTGCTCTCCACGCTAGTTTCAGTGATGTAAACACATTCTTCGGATTTTGTTATTGAGTCAGTTATTTCACTTGTAGTAGAAGTAGATTCTATGACCACCTCTGTCTCAGTTATTTTACTTTCACCTTCTGGAGAGATTTCTTTGGAGGATCCATCTGCTTTTATCTCAGATGTGCCAAATAATGAAAGTTTTGGAAGCCTGAATGATGGAAGCTTCCATCCCTCTGATTCTGTTTCTTCTTCTGGAGTTTTTACTTTTTCTTCAGACACTGAAAAATCTGTTATTGTATTTGCCGTGTCTACATTATCTTTAGTTTCCTCTTTCTCTGCTTCGTATATTGTTATTTCTGCTTTCACTGGTGAAATTTCTTTTGTGGATTTCTGAAGTGCTGTCTCAGCAACAGTTTGTGAAGTTGCTTCTCTGGGCTCATCCACAGAAGATTCTGTTAGAACGTCTGTGGCACTAAAGAGTGGAATTTTGAATGTGGGTAATTTCAATCCAAATGATTTTTCTTCCTCCTCTACTACTGTAGTTGCCCCCTCAGTAAGGACCATGGAGACATCTTTTATAGTCTCTGCTTTCTCAACACCTTCTTCAGGTTTAACTGCTACTTCAACCGTGGTGGTTTCAGTTGTTGGTGTGCTGACTTGTACCTGCTCTTCATAAACTGACACAGTGACTTGAGTTTGTGGATAAACATCCTTTACTTCACCCTCATCTGCTACAGTCCTAATTTCAGGGGTGGTCAAGTGAAGCTCAAGCGTAGGAGAGATGGCTTCTACACCAGTCGTCTTTACAGTTTTGATGGTTTTCTCAACCTTTGTAATCTTTTTTCTGTGCTTTTTGACTTTGCCCTTTACTTCCATGCCTTCTGAAAATGATTCCTTTTCAACATCAACATCCTCTGTTACAATTTCATCCACCTCAACGTTCATTTTTTTATCTGTGTCAGTCTCTTCGGGTATTGGCAACTGCTCAGAAGTCTCAGACTTTTCCTTTTCCGTAAATTCCTTCTGCACAACTACTTCTATTGTCTCCGATTTGGCTGCTTCAGTTGAGGGTGTTTCAATTGCAGATTCCAAATGCACATGCTCTGCTTCTTCTCTCTCCTGTGCTGTAAGAATGCCTGTGACTAGCTCATGCATGTCAATATCAGCAATTTCAGAGGTAGTTTTCAAAACAATAATCCCACTTTGTTCTGTTTGCACTTCCTCTAGGCTTTTCTCTTGGCTCTCTACTATTATGCTCTCCATGCTAGTTTCTGTGATGAATACACTTTCTTCTGATTTTGTTATTGACTCAGCTATTTTACTTGTAGTGGAAGTAGATTCTATGACCACCTCTTTCTCAGTTATTTTACTTTCATCTTCTGGAGAGATTTCTTTGAAAGAACCTTCTGCTTTCATCTCTGTTTCTTCTTCTGTAATTTTCACTTTTTCTTCAGACACTGACATCTCTGTTATTGTATATGTCTTGTCTACAATATCTTTGGTTTCCTCTTTCTCTGCTTCGTATGCTGTTATTTCTGCTTTCACTGTTGAAATTTCTTCTGTGGATTTCTGAATTGCTGTCTCAGCAACAGTTTGTGGAGCTGCTTCTCTGGGCTCATCCACAGAAGATTCTGTTGTAACGTCTTTAGCACTAAAGAGTGGAAGTTTGACACTGGGGAACTTCCATCCAAATGACCTTTCTTTCTCCTCTTCTACTGTAGTTGTCAATTCCTTCAGATCTGTGGCGACATCTTCTAAAGCGTCAGCTTTTTGGACACCTTCTTCTGCTTTAAATTCTAGTTTAACTGTGGCACTTTCAGCTATTGGTATGCTGACTTTTACCTGTTTTTCAAATATGGACAGCATGACTTGAGTTTGTGGAGAAACTTCCTTTTCTTTCTCTACTTTCTCTACATTTGTGTTGTCAGTGGTGGTTGGATGAAACTCTAGCATAGGAGAAATGGCTTCTATAACAGGGGTTTGAGCAGTTGTGGTAGTTTTCTCATCCTTTGTAATCTTTTTCTTGTGCATTTTGACTTTACGCTTTACTTTCACACCTTCTGTAGATATTTCTTTATCTATATCAATCTCCTTTGTGTCAATTTCATGCACTTCAACTTTCAGTTCTTTATCCATTTCAGGAAGTACAGTTATTAGTGACTCATCAAAAGCCTCTGACTTTTTGTCTTCAGTGTATACTTTCTCCACAGCTGCTCCCGTTTCAGTTTTGACTGCTTTGGTTGATGGCATTTCAGCTGCAGATTTCAAGTACTCAGGCTCTGCCTCTTCTCTTTCCTCCACTGTGAGAACATCTGTTATTAACTCACGCCTGTCAATATCAGCAGTGACAGAGATAGTTTTGGAAGCAATACTATCATCTTGAAATAACAGTTGTGAAACTTTCCAAGCACTTTCCATTTGCTCTAAGCTTTTCTCTTGGCCCTCTAGCAGTGCACTCTCAACCATAGTTTTGGTGACGTAAAAACGTTCTTCTGACTTTGCTCTTGACTCGGCTCTTTCACTTGTGTCCGTTTTAGTAGTTGCAGCCTCTGTGATCATCTCTGTCTTAGTTATCTTACTTTCAGCTTCAGTAGAGATTTCTTTGGACATATCTTCTGCTCTTACCGCAGTTGAGTCAAATAATGAAAATGTTGGCAGCCTGAATGTTGGAAACTTCCAACCGTCTGATTTTGTTTCTGTAGTGTTTACTTCTCCCTCAGACACTGAAATCTCATTTTTTTTATCTGCCATGTCTACATTATCTTTGGTTTCTTCTTTCTCTACCTCGTATGCTGTTACGTCTGTTTTCACCATTGAAATATCTTTTGTGGATTTCTGAAAAACATTCTCAGTGTCAATTTGTGGAGCTGCTTCCCTGGACTTATGCACAGAAGATTCCTTTGTATCTTCTGCGGTGCTAAAGATTGAAATTTTGAATTTTGTGGGCATATTCCTTCTGGATATCCCTACCTCCTCCTCTACCACTGGGGGAATCACTTCAGGAGAGCCATGTTGGATAAATTCTTCAGTTTTAACAGCTGTTTCTTGCACTGCTGTGCTTGCTTTACTTGCCTCAAGTGAAATGTCTGTTACTGTTTCACCCATTTTGTTTTTATCCCCCTTTCTCCCAAAACTAGGCATTTTAATAGAAGGTAATTGAAATTTCAAACTAGTGGAAGTTTTATTTTTTTTCTCTGTGTAATCATGTGTCAAATCCACCTGCAAAGTTTCCTGGTCACCACTGATTTCTCCACTTGCATCTAATGATGACGAGTACATTATCTGATTTTCCCGATCAATAATTCCACTAGATTGTCCCTCAGTGATATTCAAATTAATAGTCTGCATCTGATAATTTGGAAATTCTATTTTATTTGAAAAATCTTCATCTCCAGTTCCATGATATTCCTTACTGCCAGTTAAGTCAATAATAGTTTCCATGAATATATTTTCAAATTTTTGAGGGTCAAGAATTTGACCGTGGGCAGGTTCTGTCACTTTTGTTGTCTTTTCTACATGTGTATCTTCAGTATGTTTCCCAGCTTGTTTAGATTTTCTTGAAGTTCCTAGAAGCTCCAGTTTAGGCACTTTGATTTTGGCAAGGTAACCTTTGTTTTTTGATCCCTCTAAAAAGTTGTATTCTGCTTCGGAGACACCCCTGTCTTTGTCTGGTGGGTCACCTGCTCTCAAATCATCAGACTGTGTTTCTGCAGAACTGTCAGCTTCCTCATACTTTTTAGCCATTTGAATTTCAGATTTCTTTGACTGAGAAACTTTTGTGGACTTCTTTTTAGACTTTTTCGTTTTATCTGTTTTAGGTTTCTGTTCAATATAATTCTCTCTCTCATTCTCCGGCTCATCAAGCTTTGCCTCAACATGTGTTTTTACTTCAATTCTTTTTTGCTTCAAATCTATATCATCAGTATAAATGTTTCCATCCAGAGTCTCAGGTAAACCTGTACTAATATATGTTCTTGTCAATGTTTTTTCAATGAGTTCCCTATTGGCCACTTTGACTGACTCACATTCTAAATCACCATCTATTTTTAAAACTGATATGTTGCCAACATCTTGCAGATCAGGCGTTACCTCTGCTTTAAGAGTTGATCGGTCCTTCATTTTAGTCTCAGAAACCTCCTGATTTTGTATCTGGGAAGCTTCCTTCCCTGTGTTTGTTTTTACTATCTTCTTCTTCTTTTTGCTTTTAGTTACTTTTAGGTCTTTCAGATTAATGTCATTGTTAGTCTGTTCTAGCACAGGATGCAACTTTTCCATATCAGTTTCTTCACGGCTTAGTCTGCCCCTTAGACCACTCATACTGAATGATGGCAGTTTTACAGATGGTAGTTTGAATGGGCTACTATACTTTTCTATATCACTGTCTTCAGATGTTAATTCAGTCCTTTTGTTAACTTCTTGTGTGTCTGGCTCTGGAAACTCCTGGCATTCAGAAGCTGCTTTATCTGAGCTGGAAATTTCTACTTCAGTTATTGACTGGACATTACATTTCTCTTCTTCGCTATATTTTTTGCCATCAATTCCGACTGCAGTTTGATCACTGGTTGACACGTCTGCTGTCATTTTCTCAGATGTGCCAAACTTTTTAATTTTTATAGAAGGCATTTGAATTTTCAAGCTCTTTGAATCTGTGTTCCCTCTTTGTTCCATTTGTAAATTATCCAAAGTTGAAATTTCTGAAATGTCCTCATCACCTGCACTTTCTGTTGTGTCTGAAATGATGTTACTAGTTTCTTCAAGATCTGCACCACCTAATTTTGCCAGCCCTAGCTTTGGCATTTGAAAATAAGGCAATGTACTCTTTAATTTTTCTCTTTGTACATTTGTTATATCAGTAGCAATATCGTTCATTGTGTCTTGTTTATTGGTGTCTAAAACATTTATCTTACTTTCTCTTTTAAAATCCTCAGACAGTGTTTGAAATTTTTCATATTCTAGCTCATTATTTGCATATTGTACATTTGATGACACAGTATACTGTCCCCTTTGCCCTTTAAATTTTGGAAGGGAAACCCCAATTCTGGGTAATTTAATCTTTGTTTTATTTTCTACACTTTGTATATTGTCAGTAGGTAAATCTTTAAAGTCACTATCTTTGTCATCTAAGTTTTTAATCCTGCTATCTTCATCTCTGATGTCCACATGATCGTCTTTGACTTCCATCTTATCATCTGTATAATAGGTTGCTCTTTTTGTAAGCGAACCAAAAGAAGGAAGTTTAAACCTGGGCATTTTTAACACACTTTCCTTGTGTTCATCTTGCGCATCTGCAGATTTTATTTTAGAATCTAAAGCTACACCTGTACCGCTCTTTTCCTGACCTTCAGTGATTTCTTCTACAGAAAAAATCTGCTTTGAAGAAATATCTGTGGCTGATTTATTTTCTTCAGATCTTTGAAAAGCACTTCCAGAAGTAATTGGCTTTCTAATTTTAACATCAAATGACTTTGAGTCGAATGTTCCTGACTCGCTTGTCAGAACTATTTCTTGGGTCTGATTTTTTATATAACTATCATCTGCTTCAGGTTTACTTGTATCTAAATCACTCTTTTGGATATTTACTGATGGAATATTTACCTTATCATCAGTTATTACATTTGCATGGGTAAATAAGACTTTTTGATCTGCATCAGTTCTAACAGTCTGACTTTTGCTTGAACCCATTTGTATACAAAACGGGATCGATTCATCTACTGGAAAATGTCCCTCCACTGTTGGAACAGACATTTTTGATCTCAGTGTCTTAATTCCAACTTTGTCTACAGATTGATCTTCATTTACGTATGTTTGCGGCAATATATGACCATCAAGATCTACCAATGAATCTTTTTTAAGCATGTACAAATTTGCAGAATCTAACTGATCTTCACTTTCAGATCTAACTGACCTTCTGTAAAGTTTAGGTAGCTTGGGCATTTTTATAATAGGCATTTGCAGTTTCCAACCTAACACCTCCGACTGTTGATCCGGGGGGTTTTCTTTGACAGAAGACTCTATGAATGTAAGATCAGAATCTTCCTGCTGTGGGACACCAAATGAGGGCCCTTTAAAAATGGGTAGTTGAAGTTTAATGTCAGAGCCATCCAGCAATTCTTTGACACCAAAAGCAACTGAGTCTTTATCAACCAAAACATCTCTATGGTCAGGTTTTTGCAAAGGAGTAAAGTCAGTACTTACTTTTTCTCTTCTGTCTATGATGAACTGGGTTTCATAGGTACCTGTGTAATGTTCTTTATGTGCATCCATGCTGATTGGGCCATCTAGGGTTCGTTTCTGTGCTTGAAAAAGCTCAGTGGAATTGTCCTTCTTTTTCTTCTTCTTTTTGTTTTTCCTCTGCTTAAATTCTGATGGTTCTTCTGCAGTGGGGCTTGAAACATCATCAGAAATTTCACTTGTCTCAGTAGGTCTTAGAAACTCTTCTTTTGTGGTTAACGGTGTTATTGGTATTTCAGTTGCAGCTGTTGCAATGTTTTCCTTTGATGCCCTTCCATTTCTCCTTTGAATTGGTGACACCTTGCAGGGTGATGGTAGATTTTTTTCTTTTACAATTATTACTTCAACATCTGGATGTAAGTTTTTCCTTTCCAAACTTGAGGTCTCTCTACTAGATGAGGAGATTGTGGAGTGTAGTGACAAACCTTTTTTCATCTGTGTTTTTGGAACATCATGTTGTTCTACACTAACATGTATGCTGCTATCCAAGCTTCTCTTCTCTTTTGATCTATCATGAGGTTCTTTTCTGTTTTTCATTCCAATCACCTGATCGTTGAATGTTGCTGTCTGACTGTGAGTATTTATTCCCGAAAATTCTTGACGATTTTGCTTTTCTTTTTCTGTGACAAATATTTCATCATCATACAAGTTAGTCTCTGTCACTTTTGAAGAAATGTCTAGAGTTTCATCTTCATTAGTCTCTGATGTACTTCGAGATCGCCGATGGCCTAAAAATTTAGTATTGGCCAAGGACTGAAACTTAGGCCAGGAAAGCCTGTCTTTTTTTGAACGTTTTTTCTTATGTTCTCTTCTTCGGACTGTTTGTTCTTCAGACTTTTCAGATATTATGGTATAATCATCCTTATCCTAACAGGAAAATGACCAAAATCACTGTTATTAGGTTACAGTCAATTTAAAGACATATGTGTTTATATTACATATACAGTACAAGCAAGGCTTCCCATTGAGCTCATGCCTGGAGGTAAAACAAATCTTAACGCCTGAATCGAGTTTTAAAACTTTGGCACATGTTAGTAATACTGTACATAATATCACAACTCCTTCAAGTGGTTGTAAACCCTCAGGTAGAACTTTCACCTACAGGTAAGCCTAGATTAAGGTTTACCTGTAGGTGCTTGCAATATCTCCTTAACCCACACGGTTTAGGAGATATTTGCAAAAAAGGCTCTACCAATGTCTACGGCGCTTGCGCGCCGTAGACAATGGCGCAGGCGCACTGAGCGTGCCATTTTATGAATGGGGTCATGCCATAAGTGACGGCTCCCACGCGCATGCGCGGGAGTGACGTCACACACCGTCACGCGACTCCGGTCAGTTACAGAGCCGGAGTTCGCGGACCCCGGAAGAAGAGGAGTGAAGAATGGCCGCTCGCTACTAGCGAGGAAGACATCGCTGGCTTCTCCTGCAGGTAAGTGACACATAATGGGCTACAATGCGATGCATAGTAGCCCATTATGATTTACCTTTGCAGGGAAACAAAAGAGGGTTTACTTCCTCTTTAAGTGTATCCAGGTAAATGATACCTTTTTTTTCAGGACAAATTGAGTGTTTATAGTAATGGATAGCTACTGATTTATTTTTACTTTTTATCAAGGGAAACTTTATTGGTTGAACTGCATGGACTTGTGTCTTTCTCAACCAGACTAACTATGTAACTATGAAAACTGGCCCAAAATTTTTAATTTAGCTGTAAACTTTTTGCAAATACAATAAACCACCTCTAAAAATACCCGTGAAATATTTTTTTTTTAATCCTACGTAGACACATTGATACTATCGCTAAAAAAAAAACTTTAAAAAAAAAACACACTGACCCTGACCTTTGACCATGACCCTGACCCCGACTCTAACTTAGATCAAGCCCTGATCTGGCTATTTTATATTTGTTTATTTATGTATTTATTTTCACACCCACTTTTTATTATGTTTCTATGTTTCTCCTCTGACTAGGAGAAAAAAAATCCAATGTATCTTTTACTCCATTCAGAGGGGAAAAACTGTACAGGGATGGGTTTCACCAGTGGCGGCTGGTGCTCAAAATTTTTGGGGGGGCGCAAACAAACTGGAAAAAAAATAAATCAATTGCCGCCACTGTGCCCATTAAACGCAGCCACTGTGCCCAAACGCCACCAGTTTGCCCCCTCAAATACAGCCAGTTTGTTTCCATATACAGCCAGTGTGCCCCCATATATATACAGCCAGTGTGCCCCCATATATATACAGCCAGTGTGCCCCATATATATATATATAGCCAGTGTGCCCCCATATACAGCCAGTTTGTCCCCATATATATATAGCCAGTGTGCCCCCATATACAGCCAGTGTGTCCCCATATATATATAGCCAGTGTGCCCCCATATACAGCCAGTTTGTCCCCATATACAGCCAGTTCCCCCCAAATGCAGCCAGTTTGTCCCCCATATACAGCCAGTTCCCCCCAAATGCAGCCAGCGTGTCCCCCATATACAGCCAGTTCCCCCAAATGCAGCCAGTTTGTCCCCCATATACAGCCAGTTCCCCCCAAATGCAGCCAGCGTGTCCCCCATATACAGCCAGTTCCCCCAAATGCAGCCAGCGTGTCCCCCATATACAGCCAGTTCCCCCCAAATGCAGCCAGTTTGTCCCCCATATACAGCCAGTTCCCCCCAAATGCAGCCAGCGTGTCCCCCATATACAGCCAGTTCCCCCATATACAGCCAGCGTGTCCCCCATATACAGCCAGTTCCCCCCATATTCAGCCAGTTTGTCCCCCATATTCAGCCAGTTCCCCCCATATTCAGCCAGTTTGTCCCCCATATACAGCCAGTTCCCCCCATATTCAGCCAGTTTGTCCCCCATATACAGCCAGTTCCCCCCATATTCAGCCAGTTTGTCCCCCATATTCAGCCAGTTTGTCCCCCATATTCAGCCAGTTTGTCCCCCATATTCAGCCAGTTTGTCCTCCATATTCAGTCAGTTCCCCCCATATTCAGCCAGTTTGTCCCCCATATTCAGCCAGTTCCCCCCAAATGCAGCCAGTTTGTCCCCCATATTCAGCCAGTTTGTGCCCCATATTCAGCCAGTTTGTGCCCCATATTCAGCCAGTTTGTCCCCCAATACAGCCTGTCCCCCCCCCCCCAGCCCTGCACTTACCTTCCTCGGTCTGCGCCGTCCTCGATGTGTTCTCCCGCCCTCGATGTCGCTTCAGCCAATCAGGTTACCGGTAACCAGATCCGGTGAACCTGATTGGCTGAAACCTCCACACAGTCTTCTTCCAGGAACGCACCCCCGTGCGTACCTGGGAGGAGTTTTTGGAAGCCGAATACAGCGTGAGAGCTGTATTCGGAAAGCCTATCAGAGCCGCTGGCTCTGATAGGCACTTCCAAGTTACACCCACCGCCGGCCGCCGCTCTAATTCATATGGCCGGCGCTCACCAGGAGGCCGGCCATATGTATAGTGGGCAGCGCGGCAGCGGTGACAATACACAGATTCATGCAATGCATGAATCTGTGTATTGTCTTTCAGTGGCGGTGCGGGAGCGAGAGGGGGCGGCGCTCCGGCGCCCTCTATGGACGCACCGCCACTGGGTTTCACTGAGGGATCACTGTGATAACAAATCACAGGCTGTCACAGTAAACATGTGATCAAAAGCCAGTCCTTCCGGTTCCCAATCACTTCCAGCACAAACCTGTGGCACCTCAAAAGAAGGCCCACTTCCATGACAAGGCATGTACAGTATGTGTGAGTTTGGCGTAAATGGGTCAACAATTACCCTTTTCACCTGTTTCATACACGGTTGCTTTTATTGATCTCCTAAATTGTATGCAGAAATATTAATTCTTAAGGATTATTTGTAAAAGAGTAAATAGATATTAGGGTAGAACTATCTCCCATGTAAAACCACTTTTTATGGGCCTTTATTTAGCATGCCTATTGCATGCAATATGGATACACTCTCCTAAAAGGGCAGAAGAGAAGTGGTTTTGTGATGGGTTTAGTATGGCTTTATGGCTTTATCAACTCCTGTCTTTTAAAGTCTGCTATGGTAACTTGAATAATAATAATGTCCCCAGTACAGTGGAACCTCGGATTACGAGCATAATCCATTCCAGGAGAATACTCGTAATCCAAAGTACTCGCATATCAAAGCGAGTTTCCCCATTGAAGTCAATGGAAACTAAAATAATTTGTTCCGCATTGACTTTAAAAAGTACACAAATGTCTATCCTTAGAGTGATCAGACTTGAGTATTGACACAATCCAAGACTTAGTAATAAATTCAAAATTGAAGTGCTGAAAGTGAACAGTTATTGAAGTGACTTGAAGTGAAAAAAAACACCACCGATAGGTAAGGGGCTTACCAGAATGTTTAAACCCAGGAAAGCATACGCTCAAATGGGTCAAACGGGCTTGTTGTGGTGGAACCACAATGAAACCAGGACAATCCTGTGTGTTTCTCCAATTGCTGTATCGAGAGTGACCAAACGCCAGCAGGATGGAATATGCCACAGAGGAAGATAGCCAATTAACAGGTGATCTCACAGGGCATGATGGTCCGGGAAATCCCAGGTCAGTATGGAAGGGTGCAAGACATTTTGGACAATTTCATGCTCCCAACTTTGTGGGAACAGTTCCTGTTCCAACATGACTGTGCACCAGTGCACAAACCATAAAGACATGGATGAGCACGTTTGGGGTGGAGGAACTTGGGAGTCCTGACCTCAACCTGATAGAACACTTTTGGGATGAATTAGAATGGAGACTGCGAGCCAGGCCTTCTCGTCCAACATCAGCGCCTAACCTCACAAATGTGCTTCTGGAAGAATGGTCAAAGTTAAAGCTGTTACAGCTGTTAAGGTTGGACCAACTTAATATTGAACCCTACAGACTAAGACTGGGATGCCATTAAAGTTCATATGCGTGAAAAGGTAGGCATCCCAATACTTTTGACAATATAGTATATATATATATATATATATATATATATATATATATATATAATCTACATTGTTACATAATATGACTTAAGTAATACAGAGAGGATTGTACCTGTATTGTCTTCTCTTTCTTGAGTTGTACAATAGACTGCATTTTTTCTCTGTCTTCTTTTCCCAGCTTGCGCTTCAGCTGGAACTCCACTCTGTACGCCTCAGAATGCTGCAGGATCTTTATGGCATCTTCATATGTGATGTTGTCAAAATAGATTGTCGCACTTAGTAGCTGATCTCCTGCAGGGTGATGACAATACAGTAACTATGTCATTTTTTTTTGTCTTTTTTTAACAAACAAAATTCTTGGCCGTAAAAGGAAAACTAATAGTGTTACCTTCTTTAATACAGAAGATATTTGAATGCTGAGATTGTTTTGTGACTTGTGAGACGGTGATGCCTTCTGTGCCACCTCCAGTTATAGTGAAGCCTTTAGCATTAGGTTCCACTTCGGTGCATAAAGTCACCTCCATTGGTTCCTAAAAGATAATAAAAAAAAAAAAATGTTGAATTATCTAATCATTTTTATTCTAAAAGCACCCATAGACATAGGAAGAGTGACTAAGCTAGTGGGTTGCTGTTGGAGATCATTTGTCAAGCAGCTTAGAAAACCACATCTACTATCTTTTCTGTTTGAGCATTCAAGTCAAACAGTCTTTTTAGATACGTCATACACTGTAACTGTCTGCACCAGGAGATACTTAAAAGGCCAGCCCATCTGCTGTATTAGAATACCCCCTAATATTCTGAATGTTATGTACAGTATATGAAATTACAGCCCTAGTTAAAGCTGAGCTTCAGCCCCCTACCAAAAGACTAAAAGTCAGCAGCTACAAATAGTGTAGCTGCTGACTTTTACTATTAGGGCACTTACCTGTCCAGGGATCCTGCGGTGTCCTCACCCAAGCCGATTCTTCAATTGGCTCTTGGGTGTTGGCACCGCCATCGTGGGTAAGGGAAACTGGCAGTGAAGCCTTCACAGCTGGTTTCCTACTGTACATGCGCAAATCACATTGCACTTTCTCAATGGGCTGGCCGTGGCAAACTCAGCAGGAAATGGGAGCGGGTACCTGACAAAACCAGGTACCCGGTCCCCCCTGCCCCCCACAGGGTGCCAAATGTGGCACCGGAGGGAGGGGGGAGGAGGCAGACAATCAGAGCTTCCCCTTTTGGGTGGAGCTCTGCTTTAAAGTTAAGAAATAATTAAATCCAAGGATAATATATTAATCTGTTTTCCACCTTTAACCTAAATCATATATGTGAAATTAAAAAAGTACTTTCAGTGCTCATCCATCATATATAAATTTTTAAGCAGTAATAAATTTGTATTATTTATTTTTTACAGGTATTTATAGTTCTGGCAATTTATGCAGCGTTTTACATACAGTATATATTGTACATTCACATCAGTGCCTGCCCTCAAGGAGTTTACAGTCTAAGTTGCCTAATTCCCTAATTCCCATTCATGCATACACATATGTTGGAGGCAACATGGGCTAATAACTAGGGTCATTTTAGACAGGAGCCAATTAACCTACCAGCATGTCTTTGGAGTGTGGGAGGAAACAAGAGTACCCAGAGGAAAGCCACGCAGACAGAGAGAGAACATGCAAACTTCAGGCAGGTAGTGCCATGGTTGGGATTAGAACCAACGACAATAGTGCTGCCAGGCAGAAGTTCAAACCGCTTAGCCACAAAAACATCAACCAATTTCATAAAGGTGCCTGGTGCACAAGAAATCTACAATCCCAATACTGGTGCTATAAAGTTCAAAAACACCTTATGGGGTTGATTTACAATTTTTTTTTTGTCAAAACCTAATTGAACTTGCTCATGTTGCACCACATTTTGGAATCTCTAGTTTTAGTAAATCAACCCCTATATGTGCAAATTAAGTATCCAATTCTTAAGCCTAGTACACACGACCGAGAATCTCATCAGGAAAAAAACCCGTAGTTTTTCCCTGACGAGATTCTTGACAAGAATCTTGTCCAGGCCGAGTGTACACACGCTCGATTCAAAAGAACCGCCGTTCTTTTGAATGGAACGAACGCAGTGACGTCATCGACTACGACGAGCGTGCACTCGTCACATTCAATGCCATCGCCGCCATCTTGCTACACCCTACCTATGCCTAGGAAGCTACCGCGCATGCGTCAAAGTCATTTCGAGCATGCGCAGGTTTCCACGGCGACAGGTAAGCGTACACACTCTCGGGTTTCTCATCGGGAAACAGGCCGACAAGAATCCCGACGAGAAAATAGAGAGCAGATTCTCTATTTTTCTCATCGAGATTCTGGCCAGTTTTCTTGACGAGAAATCTGAAAGCCTCGTACACACGCACGGTTTACTTGGCAAGAAAGCTCTGCCAGCAATTTTCTTGCTGGTTCTTGCCGAGAAAACCGGTCATGTGTACGAGGCTTAATAGTGTATTATTGTCCAAAAAAAATGTGCCACAATCTTGACGTCATCCCACAGAGACCGCCCATTCGCCACCGGGAGAAAGAGGCTGTTGGAACCAGCACCTGCCAATAGAAGTTTAATGGATGCTTGTTTTTATATGCAATTTTAATAAATAGTTTTACAATATGCTAGTTTTGTTTCCCCTCCTCCTTATGTGATTGGAATGCTCTTGAAAAGTGAGCTGGCTGGTCTTGGGTCAGAGTATCTGGTGAGTGGTCTGAGCAGCTGGTGGAAGATTCACAGGACAGGGTGAAGTTTGTGGCAGCACATCACTTGAAATGCTATTCAAAATTGTGGCGCATTTCTTTTGGAGAACAAGAGACTATAAGCACTGGACACGTCTATGATTTCCGATAAATGAATAATGAGGTTTTGTATTTTATAACATCAGCATTGTGATTGTGGATTTGTGGTGCACCAGGCACCTTTATGAAATTGGTTCATTTTAAACACAAATTTATTGCAGTTTGCACATGTACCGTATATACGCGAGTATAAGCCGACCCGAATATAAGCCCAGGCACCTAATTTTACCACAAAAAACTGGGAAAACATATTGACTCGAGTATAAGCCTAGGGTGTCCATCTGCATGCCTCACTGTGTCCATGCCTCACTGTGCCCATGCCTCACTGTGTCCATGTGCATGCCTCACTGTGCCTCACTGTGTCCAAGCCTCACTGTGCCTTACTGTGCCCATGCCTCACTGTGTCCATGTCTCACTGTGTCCATGCCTCACTGTGTCCATGTCCCACTGTGTTCATGCCTCACTGTCACTGTGCCCATGCCTCACAGTGTCCATGCCTCACTGTGCCAAATCTCCCTACTTGATCTCCGGCGCTGTGTGACTAGACTGACGTTTAACATGGGAGTCTATGAAAAGGGTGCCAAGTTTGGGGTCCAGGGGACCTAGGACCGGCCGGTACCGGGTCCCCAAAACCCCTAGAGTAATGACCGTTTAACATGGGAGTCTATGGAAGGAGTGCCCGGCTTTGAAAAATCGGTGCTCCCCGGCCGTAGGTCCCCCGGACTACAAACTTTGCACACTTGTAGAGGAAGAGTGGGGCTACATGGGTCCAGAGGACTTACGGCTGGCCGGGATCAGGCGCACAAATATGAAGATGGACACAGACTTGAGTATAAGCCGAGGGGGGAATTTTCAGCACAAAAAATTGTGCTGAAAAACTCGGCTTATACTCGAGTATATACGGTATATATGTTGGATAAGCACTAACAGCACTTTTTAATTGCACATATATGATTTAGGTTAATGATGGAAAACAGAGTAATATATTATCCCGGGGTTTATTACATTTTTTATTTGAACTAGCACTGTGATTTCATATATAAAACAGCCTTTTTTTTCGGCCTATAGGCATCTTTAAAAATAGTTCTATAGTTACCGTAGGTTGCAAAAAAGACACAAAACTCCATTGAGTTTACCAAATAAAAAAATAAATACATGTTAGGCCCGGTTCACACTGATGCGAGTTCATAACGAATGTGATGCGTCAAAAACATTCTATGACTTTATGTCATCCATAAAGTCATTGTTTTCAATGACGGTCGTTCACATACATGCATTGCGATTCCTCTACGAATGCGATGCGATAAAAAAAAGGGTCTTGTGTGAGTTTACAGCTCTGCGTTGTGAATTTAATCTCCCTAGACATCAATGTAAATCGTTCTGGAATCGCATTGATGGTTCACATATGTGTGTATTCCACCACACTACTCTCCACAAAAACCAGGAAGTACACAGGAAGTTAACACTTTTTTTTTTTTTACATTATGATTCCATTGGCTAGAACATCCATCGCAGCTATGTCCAACTCCTGAAATTTACGGTAAAATCGCAAAAAGAATCGCACAAAAAACTGAACAAATTCACAGCGCAGAGGGGTGAACCAAGCCTAAAACCTGCATCCATAGTATCCTAAATGCACAGCTGATCTAGAGGAAGGCAAAAAAATACTCATAAAACATAGTTCAATTTGCTTCAGCAGAGAAAAATTCCTTCCTGTTCCGTCAAAGCAACTGGATATTCCTGGGATCAAGAGTATACAGTGTTATTATAGTTATAACTCTTTTTCCCTAAATTCAGTGTCCACTTGTCATTTTCAATGGCCATAAATGGACCACTTATATCTGTATGCAAGGTGATTATAGCCCCCTTTAAATGCTTCTTCTCAAAGGAGATTAAATTTAGTTTGTGTAGCAGTTTTTTGTTTCTTTTTAAGCTCTATGTTTAATACGGTTGCTTTAAAGCAGTGCTTCCCAAAGTGAGCAGTAGTCCTGGGTGCTATTGGGGGGTGTTAAATAAAAAATAAGGGGAGAGAAGACGTTCATACATGTTTCATTTTTTGTGTAGCTTAAAGTTAAAGTTGTAGTTTTATTTTGCAAATAAACACACAAAAAGATCCCTTTGCAGTAAGGCCGCACCCACACTTCAAGGGTTACGTGCTTGTTTTGTCCAGAGGAGAAGCAAAATCCTTATACTTACCCAAACCTCTCTTCCACCAGCAAATGGAGCTCCCCTTGATCCAGTGGTGGGCTGTTCCTGGCATCCTCATGTCCAGAACAGGGCTATGGACACTGCTCTGGGTTTGATGACCCCAGGACTCAAGACCACCAGAGCGTGGGGATGCAGGGGCCTGTCAAGTGCAGAAAGGAGCAGACGATTGGATAAGTATATCTCCTTTCATCTTTCCCTGTCATAGGTAGAAATATAGATACAGAAAAGAACGCAAATTGTTTGTTTGCTTAAAAAAGGTAGATTTCGAGGTGGCACTGAGTAATTTATTTTTCCCGTGAAAAAAATTTTTGTTTCTGAAAAGGGGGCAGTAAGCCAAATAAGTTTGGAAACCTCTGCCTTAAAGGCTTCAAGAAATCTGCTTGAAGCTTACCCAAGGAATTGCAAAGGCCTTGCAAAAGTCATCTGCACACATTGCTCCCAATCTGAAGCCTGTGTGTACAAGACACTAACCCTACTAATCATTAAACATTTGGAAACAAGTTAAGACTCTCACACATCTTTCCACAGACAACCTAATTGGATTGAGAAGAAATCTACAGTTGGGTAAAGTGACCCTAATGGTCCGGATGGTACATCTTTCCGGACATTCATAATAAATTGTACGTACATCTGAGTCCATCATCTTTGCGAAAGGATGGGAGGTTCGTATAATGGACGTCTTCCTTATACTGCTGGAATGTTCGGAGTCTGCATATATGGAACTGCCCTGTGAAAAAAAGCATACTGCTTTAAATATTTATCCCTCACTAATATGAAAACTGTTGCACATACTGTAAATATACACAAGGACCAGAGTCTTCTGGCTTGTATGCTCTTCAGAACTGCTCCTCTTAGCATGGAAGCCTATGGGAATGCAGGTCAATTGCACCTGCAGTGAATTCTCAACAATTTCAGAAGTGTCTCATACTGATGTCAAAATCATGCTGCCTTTGTCCATCGAAGCCCATCGACACAGCCCCTTAAGCCTCATGGACGTTTAGATGCTCAAAAGTCTTTTAGTATAAAATTTTCATAGCTTTCCTGCACCCCAGTAGCCACAGGTGCCTTAACCATCCAACCATACACATGAATGGCTGTACACGGCTGTAAACACTGATGGCTTCGGCATCCGTGTTTTCCTATGCATGCACAATGTATTTCCCCAAACACAAAAGCAGTGTGCTTGGGGAAATACTCAGTATGCACAGGTAAATGCCGATGTAGAAGTCATCTGTGTTTACAAATGTACTGCCATATTCACTTGTACAAGTGGCTGTACGAGGCACCTCCGTGTACATGGGGCCTTAGTCTGAACGGGACGCTCCTAGAAAAAAGATTAATAACAGCCCTTACCTTAGAGATTTATTAAAGCCCAACTAAACCTTCTGTTTGAATAACCTAATACATTTAATTTTCTAGTCGATAAACGTTATTTGGGTGACGACAAGGCCACCCATTTAGTGAATTTCAGCCAGTTTATCAGGAACTGTTTGAAATCTGTATAGTGTGTGGCCCTTGAAATGGTGATCTAGATAAGATCCTTTTACAAGCTGAGGACAAATTTTTTGCTTAAATTAGGGAGAACACAGTGGACTGAATGAAGGTTTTACCTATGTACCATTTCAAAATGAACATTATAGTAAAAAAGATCTGTTTGGCCATTGCAATTATTATTTGGCCTGTTACCATTGTGTCTGTGTTAAAATGGGAAAATAATTCAGGTATCACAAAATAAATCAATAAATAAATCTAAGATACTAAATAGAGAAAATTATGAATTAATATTTTTATTTTGTTTATAGATGTGTATATAAATAGACAAGAATCTTGGAAAATTATATTGGCAATTCCATTAAAAAGTAAATCAATTGTAAAGTAAAAGGTAATGAATTGATAGGATTCAATTTAATGAGGTTTAATACAATTGTAGATACATTTTAGGTTAATTTATGTGTTTTAACAAAAAGATAAGAAATATGGGGAAGAGTCTGGATGGAGAGCAATAAACAAAGAAGGAACTACAAAATTGTGTTGTGCCAATGTGGGTGTGTTCGTCACGTGATGACGTAATGTGCGTGCAGACATCCACGTGTAGAAGAGCTTATAAATAGGGGAGGCTGTCCAGAAGATGGATCATTTGGCTGTATGTTTGCACAGAATGCACTACCACTTGTAACTAACCACTTTACCCCTGATGAAGTCACAACTATTGGTCATTAATAGAGAAGAAAATAATGGATATTGGTAAAGGTAGTAACAGATAGAAGATCTAATGCGGATATGAAGTATAGCAGTGAAATAATAAAAAGCTAATTTAGTGGTGGTAAGAAGCAAGAAGAAGGCAATGTCTAAATGAAGATCTATAGTAAGAGAGAAAAAGAATATATATATATATATATAGTGGAACCTCGGTTTAAGAGTAACTTGGTTTGAGAGCAATTTGATTTGCGAGTAACTTTTAAAAAAAAATTCTGACTCGGTTTGCGAGTGTTGTCTCGCAAGACGAGCAGAATTCAACCTATTTGGGCCTGCAGTCAACGCTGTATCCTGGCCTAGGCCAACAAGGCCCAGGCCTAGGGCAGCACTTTGCAGGGGGGCAGCACGGAAAGAGTCCCCGCTGGCTTGTGCTACACTGTTAGTGTAACGCAAGCTGCTTCTAATTTTGACTGTCCTATCAGCCTGGACCACAAACCTTCCTCAAAGTGCTATAGGTTTTCTGCTGCACCATTGGGATGGTTATATCACCTTAGTCCTCTCCATAAAATTATCAGAAATTTGTGCTTAAAGTAGAACTATAGGCAACACTTTTTTTTTCATTTTGGATGGGAGGTTTATAGCCCCGGCAGTTTATTTTTTACCATCCCTATCCCATTGCAGAGATTTCCCTTCACTTCCTGCCCCATAGCCAAACAGGAAGGGAGAGTAAATCTATGCAAGTTAAGGGAATCCATTTCTCCATCCCCCACCCCCCCAGGCCCTAAGAACTAGTGTCCCCACTCGAAAATTTCCGGAAAGGGGTAGGCCTTGACAGGAAGGGGTGGGTCATATTTAAATTAGGGGGTGCACGAGTTTAGTCAGGCCTAGGGCAGCACAAAACCTAAATACAGTACTGCCTGCAGTACCACGTTTGGCCTGACGTGCGGGGGCGCCGGAGCCGAGCAGAGCCGAACGGCGGCGATCGCTGCCATGTTCGGCAATGCTCGGAAAGACACGGAAATACTCAGTTTCCGAGCCTTTCCGACGTTTGCCGAGGTCAGCCGACGTATCCTCAGGCTTTTCCGGCCGTTTCCGAGGCTCTCCGGCACCCCCCCACCTCTCGCCGGATGCTGTATTGCATCCCATTGAAGTCAATGCGGAACAAATTTTTTTAGTTTCCATTGACTTCAATGGGAAAACTTGCTTTGATATGCGAGTACTTTGGATTACGACCATGCTTCTGGAACGGACTATGCTCGTAATCTGAGGTTCTACTGTATATATGAATTAAGAAAAATAAAAAAAATAGTTACATTTAGTTAGTAAAGGAAGAGAGATGTGATAGATCACCAGTATATTGCAAAAGTAATTCGCACAGTTTCCATCAATAGATAGCAGTGTGTATGAGATGCAGATGTTTGAATAATTTACAGATATAGAAATAGATATTAAACAAATTTATTGTAAGTTTTAGTAAGGCCCCTTTCACTTATGCGATCAGTTTTTCATCCATCCGTTGACGGATGAAAAACAGACATCAATGCATCTCTATGGAAAAACTGATGTAAATGGATTGATCAGCCATTTACATCCGTTAAGTGAACGGTCTATATGTGTGAAAGGGGCCTAAAGCATACGTTTTAGTTTCTAGTAGGCAAGATTCTGGTTGCATCCAGTTCTATAAATCCTTAAAGTAATTAATTTGTCACAATGATACAATAAATATACAATACAATAAATAGAGGAATGTGTATGTATTATATACTGCACCCTGGCCATTCTATCATTTCTCCAATATAATTTATGGAGGCAAATATTAAAAATATATAGTATATAGAATTAAAAAAGGATTCATATATGCCAAAGAAAATATAAAAAAAAGGTGCTTGTACAAATAATGAATTATGGAATTTGTCTACTAATACATAATTACTGGATAGAGGTATCAATGTGATATTTTTTGTGACAGTGGCCAACTCCTCTCAGGACTCAAATTTAAAGTTTTGACTCTCCATTTACTTCAGAATTCAGAATAAAAGGGAATGTAGCAGCAGAAGTGAGTCACTTTTGTCTGATATGAAAATGTCTGAAAAAGATTAGTGTTTGAAATTTCAGGAAAGCAATCTCACTGTTTCTGATATACGCTATATTACCAAAAGTATTGGGACATCTGCCTTTACACGCACATGAACTTTAATGGCATCCCAGTCTTAGTCCGTAGAGTTCAGTATTGGGTTGGCGCACCCTTTGCAGCTATAACAGCTTCAAATCTTCTGGGAAGGCTGTCCAAAAGGTTTAGGAGGGTGTCTATGGGAATGTTTAACAATTCTTCCAGAAGCGTATTTGTGAGGACGATGGACGAGAAGGCCTGGCTTGCAGTCTCCGCTCTAATTCATCCCAAAGGTGTTCTATGGGGTTGAGGTCAGGACTTTGTGCAGGCCAGTCAAGTTTCTCCACCCCAAAGTCGCTCATTCATGTCTTTATGGACCTTGCTTTGTGCACTGGTGCGCAGTCATGTTGGAACAAGAAGTGGCTATCCCCAAACTGTTCCCACAAAGTTGGGAGCATGAAATTGTCCAAAATGTCTTGGTATGCTGATGCCTTAAGAGCTCCCTTTACTGGAACTAAGGGGCCAAGCACAACCCCAGAAAAACAACCCCCACACCACAATCCCCCCTCCACCAAATGATTTGGACCAGTCCATACAGCTACTAGTTGTTAACAACTACAATATATACATTTCTTTGTAGTAGCACTTGTAAATTCTGAATGAAGTGCAGTAGATCACAACCACTAAGCTAATTGACTTATTTACTAAACATGTTTCTAAATACATCACTTACCTCCGGGTCTATATAACATTCATTTACAGCATATTCATATACAGGTGATGATCCTTGAGGTCTAGGTCTCACATTTTCAATCTCAACATCAATGGTCTATAATGAGAAAAATCCAAAGATAAGAAAAGTAAGGTGCAAATCAGACTCATTCACTTTTTTTCCACATCCATATGTCACCAACATACTGTTGAGTGTTTTACAGAGCACCTTAAACAATTCACATCAATTCACACCCCTGAGGATCTTACCGTCTAATGACCCTGCCAAAGTCATACATACAATTATATGGTTATTCATACATATAGACATTTAATCTAGGGCCAATTTCCTCAGACTGGTTAACTTTTGTTCAACTTTAGGAAACCTATTCAAACAAAGGGAGAACTTAAAGAGACCCTATCTCCAACCTAAAAATTGCAGGAAAGTGCACAAAAATCGTGTATTATAATGTTTAATTGCAGTGTTTTCCTTTACATTATTTTTTTTATAAATAATTAATATTTTTCACTTGCAATTTGCCTTTGAACAAGTCAGAAAATTTGACTACTCTTGTAAGAGTCAACTTCCCAGCACAGCCCCCAGCCTTCTTGCATGCTTTAGCCCACTCCTCTTCTGGGAACGTGTGATTCACAGCCAAGAGCATAAGCTCCAACAGGTGGATCCGTAAGAACAGACCAGACCATGTCCTTGGATCAGAACACATATGTTGGAAGGGAACCCAGCACCCACGGCAGCGGGGACAGGGGACAATCCTCCCTATAGCACAGCTGTAGAGATTGTCACTTCCGGGTATGATGTCAGCGGGGGGGTGCGCGCGTACGAAGCATGCGTGCTTCTTCATCACGCATGTCCCCGCTGCCGTGAGTGCTGGGTTCTGCCTACCGCTGCTGACATCTCGGAGGACACCCTGAGACCTCATCCTTCAACACCAGGATCCACAGCCCCCGGGAATAGCGGATGATGCTATTTACAGATAAGCTTTTACCTATCACTCATTTGTGAGTGCAATTTCTATTACTGTGCCATTTTTTAATAAATTTTGTCACACTGCTACGCTCAGAAGGCGCTGCTTTTTCCCCTTCCTGCTATATTTCAGATCACTTCTATCTGCAAGCTGGCAGCCTTCTCTGCGGACAGTTTACTTTTGAATTCACACATGGACTAAATGTCATGGACTTTAATGTGTGTGTACATATACACCAAAGCTGAGTTTCCATTCCCTATTCCCTATCCCTTTTACATGTTGGTTACCCTATACACCCTCATCCAGAGTGCGCTCAATTTACCCTTTGTTTTGTAAGAACACATATGTTGGCCAGAGCAGGTTGCATAGCAAGATCAACAAGAGAAAACATGGCTTTAAGAAGGGTTTCTAACTAATTACAGGGTCCTTGAACACTGGCCATACTCAACAGGAACAGTACAGGTTTTATTAAAGGAGGAAAAGGCTGGGTCCAATAGAGGAACCATGCATTGCTTCAGGAATAGGGTATTATTGAGCTAAGTGGAGAAACAAATATTTTCTCTGGATAGGGCCAGTCACGTACAGAACAGGCTCCAAGAGCAAGTGTACAAGGAACGTTTTGACCAGCTGGGAATTTTTGAGAAGTCAAGACTGGTGACTTTTGGCCAAAATGATGCAAGTTGCTCCAGTGCAAGACAAGAATGTACTGCATCAATAAGGACAGGGATAATGTCCTTTACCTTGGGAGAGATATCAGCCAACTGGGTATCTTCCTAAGTGGAGCCCTTAGAGTTACAGTAGATGTGGAGCCCTCCTCCAGATCTTCAGGGAGCATTGAAATCGTAAGATGAGAATCAGAGACAGCCTCAGGAGAAGAGACAGAGGGGCCTTGTAACGGCACCCCAAGTATGAAAGGGGTTAACACCGTTTAGGATATTCCCTTTCCGAACACAAGGCAACTACTGACACTCCCCAGTCAGGCGACCGAGACCCATAGGAATAATTCTCCCCCAGATACGAGACAAACGCTCTGTATGAGGTTCAAACAGGGAATGAATCTTTATTGCAAGCACATGGTAACACACTTCTCTTCAAAACACTTCCCTCCCATCCTTGGGAATCAGGGTGGGTTAAACTGTCCAATGACAATGGTGATACAGGTCAGGTGTGTTCAAACTTCTCCTTCAGTAAACAGTCTTAGCAGGGAGGGGTTTGCTGGAGTGATTCCCTCCCCCCTTTCCTCACAGCAAGACACTTAAACATCCCATAATAGGCAACCAGGCTGTCTACCAAGCTCCAATCTACATCACCACAAACAACAATGAAAAGGTATTTAGAAGCTAGTCTGGATTCATTAACATTACAACAGGCATCCAGGTGGTTGGAGGTGATGACATTAACATCTTTCAACTAACATGTTGAATTCAGAATCAAACACACAGTAAATAGTTCCTTACAGATATCCTGGGGAATATTGTGGATTAATATTACAGACCCATTTTAAAGCAATCCAAGACATATTCTTAATGTCCATTATTTTCTGGCTCATACTTTCTAAGAACTTCTGGGTTCCACGGGCCCACCCGTTACATCTCTTCCCTTTCCGCAGGAGACTAACACAGAAGGAGACTCCAGACGGGTTGACTCCGAAGTTAGTCCATAGTTCCATTCCTCTAATGCCTGGACAACCCATCAGCATTGCCATTTTGCTTACCGGGTCAGTAGCTGATGTTGAAGTTGTAAGGTTGCAGGGCGAATAATGGAATTCAGTTCTGGAACAGTCACTTGCTTTGCTCTCTCAATGGCTCCCAAAACTTGTTGCTGACGCTCTTGGGAGAGGTAAGGCAAAACCTGGGTGCAAATCCCATTTAACCTTTTGACAATTTCAGCCTGTTTGTGCATTTCAATGTTCAAGCCATGGGACATCTCATAATACATGACGTAGTGTCGTTGCATCTCAGATTTCTCACTGGCCAACTTGTCACATTCCAATTTTAGACTGTGATATTGTGCCTGATCTAGGGTACATGTCAGGGAAGATAGTCTTACCCGGGTCTCGGCAGCAAGTGGGTCGGTTCCAGCAGCACGGGTCTGGGCACAGGTAGTCACTGGGTTAGCTTCAGCGGGGCCCATCGGGGCGTAAGCAGAAACGAGGTAGGCCAAATCATTCCCCAGTAGTACATCCGCTGGCAAATCCTTTATCAGCCCCACATTCACGTGTCTCGAACCAACCCCCCAATCCAGGTGAACACGGGCAATGGGTAGCTGGAAGACGGTGCCTCCCACTAATCTTACAGCTACAGTGTCTCTTGTATGTTGGCTCTCTGGGATGAGGTTCTTCTGTAGTAGGGTCATGATGGCGCCAGTATCACGTAGGCCATTGGCTACCTTTCCATTGACCCAGACAGTCTGCCTGTGTTGCTGCCGGTTGTCCCAGTTAGCTGCTTGTATTGGATCAGCCTCGTGCAGGACGCCCCAATGTTCTTCCTCCTCAATGCAGTGGGCCGCAGGCATGGATGTGTGGGGGTTCCCCCTTGCTGGCTGTCTCCATGACTGGGACTGCCTGGCTGGATTCAATGAACAGTCTGGCTTTTTGTGCCCTAGCTGTTTACACCTGAAACACCTGATGGGTTGTGAGTAGTCCTGGGAGTTGAACCTGGGCTGCTGAGGATAAGTGGCCGCTGGAGGTGGTGCTGTAGGGCGGTACGACTGAGGTTGGTAGGCGATAGCCGGAGGGGGTGCCGCTGATCGATAATCCACCCGACCTGTTGTCTTGACCACAGGGTTATCCAGTTTGCGGGCGTCTGTGTATTCGTCTGCCAGGCGCGCTGCTTCAGGCAAGGTAAAAGGTTTTCGGTCCCGGACCCACTCTCTGACTTCCAGGGACAGTTTGTCAAAGAAGTGCTCCAGCAGGAACACCTGCAGCACCTCTTCCCCGGATTCTGCTTGGCATCCAGTGACCCAGTGGGATGCCGTGCGGTGTAGGCGGCATGCCCACTCGGTATACGAGTCTCCAGTCTGCTTGCTCGTCTCTCGGAGCCGCCTCCGGTATGCCTCCGGTGTGACGGCATACCTGGCCAAAAGTGCTTCTTTTATCAGGCCATCCAGTTCATAATATCCTCGTCTGGGATGGCCCTGAATGCTTCACTGGCCCGGCCGGACAGTTTCCCAGACAAAATGGTAACCCATTCCTCTGTGGGCACCCGGTGTAGGGCACATTGCCGTTCAAAATCGGCAAGGTACCCATCAATCTCCCCTTCAGTTTCAATTAAATTTTTAAAAGCAGCAAAATGTATCTTTCTCCTTTCAGTTGGTGCTGCCCTGACTTCTGCTGCTGCAGAACCTCTTCGCTGTAGCAAATTTGCGTCCACAGCCGCTATAACATGGTCTATGATCTCCGCTGTAGGGTTAGGACCATAATGTGCCAGTCTTATGTTAACAGCCCGATCAAAACTTGCCTCTTCGGGTGTCCTGTCTGTTACGCTGGGCCTTTCGGTTCTGTTGGGTCTTTCGGCTCCATCCATTTCGACTAATTCTGCAATAATGTCCCTCTTCTTACGGTTGTTGGCCGGTCTGCTCCGGTTCTCCAGTAAGTCCTTGAGGGTAGCGTGCTTTAGCCGTTCATACTGTGCTTCCATTGTCCTGTGCCCTCTTGTAGCTGTCCTTATAGGCTGTGGGAATCATCCCGCTGCTTTGCCACCAATTGTAACGGCACCCCAAGTATGAAAGGGGTTAACGCCGTTAGGATATTCCCTTTCCGAACACACGACAGCCACCAGACACTCCAACCAGCCGAATAAGACCCCATACAAATACTTCTCCCTCCACAGACGAGACAACCACTCTGTTTAGGTTTCCAACTGGTTTGACACTTTATTGAGAAAAGAACAGTCTCTTATATACACTAAACGAATACTGTAGTCCAAATGAACAACTCCACCCACAACATCACACAATGGTCACATAATGAGCCCCAATACACATTATTCTGACATCTCTTAGCAGACAACAGGTGAGTTCATTAGCTAATCCCTTTACAGCTTAAATGACTATGCATGACCTTTACGTTCCCCAGACTGTCTGTCTGCTAATTTACAATGCACACAATTACAGAGTTAATTATCACAATTCACAATGAAAGGATCTTTAGCAGCTAGCCGGGACCCATTAGCATCTCTCAATTAACCTGTTGAGTTCAGAATCAAACAACCAGTAAATATTGTGGATTAATACTACTATCCCATTTTAGGTAGTCCAAGATATATTCTCAATGTCCATTATTTTCTGGCTCATACTTTCTAAGAACTTCTGGGTTCCACGGGCCCTCCCGTTACACAACCCTTCTCACTCTGTGGAGTCCTCCCCCGGAAGTGATCCTGTGACCCGTGACCTCAGCCACAGCTTCTTCCTGATGGCCACAGGATCTGCTCCAGGCTGAGCAGCAACAACGACTGCAGTTTACCATCTCTGCATAGAAAAACCGATCCCGATCTGAAGCTTCCCTACAGACTACTGACACACAGATGAGCCTTTGTATTTCCTGTTTCCTACTCTGCATCTTCTATATCTGTGCAAC
Organism: Rana muscosa; assembly: GCA_029206835.1. Taxonomy (NCBI): domain Eukaryota; kingdom Metazoa; phylum Chordata; class Amphibia; order Anura; family Ranidae; genus Rana; species Rana muscosa. The sequence continues at coordinate 185,555,593 of CM055126.1, read as the reverse complement.
CCATGGATCCGGGACGAGGACTACAGGATCTTTACAGATGAGCCTTCCTTTGCTTCCTTTCCTGTAAGTGTGATTGATATTTGAGTCATTAAAATAATCTTTTAATACTGCATTTAGGTAGCGCTTCCTTTTTCTCTACCCTTTTTTTTACCCCAAAGATGCTGCTTGCAGAACTTTTTTTCCTGTCCCACAAGCGCACCGCCCCAGTGTGAAAGCACTCAGGCTTTTACAATTGCGAGGCTTGAGAGGCAGTTTTAAGGCGCTTTACAGGTGCTATTTTTAGCACTAAAATGCCTGAAAAACGCCTCCAGTGTTAAAGTAGCTTAATGCCGCGTACACACGGCTGTTTTTAATGTCATTGAAAAAAACAAAGTTTTTCTCGACGTGATTCTTCTCATGCCTGCCTTGCCTACACACTATCGTGAAAAAAAATGCTCGATCAAAGCGCGGTGACGTACAACACGTTTGACAACACGTACGACGGCACTATAAAGGGGAAGTTCCATTCGGATGGCGCCACCCTCGTGTTAGTAAAGTTTGGTGAGAGACGATTCGCGCTTTTCAGCCTTGTGCTCTTCAGTCCGTTACAGCGTGACGAATGTGCTATCTCCATTCTGACCGCTAGTTTTACTAGAACAAGCGCTCCCGTCTCATATTTTGCTTCTGAGCATGCGCGTTTTTTTCCTGTCATTAAAGCGTACACACGGCCGTTTTTCACGATGAGAAAAACGACGAGCAAAAAATAGGATTTTTAAAACAGCTTACCTGTAAAATCCTTTTCTTGGAGTACATCACGGGACACAGAGCGGCATAGTCATTACTATGTGGGTTATATAGAATTACCTTCAGGTGCTGGCACTGGCAACTTCCAAAACAGGAAGTACCCTCCCCTATATAAGCCCCTCCCATCCGGGAGTACCTCAGTTTTGTAGCAAACCAATACGTGTCCCCAAAAGAGGGGTGGGAGCTCTGTGTCCCGTGATGTACTCCAAGAAAAGGATTTTACAGGTAAGCTGTTTTAAAAATCCTATTTTCTTGTTCATACATCACGGGACACAGAGCGGCATAGTCATTACTATGTGGGACGTCCCAAAGCAATGCCAAATGAGGGGGGGGATACACCATACATAAGCTGGGCGCCATCAGGCATGAGGATCTTTTGCGGCCTGCAACACACTGCGCCCAAAGGCGACATCCTCCTGACTTCTAACGTCCACCTGGTAGAACCTAGTAAACGTGTGTACTGAAGACCATATTGCGGCCTTACAAATTTGAGCCAGGGAGGCCTGGTGATGCACTGCCCATGAAGTTCCAACTGCTCTCGTGGAGTGCGCCCTAACTTTGAACGGAGGCGGTCTACTTCTCAAGCCATAGGCTTGTATTATGACCTGTCGAATCCACTTGGCTAAAGTAGATTTTGATGCTGCCTGACCCTTTCTGGGGCCTTCCGGCAGAACAAACAAAGAATCCGTTCTACAAATCTGAGCAGTGGCTTTTAGATAAGTTTTAACTGCTCTTACTACATCCAAAGAATGCAATAACTTTTCCTCTACCGAGCTTGGTTTGGGGAAAAAAGAAGGAAGAACCACATCCTGGTTCAAGTGAAACCTCGATACCACCTTAGGAAGAAAGGCTGGGTGAGGACGTAATACTACTCTGTCCTTATGAATAACCAGATATGGCTCCTTACAGGACATGGCGGCTAATTCCGACACTCTTCTAGCCGAGCATATGGCTACTAAAAATATCAATTTTCTGGTGAGTAGAACCAAGGAAATGTGCCGCAAAGGTTCAAATGGCTGCTTCTGCAGAACCGACAGAACCAAATTTAGATCCCATGGGCATATGGGAGCTTTAATCGGTGGAATAATACGAGTCACCCCTTGCATAAAGGATTTGACAAGTGAATGCATAGCCAGGGGCCTTTGAAATAGTATTGATAAGGCCGAAACCTGACCCCTGATAGTACTTAAGGCAAACTTCCTGTCTACAGCCCACTGTAGGAAGTCCAGAATTCTGCCTATAACGTACTTACGTGGATGCCATTTTCTGGCCTCGCACCAAGTGATGTACGCCTTCCAAACTCTATAGTAGATCTGCCTGGATACAGGCTTCCTGGCATTGATTATAGTTGATACCACAGAGTTAGAGAGACCTCTCTTCTTTAGGATGTGGGATTCAATAGCCAGGCCGTTAAACTTAGAGTTAGTAAGGAAGGGTGGTATATCGGTCCTTGCGAAAGCAGGTCCGGACGACGTGGAAGGGTCCAAGGACTCCCCACAGACATTTTGATGATCTCCGCGTACCAGGCCCTTCGGGGCCACGCTGGAGCCACCAGGATCACCGGCTTCTTTTCCAACCTGACTCTGCGAAGGAGTCGAGGCAACAATTGTAGCGGAGGGAATGCATATATCAGTCTGAACTGATCCCAAGGGAACACCAGAGCATCCGAGCCGCAAGCGAGGGGATCCCTTGTCCGGGAGACAAATCTGTCCACCTTTGCGTTGAATCTGGATGCTAGCAGATCTACATCCGGTGTTCCCCACCGCTGACATATTGCTCGGAAGACCTCAGGATGAAGGGACCATTCCCCTGGGCATAACTGTTGGTGACTCAGAAAGTCCGCCTTCCAATTCTCCACCCCTGGAATGAAGACAGCTGATATACATGGGACATGCTTTTCTGCCCATTCCAGGATGTGACTTACTTCCCTCTGGGCTGCACGACTCCTGGTGCCTCCCTGATGATTGATATATGCCACTGCTGTGGCATTGTCTGATTGAATTCTGACAGGGGACCCTTGGAGTCTGGATGTCCAGGCTACTAGGGCATACCGGGCTGCTCGTATCTCTAAGAGATTGATGGGCAGGGTTTTTACTACATTTGACCATCTGCCCTGGAGAGACCATTGCTCCAGTACTGCCCCCCAGCCTATAAGGCTGGCATCTGTAGTGACCACCTTCCAGGATATCGGACTGAAGGGGTTTCCCTTCTGGAGATTCTGGGGGATCAACCACCAGCAGAGACTCTTCCGAACGGAAGGGGACAAAGCCATCGGGAAGTCTAGAGCCTGAATTTTTCCGTTCCAGGCTGACAATATGGCCCTCTGTAAGTTCCTTGAGTGGAATTGGGCGTATGGCACAGCTTCGAATGATGCTACCATCTTTCCTAGCAGCCTCATGCACAGGCGTATGGACGGCTGTCTTTTTGCACAAAGCAGACGGACCAAGCCCCTCAAAGAGGATACCTTGTCTAGAGGTAAGAAAATCTTCCTCTGGTCTGAATCCAGCCGTAGCCCTAGATATACCAGGTTTTTCACTGGCTGTAGGGCTGACTTGTCCAGGTTGATGACCCAACCGTGAGATTCTAGATACTTGATTGTATCGACAATTACCACTTCTAGCTTGGCAACTGAGTGGTCCATCAACAACAGGTCGTCTAGGTATGCCATTATCGTTACACCTCGTGTTCTTAGATCGGCCAACAGTGGGGCCAGAATTTTTGTGAACACTCGTGGTGCTGTGGCCAGACCGAATGGTAAGGCTCTGAACTGAAAATGGCGCCCTTCTACTGCAAAGCGTAGACATTTTTGATGACCTGGAAAGATGGGAACATGCAAGTAAGCATCTTTGATGTCGATCGAGGCTAACCATTCCTCCCCCTGTAGGGCAGCGGTGACCGATCGGATCGACTCCATCCGGAAGGACCGGACGTTTAGAAATTTGTTTAGACTCTTTAGGTCCAATATGGGTCTTATGTCCCCGTTTGGTTTCGGGACTGTGAAAAGGTTTGAGTAGAAACCCAACCCCCATTCTTCCATAGGAACCTCCATAATTACTCCTTGGAGCAATAGTTGTTCTAACGCCAATAGGAGAGACCCTCTTTTCTGAGGGTCTTTTGGCATGCCTGACCACATAAAATGGGAAGGAGGAGACTCTTTTAACTCCAACTTGTATCCCAGAGTTACTGCGGAGAGCACCCATCTGTCTTTGATTGTCTCCCGCCAGGTCTCTGCGAACAACTGAAGTCTTCCCCCCACCCGTTTGAGTGGGGGCAGCCCTTCATAGGCTTGACTTGGAGGCTGGTTTAGTACCCCTTCGGATCCAGGGTTTCTTATTACCCTGTGACTGTCCCTGATTTTTACCCCCTGAGTTTGACCGAGGAGGCCGTCGGAACTGCTTAGTAGCAGACGTCCCAGGGATAGGAGAGGTAGTCCTCTTAAAAGATGGACCCCTAGACCTCTTTTTACTCGGTAAGAGAGTACTTTTACCACTGGAAATCTTCTGGATATACTTATCCAGGTCTTCGCCAAAAAGGCGTTCCCCATGAAATGAGAAGCTAACTAAGAGCTTCTTACAGGGAGCTTCAGCAGACCAGTTCTTAAGCCACAGAAGCCTACGCATATGTACCAAAGACAGCGTGAGGCGGGAGGCCTGATGGATGGAATCCTTGATGGCGTCAACCGCAAAGCATAATGCTCTAGGCAGATCAGCCAGAGCCTGGGCCTGCTGGTCTGGCAAATCCCTCAGGACCATTTTCATCTGATCCTTTAAAGCTTGGCAGACCCCAATAGCTGCCACTGCTGGCTGTGTAACATCCCCCGCTGTGGAAAAAGCAGATTTTAATAAAGATTCCAATTTTTTGTCTACTGGATCTTTGAACATTTGAACATTATCTACTGGGCATGTCAGTGATTTGTTCACAGAAGAAATGGCTGCATCCACCGTAGGAACATTCCATCTCTGGGTGAACTTTTCCTCCATGGGATAGATCACCGGAAATTTCTTAGGCGGAACAAATAGTTTATCAGGATGTTCCCAGTCCTGGTATATAAGTCCTTCCAATAATGGATGTATTGGAAAGGAGCAATTAATCTGGGGAGCTTTTAGCGACCCCAATAAGGAGACAGCAGTAGTTGATGGTTCAACAAGAGGCATTTTAAATGCAGATCGAACCATGTCAGTTAGGGTCTGGACCCACAATCTTTCAGTCTGTGATGCTGAAAATGGTTCATCTACTGTCGATTCCTCAAAAACAGAGTTAACCTCCTCCTGATCCCCTTCAGGTAGGTCAGTCCCTTCCTGGGACTGTTGCTCTGCCAACAGGCACTCTAATGGAGGTGATGGAGATCTGGCGCGCTTTCTTTCCTGTAGAGAAGAAGCGATCAATGCTGCCAATCTCTGCTCCAATCCCTCCAGAGTTGAGGCAAAAACCTCCTCTGTTATATATGCAGGAGCAGGTGGACTGAGGACAGCCGCAGTACCTGGCACTCCCGGGTTTCTCAGGGGAGGAAGGTGCAGATGACTGCTCCAGATCCTCAGAGCCCGATGGAGACCCCCTACACTTCCTGAGAGGTATATCCCAGAGTTTTTTAAGCGGCATATTCCTTAGTTCAAAGCTGAGGTATTCCAGCCGCAATACACCCCTTTACTGAAATAGTCTAATGTAATTTGCTGCTATGTACATCAGTGGGTGTCTACTAATGCGTCTTTCTGGGGATGTCTGTATCAACCGCCCGCTGTAAGCCCCTATACCATGCTACCAGCTCCTTTTCATGCTCTGTGTCCATAGCAAGCAGCGTGGACTGAGTCCTTTTATCTTGCTGGGACGCCCGCACATGCGCAGAAGCGCTAGGCGCACAGAGCGCGTCATCCGCCAGGCTCCGCCCCCTTTTTTGAAGCTAAATCTATAAAAGAAAGCGTGTGCGCGCGCGCGTGCACGTGTGCGCTCTTGGCGCCATGTAGGGAGAGGAGCCAGGGTCCCTGTTTCACCAGGACTCGGGGATGGAAGGAAACTACTTGGCAGCATGACAGAGGAATGCAGCTTCCCTGATAGAGAGCTCACTCATCTGCCTGGACTTTCACCATGGAAGGAATAGTCCCAAGAAAAAAAGACGTTCCACAGCGGCCTCTAGTGGACAAACACAGGTACCGCACTTTTGTCTTTTTTATTTTTTTTTAAAACCTCCTTTATGAAAAACATTTCCAGGTTTACAGTTTTTTTTTTTTTTTTAAAACTTCCTTTATGAAAAGACATTTCTAGGATTTCTTAGGCATATACAGCTATTAGCGGGAATACCTTTTAGGTAACAGGCAGAAAGACATATTAGGCTTGGGGGTCCCCTCAACAGAACCAAGTTCCTGAGGGGCCCCCACTTACCTTTTCCCCGCCGTAGGACTTTGTTTGGTCCACAGAAGCCCAAACTTCACCTCTCACGGCAGGCATTGTACTAGACCTTCAGGGACCGGGTTCCCAAGGATTCCACTCCCCTGGACCTGTATAGCACCCTGCACAGATAGCCTCTTGGTTTTGGGTATGACCAGAGCTCTGGATCCCAGGGTCCAGCCCTCCTAAGAGAGGCATTACAGGCAAAACCCTGCTCTTCTCTGCAAGGCCCGGGTACCGACCGTTTAGCTATGAAGCTTTTTTGGTCGGATCCGGAATAGCTTGCTAAGGCCCAGAGAACCTGTACACAAGCCCAGATGAATACATGTTTAACCTTGGCCAACACCTTAGACACTGGCAAAAAACTGAGGTACTCCCGGATGGGAGGGGCTTATATAGGGGAGGGTACTTCCTGTTTTGGAAGTTGCCAGTGCCAGCACCTGAAGGTAATTCTATATAACCCACATAGTAATGACTATGCCGCTCTGTGTCCCGTGATGTATGAACAAGAAATAGAGCATGTTCTAAATTCTTAATGCCCATTTTTCTCGTTGAGAAAAATGCTCTGGAGCCTACACACGATCGGTTTTTAATGACCAATTTAAAAAATTGCATTTTTCTCGTCATGAAAAACGGTCGTGTGTACGCGGCATCAGTCCCACCTCTGCTATTGCAATTTGCACAAGTGTTTTGATTGCCTTGCTTGCTGTCAGACCCATCCTGCTCTTGAGCTATCCTTGCATCCTGTTCCCTATCTGCTGCTCGCCTTGTTTCTGTACCCCGTCCTGATTCCCCCTTTTTCTTGCATTGCCCGTTACCCTTGCTTCACCTATTGTACATATTTGTACATATTGTAAATAATTTGTTTGCTAGGTCTCTTAATTTTTTGGTTGTGGGTCACTTGTTGTTTATGTTCACTATTTGCTGATGTGTGCGTGTTTTTCTGCTTGCTGTTAATAAATTGATTTCATTATACATTGTTTAGTCCCAGCTTCCTTGTGTAGCTGCATATATCTGGTCATCCCAGCTGCTGACTCCTGACATCTTCATACAAATGTCTGTGAATAAGGTAGTGATACAATCCTGATCAAGTCCACATAAACAGTTCAATTTGGTGAGAACAAATCGTGTGATACCTCTACCAATCCCCTTCTGGGCACACGCTCACCTTATGGATTGACCCTCATTAGAAAGGTCTTTTTGTGCCTTTATTCCAGGTTCACACTGGTGCGATGCGGTAAACGCTGCGATTCAGTGCCGGTTCCCCCATTGCACCTGAATTGCACGCTGGTTCACACTGACATCTGCGAACCACTGGGGATGTCAATGTAAGGTAATGACACCCCCAGATCGGTTCGCAGATCGCAGTGCGAACTGTCAAATAGTGCAGGATTTGGATCACACCAATGTGATCCGATTCCAGTGCGGACTAAAAAAAGGGTCCTGCACCATTTTGGTGTGAATGTGATGCGATTTCAACCATACATATTTGTATGACTGAATTCGCATCGCACAGACATTGCATGTGATCTGCACAGCAATGCGGTGCGAATCACATGCGATGTCTGTGATCGCACAAGTGTGAACCCAGCCTTAATAAAATCAATTGGACTTCATTAAACCCAGCTGGACACTCCCAGGGCTCTAACAAAAATCCCCCCAGAATTCTCACTTATTTTGTAAACCCAGCACTCTTCTTTAGGTAGATCAGTGCTCAGAAAGATAAAAAAGTTGACAAGTGCTCACTAAGGGTATTTTTATTAATAAAAGAAAGAAGAAAAGGCACTTACATAATAAATGAATAAAATCACCAAAATCACTCTAAAAACATTCCAATGCTGCTTGGGTGGTTGGCTCTAACATTGGTAATATACAAATACCTCCGGCCACATGATAGAGCTCTCTCCCGCAAAGCACCACCAGGGCATACCCAGGGTCTTTGTATCTTTTTGAGCGCTGATCAGTGGCAGTGCGTCCATAAAGGGCGCCGCCCCCTCTCTCCTGCCACCTGTCTATCACCATAGATAGATTCATGCATTGCATAAATCTATCTATGGTCGCTGCTGCCACCCCCTATTCAGGTGCTCGGCCCCTTTTTGGGCACCGGGCACCTGAATTACAGCGACAGGGTATTTTTTGGAAGCACCTGATTAGAGCCATAGGCTCTAATAGGCGTCCAAAAGGGTAAACAGCGGGCGCCATGCTGGGCGCTCGCAGTTCACTCAGCGTTGTGTTAGGAAAGCGAATGAATATTCGCTTTCCTAACACTGAACCGCCTCTCAGCCAATCAGGTGCTCGGGTCTGTTACCTGTCACCCAAATGGCTGAAACGACAGGCGCTGTGATTGGACGCCTATAAGGCATCCAATCATAGCAGAGGACAGGAAGAGAGGATGGGAGAAGACATCGAGGAGCATGGAGGACATCACCGCTGTGATCCGCTGCCCCACTGAGACAGGTAAGTGCCGGGCGGGTGGGGGATGCACACTCGCAGCATTTGATGGGCACAGTAGCTGCAATTGATGGGCATACTGGCAGCAATGGATGGGCACAGTAGCGGCAATTGATGGGCACACTGGCAGCAATTAATGGGCACAGGGTCAGCAATTGATGGGCACACTGGCAGCAATTGATGGGCACAGTAGCAGCAATTGATGAGCACACTGGCAGCAATTGATGGGCACAGTAGCGGCAATTGATGGGCACAGTGGCAGCAATTGATGCACACAGTAGCGGCAATTGATGGGCACACTGGCAGCAATTGATAGGTACAGTAGCTGCGTTTGATGGCACAGTGGCGGCATTTGATGGGCACAGTGGTGGCAATTGATGGCACAGTGGCTGCGTTTAATGGGCACGGTGGCTGCGTTTGATGGCACAGTGGCTGCGTTTGATGGGCACAGTGGCTGCGTTTGATGGGCACAGTGGCTGCGTTTGATGGGCAGAGTGGCTGCGTTTCATGGGCAGAGTGGCTGCGTTTCATGGGCAGAGTGGCTGCGTTTGATGGGTACAGTAGCTGTGTTTGATGGGCACAGTGGCTGCAATTGATGGGGGTTTTTTTCAGTTTGTTTGCGCCCCCCCAAAAATTTTGAGCACCAGCCGCCACTGGCGCTGATCCATGCTTTATCACCTGAGCTGAGAGGAGCGCTGGATTTACTGAGCACTATTTTGATTTGGTTGTTGTTTTTTTGACATATGAATCAGCTCAGGATATTTCTATACACATAGGCTGAGTGATTTTTCACTTTTCTGCTTGCAGGCAGTGCACACAAAACAAACATTGGTAGGAGCAGACATTTTTTGGCAGAAGAGACTTTGCATGTGTAGCGATACCCCCGAAGGGGCTGCTGGATTAATTTTGGGTCCTGCCGTTACCCCACATTTCACTGTCCCAGAACTTAAGGTCTATGTTCTAAGTACCTAATTAGAATAGAGGTGATTGCCAGTCACATCAGTCTTTTTCTCAATTGCTTTATTAAACAAGTTCAGGTAGAAGGATAGAGGGTTAGGGGAAGTTCAGATACCTTGGTTTTGCAGATCACTAATGCGGTTCTTGAATCCAGATGACAACAGCTTTCTGCCTCTGGTTCTTGCGACAACCGGATAGGCCTCTCACACCAACCTAGCAGCCGGTATGAAGCACGGACAAAGTCTCTGCCACAGACTTGGTTGAAAAGTGGAAACTCCTGGATAATCCCCTGCCACGGGATTGTTTAGCCAGTGGTCTGTTAGTTAGGTCAGCTGCACAGTACTTGAACTTTTAAGCCATCCGGCAGTACTGTGAGGTAGGTTACTTGGGTGCATCCTCCAAACGAGTCACCAGGCCCTTCCTGAGTAGAGTTGCCACCTCATATTAAACTCACTTGGTGCCTTATCTGCATTAAAGTAGCCTCAGAACCTGTGTTATTCATATGTGTTCAGGTTTAAAGGGATGAGGTGGCAACTCTATTCCTCAGATACCAGCCATTAGCTCGGTCCTCTCCAGCTCGGTCCTCCCCTGCAATATTCTCCGCTTGAGTGGCTTCCTCCCGCAGGACAGACAGCACAGGATCACCTTTCGTTAAGTAGGCCCCAGACAGGCTTCTGGGCTTACTTGCAGCAAACACAGCAGCATAGCCTCAGGCTTGGAGGGCCATGAGGCAAGAAGGACCCCGAAGCACATGGCACTGCCCCTTAAATATCCTTCCCCCAGCATGCCCAGCTACAAAGAAGCTCCTGATTGGGCTGTTTTCTGGGGGAAAGAATATCCAATACACTTCAGCTGGCTGTAGCTGGCTGTATTTCTCACACTGGCCTGTGACAACAGTGACACCTACTGGCAACAATGGAAAATGCGCACAAACAGCCAAAGCTGGAACAGAAACCAACAATTTATACATAATCACTCTAAGCTATTTACAGCTCAGAACAATACTACATTTACAGAATGGCCCCTGTGCAAAAGTAGCAGGGCGCTACACATGTTTTCCTCCTAGCAATTTATTTTTATTAATTCAAACACCAAGTGCATGTTGTACTCTCCTAGCTCATTGACCTGGCAAGTATGCAGAAAAAGGCTGATGATTCTGACTTTTCTCATTTGCAGGTTAGTGTTTAGTGGAGCTACACTCCGTAATACTTACCTCCTTCAATAGTCCAACGTTCCTCCCCGACACTGGTGTCTTCTGCCTGGCTTCTTCCAGGTGCAGGTCTCATCTGCAATAAAAAGCCCGTCTGCTCACATTTTTGAAGAGTGGAACTTTAGTTCCACTTTAAGCCAGCCAAAGAGCTAGGTGGGAAAAAAATTCAGAAGGAAGTCTGCAATGGCATCTCCCATATTCTTCCCATGACAGGTTTACTTTACCATTACAATATATATGATTCAACCACCCAGAGACTTATATATTGGCTGCTCGAGTCCTAAACATTTAATCTTGGCTCAGCTAATCATCCGCTTCGCTGACTGTAAAGTAGAGGCAGGGAGGAATGCTGAGACCCAGGTGCTTTCAAGAAGCTGAATGAGGAGAGCTGTCTGCCATAGATCTGTCTGGTATCACTGGAGGGCATCGCTTGGAAAATTGGAAATAGGCATCCGTCCTTAGGCCTTGTAAGTACAGACATTGCTGGACCTTGGTGACCCCTGTGCTCTAGGCTGGTGCCCTGAAGAGCTCTGTCCAGACACTTTCCTACTTAAAGGGACTTTGCTCTACTGGCTCTATTACTACTACTCAAGCTAAAGGGAAGATTAAGTTCTCTGTGTACATAGTTCTTATTCTTGGAGTATCCTACCACTTCCCTTATCCCTCAAAAAGTGAGAAAGAGTGAATGAGCCTGTTGTGTGCCTGACTGCAGGGCTGAAGTTGGGAAGACCTGGACAGTAATTCTTGCGCCTCCTACGGGAGTAGCGCTACATGGATATGTATGAATATGAGTTAGGGACCCTAGATTGTAAGCTCTTTGAGGACAGGGACTGATGGGAATGCAGTAAGTACAATATATATGTAAAGTGCTGAGTAAGTTTATGGCGCTATATAAGTACCTGAAATATATAAATAAATAACCCAGGAGTAGGCAGATATACATGAACTGAAAAGGTATATTGAGCAAATAAATATACCTGTGAAATCTGTAAATGTGGTTGTCAACGAATCAGATTTGTTATTGTTTTATTAGATTTTATTAGGTTATGGCTAGTATTTTGTATAGCTTGCAAGACATCTATACAGGATGAAAATGTTTGCAAGGTGTGTGTTATAGGTGTTACCCTAAGCATGGCAGCCATCAGAAATTTTGGGGCCCCTCATACAGCTTTAAGCCTGCCCCCCCTCGGCCTATCCACTAACATTCCCCAGGGCCTGCCCCCTGGCCTTTCCTTCGGTGCACCCACTTTTATTTTAACACTCTTACAGCTATATGAAAGTGAACCCAATCCAACAAAGAGATGGCCCAATATATTTAGCAAAGAGACAGCCCAATCAAGCAAAGAGACATCCCCACATATTCAGCAAAGAGACATCTCAATCCAGCAAACAGACATCCCAATTCAGCAAAGAGAGAGCCCCATATATTCAGCAAAGCGACATTCCTTTGAGTGCATCGCTCACTCAACAACCTTTTTGGTTGGGGCCTGGCCAGGGCTCCCTACATGTGTATGGGCTGCCCCCCCCCCCCCTGATGGCGGCCCTGATCCTAAGCAATGGGCACAGAAACCCCAGGTAAACTTTTGTTCACTTCAATCCAACAAAACATGGTAAAAGCATTTTAATACCGTGTCGTCGTCTTCCAGATCTCCATCTGGCTCTTCTGACTTCAACGGCTTTTGTGAAACTAAAACATAAAAAAGAATATTATTAATATATTGTTTTTTATAAGAGACAACTCATTTGTACATTGCAAAGTGTTAGGTTGCACTATGGTGTGGCTCCCTTGATCGCCAGACCAGAAAGAAACAAGGGCTCCTTCCCTGGAAAGCTTGAATCTGAAGTAGTTTGGCCAGCGAGCAAGTGATCCTGTAAAATCAGGTGTTATGTTTGACCTGTTGCTGGAAAGCTGCGGTCAGTGACAGGCTTGCTGGTTTGAGATGAGCCCGACTGTTCAGCGTCAAAAATATTCCATCTAATAACTTACCACTGGATGGCAGCAAACATTCACAGACCATTGCGGAGCCGTGCGTGCGTGTGTACATTTCTTTGACGATGTAATAATACTTTTGACCTCTGACACATCATAAGAGGGGGAGGTTAATTTACTAAAGGCAAATATACTGTGCACTACAAGTGCACTTGGAAGTGCAGTTGCTCTAGATCTGAGGGGAAGCTCTGAAATGAGGGGAAACTCTGCTGATTTATATCATCCAATCATGTGCAAGCAAAAATGCTGTTTTTTTATTTTCCTTGCATTTTCCCCTCAGATCTAGAGCAACTGCACTTGAAGTGCACTTGTGGGTGCACTTGCAGTGCACAGACTATTTGCCCTTAGTAAATCAACCCCATAGTCTCATAAATCAGAATATAATGAAATGTGATCTAGAGCTGCAGAAAACATTAATAAAAAAAACCTTACTTGAATATGTCAGCACTTAGACATTTTAGAAGCACAAATGTATAGCTGACCATAAACTGCTAGAACTTCGGCTAATTTGGAGGAATCTGATGAATTTCTAACAGTGAGTGGCTCTTCCAGCATGAGACAAGTCAATTTCTTAACAACTTTTGTGGAAGGAGCCAGGCTGAAAATCCTGGGTCAGACAGCGCCTGCAGTCAATCAGCATTAACACAAAACTCTGGTCACAAATATAAACACTCTGTTGAATATATACAGTGTATATATATATATATATATATATGTGTGTGTTCTTCAAAAAGTTTCCGCACTTTTTTAAACTTATATATATATATATATATATATGTGTGCAGAAACTTTTTGAAGACCCCTCGTATATACAGAATATATATATATGTGTAGCGGGGTATTGCCCTTTAATCTCTCAGAGACTACATTACCCAATACACTTTAAGGCACCCAGGGTGCATTGCCCCGCGCAAGGACTGCTGGGGTGGACTTTATAAGGGAGAGGCGGAGCCCAGTCTTTCTATTTGGACACCGCCCGCCCAGCAGGTTGAACTACTGCTTGAGCTCCTGTGACTTTAGGCCCAAAGCCTGGGCCTTTCTCCAAAGAGCCTTCCGCTCTCATCTGAGGAACCTGAGGGACGTCTCTCCTTTGTTACTGCACCATTGCCAGGAGGACCGAAGACCCGGATGTCGAGGGATCTGTGTACTTAGACACCGCAGCGGAAGAAACGGATGTGGACTGGTCCGGTTGGGTGAGAGAACACTTGCTCATAGACAGACACAGTATCCCTGTTACAGTGGTGGATTACAAATTCTATTCTTCAAGTGCACCACCGTTGCTAGCGAAGATTTACCCTACAGAACTTCCACTTAGTTCAGTCAGGCCTGACTGTGTAGCGTAGACTTTCCTGGCGCCATTTTGTCCAAATAGACTGCAAAGGGGATTGTTAGAGTTGTGTAGCATTATATACTTGTCTGCTCATTTAAACACTGTTTATTGCAGGGCTCTGCACATGACATGTACATTCCTGTTTTATTGCTTACCCACTAGTCTAAGTAAATATACAAGGGTTAAGTATATTGGTGTCTGTGTCCTTTACTTTACAGAAGAGACAGTTAAAGGAAGTTTTAATATATTGCTGTGTGTTCTTGTCATAAGACTGTGCCGCTGTGAGTTACAGGCCTCACAGTCCTATCAACCCCTACTAACTGTGCCAAGGGAGGTTAGAGATGATTGCCAGGGGTTGACAGCGGTGCATTACAGGGCCCAAAATCATACAGGCAGCCCTCTTAACTGGGGGTATCGCTACATATATATACTTATATATATATACACACATATATATATATATATGTATATATATATATATATATATATATATGTGTAAATTGCTTTACTTGCAAAGGTATTTGTAAATCTGTCATTCCTGTTATTTGCCAAGCTCCATTTTACGAATGGCTAAAAGGAGAGGGAGGCAGAGATACGACCATAGCATGGGGGTCTATGAGGCCTGCCGCACATACTTTCCCAGGGGTCCGGAAGCACAGTGGGAACTATAATAATCTTGATTTTGCCCTGATTTTTTATTTTATTTTTGTGTATTTTTTGCCATGGTTTTGCAGCAACACCATTCAAATGAATGGGCTTGCCTCCGCTTCAAAAACCCACCAAAGTAGCTCCAGTACATTTTTTTGTAGGCGACTTTGGTGCGTTTTTGAAGCACACAATTTGGTGCATTTTGTCATGCAACAAAATGCCCAGTTTCTTAGTGCATTTTTTTGCGATTTTAGCATGATCTGGAATGGCAGGCAGAATCAGGTGATTCTGCTCACAATTCCGATGGGGCCTTAAAGAAGTATTAAACCATTATCGTTTTTTATTTTAAAACATTGGGCATAATAAAACAAATATTTCCCAGTAAATTATTTCTTAAAATTATTAGATTGGAGGAAAAAGGGGGAGCATTGGAGTGCCTTGCCCTCCTATTCTATGGGTCTGTGTGTTTCTATTGATTCACACAGTGTAGGGAGATATAACTCTGGTCCCTGCATGCAGTGGTGGTTCCATATGATGCTACATGAGAGGCTGACAGCTGGTGCAGCTGGATGGATCATTTATGCTCGGATCATACTGGTGCGATGTGGAAACCTGCAAATCCAGTGCTGGTTCCCGCATCTCACCTGAATCATCGCCGCTTTTACCTGCCCTATGCGAACCGCTGGGAGTCTCAATAGAAAGTTAATGACACCCCCAGATCGGTTCGCAGATCGCAGTGCGAACTGTAAATTTGGGCAGGAATTGGATCGCATGGGTGTGAACCCCCATGCAATCCGATTCTGGTGCGGACCAAAAAAGGGTCCTGCACGAGTTTGGTTTGAATATGATGCAAATTCAGCCATACACTTTGTATGGCTGAATTTGCATCGTACAGACATCGCATGTGATCTGCACAGCAATGCAGTGCAAATCACATGCGATGTCTGGCATCGCACTAGTGTGAACCGACCCTCAGATTTGTCCTCACTTTGCATAGTTTTATCAAATGTAACCCCTTCCTTCCCACCCCTTTAAAAAGTTCTAAAAGCCGGGGGGTCAAGGTCGACTGATCACGTGATTAGGAGCCAGTCCCACTAGCTACTGATCATTAGCAGGGACCAAGAGCTGTCTTTCACGTCTTGATCCCTGCAAGGAGCACTCTTAGCACAGAAACATCAGCTGCCCAGAAGCGCATATGTGTGGCACCTGGACATTAAAGCCCAGTCTTTTGCCGCATTTTAAAGTAGCAAGGTCAATGCGATTTCATGTGCTACTTGATAGACATCTGTGTAGCTTTATGCAGAGATGTCTATTGAAGTCGCACCTGAAATCGGCAAAAGTAGTGCAGGAACTACTTTTCCAAATCGGTGCGGAGCCGCAAAATCGGTGTCACACCGATTGGAACAGTGCCATTGCCTCCAATAGGCTGCGACTCAAATCGCATGACAAATCACTCCAATGTGAACCTAGGCTAAAGGAGATTGCACTGAGATTGGACAGTCAAATTGTATAGTGCATGACCAGCTTTACAATGCAGCCGTGACTGAGCAAACAATCATTTCCATGCACTGGAGAAGGGAAGGACAGTCTAGTACCTTACATACAGTGGGGGAGCAATAAAAGTATTGAGTGTATACTAATACTAATATTACATACAAAGCAACCCACAAGTGGTGTGCCACCCAACACTGCTACTATTGGAAACCAATGGAAAACTCCCTGCCCCAAGCTGGATCCAGAGAACTAAAGGCTCCACCAACTAAGCCTGCTAGCCTGCCTACAAATATGTGTATGACAGTCATATGCTAGTGTGAGTGATGACATTTAAGCAACACTTAATGGTGTCATATAGTTACTCTTAGAAGGGTTGTCTAGCCCTATGTAAGTGCCAACTTTCAAAAAGTTGATGCTTTTTTATTTTTTATATTTTTTTTTTATTAAGTTTAACAATTACAGCAATATCACAATAGCCTGACATCAGGCCTCTCACAAGACATAGTACACAAACAACCTCAGCACTGGGCTTTCAGTATAACTCGGAGGCTGGACATGGACACGTTCTCAACAAGTTTCACTGTAGAACTATAATACATGCAATTCTTTGCATTTAAAACATATACTATCTCCCCTGATCTATTACAAACCACAGGACAACCATAGGAAATCAACAGTCAGTATTCCATAGTAAATATATAGACCCAAAGTATACCTCTATATAAGTGAAATATGCACTTCCCCGAGAGTAAAAAGTTGATGTTTGCATAGGATCTTTGGGGGGTGCCACAGTGCATCAGAGCACCATATAGTTAATGTTATGGCATGTTGCAGAACAATTAAAAAACAAGTTATAGGTGAAATGTGCACCTAAACTTTCATATACAGTAAGTTACAATA
Organism: Rana muscosa; assembly: GCA_029206835.1. Taxonomy (NCBI): domain Eukaryota; kingdom Metazoa; phylum Chordata; class Amphibia; order Anura; family Ranidae; genus Rana; species Rana muscosa. The sequence goes on along the minus strand of CM055126.1, from coordinate 185,538,448 downwards.
ATACTTAATAGTATTTTCAGGTTTTCTCAACATCTTGACTTTCATAAAGTCAAAAATAAATACATTAATGTTTCTTTTATTGAATTGCTACTGTGATTACAAATGAACAACTCCGCATAATGCAAAGTTCGTGGAAGGACAAACAGGCTATGTATTGGCTAATCATACAATGTTCAATAAAATATATTTCAGCCAATGTAGGACACTAAATAATGAAAATAAATCTAATAATAATAATAATAATAATAATAATAATAAATCTTACTCTTCATAGGGGTTGATTTACTAAAGGAAAACAGATTGTGCACTTTGCAAAGTGCAGTTGCACTCTACAAGAACAGTTACTCCAGAGCTTAGTAAATGAGGTGATGCTTCACTTTGCAAACAATACCCAATCATGTGCAAGGAAAATTGAAAAAAAAATGCATTTTTGCTTGCACATGATTGGATAGCAGAAGTCAGCAGAGCTTCTGCTCATTTAAGTTCTGGAGCAACTGCACTTTGCAAACTGCACAGTCTATTTGTCTTTAGTAAATCAACCCCATTGTGTCCTATTAATAGTATACTATAAGTTTAAAGCCCAACTCCAGACTTTTTTTTACTCCACCCCTGCTATGTCTTTTTAAAAATCTTCTTATATATACCTTAAAGCTATATTCACAGGAGCAACCATGTGCAGATAGTTTCTGCATTCCTGGGCAGCTAAACACTGTCTCTGGACACAGCAACTTTCTATGCTATGGTGGCATCCAATCTGGATGATTAGCTGCAGCCAGTTTATGTGCAGCCAAAACTCTGCAGAAACGCCAACCCTGGACCCACGCTGTATGCATCTATGGTCGGTCAAGGGCTCTGTTTGCATGTTGCTACTCAGATAAGTGGTTAAATGTGAACAGCAGTGGCTCTGGCCATTGATGTGTACAGTTGCCATTGACAGCTGCTGCTGGTCACACAGTGTGTGCAGGCAGAGTTTAGAACACACTGCTGTGCGGCCATGGGTATGTAGGAGGTGGTGGGTGATCTTTCGTTTTGCACAGGTTTGCACACATATACATGAATCCCATTTGTCCAGGAGTACTGAGAGTTCATATTGGTGTGATGACGTACCACCAGGGGTGGGTGTCCATAATGACATGGGCTTACCGGAAATGGGTTGAAAAAAGCTGAGCTGGGGGCTGGGAAGAAGACTGTACATGAAGAGGTGGTGAGTATTGGGGTATTTTTTTTCTTTTTAAACCAGTGGTGGCTGGTGCTATGTTTTTTGGGGGGGATGGCAAACAATCTACCCGGCACCCCTTGTCGGTCAGTTGGATCAGCCGCACCAACACCTTCCCCCCCCTCAGTAGGTCGGTCAGATGGATCACCCGCAACTCCCCCCAGTTGGACGGATGGATCACCCGCAAACCCCCCCTTCATCGGTCGATCACCAGCACCGCACTTATCCCATCTAGGTCGCGGGCAGCGCTTCCTCCGGGCGGCGGCTTCACTCGGCGCCTTCTCCTCCTCGGCTTCATGGTGGCTCCCCCTGCGTCTCCTCCATAATGAGCGCTGCCGATACAGGAATGGTTGACCGAGGTAGATAAAACAAGATGTATGGAAGAGGTAACATACTTGCATAAGGAATCTAAAACTGAATATACCAGAATCTGGAAGGGTTGGGAGGAGTTTAGACACTCATTGGTATATGCAGGTTATATGAGAAGTAAGGGCAGTATTTAGGGTACTTCGGTCGGATTCCCTAGCAAGGGAGCAATGCCCCCCCCTTTTTTTTTCTTTCACAAGGTAGTTGGACTTTACTGGAGGAAGAGAGTGATACTCATGCCTCCTCATAAATCAATAAAAACACAAATGTCACGGGAAGCTAATTAAAGGGGAGGGAGGGGAAGGGGAGGAGGATGAGAGAGGGAGGGAGGCAAGGGAAGGGAAGGGAAAAGAAAAGGGGAAGGAGGGCACGTAGCACTTTAAAGCTTAAAATGAAAGAGAGTGGGGGTTTTTGTGTGGTTTTTATACATATAATTTTTATTTTTATTTTTTTCACAAGGTAGTTGGATTTTAACTGGAGGTAGAGAGTGTTACTCATGCCCCCTCATAAATCAATGAAAACACAGATGGCACAAACGCAAATTTAAGGGGGAAGAAAGGGAGGGGAAGGGAAGAAAAGGAAAGGAAAGGGGAAAGAGGGCACGATGCACTTTAAAGTTAAATGCAAGAGGGAGTGGTTTTGTGGGGGGGGTTTTTTCTCCTTTTTCTGAGGGACACATGGTTATTAGGGGGAAATAGGGGTAGAGAAGGACACTCTCGCCCCCTCATAAATTTAGAAGAAGGGAAAGAAGAGAGAAAAATAACATAGAGGCCGTGTAAGTTAATTAAAGGGGAAGAAAGAGAGGGGGGAATAGTAAAGGAAAATCAGGATGTTGCAGGATATTGTTGTAAATGTATGTTTTGTCTTATTTTAATGTAATGTATATATGCTTATTGGTAATGACATGAAAGCTATATGTATGTATAAAAATTGAATAAAATAAATTAAAAAACATAATGAGTGCTTCTCCTCCCGTCCAATCAGAAGCTGGTCCTGAGACCCGATTGATTGGCTAGGAGGATAGGCGCTCGTATTGGAGGAGACGCAGGGGAAGCCGATGTGAAGTCAAGGAGGAGAACACGACGGAGTGAATGGAGAATCAGGAAGACAATAGCAAATATTATTTCACTATTGTCACACAACTGGATGGGCTCAGGGCGCAGTGCTCTGCTGAATCTATGCGTCTGGTGCCCTGCATGTAGAATAGGGGCCGGGCGCATGGATTAGGGGGGCGGCTCCCCTGCACCTCGTATGGATGGGCCGTTACTGTTTTAAACGGTACAAGGCAATGGTAGAACAACCTTTTTCTGTTTCAATATTTCTATTAAAGTTTCAAGAATCATAACAAGCAGGGGCAACATCGGACAGGCATGTAAAGAAACTGCGTATGAATGTGTAATGAGTAACATAACAAAAAACTGTCACCAGGACCATAGAGGACCAAGTTAGGAATTAGACAGATATCACAGGCTATAATACTCTATTCCCTGGAGGACAGTAATCTGTATTGATAGTCTTCATATCAGGAATGAAGAGAGAAAAGGAGGAAATAGGGGAAGGGAAGAAAAGAGAGAGAAAAAGAGAGAAGAGGAGAGTGGCACCAGGAGAGGGCAAGTACCACGGACGTGGGACCTATGCAAGCAAGGTTTAAAGTCGAACATAGCTAGTTGGGAGTCAGGACGGGAAAGAATAACTTCCCAGATTTTTGCATGTGAGTCCCTCAATATACTGGACATCTGCTCATTTAACATCAGAGTGGTCATTCTGGTTTTCACTCCCTTGAAGGCAACAGCTTGGGTCTTCCAGGCATGGGCAATGGTTACATAGTTAGTCCATCGAGTCTAACCTATGTGTGTGATTATATGTCAGTATTACATTGTATATCCATGTATTTTGTGGTCGTTCAGGTGCTTATCTAATAGTTTTTTGAAACCCTGCTTAGACCACCTGTGGAAGGGAATTCCACATCCTTTCCACTCTTATGCCCCATACACACGACCAGTTAGACCACCTGTGGAAGGGAATTCCACATTCTTTCCACTCTTATGCCCCATACACACGACCGGTTTTCCTGTCGGAAATCTCAGATGAGAGCTTTTTGTCTGGAATCCCGACCGTGTGTATGCTCCATCTGACTTTTTCCCACAGGAAAACTGCCGGGAAAAAAAGAGAGCAGGATCTCTTTTTTCCCATCAGGAAAAACTCCTATCAGGAAAACTGTTCGTCTGTATGCTTTTTCGACGGGAAAAAAAACACGCATGCTCGGAAACAATTCGACACATGCTCGGAAGCATAGAACTTAATTTTGTCGGCTCGTCGTAGTCTTTTACGTCACCGCCTTCTTGGCAGTCAAAAGTTCACCGGACTTTTGTGTGACTGTGTGTAAGCAAGGCAGGCGCTTGAGAGTAATTCCGTCGGGAAAACCATTGGTTTTTTTCCGACGGGAAAACTGCTCGTGTGTACGTGGCATTACAGTAAAGAACCCTCTATGTAGTTTAAGATTAAACCTCTTTTCTTCAAATTTTTCTTGTTAAACTCCCTTCCACAAAAAAGTTTTATCCCTATTGCGGGGTCACCAGTACGATATCTGTAAATTTAAATCATATCCCCTCTCAAGCATCTCTTTTCCAGAGAGAATAAAGTTCAGCAGTGCTTGCAACCTTTCTTTATAACTAATATACTCCAGACCCTTTATTAGCTTTGTTGCGCTTCTTTGTACTCACTCCATTTCCAGTACATCCTTCCTGAGGACTGGTGCCCAGAACTGGACAGCATACTCTAGGTGCGGCCGGACCAGAGTCTTGTAGAGCCGGAGAATTATCGTATTATCTCTGGAGTTAATCTCCTTTTTAATGCATGCCAATATTCTGTTTGCTTTGTTAGCAGCAGCATGGCATTGCATGCCATTGCTGAGCCTATCATCTACTAGGACCCCCATCTCCTTTTCCATCCTAGATTCCCCCAGAGGTTCTCCCCCAGTGTATAGATTGCATTCATATTTTTGCCACCCAAATGCATTATTTTACATTAAACCTCATTTGCCATGTAGTTGCCCACCCCATTAATTTGTTCAGATCTTTTTACAAAGTTTAGCTTAGTATCATTCGCAAATACAGAGATTGAACTGTTTACCCCATCCTCCAGGTCATTGGTCCGCTTGGCAGAAATAAAAAGATACAAGGCCAATTTCTGCTGAGGTGCAAAGAGGCTTGGTATAGGGCAATGTAAGAAAGCCAGCCAGGCATACTTTTGGACCATCACATGGAATAACACCTGCAGTAGGCCAAAGACTCTGGACCAGAAGCCAATCAAACATGGGCAAGACCATATACAGTATCTCACAAAAGTGAGTACACCCCTAACATTTTTGTAAATATTTTATTATATTGTTTCATGTGACAACACTGACGAAATTACACTTTGCTACAATGTAAAGTAGTGAGCGTACAGCTTGTATAACAGTGTAAATTTGATGTCCCCTCAAAATAACTCAACACACAGCCATTAATGTCTAAACCGCTGGCAACAAAAGTGAGTACACCCCTAAGTGAAAATGTCCATGTTGGGCCCAATTAGTTAGTTATTTTCCCTCCCCGGTGTGATGTCACTTGTTAGTGTAACAAGGTTTTAGTGGAGCAGGTGTGTTAAATTTGGTGTTACTGCTCTCATTCTCTCATACTGGTCACTGGAAGTTCAACCTGGCACCTCATGGCAAAGAACTCTGAGGATCTGAAAAAAAGAAATTTTGCTCTACATAAAGATGGCCTAGGCTATAAGAAGATTGCCAAGACCCTGAAACTAAGCTGCAGAACAGTGGCCAAGACCATATAGCAGTTTAACAGGACAGGTTCCACTCAGAACAGGCCTTACCATGGTCGACCAAAAAAGTTGAGTGCACATGCTCAGCGTCATATCCAGAGGTATAGACGTATGAGTTCTGCCAGCATTGCTGCAGTGGTTTAAGGGGTGAGGGGTCAGCCTGTCAGTGCTCAGACCATACGCCGCACACTGCATCAAATTGGTCTGCATGGCTGTCATCCCAGAAGGAAGCCTCTTCCTAAGTATGATGCAAAAGGAAGCCCACAAACAGTTTGTTGAAAACAATCAGACTAAGAACATGGATTACTGGAACCATGTCCTGTGGTCTGATGAGACCAAGATAAACTTACTTGGTTCAGATGGTGTCAAGCTTGTGTCGCGGCAACCAGGTAAGGAGTACAAAGACAAGTGTGTCTTGCCTACAGTCAAGCATGGTGGTGGGAGTGCCATGGTCTGGGGCTGCATGAGGGCTTCCGGCACTGGGGAGCTACAGTTCATTGAGGGAGCCATGAATGCCAACATATACTATGACATACTAAATCAGAGCATGATCCCTTCTCTCCGGAGACTGGGCCGCAGGGCAGTATGCCAACATTATAAGTGACCCCAAACACACCTCCAAGACGACCACTGCCTTGTTAAAGAAGCTGAGGATAAAGGTGATGGACTGGCCAAGCATGTCTCCAGACCTAAATCCTATTGAGCATCTGTGGGGCATCCTCAATTGGAAGGTGGAGGAGCACAAGGTCTTCAACATCCACCAGCTCCGTGATGTCATCATGGAGGAGTGGAAAAGGACTCCAGTGGCAACCTGTGAAGCTCTGGTGAACTTTATGCCCAAGAGGATTAAGGCAGTGCTGGAAAATAATAGTGGCCACACAATATATTGACACTTTGGGCCCAATTTGGACATTTTCACCTAGTGAAAAAATGTTGTGCAGAATTTTAAAGGTTGCCTTGAGTGAAAAAGGGTTGAAACACACTGTGGTAGATTTTGGATTTTAGGCTATACTTGAAAAAAGATTCTTAAAAGAATTCATGCAGCTGCGTTATACAATATAAAACAATTCTGTAAAAAGTAAGCCTACAAAGCCAAAATTCATTCATCCAATCTTTTCAGCTAGCTATGATCATATAGATGTGATAATACTACTAGCAAGTCTAGTCCTACATCACTGGGCCATAAGACAATTGCATAATCCTTCAAGCCTAAATCTTCTGTCCTTACGTAATATTGAAAGAATGCCATATCATTGTTTAATTTGCAATTTAATCCAAGCAAAACTACTGACTCTGTTCCAGATGTCTCTTTACTCCTGGCCTAATAATGAACAAGTAGTCATGAAGCTATAATACAAATACTTAAAATAAACATGATGCCTTTTCTATGCTCTCCTTAGAACATGTTTTAAACCTAACAGAAAGATAGAAACATAGAAGAGAGACGGCAGAAATAAGACCAAGTGGTCCATCGAGTCTGCACCTTTTTTACAAAATATATATGTTTTTTGTCTTTTTTGTTAACTTTTTTTGCCTGAGTATAGATCTGTGTTTGTCTCAAACCACTTATTGTTGACTGACTGGCTACCTCTGCTAGAAGTCTTTTCTATGCATCAACTATCCTTTTGGGAAGGCTTAAGTCCTGCTAGTCTGAGATCATGTCTAATCTATAACAATTTTTGACCAGCAATTCTAATGGCATTGTCTAGCCAAACAAGAGGTGGAACGAGTGAAATAGTAAAGAGATCCATTGGACCCCTTACTATATAACTCCTGCATTTATTTACAAGTGGAAGATACAGGGAATCTTATGCCGTGTACACACGATCGAGTTTCACGGCGGTGAAAACACCGCTGTGAAACCCGACGGGAAAAACGAGGACCGGCTTGGTCCCCTACACACGGCTGTTTTTCACGACATGTTTTCTCTTGGTCGAGAAAAACGGCCGTGTGTAGGCTCCCTAGCAGTGCTTCCCTATGGGAAAACTGCAGAGGAAAAAAAATGCCGTGATTCGCGACGAGAAAAATTAGAGCATGTTCTAATTTTTCTCCTCGTGATTCTCGCCGTTTTTCTCGTCGGGAAAAATGCTGGAGAGCCTACACACGACCGTTTTTCTCGTCCAAGAGAAAAAATTACATTTTTCCAGACGAGAAAAGTGATCGTGTGTACGCGGCATAGGGGTGGGATTACCCGCTTCCAGTTATATTAAGCCATATAGGGAAGAACTCTAGTTATCAGGCACTATTCTGTAAAGGAAGTATAATACTTCCCTCTTAGGGCTACAACATTACAGTAATCTCCCATAATCACCAGCGTGCTCTGTTGTTACTTAAAAAACAGGGAACCTAATGGATAAAACCGCTGACTGGAGATAATTGGTAAGGAGAAGCACGATTCCAGTCTGGGTCTAGGGGGGGGGCAACACACACTCTGCAGCATGGAAGTAAAATGGGGTTTAAAGAGCCCCTTGATTGGTATATGTGGTAGAGCAAATCAGTGATCTACAGTCATCAGATTGCTTCCTTTCAGCCCAAGTCCCAGCAAATTTGGGTTTGGGCTAACTGCTTTGCTAAGCACACTGGTGTTAGAAGGGGTCCTCTGTGTGCTTAATCACTACAGGCTTCTTCTGTACTTGGTGACACATGACTCCAAGTACTAATAAAATCAGTTCTCTCAAAACACACAATGAGTACGGTAACTGCAAGAAAAGAATGCCATCTTGTTATCGACATTGCTGCCTTGTATAGTTGAGGTAGTCATATTTCAGAATTCAACATAGATTTCAGTAATTAACCCAAACTCAACTGTATCTAATATGCAAGGGAAGAAGCCACTGAACCATCATGTTACCACTCACCAATCATGATAAATCATCACTGTCCCCTGGTATTATGCATATGTAGCTGGAATTGTACTATCATGGATCTAATTTCTGACTATACTAAGTGGGCTGACTGGGCTGAATATAGTCTGAACTACACTTTCCAGGCTTTATGTTTTATGAATTTACCCAGCCCTGGACAACCATATAGTGATATCCACACTCACTCATTTTTCACTTTGTGTTTTTCAGTTTAAGGTCTTTCATGAATTCCTTTTCATTGTTCACAAGGCTTATTTCCATTTTTGGAATGAATATAATGTAATTGCAAAAACTTCTAAAATATTTAACAAGAAACAGATGATAACATAGTTACTGGATGTATTTGGAAACCAATAATAAATAAACCAAATTTTAATACAAAAAAATTAAATTTGTTTTACAACAGCCGAAATACTGCTTTCCTACCTATGGATAAAGGGTAGAACCTCCCCAAATTAATGGTCAGCTGGGGCTGCCGTAAAAAAATAATCTGTTGTCCATTTACCACAGTACCAATTAGGGAATGATCATCTTATGGATAATGGCCAACAATAAGCTGAATATTCAGTATGTATACACAACCAGACAAAAAGAAAAGTAGATCTGGTCACAAGAAAGTTTATATTTAGGCAGTGGAATGGCACAGATCTTATCAGTGCTGGCTTATCTTAGTAGAAACAATATCAAATGGACAAACTTTTCTGACCTGTTAATTTTTTCTTTCCCACAAGAATGGTCTGGGCCATTGTTAGCTGTCTGATGGGCAGGAAGTAGATTCCAATGAAAAAAAGGGGGCATCCAAGAGGCACTGGAACTTTGAGTTTATACAAGTGTAGCGCCCGGCTACTTTTCAAGTAGGCGCTATGTGTAAATTTAGGGGTTATCTGAGCTGTAAATAGCTCAGAGTTGATTATGTAAATTGTTGGTTTCTGTTCCAGCTTTGGCTGTTTGTGCGCATTTCCCACTGTTGCCAGTAGGTGTCACTGTTGTCACAGGCCTGTGTGAGAACTACAGCCAGCTGAAGTGTATTGGATATTCTTTCTCTCAGAAAACAGCCCAATCAGGAGCTTCTTTGTAGCTGGGCATGCTGGGGGAAGGATATTTAAGGGGCAGTGCCATGTGTTCTTCCGGGGTTTTTTCGTCTTGCCTCATGGCCCTCCAGGCCGGAGGCTATGCTGATGTGTCCGCTGCAAGTAGGCCCAGAAGCCTGTCTGGGGCCTACTTAACAAAAGGTGATTCTGTGCTGTCTGTCCTGCGGGAAGAAGCCACTCAAGCAAAGAATATTCCAGGGGAGGACCTTGCTGGAGAGGACCGAGCTGATGGCTGGTATCTCAGGAAGGGCCTGGTGACTTGTTTGAAGGATGCACCCAAGTAACCTACCTCACAGTACTGCCGGATGGCTTAAAGGTTCAGGTACTGTGCAGTTGACCTAACTAACTGACTACTGGCTAACAATCCTAAGGCAGGGGATTATCCAGGAGTTTCCACTTTTCACTCAAGTCTGTGGCAGAGACTTTGTCCGTTATCACTCAAGACTGTGGCAGAGACTTTGTCTGTGCTTCATACCGGCTGCTAGGTCGGTGTGAGAGGCCTATCCGGTAGTCGCAAGAACCAGAGACAGAAAGCTGTGTCATCTGGATTCAAGAATTGCACTAGTGATCTGAAAGAAACCAAGGTATCTGAACTTCCCCTAACCCTCTATCCCCTACCTGAAGTTGTGTAATAAAGCAATTGAGAAAAGGACTAAGTGACTGGCAATCACCTTTTTCAAAACTACTAACATAAACTCTTAAGTTCTGGGACAGTGAAGTGTGGGGTAACGGCAGGATCCAAAATGAATCCAGCAGCTCCTTCGGGGGTATCGCTACACAAGGAAGTGAGAGAGCTAGAAACATTTGAAGAGCCCACTGGCTCAGGTTAGGCTGCTCACAACAGGCAAGGCTACCCTACTGTGGGTACTCCAGCAGGTTACCAGTAAAATACCTGCATATATGTAAGGAGCGCCAGACCAAAAAATACGAGTCCAAATTCATTTATTAATGTTGTGTTAAAAGACAGCCATTGCGTTTCGGAGGTCAAAGGAACTCCCCCTTCATCAGGGCTATAATAAAACATAATATAATGTTTATATAATAATAATATGAATATAATGTTTGTATAATTGATGGGCTTATGTCTTTGAACACCTTAAGAAAATTGAGATGTTTATCATCATGAAAATTCGTGATTATTTGCCTAGAGAGTTATCTTGTAGCTGACCCTTCAGCAGAAACCAGGTGACTAATGATTACCAGCTGGTCACATGACTGCCATAATTTCTTTTTCATCAATAAGTAGTTTAGAGTTTCAAATAAAATGTATTCATTCTATGGAACACTGTTGTTACTATACCTTTAATAGGTCTATTTAAAAAGCAGTACATATGACTGTAACCCAACCATCTTTGGTGAAGAATCAATCAGCTTTGTTTAAAGCACATACTGTAGACATAGTTACATAGTAGGCGAGCTTGAAAAAAGACACAAGTCCATCAAGTCCAACCTATGTGTGTGATATATATGTCAGTATTACCTTGTATATCCCTGTATGTTGTGGTCATTCATGCTTATCTAAAATTTTCTTGAAACCATCAATGCCCCCCGCTGAGACCACCGCCTGTGGAAGGGAATTCCACATCCTTGCCACTCTTACAGTAAATAACTCTCTATGTAGTTTAAGGTTAAACCTCTTGTCTTCAAATGTTAATGAGTGGCCACGTGTCTTGTTAAACTCCCTTCTGCAAAAAAGTTTTATCCCTATTGTGGGGTCACCAGTATGGTATTTGTAAATTGAAATCATATCCCCTCTCAAGCGTCTCTTCTCAGAGAGAATAAGTTCAGTGCTCGCAACCTTTCCTCATAACTAATATCCTCCAGACCCTTTATTAGCTTTGTTGCCCTTCTTTGCACTCTCTCCATTTCCAGTACATCCTTCCTGAAGACTGGTGCCCAGAACTGGACAGCATACTCCAGGTGCGGCTGGACCAGAGTCTTGTAGAGCGGTCTAATTTGGAGTTAATCCCCTTTTTAATGCATGCCAATATTCTATTCTGTTTGCTTTGTTAGCAGCAGCTTGGCATTGCATGCCATTGCTGAGCCTATAATCTACTAGGACCCCCAGGCCCTTTTCCATCCTAGATTCCCCCAGAGGTTCTCCCCCCAGTGTATAAATTCCATTTGTATTTTTGCCACCCAAATGCATTATTTTACATTTTTCTACATTGAACCTAATTTGCCATGTAATTGCCCACCCCATTAATTTGTTCAGATCTTTTTGCAAAGACCTGGAAGATTCTTCACCAGAAAGTATTTGGTGAAAGTCACATTCAATGCTTTATAAATAGACCCCTAATTGATGGCATACCCACAGATTTGGTTTAAAATGTCAAAGGTACACTGACATTACATGAAAATTACTATAGCAAAGATTTGACAGATCTTTGGAGAGAGATCCAAGTATGTGACCATGAATTAGAAATTAGTTACACTGACCTAGATAGATACATGGCAAAGAAGGGATTGTTACACTGACCCTGAAGTCAAGGCTAGCAGGAACAAAAAGCAATCACTGTTTGGTAACATACTTGGAGAATACACAATGTCCTTCCACACTGTACATTTACTGATTAGTTTTAAATTGTAGCATTACTGTGTAGTCTTGGTCCAGAGCTGTATTTACAATGTAAGCAAATTATGCTTCTTCCTGGTGCACATCTGTTCATAAATACAAAATAAAAACCTTTATGAATATATTCCGTTCCTTTTTGTCATTTCTCAATTTTGTGTAGTTTGCATTTCCCATAGTCTAAAAGATCCAGTGAAGAAAAAAACAAGCTTTGTGTGAAATTAAAATAAACCTGTCCTGGGCAGGGGTGGATAGAAAGCTCTGTAAGGTACATCAACATACATCCCTCTCTATACCTCTCCCAGCTCTACTATTCATTGGGCTCTAATGAAGACCACGTATAACACTTTGTTTTGTCTTGGAGATATGAATGAGTCTTTTTTTACAAATCCTCCACAAAGTTAACACATTTGGAACCTTCTTGGCAGTGGCGTCACTAGGGTTGGTGTCACCTGGTGCGGTATAACATGGTGTCACCCCCCCCCCCCCAATAATTTTTTTCACCCTAATAACACTGCATATATTGGCAACAGTAGTGCCGTTAATAACTATCAATCAACTAGCAAATTTGAATAACAAAATCATATGAAAATAATAGAAATCAAAGCTTAAACTGTTAAAGAACTGTATTTATTTTAACTTTAAACTTTACTGAATTAATAAATAAATAACACAAAAACAGGAACAAATATGAAAGCATTTAGTTAACATCTAAATCAAAACTTTGCTTTTCTAGCCTTGACAGCTGCAAAATTGTGAACAACATCATCAAAATCAATACATTTCGCTAGTTCACTTTCAACTGATAATATTGCAAGATCAGAAAGCCTTGCCTGTCCCATCGTTGAACGCAAATAGTTTTTTATCAGCTTCAACTTTGAAAAGCTCCTCTCACATGAAGCCACAGACACACAGATTGTCAGAAATATTTTTTGACATAGTGAAAGGGTTGGAAGAGATTCAATGAAGTCCCATTCTGCTATGAAGGTCAAAACTTGTAAAGCCGACCAATCTTTGACTTCTTCTAGGTTGATCTTGGCTGCTTTGAGATGTCTCCTCAGTCTGGGTATTTCCATTAACAGCTCACTCTCAGATATTTCGTCATAAAAAGTGGTCAGTTTTGGAATGGACACCTTTAATGTTTCTTCAGTTTCATATATGAGACTCTTTGCTTGAACAGCCTCAAACATGGCTGCAACTTCCATGATGGCTCTTAATCTGATCTGGAGTTCAGAATGGAAGCGATCAATGCACTCAAGCATTGCCCTCTTGTTCTCGTCTTGTAGACTTATGCCTCCAGCATCACGTGCCTGTTCCCCTGCCATCCTCTTCTTAAACCTGGCTCTTCTCTCTACGGCAATTCCATATTCTTTAGATTTTAAATGTGCCTGCTTAATTGCATGTTCCACTAGGTGACTGCGCTCTTCAAACAGAAAAAGTCTTAGTGACTCTAGCTTTGTCACCACCTTGTCCAGACTTAAGCCTTTGGTCTGCAGGTACTGTTGTGTAAGGCCCCATGCACACGAGACGCAGGTGCAAACTCTGCTGAACACACGTTTTTAAACGCTGAAACCGGCGTTTATAAACGTGCGTTTTGCCGCGTTTGCGGCCGCGTTTAGCGGCGTTTAACCGCGTTTGCGTTTATAAGCGTTTCATCATAGACCCTCCCTAAGCTCAAAAAACAGTAAATTTTAACCATTTCAGCCAGTTTGTGAGACCAGAGTGAGTAGCAGCAGCTGAGAGAGCAGCAGTGTACTTGTATTTAGCGTATCACTTGCCACATCATCTGCCACAAGTTGTGGATTGTCCACTTGCCACGTCACCTGGCCACGTCACCTGGCCACGTCACCTGCCACAAGTTGTGGATTGTCCACTTGCCACGTTACCTGGCCACGTCACCTGGCCATGTTACCTGCCACGTCACCTGGCCACGTCACCTGCCACAAGTTGTGGATTGTCCACTTGCCACGTTACCTGGCCACGTCACCTGGCCATGTTACCTGCCACGTCACCTGGCCACGTCACCTGCCACAAGTTGTGGATTGTCCACTTGCCACGTCACCTGCCACGTCACCTGGCCACGTCACCTGCCACAAGTTGTGGATTGTCCACTTGCCACGTCACCTGGCCACGTCACCTGGCCACGTTACCTGCCACATCACCTGGCCACGTCACCTGCCACAAGCTGTGGATTGTCCACTTGCCACGTCACCTGGCCACGTCACCTGGCCACATCACCTGACACAAGTTGTTGATTGTCCACTTGCCACTTTACCTGCCACAAGTTGTGGATTGTCCACAATGCGATGCAAGCAATTACAGTTTTCTTTTATATTTTTTAATAGTTTTTCATCATTTGCCATCATTTTTGAGATTTCTAATGTTAAAAAATAGGTCACCTTTAAAAACGCTTATAAACGCAAACGCGGCAAAACGCCGGTACCGCGTTTAGCCGCGTTTAGCCACGTTTAGCAGCGTTTAGCGTCTGAAACGTGAAAACTTTTGCGTCTGAACCCATTTTTTTGCTTCTGGAAAAACGAGGTTAAACGCAACTGCTTGTAAACGCCAAAAAACGAGAGTGTGTGCATGGACACATAGGATAATATTGAATGGGTTCAGGAGCAGTTGAAAAAAGCGTCCAACTGCCTCTGAACGCGCGTTCAACAGCAAATAACAGCGTCTCGTGTGCATGGGGCCTAACATCAACTTCTTGAAGTACATCACCCCAGAAGTATAGGTAGCACAAAAACGTAAAATCACAGACAGCAGGCAGTAGACATTCTGCTGCTCCTCTTGTGTCCATATTTTCAGAAGGATCACAAAGCGCTTCGATTGCAGACACAAACATATTCAATTTTTCTTTTACTGGCTTAACTGCAGCATGATGAGCACTCCAGCGTGTTGTTGATAATCTTTTCACTGACACTCCAGTGTGACACTACAGTGCAGTGTGATGATGTGACAGGCTGAGTCGCTCGCTGGCTCTGTAGGGTAGGGAGGAGGATTGGAATTTAGGAATAGGAAGAATAAGGAGCCGGAGGACACACACCAGGCGCGGCCGTGGCGCTGGAGGTGTTGTTCCAGGCTTCCAGCCCAGCGGGGTGAAATTAATCAATGAATGGGTCAGCTGTAAAAAAAAAAAAAAAAATTAAAAAATAAATAAATAAATAAATAAAATAAAAAAAAAAAAAAAAAAAGGGAGGGTGTCACCCCTCTGGCGGGTGTCACCTGGGGGCGGACCGCACCCCCCGCACCCCCCTAGCAACGCCTCTGCTTCTTGGGACTCCAAATCAACTGGCACATATCTTCTCTTATGCCCATAGGTGACTTTCTTTCTTCATTCCCACCTAATGTCTCTTGTGTATCTAAATTCCAAAACCTGGGAAATCGAAATTTCCTCAAATTATCAGTCTGTTCTAGTAGTTCATGTTAATATATTAACATGGTCCTTATGCTCAAACTATTCTATCTGCTACAGACGTCCCCAATCTGGTTACCTATGTATATTTTTGCTAAACTAATTGTCTTAATTTGCTCCTTCCTTTGAAAAGGCAGAAAGGCAAGAATATCTCTCAAAAAACGAAGAAAATTGAGTACTGTCCGTGATACTTTTTTCAGGACAAGCTTTCAGGGTATGTCCCCTAATTCAAGGTCCAAGCAGTACTAAAAAAACTACAAAGTGGAAAGGAGAGGAGGGCTGGCAATTCCTTACCTTTTCTATATTATCAGATGGGACATTTCCAACAACTCCACTAGGTGTGTGCCTACTGAACCTCTACACCTCACTGATCTCCTGGGATATACAATTCCAGTGAACAGCCTCTTGTTTAAAGCAACAGCCCCGAACTGAAAACATTCCTACATGGACTGACCCTTTAAACAATAATTATTAGATGTGGAGTAGTGGAAAAGAAACTGCTTTCAGAGCGGTCTCGGGGACCCATACCTAAGGAATTAGGACTAGTTGAGAATAACATAATAACATTTGCAGATTGTGGTTGTATTGTGGCTGTATTTAGACGTAATGGTGCCTTAAGGAACATTTAAACGATGACGCCTTAGAATTATGTAATTATTTTACTAAACAATATTAGAATTTACTAGTGGATGCGAAGCAAGCTGTATGCTTTATATGCAAGTCAGTTTTTAAACTATACCACCAATCAAGAAAAAGAAGAAATGGATTAATGTTTTTTGAATAAGGCCCCTTTTACACGGGTGGACCGTTCAGGTCCGCCTGTCAGTTCTTTAGGCGGACCTGAACGGGCGCTTCATAGAGGTCTATGGAGTGAGGAGGTCAGCGGTGACATGTCCGCTGACATCCGACCCGCTCCGACCCGCTAATGTGTGACGGATGGAAACCCTCGTCTTCATCTGATCCCCCATAGAGGAGAGCGGCGCTCTGACAGGTCGGTCCCTGCACAGTGTGCGGAGACAGACCTGTCATCTGCCTGCTCAGCGGGGATCGACGGAGAGATCCCTGCTGAGCAAAGCGGAGCCCGTACACGGACACGTCCGCGTGAAAGGGCCCTTATAGTGAGTCTTCTGATTCCTCTCAACATCTCCTGCCCACACTTCCTATAGTTAAATTGTTCCAATTTGGAACTTCTACCTTAACTGTTTGTCTTGAGGGCACGGAAAAATTGATTATTTTACCGGATCCTCTGTGCTGCTAGACTGGTCCCCACAGTGTCTTTTGCCTAATGCTCCAGCGGTCTAAGTCTCAGCATTGGACGTTGGATGTAAGGACGCAGAGGGACAGTGCACTGCCGAAACATGGGGGAGAGCTATCTGCCAGGGAGCAGAAGATTGGGTATGTGCTTTTACTCTCCCCTTGATCTAAATGAGAAGGTAATCTGATTATCTGATTTCCTGAAGCTGGGTTTTAAAAAATAACCTAATCCAATATATATTTTTTTAATATTGCAGCTTGAAGGTCCTTACATGTGGTTGCTGCATTCATTTTTATTTTTCATACTACAAATATCCCTTAAGACGCATGACTGAATGCGAAACGTGTAGAGGCTTCTGGGTAATGCCGAAGTCACTTTCTGCCTCAAACCGCACGAAATTTAGGCTTGGACCACACGCCAGCCCCGGGGGAACGAACGTTACATGCCAGCCACAAAAGTACTGCTGTAAAGACTGTGTCGATGTTCTGCCGATAAAGGTCCCCTGGCGGATAATGACCCCCCTGTACTGCGCAGGCTGGTGTATTAGTGTTATATCGTGTAAGGGGCGGACAAGGGGCAGGTGTATTACTGTTATAGCGTGTAAGGGGCGGGTGTATTACTGTTATATCGTGTAAGGGGCGGATGGCTACAAAAGAGGCAGAATTTTAAATTGATGGGCAGAGCTGATAACTTGGGGGTGGTTTTAGCAATAAACGACACGTCTTTGTAGCCATCCACCCCTTACACGATATAACAGTATTACACCTGCCCCTTGTCCACCCCTTACACGATATAACAATAATACACCCACCCCTTGTCGTCATTGCAGAGGCGCCGTGTACAGCTGACTCACAGCTGTACATCTTCGGCTATTTTCGGCAGCTCGGTTGTGGTTCGTACTGCGCAAGTGCTGCGCCTGCACAGTTCAGGGGGGTCATTATCCGCCGGGGGACCTTTTTCGGCAGGACACCGGTCCTTAGGCGCTACACTTTGTGAGTGTTTATTTTTTACTTTTTATATTAAATAAAGCATAAATATATTGCGCAATGATGGCTATTTGCTTTCTATGAGATCTTGAAATAAACCAATGTGGAGGTATATGAAGTGATAATTGGCATATAGGTTGGAAAATCTTCAGATTGATCCTTATATGTGGAGATGTTAACCCTGATATAAACCAAAGGCGCTTGTTTATCTTGTTTCTGGTGAGTGTTAATTTCAGAAGGTGGTGGTGTCCTCACAAATTGGAGAATAAAATATTTTTTCAGTCACGGATGTGGATTTGAGCACATGGGATGTAGCTGATCATCTTTGAAGAGAAACACTGGGACTATGGGGGTTATTTACGAAGGGCAAATACACTTTGCACTACAAGTGCAAAGTGCACTTGGAAGTGCAGTCGCTGTAAATCTGAGGGGTAGACCAGAAATGAGGAGAAGCTCTGCTGATTTTATTATCCAATCATGTGCAAGCTACAATGCTGTGTTTTATTTTCCTTGCATGTCCCCCTCGGATCTACAGTGAGACTGGACTTCCAAGTGCACTTGCAGTGCAAAGTGGATTTGCCTTTAGTAAATAACCCCCATTATCTCTATATTTCTATATTTTTATCATTTTTTCAATTTTTTAAAGCATATGTTTATTTACATATAAGGAATATCACTTTGTTTTAAAGGGACAACTTTAATCTCAATTTTGTTCACTTAATATGCATGTGATGGCACTTTATTAATTATTGATGGGCAATTTTGAATATTCACTGTATAAAGAGTAGTGGTAATATACAATTATTATTATAGGGTTGGCGCAGCTATTATCTTTTCCTTGTGATATTACTTACCCCGCACCATTGGTGGGGAATAGTGATGAGCCGAACACCCCCGGGTTCGGTTCGCACCAGAACCCGCGAACGGACCGAAAGTTCGTACGAACATTAGAACCCTATTAAATACAATGGATGCGAACGTTCGAATTCTAAAGTGCTAATTATAACAACTATTATGCATGTTATTGTCCTAAAAAGGGTTTGGGAACCCGGGTTCTGCACCAGGGGACATGTATCAATGCAAAAATAAGTTTTAAAAACGGTCGTTTTTCGGGAGCAGTCATTTTAATGATGCATAAAGTGAAAAAAAAAAAGTCAAATATTTCTTTAAATATCGTACCTGGGGGGTGTCTAAAGTATGCCTGTGAAGTGCCACGTGTTTCCCGTGTTTAGAACTGTCCCTGCACAAAATGACACTTCTAAAGGAAAAAAAAGCCATTTAAAACTTCTTGCGGCTTTAATGTAATGTCTGGTCCCGGTAATATGGATGAAAATCTTTAAGAAAAATGGCATAGCTACCCCATGACCCCCCCCCCCTACCCCAGCCCATTACCAGCCCCTTTGGGTCTTGTATGGATATTAAGGGGAACCCCGCACATAAAATAAAAAAGGCCCTATATACTCTGAACAGCCGTATACAGGCGGTGCATACAAGACAGGGACTGTAGGTTTGTTCTTATGTAGAATGTGTTTGTAATTTTGAACAGGTACATTGTTGAAGTGTAGCTCCAGCCCAAAAATCTATTTTGAAACTTTTTGGGAAACATAGGTAAGGGTTATCACCCCTGTAACATTTGTTTTGCTGTCTGTGCCCCTGTTCAGAACATTTCACCTCACTTTCCATCCCAATGACAACTGTTTTTGAAATGTGGTGTTTTTCTTGAAACAAGGATTGCTGATAAAGCATCAGTACAGAGGAGACACCTTTCTCCCATATTTATTCTTACAGGAGAGAATTTTCCTTCCTAGGGGTAGATTTCCTCTCACTTCCTGTTGTCTTCTTTCGTTTGCAAGTAGGAGTCGTTTGTAAGTTGGATGTTTGAAAGTAGGGACCTGCCGTATATACTCTGCAGAAATAGGCCCCTTAGTTGTTGGTGTTGGCACAACACTGTAAGCACTCACAGTTACTCTTGGTTGGTGCTGGAACGCCTTGCTGTCAACTATTATATCAGGAATTTTAATTACATATAATTGTTGAACAGTGGTAGTAAAAATTGGGGCTTTGATGGTGGTGCTGGTGCCACAACACTGTAAGCCCTGACAGTTACTCTTGGTGGGTGCAGCAATGGGCCCTGCTGTGAATTATTAGATCAAGAATTGTAATTGCATGCCCCTGTTGAACAGGGGCTGAAAAATTGGGCTTTTCGTGGTGGTGGTGGTGGTGGTGGTGTTGCCACAACACTGTAAGCCCTCAGAGTTACTCTTGGTGGGTGCAGGAATGGGCCCTGCTGTGAATTATTAGATCAAGAATTGTAATTACATGCCCCTTTTGAACAGGGGCTGAAAAATTGGGCCTTTCGTGGTGGTGGTGGTGGTGGCGTTGCCACAACACTGTAAGCCCTCAGACTTACTCTTGGTGGGTGCAGGAATGGGCCCTGCTGTGAATTATTACATCAAGAATTGTAATTGCATGCCCCTGTTGAACAGGGGCTGAAAAATTGGGCCTTAGGCACTGGTGGCACAACACTACAACCCCTCACAGATACTGTACTTGGAGCACAGCAATGAGCCCTGTTGCAAAGTATTGCTTCAAAAATTGTAATGACACGCCCCTGTTAAACAGGGGCTGAAAAATTGGGCCTTAGGCACTGGTGGCACAACACTACAACCCCTCACAGATACTGTACTTGGAGCACAGCAATGAGCCCTATGGCAAATTATTGCTAAAAAAATTGTAAGTACATGGCCCTGTAAAACAGGGGCTGAAAAATTGGGCCTTAGCCACTGGTGGCGGCACCCATAAACAAAAATGATCTTCCAAGCTATCATCATCAATCGTATCATTGAGGACTCGGAGGAGGAGGATAGCCAGTCAACATAACAGCACAGGCACTCAGCATCAGCATCAGTCTTGAAGGGACGTGACATGTTAAAATCAATTAGTCTGTTATATCAGCATCAGGTGTGTGGTAGCTGGTGGTGATCCAAGACTGGTTCATCTTGATGAAAGTCAGTCGATCAACCGAGTCGGTGGACAGGCGCACCCTGTGATCCGTGACAAATCCTCCAGCAGCACTGAATGTGCGTTCCGAAAGAACGCTGGATGCAGGACAGGCCAGTAGCTCAATTGCATACTGTGCAAGCTCTGGCCAGTGATCCATCCTCAAGACCCAGTAAGCCAGAGGATTTTCGGTGGGGAAGGTGTCCAAGTCTGACCTTGCCCCTAGATATTCCTGCACCATGTTTATCAGACGCTGGCGATGGTTGCTGGAACCAATCATACTTTGGGGCTGCGGACTAAAGAATTGTCTGAACGCATCGGTCAGACGGCCACCTTCCCCACCGCTCCTTCTTTGACTGGCCGAAGCCTCAGCAACTCGTTGTCCTGGACCAGGAGTTTGTAACCTCCCAGTCTCTGGGAACGCGTTGCACAGACCTTTCTGCAAGGCCTCCCGGAGTTGTCTCATCCTCTGCTCCCTCTGCGACGGTAACATAAGGTCCGCAACCTTACCCTTGTACCGTGGATCAAGGAGAGTGGCCAGCCAGTAATGGTCCCTCTCCTTGATCCGAAGAATACGAGGATCCTTCCGTAGACTTTGCAGGATCAGGGAGGCCATGCAGCGTAGGTTTGCTGAGGCATTCGCTCCGGAGTCCTCTGGGTCACTAAGGACGACATGATCCGCAGTCACCTCCTCCCAGCCACGTACAAGTCCACTGGTTTCTTGGGACTGTAAATCATCCCTAAAAGACTGCTGCTGATGATGCTGAGTGCCAGCCTCCACCTCCATGCTGACACAATCCTCCTCCTCCTCCTCCTCCTCTTCCTCTTCCTGTGCGATGGGTGGGACAGAAGGAACACTGTCTGGGTAAAGGGGGCCTTGAGAGGCAAGGAAGTCCTCCTCTTCCTGCCTGTGTTCTGCCTCAAGTGCCCTGTCCATTATTCCACGCAGCGTGTGCTCCAACAGGTGGACAAGAGGTACAGTGTCACTGATGCATGCACTGTCACTGCTCACCATCCTCGTGGCCTCCTCAAATGGTGCCAGGACAGTGCATGCATCCCTGATCATGCCCCACTGGCGTGGAGAAAAAAAACCAAGCTCCCCTGACCCTGTCCTGGTGCCGTAGTCGCACAGGTACTCATTGATGGCCCTCTGCTGCGTGTGCAGCCGCTGCAGCATGGCCAACGTTGAGTTCCACCTGGTGGGCATGTCACATATAAGGCGGTTCTTGGGCAGGTTCAACTCCTTTTGCAGCTCAGCCAGGCGAGCACTGGCATTATAAGATCTGCGGAAATGCACACAGACTTTCCTGGCCTGCCTCAGGACATCCTGTAAGCCCGGGTACCTGCCCAAGAACCGCTGCACCACCAGGTTAAGGACGTGAGCCACACAGGGCACATGGGTCAGTTGTCCCTGTCGGAGGGCGGAGAGGAGGTTGGTGCCATTGTCGCAAACCACCATTCCTGCCTTAAGCTGGCGTGGCGTCAACCACCTCTCGGCCTGGCCCTGCAGAGCAGACAGGACCTCTGCCCCAGTGTGGCTTCTGTCCCCCAAACACACCAGCGCAAGCACGGCATGGCATCTTTTTGCCTGCGTACTTGCGTAGCCCCGTGAACGGCTACGGAGCACCGCTGGTTCATAGGACAAACCACAGGAAGAGGCCATGGAGGAAGAAGAAGAGGAGGGGGTGGAGGAGAGAGGTGTGTCACAACCAGTAGTAGCATTTTGGAGGCGTGGCGGTGGGACAACCTCCAACACTACTGCACCTTGTCCTCCATCCTTCCCAGCTGCCAAAAGAGTGACCCAATGGGCCGTGAAAGAAAGGTAACGTCCCTGTCCATGCCTGCTGGACCATGAGTCAGCGGTAATATGCACCTTACCGCTGACCGCCCTGTCCAGCGAGGCCAAGACATTGCCTTCCACATGCCGGTAGAGAGCCGGAATAGCCTTCCGTGAGAAAAAGTGGCATTTGGGAACCTGCCACTGAGGAACCGCACATTGCACAAACTCACGGAAGGGGGCCGAGTCTACCAACTGAAAAGGCAGCAGTTGAAGCGCTAGCAATTTAGCCAAGCTAGCATTCAACCGCTGGGCATGTGGATGGCTGGGAGTGAACTTCTTTCGACGGTCCAGCAGCTGGGGCAGGGAAATTTGCCTGCTAGAATCGGACGTCGGTGTACTGCTAGCAGAGTGGCCGCAAGTACTTGGCTGTGACACACCTAATTCTACACCTTCATTCCTCTCAGTGCATGTTTCAGAGAGGACTGAAGTTATAGTGGGGTTGGAGATCCCAGCTGATGCAGTGCAAGGAGAGGTCCGCTTTGTTCTTTGGTGTGGGTCTTTGAGGTAGGCTTGCCAACGAGCTGCATGGCAGGTCAACATATGTCTGGTCAGGCATGTGGTACCCAAGCGGCTGATGTTTTGGCCACGCGATATACGCTTGAGACATATGTTGCAAACAGCAGCTGTGCGATCTGATGCACTAGCCTCAAAAAAGGCCCACACCAAGGAACTTGAATGACGGGCAGAGGCAGCGCCCTGCACAGGCGGAGCTCTGCGGTGTGATTCCGTCGGTGTACTGCCCTTACGCTGGCCACCAAAGGGCATCCTGTCTCGTTGGAGATGTGCCTCCTCCTCATCCTCCTCCTCCTCTCTCCTATTAGGCACCCACGTGGAGTCAGTGACCTCATCATCCCCTCCCTCCTCATCACTGGAGCCAATCTGGCAGTATGCTGCAGCTGCTGGAACATGACTGCCAGATTGGTGTCCTTCTTGAGCATCCCCTCTGTCTGCCCTCACCCTACTGCCTTCCTGTAGCTGGGTTTCATCATCAGACCCTTCGAAACGCTGGGCATCCTCCTGGAGCATGTACCCAACACTGTGCTCAAACAGTTCGGGGGACTCCTCAGGAGGAGGACATGGTGGGTCTAGGGAAGGAGTGACTGATGATGAGTCTGACATTGATACCAGGGAAGAGGACGCTTTGGCAGCTGCTTTGCCAGTACCCTGAGCCTGGGTGAGAGAGGATGAGGAGGAGGAGGAGGGCTTGGTCATCCACTCTACCAAGTCTTCGGCATGATGTGGCTCAACATGTCCAGCTGCCGAAAAGAAGGACAAGCGTGTCCCATGGCCATGTGCTGATGACAATGCACCGCGTCCACGACCAGCACTGTTGCCCCCAGACACAGAGCCTGCTTGCCCTCTTTTATTGCCTCCTGACTGTCTGCCTCTCCTTGTTTGCCTTCCAGACATTCTAATAGATGGCCTGCAGGGAGATGGGAAAAAAGCAATAAGGGCTACCTTCAGGTGTCCTTCTCTGTCCCTTGAAACAAGGACTTGCACAGTGAAAGAAACTGACACTCTCCCTACCTACAGTTTTCTGTCCCTAGAAAAAATGTTTTTTTTAAGCACAATATAGCACAAGGAGAATTCACTCACTGTCCTTCCAGGTCCCTAGAAACAAGGACTTGCACAGAGAAAGAAACTGACACTCTCCCTACCTACAGTTTTCTGTCCCTAGAAAAAATGTTTTTTTTAAGCACAATATAGCACAAGGAGAATTCACTCACTGTCCTTCCAGGTCCCTAGAAACAAGGACTTGCACAGTGAAAGAAACTGACACTCTCCCTACCTACAGTTTTCTGTCCCTAGAAAAAATGTTTTTTTTTAAGCACAATATAGCACAAGGAGAATTCACTCACTGTCCTTCCAGGTCCCTGGAAACAAGGACTTGCACAGTGAAAGAAACTGACACTCTCCCTACCTACAGTTTTCTGTCCCTAGAAAAAATGTTTTTTTTAAGCACAATATAGCACAAGGAGAATTCACTCACTGTCCTTCCAGGTCCCTAGAAACAAGGACTTGCACAGTGAAAGAAACTGACACTCTCCCTACCTACAGTTTTCTGTCCCTAGAAAAAATGTTTTTTTTAAGCACAATATAGCACAAGGAGAATTCACTCACTGTCCTTCCAGGTCCCTGGAAACAAGGACTTGCACAGTGAAAGAAACTGACACTCTCCCTACCTACAGTTTTCTGTCCCTAGAAAAAATGTTTTTTTTAAGCACAATATAGCACAAGGAGAATTCACTCACTGTCCTTCCAGGTCCCTAGAAACAAGGACTTGCACAGTGAAAGAAACTGACACTCTCCCTACCTACAGTTTTCTGTCCCTAGAAAAAAAGTTTTTTTTAAGCACAATATAGCACAAGGAGAATTCACTCACTGTCCTTCCAGGTCCCTGGAAACAAGGACTTGCACAGTGAAAGAAACTGACACTCTCCCTACCTACAGTTTTCTGTCCCTAGAAAAAATGTTTTTTTTAAGCACAATATAGCACAAGGAGAATTCACTCACTGTCCTTCCAGGTCCCTAGAAACAAGGACTTGCACAGTGAAAGAAACTGACACTCTCCCTACCTACAGTTTTCTGTCCCTAGAAAAAATGTTTTTTTTTAAGCACAATATAGCACAAGGAGAATTCACTCACTGTCCTTCCAGGTCCCTGGAAACAAGGACTTGCACAGTGAAAGAAACTGACACTCTCCCTACCTACAGTTTTCTGTCCCTAGAAAAAATGTTTTTTTTAAGCACAATATAGCACAAGGAGAATTCACTCACTGTCCTTCCAGGTCCCTGGAAACAAGGACTTGCACAGTGAAAGAAACTGACACTCTCCCTACCTACAGTTTTCTGTCCCTAGAAAAAATGTTTTTTTTTAAGCACAATATAGCACAAGGAGAATTCACTCACTGTCCTTCCAGGTCCCTAGAAACAAGGACTTGCACAGTGAAAGAAACTGACACTCTCCCTACCTACAGTTTTCTGTCCCTAGAAAAAATGTTTTTTTTAAGCACAATATAGCACAAGGAGAATTCACTCACTGTCCTTCCAGGTCCCTGGAAACAAGGACTTGCACAGTGAAAGAAACTGACACTCTCCCTACCTACAGTTTTCTGTCCCTAGAAAAAATGTTTTTTTTAAGCACAATATAGCACAAGGAGAATTCACTCACTGTCCTTCCAGGTCCCTAGAAACAAGGACTTGCACAGTGAAAGAAACTGACACTCTCCCTACCTACAGTTTTCTGTCCCTAGAAAAAATGTTTTTTTTAAGCACAATATAGCACAAGGAGAATTCACTCACTGTCCTTCCAGGTCCCTAGAAACAAGGACTTGCACAGTGAAAGAAACTGACACTCTCCCTACCTACAGTTTTCTGTCCCTAGAAAAAATGTTTTTTTTAAGCACAATATAGCACAAGGAGAATTCACTCACTGTCCTTCCAGGTCCCTGGAAACAAGGACTTGCACAGTGAAAGAAACTGACACTCTCCCTACTGTGAGGGGGTTAGCTCGGCAGCGGGTGTGTGTGACCCCCGGGATGGGCTCCCCAGACAAAAACAGGCCCAGCAAACGGAGGTTGTGGTTTTCAAAATCAAAAAGGTGCGGTTTATTTTCTATTTACAGTGACAAAACACAGCAAAGCAAAAGAAACATAACCCAAAATAAATCCTGGTCAAGTTGACCTCTGACTAAACATACAGGTTTCCTAACTAACAACTGGGATCAGCCTAGTGCTGTCCTAGTCCCTAAGTCCCTGGTTTTAAATGTCCAAGCAAATAGCCACACAGGCTTTTTCTCACCGCACAGGGGTTCACTCTCCCTAGACAGTCCACACAGGTCTGGTTCCAGGCATGAGCTAACATCTAATGAAGCTGGGAGTTCTTATAGAGGCCTAAATGAGCTGACAAGCTTCAGCTGGTCTCATCAACTCCCTGTCTGTACGACGCCCCACACTCTCCCTAGAGGTATGAGTCATCCATGAGCCCACTAGCCTTATACAACTCTCCACCTAGTTGTATAAGTCGGCGTAAAGCCTGAATCTGGGCGAAATATATCTACCCCCCTGGATGCAACCAGGTGACTTTACCTTCCTGCTGTCACATACCCCCCCCTCTTGTTTTAACCTCGGGGTTGGAACACCAGCAATCAGGCATTCATGTACTCGAGACAAAGCATCCACATTCCCCATTTGAACGCCAGGGCGATGCTTTACTGTGAAGTTGAATTCCTGGAGGGCCAGGAACCACCTATTCACTCTTCTATTTGTTTCCTTGTTTTGAGCCATCCACTTTAACGGAGCGTGATCCGTAACCATGTCAAAGTGCCTACCTAGCAGGTAGTACCGAAGGGAATCTAGAGCCCACTTCACCGCTAAACACTCCTTTTCAACGGTGGCGTAATTTACCTCATGGGACTTCAACTTCCTGCTGAGGTAAATGACTGGGTGCTCTTCCCCGTTCCAGACCTGGGACAATACTGCTCCTAACCCCACATCTGACGCATCACTTTGTACGACAAAGTCTTTAGAGAAGTCGGGTGAGTACAACACTGGCTGGCTACATAAGGCTTGTTTCAAGAATTGGAATGCTGCCTCAGCCTCGGGGGTCCATTTAATCATGACCGACCCTTTCCCCTTCGTCAGGTTGGTTAGGGGCACAGCCTTAGAAGCAAAGTGGGGAATGAATCGCCGATAATACCCAGCGATTCCCAGAAAGGCTCGTACCTGCTTCTTGCTGTTGGGACGTGGCCAACTCTGGATGGCCTCGACTTTGTTGAGTTGGGGTTTTATTACTCCCCTCCCAATGGTGTACCCAAGATATTTGGCCTCCTCCTGCCCAATGGTACACTTCTTGGGGTTAGCCGTAAACCCCGCTTCCCGAACAGAGTCCAGGACTGCTTGCACTTTTGGCAGATGTGAGGCCCAATCTGTGCTATGGACAATTACGTCATCCAGGTAAGCCACAGCATACTTCCGATGGGGCCTCAGCATCTGGTCCATTTTCCGCTGGAATGTGGCCGGCGCATTCTGTAACCCGAACGGCATTCTTTTATATTGGAACGCCCCGTCTGGGGTTACAAATGCGGTTTTCTCTTTGGCCGACTTGGCCAGGGGGATTTGCCAATACCCTTTTGTGAGGTCAAGAGTCGTCATGTATCGGGCTGTTCCCAGCCGGTCGATCAACTCATCTATACGTGGCATGGGGTAGGTGTCAAATTTTGTAACTTTGTTCAACTGACGAAAATCGTTACAAAATCGCCAGCTCCCATCCGGTTTAGGCACCAACACGATGGGACTAGACCAATCACTTTGGGACTCCTCTATCACCCCTAAGTTCAGCATTTTCTGTACTTCCTCCCGTATTGCCTCCCGTCGAGCCTCTGGGATCCGATAGGGTTTTAACTTCACCCTTTCACCGGGCGGGGTAATGATGTCATGCTCTACCCCAGATGTTTGTCCCGGCAGCTCAGAGAATACCTCCTTGTTGCGAAGCACAAACTCCTTAACCTCCTGTTGTTGGGGTTGTGACAAGGTGGCTGCTATTCCAACCTCAGGAATCACGCAACCAGTTTGAGCTGGTGACCAAGTGTCTGCGACTAGGGACTCTCTATCCCTCCAGGCTTTCAACAGATTAACGTGATAGATCTGTTCGGGCTTTCGCCTTCCTGGTTGTCTGACCTTGTAATTCACTTCGCTCACTTTTTCCATTATCTCGTAGGGGCCTTGCCATTTGGCAAGGAATTTACTTTCAACCGTAGGGACAAGTACCAATATCCTATCCCCCGGGGAAAAGGTACGGGTCTTGGCTCCACGGTTGTACACTCTCTGCTGTGCCAACTGCGCTTGGGCCAAATGTTCCTTCACGATGGGCATTACCTGTGCAATTCGATCTTGCATCAGGGCGACATGCTCAATCACACTCCTGTGGGGAGAACTCTCACTTTCCCAAGTTTCCTTGGCAATATCCAACAGCCCTCTTGGGTGTCTCCCATACAGTAACTCAAAGGGGGAGAATCCCGTAGAGGATTGGGGCACCTCCCTAATAGCAAACATCAAATAAGGAAGTAAACAGTCCCAATCCTTTCCATCTCTATCCACCACTTTCTTCAACATTTGTTTTAGGGTTTTGTTGAATCTTTCAACCAGCCCATCGGTTTGGGGGTGATACACAGACGTACGCAATTGCGTCACTTTGAACAATTTACACAGCTCTTTCATAACCCGGGACATAAAGGGTGTACCTTGGTCCGTAAGCAGTTCTTTACAAATACCCACCCGGCTAAAAACAAGAGATAGCTCTTTGGCTATGGTTTTGGCCGAGGTATTTCGGAGAGGGATCGCTTCTGGATAACGGGTGGCATAGTCCATTATAACTAATATGTACTGGTGCCCCCTAGCGGACTTGATTATAGGACCTACCAAATCCATGGCGATCCTCTCAAACGGGACCTCAATGATGGGTAGAGGGACCAGCGGGCTACGGAAATGTGGCATCGGGGCCAACCTCTGACACACAGGGCAGGAGGAACAATAATTTTCTACGTCCTTCATCACCCCCGGCCAATAGAATCTCTGTAATACCCTCTCTCGGGTTTTCTCTGTCCCCAGATGACCTCCAAGAATGTGCCCATGGGCCAACTCCAACACCAACTTCCTGTAAGGTTTGGGCACCACAAGCTGCTCAACGGTTTCTTCTGCCCTTTTTGCCACCCGATACAGTAGGTCCTTCTCTACGCTGAAGTATGGGTAAGTGCAGGTATTATCTGGGTTCACTAACTCGCCATCTATTTTCACTACGTTTCCCCGTGCCTTTATTAGGGCGGGGTCTTTCAACTGTTCTGTGGCAAAGTTTTCCCTGTGAACCTCAAGATCAGAAAACTCCACAGACGGTAGGTTTTCGTCTGAGGAGGTGGGCTCCTCTCCAGTTTCTTGAGTCTCCCCTGCCAATACTGATAAGGGAAATTCCGGAGAGTCCTCACCACTCTCAGGGGAGTTCTGGCTATCACATTCCTGGTACATAGGGGCACCAGTGAGGGGCTCAGGATCATCCCACAGTTCCCAGAACTTCGGAAAATCCCTTCCCACAATGGCGTCATGCGGTAACTGAGATACTAAGCCCACTGGATGAGAGAGGGTACCTTTGGGGGTCTCGAAACACACTGTAGTCACTGGATACTCTCGGGTGTCCCCATGCACACAAATAACAGCTACCTTGCTATTCCCAGAGACCTCTGTTTTAACTAACTCAGCCTTTATCAGGGTCACAAGGCTACCTGAATCCAGCAATACCACAACATTTCTACCATTAACACACATTTTGCATAAATGTTTCTCAGTTCCTCGAATGGCAGTGCATGCGACTGTCGCACACAGCGACTGACGTCTGCCCGTCAGAAAGTCACACTGCATGGGTTCCTCCACAACCGGGCAATTGGCTGCAATATGTCCCGCTTGCCGGCAGCGGTAGCAAACGATCCTTCTTGCCGCCTCTTGAGCCGCTGATTTCCCAGGCTGTTCTCGCCAAACTTGGGGTAGAGCTCCCACCCTCTCACTCTCTCCACCCTCACCCCTTGGAATCCTCTTATCCGCCCCTGGGGATGGTCTGGTCTTAGGGTGGAAAGTCCGAGTGTCTCTGGAAGAGGCCGTCAGGTTCTCTGTAGCCAAGTATTTCTCCACACGATCCACAAGACCATCGGCCGTCTCTGGGTCTCCATGGCTTACCCACTTTTGGATGGCAGTAGGAAGAGCTCTCAAAAACCGATCCATTACAACACGTTCCACAATCTTTGGTGCGGACAAAGTCTCTGGCTGTAGCCACTTTCTGCTCAGGTGAATGAGATCATACATTTGAGACCTGGGGGGTTTTCCAAGCTGGAAAGTCCAGTTATGCACACGCTGAGCCCGGACAGCCTGGGTGACACCCAGCCTTGCCAAAATTTCAGCTTTTAGCATCACATAGTCTTTTGCTTGGTTAGGCTCTAGGTCATAGTAAGCTTTCTGCGATTCACCAGTTAACAGAGGAGCCACCAGTCCAGCCCACTGCTCCTCAGGCCACTTTTCTCTTTCAGCGGTCCTTTCAAATGTGGTCAAAAATACCTCTGGATCATCCTCTCCAGTCATTTTTGTCAATAAACGACTCACCCCAAAGGACGCGGTATTAGTGGGACGGCTTTCCTCACTGGTCTGCGGACGTTGCTGCATTACTGCTTCCATTTGTTGTAGTCTCTGCTCTTGCTTCTGTAACAGGTCTATGAAGCGGGCCTCAGATTGCTGCTGGGCTTGTTGCTGAGCTTCCAGACTCTGTTGGTGAGCTTGCTGCTGGGCTGCAAGGCTCTGTTGATGAGCTTGCTGCTGGGCTGCAAGGCTCCTTTGCAAACCTGCATTTGTCTGCTGTTGATTGGCATTTGCTAGAGCCAGCTGTTTCAGTATCTCCTCCATGCTGGCTTAAAAAAAAACTGCCACTGGTTCTCCACCAACTGTGAGGGGGTTAGCTCGGCAGCGGGTGTGTGTGACCCCCGGGATGGGCTCCCCAGACAAAAACAGGCCCAGCAAACGGAGGTTGTGGTTTTCAAAATCAAAAAGGTGCGGTTTATTTTCTATTTACAGTGACAAAACACAGCAAAGCAAAAGAAACATAACCCAAAATAAATCCTGGTCAAGTTGACCTCTGACTAAACATACAGGTTTCCTAACTAACAACTGGGATCAGCCTAGTGCTGTCCTAGTCCCTAAGTCCCTGGTTTTAAATGTCCAAGCAAATAGCCACACAGGCTTTTTCTCACCGCACAGGGGTTCACTCTCCCTAGACAGTCCACACAGGTCTGGTTCCAGGCATGAGCTAACATCTAATGAAGCTGGGAGTTCTTATAGAGGCCTAAATGAGCTGACAAGCTTCAGCTGGTCTCATCAACTCCCTGTCTGTACGACGCCCCACACTCTCCCTAGAGGTATGAGTCATCCATGAGCCCACTAGCCTTATACAACTCTCCACCTAGTTGTATAAGTTGGCGTAAAGCCTGAATCTGGGCGAAATATATCTACCCCCCTGGATGCAACCAGGTGACTTTACCTTCCTGCTGTCACACTACCTACAGTTTTCTGTCCCTAGAAATTTTTTTTTTTTAAGCACAATATAGCACAAGGAGAATTCACTCACTGTCCTTCCAGGTCCCTGGAAACAAGGACTTGCACAGTGAAAGAAACTGACACTCTCCCTACCTACAGTTTTCTGTCCCTAGAATTTTTTTTTTTTTAAGCACAATATAGCACAAGGAGAATTCACTCACTGTCCTTCCAGGTCCCTAGAAACAAGGACTTGCACAGTGAAAGAAACTGACACTCTCCCTACCTACAGTTTTCTGTCCCTAGAAAAAATGTTTTTTTTAAGCACAATATAGCACAAGGAGAATTCACTCACTGTCCTTCCAGGTCCCTGGAAACAAGGACTTGCACAGTGAAAGAAACTGACACTCTCCCTACCTACAGTTTTCTGTCCCTAGAAAAAATGTTTTTTTTAAGCACAATATAGCACAAGGAGAATTCACTCACTGTCCTTCCAGGTCCCTGGAAACAAGGACTTGCACAGTGAAAGAAACTGACACTCTCCCTACCTACAGTTTTCTGTCCCTAGAAAAAATGTTTTTTTTAAGCACAATATAGCACAAGGAGAATTCACTCACTGTCCTTCCAGGTCCCTAGAAACAAGGACTTGCACAGTGAAAGAAACTGACACTCTCCCTACCTACAGTTTTCTGTCCCTAGAAAAAATGTTTTTTTTAAGCACACTATAGCACAAGCACAAAACACACTGACACTCTCCCTACCTATCCTTCTCTTTCCCTAAACTAAAGGAATCCAGGTTAAGCAAGAAAGAAATAAAAGTCACTGTCCCTGCCTATGCTGCTCTATCCCTGCTCCGGAACACACTACACTAGGCCGCCGTGCTGGCGGCCTTTTATAGTGTGGGGCGTGTACTAAACACCCTCAGCAATAATTGGCCACAGGCATCCTGCCTGTGGCCAATCATTGCTCTCCTCGCTGCCGGCGCTGTGATTGGCCAAGCATGCGGGGTCACAGTGCATGCTTGGCCAATCACAGCGCCTGGATGACACTGCGATGGCGTAGTGCATTGTGGGCCGTTCGCGTCACTCGAATTTGGCGCAAACGGCCCAAATCGTTCGATCTTCGTCGAACGATCGAACAGCCGATGTTCGAGTCGAACGTATGTTCGAGTCGAACACGAAGCTCATCCCTAGTGGGGAACATATAACTGCAGTAGACTCATTATCTAAAATATTTAAAATATATTGACACAAAATAATTTTTTGCGCCGGTGACATACACATCATACAAATATCCCTTACATGTGGTGGCTGCATTTGTTTTTATTTACAGGCTACAAATATCTCTAGCAAGTACATGAAATACCCATTGCTCTTGTCAGAAACGCTGTGTCCTTGTCACTTTCGGTGAGATGAACAGACATAAAAAAAATCCCTGTCTTAAGTAAACTACTAATCATGAAGATAAGCAAATGCCAACATATTTAAATATCAGACTGGGTAACATTCAACCACCTAATTTGGTCCTGTCCCTCCCTTCAAGGATACTGGTCGCAGGTGGTAAAATTCCTCCACGATCGTATGGTATCCCCTTTGACCCTATGCCCCCTGAGGAGGGAAAATATATTAACACATTTTTGCAAGAGTCCCTGTTCTTGGCTAGGATGCAAATAGCTAGGTCCTGGATCCAGGAGTCACCCCCCCCCCCCCCATCATCTAGCAGTGAATTAGGGCTGTCAATACCACCCTCCCCTACAAAAAATGACTGTATTCACACAGAAGTTGCCCGCCTAAATACAACAAAATATGGGGCAGGTGGACTCCTCCAATTATACTGACAAGGAGTAACCCTCATCTACCATGCGCTGCTCCCTCTATCCAGTGCTGCACACACTTACATTTAAAACCAATGTTCGCATATCTCCCCACACTGAGGCATACCAAGTTACATTGCACAGTACTGGGCTGTCCCTTTAAACCCCCCTGCCCTACCCCCCCTCATCAGGATATAATCAGTTCTACTAGGTATAGGTTTCCGGTAATCCTCTGTATCTTGACCTTTCATATTTCTACACTATAATTCTTCATATCAACCTTTTCCTGACCTTTTTTACCCAAGCGAACCCTTGGAATAATTTAGAGAATATTGACATCATGCTGCTGGCTTTACAAAGTGTCATTGGAACTATACAGGCACCATCAGATAGGCGGCTAATCAGCCACAAATCAAAGAATCCATAGCAACTTAGAGGAACCGTAGGGTTCTTGAGATGAGACTCCTGGCTGAAAATGGCAACATGCGTCCCTCTCCTCTAGTTGGTAGTCTGACCTGCTGAGTTGTATTTCTCCACATAAAAATGCAAAAATCCTTATTGGTGAAGTAGATTAGTACCGTATATACTAGAGTATAAGCCGACCCGAATATAAGCCGAGGCACCTAATTTTACCACAAAAAACTGGATACAATTATTGACTCGAGTATAAGCCTAGGGTGTCCATCTGCATGCCTCACTGTGCCTCACTTTGCCTCACTGTGTCCATGTGCATGCCTCACTGTGCCCATGGCTCACCGTGCCCTTGCCTCAATGTGCCCATGACTAGACTGACGTTTAACATGGGAGTCTATGGAAAGGGTGCCCGGCTTTGAAAATTCGGTGCTTCCCGGTCATAGGTCTGCAAGACAACAAACTTTTGACACTTGTAGAGGAGAAAATGAGCTACATGTGTGCCAAGTTTGGGATCCAGGGGACCTACGACAGGCCGGTACTAGGTCACCAAACTCACCAGAGAAATGACCGTTTAACATGGGAGTCTATGGAAGGGGTGCCTGGATTTGAAAAATCGGTACTCCCTGGCCATAGGTCCCCCGGACAAAAAAACTTTGCACACTTGTACAGGAAGAGTGGGGCTACATCTATGCCACGTTTGGGGTCCAGGGGACCTACGGCTGGCCGGTACCGGGTCCCCAAAGTCCGGGAGATCAGGCGCAAAAAGGTGACTCGAGTATAAGCCGAGGGGGCATTTTCGGCTCAAAAAAATGTGCTGGAAAACTCGGCTTATACTCGAGTATATACAGTAGTATTGTTTTTTTTTTTTACATATGTTATGTATGTTGTTTTGTGATTGGAGACCACTTGGTCTCGCCCCTGCGCGGGCTACGGTTGTATGTATATTGCATCAAGAAAATGATAAAAAAAAGATAAAAAAATAAAATCATGTTCTTATCAACACCACTCTCTTGATCTTTTAATAATGACTTTTTCCTCCACAGAAGGGGTGGAGTCTGTCAGAAAAGGAGTCAGCATAAACTGTGCCTTGGGCAAAAAACATCTAAATCCAGCTCTGAAAACTCTGCCAAAACTTGTACTTGCAATTCCAAATGCAGAGTAACACATCAGCCTTCTGTGATATATTTAATATTGTTAGCAGTCACAATAAAAATGCTCCAGTTCCAAGGACCTGTG
The DNA here is from genome assembly GCA_029206835.1 of Rana muscosa. Classification (NCBI taxonomy): domain Eukaryota; kingdom Metazoa; phylum Chordata; class Amphibia; order Anura; family Ranidae; genus Rana; species Rana muscosa. Next base: position 185,503,497 of record CM055126.1, on the reverse strand, counting down.
TTTTCCTCCTTGGCACCCTTGTGGTTTGGTGCAGAACGAGGTGTTTCCTACAAAATTACTTCTATTGTTTGCACCAGGATGCCATCAGGAGTTTAGCATTAGTCATACAAAGTGTTCTGTCTCGTGCTGCAGGTTTCTCTACAAAGACAAGTAGCAGCAACATTCTTCTCTCATTCAGCAGTCACAGACTTGTAGGGCTTCAGTAGTAATAAATCAGCTACATTCAACTAACCTGCAGGGGTCAGCCCCAACAATGGCGTTTTTCATTTTACTCTTCCAAGATTTAATATTTAAATCCCAATTTAAAGGGTTATTTCACCCTTTAAGAAAAAATGAAAAGGTGAACTAATTGTACATACCACCCCCCCCACCCTCCCCCACGGTACTTACCTCAATGGCTAATGATTTGTCAGTGCCCACGCATCTGGTGTCTGGGGATATGAAAGTCCCACTCTTCCCAGTCTTTTTTCAGCCCTGGGTGGATCAGAGTGATACCTGGATTGTCCTGACAGTGAAAACAACATTGGGAAAGCAAGGGGAATATAAGCTACTAGACCTGTTGTATTGCCCTGCACCTTTACCACTGACACGTAGCCTGGTCCTTGCACTCGACTATCCTATACCTGAACTCCTAACATTTTTGCTCCACACCAACACATAACCTCCTTCTTCAAAACCTAACCATAAGTATGCATATTCCATACCCACACTCCACCTCATCCAATTAGAGCAAGTCTAGAACGTCTTGTATTCATTGAGAAAAATACAAAGTGTTCTGTGAATGAAGCGTGTGCTGAAAGTGCGTCCCCCTCTGTTCACTATGCAACAGGGCAGTTGCTCGGCATGGGACCCGGAAGACAGGGAGCATTACTGTAGTAGTAGCGGTTACTACAGCAATAGTCCACTTCTACAGGGACCATCCAAGTATGGAATACATTTTTCTTACACTGGTCCACACTGTACCAATGTACCTATGGTAAAAAAAAGCTGTAATTCAACTTTAATATTTACAGTTAACATTATCTCAATGTTCTGCATACAATTTCCAAACTGTTAAAACCATGAAGGTAGAAATATACTGTCATGAAAGAAGATATACACAATTATGACTGTTGTACAGCATTAGAAGGGAGACTATGCATGGACAATGAACACAAGTAGCATGGTAAGTCATGGGGGCAATCCGGGTGATGGGAAAGTATATATTTTCGTGCTGTGGTTTCTGAGCTAACATAAAGAACACAATGCTGTCCATTGAATTTTGTTTTTTTTCATCATGGGTACCACTGACAGCTCATCATGGTTTAGAAAATAAATTAATCATATGACACTAGATGTAGCAATTGAGGTAACAGCTTGAAATTTTTAGATCCTAGCGTCATTCTTCTCATAGCAAAGCTGAAGCTACTATAACCTTACACAAGTCCTAACTTCCAACTATGGTAACCCAACAAGAATTACAGTACAGTTTCCCTTGGTTGTGTTCTTTTTGTTGTTCTTTTTCAGTTATTGTATGTTGTATTATTAAACGTTTTAAACCTTCTTCCAGACCAAATTTAAAAAACAATTCACATTCAATTTTCGACTTGAAAAAGTGTTACTAAACCAAGGCCCCTGCATTCACTATATCTGGTCTCCGACAGTACACAGAATATGGAAATGCAATAGTTTTAGTAGATCCACTGCTCAAAAAAATTAAAGGAACACTTTTTAATCAGAGTATAGCATCAAATTAATGAAACTCCTGGGATATTGATCTGGTTAGTTAAGTAGCAGTGGGGTTTGGTAATCAGTTTTAGCTGCTTTGGTGTTATTGAAATTAACAACAGGTGCACTAGATGGGCAACAATGAGACAACCTCCAAAACAGGAATGGCTTTACAGGTGGAGGCCACTGACATTTTTTTCCCTACTCATCTTTTCGGACTGTTTTTCACTAGTTTTGAATTTGGTTAGGGTCAGTGTCACTACTGGTAGCATGAGGCGATACCTGGACCCTATAGAGGTTGCACAGGAAGTCTGGCTCCTCCAGGATGGCACATCAATACGTGCCATTGTCAGAAGGTTTTGCTGTGTCTGCCAGCACAGTCTCAAGAGCATGGAGGAGATTCCAGGAGACAGTCAGTTACCGTAGGAGAGCTGGACAGGACCGTAGAAGGTCCCTAACCCATCATCAGGACCGGTATCTGCTCCTTTCTGCAAGGAGGAACAGGATGAGAACTGCCAGAGCCCTACAAAATGACCTCCAACAGGCCACTGGTGTAAATGTCTCTTCTGACTAAACAATCAGAAACAGACTTCATGAGGGTGGCCTGAGGGCCCGATGTCCTCTAGTGGGCCCGGTGCTCAGTGCCCGGCTCCGTGGAGCTTTATTGGCATTTGCCATTGAACACCAGAATTTGTAGGTCTGCCACTGGCACCCTGCGCTTTTCACAGATGAGAGCAGGTTAACCCGGAGCACATGTGACGGACATGCAAGGGTCTGGAGAAGCCGTGGAGAACGTTATGCTGCCTGTAACATCATTCACCACCGATTTGGTGGTGGTTCAGTGATGGTCTGGGGAGGCATAGTCATGCAGGGACGCACAGACCTCTACAGACTAGACAATGACACTCTGACTGCCATTAGGTATCGGGATGAAATCTTTTGACCCATAGTCAGATCCTACGCTGTTGCAGTGTGTCTTGGGTTCCTCCTGGTGCACGACAATACCCGGCCTCATGTGGCAAGAGTATGCAGCCAGTTCCTGGAGGATGAAGGAATTGATAACATTGAATGGGCCCCATGCTCACCTGACCTAAATCCAAAAGAACACCTCTGGGACGTTATGTTTCGGTCAATCCGCCGCCGCTAGGTTCCACCTCAGTCTGTTGAGAAGCTCAGTGATGCCCTGGTCCAGATCTGGGAAAAACGACCCGAGGACATCCGTCGTCTCATTAGGAGCTTGCCCCGACGTTGTCAGGCATGCATACAAGCACGTGGGGACCATACAAACTACCATTTTGAGTTGCTGCAATAAAATTTCAGCAAAATTTACTAGCCTGTGGATCATTTTTTCACTTTGATTTTCAGGGTGTCTTCGAATTCCGCCCTCTGTAGGTTGATAATTTTCATTTCCATCAAACGATGTGGCATCCTTTTGTTCCCAACACATTACCCAGTCTATATCAGTATACATATCCAGCATGATATTTTTCCCCATTGAGATCTGATGTGTTTTCAAAGTGTTCCTTTAATTTCAGTTATCTTGCAAACCTGGCCTGTTAGTGGGTCCTGAGGACAGGAGTTAAGAATCACTGCCATAGAGACACCTTTTCATAATCACTCCCAACTGGCACTTTGTACACCTCTCATTCCCTTGGTTGTGCCTATTGGCAGAAAGCCACTTCACTTCTCTCTCTCCAAGCAAGTGCATCTGGAGCCTGCGCTGTCCCTTTAACAATGTCTATGTGACATACTCAGGGTGTGCACTCCCCTACCCGAAAACTATATGTCCAGAACAATATAATTTATTATTTTTGTAAAATATAAAAGATGAGATTTTTGGCGTTTCCGCCACAAACGCTTGAAGCCCACATTGCCATTATCCCAAAACCAGATAAGGACCCAACTTTGTGCGCTAATTATAGGCCCATATCGTTAATTGGAGTAGACTTAAAAATATATGCCAAAATTTTAGCCAATAGTTTGCAGCCGCTGCTCCCCCAACCTCATACAGCTGGATCAGGTGAGTTTTGTAAGTGGTCGCGAGGCAAGGGACGATACCCTGGAAACCCTGCTTCTTGCTGACTATGCCCGCACCCATGATGTCCCTCTATGCCTTTTGAAGGTCGATGCAGAAAAAGCATTTGATCGGGTCAACTGGCAATTCCTCCAGATGTCTCTGACGCAGATAGGTCTGGGCCCCAATATGCTATCTCGAATTATGTCCCTCTACTCCTCTCCTTCCGTTAGAATTCGGGTTAATGTCTCATTGTCCCCTACATTTTCCATCCACAATGGTACACGACAAGGCTGTCCTCTATCTCCCCTTCTCTATGTCCTTGTCATGGAACACCTGGCAATTACCTTGCGCAATAACCCCAAAATCTCAAGTGTATCGGTAGGCCCCACTCATTCCAAACTGTCTCTCTTTGTGGATAACCTGTTAAGGTTTGTAACCAGGCCTGGACTGGCCATAGGGCAGACCGGGCGTTTGCCCGGTGGGCAAGCCCGGCCGGGGCCACCTGCTCCGTAGCCTGTTGCTGTTCAGGCCCCACAGCGGGAGGTAAGCGGTGACCATGGCCAGAACATGGTTAACACAGGCCGTGGCCGCCGCTCGCCGTGCCTGTGTCTCCACGGAACTTTTGGCTGCATGGGCTGAGCTGTGTGTCTCTCACACACAGCTCAGCCTCAGAGCCGCGTTGACAGTTCCGTTCTCTGCTCCCAGGGACTGCTCCTCCTCCTCCTCCAGCAAAGGTGTCCGCATGGTGGGGCAAGGGGGAGAGCTGCTGGCAGGATGTTTCCCCCCGCTTGCCCCCCTCCCCTTCTCTTGTCGGGACTCGGCAGTGAGGAGAAAGCTATTGTTCTTCCCTCACCATTGGCCACAACAGCGGCCAATCGGAAGAAACTAGAGGGCATCATGGAAAATGTAGTCCCAGAGATAGGTGGCCCAATTGTTCTCAGCAGGGAGCTGACTACACTCCCCAGCATGCACTCTGCTGGGGGAAAAGAGAAAACTGAAAACAAGCTGAGGAGTGCTTGTAGCAGCTTCTACAGGAGACATGAAAAACGTAAGAGAGGACTGTGCTGGGGGAACTAATAGCCCCAGCACCACAAGAGAGAGAACTGCTCTACCACACCACCAGAGAGAGCGCCACGCTGTACCACAGCACCAGAGAGAGCCACCCTGTACCACACCACCAGAGAGAGCGCCACGCTGTACTACACCACCAGAGAGAGCGCCACGCTGTACCACACCACCAGAGAGAGCGCCACGCTGTACCGCACCACCAGAGAGCCATGCTGTATTGCACCACCAGAGAGAGCGCCACGCTTACCACACCACCAGAAAGCGCCACGCTGTACCGCACCACCAGAGAGAGCCACGCTGTCCCCACACCAGAGAGAGAGCCACGCTGTACCACACCACCAGAGAGAGAGAGCCATGCTGTTCCCGCACCACCAGAGCGAGAGCCACGCTGTAATGCACCACCAAAAAGAGAGCAGGTCAGTGTCACTGGGCAGTGTGGGCACAATAGGAGACAGACAGTACTAGAATTGTATGGCCACAATAGGACTGGGACACTGTAATATTGTCAGGGAAATCCGTCCAACAACGCCAATCAGCGCCCAATGCGCACGCGCGGCGGAATGATGCTTCGGCGCGTGCGCGGGACGGCGCTTCTACGTTCTCGGGTGCGCGCGCATGCGCGGCGGCGCACCAATAGGAATCCAGGCGGGCCTATTTAAAGAGACCCAGTTGCACTGACAAGTTGCTGGTTTGTCAGCTTTCCTGTATACCCAAGACTCTGGAAAACTATCTTGAAAATCTCCTTGTGACCCGGACTGGCTTGATTCCTCTGATCTCTCTCCTGGACCTGACCCTCGGCTTGTTATACGGACTTCTGCCTTCTCCTGTGTTTGACCCTCGGCCTGTGACTCGGATCTGCTGCCTGTCTACAATCCTTGACCTCCTGCTTGTACCTTTTGGACTTCCGCGTTTCCTTTGAACTCCTGCCTGGTTCCCGGTATTCTCTGGACTTGTTACCTTTTACTGTGCTAGACCCCCAGCCGGGACTGTTACCTTGCAATTGCAACCCGGACTCAACCTGCACCGGCTTCCATTATCTCCTGCTGTTGAACTTTACCAATCCGGCTAGTTCCTGCTTGAAGCCTGTTTCTTCAGTCTACTCAGCACTACCGGACCGTCTACAAGTACCCACCACCTGCCGGTAGCCGTGCCGCTTCTCGCCATCCACTCCCTGTCTCAACTCCAGGGGGTGGAGTGCGTCAAGTCGCAAAGGTGAACCACTCTCGGCATCTCGGCCTCTGTAAGTACATACCCTTACAAATATAAAGGGGACTGCACTGTAAATGGGCACTGTAATCATTGCAGTGCCCCTGTACAGTGCAGTTTCCTTTATATTACAGTGTGGAGGACCGACACCAGCCACCCGCGAATGTCTACCGACGCCCCCCCCCCCGGTCCCTGGAAAAGTTGGCTGCTCAGTCTAAAATGCCCGGGCATATTTTTTGTCCCAGTCCGGGCCTGTTTGTAACCCAACCCCATCTATCTTATCTTTACCGCATATAATCCAGGAATTCACAAGATTTGGGAAGCTGAGCAATTTCAAAGTGAATCATACTAAGTCAGAAATCCTAAAATCTTACTGTTCCAGAAGATCCTCCGCCAAGTCTCCACTAAGTTTCCCTTTAAAACAGGTTCCACTTCCATCCGTTACCTCGGAATCCAAATACCCACAGAAGGGTCCCAATTGTTCTCCCTGAACTTTGCTCCCCTTCTGCTTAGAACCAAGACAGATCTCTCAAACTACATGAAGAAATGCCTACCATGGCTAGGCAGGGTGAATGCTCTAAAAATTAACGTCCTCCCTTGGTTTCTCTATTTGTTCCAGACAGTTTCCATTTCCATACCCTCCTGGTTCTTTAAGAAGATCCGCCAACTGTTTTCCTCTTTTATCTGGGGGGGGGGCTCATCCTCGTATACACTATGAGACTCTATTGCTCCCTAAGATTCGTGGTGGAGCTGGAGCTCCAGATGCCTCTATATACTATAGAGCAGCAGTACCCACGCGTATACTTAACTGGTTCCATCATTCCTCCACCAAATTATGGGTACAAATAGAGAGCCATCTCAATTCAATAGATCTGCCCGCCTTGCCGTGGACGCCTGCTGAACTCCTGAAGGGAGGGATACCCCTTGGCGACCTCACCCAACAAACCATACAAATATGGACCCAAATGAATTCCTCCAAGACCCTATCTCCACTAAAAGGACCCATGACTCCACTGTTTGACTTCGGATTTTCCACCAGCCCTACAGGGAGTGAGTTTTGAACCTTGGTGTAAGGAGGAACATCAGACGACTTGCCCAAGTCCTATGATCAGACGCTTCTCTGATTCAAGACGTTCCCTCCGGCCGATCTCCCCATACTTCTACGCATTGGCTGCAGGGGCAACAAGTGATATCCTACATTCGTACCTTCCCATCCCTGCCTGATATACTTACTAACTTAACAGACTTGGAGAACAAGCTGCTCCAAGCCGGCCCCCCTACGCATGTGGTCTCTCAACTATACTCTCTCCTACATATGGTTTCTAATTCCGACCTCCCCCCATACACACAGACCTGGAAGGAAGATTTGGATCACTCAATTTCACCTGTTGACTGGCAAAAGTGCTTCATTCTGACACACAAAATATCCTTAGCCTCCAAAGCTCAAGAAAAAGGGCTCAAGTTGTTGACCCAATGGTACAGATGCCTCTCGACTTTACACTGGATAAACCTGGCGCTCCTGCTGGCGTTACTTGTCATCCAAGGGAACATTACTCCACATTTGGTGGGAATGCACCCCTGTGCGGAGGTTCTGGCAAAAGATCCTCACCCTTTACTGCAGACTCATGGTGACCTCAATTACACCCTCTCCTGAGGTAGTTCTGCTATCTATGCTCCCTGGACCGCTTAAATCCATCAAAAAAGACATTCTGCACCACTTTCTGGCAGCAGCTAGAACGGTTCTGCCCAGACATTGGAAGTCGACAAGCATGCCTTCCCTAGGGGATTGGGCAATTGAAGTGGACCAAATCAATAGCTTGGAATGAATGTTGTCGCAAGAAACGGGTAAAGAGGAGCAATTCTCCAAGACCTGGACCTCGTGGTCTATGTTTTGATATTTCTCTGAATTTATTCCATGGGCTACAGAGGACTCCACTAACGCACCTGTGTAACCTAAGTGGAATTCCTCCCTCTTAATATCTACCTCTTATACTGCCCTGACCCCTCTATCCTCACCTTCTTTAACCCTCTTCACTGTATATGTTGCAGTGCTACACGATCACCCAAATTATAATCTCTAGTCTCATCAGACATAAATTGTGACACACACAGAGCTTCTCCCTAAGAGAAATCGCGCTTAGCACAACAACAAAAGCTCTAGCATATTTGTAATGAGTGGGCACCACTCGTTGAGTGGATAGTGGTGCTCACCAACCCTTAATAAGTCATGATAGACGATATAGCTACACAGGCTTATATACCAAACTAACTCAATTGAAAAGGTACACCATTCCTACTGTGAAACACAGAGGTGAATTGCTGATGTTTTGGGGATGTGTGAGCTACAAAGGGCACAGGAAATTTGGTCAAAATTGATGGCAAGATGAATGCAGTATGTTAGCAAAAAATACTGGAGGAACATTTGCATTCATCAGCCAGGAAGCTGCGCATGGGACGTACTTGGACATTCCAAAATGACAATGATCCAAAACACAAGGCCAAGTCGACCTGTCATTGGCTACAGCAAGTGAAGGTTCTGGAGTGGCCATCTCAGTCTCCTGACCTCAATATCATTGAGCCACTCTGGGGTGATCTCAAACATGCAGTTCATGCAAGACCAGTGGCGGTGCGTCCATAAGAGCGCTCTCTCCAGCCACCCCCTCTATCACCAATAGATAGACTCATGAATTTATCTATGGCCGCCGCTGCCACCCCCTATTCAGGCGCCCAGCCCCTTTTCGGGCGGCGAGCGCCTGAATTACAGCGGCGGGGGGTGTTTTTGAAGCACCTGATTAGAGCCATCAAAAAAGGAAAACAGCAAGCGCCATGCTTGGCGCTCGCAGTTCACCCAGCTGTGTTCACCCAGCTTTTCTAACACTGAAACGCCTCTCCGCCAATCAGGTGCTTGGGTCTGTTACCTGTCACCTGATTTGCTGAAACGACAGGCGCTGTGATTGCACGCTAGTGATGAGCCGAACACCCCCGGGTTCGGTTCGCACCAGAACCCGCGAATGGACCGAAAGTTCGCACGAACTTTAGAACCCTATTAAATACAATGGATGCAAACGTTCGAAATCTAAAGTGCTAATTATAACGACTATTATGCATGTTATTGTCCTAAAAAGGGTTTGGAAACCCGGGTTCTGCACCAGGGGACATGTATCAATGCAAAAAGAAGTTTTAAAAACGGCAGTTTTTCTGGAGCAGTCATTTTAATGATGCATAAAGTGAAAAAAAAAAGTCAAATATTCCTTTAAATATCATACCTGGGGGGTGTCTAAAGTATGCCTGTGAAGTGCCATGTATTTCCCGTGTTTAGAACTGTCCCTGCACAAAATGACATTTCTAAAGGAAAAAAAGCCATTTAAAACTGCTTGCGGCTTTAATGTAATGTCTGGTACCGGTAATATGGATGAAAATCTTTAAGAAAAATGGCATAGCTACCCCATCACACACCCCCCCCCCTACCCCAGCCCATTACCAGCCCCTTTGGGTCTTGTATGGATATTAATAGGAACCCCGCACACAAAATAAAAAAGGCCCTATATACTCTGAACAGCCGTATACAGGCGGTGCATACAAGACAGGGACTGTAGGTTTGTTCTTATGTAGAATCTGTTTGTATTTTGAACAGGTACATTGTTTAAGTGTAGCTCCAGCCGAAAAATATATTTTTAAGCTTTTTGGAAAACATAGGGAAGGGTTATAACCCCTGTAACATTTGTTTTGCTGTCTGTGCAGTGTGCACCTGTTCAGAACAGTTCACCTCACTTTCCGTCCTAATGACAAATGTTTTTTGAAAATTTGGGGTTTTTATTGAAACAAGAATTGGTGATAAAGAATCAGTGGAGAGGAGACACTTTTTTTCCCATATTAACTCTTACAGGAGAGAATTTGCCTTCCTAGGGGTAGATTTCCTCTCACTTCCTGTTGTATCCTTCCGTTTGCAAGGAGGAGTCGTTTGTAAGTTGGATGTTTGAAAGTAGGGGCCTGCCGTATATACTCAGCTGAAATTTGCCCCTTACATGTTGGTGTTGCCACAACACTGTGAGCCCTCACAGTTACTCTTGGTGGGCGCATGAATGGGCCCTGCTGTGAATTATTAGATCAAGAATCGTAATTGCATGCCCCTGTTGAACAGGGGCTGAAAAATTGGGCCTTTGGTGGTGGTGGTGGTGTTGACACAACACTGTAAGGCCTCACAGTTAGTCTTGGTGGGCGCAGGAATGGGCCCTGCTGTGAATTATTAGATCAAGAATTGTAATTGCATGCCCCTGTTGAACAGGGGCTGACAAATTGGGCCTTTGGTGGTGGTGGTGTTGGTGGTGTTGACACAACACTGTAAGGCCTCACAGTTAGTCTTGGTGGGCGCAGGAATGGGCCCTGCTGTGAATTATTAGATCAAGAATTGTAATTACATGCCCCTGTTAAACAGGGGCAGAAAAATTGAGCCTTAGGCACTGGTGCCACAACACTGCAATCCCTCACAGATACTGTACTTGGAGCACAGCAATGAGCCCTGTTGCAAAGTATTGCATCAAAAATTGTAATTACACGCCCCTGTTAAACAGGGGCTGAAAAATTGGGCCTTAGCCACTGGTGCTGGTGCCACGACACTGCAACCACTCCCAGATACTCTAGTTGGAGTGCAGGAATGAGCCCTGCTGCAAAGCATTGCATAAAAAATTGTAATAACACACCCCTGTTAAACAGGGGCTGAAAAATTGGGCCTTAGCCACTGGTGGCGGCACCCAGAAACAAAAATGTTCTTCCAAGCTATCATCGTCAATCGGATCATTGAGGAGGAGGAGGATAGTCAGTCAACATAACAGGACAAACTCTCAGCATCAGCATCAGTCTTGAAGGGATGTGACATTTGAAAATAAATTAGTCTGTTATATCAGCTTCAGGTGTTTGGTAGCTGGTGGTGATCCAAGACTGGTTCATCTTTATGAAGGTCAGTCGATCAACAGAGTCGGTGGACAGGCGCACCCTGTGATCCGTGACAAATCCTCCAGCAGCACTGAATGTGCGTTCTGAAAGAACGCTGGATGAAGGACAGGCCAGTAGCTCAATTGCATACTGTGCAAGCTCTGGCCAGTGATCCATCCTCAAGACCCAGTAAGCCAGAGGATTTTCGGTGGGGAAGGTGTCCAAGTCTGACCTTGCCCCTAGGTATTCCTGCACCATGCATATCAGACGCTGGCGATGGTTGCTGGAACCGATCATACCTTGGGGCTGCGGACTAAAGAATTGTCTGAACGCTTCGGTCAGACGGCCACCTTCCCCACCGCTCCTTCTTTGACTGACCGAAGCCTCAGCAACTCGTTGTCCAAGACCAGGAGTTTGTAACCTCCCAGTCTCTGGGAACGCGTTGCACAGACCTTTCTGCAAGGCCTCCCGGAGTTGTCTCATCCTCTGCTCCCTCTGCGACGGTAAGATAAGGTCCGCAACGTTACCCTTGTACTGTGGATCAAGGAGAGTGGCCAGCCAGTAATGGTCCCTCTCCTTGATCCGAAGAATACGAGGATCCTTCCGCAGACTTTGCAGGATCAGGGAGGCCATGCAGCGTAGGTTAGCTGAGGCATTCAGTCCGGAGTTCTTTGGGTCACTAAGGACGACATGATCCGCAGCCACCTCCTCCCAGCCACGTACAAGTCCACTGGTTTCTTGGGACTGTAAATCATCCCTAAAAGACTGCTGCTGATGATGCTGAGTGCCAGGCTCCACCTCCATGCTGACACAATCCTCCTCCTCCTCTTCTTCCTGTGCGATGGGTGGGACAGAAGGAACACTGTCTGGGTAAAGGGGGCCTTGAGAGGCAAGGAAGTCCTCCTCTTCCTGCCTCTGTTCTGCCTCAAGTGCCCTGTCCATTATTCCACGCAGCGTATGTTCCAACAGGTGGACAAGAGGTACAGTGTCACTGATGCATGCACTGTCACTGGCCTCCTCAAATGGTGCCAGGACAGTGCATGCATCTCTGATCATGCCCCACTGGCGTGGTGAAAAAAACCCGAGCTCCCCTGACCCTGTCCTGGTGCCGTAGTCGCACAGGTACTCATTGATGGCCCTCTGCTGCGTGTGCAGCCGCTGCAGCATGGCCAACGTTGAGTTCCACCTGGTGGGCATGTCACATATAAGGCGGTTCTTGGGCAGGTTCAACTCCTTTTGCAGCTCAGCCAGGCGAGCACTGGCATTATAAGATCTGCGGAAATGCACACAGACTTTCCTGGCCTGCCTCAGGACATCCTGTAAGCCTGGGTACCTGCCCAAGAACCGCTGCACCACCAGGTTAAGGACGTGAGCCACACAGGGCACATGGGTCAGTTGTCCCTGTCAGGGAGCGGAAAGGAGGTTGGTGCCATTGTCGCAAACTACCATTCCTGGCTTAAGCTGGCGTGGCGTCAACCACCTCTCGGCCTGCCCCTGCAGAGCAGACAGAACCTCTGCCCCAGTGTGGCTCCTGTCCCCCAAACACACCAGCGCAAGCACAGCATGGCATCTTTTTGCCTGCGTACTTGCGTAGCCCCTTGAACGCCTACGGAGCACCGCTGGTTCCGAGGACAAAGCACAGGAAGAGGCCACGGAAGAAGAAGAAGAGGAGGGGGTGGAGGACAGAGGTGTGTCAAACCAGTAGTAGCATTTTGGAGGCGTGGCGGTGGAACAACCTCCAACACTACTGCACCTTGTCCTGCATCCTTCCCAGCTGCCAAAAGAGTGACCCAATGGGCCGTGAAAGAAAGGTAACGTCCCTGTCCATGCCTGCTGGACCATGAGTCAGCGGTAATATGCACCTTACCGCTGACCGCCCTGTCCAGCGAGGCCAAGACATTGCCTTCCACATGCCGGTAGAGAGCCGGAATCGCCTTCCGTGAGAAAAAGTGGCGTTTGGGAACCTGCCACTGAGGAACCGCACATTGCACAAACTCACGGAAGGGGGCCGAGTCTACCAACTGAAAAGGCAGCAGTTGAAGCGCTAGCAATTTAGCCAAGCTAGCATTTAACCGCTGGGCATGTGGATGGCTGGGAGTGAACTTCTTTCGACGGTCCAGCAGCTGGGGCAGGGAAATTTGCCTGCTAGAATCGGACGTTGGTGTACTGCTAGCAGAGTGCCCGCAAGTACTTGGCTGTGACACACCTAATTCTACACCTTCATTCCTCTCAGAGCAGGTTTCAGAGAGGACTGAAGGTATAGTGAGGTTGGAGATCCCAGCTGATGCGGTGCAAGAAGAGGTCAGCTTTGTTCTTTGGTGTGGGTCTTTAAGGTAGGCTTGCCAACGAGCTGCATGGCAGGTCAACATATGTCTGGTCAAGCATGTGGTGCCCAAGCGGGTGATGTTTTGGCCACGCGATATACGCTTGAGACATATGTTGCAAACAGCAGCTGTGCGATCTGATGCACTCGACTCAAAAAAGGCCCACACCAAAGAACTTTTTGAATAACGGGCAGAGGCAGCGCCTTGCACAGGCGGAGCTCTGCGGTGTGATTCCGTTGGTGTGCTGCCCTTACGCTGGCCCCCCGAGGGCATCCTGCCTCGTTGGAGATGTGCCTCCTCCTCATCCTCCTCCTCCTCCTCCTCCTCTCTCCTATTAGGCACCCACATGGAGTCAGTGACCTCATCATCCCCTCCCTCCTCATCACTGGAGCCAATCTGGCAGTATGCTGCAGCTGCTGGAACATGACTGCCAGATTGGTGTCCTTCTTGAGCATCCCCTCTCTCTGCTCTCATGCTACTGCCTTCCTCTAGCTGGGTATCATCATCAGACCCTTCGAAACGCTGGGCATCCTCCTGGAGCATGTACCCAACACTGTGCTCAAACAGTTCGGGGGACTCCTCAGGAGGACATGGTTGGTCTAGGGAAGGAGTGACTGATGATGACATTGATACCAGGGAAGGGGACGCTTTGGCAGCTGCTTTGCCAGTACCCTGAGCCTGGGTGAGAGAGGATGAGGAGGATGAGGAGGGCTTGGTCATCCACTCTACCAAGTCTTTGGCATGATGCGGCTCAACACGTCCAGCTGCCGAAAAGAAGGACAAGCGTGTCCCATGGCCACGTGCTGATGGCGATGCACCGCGTCCACGACCAGCACTGTTGTCTCTTGACACAGAGCCTGCTTGCCCTCTTTTTTTGGCTCCTGACTGTCTGCCTCTCCTTGTTTGCCTTCCAGACATTCTAATGGCCTGCAGGGAAATGGGAAAAGCAGCAATACAGGCTAAGTTAAGGTGTAATATGGTCAGGAGGCACACTCCGCCCGCTGTAAGTGCCGCAAAATCCTGTTTGTGTAACACACCAGGAAAAAGCAGCAATACAGGCTAAGTTAAGGTGTAATATGGTCAGGAGGCACACTCCGCCCGCTGTAAGTGCCGCAAAATCCTGTTTGTGTAACACACCAGGAAAAAGCAGCAATACAGGCTAAGTTAAGGTGTAATATGGTCAGGAGGTACACTCTGCCCAATGTAAGTGCCGCAAAATCCTGTTTGTGTAACACACCAGGAAAAAGCAGCAATACAGGCTAAGTTAAGGTGTAATATGGTCAGGAGGCACACTCCGCCCGCTGTAAGTGCCGCAAAATCCTGTTTGTGTAACACACCAGGAAAAAGCAGCAATACAGGCTAAGTTAAGGTGTAATATGGTCAGGAGGCACACTCCGCACGCTGTAAGTGCCGCAAAATCCTGTTTGTGTAACACACCAGGAAAAAGCAGCAATACAGGCTAACTTCAGGTGTATAATGTGCAGGAGGCTTAGCAACAATGACACTGACACTGTCCCCTGCCTATCCTTCTCTCTCCCTGCACACAAGGTTTATCAAAGTATATGACACTGACACTCTCCCTGCCTATCCTTCTCTCTCCCTGCACACAAGGTTTAGCAAAGAATATGACACTGACACTGTCCCCTGCCTATCCTTCTCTCTCCCTGTACACAAGGTTTATCAAAGTATATGACACTGACACTCTCCCTGCCTATCCTTCTCTCTCTCTGCACACAAGGTTTAGCAAAGAATATGACACTGACACTCTCCCTGCCTATCCTTCTCTGTCCCTACACACAAGGTTTAGCAAAGAATAGATTTGACAAGATTTGACACTGTCCCTGCCTATCCTTCACTTTCCCTGCTCCGGAACACACTACACAAGGCCGCCGCGCTGGCGGCCTTTTATAGTGTGGGGCGTGTACTAAACCCCCTCAGCTAAAATTGGCCACAGGCATCCTGCCTGTGGCCAATCATTGCTCTCCTCGCTGCCGGCGCTGTGATTGGCCAAGCATGCAGGGTCACAGTGCATGCTTGGCCAATCACAGCGCCGGGATTACACTGCGATGGCGCAGTGTATTGTGGGCCGTTCGCGTCACTCGAATTTGGCGCGAACGACCCAAATCGTTCGTTGTTCGCCGAACGCGCGAACAGCCGATGTTCGAGTCAAACCTATGTTCGACTCGAACACCGAGCTTATCCCTATTGCACGCCTATCAGGCATCCAATCATAGGAGAGGACGGGAGGAGCAGACGGGAGAAGACTTTGAGGACATGGAGGAGCATGGAAGACACCTCTCGCCGCTCTCTGCTGCCCCGCCGAAACAGGGCAAGTGCCGGAAGACGGCGGGTGGGGGGGGGCACAGTGGGAACATTCGATGGGCACAGTGGGAGCATTTGATGGGGCACAGTGGCAGCATTCGATCAGCTTGATAAGAGAGCGCGACTGCCACGCTATACGCAACACGCCAGCTCGGGAAACGCGTCGCATACCAGTGACGTCATCGCTCCCTGCCTGCCAGGAAATACCATCTAGGCCGTGCTCTGTCATCTCCTCACTGCCGCCGGCTTCTACCATCTTCCATGCGGAACCTGATGACATCAAAACAGCACAGCGCCACAGCAGGACACAGCACAGAATGACTGACCTGATGATCACTTCCCCTTTTCATGGAATTCGTACAATGCCTGCTTTTACATTGTAAAATGTGAGTTGCCTGTACTTTTAATTTATATTAAATTGTTTTAAAACGTCTACACTTAGAGGCGCCTCTTCCCTTGCTTTTTTCGCAGCATTCGATAGGCACAGTGGGAGCATTTGATGGGGCACAGTGGCAGCATTTGATTGGCACAGGGGGAGCGTTTGATGGGGCACAGTGGCAGCGTTTGATGGGCACAGTGGCAACATTTGAAGTGTACAGTGGCGCCGTTTGATGGCACAGTTGCTGCGTTTGATGGGCACAGTGGCTGCGTTTGATGGGCACAGTGACTGCGTTTGAGGGCACAGTGGCTGTGTTTTATGGGCACAGTGGCAGCGTTTGATGGGCACAGTGACTGCATTCGATGGTACAGTGGCTGCGTTTGAGGGTACAGTGGCTTTGTTTTATGGGCACAGTGGCTGCATTTGATTGATGGGGTTTTTTTTCAGAATTTTTCAGTTTGTTTGCTCCCCCCAAAAATTTGGAGCACCAGCCGCCACTGTGCAAGGCAGCTCAAGAATTTACAGGAAATTTTTGACAAGAGGAATGGGCAACTTTACCATCTGAGAAGATAAAGAGCCTCATCCACAAATACCACAAAAGACTTTATGCTGTCATTGATGTTAAAGGGGGCAATACACGGTATTAAGAACTGGGGTATGTAAACTTTTGATCAGGGTCATTTGGGTAGTTTCTGTTCTGATTATGATTTAAAAATAATAAACACAGTTGATTGATAATAAATGGCTTCAGCCAAACACTACAGTAACCATAAGTGAAAGAAAAGTTTTTGTGTTATCATTCATATTCTCTGAAAAATGGCCAAGAAATCATAAATTCTGCCAGGGTATGTAAACTTATGAGCACAACTGTATATATATATATATATATATATATATATATATATATATATATATATATTGTGACAGCAGGAAGGTAAAGTCACCTGGTTGCATCCAGGGGGGTAGATATATTTCGCCCAGATTCAGGCTTTACGCCGACTTATACAACTAGGTGGAGAGTTGTATAAGCCCAGCTGAGGCTAGCAGGCTCATGGATGACTCATACCTCTAGGGAGAGTGCTGGGCGTCGTGCAGACAGGGAGTTGATGAGACCAGCTGAAGCTTGTCAGCTCATTTAGGCCTCTATAAGAACTCCCAGCTTCATTAGATGTTAGCTCATGCCTGGACCCAGACCTGTGTGGACTGTCTAGGGAGAGTGAACCCCTGTGCGGTGAGAAAAAGCCTGTGTGGCTATTTGCTTGGACATTTAAAACCAGGGACTTAGGGACTAGGACAGCACTAGGCTGATCCCAGTTGTTAGTTAGGAAACCTGTATGTTTAGTCAGAGGTCAAGTTGACCAGGATTTATTTTGTTTATGTTTCTTTTGCTTTGCTGTGTTTTGTCACTGTAAATAGAAAATAAACCGCACCTTTTTGATTTTGAAAACCACACCCTCCGTTTGCTGGGCCTGTTTTTGTGTGGGGAGCCCATCTCGGGGGTCACACACACCCGCTGCCGAGCTAACCCCCTCACAGTTGGTGGATAGTGATGAGCCGAACACCCCCGGGTTCGGTTCGCACCAGAACCCGCGAACGGACCGAAAGTTCGAACGAACATTAGAACCCTATTAAATACAATGGATGCGAACGTTCGAATTCTAAAGTGCTAATTATAACAACTATTATGCATGTTATTGTCCTAAAAAGGGTTTGGGAACCCGGGTTCTGCACCAGGGGACATGTATCAATGCAAAAAGAAGTTTTAAAAACGGTCGTTTTTCGGGAGCAGTCATTTTAATGATGCATAAAGTGAAAAAAAAAAAGTCAAATATTCCTTTAAATATCGTACCTGGGGGGTGTCTAAAGTATGCCTGTGAAGTGCCACGTGTTTCCCGTGTTTAGAACTGTCCCTGCACAAAATGACACTTCTAAAGGAAAAAAAAGCCATTTAAAACTGCTTGCGGCTTTAATGTAATGTCTGGTCCCGGTAATATGGATGAAATTCTTTAAGAAAAATGGCATAGCTACCCCATGACCCCCCCCCCCCTACCCCAGCCCATTACCAGCCCCTTTGGGTCTTGTATGGATATTAAGGGGAACCCCGCACATAAAATAAAAAAGGCCCTATATACTCTGAACAGCCCTATACAGGCGGTGCATACAAGACAGGGACTGTAGGTTTGTTCTTATGTAGAGTCTGTTTGTAATTTTGAACAGGTACATTGTTGAAGTGTAGCTCCAGACCAAAAATCTATTTTTAAACTTTTTGGAAAACATAGGTAAGGGTTATCACCCCTGTAACATTTGTTTTGCTGTCTGTGCCCCTGTTCAGAACATTTCACCTCACTTTCCGTCCCAATGACAACTGTTTTTGAAATGTGGTGTTTTTCTTGAAACAAGGATTGCTGATAAAGCATCAGTACAGAGGAGACACCTTTCTCCCATATTTATTCTTACAGGAGAGAATTTTCCTTCCTAGTGGTAGATTTCCTCTCACTTCCTGTTGTCTTCTTGCGTTTGCAAGTAGGAGTCGTTTGTAAGTTGGATGTTTGAAAGTAGGGACCTGCCGTATATACTCTGCAGAAATAGGCCCCTTAGTTGTTGGTGTTGGCACAACACTGTAAGCACTCACAGTTACTCTTGGTTGGTGCTGGAACGCCCTGCTGTCAACTATTATATCAGGAATTTTAATTACATATAATTGTTGAACAGTGGTAGTAAAAATTGGGCCTTTGATGGTGGTGCTGGTGCCACAACACTGTAAGCCCTGACAGTTACTCTTGGTGGGTGCAGCAATGGGCCCTGCTGTGAATTATTAGATCAAGAATTGTAATTACATGCCCCTGTTGAACAGGGGCTGAAAAATTGGGCCTTAGGCACTGGTGGCACAACACTGCAACCCCTCACAGATACTGTACTTGGAGCACAGCAATGAGCCCTGTTGCAAAGTATTGCTTCAAAAATTGTAATGACACGCCCCTGTTAAACAGGGGCTGAAAAATTGGGCCTTAGGCACTGGTGGCACAACACTGCAACTCCTCACAGATACTGTACTTGGAGCACACCAATGAGCCCTGTTGCAAAGTATTGCTTCAAAAATTGTAATGACACGCCCCTGTTAAACAGGGGCTGAAAAATTGGGCCTTAGGCACTGGTGGCACAACACTGCAACTCCTCACAGATACTGTACTTGGAGCACAGCAATGAGCCCTGTTGCAAAGTATTGCTTCAAAAATTGTAATGACACGCCCCTGTTAAACAGGGGCTGAAAAATTGGGCCTTAGGCACTGGTGGCACAACACTGCAACTCCTCACAGATACTGTACTTGGAGCACACCAATGAGCCCTGTTGCAAAGTATTGCTTCAAAAATTGTAATGACACGCCCCTGTTAAACAGGGGCTGAAAAATTGGGCCTTAGGCACTGGTGGCACAACACTGCAACTCCTCACAGATACTGTACTTGGAGCACACCAATGAGCCCTGTTGCAAAGTATTGCTTCAAAAATTGTAATGACACGCCCCTGTTAAACAGGGGCTGAAAAATTGGGCCTTAGGCACTGGTGGCACAACACTGCAACTCCTCACAGATACTGTACTTGGAGCACAGCAATGAGCCCTGTTGCAAAGTATTGCTTCAAAAATTGTAATTACACGCCCCTGTTAAACAGGGGCTGAAAAATTGGGCGTTAGGCACTGGTGGCGGCACCCATAAACAAAAATGATCTTACAAGCTATCATCATCAATCGTATCATTGAGGACTCGGAGGAGGAGGATAGCCAGTCAACATAACAGCACAGGCACTCAGCATCAGCATCAGTCTTGAAGGGATGTGACATGTTAAAATCAATTAGTCTGTTATATCAGCATCAGGTGTGTGGTAGCTGGTGGTGATCCAAGACTGGTTCATCTTGATGAAAGTCAGTCGATCAACCGAGTCGGTGGACAGGCGCACCCTGTGATCCGTGACAAATCCTCCAGCAGCACTGAATGTGCGTTCCGAAAGAACGCTGGATGCAGGACAGGCCAGTAGCTCAATTGCATACTGTGCAAGCTCTGGCCAGTGATCCATCCTCAAGACCCAGTAAGCCAGAGGATTTTCGGTGGGGAAGGTGTCCAAGTCTGACCTTGCCCCTAGATATTCCTGCACCATGTTTATCAGACGCTGGCGATGGTTGCTGGAACCGATCATACTTTGGGGCTGCGGACTAAAGAATTGTCTGAACGCATCGGTCAGACGGCCACCTTCCCCACCGCTCCTTCTTTGACTGGCCGAAGCCTCAGCAACTCGTTGTCCAGGACCAGGAGTTTGCAACCTCCCAGTCTCTGGGAACGCGTTGCACAGACCTTTCTGCAAGGCCTCCCGGAGTTGTCTCATCCTCTGCTCCCTCTGCGACGGTAACATAAGGTCCGCAACCTTACCCTTGTACCGTGGATCAAGGAGAGTGGCCAGCCAGTAATGGTCCCTCTCCTTGATCCGAAGAATACGAGGATCCTTCCGCAGACTTTGCAGGATCAGGGAGGCCATGCAGCGTAGGTTTGCTGAGGCATTCGCTCCGGAGTCCTCTGGGTCACTAAGGACGACATGATCCGCAGCCACCTCCTCCCAGCCACGTACAAGTCCACTGGTTTCTTGGGACTGTAAATCATCCCTAAAAGACTGCTGCTGATGATGCTGAGTGCCAGCCTCCACCTCCATGCTGACACAATCCTCCTCCTCCTCCTCCTCCTCCTCCTCCTCCTCCTCTTCCTGTGCGATGGGTGGGACAGAAGGAACACTGTCTGGGTAAAGGGGGCCTTGAGAGGCAAGGAAGTCCTCCTCTTCCTGCCTCTGTTCTGCCTCAAGTGCCCTGTCCATTATTCCACGCAGCGTGTGCTCCAACAGGTGGACAAGAGGTACAGTGTCACTGATGCATGCACTGTCACTGCTCACCATCCTCGTGGCCTCCTCAAATGGTGCCAGGACAGTGCATGCATCCCTGATCATGCCCCACTGGCGTGGAGAAAAAAAACCAAGCTCCCCTGACCCTGTCCTGGTGCCGTAGTCGCACAGGTACTCATTGATGGCCCTCTGCTGCGTGTGCAGCCGCTGCAGCATGGCCAACGTTGAGTTCCACCTGGTGGGCATGTCACATATAAGGCGGTTCTTGGGCAGGTTCAACTCCTTTTGCAGCTCAGCCAGGCGAGCACTGGCATTATAAGATCTGCGGAAATGCACACAGACTTTCCTGGCCTGCCTCAGGACATCCTGTAAGCCCGGGTACCTGCCCAAGAAGCGCTGCACCACCAGGTTAAGGACGTGAGCCACACAGGGCACATGGGTCAGTTGTCCCTGTCGGAGGGCGGAGAGGAGGTTGGTGCCATTGTCGCAAACCACCATTCCTGGCTTAAGCTGGCGTGGCGTCAACCACCTCTCGGCCTGGCCCTGCAGAGCAGACAGGACCTCTGCCCCAGTGTGGCTTCTGTCCCCCAAACACACCAGCGCAAGCACGGCATGGCATCTTTTTGCCTGCGTACTTGCGTAGCCCCGTGAACGGCTACGGAGCACCGCTGGTTCATAGGACAAACCACAGGAAGAGGCCATGGAGGAAGAAGAAGAGGAGGGGGTGGAGGAGAGAGGTGTGTCACAACCAGTAGTAGCATTTTGGAGGCGTGGCGGTGGGACAACCTCCAACACTACTGCACCTTGTCCTGAATCCTTCCCAGCTGCCAAAAGAGTGACCCAATGGGCCGTGAAAGAAAGGTAACGTCCCTGTCCATGCCTGCTGGACCATGAGTCAGCGGTAATATGCACCTTACCGCTGACCGCCCTGTCCAGCGAGGCCAAGACATTGCCTTCCACATGCCGGTAGAGAGCCGGAATAGCCTTCCGTGAGAAAAAGTGGCGTTTGGGAACCTGCCACTGAGGAACTGCACATTGCACAAACTCACGGAAGGGGGCCGAGTCTACCAACTGAAAAGGCAGCAGTTGAAGCGCTAGCAATTTAGCCAAGCTAGCATTCAACCGCTGGGCATGTGGATGGCTGGGAGTGAACTTCTTTCGACGGTCCAGCAGCTGGGGCAGGGAAATTTGCCTGCTAGAATCGGACGTCGGTGTACTGCTAGCAGAGTGGGCGCAAGTACTTGGCTGTGACACACCTAATTCTACACCTTCATTCCTCTCAGTGCATGTTTCAGAGAGGACTGAAGTTATAGTGGGGTTGGAGATCCCAGCTGATGCGGTGCAAGGAGAGGTCCGCTTTGTTCTTTGGTGTGGGTCTTTGAGGTAGGCTTGCCAACGAGCTGCATGGCAGGTCAACATATGTCTGGTCAGGCATGTGGTACCCAAGCGGCTGATGTTTTGGCCACGCGATATACGCTTGAGACATATGTTGCAAACAGCAGCTGTGCGATCTGATGCACTAGCCTCAAAAAAGGCCCACACCAAAGAACTTTTTGAATGACGGGCAGAGGCAGCGCCCTGCACAGGCGGAGCTCTGCGGTGTGATTCCGTCGGTGTACTGCCCTTACGCTGGCCACCAAAGGGCATCCTGCCTCGTTGGAGATGTGCCTCCTCCTCATCCTCCTCCTCCTCCTCTCTCCTATTAGGCACCCACGTGGAGTCAGTGACCTCATCATCCCCTCCCTCCTCATCACTGGAGCCAATCTGGCAGTATGCTGCAGCTGCTGGAACATGACTGCCAGATTGGTGTCCTTCTTGAGCATCCCCTCTGTCTGCTCTCACGCTACTGCCTTCCTCTAGCTGGGTTTCATCATCAGACCCTTCGAAACGCTGGGCATCCTCCTGGAGCATGTACCCAACACTGTGCTGAAACAGTTCGGGGGACTCCTCAGGAGGAGGACATGGTGGGTCTAGGGAAGGAGTGACTGATGATTTGTCTGACATTGATACCAGGGAAGACGACGCTTTGGCAGCTGCTTTTCCAGTACCCTGAGCCTGGGTGAGAGAGGATGAGGAGGAGGAGGAGGGCTTGGTCATCCACTCTACCAAGTCTTCGGCATGATGTGGCTCAACATGTCCAGCTGACGAAAAGAAGGACAAGCGTGTCCCATGGCCATGTGCTGATGACAATGCACCGCGTCCACGACCAGCACTGTTGCCCCCAGACACAGAGCCTGCTTGCCCTCTTTTATTGCCTCCTGACTGTCTGCCTCTCCTTGTTTGCCTTCCAGACATTCTAATAGATGGCCTGCAGGGAGATGGGAAAAAAGCAATAAGGGCTACCTTCAGGTGTCCTTCTCTGTCCCTTGAAACAAGGACTTTCACAGTGAAAGAAACTGACACTCTCCCTACCTACAGTTTTCTGTCCCTAGAAAAAATGTTTTTTTTAATCACAATATAGCACAAGGACAATTCACTCACTGTCCTTACAGGTCCCTGGAAACAAGGACTTGCAGAGTGAAATAAACTGACACTCTCCCTACCTACAGTTTTCTGTCCCTAGAATAAATGTTTTTTTTAAGCACAATATAGCACAAGGACAATTCACTCACTGTCCTTACAGGTCCCTGGAAACAAGGACTTGCAGAGTGAAAGAAAAAAAACACTCTCCCTACCTACAGTTTTCTGTCCCTAGAAAAAATGTTTTTTTTAATCACAATATAGCACAAGGACAATTCACTCACTGTCCTTACAGGTCCCTGGAAACAAGGACTTGCAGAGTGAAATAAACTGACACTCTCCCTACCTACAGTTTTCTGTCCCTAGAATAAATGTTTTTTTTAAGCACAATATAGCACAAGGACAATTCACTCACTGTCCTTACAGGTCCCTGGAAACAAGGACTTGCAGAGTGAAAGAAAAAAAACACTCTCCCTACCTACAGTTTTCTGTCCCTAGAAAAAATGTTTTTTTTAATCACAATATAGCACAAGGACAATTCACTCACTGTCCTTACAGGTCCCTGGAAACAAGGACTTGCAGAGTGAAATAAACTGACACTCTCCCTACCTACAGTTTTCTGTCCCTAGAATAAATGTTTTTTTTAAGCACAATATAGCACAAGGAGAATTCACTCACTGTCCTTCCAGGTCCCTGGAAACAAGGACTTGCAGAGTGAAAGAAAAAAAACACTCTCCCTACCTACAGTTTTCTGTCCCTAGAAAAAATGTTTTTTTTAATCACAATATAACACAAGGACAATTCACTCACTGTCCTTCCAGGTCCCTGGAAACAAGGACTTGCAGAGTGAAATAAACTGACACTCTCCCTACCTACAGTTTTCTGTCCCTAGAATAAATGTTTTTTTTAAGCACAATATAGCACAAGGACAATTCACTCACTGTCCTTACAGGTCCCTGGAAACAAGGACTTGCAGAGTGAAAGAAAAAAAACACTCTCCCTACCTACAGTTTTCTGTCCCTAGAAAAAATGTTTTTTTTAATCACAATATAGCACAAGGACAATTCACTCACTGTCCTTACAGGTCCCTGGAAACAAGGACTTGCAGAGTGAAATAAACTGACACTCTCCCTACCTACAGTTTTCTGTCCCTAGAATAAATGTTTTTTTTAATCACAATATAGCACAAGGACAATTCACTCACTGTCCTTCCAGGTCCCTGGAAACAAGGACTTGCAGAGTGAAATAAACTGACACTCTCCCTACCTACAGTTTTCTGTCCCTAGAATAAATGTTTTTTTTAAGCACAATATAGCACAAGGACAATTCACTCACTGTCCTTACAGGTCCCTGGAAACAAGGACTTGCAGAGTGAAAGAAAAAAAACACTCTCCCTACCTACAGTTTTCTGTCCCTAGAAAAAATGTTTTTTTTAAGCACAATATAGCACAAGGACAATTCACTCACTGTCCTTACAGGTCCCTGGAAACAAGGACTTGCAGAGTGAAAGAAAAAAAACACTCTCCCTACCTACAGTTTTCTGTCCCTAGAAAAAATGTTTTTTTTAATCACAATATAGCACAAGGACAATTCACTCACTGTCCTTACAGGTCCCTGGAAACAAGGACTTGCAGAGTGAAAGAAACTGACACTGTCCCTACCTACAGTTTTCTGTCCCTAGAATAAATGTTTTTTTTAAGCACAATATAGCACAAGGAGAATTCACTCACTGTCCTTCCAGGTCCCTGGAAACAAGGACTTGCAGAGTGAAATAAACTGACACTCTCCCTACCTACAGTTTTCTGTCCCTAGAAAAAATGTTTTTTTTAAGCACAATATAGCACAAGGACAATTCACTCACTGTCCTTACAGGTCCCTGGAAACAAGGACTTGCAGAGTGAAAGAAAAAAAACACTCTCCCTACCTACAGTTTTCTGTCCCTAGAAAAAATGTTTTTTTTAATCACAATATAGCACAAGGACAATTCACTCACTGTCCTTACAGGTCCCTGGAAACAAGGACTTGCAGAGTGAAATAAACTGACACTCTCCCTACCTACAGTTTTCTGTCCCTAGAATAAATGTTTTTTTTAATCACAATATAGCACAAGGACAATTCACTCACTGTCCTTCCAGGTCCCTGGAAACAAGGACTTGCAGAGTGAAATAAACTGACACTCTCCCTACCTACAGTTTTCTGTCCCTAGAATAAATGTTTTTTTTAAGCACAATATAGCACAAGGACAATTCACTCACTGTCCTTACAGGTCCCTGGAAACAAGGACTTGCAGAGTGAAAGAAAAAAAACACTCTCCCTACCTACAGTTTTCTGTCCCTAGAAAAAATGTTTTTTTTAAGCACAATATAGCACAAGGACAATTCACTCACTGTCCTTACAGGTCCCTGGAAACAAGGACTTGCAGAGTGAAAGAAAAAAAACACTCTCCCTACCTACAGTTTTCTGTCCCTAGAAAAAATGTTTTTTTTAATCACAATATAGCACAAGGACAATTCACTCACTGTCCTTACAGGTCCCTGGAAACAAGGACTTGCAGAGTGAAAGAAACTGACACTGTCCCTACCTACAGTTTTCTGTCCCTAGAATAAATGTTTTTTTTAAGCACAATATAGCACAAGGAGAATTCACTCACTGTCCTTCCAGGTCCCTGGAAACAAGGACTTGCAGAGTGAAATAAACTGACACTCTCCCTACCTACAGTTTTCTGTCCCTAGAAAAAATGTTTTTTTTAAGCACAATATAGCACAAGGACAATTCACTCACTGTCCTTACAGGTCCCTGGAAACAAGGACTTGCAGAGTGAAAGAAAAAAAACACTCTCCCTACCTACAGTTTTCTGTCCCTAGAAAAAATGTTTTTTTTAATCACAATATAGCACAAGGACAATTCACTCACTGTCCTTACAGGTCCCTGGAAACAAGGACTTGCAGAGTGAAAGAAACTGACACTGTCCCTACCTACAGTTTTCTGTCCCTAGAATAAATGTTTTTTTTAAGCACAATATAGCACAAGGAGAATTCACTCACTGTCCTTCCAGGTCCCTGGAAACAAGGACTTGCAGAGTGAAATAAACTGACACTCTCCCTACCTACAGTTTTCTGTCCCTAGAATAAATGTTTTTTTTAAGCACAATATAGCACAAGGACAATTCACTCACTGTCCTTACAGGTCCCTGGAAACAAGGACTTGCAGAGTGAAAGAAACTGACACTCTCCCTACCTACAGTTTTCTGTCCCTAGAATAAATGTTTTTTTAAGCACAATATAGCACAAGGACAATTCACTCACTGTCCTTCCAGGTCCCTGGAAACAAGGACTTGCAGAGTGAAAGAAACTGACACTGTCCCTACCTACAGTTTTCTGTCCCTAGAATAAATGTTTTTTTTAAGCACACTATAGCACAAGCACAAAACACACTGACACTCTCCCTACCTATCCTTCTCTTTCCCTAAACTAAAGGAATCCAGGTTAAGCAAGAAAGAAATAACAGTCACTGTCCCTGCCTATGCTGCTCTATCCCTGCTCCGGAACACACTACACTAGGCCGCCGTGCTGGCGGCCTTTTATAGTGTGGGGCGTGTACTAAACACCCTCAGCAATAATTGGCCACAGGCATCCTGCCTGTGGCCAATCATTGCTCTCCTCGCTGCCGGCGCTGTGATTGGCCAAGCATGCGGGGTCACAGTGCATGCTTGGCCAATCACAGCGCCTGGATGACACTGCGATGGCGTAGTGCATTGTGGGCCGTTCGCGTCACTCGAATTTGGCGCGAACGGCCCAAATCGTTCGATCTTCGTCGAACGATCGAACAGCCGATGTTCGAGTCGAACGTATGTTCGACTCGAACACGAAGCTCATCCCTATTGGTGGAGAACCAGTGGCAGTTTTTTTTTAAGCCAGCATGGAGGAGATACTGAAGCAGCTGGCTCTAGCAAATGCCAATCAACAGCAGACAAATGCAGGTTTGCAAAAGAGCCTTGCAGCTCAACAACAGAACTTCGCAGCCCAGCAGCAAGCTCATCAACAGAGCCTTGCAGCCCAGCAGCAGACAAACGCAACTTTGCAACAGAGTCTGGAGGCTCAGCAACAAGCCCAGCAGCAATCTGAGGCCCGCTTCATAGACCTGTTGCAGAAGCAAGAGCAGAGACTACAACAACAGATGGAAGCAGCAATGCAGCAATGTCCGCAGACCAGTGAGGAAAGCCGTCCCACTAATACCGCGTCCTTTGGGGTGAGTCATTTATTGACAAAAATGACTGGAGAGGATGATCCAGAGGTATTTTTGACCACATTTGAAAGGACCGCTGAAAGAGAAAAGTGGCCTGAGGAGCAGTGGGCTGGACTGGTGGCTCCTCTGTTAACTGGTGAATCGCAGAAAGCTTACTATGACCTAGAGCCTAACCAAGCAAAAGACTATGTGATGCTAAAAGCTGAAATATTGGCAAGGCTGGGTGTCACCCAGGCTGTCCGGGCTCAGCGTGTGCATAACTGGACTTTCCAGCTTGGAAAACCCCCCAGGTCTCAAATGTATGATCTCATTCACCTGAGCAGAAAGTGGCTACAGCCAGAGACTTTGTCCGCACCAAAGATTGTGGAACGTGTTGTAATGGATCGGTTTTTGAGAGCTCTTCCTACTGCCATCCAAAAGTGGGTAAGCCATGGAGACCCAGAGACGGCCGATGGTCTTGTGGATCGTGTGGAGAAATACTTGGCTACAGAGAACCTGACGGCCTCTTCCAGAGACACTCGGACTTTCCACCCTAAGACCAGACCATCCCCAGGGGCGGATAAGAGGATTCCAAGGGGTGAGGGTGGAGAGAGTGAGAGGGTGGGAGCTCTACCCCAAGTTTGGCGAGAACAGCCTGGGAAATCAGCGGCTCAAGAGGCCGCAAGAAGGATCGTTTGCTACCGCTGCCGGCAAGCGGGACATATTGCAGCCAATTGCCCGGTTGTGGAGGAACCCATGCAGTGTGACTTTCTGACGGGCAGACGTCAGTCGCTGTGTGCGACAGTCGCATGCACTGCCATTCGAGGAACTGAGAAACATTTATGCAAAATGTGTGTTAATGGTAGAAATGTTGTGGTATTGCTGGATTCAGGTAGCCTTGTGACCCTGATAAAGGCTGAGTTAGTTAAAACAGAGGTCTCTGGGAATAGCAAGGTAGCTGTTATTTGTGTGCATGGGGACACCCGAGAGTATCCAGTGACTACAGTGTGTTTTGAGACCCCCAAAGGTACCCTCTCTCATCCAGTGGGCTTAGTATCTCAGTTACCGCATGACGCCATTGTGGGAAGGGATTTTCCGAAGTTCTGGGAACTGTGGGATGATCCTGAGCCCCCCACTGGTGCCCCTATGTACCAGGAATGTGATAGCCAGAACTCCCCTGAGAGTGGTGAGGACTCTCCGGAATTTCCCTTATCAGTATTGGCAGGGGAGACTCAAGAAACTGGAGAGGAGCCCACCTCCTCAGACGAAAACCTACCGTCTGTGGAGTTTTCTGATCTGGAGGTTCACAGGGAAAATTTTGCCACAGAACAGTTAAAAGACCCCGCCCTAATAAAGGCACGGGAAAACGTAGTGGAAATAGATGGCGAGTTAGTGAACCCAGATAATACCTGCACTTACCCATACTTCAGCGTAGAGAAGGACCTACTGTATCGGGTGGCAAAAAGGGCAGAAGAAACCGTTGAGCAGCTTGTGGTGCCCAAACCTTACAGGAAGTTGGTGTTGGAGTTGGCCCATGGGCACATTCTTGGAGGTCATCTGGGGACAGAGAAAACCCGAGAGAGGGTATTACAGAGATTCTATTGGCCGGGGGTGATGAAGGACATAGAAAATTATTGTTCCTCCTGCCCTGTGTGTCAGAGGTCGGCCCCGATGCCACATTTCCGTAGCCCGCTGGTCCCTCTACCCATCATTGAGGTCCCGTTTGAGAGGATCGCCATGGATTTGGTAGGTCCTATAATCAAGTCCGCTAGGGGGCACCAGTACATATTAGTTATAATGGACTATGCCACCCGTTATCCAGAAGCGATCCCTCTCCGAAATACCTCGGCCAAAACCATAGCCAAAGAGCTATCTCTTGTGTTTAGCCGGGTGGGTATTTGTAAAGAACTGCTTACGGACCAAGGTACACCCTTTATGTCCCGGGTTATGAAGGAGCTGTGTAAATTGTTCAAAGTGACGCAATTACGTACATCTGTGTATCACCCCCAAACCGATGGGCTGGTTGAAAGGTTCAACAAAACCCTAAAACAAATGTTGAAGAAAGTGGTGGATAGAGATGGAAAGGATTGGGACTGTCTACTTCCTTATCTGATGTTTGCTATTAGGGAGGTGCCCCAATCCTCTACGGGATTCTCCCCCTTTGAGTTACTGTATGGGAGACACCCAAGAGGGCTGTTGGATATTGCCAAGGAAACTTGGGAAAGTGAGAGTTCTCCCCACAGGAGTGTGATTGAGCATGTCGCCCTGATGCAAGACCGAATTGCACAGGTAATGCCCATCGTGAAGGAACATTTGGCCCAAGCGCAGTTAGCACAGCAGAGAGTGTACAACCGTGGAGCCAAGACCCGTACCTTTTCCCCGGGGGATAGGATACTGGTACTTGTCCCTACGGTTGAAAGTAAATTCCTTGCCAAATGGCAAGGCCCCTACGAGATAATGGAAAAAGTGAGCGAAGTGAATTACAAGGTCAGACAACCAGGAAGGCGAAAGCCCGAACAGATCTATCACGTTAATCTGTTGAAAGCCTGGAGGGATAGAGAGTCCCTAGTCGCAGACACTTGGTCACCAGCTCAAACTGGTTGCGTGATTCCTGAGGTTGGAATAGCAGCCACCTTGTCACAATCCCAACAACAGGAGGTTAAGGAGTTTGTGCTTCGCAACAAGGAGGTATTCTCTGAGCTGCCGGGACAAACATCTGGGGTAGAGCATGACATCATTACCCCGCCCGGTGAAAGGGTGAAGTTAAAACCCTATCGGATCCCAGAGGCCCGACGGGAGGCAATACGGGAGGAAGTACAGAAAATGCTGAACTTAGGGGTGATAGAGGAGTCCCAAAGTGATTGGTCTAGTCCCATTGTGTTGGTGCCTAAACCGGATGGGAGCTGGCGATTTTGTAACGATTTTCGTCAGTTGAACAAAGTTACAAAATTTGACACCTACCCCATGCCACGTATAGATGAGTTGATCGACCGGCTGGGAACAGCCCGATACATGACGACTCTTGACCTCACAAAAGGGTATTGGCAAATCCCCCTGGCCAAGTCGGCCAAAGAGAAAACCGCATTTGTAACCCCAGACGGGGCGTTCCAATACAAAAGAATGCCGTTCGGGTTACAGAATGCGCCGGCCACATTCCAGCGGAAAATGGACCAGATGCTGAGGCCCCATCGGAAGTATGCTGCGGCTTACCTGGATGACATAATTGTCCATAGCACAGATTGGGCCTCACATCTGCCAAAAGTGCAAGCAGTCCTGGACTCTGTTCGGGAAGCGGGGTTTACGGCTAACCCCAAGAAGTGTACCATTGGGCAGGAGGAGGCCAAATATCTTGGGTACACCATTGGGAGGGGAGTAATAAAACCCCAACTCAACAAAGTCGAGGCCATCCAGAGTTGGCCACGTCCCAACAGCAAGAAGCAGGTACGAGCCTTTCTGGGAATCGCTGGGTATTATCGGCGATTCATTCCCCACTTTGCTTCTAAGGCTGTGCCCCTAACCAACCTGACGAAGGGGAAAGGGTCGGTCATGATTAAATGGACCCCCGAGGCTGAGGCAGCATTCCAATTCTTGAAACAAGCCTTATGTAGCCAGCCAGTGTTGTACTCACCCGACTTCTCTAAAGACTTTGTCGTACAAAGTGATGCGTCAGATGTGGGGTTAGGAGCAGTATTGTCCCAGGTCTGGAACGGGGAAGAGCACCCAGTCATTTACCTCAGCAGGAAGTTGAAGTCCCATGAGGTAAATTACGCCACCGTTGAAAAGGAGTGTTTAGCGGTGAAGTGGGCTCTAGATTCCCTTCGGTACTACCTGCTAGGTAGGCACTTTGACATGGTTACGGATCACGCTCCGTTAAAGTGGATGGCTCAAAACAAGGAAACAAATAGAAGAGTGAATAGGTGGTTCCTGGCCCTCCAGGAATTCAACTTCACAGTAAAGCATCGCCCTGGCGTTCAAATGGGGAATGTGGATGCTTTGTCTCGAGTACATGAATGCCTGATTGCTGGTGTTCCAACCCCGAGGTTAAAACAAGAGGGGGGGGTATGTGACAGCAGGAAGGTAAAGTCACCTGGTTGCATCCAGGGGGGTAGATATATTTCGCCCAGATTCAGGCTTTACGCCGACTTATACAACTAGGTGGAGAGTTGTATAAGCCCAGCTGAGGCTAGCAGGCTCATGGATGACTCATACCTCTAGGGAGAGTGCTGGGCGTTGTGCAGACAGGGAGTTG
Source organism: Rana muscosa (assembly GCA_029206835.1). Taxonomy (NCBI): domain Eukaryota; kingdom Metazoa; phylum Chordata; class Amphibia; order Anura; family Ranidae; genus Rana; species Rana muscosa. Next base: position 185,471,727 of record CM055126.1, on the reverse strand, counting down.
ATGAGACCAGCTGAAGCTTGTCAGCTCATTTAGGCCTCTATAAGAACTCCCAGCTTCATTAGATGTTAGCTCATGCCTGGACCCAGACCTGTGTGGACTGTCTAGGGAGAGTGAACCCCTGTGCGGTGAGAAAAAGCCTGTGTGGCTATTTGCTTGGACATTTAAAACCAGGGACTTAGGGACTAGGACAGCACTAGGCTGATTCCAGTTGTTAGTTAGGAAACCTGTATGTTTAGTCAGAGGTCAAGTTGACCAGGATTTATTTTGTTTATGTTTCTTTTGCTTTGCTGTGTTTTGTCACTGTAAATAGAAAATAAACCACACCTTTTTGATTTTGAAAACCACACCCTCCGTTTGCTGGGCCTGTTTTTGTGTGGGGAGCCCATCTCGGGGGTCACACACACCCGCTGCCGAGCTAACCCCCTCACAATATATATATATTTTTAGCTGACACCTTAGGGAATAAAATGGTGGTCGTCACACTGTATTTGCGCAGCAATTTTTCAAACGCGTTTTTTTTTTTGGGGAAAGAATCTGTTTCATGTAGAAAAAGAAAAACACCACAGTTAGCCCGATTTTTTTATATAATGTGAAAGATGATGTTACGCCGAGTAAAAAGATACCCAACATGTCGCACTTTAAAATTGCACACACTTGTGGAATGGCGCCAAACTTCAGTACCTAAAAATCTCTATAGGCGACGCTGTAATTTTTTTTACAGGTTACCCGTTTAGAGTTACAGAGGAGGTCTAGTGCTAGAATTATTGCTCTCGCTCTAACGATCGTGGAGTATGTAACCTGTGTGTATCTGGCTCTGATACTAGCTAGTGCCTCACCAACCATTGACCTCACCGCACGTCCCTGGCATGCATGTACTATTTGTAACTCACAAATGTGTGTTCGCTTTAAAAAAAAAAAAAAGGTCCTCTGCTATAAGTAGTGAACCGTACAGCCAGTGTTTATCAATCTGCTTCTCAAGTACTCCCAGTAGGCCTAGAAAAGACAATTAGATGGAAATATGTGTAATTGATTAAGTGGATAATTATTCCACTACTGACTAATCAGGGATTGCTGAAACCAATTAAGGTGAGTAATAAACACTAAAGTATCGTCACTGGGCACTGCAATTAAAATAGCAGGTCAGTGAAAAAGGAAAAAAAGAAAGAAAGCATCTAGACACAAACATATAAGCAAGTGTAAGTTCTTTTGAGATAGTCACAAATATTTGCTTCAGGAATGGATAGTATTTACAAGTGCCTAAAATTACCCCAAAAAAATTCTACCTGTGATAATAGACTTTTTATGATCAAAGTTCTTGGTACTGAATACTCCCTTGACGGTTTGGTCATCCCAAAAGTGATATTTTATTCATAAGTGGATAATGGTGGGCTAAGGCAATCCCTGGTTTCATATACAGTGCATCTGGAAAGTATTCACAGCGCTTCACTTTTTCCACATTTTGTTATGTTACAGCCTTATTTCAAAATGGATTAAATTCATTATTTTCCCTCAAAATCCTACAAACAATACCCCATAATGACAATGTGAAATAAGTTTGTTTGAATCTTTAAAAAAAAAAAATCACATGTACATCATTATTCACAGCCTCTGCAATGACACTCAAAATTGAGCTCAAGTGCACCTTGTTTCCACTGATCATCCTTGAGATGTTATTACAACTTGATTGGAGTTCACCTGTGGTAAATTCAGTTGATTGGATATGATTTGAAAAGGCACACACCTGTCTATATAAGGTCCCACAGTTAACAGTGCATGTCAGAGCACAAACCAAGCCATGAAGTCCAATGAATTGTCTGTAGATCTCCAAGACAGGATTGTATCGAGGCACAGATCTGGGGATGGGTACAGAAACATTCCTGTAGCATTGAAGGTCCCAATGAACACAGTGGCCTCCATCATCCATTAATGGAAGAAGTTTGGAACCACAAGCCATCTTCTAAGAGTGGGAGAAGGGCCTTAGCCAGGGAGTTGACCAAAAATCCGATGGTCACTCTGACAGAACTCCTGTATTTCTCTGTGGAGAGAGGAGAACCTTCCAAAAGAACAACCATCTCTGCAGCACTCCACCAATCAGGCCTGTATAGTAGAGTGGCCAGATGGAAGCCACTCCTCAGTAAAAGGCACATGACAGCTGCCTGGAGTTTGACAAAAGGCACCTGAAGCACTCTTAAACCATGAGAAACAAAATTCTCTGGTCTGATGAAACAAATATTGAACTCTTTGGTCTGAATGACAAGTGTCATATATGAAGGAAACCAGGCACCGCTCATCACCTGGCCAATACCATCCCTACAGTGAAGCATGGTGGTGGGCACATCATGCTTAGGGGATGTTTTTCAGCGGCAGGAACTGGGAGACTAGTCAGGATCGAGGGAAAGATGAATGCTGCAATGTACAGAGACATCCTTGATGAAAACATGCTCTAGAGCGCTGTGGACCTCAGACTGGGATGAAGGTTCAGCTTCCAACAGCACAATGACCCTAAGCATACAGCCAAGATACCAAAGGAGTGGCTACGGGACAACTCTGTGAATGTCCTTGAGTGACTCAGCCAGAGCCCAGACTTGAATCTGATTGAACATCTCTGGAGAGACCTGAAAATGGCTGTGCACCGACGCTCCCCATCCAACCTGATGGAGTTTGAGAGGTCCTGCAAAGAAGAATGGGAGAAACTGCCCATAAATAGGTGTGCCAAGCTTGTAGCATCATACTCAAAAGACTTGTAATTGGTGCCAAAGGTGCTTCAACAAATTATTGAGCAAAGGCTGTGAATAATTATGTGCATGGGATTTATTTTTCAATTTTTGTTTTTAATAGATTTGTAAAGGTTCCAAACAAAACTTCTTTCACGTTGTCATTATGGGGTATTCTTTGTAATATTTTGAGGAAAATAATTAATTTAATCCATTTTGTCCAAGAGAAATGCTGTCAGGGGATTTAACTACTAAAAATTGAATATTCGTTTTGGATGTACAGTAGAGACATCTAAAGGAGTCTTATCAGTGTGCCATAATGTTTTATTATTTCTATGTCTGAAATGTATATGGTAGAGAGTTGTGAGAGTGCCATCATCCCAAATTGGACAAAACAAGGAAATACCCTCCAATGGAGTGGAGATTATATCACACCTTCCCCCCCTCCTCCTTCCTGACCTGTCAGGCTGCATGCTCAGCTAGATGTCTGGTATGGATTTAGGGGGAGACCCTACACCATTTAAAAAAATAATAATTGGGTAGGTTTTTTTTCATAATTTTTAATTGTCTGCATTTTTTTTTTTACATTCAGCTGTCAGCGGGGAACCCGCTAACAGCTGATGAGTCATCCGTTGTTAAGGACTCGGTGGCCGGCTTCCCGGCCGCTCCTTAGCAACCAGCTCAATGCAGTAAATTACAGCATTAAATAAAAGGTAATACCGCTAAATCTAACAAATACCACATTCAGTATTAAACGCAAAATTCTTAATGAATTGAACACTTGCACAATTGTTACCGCATTTTATTAGCCGTTATCTAACCACTTCACATCCCGCCCATGTACATATGACGTCCACAGGAGGGATCTCCCATTCTGGGTGAATGTCATATGACGTCCTGGGCTTCCCGGCCCTCTAGGGGGCGCGCGCGCGCCCGTCGCATCGCTCGTGACGCGGTGCACGTGCCCGGTAGCCGCAATGTCTGCCGGGCACCCGCGATTGCCCGTGATCACAGCAGGACCGTGGATCTGTGTGTGTAAACACACAGATCCATGTTCTGTCAGAGGTAAGGAGACCGATGTGTGTTCCTAGTACAGAGGAACACAGATTGGTCTCCTCCCCTTGTGATTCCCCTCCCCCTACAGTTAGAATCACTCCCTAGGGAACATATTTAACCCCTTGATCACCCCCTAGTGTTAACCCCTTCCCTGCCAGTCACATTTACACAGTAATCAGTGCAGTTTTATAGCACTAATCGCTGTATAAATGTGAATGGTCCCAAAAATGTGTCAAAAGTGTCCGATATGTCCGTCGCAATGTCACGGTCACAATAAAAATCGCAGAACGCAGCCATTACTAGTAAAAAAAAAAAATGACAAATCTTTCCCCTATTTTGTAGACACTATAACTTTTGCGCAAACCAATCAATATACACTTATTGCGATTTTTTTACCAAAAATATGTAGAAGAATACATATCGGCCTAAACTGAGGAAAAAAAAAAAGTGATATTTATTAAATGAAAAAGTAAAAAATATTGTGTTTTTTTTTTCAAAATTGTCGCTTTTCTTTTTGTTATAGCGCAAAAAATTAAAAACGCAGAGGTGATCAAATACCACCAAAAGAAAGCTCTATTTGTGGGGAAAAAAACATAAAGATTTAATTTGGGTACAGTGTTGCATGAACGCGCAATTGTCATTAAAAGTGCAACAGCGCTGAAAACTAAAAATTGGTCTGGGCAGGAAGGGGGTGAAAATGCCCAGTATTGAAGTGGTTAACTCTTATTGAATTGACCCCAATATGTCTTATTTTATGTAGATTTTAAACAACATAATTTCCATTTCTGCTCTAAATATTTCCTGAAATGCGTTGATTGATGAATTACCAGTCTTTTAATAGCTATTCAAAATGAGTTCAGGTGTAAGCTTCACTACTTAATGACACACCAAGAATACTGACCTCCACCTCTACTTAATTAGAGACTTTAGTTCGACATCACTCAGTTCAAAGCAGCTTCAAATTGTAAGACATTTTCAAATTCCTAGGCAAAGCATCATTGTTTAAATATGCCATAAGCAGAAATTGACAGCAACTAAAGAAAAAGAAAATCTATGGCTAATAGGAAACATCTGTGTTTTGAATCATTTCTTATAAAGCTCAACTCTGCGCTAAACTTAAATTTTTTAAGGTCCCCTGGGTAATGAAAAAAAAAAAAAAAACCTCTGAGTGCAATACACATCTTTAATCTAGAGCTGTCCCCCGCTGTACATATTTTTGGCCACAAGATACCCTTTAAAGCAGAACGCCGGGAAAAGTAAAAGTCCTCCCTTGAAGTGGGGCTTGCACTGTTGGAGCATTATGGGGGCATCGAGACATGTGATAGGCATCATAACATTACGCTCTATATACTAAAAAATCAATCCAGTAGTTATTAAATACCAAAAAAGCTACCGTATATACTCGAGTATAAGCCGAGATTTTCAGCCCTTTTTTTGGGGCTGAAAGTCCCCCCCTCGGCTTATACTCGAGTCATAGAAATTTTTACATTGTAAATATTACCTGTAAAGAAGTTGCGGCTGCGGCGTCCATCGTTCAAATTCCGCGGCGTCCATCGTTCAAATTTTGCGGTCTCTTCCTGTTCCTTCCTTGATAGGCGAGTCTCAGCAGACACTCTCCGCCTATCACGAACGTTCTCTCATCCTCAGTTTTCCAGCAGACGTCTGTGATTGGCGGAACACCCAACACAGTGTCTGCTGGGAAAACTGAGGATGAGAGAATGATCGTGATAGGCGGAGAGTGTCTGCTGAGACTCGCCTATCAAGGAAGGAACAGGAAGAGACCGCGGAATTTGAACGATGGACGCCGCGGAATTTGAACGATGGACGCCGCAGCTGCAACTTCTTTACAGGTAATATTTACAATGTAAAATAGGGAACAGCGAGCTAGGGAACAGTGGGGCATCGGCTTATACTCGAGTCAGTAAGGTTTCCCATTTTTTTGGGCAACATTAGGTACCTCGGCTTATACTCGAGTCGGCTTATACTTGAGTATATACGGCATGTCTGAAAAAGAGATAATATATTTATTTGGGTATTGTGTTGCATGACAGAGTAATTGTTAGTCAAACTGCACCTGTGGCTTAGACGGGTCTGCTAGTGATGTAGCAGCTGGTGGTTGCAGGGCCGGTGCCACCACTAGGCAAACTAGGCAGCCACCTAGGGCGCCCTGCTGCCTAGGGCGCCCGGCCACTGGTGTTCCTACTCTCTCCTCTCTGCAGCAAGCGACTTAGTCTCAGCATCAGCAGGCAGCCGCCGCTCCATTCGCACATAGTGTCAGAGGTGCAGTGGTGGCAGAGGACTGTGTCTGTGTCCTCGACTCCCGAATGAATGTACCGTATTTTCCGGCGTATAAGACAACCTTTTACACTTAATAAAACTGGCCAAAAAGTGGGGGTCGTCTTATACGCCAGGTATCAAATGCAGCCGGTTGTATGTCAGCCCGCCGGATGTGCGGTAATACTGTATTTAGCTTTGGCTAAATACAGTATACACCGCTGAGCCAATCCCGGCAAGCGATGTATTCTATTAATAAAAACAGAGCCTACTCAGATTGGAGTAACAACCTCTGCCAATCCAAGCAGGCTACATACTTTAGCCTGCTCGGATTGGCTTTGAGAGTCAGAGAGGTGCGAGTTGATGATGTTACAGCCTCTGCCAATCCGAGCAGGCTTTGTATTCATTAATAGAATACATCGCTCGCCGTGAGTGGCTCAGCGCCGTATGGCTCCAACTTCCATTAGACCCCTTTCACACTGGGGCGTTTTTCAGGCGCTTTAGCGTTAAAAAAAGCGCCTGTAAAGCGCCTGAAAAAAAATGCATCTGCAATCCCAATGTGAAAGCCTGAGTTCTTTCACGCTGAGGCGCTGAGCTGGCAGGACGCCAAAAAAAGTACTGCAAGCAGCTTCTTTGCAGCGCTTTAGGAGCGTTGAATACACTGCTCCTAAAGCGCCCCTTCCCATTGAGTGGCTTTTCACCAAAGCGCCTGAAAAACGCCCCAGTGTGAAAGGGGTCTTAGAGGAGCTTTACCAGCATTTTTTGGATGCTGGCAGTGTGAAAGGGCTCTGAAAGCACTCAGGCTTTCACATTGGGATTGCAGATGAGGCTTCTTTCTGGCGCTTTACAGGCGCTTTTTTTTAACGCCAATGCGCCTGAAAAACGCCCCAGTGTGAAAAGGGTCTTAAGAAGAAGGAAATATGAAGCCTCAGAAGTCGTCCTATACAGTGAGTATAGGCAAAAACTGTAGAAATACAGTAGAATTAGGGGGCCGTCTTATACGTCTGGTCGCCTTATACACCGGAAAATACGGTAAGCAAGCAAACATTCATTAACCACTTCAGCCCCAGAAGATTTGGCTGCTCAATTACCATTTTTTGCGATACGGCACTGCGTCGCTTTAACTGAAAATTGCGCGGTCGTGCAACGATGTACCCAAACAAAATTGATGTCCTTTTTTTCCCCTAAATAAAGCTTTCTTTTGGTGCTATTTGATCATCTATGAGATTTTTATTTTTTGCGCTATAAACCAAAAAATAGCGACAATTTGGAAAAAAACATAATATTTTTAACTTTTGTGCTATAATAAATATCCCCAATTTTTTTTTTTAAAGAGCAATTTTTTTCTCATTTTTGCCCGATATGTATTCTTCTACATATTTTTACTAGTAATGGCGCCGATCTATGATTTTTATCGGGACTGCGACATGGTGGACACATCGGACACTTTTGACACATTTTTGGGACCATTGGCATTCAAACAGCGATTAGTGCTATAAAAATGCACTGATTACTGTAAAAATGTCACTGGCAGGGAAGGGGTTAACACTAGGGGGCGATCAACGGGTGTATTGTGTTCCCTAGGTGTGTTTCTAACTGTAGGGGGATGGGACTGACCTAGAGGAAATTACAGATCGTGGTTCCTAGCTATTAGGAACTCACGATCTGCCTTTCCTCACAGAACATTTACACACACACGTCCCTGCCTCTCGTGCCCGGATTCGCTCGTGACCGCCGGTCACGAGCATCGGCACCCCTGGTGACAGGGTACTAGTGAGTATTATAAATTCTCCTTTCCATGCAGTGATTGCTTTATATGTTCTATACTGATTTTTTTTTTATAATAATTTTTTTTTTTATTATTGAAATATTGAATATTAACACATATTCATTGGCAGCACATTACATACTATACTGAATTACATGGTTTCTACAGAAACACCATGGTAACAATCACAATTTAAGGTTGAACTGCATGCACATTTAAATATATTCCTCAATAACCACAAAGGACCCAGCTATTACCTTGTTAAAGTATTGGTGATATCTTCACTGTGCTGTACGTAGCCTGTGCAGAGAGAAGAGCTGTGGGAGGGACCCAACTGGCTCCACCCACTACAGGCTGCCTGCAGAAAACTACAGGAAGGGGCGGAGACAAGACCGGTCACCCTGCACAAGAAGAGAGAGCAGCAGTGACCGGTCTTTCTTACAGGACATTTTTTTCTCTATTCACATGGAATGCTGTATGCAAATGAGTCCAAAGACAACTGGACAAAACCTCTTGCCGATCACATACTGACTATACTGTATGTGGCGGTGAGAAAGGTGGGCCTAAATGCTCAGCCGCTGTACATATGAGTCCATGGTGGCATAAAGTTGTGCACCAAGAGTGCACTCACTGCGCGCTCCCAGCATACTGTCTGGGCTGTCACCGACAGCTCTTGGTCAAGGTTCCTGATTGGAAGCCAGTAGGACAGGCTTACGATCAAGTGACTGCTGTGAGAGCCAATCACAGCTATCACATGATACAAAAGCTGGTGCTAAGGGGTTAGGAAGGCAAAGGATACGGTACATATGCATGGATACAAACATAGCATTCCATTTGTCTAGAATTCCCCAAGGCAGTAACATAATTCAAATATTTCTCAATAAATGCAATGTTTACTTCAGGCACCCGATCAGCGATAACAGAATGAAATAAGTATGAATACTAATCACAAAGCTTAAAGTGGTTGCATGGCTTCGTTTTTTTTTTTTTTAAATAACAAACATGTCATTACCTCCACTGTGCAGTTCGTTTTGCACAGAGTGGCCCCCGATCCTCAACTTCTGGGGTCCCTCGGCGGCTCTCGCGGCTCCTCCCCACATCGTATAACCCCCTAGGAGAAGCGCTCTCCCGGGGGGTTACCTTGCGGGCGCGCTCCCAAGTCCAGATTTTGGCGTCTATAGATGCCGAATGTAGGACTCTGCCCCACCCCCCGGCGCCCGCGTTATTGGATTTGATTGACAGCAGCGGAAGCCAATGGCTGTGCTGCTATTAATCTATCCAATCAAGAGCTGAGAACCCCGGGCAGAGGAAGAGCGCGTCTCCGCTGTGGGAAATTCCAGGGCTCAGGTGAGTAAAACGGGGAAAGCCGGTCACTAGAAGAAGTTTTTTCACTTTAATGCATAGGATGCATTAAGGTGAAAAAAAGCTGTGTAAGGGGCCCCAAAATTCCTGATGGCGGCCCTGCATGTGTGTGCTTACCAGGGGAAGAGATGACACCAAGACGCACTATGGGAAGAAGGCAAGCCAGCAGAAGAAATGGGACTTTATTTGACACGTACCACTCACCTAAACATTATCGCTGACAAAGCACATCCCTTCATGGAAACAGAATTTCCAGATGACAGTGGCCTCGTTCAGCAGAATAATGTGCCCTGCCACACTGCAAAAATGGTTCAAGAATGGTTTGAGGAACACAACAATGAGTTTGAGACATTGACTTGGCCTCTAAGTTCTCCAGATCTCAATCTAATTGAGCAAATGTGGGATGTGCTGGAAAAACAAGTAAGATCAATGGAGGGCCACACCTTGCAACTTGCAGGACTTAAAGGATCTGCTACTGACGACTTGGTGCCAGATATCACAGTACAGGGGGTCCCACGGGTTACGAACCCTTTAGGGACTTTCCTCCTGTTTGTAATTCGGAAATGTTCGTAAGTTGACCGCGCATGCGCAGAACGACAATTACGGACATTTCCAATGTTTTCCGATGTTCCGTCGAATGCCGTTCTGCGCATGAGCCGCCAATTACGGACATTTCCGACATTTTCCGCAGCTCCGTCTGGCCGCGCATGCGCAGAATCAGCAGATGGACCGCGCAGAACGGCAGAGGGTCCCCGCAGCGCCCGTTTCGTAAGTAGGAGGGGTTCGTATGTCGGGCGTTCGTAAGTCCAGGACCCCCTGTACACCTTTAAAAGTCTAGTGGCATCCATGTCTTGACGGGTCAGGGCTGTGGCTGTTTTGGCAGCAAAAGGGGGAGCTACTCAAAATTAGGTGGGTGGTCATAAAGTTATGGCTTATTGGTGTATGTGTCTGTGTGTATATATATATATATATATATATATATATATATATACACACACACACACTATATTACCAAAAGTATTGGGCCGCTTGCCTTTACACGCACATGAACTTTAATGTCATGCCAGTCTTGCGTTGGCCCACCCTTTGCAGCTATAACAGATTCAACTCTCCTGGGAAGGCTGTCCACAAGGTTTAGGAGTGTGTCTATGGGAATGTTTGACCATTCTTCCAGAAGCGCATTTGTAAGGTCAGGCACTGATGTGGAAGGCCTGGATCGCAGTCTCCGCACTGATTCATCCCAAAGTTGTTCTATCAGGTTGAGGTCAGGACTCTGTGCAGGCCAGTCAAGTTCCTCCACCCCAAACTCACTCATCCATGTCTTTATGGACCTTGCTTTGTGCAAACAGTTCCCACAAAGTTGGGAGCATGAAATTGTGAAGGAATGTGATGAGCATAATGTTAAACTAGAAAATGTCTATTCTCTATGCATCTTCACTATACTATAAAGTCTAGATTGCTTTTTCATGTACACCACTGCTGTAAATTCTTTCTTACTCAAATCAATTTCTAACAACACCCCCTCCCACCGAAAAGTCTGGAGACAGAAAATGGCGGATACCCCCCTCTCCCACACATCTTTGGAATGCGGATATGAAGATTGGACCAGAGGACAGCCCAGCTTAATCATAACGTTTCTGTACTCTTTTTGTATTGCAGCCAATCAGTTGTGGTTTGCAGTCTTACATTAACATAATAGTGACGTATCATGCTGTGTGTAAAAAGTTTAGTACTGCCTGGAATAAATCATTAGATACGAAAGTAACGGACCTGAACGGACGTGTCGAGTCTTAGGCCTCGTACACACGGCCGAGATTCTCGTCGAAAAAAACATGTAGTTTTTTTCGACGAGATTCTTGGACAAGAAACTTGTCCCGGCCGAGTGTACACACGCTCGATTCAAAGAACCCGCGGTTCTTTGAATGGAGCGTACGCGATGACGTCATCGACTACGACGAGCATGCACTCGTCACATTCGATGCCGTCGCCGCCATCTTGGTATACCCTATCTATGCCTAGGAAGCTACCGCGCATGCGTCAAAGTAATTTCGAGCATGCGCGGGCTTCCCAGCGAAAAGGTAAGTGTACACACACACAATTTTCTCGTCGAGAAACAGGCTGACGAGAATCTCGACGAGAAAATAGAGAGCAGGATCTCTATTTTCTCGTCGAGATTCTTGTCGCTTTTCTTGACGAGAAACCATACACACGAACGAATTTCTCAGCAAAAAATCTCTGCCAGCAAGTTTCTTGCTGGTTTTTGCCGAGAAACTTGTTCGTGTGTACGAGGCTTATCTTTCAGCATGCATGCAATGTTATCTAACCTTTACAATTCGGAACAGTAGTAGAATCCATATTAACCCCTTTGTGGTTAAACGACCATTACAACATTGTCCAAAATGTCTTGGTATGCTGACGCCTTAAGAGTTCCCTTCACTGTAACTTTAAGGGGCCAAGCCCAACCCCTGAAAAACAACCCCACACCATAATCCCCCTCCACCAAATGATTTGGAGCAGTGCATAAAGCAAGGTCCATAAAGACATGGATGAGCAAGTTTGGGGTGGAGGAACTTGACTGGCCTGCGCAGAGTCCTGACCTCAACCCGATAGAACACCTTTGGGATGAATTAGAGGGGAGACTTTGAGCCAGGCCTTCTTGTCCACATCAGTACCTGACCTCACAAATACGCTTCTGGAAGAATGGTCAAACATTCCCATAGTCACACTCCTAAACATTGTGGACGGCCTTCCCAGAACAGTTGAAGCTGTTATAGCTGCAAAGGGTGGGCCAACTCAATACTGAACCCTATATACTGTATATCACATTTGTAAGATAGATGAAGTTTTGGATTGAAAGGAGTACTGGCAGAGTTATAACTTCTATATGCAGAACTGATAGCCATCTACCTGGGTCTTCTGCAAGATTTATTTTTTTTGTTTTATTTTTCCATTTGGAAGAAACAAACGCCTTCTAAGTATATCATCATAGGCGTGCGCACAGGGTGTGCCGGATGTGACCAGGCACACCCTAATCACCCCATGCGCATTAGTGTTATCACTCTGTGTAGCAGCAGGAACATGGGAAAGATCTCCCTCTTCCTGGCTCTGTCATAAGAGAAGTGTTTATGCTCTTCTCTTTCACTATGCTGGCAGGGAGATCAATGTGCCTGCCGAGGCCATATATATGTAGACACAGCATGTGTGTGTTTGAGCTTAAGGGTGCACACCCTAATGCAATAGGCTGCGCACGCCTATGTATATCATAAAAGTACTGGCTTTATTAAACAACAAAGTGGCAGCTCACACCAGTAGGAAGGGAAAGCGCTCATCTAGGTAACACCACTGTGGTGAGCCACGGGTTCCGGTGTGTTGGATTTGGACCAAAGCCCTCAGCTGTGCTGGTGGCTCCCATCTCTGGGTCCCCTGGGGAGGCAGAAGTGATGTCAGCACCAAAGGAGGGAGCAGTGGACGTGGCACCGCCCACCGCCTCCCCAGGAGACCCGGACCCAACAGGAAATGTGGCACGGGGGGGGGGGCTTGGGAGGCAGACAAGTGGAGCTACCCCTTTTGGTGGAGCTCCCCTTTAAGGCTAGTCTCTTAACATCATCCAGCTTCCATGTGTGTTCTACACTGACTGGCACAATACAGTTGCATCCAACACGGATTTCTACAGCCACCTGAAAATGCCTCAATTTTAACATCAGCTGTAGGAAAACAAACTTTTAGTACAGACATCTCTTATAAAATAAATAAATAAATGCACAGCAAATGCCCCTGTGCATACTGCATTTTTCACAACACTTCAGTGGCAGCGAGGGCAATGAAAGCAGGCAGTAACCTCCCTCAATGTGTTGTAAAGTAATCAAACATGGCAAACATCCAAAATACAATTTACACTGAGAATGCAGCCTATGTATGGATCAGACAGTGGCACCAGCAACTATAGATTGCTCAGAAATGGTCCTTTATTTACAGAGACTGTAATGTGATTTTAGTATAAGATATTGCTTAAAAGGCAGTTTCAGGCAACATGTAAAACCAATCAATGAACTGCTACAGCCATCAAGAAAAGACTACAATTCCATGCAGCAACATCACAGAGCCCACTTAGTTCACTTCTCTCTACATTTTATGCAATCCCTCTGCTGCCAAAATTCACAGAGCTCCTCATGTGGTCAGTGGGTAATGTCAGCATCCTAAAACCTGTACTTTCTACCTGTTGTGTCCAAATTCAAACCTCCAAAATTTGAAGAAAGGAACTTCTTATCACTGACATTATGATACATCATGTAAGAGGCAGCAAGCAGTCTGGGTGGGAACAGTAACATATAGTAAAGCAGGAGTTGCCAGCTCATCAGAGAGGCATGCAGTTTGGGCAGTTACAGATGTTTAATATCAAAGATTTGGGCAGAGTCTAAAACACGTTTCTTTTAGTGAGGAAATGAGAATACAATGTAATGCATTCACTATACAGAACCTTGAAAAGGTTTTCATGCCCCTTGAAATTTTCCACATTTTGTCATTTTGTCATGTTACAACCAAAAACTTAAATGTATTTTATTGGGATTTTATGTGATAGACCAACACAAAGTGGCTCATAATTGTGAAGTGGAAGGAAAAGGATAAATTGTTTTTAAATATCTTTACAAATAAATATCTGAAAAGCGTGGCATGGATTTGTATTCAGCCCCCTTTACTCAGATACCCCAAACTAAAATCTAGTAGAACCAATTGCCTTCAGAAGTCACCTAATTAGTAAATAGAGTCCACCTGTGTGTAATTTAATCGCAGTATAAATACAGCTGTTCTGTGAAGCCCTCAGAGGTTTGTTAAAGACCCTTAATGAACAAAACAGTATCACGAAGTCCAAGGAATACACTAGACAGGAAAGGGATAAAGTTGTGGAGAAGTTTAAAGCAGGATTAGGTTATAAAAAAATATCCCAAGCTTTGAACATCTCACAGAGCACTGCTCAATCCATCATCAGAAAATGGAAAGAGTATTCCACAACTGCAAACCTACCAAGACATGGCTGCCCACCTAAACTGACAGGCCGGGCAAGGTGAGCATTAATCAGAGAAGCAGCCAAGAGGCCCATGGTAACTCTGGAGGAGCTGCAGAGATCCACAGTTCAGGTGGGAGAATCTGTCCACAGAACAACTATTAGTCGGGCACTCCACAAATCTGGCCTTTATGGAAGAGTGGCAAGAAGAAAGACATTGTTGAAAGAAAGCCATAAGAAGTCCCGTTTGCAGTTTGTGAGAAGCCATGTGAGGGACACAGCAAACATGTGGAAGAAATGCTCTGGTCAGATGTGACCAAAACTGAACTTTTTGGCTTAGAAGCAAAACGCTGTGTATGGTGGAAAACTAACACTGCACATCACCCTGAACACACCATCCCCACCGTGAAACATGGTGGTGGCAGCATAATGTTGTGGGGATGCTTTTCTTCAGCAGGGACAGGGAAGCAGAGTTGATGGGAAGATGGCTGGAACCAAGTACAAGGCAATCTTAGAAGAAAACCTGTTATGCCGCGTACACATGACCGTTTTTCCCGTCAAGAAAAATGAAATTTTTCCCTTTGGACGAGAAAAACGATCGTCTGTGGGCTGTTTGTCGTTTTTCTCGACGGGAAAAACTGCATTAATCACGACGAGAAAAATTAGAGCATGCTCTAATTTTTCTCGTCGTGATTCCCGTCGTTTTTTTCGGCGGCAGTTTTCCCATAGGGAAACACTGCCGTGGAGCCCACACACGGTCGTTTTTTTCGACCCAAAAAAAAATGTCATTTAAAACGGCCGTGTGTGGGGGGAACAAGCTGTTCCTCGTTTTTCACGTCGATTTTCTCGACGGTGTTTTCACCGTCGAAAAAAACGATTGTGTGTACGCAGCATTAGAGTCTGCAAAAGACTTAAGACTGGGGGGAGGTTCACCTTCCAGCAGGACAACGACCCTAAACATACAGCCAGAGCTACAATGGAATGGTTTAGATCAAAGCATATTCATGTGTTAGAATGGCCCAGTCAAAGTCCAGACCTAAATCCAATTGAGAATCTGTGGCAAGACTTGAAATTGAATTGCTGTTCACAGACGCTCTCCATCCAATCTGACAGAGCTTGAGCTATTTTGCAAAGAGGAATGGGCAAAAGTTTCACTTTCTGGATGTGCAAAACTGGTAGAGACATCCCCAAAAAGACTTGCAGCTGTAATTGCAGTGAAAGGCGGTTCTACAAAGTATTGACACTTTTCAGATATTTATTTGTAAACATTTTTGAAAACCATTTATCATTTTCCTTTCACTTCACAATTATGTGCCACTTTGTGTTGGTCTACCACATAAAATCCCAATAAAAATACATTTACCTTTTTGGTTGTAACATGACAAAATGTGGAAAATGTGGTTATTATAGCCATAAGTAAAAAATATATTGTGTTTTTTTCAAACTTGTCACTATTCTTTTGTTCATTCTGTAAGAAATAAAAACCGCAAAGATGATCAAATACCACCAAAAGAAAGCTCTATTTGTGGGAAAAAAATTATAAAAATTAAATTTAGGTACAGTGTTGCATGACCGCGCAATTGTCATTCAAAATGTGACAGCGCTGAAAGCTGAAAAATGGCTTGGGCAGGAAGTGGGTGAAAATGCCCTGTATTGAGGTGGTTAATTAGCTTCCTTTTGCCCCAGTCATCAGCATGACAAAGGAGCATGCCAATACACCTCCTGTGTACCGCGCATGCTCCGAAGTGCGTTGCGTTATTTCCTATTGAGGATCGGTTCCTGAAAGCGATGCGGGTCATGCTGTGCCCCACAGCCATGCACAGCATCCGGCTTCCTTCATCTTCTCCGGCTCTGAGGTGCCAACTCCCCTCCTTCACTGGATGGCGTGTGGAAGGGCACGGATGTCACCCTAACAGACGCCAGCACCGTGGATATCCTCCACAATTCTGACATGCCTGCATTTACCTCGCACCATCTAAGTGGTTAGCAATTTGTCTTTCCAATAATTGTCATGCAAGATACTAAACTTATCCTTTCTTGTTGCTTAAGGAAACTTGCTGGAGGAAACTTGCTCCAGCAGCATTTGCCCTAGAGGCCCTAATCACATTTAAGAGCTCGAATGAGCAGTTACAGATGAACAGCAGTGGTGCCGGTGTCTTGTCGAGCTGGTTCCCCTATCAATATGGTTCCCCCCTTGACTGCGCAGGCGCTGCCGAACAGCTATTAAAGCTCGGAGATTTCCGTCTGCTCGGCTTGCGCCTACGCAGTCAAGAGGGAACCAGGTGATAGGAGGAACCATAGGCTCGGCAGCTGTGGACGCGCTCGCCCTCGATGCTTCATTACACACGCCGCTTTCTTCTTTATGCCGTTCTATACAGCAAGGGGCGGATCAGATGTGATATTGAGCAGTGCAATTTGTTTGTTTATACACGACGCTCTATACAGCCCCTTGCTGTATAGAGCGGCGTGTATAAACAAACAAATCGCACTGCTCACTAATATCACAACTTATCCGCCCCTTGCTGTATACAGCGGGATGAAGAAGAAAGTGGCGTGTGTAACTAAGCAACAGGAGCGAGCGCGTCTGCAGCTGCCGAACAGCTGGTAAACCTCAGAGATTTCCGTCGCCTTGGATTGCGCCTGCGCAGTCAAGGGGGGAACCATATCGATAGGAGGAACTAGCTCGTCAGAACACCGGCCATTGATTTGTACAAGCTACAAATCTGGCTGCACAGCTGCTGGCCGCAGTTGTTCATATGCAGCATGTGCATGAAGCAAAGCTTTTCTATCGGCTGGTGTAAAAGCTAGTCATCCATCTGAACGAGCCCTTAGGCCTGGTTCACACCTATGCATTTTTTAGTGCATTTCTGTTTTGCAGAACCACACTACAGTCCATTTAACATGGTTTCCTATGGGTCATGTTCACATCTGTGCATTTTATGGAAAGGGCCAGGGACTATTTTCTGGTTTTTGGTTCCATAGATTTCAATGGATCAAAAACATGTACTGCAAAACTGCTAAATGCACCTGGAATATGCAAACTGCAACCTGCATAGGTGTGAACCAGGCCTTACCAAAGAGAAAGCCTGCAGATTTTACCAGGTGTGCTGCATCTAATATGCCAAATCAGGAAGGCCGCGACCATGGGCAGATGTCTAACACCTATCATTTTTGGTGACAGTCTGACTGTTCAGGGCCACCCCAACACACAGAGGAGGTATTGACACATTCCATATCAAAAAATGTAAAAGAAAAACAGGGCACTCCTCTAAACATACTTCTCAGTCATGCTAACAGCATTTTAATATGGCTTAGTCTCCATAGACACAGCTCTGTATAATACACAAGAAACATATTTGATCTTTGAACAGCCAATCAGGGAGTGTATTCAACCTAAAGCAAAAGGTATGTCCCTATAACCTTGATAGCCGGGAGTGCAGTAAACCTTAGTCACTTGACTTTTTCTTTTGCAGCAATCTGTTGATAACATGGAAACAATGTATGTTACTGTCTACAAAACAAATACTCCTATTTTATTTTCAATAAACTTTGCTGCATGAGACAGATCTGGTTTAAATGTCATGAAATAGTTGCAACGCTTTTGCTAGCCATGTAGGTAATTGTGTGAGGTCTTGGTAGGCGCAGGCTGGAGCTGCAGGTAGTCAATCCTTTTCCATTGCTGACTGCTGCTGCCCCCCCCCCCCTCTTACAGCACTACACCTCCTCCGTCAGCTGTCAGGGAGCCTGCTGATCTATTGCCTTTAAACCTGGCAGCCTGGAATTGTGATGACCTCATTCTTTCCTAGATCAATGTTTAGCCCTCATATACACAATGCTGTATGCAATAAAGCTCAACACCAGCCAAAACATATACTGTATATTTTTAGCTTTAGATGGGTAAAGTATATGTAGCAGGGTCCCTACTTAGGGGGGTCGCTATGCTTCAATTTAGGGGTGACCTGAGCGGTAGTTGGCTCGGGTCTTCTAATTATTTGGACTCTGTCTTGCTGCTGTGTCACCTGGCGTGCAGTTCCCCTTTTGGCGTATAGGTGGTGCTGTCACTTATACCCGGGGTTGAACCACAGGTGATGAAGTGGCTATTGGATGTCCTCTCTCAGCTGCCGGACGGTGGGAGCGGTTCCGGCCTGCTGTGCATGCCAGGAGAGGATATGTAAGGGGCAGACGCCATTGTTCAGGGTGGAGTGGCCGGGGACCTGTACCCGGAGGAGTGTTCCCCTCAAGGGGGGGAGTGCGCCCAGCTTTGACTGAGGAGTCTCGGGCACCTTCGGCCCGAGGCTGCGGAGTTCCAGGTAGGCCCAGTACCTTCAACTGGGTCTACAACCAGAAAGGAAACCCAGGGAGCCCAGGTGAGGGCGACCTCTCTGACAGAGGAAACCGGGGGAGGATCGGTCCCATTAAGGAGGCGAGTAATACAAGATTGCTGTCTCAGGAGAGGCCTGGTGTCCTGTCAGAGGGGAAGGATTCCTTTCTTCGCAGACTGCCTTTGCGGAGTGTCGTTATCAAAGGAGGGATCTCCTCGACTTTGTCCTTGGAGGGGACTGAGTCACTGTTCCAGCATCACGCCGGCTGCTAGTGCTATTGAGTGACTATCCGGGTGAGCAGTACCCACTCAGGATCGAGTGGCGACGAAGCCAAGAGTGTGCCTGAATCCGTTCTATTCTGCTAACCCCTTTCCTCTCTTCAACTATTCGGTTACTCAAGCAAATAAGAGAAAATAAACTCTTGTTGGAGTTGAAGTGTTGTGTGGACATTGACCTTCTTTGGGAAAGGTAAAGACTTGCCTCTATAGTCTAGAGGGAAGAACCAGTGAAGGGAAGCAATTCGCTGCGGGACCCAAATACATAACACCGTCCGACCTCTAATCCAGAGGACGCGGGCATGTGGCATGGTGTGTCTGATCCCCTGAAAGGAAGGTAAGGGGGAAAAGGATCTGTGTGCTACATATAGAGTTTGTTTAGATTTTAAAACAGAACTCAGAGATAACCAAGGGTTGGGCAAATCCTGTTTGAATTTCGGAAAACCCAAACTTAGGTTTGAATCTCATTGAAGTCTAAAGCCTCATACACACGGTCGGATTATCCGAAGGGAATTGTGTGATGACAGGCTGTTGTCGGAAAATACGACCGCTTGTATGCTCTATTGGACAATTGTTGTCGGATTTTCCGCCAACAAATATGGGATAGCATGCTTTAAAATTGTCCGCCAACAAATGTGTGTTGTCGGATTATCCGATCGTGTGTACACAAGTCCATCGGACAAAACTCCAAAGTACAAACACACATGCTCAGAAGTAATGCTCACCATAACACAACATTAGCATAAGTTTCCCAAAGGGTGGCGCTAAAGAGCTGAAAAACCACGTCATTTCGAGTTTGCTGGCCGACAATTCTTTGCCGTTTGTATGCAAAACAAGTTCATGGCCAACGCTCTTCGGACAAAAGTCCTACGCTTTGTCCGCAGAAAATCCGATCGTGTGTATGAGGCTTAACTGTCCTGTTAGTAGTAGATTCTGACATTCTTTGAGCTGCTGTCAAAAAAGGCATTAGAGGACTTGCCACTGTCACCAATGAAAAAATAAATATATATACACTATATTACCAAAAGTATTAGAATGCCTGCCTTCACATGAACTTTAATGGCATCCCAGTCTTAGTCTGTAGGGTTCAATATTGAAATGCCCACCCTTTGCAGCTATAAACAGCTTCAACTCTTCTGGGAAGACTTTCCACAAGGTTTAGGAGTGTGTCTATGGGAATGTTTGTCCATTTTTCCAGAATGTTTGTGAGGTCAGGCAATAATGTGGTCAAGAAAGCCTGGCTCGCAGTCTCAAGTTGATCCCAAAGGTGTTCTATTGGGTTGAGGTCAGGACTCTGTGAAGGCCAGTCAAGTTCCTCCACCCCAAACGTACTCATCCATGTCTTTAAGGACCTTGCTCGGAGATGTCGATGGACGCACAAATTGGATCAGTAGTCAGCGGAGCTCACCATCTCCTCCGTCTACTACGTAGACTCATCCCCTTCATCCCAAAAGAGGATACAGCAGTAGTAGTTGGAACAATTATCAACTCCCGACTCGATTACGCAAACGCCCTCTACCTCGGACTACCCAAATACCAGATTTTGCGCCTACAAGTCATCCAGAACATGGCTGCCAGGCTGGTAACGGGAAAAAAACCTTGGGAATCCATCACCCCATCACTAAGGACCCTTCATTGGCTAACCGTAAAGGATCGGATCACATTCAAGACCCTCTGTCTCACCCACAAGTGCACACAGGGAAACGCTCCACAATATCTATGCGAGAAGATAAAACACTACACCCCCAATCGCAATCTCCGATCAACCAACCAAAACCTCCTTCACATCCCCAAGTCCCGCTACAAATCAAAGGGAGAACGAAGATTTGCAGTCCAAGGACCACGGCTATGGAACGCTCTACCCACCAACATCCGCATGGAAGAAAACCACCGGGCCTTCAGGAAAAAACTTAAGACCCACCTATTCTGAAGGGTCAGGATGTCACTGGATGCAAAGCGCCTTGAGGCGATTTAGTTCGCATTTGTAGCGCTATACAAGTTATTCACTCACTCACTCACTCACCTCACAAATGCGCTTCTGGAAGAATGGTCAAACATTCCCATAGACATACTCCTAAACCTTGTGGACAGCCTTCCCAGAAGAGTTGAAGCTGTTATAGCTGCAAAGGGTGGGCCAACTCAATATAGAACCCTACGGACTTATGCTGGCCATACACTATACGAAAAGTCGGCCGAAAATCGGTCGTTCAGACAGTTCGTTTGTTTTTCGAACAGTTAATAGGCACAAAATAGATAATCGTTGGGACGTTTTTGAGCCGAAAAAACGAAGGACAAGTTTGGAAATTTTCTGCCGAATGAACGATAAATTGAAAGGTTAATGTGTTTCCCGTCCGAACTTTCTGCACTAGGTATATGTAAAAAAAACGAACCAAATTTTTTTTATTTATTTCCACTGAACGATTTTGTTTTTTGAAAGTTAGTTCGGACGGTTTTTCGTATAGTGTATGGCCAGCATAAGACTGGGATGCCATTAAAGTTCATGTGCAGGTAAATGCAAGTCAGGTGTCCCAATACTTTTGGTGATATAGTGTATGTATATGTGTGTGTGTGTATATATATATATATATATATATATATATATATATATATCTATATATATATATCTATATATATATATATATATATTGTGACAGCAGGAAGGTAAAGTCACCTGGTTGCATCCAGGGGGGTAGATATATTTCGCCCAGATTCAGGCTTTACGCCGATTTATACAGCTAGGTGGAGAGTTGTATAAGCCCAGCTGAGACTAGTGGGCTCATTGATGACTCATACCTCTAGGGAGAGGGCTGGGCGTCGTGCAGACAGGGAGTTGATGAGTCCAGCTGAACCTTGTCAGCTCATTTAGGCCTCTATAAGAAATCCCAGCTTCATTAGATGTTAGCTCATGCCTGGAAGCAGACCTGTGTGGACTGTCTAGGGAGAGTGAACCCCTGTGCGGTGAGAGAAAGCCTGTGTGGCTATATTTTGCTTGGACATTTAAAACCAGGGACTAGGACAGCACTAGGCTGATCCCAGTCGTTAGTTAGGAAACCTGTAAGTTTAGTCAGAGGTCAAGTTGACCAGGATTTATTTTGTGTTTGTTTTTTTTGCCTTGCTGTGTTTTTGTCACTGTAAATAGAAAATAAACCGCACCTTTTTGATTTTGAAAACCACAACCTCCGTCTGCTGGGCCTGTTTTGGGTGGGGAGCCCATCCCGGGGGTCACACATACCCGCTGCCGAGCTAGCCCCCTCACAGTTGGTGGAGAACCAGTGGCAGTTTTTTTTTTTAAGCCAGCATGGAGGAGATACTGAAACAGCTGGCTCTAGCAAATGCCAATCAACAGCAGACAAATGCAGGTTTGCAAAGGAGCCTTGCAGCCCAGCAGCAAGCTCATCAACAGAGCCTTGCAACTTTACAACAGAGTCTGGAGGCTCAGCAACAAGCCCAACAGCAATCTGAGGCCCGCTTCATAGACCTGTTGCAGAAGCAAGAGCAGAGACTACAACAACAGATGGAAGCAGTAATGCAGCAACGTCCGCAGACCGGTGAGGAAAGCCGTCCCACTAATACCGCGTCCTTTGGGGTGAGTCGTTTATTGACAAAAATGACTGGAGAGGATGATCCAGAGGTATTTTTGACCACATTTGAAAGGACCGCTGAAAGAGAAAAGTGGCCTGAGGAGCAGTGGGCTGGACTGGTGGCTCCTCTGTTAACGGGTGAATCGCAGAAAGCTTACTATGACCTAGAGCCTGACCAAGCAAAAGACTATGTGATGCTAAAAGCTGAAATATTGGCAAGGCTGGGTGTCACCCTGGCTGTCCGGGCTCAGCGTGTGCATAACTGGACTTTCCAGCTTGGAAAACCCCCCAGGTCTCAAATGTATGATCTCATTCACCTGAGCAGAAAGTGGCTACAGCCAGAGACTTTGTCCGCACCAAAGATTGTGGAACGTGTTGTAATGGATCGGTTTTTGAGAGCTCTTCCTACTGCCATCCAAAAGTGGGTAAGCCATGGAGACCCAGAGACGGCCGATGGTCTTGTGGATCGTGTGGAGAAATACTTGGCTACAGAGAACCTGACGGCCTCTTCCAGAGACACTCGGACTTTCCACCCTAAGACCAGACCATCCCCAGGGGCGGATAAGATGATTCCAAGGGGTAAGGGTGGAGAGAGTGAGAGGGTGGGAGCTCTACCCCAAGTTTGGCGAGAACAGCCTGGGAAATCAGCGGCTCAAGAGGCGGCAAGAAGGATCATTTGCTACCGCTGCCGGCAAGCGGGACATATTGCAGCAAATTGCCCGGTTTTGGAGGAACCCATGCAGTGTGACTTTCTGACGGGCAGACGTCAGTCGCTGTGTGCGACAGTCGCATGCACTGCCATTCGGGGAACTGAGAAACATTTATGCAAAATGTGTATTAATGGTAGAAATGTTGTGGTATTGCTGGATTCAGGTAGCCTTGTGACCCTGATAAAGGCTGAGTTAGTTAAAACAGAGGTCTCTGGGAATAGCAAGGTAGCCGTTATTTGTGTGCATGGGGACACCCGAGAGTATCCAGTGACTACAGTGTGTTTCGAGACCCCCAAAGGTACCCTTTCTCATCCAGTGGGCTTAGTGTCTCAGTTACCGCATGACGCCATTGTGGGAAGGGATTTTCCGAAGTTCTGGGAACTGTGGGATGATCATGAGCCCCCCACTGGTGCCCCTATGTACCAGGAATATGATAGCCAGAACTCCTCTGAGAGTGGTGAGGACTCTCCCGAATTTCCCTTGTCAGTATTGGCAGGGGAGACTCAAGAAACTGGAGAGGAGTCCACCTCCTCAGACGAAAACCTACCGTCTGTGGAGTTTTCTGATCTTGAGGTTCACAGGGAAAACTTTGCCACAGAACAGTTGAAAGACCCCGCCCTAATAAAGGCACGGGAAAACGTAGTGAAAATAGATGGCGAGTTAGTGAACCCAGATAATACCTGCACTTACCCATACTTCAGCGTAGAGAAGGACCTACTGTATCGGGTGGCAAAAAGGGCAGAAGAAACCGTTGAGCAGCTGGTGGTGCCCAAACCTTACAGGAAGTTGGTGTTGGAGTTGGCCCATGGGCACATTCTTGGAGGTCATCTGGGGACAGAGAAAACCCGAGAGAGGGTATTACAGAGATTCTATTGGCCTGGGGTGATGAAGGACATAGAAAATTATTGTTCCTCCTGCCCTGTGTGTCAGAGGTCGGCCCCGATGCCACACTTCCGTAGCCCGCTGGTCCCTCTACCCATCATTGAGGTCCCGTTTGAGAGAATCGCAATGGATTTGGTAGGTCCTATAATCAAGTCCGCTAGGGGGCACCAGTACATATTGGTTATAATGGACTATGCCACCCGTTATCCAGAAGCGATCCCTCTCAGAAATACCTCGGCCAAAACCATAGCCAAAGAGCTATCTCTTGTTTTTAGCCGGGTGGGTATTTGTAAAGAACTGCTTACGGACCAAGGTACACCCTTTATGTCCCGGGTTATGAAGGAGCTGTGTAAATTGTTCAAAGTGACGCAATTACGTACATCTGTGTATCACCCCCAAACCGATGGGCTGGTTGAAAGATTCAACAAAACCCTAAAACAAATGTTGAAGAAAGTGGTGGATAGGGATGGAAAGGATTGGGACTGTCTACTTCCTTATTTGATGTTTGCTATTAGGGAGGTGCCCCAATCCTCTACGGGATTCTCCCCCTTTGAGTTACTGTATGGGAGACACCCAAGAGGGCTGTTGGATATTGCCAAGGAAACTTGGGAAAGTGAGAGTTCTCCCCACAGGAGTGTGATTGAGCATGTCGCCCTGATGCAAGATCGAATTGCACAGGTAATGCCCATCGTGAAGGAACATTTGGCCCAAGCGCAGTTGGCACAGCAGAGAGTGTACAACCGTGGAGCCAAGACCCGTACCTTTTCCCCGGGGGATAGGATATTGGTACTTGTCCCTACGGTTGAAAGTAAATTCCTTGCCAAATGGCAAGGCCCCTACGAGATAATGGAAAAAGTGAGCGAAGTGAATTACAAGGTCAGACAACCAGGAAGGCGAAAGCCCGAACAGATCTATCACGTTAATCTGTTGAAAGCCTGGAGGGATAGAGAGTCCCTAGTCGCAGACACTTGGTCACCAGCTCAAACTGGTTGCGTGATTCCTGAGGTTGGAATCGCAGCCACCTTGTCACAACCCCAACAACAGGAGGTTAAGGAGTTTGTGCTTCGCAACAAGGAGGTATTCTCTGAGCTGCCGGGACAAACATCTGGGGTAGAGCATGACATTATTACCCCGCCCGGTGAAAGGGTGAAGTTAAAACCCTATCGGATCCCAGAGGCCCGACGGGAGGCAATACGGGAGGAAGTACAGAAAATGCTGAACTTAGGGGTGATAGAGGAGTCCCAAAGTGATTGGTCTAGTCCCATTGTGTTGGTGCCTAAACCGGATGGGAGCTGGCGATTTTGTAACGATTTTCGTCAGTTGAACAAAGTTACAAAATTTGACACCTACCCCATGCCACGTATAGATGAGTTGATCGACCGGCTGGGAACAGCCCGATACATGACGACTCTTGACCTCACAAAAGGGTATTGGCAAATCCCCCTGGCCAAGTCAGCCAAAGAGAAAACCGCATTTGTAACCCCAGACGGGGCGTTCCAATATAAAAGAATGCCGTTCGGGTTACAGAATGCGCCGGCCACATTCCAGCGGAAAATGGACCAGATGCTGAGGCCCCATCGGAAGTATGCTGCGGCTTACCTGGATGACGTAATTGTCCATAGCACAGATTGGGCCTCACATCTGCCAAAAGTGCAAGCAGTCCTGGACTCTGTTCGGGAAGCAGGGTTTACGGCTAACCCCAAGAAGTGTACCATTGGGCAGGAGGAGGCCAAATATCTTGGGTACACCATTGGGAGGGGAGTAATAAAACCCCAACTCAACAAAGTCGAGGCCATCCAGAGTTGGCCACGTCCCAACAGCAAGAAGCAGGTACGAGCCTTTCTGGGAATCGCTGGGTATTATCGGCGATTCATTCCCCACTTTGCTTCTAAGGCTGTGCCCCTAACCAACCTGACGAAGGGGAAAGGGTCGGTCATGATTAAATGGACCCCCGAGGCTGAGGCAGCATTCCAATTCTTGAAACAAGCCTTATGTAGCCAGCCAGTGTTGTACTCACCCGACTTCTCTAAAGACTTTGTCGTACAAAGTGATGCGTCAGATGTGGGGTTAGGAGCAGTATTGTCCCAGGTCTGGAACGGGGAAGAGCACCCAGTCATTTACCTCAGCAGGAAGTTGAAGTCCCATGAGGTAAATTACGCCACCGTTGAAAAGGAGTGTTTAGCGGTGAAGTGGGCTCTAGATTCCCTTCGGTACTACCTGCTAGGTAGGCACTTTGACATGGTTACGGATCACGCTCCGTTAAAGTGGATGGCTCAAAACAAGGAAACAAATAGAAGAGTGAATAGGTGGTTCCTGGCCCTCCAGGAATTCAACTTCACAGTAAAGCATCGCCCTGGCGTTCAAATGGGGAATGTGGATGCTTTGTCTCGAGTACATGAATGCCTGATTGCTGGTGTTCCAACCCCGAGGTTAAAACAAGAGGGGGGGGTATGTGACAGCAGGAAGGTAAAGTCACCTGGTTGCATCCAGGGGGGTAGATATATTTCGCCCAGATTCAGGCTTTACGCCGATTTATACAGCTAGGTGGAGAGTTGTATAAGCCCAGCTGAGACTAGTGGGCTCATTGATGACTCATACCTCTAGGGAGAGGGCTGGGCGTCGTGCAGACAGGGAGTTGATGAGTCCAGCTGAACCTTGTCAGCTCATTTAGGCCTCTATAAGAAATCCCAGCTTCATTAGATGTTAGCTCATGCCTGGAAGCAGACCTGTGTGGACTGTCTAGGGAGAGTGAACCCCTGTGCGGTGAGAGAAAGCCTGTGTGGCTATATTTTGCTTGGACATTTAAAACCAGGGACTAGGACAGCACTAGGCTGATCCCAGTCGTTAGTTAGGAAACCTGTAAGTTTAGTCAGAGGTCAAGTTGACCAGGATTTATTTTGTGTTTGTTTTTTTTGCCTTGCTGTGTTTTTGTCACTGTAAATAGAAAATAAACCGCACCTTTTTGATTTTGAAAACCACAACCTCCGTCTGCTGGGCCTGTTTTGGGTGGGGAGCCCATCCCGGGGGTCACACATACCCGCTGCCGAGCTAGCCCCCTCACAATATATATATATATATATATATATACATACAGCCAGGTGAGGGTCTTTTCAAATGGTTTTACGGGCAACGCTGAAAATGCACAAATCCTATAAAAGGCTAAGTTCACTTCTATGCATTTTTTGTGCGTTTGCAGAATCCACAAAAATGCACTACAATCATTTAACCTTATTTCCTATGGGTCCTGTTCACATCTATGCAGTTTCCTGCAATGCATTTTTGAAAATGTGCAGGGATTTTTTGCACACAATAATAGAGCGTTTTTGGCTCTATAGACTTCAATAGAATAGCATCAAAAACACATGAAAAAGGCATATACATGTGTTTTTGGTGCATTTTCCTGCATGACAACAGACACATCCTCCTAGCAAAATTAGCACTTCCCAAAAAATGCAAAACGCAATAAAACCATATTTAAGTCAGTGACCCTTTCCAAAAAACACAGTGGCTGAAAATCAGGACCCTTAGGAAATAATGTTAAATGGACTGTAGTGTGTTTCTGCAAACTGCAAAACGTTTAGGTGTGACCCTAGCCTTAAAATGCACATGAAATAAACGCATAACGCACTGCAAAAATGCATCAACCGCAATTTGCTTCTTGGAAATGCAGTTAAACAGCTCTTGATTACAGTAGAGTCTTTCCTCTGGACTACAGTTCCCACAGTGCAGTGCTGGCTGACTCAGTCTACTGAACTCTTCCTGCTTAGCAGCTCCATCCTCTCACTGATATAGCTGTTAACCAGTTCAGCACAGCAGAGCACAGCTACAGAGAGAAGCTTCAGCCAGTGTCTCGAGTCACTCCAGTCTTAGCCGAACTCCAACTATCACCTTTCAAACAAAAGCCAACCTTTTTAAAAGCGACTTTGTGGGAAAAAAGCTTCACTTAAAACACTATCAATATGCAAGGAAAAAAAATTCCCCCACATAGTGGGTTTTTCTAATGCTTTCCCTAGAGCAGCCACCAATACACATACTGTACACTATGGCTGCTCTGTGACCCCCTACCCTTTTTTAGTGAGAGGGATGACTTATCCAAAAGCTTTAAGCCTTCTGGCTATAGTTCAAAGACAATGCGATGCATTATGGTTTAAAAAAAAAATCTTTGATGATCTTGGACTTGCAGTATTCGTCTTGAACCCATGGCAGAGGCAAACCCAAACCTCACCCCTAGCATTTAAAGAGAAGTATGGGAATTTAAAAAAAAAAACAGACAATCATATTACCTAGGTGGATGCAGCATCTGTCCCTCGCCACCTCGCCACTGAGCAATCAAAGACCGCTGATCACCCAGTTCTCAGTTTTCACTGAACAGAGAGCTGGTGACTGTCAGTCACCGGCTCTCTGCTCTGCCCCTCCAGCGCTCACTGGCGTGCTGGGCTGTGGAGGGGGCGCGAGCGGCTGGCTCGGTCTCCCAGAGGCTCGCTGAGAGGCTGAACCAGCTGGCGGTCCATATATCTGGGTGGATCCCAACATTAAAGTTGGGATGAATTAAGAGCCTGGACCAGCTGGATGACTTCAGCGACAGCTGACTTTAGCCTGTTGTTGGCCGAAAATGGGTCAAAGAAGTGCAGAACGAAGTGCACTCCTGTGATCCCCAGGAGAAGTACAGCCAAAAGAGCTTTGGCACTACTTCTCCTTTAAGCAATGTACAGTCCTCAGTAATCGAGAGCAGGGGTCCCCAAACTTTCTAAACAAAGAGCCAGTTTACTTTGCTTCAAACTTTAGGGGGGGGGGGCAGAGTTTGGTCAGTGGGAGTAGAAAGAAACCTGGTGTTAGTGGGAGTAAACAGTTCCCTTCTTTGGTGTTAGGGGGAGAATTAGTGCCCCATCATCGGTGTCAGTGGATGGAATAGTGCCTGATCATTGGTGTCAGTGGGAGGAATAGTGCCCCGCCCATCATTGGAGCACAGGTGTGTCAGGAAGAAGGTGCCTCTGAAGCTGCTCTGTGAGAAGGGAGTGGTGGTGAAATCTATCCCAGCTCCCTGGCCCCCTTTCTGGGGAGGCCATGGAGGGCAGCGGGGCTTCTCCTGCTGGAGGCTCCCAGCCATCTCCTGGGCCATCAGGTGAACTGCCTGCCTCTGCACAAGCCGATCTCTCTGCCCCTGGTGAGGATGAAGGCTCGGAGGCCATTCGGGAGCGAGTGGTGGCCGGGATTAAGGTCCTGAACAGGGAGAGGGACAAGCTCTACAAGTTGAGAGCGGAGTTGAAGCGCCTGCGAAGGCAACGTGAGGGCTTACACAGCCAGAAACGGGGATCCATGGATCCGGAAATCCAGCTGGCCAAGGTCCGTGTGGATCATCAGGAGACCATCGTGGCCATGATGGAAGGCAGAGATGGGCCCTTTAAAGAAAAATTTTGTAACGACAAAAGGTTTGGAAGGGTGACAAAGATGGAGGTGGAGGAGGAGGAGACCCCCAGTTCTGACCCCCTGCCCCCCCAGGGAGAGGTAAGCAGCCCCAGGCCTTCCCAAGATTCAGGAGGTATGCTGAGGGCCATCCAGGTAATGGAGTCTCCTATGCGGGGGGATCAGATGGTGTTTAATGAGGAAGACATTACTGATGATGTACCTGATAAAGTGAAGCCTGCTAAGTCCCATGATGTGGATAAGACTGTTTTTGTTCCTTTTAACACTGTGACTGACAATGTGCCTAATGACAATCAGGCTGCTAGTCCTGTATGCAGCAATGTTGTGCCTCCTGAGGCTGCAATGCAGCAAGAGTTACATTTAAAAAATGTCATTTCTGTGGATGGACTGCAAGTGTCAGAAGAGCCCATTAACCTTTCTTTGGCTGAGTCCAAAGCTGTTTGCCCCACTGCTGCTGAGGACTCTACAGTGCAGCATCAGGAGACAACTGGTATTGCAGCAACTGTGACTATTGCTGATGGGAATGTGTGTGTGGCTGAAAAAAATCCTCCCAGTTCAGGTGTGATGAACAATGGTCCCAGTACACGTGTGATGAACAATGGTCCCAGTACAAGTGTGATGGACAATCCTACCAACTTTGTTCATGCAGATAATGTGCAGACTAATGTGACTTCAGTGTGGGCCCCTGGCCCTGAGAAACCTACATTTGCAGAGGTGGCACACTCTGCTCCTGGTAGTCCCGCTCCCAAGCAGGGTTTTCCCCTACAAGCTGCCACTTTGAGCGCCCCAGGATCTGGTCTTGGGTCTCTGGCTTCTGCTGGGGGTCCCAGACGGAATGTAGTTATTCTGAAATGGGAAGGTGGTGCCATCCCTCCAGCACGGCGTGCAGTGGTAGATATGATATTGGAGATGGGATTTGGTGCAAATGACCTGTATGCCTTTATACACGTAGCTGGGACAAGGGACTATACGGTTAGTTTCACCAGGCCAGAGGGTCTTGACCTGTTCTGGGAGCGATATGAGGCTCGGTGCAGGTCAAGACCTGAATGGGAAGGTCTGGTCCCAGTTGCGGTTTCTCAGAGGTCAACAGTAAAAAAAATTACCATTATCCTGACCAATGAGAGTGTTCCTGCTCGGGATCTAGAGGTCTGGTTAAGGAACTATGGGGAGGTTTTGACCAAACCTAATAAAATCCATGATGAGCGTAACATCTGGACTGGGGGATGGTCGGTAACAGTCAGGTTGGCCAGGGATGGGAATGTTGTCCGTCACCTGCCCTCCTCAGCTTTCATAGGGAGGGATAGGATGACTGTTTTCTACCCTGGTCAGCCGAAGCTGTGTCACCGCTGTGGAGAAAAGGGGCACTTGAGCTCCTCCTGTTCAGCCTTGATGTGTTCAGTGTGTCGGGGGCAGGGTCATATGGCTAAGGACTGTACCAGGAAGATCAGGTGCAACCTGTGCCTGCGCCTTGGCCACCCCTACAGCAGGTGTCCTGAAGCCTGGCACAATATGGAGAAGGAGGTAGTAGATGACATGTCAAGGCTGGACGGGATGGAGGGTGAGACCCCTGGTGTACCATCCTCCTCTGCGGTGACCCCCTCCCCCGGTCCTGCTCAGGATCCCTCTCCAGTTCCTGTGGCCACCCCTCCTGTGTCTGTAAGTACTCCTTCTGTTTCTGTCTCTGTGTCCCCCCAGCCTACTGTACCCTCTCCTCTTGTGTCAGAACCTTCCAAGTCTGTGCCCCCCGAGTCAGTTACCCCCCAGGAGTCTACCCCTCCTGAGTCTGACTTAAAGGGATCACCCCCCCCACCAGCGTGTACTAAAAAGGTTGCTTCTTCCTCTGTAAAGAAGTCTTCTAGAAAGACTTTAAAGAAAAAAGTAAGAGATGAGGGCATCTCTGAGGCTGACCTGCAGTACCTGGAAGAGAGAAGGAAGGTTGGGAGGCGGAAGAGGCAGGCGGTGAGGACGGAACGGGGACGGGAAGCTCCGGTTCCTGTCTCCAGCCGTCATAGGTCCTCCAAGTGGGATATTTCTTCATCCGGAGCTTCTTCTGAGAGAAGTTCCGATTCCGAAATGGACTTTGAGGCGGCCTCTAGAAAGAGAGAGGCTTCTGGTGATGAGCAGCAGAGGGGAGCTAAGAAGCAATCCACCCAATAACCCAAATGGCGGTTCCCCCTCCGTTAAAAGTGGTGACAATTAATGTCGCCAGCATTAAGTCAGTAAGAGCTCGTTCTATGGCCTTCTTTTTGTTCAGCCAATTAGATGCTGAAATTTTATTTTTGCAAGAGACTAGGCTCACCTCCTTGGCAGATATTCATATGGCCAAGAGAGAGTGGAGGTATGGTCCATCTTACTGGTCTCTTGCGGCCGAGCCTTACGGCGGTGTGGCGGTGTTGTTTAAAACCGGCATGGTAACTGTCCGGCGGGTTATTGAGGTGGAGATTGGGAGATGTATGGTCTTAGACGTCCTTGTGGGAGGGCAGGACCTGCGCCTAATCAATGTTTATGGGCCGCACACAAAGTGGGACAGGAAATGCCTTTTTACAAGGATCAAGCCATTTCTTTTTACATCCCGGCAAGTGGTCTTTGGAGGTGACTTTAATACAATAACTAGGCCCAAGGACAGGAAGGACTTCAAGGACAGGCTGGGATATGATAGCGTTTTTTTAAATAGTATGATTAGGGATGCTGGTCTTGTGGATGTGCACATTAAGCACCTCCCAGATGACACCGGGTTCACTTTTCATCGTGGTAATAGTCAGAGTAGGATAGATAGGTTTTTTTTTGAAGGAGGCCTCTGCTTTCTCGCCCCCAGTGGTGCAGGCAGTAGAGTTCTCTGATCACTGTATGCTATCTGTGGTACTGAATGCTTCAGACGCCCCTCAGAGGGGCAAGGGCATCTGGAGATTAAATTCGACTCTACTCAAGGAAGAACATGTTAGACAATCCTTTGAGGAATTCTTTCAGGCACAGGTGACCATCCTGGACTTTTGTAGCAGCAAGGCTGAGTGGTGGGAGCTGACCAAAAAGAGGATCGCTGGATTCTTCAGGGGCCTAGCCAATAGAAATCAGTTTAATAAATACATGACCTACCAACGTTTACGGAGGAAGCTGGATATTCTTGTTTCGAGAGGAGGAGATCCTGGGGCAATCTCCGAAGTGAAACTCCTTCTCAGGAAGTGTCAATATGACCGGCATGCCTCTTTGGTTCTGGAGAGGGACTATGGGAAGTACCACTCGCCTGACCCTTACCAGAACTGCAAACAAGGTGTAGCTGTTAAAACGGTCGTTGGCCTTAAGGACAGTACAGGTTCCTTGACAAAGTCCAGGTCAGGGATTCTGGAGGTCGTGAGGTCCTTTTATGCCGACCTTCTTGGGAGGAAAGAGCTTGATCGTGACAAGATGGAAAGCTTTTTGGACTCTACTCCAGGTCTAAATGGTGGAGATG
The DNA here is from genome assembly GCA_029206835.1 of Rana muscosa. Classification (NCBI taxonomy): domain Eukaryota; kingdom Metazoa; phylum Chordata; class Amphibia; order Anura; family Ranidae; genus Rana; species Rana muscosa. The sequence continues at coordinate 185,438,909 of CM055126.1, read as the reverse complement.
TTCCATTGATGAATTTGACAGAGGAGATCACAGTCGAAGAGGTGATGAGGGCAATTGAACAGCTTGCCATCAAAAAGTCGCCTGGACCGGATGGCTTGACGGCTGAGTTTTACAAAGCCTTTAAGTCTATTCTGGCCCCGCATTTGGTAGAGGTTTTTAACAGTTGCCTTGCTGAGGGGGTGCTTTCCCCTTCCATGAGGCACTCGGCTGTGATTCTTCTTTCAAAGGGTAAAGATCCTTCGATGATTGAGAATTGGCGCCCCATCAGCCTTCTTAATGTCGATAGAAAGATACTGGCAAAGATATTTTTCTGGCGCCTATCGTCAGTGGCAGAGTCTTTGCTTTCTCGCTATCAGCACTGTTCGGTCCAGGGTAGGAGCACCTTCACAGCGGTTTTAGCTGTCCGGGAGGCCTTGGAGCGGTGCAGGGCTGCAGGCTGGGGAAAGTATTTGCTGACATTGGATCAGGCAAAGGCTTTTGATCGTGTTAACCATGAGTACCTGTGGTTGCTCCTTAGTAAGTACGGTCTGCCGGGTGGTTTTGTTGATTGGCTGAAAGTCTTGTATAAGGGGGCAGAAAGCTTCCCTCTTGTTAATGGTTGGGTTGGACAGTCCTTTGGGGTTGGCTCCGGGGTGCGCCAGGGTTGTCCCCTGAGTCCCCTGCTCTATGTGTTTGCAATCGACCCCTTCATCAGGAGGCTAGAGAGCGGCATGTTGTGTGGGGTACCAGTGGGGCTCCCGGGTGAGCCGCCATTGAGGGTTGTTGCCTATGCGGATGATGTGTCGGTGATTGTCACTGGGACGGATGAAGCGGAGGAGGTGGTCTCTCTGACATCACGGTATTCTGAAGCATCAGGCTCCAAGATCAATCAGGAAAAGACTGAAGTTTTCTGGATGGGAAAGGATGGTGAGGGTTTTGATCTCCCGGACACCTTTCCAGTGCCCCAGGAAAGAATTAAGATACTAGGCATTGAATTTGGACCCGGCGATTATGGCCTCAAAAACTGGGAAGGCAGACTGGAAATTGCCAATACTAAGGTGGTCAGCTGGAAGAGATGGAAGTTATCTATGAGGGAAAGGGTTGATCTGATTAAGACTTACCTGATTCCGATCTTCTTGTATGTCAGCTTTGTCTGCATCTTGCCAGTGTCTCTCTATGCTAGGGTCAGTAGTGTGTTCTTCCAGATGCTGTGGGGGAACAGACTGAACCCCATCAAGAGGAATGTCACCTACCTATCCAGGAGGGAGGGTGGCTTAGGTATGGTCAACCCAGTTCTTTTCTTTTCACTGCTATTTCTAAAGTTTAACATTGGTAATATGCTTGCAGTGGAACCTCCTGGATGGGTAGGCATATTTAGATCTTGGTTTAGGCCTTTTCTACGACTTTGGGAAGAAGGTGGCCAAGTGAAGAATCGCAGGGGTCATCGTGGTCAGCTACCAGCCTATGTCGCTCCGTGCCTGAAGTTACTGCGGCAGTGGCGATTGTCGGCTGAAGATCTCAGATCGGTTCCAAGGAAAGTCCTTATGAGTCGAGTCTTGAGCGAAGTCTTTCATGACCCACTGGCCTTAAGGGATTGCCCGGGCCCAGTTTTGAGGGCGGGGTTAAGACTGATTAATTTGGATAGAGTACCCCCTAAATTTAGGGATCTGGCCTGGTTGTGCTTCCATGGGAAGCTCTATGTTCGGGGCAATTTGAAATTCCGCAGTGGGATGGATCGTAGCTGTCCTCGGGAGGAGTGTGCAGATGAGGAGGAGACTATGGATCATTTTCTGCTTCATTGCCCTTTTAACATAGAGGTGTACAAACAGGTGGGGCGGGCCCTCGGTGTCCCTTTCCTCTCCAGGCTGGGTTATGCTGAGTGGGTGTACGGAGCATTCAATACCGGTGGAGTTTTTTGTTTGGATACACTTTTTTTAGTTAGCCTAGTAGTCCGTTATTTCACCTGGAACGCACGGTGTCAGGTCAGCATTCGGCAAAAACTCCTTCCTGTTGAGGTGGTGGTGTATGACATTTTGCATGAGGTGGGGAAGATTCGGGAGCTTGAGAGAGACAAGCGGGGTCAGGGGGCTTGGTTGAAGGCGTGGAGGGGTTTCAAGCCTCCCTGACTACCAGGAGTCTCTTTCCCGGGTGTGGCTGTCTGTCTCTTATCACCCTAGATTATCAGTATTTTTGATTGATTTTTGATAAATGGCTGCGTACATAGGTGATGGGTTGTGCCTCTTAGGCCCTCTCTGCTGCTTTATGTAGATAGTTTTCTAGGGATGTTTTGGTAGTGGATTATGTATATATTGTATATATTCTGAACATGGATGTGTATTCCTTTGTTTTCTGTTGAAGTTTTGTACTATGGTTTTGTTTTTTACTTTTGTATAAAAATTGGTTGCTTGATTCTTTTCAATAAAAGATCAATAGTGCCCATCATTGGTGTCAGTGGGAGGAATAGTGCCCATCATTGGTGTCAGTGGAAGGAATAGTGCCCATCATTGGTGTCAGTGGGAGGAATAGTGCCCATCATTGGTGTCAGTGGAAGGAGTAGTGGCTAATTGTTGGTGTCAGTGCGAGGATTAGTGCCCCATTGTTGGCGTCAGTGGGAAAAAAGTGCCCCGTCATTAATGTCAGTTGGAGGAATAGTGTCCCATCATTGGTGTCAGTTGGAGGAATAGTGTCCCATCATTGGTGTCAGTTGGAGGAATAGTGTCCCATCATTGGTGTCAGTTGGAGGAATAGTGTCCCATCATTGGTGTCAGTGGCAGGAATAGTGCCCATCATTGGTGTCAGTGGAAGGAGTAGTGGCTCATTGTTGGTGTCAGCGAGAGGATTAGTGCTCCATTATTGGCGTCAGTGGGAAAAAAGTGCTCCGTCATTGATGTCAGTTGGAGGAATAGTGTCCCATCATTGGTGTTAGTTGGAGGAATAGTGTCCCATCATTGATGTCAGTTGGAGGAATAGTGTCCCATCATTTGTGTCAGTTGGAGGAATAGTGCCCATCATTGGTGTCAGTTGGAGGAATAGTGTCCCATCATTTGTGTCAGTTGGAGGAATAGTGTCCCATCATTTGTGTCAGTTGGAGGAATAGTGTCCCATCATTGGTGTCAGTTGGAGGAATAGTGTCCCATCATTGATGTCAGTTGGAGGAATAGTGTCCCATCATTGGTGTCAGTTGGAGGAATAGTGTCCCATCATTTGTGTCAGTTGGAGGAATAGTGCCCATCATTGCTGTCAGTTGGAGGAATAGTGTCCCATCATTTGTGTCAGTGGGAGGAATAGTGCCCATCATTGGTGTCAGTGAAAGGAATAGTGCCCATCATTGGTGTCAGTGGAAGGAATAGTGCCCATCATTGGTGTCAGTGGAAGGAATAGTGCCCATCATTGGTGTCAGTGGGAGGAATAGTGTCCCATCATTGGTGTCAGTTGGAGGAATAGTGTCCCATCATTGGTGTCAGTTGGAGGAATAGTGGCATGAACTATGGCCCACTGCTGACAGTGGGGGGAATAATGCCCCAAGGGCCAGATAAAAGCAAGCAAAGGACCACATCCAGCCCCCGGGCTGCAGTTTGGGGAAAACTGATATAGAGCAAATATTCGACAATCCCGCTTTCTTGTTTTCGAACTGCAGGGAAGAATAGCTGTCAAGGGCCCTATGATTCTGCAAATTGTCTCAAAAGGGACCACCCCTTTTGCTAAAATGGTCCTGAGCCATTGAAGCATGGACGCCAAAGTAACATCCACATGAATGGCAGGACCCAAGGTTTCCCAGCAGAACATTGCCCAAAGCATCACACTGCCTCTGCCAAATTGCCTTTTTATACCGCATCCTGGTGCCATCTCTTCCTCAGGTAAGTGACGCACACGCACCCGGCCATCCACATGATGTAAAAGAAAACGTAATTCATCAGCCCAGGCCACCTTCTTCCATTGCTCCATAGTCCAGTTCTGATGTTCTTGTGACCATTTAGGAAGCTTTTGGCTGTGGACATGGGTCACCATGGGCTTCACAGCCCCATACACAACAAACTGCGATGCCAATTTTTTTCTGCTTTGACCAAATCAACTTCATGGACAACATGTTCTCTTGCTGCCTAATATATCCCACCAATTTTCAGATGCCATTGTAACGAGACATTCCCTTTACCTGTCAGTGGTCATAATGTTCTGGCTGATCGGTGTATACAGTATATATACACAATCCTATACCCACAGTTGATCCAGAGAAAGACGAAAAAAAAAACACACAATAAAGCATGATCCAGCCGCATATTCCCTGCACAACATCACACCTCCACTACACCGCACAGCACACCTCCACTACACCGCACAGCCAGGGCCGGCCCTACCATGGGACCCGGTGGGACCATGGTCCCAGGCGGCACTTTAAGAGGGGCGGCAACAGGGGCGCACTGCCTGAGGACCTGGGTTTCCCTCCATCTAGTGTGCAGTGTCATACTGTACTGCATCGCCGGCGCCGCTGTCACTGGCCGCAGTGGCAAGACCCACTTCAAGGGTCTCTCCAGCGGCCCCTGCTTCCCTGCCCAAACTGGTTGCTAGCCGCGGACCGCTTTGTGTCTAGCAAACAGTGACGTAAGGAGAGAGAGGTCCATCATTCATTGCAGAGAGTATTTCACTTCCTCCTCCTCCGCTAGCTCCACCCACCTCCTCCCTGTATGTAACAGCATGAGATCGGAGCGTCTGTGTGTGTGGAGAGAGAGCAGCTGCGGGCTCTTCTCCCCCCTCCTTCTCCTCCTCATGCTGCTGTTCCTAGGACAGCCACCGCTATGTTTCTTCCCCCTTTTCCTCCCATTGGCCAGGGAAAAAAACTAAAAGGAGAAAAGAGGATTATGGGATGTGTAGTGCAAATGGCTGGCCCATTGCAATTCTAGGGGGGAAACTGCAGCCCCCAGCATGCCCATCTGAAGGGGAGGGAGAGAGAGCCAGGCTGAGTGACAGGCTGCATCTGGTGACAGGCATCAGTGACAAGTGACAGGCTGCATCTGGTGACAGGCATCGGTGACAAGTGACAGGCTGCATCTGGTGACAGGCATTGGTGACAAGTGACAGGCTGCATCTGGTGACAGGCATCGGTGACAAGTGACAGGCTGCATCTGGTGACAGGCAAGGCAATGGTGACAAGTGACAGGCTGCATCTGGTGACAGTCAATGGTGACAAGTGACAGGCTGCATCTGGTGACAGTCAATGGTGACAAGTGACAGGCTGCATCTGGTGACAGGCATTGGTGACAAGTGACACGCTACATCTGGTGACAGACATTGGTGACAAGTGACAGGCTGCATCTGGTGACAGGCATCGGTGACAAGTGACAGGCTGCATCTGGTGACAGGCATCGGTGACAAGTGACAGGCTGCATCTGGTGACAGGCATTGGTGACAAGTGACAGGCTGCATCTGGTGACAGGCATTGGTAACAAGTGACAGGCTGCATCTGGTGACAGGCATCAGTGACAAGTGACAGGCTGCATCTGGTGACAGGCATCGGTGACAAGTGACAGGCTGCATCTGGTGACAGGCATTGGTGACAAGTGACAGGCTGCATCTGGTGACAGGCATTGGTGACAAGTGACAGGCTGCATCTGGTGACAGGCATTGGTAACAAGTGACAGGCTGCATCTGGTGACAGGCATTGGTGACAAGTGACAGGCTGCATCTGGTGACAGGCATTGGTGACAAGTGACAGGCTGCATCTGGTGACAGGCATTGGTAACAAGTGACAGGCTGCATCTGGTGACAGGCATTGGTGACAAGTGACAGGCTGCATCTGGTGACAGGCATTGGTGACAAGTGACAGGCTGCATCTGGTGACAGGCATTGGTGACAAGTGACAGGCTGCATCTGGTGACAGGCATTGGTAACAAGTGACAGGCTGCATCTGGTGACAGGCAATGTTGACAAGTGACACGCTGCATGTTGTGGCAGGCTATGGGTGGCGAGTGGCACAGCTGCATCTGGTGGCAGGCAACGGTGGCAAGCAATAAGCTACATCTGGTGGCAAGCAATGGTGGCAAATGACAAGCTCAGGGTTCCCACTGATTCTGCATTATGGTGAGTTAAACTATTTCATTATATATTACAATGTAGTAATATAAATGTGATTTGATCATCCTGACACCATATCAATCATAATGTTAAGATGATTTAAGTGCTAACACCAGCCATTCGCCCGACAAATCACCCGCTGCCAAATTCCCTGTCAGCGAGACTCCATCCCCCCCCCCTCATCTTTTTTTGGGAAGGAAGGGCGGTATCCCTGAATGGCAGTTTGGAAATGTGGTCAATGCAGCGCTGTTGTTGCAGCATGTTGCATCACTGAGCTGGGATCAGAGCGTAGCTGGTCGGTGGCAGTGGAGAGAAAGGGGGGAGCTTTCGTGGTGCTACACAATACTCTTTGCAGGAAGGAGCTAGGGTGACCACATTTTTAAACTACTATTCACGGACACCCCCCCCCCCTTCCCAAACATCAGCTTGTTCTGTAACGAATCACAGCACAGTGATTGGACACAAGAGGTGGGATTTATGATTTCTCCAATCACATGCAGGGGGCGGGGATTGTGCTCCTCCAGGCATTCCCGGCCAGGACAAGTACTGTCAGTGAGTAAAGCGGTGATGTGGCGGCCTTTTTTGGGGCCATCAGATCGGCCCGGGGGGTGGCTGTGTCAGTTTCATTCCGGGACACTGTATTGTCCTGGAATGAATGTGCCCGGGACAGACCTGCAAAATGCGTGGTCACCCTAGAAGGGGCATGTCTCTTTGCTGAATATATGAGATGTCTCTTGCTGAATATATTGGGCTGTCTCTTTGCTTTATGGAAACGTCTCTTTGCTGGATGGGCATAGAATTTTTTTTTTTTTGGGGGGGGGGGCAGCATTTCATTCTTGGGCCCAGGCAGCACAATGTCTTGGGCCAGCCCTGCGCACAGCACAACATCACACCTTCACTACACCGCACATCACACCTTCACTACACCACACATCACACCTCCACTACAAGGCGGGGGGAGGGATGTCATTAGAAGGTGCCACAAAAATCTCCACCTACACCATATAGTCAAGGGCGGAGCCAATGGGGGTGTCAAAATTAGGTTTCACCTAGGGTGGCAAAAATCCTTGCACCGGCCCTGGTCAGTGTAGTGTAGTGTAGTGGTCAGTGTAGTGTAGTATAGTGGTCAGTGTAATACAGTGGTCAGTATAGTGGTTAGTGTAGTGTAGTATAGTGGTCAGTGTAGAGGTTAGTGTAGGAATCAGGTAGGTCAGTGTAGTGTAGTGGTCAGTATAGTGTTTAGTGTAGTGTAGTGGTCAGTGTGGGAATAAGGTAGGTCAGTGTAGTATAGTGGTCAGTGTCAGTATAGTGTTTAGTGTAGTGGTCAGTGTAGTGTAGTGGTCAGTGTGGGAATAAGGTAGGTCAGTGTAGTGTAGTGGTCAGTATAGTGGTTAGTGTAGTGTAGTGTAGTGTAGTGTAGTGGTCAGTATAGTGTTTAGTGTAGTGTAGTGGTCAGTGTAGGAATCAGGTAGGTCAGTGTAGTATAGTGGTCAGTGTCAGTATAGTGTTTAGTGTAGTGGTCAGTGTAGTGTAGTGGTCAGTGTGGGAATAAGGTAGGTCAGTGTAGTGTAGTGGTCAGTATAGTGTTTAGTGTAGTGGTCAGTGTGGGAATCAGGTAGGTCAGTGTAGTATAGTGGTCAGTGTCAGTATAGTGTTTAGTGTAGTGGTCAGTGTAGTGTAGTGGTCAGTGTGGGAATAAGGTAGGTCAGTGTAGTGTAGTGGTCAGTATAGTGTTTAGTCTAGTGTAGTGGTCAGTGTGGGAATCAGGTAGGTCAGTGTAGTATAGTGGTCAGTGTCAGTATAGTGTTTAGTGTAGTGGTCAGTGTAGTGTAGTGGTCAGTGTGGGAATAAGGTAGGTCAGTGTAGTGTAGTGGTCAGTATAGTGTTTAGTCTAGTGTAGTGGTCAGTGTGGGAATCAGGTAGGTCAGTGTAGTATAGTGGTCAGTGTCAGTATAGTGTTTAGTGTAGTGGTCAGTGTAGTGTAGTGGTCAGTGTGGGAATAAGGTAGGTCAGTGTAGTGTAGTGGTCAGTATAGTGTAGTGGGTCAGTGTAGTGGTAAGTATAGGAATCAGGTAGGTCAGTGTAATGTAGTGGTCAGTATAGGAATCAGGTAGGTTAGTGTAGTGGTCAGTGTAGGAATCAGGCTGGTCAATACTATTGTAGGAAGGGAAGGGATAGGACTCAGGGAGTGCTAAAAGTCCGCAGGTTAGGGGGGCGCAAATGACTTGCCTTGCCCCGGGTGCTGACAACCCGCGCTACGCCACTGATCTACTGAGCTGGCAAGATCCACCTCTGGAGGGAGTCTATTCCACATTTTCACAGCTCATACTGTGAATAAGCCTTTCTGAATTTGGAGATTAAATCTCTTTTCCTCTGGAAGTAAAGCGTGCCCCTTGTCCTCTGTGATGACCGTAAAGTGAATAACTCAACACCAAGTTCACTATATGGACCCCTTATATATTTGTACATGTTGAGTTGAGTATACATTATTGTGGGTGCAGGGAGGAAGGCAAGTATTTACCAGGCAGCTGCAGTCCGGGGGGTCAAACTAAAATTTTAATTTGTACTGTCAAACCATCAAATGGCTGGTGTCATAACTGATCACATGTGCAGCATCATGGCAAATGTATATTAAACAGAGGCCAAGATGGCAGCTTCCTTGGTTTAAAACAATAGGAGGATTTACTTACAGTTTAAAGTTGTGATTTATTGACTTTTTAAAATAGTTTTGTCTGAAATTGAAGGCTTAATATTTAGTAATTTTGTCAGAGTTCTGAAGCCAGCTCAGGTTTCTGGTCTAGCTAGACAAGGGACCTGATTAGTGTTATGACCCTGAGTCATAATCTCAGGGTCATGGCTCTGGGACAGCTTGAGGGCAACTGTGACTTGATCCAATTTTTGGTGCGATTTGGTTGCATATTGGATTTGGTTTGCGTGCTCTCTGGGGTCAAAATCCCACTGGAATCGCACCAAGGTAGCACAGGACTATTGTGCTGCATTGATGTGATTTTCACTGTCATGCGATTTTGTGCAACTGAAGTTGCATCTGAAATTTAACTGGTGTAAACCAGGCCTCAATGTAGGCATGACAGTCAGATATTTCCAATGTTTTCAATGGTCATTATTTCTACATATTTCTATTGGCCACCCTCCCAAGCTCACTTGTTCCAGCGCTGTGCCCGTCTGTAGTGGCTCTCTCCTCTCTCCCTGCATTCACAGGAAACAGAGGCAGCAGCGGGAGCATGTGACTCCTGCTGCTGCCAATCAAATCCTGCGAGGAGGGAGCTGGGGGTGGGGCCAAGCCGCACAGTGTGTGTCTATAGACACACACAGCCTGGCTCAGGATCGAGCCCACACATGCGCCCCCAAGTGGCTTGCTATGGTGCTGCATGTGAAAGAGGAAAAGCTTAGAGCTCTGGCGGGGGTTTAGGGCTGATTTGTGCAATGCAGTTACACAGAGCAGGTAAGTATAACATGTTTTTTTTTTTATGTTTTTTTTTTAGCCTTTTAGCTTCAAAAGTAGAACATTGGACAGAACTTTTTTGCTAGTTATTGATAGCGCAGGGAAGAATTACAACCTCTCCCAGGTTCTCATTGGTGCCTGTGTCTGCAGTATTGAGATTTAGCTTCACAACCATTGTCACTTGCTCAGGGAGTGAGGAAAAATCCAAATTTTTAATTGTTATCAGTCATTCAGCTTGGGAAGAACTCCATTTCCTTCTGGTCATGTCTCCTCAATACAGCCAAGGTTCTAAATAAAAGTGATGGCTGCAATAGTTTTCTTATTTAGGCTTTCTTTCTTCTATTTCATCCAGCCAGTGAGTCTATTTTTCAAAAGAACAAGCTCTTTTCCAAATGTTTCTGTTTACAGGGATGGGAAGAACCATTTGACACTGGCAGGAGTGCTTACAATGATCAGCTTTTGATTAACCCCTTTCCCACCAGCTGCGGCAGGTTGGCTCCTCTGCGCGAGCCGTCGTAGCTGTACATCGGCTCTTTAAGACGCCTCCGGCGGTGCACGCAATAAAGATCGAAGATCGCCGCCATAAATCTATCCCCTATTTTGTAGACGCTATAACTTTTGCGGAAACCAATCAATATACGCTTATTGCGATTTTTTTTTTACCAAAAATTTGTAGAAGAATACATATCAGCCTAAACTGATGAAGAATTATTTTTTTTGGGATATTTATTATAGCAAAAAGTAAAAAATATTGCGTTTTTTTCAAAATTGTCGCTCTATTTTTGTTTATAGCGCAAAAAACAAAAACCGCAGAGGTGATCAAATACCACCAAAAGAAATCTCTATTTGTGGGGGAAAAAAGGACATACATTTTGTTTGGGTACAACATCGCATGACCGCAAAATTGTCAGTTAAAGTGACGCAGTGCCGTATCGCAAAAAAAATGGCCTGTAGTGCATATGGTGGGCTTAAATACTGGATCATCAGCATACTGTCCCTGAAAGGTTTAATATTAAATATTGACAATGTTCTCTAGGGTACAATGCAGGGCAGGTGAGCAGGGCCACTAATAGGAAGGTAGAGCTGGCCCTACTGTACCAGGTACGGGTCCCATCAGTTCAGCAGGGGGCCTGGAGGCAGAGAAAGGACTCTCTAAATACCTTTTACTACATGCAGTGCCATCTTAAGAGCATTATAGGCCCCCGGGCAACAGTGCACTGTCTACACAATCACGCACGAGAATAAAAATGCAAATTATCAATAAGGCTATATTTATTGGTACTTCCAACAAAATCAGTGTTTAAACATTAACACAACGTTTTGAGCTTAAAAAGCAAGAAATTGAAAAACAAGAAATTACAGATTGAAATGGCACAGTGGCTGCGTTTGAAGAGCACAGTGGCTGCGTTTGAAGGGCACAGTGGCTGCGTTTAATTGGCACAGTGGCTGCGTTTGACTGGCACAGTGGCTGCGTTTGACTGGTACAGTGGCTGCGTTTGACTGGCACAGTGGCTGCGATTGAATGGCACAGTGGCTGCGATTGAATGGCATAGTGGCTGTGTTTGAATGGCACAGTGGCTGTGTTTGAATGGCACAGTGGCTGTGTTTGAATGGCACAGTGGCTGTGTTTGAATGGCACAGTGGCTGTGTTTGAATGGCACAGTGGCTGTGTTTGAATGGCACAGCAAACTACTTACAGGGTGAGGCCGAGGGTCAGGTCAGGTGCGGTGCAGTCACTCACACTCACAGCCAGGCAGGCTCAGGACAGGCTCAGCTCAGTCAGGCAGCTCTTCTCAGAAGTGCTCCACTGTCCGCTCGCTCCCCTCCTGGCTCCCTCTGAGCCACGCTGAATCTGAAGATGGCAGAGGTGGGTGGAGCTAGTTTTCCAACCGCTGAGGCGGTGCGCTCTGAATCCTGGGGCGGCCGCGGCATGCTCTGAATGCTGGGGCGGCCGTGGCCTCTGACATCACTGGTTGGTAGGCGCCGGGCGGCCAGCGATTCTAGCAACCAGTCGAGTGAGCGCCGTGCGGCGTGTCACAGCTACGGCACCCCTTCTCTTAGCCCCCCAGGCAAGTAGGGCCCCCGGGCAACTGCCCAGCGTGCCCATGCGAAAAGATGGCCCTGACTACATGCACAGTAATTCCACAGGCCATAACTCCCAGCAACTAATTAAAAGTTCCCTGGGCCTCATCAGTTTAGCAGAAGTGGCCAGGGACAGAGAGGGGAGTTTTTACTCATTTTTGGGAGCAGGCAGCATAATCTTTCGTGCCATGGCTCCCAACAATTAAATGAAAGTTCCGGCCTCTTCTGTCAATCCGCTGAGGCAGGCCAGAACCTTATCTTAATTTTTGGGAGCTGCAGCATGGGTAGGGTTGCCACCTTTTTTTTCAGGCCAAACCCGAACACTTTAGCGGCCTGGGACACCTTTGGGTGCCCAAGGAGAGCAGCAATGTGGTGCGCATAGCGTGCCGAAGCAAACAGTGGGTGTGGCCAAATTGCTCTTGCTGACATTATTACCCTGCCCCCCAGTGATGCCAAACCTGCCCCCAGACAGTCGCCCGCAGCTCTCTGGGCGGCAACAGATTTGCGTGTGACTATCTTGGTTACTTGGGGAACCCAGTCTGAACAATGTGTCCGAGTTTCAGTCTGCTCGAAACCCGGACACCTGATTCAAAACCCATACTGCCCGGGTGAATCCCGGACAGGTGGCAACCCTAGGCATGGGGGATTACTCTGCCGGCTTTCAAAAATGAGTAAATAGTCCCTTCTGGCTCCAAGGCTCTATCCAAGGCTCCTGCTGCTGAACTGATAGGGCTCGAGGAACTTTTTTTTACTGTAATTGCTGGGAGCAGCAGCCCGTGGGATTACTGTGCATGAGCAATAAGGTTTTTTGAAGGCGGGGACTGCCAGGCAGGATGGGGGGCACCATTATTTCAAATGATAAGCCTAATGCTGGTCATACACTATACGAAAAATCATCCGAAATTCGGTCATTTGGCCAGTTCGTTCTTCGGCCAGTTAATAGGCACAAAATCGATAATCATTGGGACGTTTTTGAGCCGAAAAAACGAAGGAGGATAAATTGAAAGGTTAATGTGTTTCCCGTCCGAATTGTATATGTAAAAAACAAACAAAAAATCTATTCATTTATGTCCACTGAACGATTTATCTATCGGTCATTATATGATGGAACTATCACTTACTCTCATGGCCGAATGTTTGTTTTTCAAAAATGGGTTCGGCCGATTTGTCGTATAGTGTGTGGCCAGCATAAGATGATAAAAAAGGCAATATGGCAAGGATCCAGTCACATGTATGCATTTCAACACACAACAATACATCGATACAGGTTAACCAGCGCATAGACACAGGTTTGATTTCGTAATAAATGGAGCAAGTTCACATGTTTGTGATGCATTGCCTGTTATTTTATTGATGCATGTTATAGGACTTCTTGATGGGCAATGCATGAAAATGCATAAAAACATATGAAAACACATGCAGAAGGATGTGAACCTAACCTAAAGAATTTGCGCATGCTCTCAATATCATTTCTCCCAACTTTCTGAGATGTAAACAAGGGACACCTATTACCAAAACTATGCCGGCATAGGACACGCCCCCTGCCACACCCCCTTAAAGAAGTATTATACAAAAAAAATTATTGGTTAAACCCACAAGGGCTTTTTTTTACCACTACTATTCCTTTATATTGGCTTTTGAAATTTACAAATGCAGCAATTTAGAAATCAGATGAAAGGTTTAGCACTGGGAAACACTTTTTGATAGATAAAAATAAAATTGTATATATGTAGCGCACTCACCCCTTTCACCTGCCTTTGGCTCCTCGCAGGGAGAGAGGGCACACCACGCCACAAGCCCGTACCCTCCTGTGTGAAGAGGTTGAGCTGTGTTGTTAGCGGGTCTCCACAACTAGAAAGCCAGAATCCTCCAGACTCCAGAGAATGGTTCTCACCTCTATAGTTGACAGAGATAAGTCCTTGTTTCCCCCCAGTAACTTGAATGTCCACACCAGCTGTAACTCCAACGTAGAGTTTATTTCTCGTAAATAACATTCTCTGAATAGAAAAGGTTGGAGAAGAGAGGACAGGACAGCACAAGGTGTAGGAGAGGTCCAGGCACAAACGCAATCACGTCACTGCTTGGCTTCTCAAACAGACTCAGCCCATATGGATAGTCTCCCTAGGTAGGGACTAGTAGCCAAATTGTACTCTAACTTAACCGCACAGTCTCTGCCACAGACTTGGTGAACTTGGTCTCTGCCACAGACCTGGTGAACTTGGTGTTTCAAAGCTTGACCTCTTTGTAAGGAGAAGACATCCCTCCAGAGAGTTACCGGGCCCCTTCCTTCACCGTGACTTCTCACCGGTCCCTCAGAACGGTTCCTCCCCCGGCCTCCTCGTCTAAGATGCGGGTCCCCTCGCAAGGCGGCACCCTGGGATCCCTCAATCCTAGATGGGCCCCAGCCGAAGGTGCTGGGCCCAAGGCCTTTGCTGCAGTCCCAGGGCTAAAGGTGCTTGGGACTGATTCACCGACCTCCGCCCCTGGGCCAAAGGTGCCCAGGGCGGACAGGAACACACTCCCTGGGGTAGGACCCCCGACCTCGACAGAACGAACCCAACAGGCAGCGTCTGCCCCTTTTATATCATCTCCCAGCAAGCACAGCAGGCCTGCCACACCCACCGCACGGCTGCTGAGAGGGGACACACAAGGCACAGCACTGTATCAGCGGTTCAACCCTGGCCTGCCATGGCAGCGCCACCTGCAGGCCACAGGGAACTATACACCGATACTCTCCCTGCGGACAAAAATGGTTGATAGAATCCTGACAATTAGGGTGTTTGAGCACAACTACCACTCAAACACTTCCCCTAAATTTAAGACCCCGCTACATATACAACTATATAGATCAGACCAAAATGAGGGACAAATGAGGAGGAAAGAGGGACATTGCTCTAAATCAGGGACAGTCCCTCTAAATCATACCATATGCAATATATTTTAATATTTTTGAAGTAGAGTATTTAAAATACCCCTTTCATAACTGCATGTAGATATACTGTATACATCCAAATGTGATAAATTCTGTAAATCATTTTCATAGTTTCAGCTTCGCCTAGTTAACAACATAAAGCAGTATTAAACCCAAAAAATAAAATTTATTTTATTGCACTTGCACACCTCCCAACTTTTTGAGATGGAAACGAGGGACACCTATTAGCAAAAGTATGTAGGCATAGGACACACCCCCTGCCACACCTCCTTAAAGGAGAATTATACCAAAAAATGATCAGTTAAACCCACAAATGCTTTTTTTAAAACTATAATTCCTTTATATTGGTCTTTGAAATGTACAAATTCAGCAATTTAGAAATTGGATAAAAGGTTTAGCACTGGGAAACACTTTATACAACTATATGTATCAGACCAAAATGAGGGACAAATGAGGAGTAAAGAGGGACATTGTTCCAAATCATGGACAGTCCCTCCAAATCAGGGACATTTGGGAGCTATGCGCTTGTTATTCATTGGAGGAAGCAGTCCTGCGTATGTAGCAGTAAGGCTGCATGCACTCCTCTACAATTTAAATCGCGGGCAGATTTGCCCAAAAAAATTTCAGGAGCTACTTTTGGGCGACATGCTTCACAGAATGCGGGTTGCCGCGATTGCAAAACTTTTTTATGTCAAAGGGAAAACAAAAACTGTTGCTGTCTCTGCTTAAAAAGCGTTGCCTGAAGTTTGTCTTCAGTTTGCTAGTGTGTCTAAATCTGCTAGTACATATTGCACTCCCCTCCGCCCAGATTAACAATGCTGCTGTTAAAAGGTGTCTCTGTTGCTCCTTCATCCAAAGTGGAGGCACTCTAATACAGGAGGTGTGTTACTGGCTCAGGGCTTGCCCAAGACACTGCGCTGCCTGGGTCCAAGAATGAAAATGCTGCCCCCCCCCCCCCAAAAAAAAACAAACCATGCCAACCAAAAGGCCCCCACATCCATTATTTTATTTCATGAGAATTAAAACTAAAAGTATATTTATCAGGAAGTCAGAGTTACATGTAACAGCATCTTGTCTATATGCAAAATTATATGACATGCCATTATGTTAAATTCCAAGGGGTGGGCTAAGGCTAGGGTAGTATATAGACAGGGAAAACAGGCTAGGGTAGTATATAGACAGGCTAGGGTAGTATATGGGCAGGCTAGGGTTGTAAATGGGCACGCTAGGGTAGTATATGGACAGGCTAGGGTTGTAAATGGGCACGCTAGGGTAGTATATGGACAGGCTAGTGTAGTATATTGACAGGCTAGGGCAGTATAGGGGCAGGCTGGGGTAGTATATGGACAGGCTAGGGTAGTATATAGACTGGCTTGGGTAGTATATGGACAGGCTAGGGCAGTATATAGACAGGCTGGGGTAGTATATGGATGGGCTAGGGCAGTAAAGGGGCAGGCTGGGGTTGTATATAGACAGGCTAGGGTAGTATAGTTGCAGGCGGAGCAGCCCAGGGGGCAGTTGTCATAATTACGCACAAAACTGCTGTAAAAAAAATCTTGGTCGTCAATTTGCTGAGTAAATAGAAGAGAAGGAGAAGCGGCCGTGGTTAAATTTGCTGCCCCTCTCAAAGTGCTGCCTGGGTCCAATGGACCCACCGGGACCCATGATAGGGCCGGCCCTGAACTGGCTGGATCACCAGGTGAAAACAGAGGGAAAGAAGCCTATTAAAAATAAAACAAATGCAGCCATCACATCTAATGATCGTTAAGCTGCAACATATTAAAATTTGGGTTTTGGGTAATGTTTGTTTGACAGGTAATGCTGCATGTATATGTAGTGGGTATTTGAATTTAAGGGAAGCATCTGGGTGGTAGTCAGTGCCGGCCCAAGACATTGTGCTGCCTGGTACCAAGAATGAAATGCTGCCCCCCCCCCCCAAAAGAAAAATCACGCCCACCAAAATGCCCCCATATTCATTATTTTATATCATGATAACCAAAATGGACCTGTCATGGCTCTATACATGTATATAGGAGTATAAAAGGACCTGTGCGTGGCCGTTGGCCGAGATGTCAGCTGGCCACCCGCGATCGCTCCATAGAGCCAGAACGGGGATCTGTCAATGTAAACAGACAGATCCCCATTCTGACAGGGGAGGAGAGACAGATCTGCTGTTCCTAGTGATTAGGAACAGAGATCTCTCTCCTCCTCCAGTCAGTCCCCATCCCCCCAGTTAGAAACACCTCCCAGGGAACACATTTAACCCCTTTCCTGACAGTGACATTTACACAGTAATCAGTGCATTTTTATAGCACAGATCGCTGTATAAATGTCACTGGTCCCAAAACTGTGTCAAGTGTCCAATCTGTCCACCGCAATGTCACAGTTTCGCTAAAAATCGCAGATCACCGCCATTACTAGTAAAAAAATATATAATAATAATAAAAATGCCATAAATCTATCCTCTATTTGGTAGACGCAATAACTTTTGTGCAAACTAATCAATATACACTTATTGCGTTTTTTTTTTTTTTACCAAACATATGTAGAAGAATACATATCGACCTAAACTGATGAAGAAATTTTTATTTTTTTGGATGTTTATTATAGCAAAAGTTAAAATAAAAACAATTTTCAAAGTTGTCGCTATTTTTGTTTATAGCACAAAAAATAAAAACCGCATAAGTTATCAAATACCACCAAAAGAAAGCTCTATTTGTTTAGGTACAACGTCACACGACCGCGCAATTGTCAGTTAAATCGATGCCGTGCCGAATCGGAAAAAAATGATTGAAGTGCATTATTTCTATTGTTATATAAAATAAAATAGTTCAACTCACCATAATGCTGAATAAGTGGGAGCCCCGAGTGTGTCACTTCCCGCGTCACCTGCCACCAGATGCAGATTGTCACTTGTTGCGAATTGTCACTTGCCACAATGCCATCTGCCACAAATTGCGGCTGGTCACTTGCCACGATGCCACACATTGCAGATTGTCACTTGCCACGACATCACCTGCCACACGTAGCGGATTGTCCCTTGCCATGACGTCACCTGCCACACGTCTGACAGAGAGGAGGAGGGGGGTCTGACAGAGAGGAGGAGGGGGGTCTGACAGAGAGGAGGAGGGGGGTCTGACAGAGAGGAGGAGGGGGGTCTGACAGAGAGGAGGAGGGGGGTCTGACAGAGAGGAGGAGGGGGGCGGCTGATAGAGAGGAAGAGGGGGGGGCTGATAGAGAGGAAGAGGGGGGCGGCTGATAGAGAGGAAAGGGGGCTGATAGAGAGGAGGGGGGGCGGCTGACAGAGCAGATGAGAGAGACGGACCTCAGGAGGGGGGGCGAGGAGGGGGGTGGCTGATAGAGAGGAGGGGGGCCGCGGGTGGCTGACAGGGCAGATGAGAGAGACGGACCTCAGGAGGGGGGCGGATGATAGAGAGGAGGGGGGTGGCTGATAGAGAGGAAGGGGGGCGGCTGACAGAGCAGATGAGAGAGACGGACCTCAGAAGAGGGGGTGGCTGATAGAGAGGAGGGGGGGCCATGGGCAGCTGACAGGGAGATGAGAGAGACAGACCTAAGGAGGGGGGCGGCTGATAGAGAGGAGGTGGGGCAGTGGGCGGCTGACAGGGAGATGAGAGAGACAGACCTCAAAAGGGGGGGCGGCTGATAGAGAGAGGGGGGGCCGCTGGCAGCTGACAGGGAGATGAGAGAGACAGACCTCAGGAGGGGGGGCGGCTGATAGAGAGGGGGGGCCGCGGGCAGCTGACAGGGAGATGAGAGAGACAGACCTCAGGAGGGGGGGCAGCTGATAGAGAGAGGGGGGGCCGCTGGCAGCTGACAGGGAGATGAGAGAGACAGACCTCAGGAGGGGGGGGGCGGCTGATAGAGGGGGGGTCCGCGGGCAGCTGACAGGGAGATGAGAGAGACAGACCTCAGGAGGGGGGGCGGCTGATAGAGAGAGGGGGGGCCGCGGGCAGCTGACAGGGAGATGAGAGAGACAGACCTCAGGAGGGGGGGCGGCTGATAGAGAGGGGGGGCCGCGGGCAGCTGACAGGGAGATGAGAGAGACAGACCTCAGGAGGGGGGGCAGCTGATAGAGAGAGGGGGGGCCGCTGGCAGCTGACAGGGAGATGAGAGAGACAGACCTCAGGAGGGGGGGGCTGATAGAGGGGGGGCCGCGGGCAGCTGACAGGGAGATAAGAGACAGACCTAAGGAGGGGGGGGGGGGCGGCTGATAGCTGCCCGCGGCCCCCCCTCTCTCTATCAGCCGCCCCCCCCCTCCTTAGGTCTGTCTCTCTCATCTCCCTGTCAGCTGCCCGCGGCCCCCCTCTCTCTGACAGGGAGATGAGAGAGACAGACCTAAGGAGGGGGGGGCGGCTGATAGAGAGAGGGGGGCCGCGGGCAGCTGACAGGGAGATGAGAGAGACAGACCTAAGGAGGGGGGGGCGGCTGATAGAGAGAGGGGGGGCCGCAGGCAGCTGACAGGGAGATGAGAGACAGACCTAAGGAGGGGGGGCGGCTGATAGAGAGAGGGGGGGGGGGCCGCGGGCAGCTGACAGGGAGATGAGAGAGACAGACCTCAGGAGGGGGGGGCGGCTGATAGAGAGAGGGGGGCCACGGGCAGCTGACAGGGAGATGAGAGAGACAGACCTCAGGAGGGGGGGGCGGCTGATAGAGAGAGGGGGGCCACGGGCAGCTGACAGGGAGATGAGAGAGACAGACCTAAGGAGGGGGGGGGCTGATAGAGAGAGGGGGGGCTGCGGGCAGCTGACAGGGAGATAAGAGACAGACCTCAGGAGGGGGGGCGGCTGATAGAGAGAGGGGGGGCCGCGGGCAGCTGACAGGGAGATGAGAGACAGACCTCAGGAGGGGGGGGGGGGCGGCTGATAGAGAGAGGGGGGGCCGCGGGCAGCTGACAGGGAGATGAGAGACAGACCTCAGGTCTCCTGTGACACAGGGCTAGTTAGGACTCGGGGAGCATGCAGGGCTGGCGCGATTACCCACAGTCCAGCTCCTCCGCTCCTCCAGGCGAATCATAAGCCTCATGTCTGCTGTCCGTCCCTCCCACATAACCTGCTCGGCCAATCACAGGACACCCGCCGCTGCCCATTGCTGAGCTTGGCTCAAAACACAGATTTTTAGGCAGCAGTTTGAACACTGATTTGCCGCTCCCCTGAAAGTGCCGCCTGGGACCGTGGTACCATCGGGTCCCATGGTAGGGCCGGCCCTGGTGGTAGTGTAACCCAGATGCACTGATTGCTAGGGAATCTGAGACCCTTTTATGGTTCTTGGAGGACTCTGGTGGTGTGAAGTTCCCTGCGGCCTACAGGTGGCGTTGTTGCCGGGGGCCGGAGGTGAACTCACACCGCAAGACTGTGCCTTCCCCTGGAGCTGGTACAGCGGGGCGGGGAACTCGCTGTGATGCAAAGGGAGAGGGGATAAAAGGGGCGGACGCCTTTACCACAGTGTTGGTGCGGAGGTTCAGAGTCGGGAGGACGCGGCCGCACCCAGGCACCTTCAGCTTGGGCGCAGGCGTTCCGGTGTTTCGGGCCCAGGTGCCCTTGACCTGGCCGGAGCGGAGATGGAGTCCATCTCAGGCACCTTTAGCCTGGGGTGAGGTACTATGGCGGATGCCTGGGGCTCAGTACCTTCGACTGGGTTCCGCGAGGGTGGAGGAATCCGAAGGGGCCCTAACTCCTTGAGTGCCCGTGTCTGAGTTTGTGAGGTCTGGTGAGCGGAACTTCTCTGGAGAGTCCGGCGCAGCATCGCTGGTGACAGAGAGGCCTCCGGTATCTCCCTTGGACGGATATCCTTCCCCTGACAGGGGCTGTGCTAGCGAAGGTAATTCACGTTCTACTTCACATAGTCAGTGGCAGTGACTATTCGCCACTGGTGACACTACAGTGGTTAGCAAAAGAAGGGAAAGGATTGTGCCTCGACCTATTCCCATTACTACTAAGTTGTTGCAAAAGAATCCAACTTAACCGTGCTGTATGTTTATTCGCTGAGAAGAATAAAACTGTGTTGGACCTATTCACTGTGTGGAACTCTGGTTACTAGGAGCAAAGGAGTCAGGGACGAAGGACAGGACTTGACTCTAGGACACCTACACAAAGCCCGATCTTTCTGGCTTTCACCTCTTCACTATGGAGGACATGGGCCGTGGTGTATCTCATCCCTCCCCCCGGTACTGACACCCCTAGACGAAGAAAGACAAGCCGAGAATGAGAAGGGGAGAGAGGGGTGAGGCCGCTACATATAGTTTAGTGTACATTTTCCGCACTGCTCTGTGCTGTGATGATGTGACTCCTATGTGCCTGCACGAGAGTGGCAACATTGCGGCCTGGCCAATCAAGTGGCTGAAGAGTTGGAGCCTGGAGAAGATGGTAATGCCCGTGATCAACAATGCAGAACTAGAAGGGATTGCTTTCCAGGTATATGGACTCATGCCCACAGGACGTTTTTACAGCTGCTCCTAGGGGCATCTGACTTTTTTTTTTACTGCCTCTGAACGCCCCTCCATGTTAGCCTATGTGTCCATTCACACATAAACTTTCAGAGGCGATGGAGACATAAGTGTTTAGGGCCACTAGGAAAAAAATGACAGCCTGTGTCCAGGAGCAGAGGCTGTTGAGCTGTAAAAACGCTGCTAAACGCTGCAACAAGCAGTTTTTAAGCATTTTTACATTATAGGAGGTGTTTTTAGGCAAAAGCGCTAACGCCAAAAAACATGGAAAAACGCTCATAAGCGCTTTTCAAGAATGCGACTAACAGTGCGTTTTAATGCTGCTTTTTCCTGCTTTTTAAACGTCCTGTGTGCATGAGGCCTTTATGTGTACATTAGCACTTTATGGCTAACAGCCCCCCCGGGGCACAGTTGAGAAAAAGTTTACTAGAGCTTTAAATCCATTTTAACATTCATTTTACTGCAATAAAACACAACATAAAAAACTCAAAACATTCTTATAACACTAATAAATAAGTCATGTTTCTGCTTGCAAATGCAATAAAAAAAAAGGATTGTGGAACTCACCTAGTGAATCCCTGCGCACAGCTTGAGTCCCTTCCAATGTTATTATGGGGTCTATAGGAAAGTTTAGGCTGTTCATAGAACTATCTTGCATGTAAACCCCACTGCTGCTTTATTGCAGAACTCCTGGAGAACTGTCAGGCTCTGCTGAGGCCAAAGGACTTGCGAAAATCCACCTACAGATTTTTTTTTTGCAATGTATCTCTGTGTAAGCGACCCGCGGAATCCTAGGATCGAGGCATAACGCTGCCTGCTGTGGGCTATCCCAATGCAGCACAGTCAATTGCATCTGTCAAAGTTACTTTCTCTTTATATGTGGCTGGGCTGTTCTCCTTTGGAGGCACCAATAACTTCAAGGGGGTGGAGATAAAGTTTTGTCCTCAGAGAAAGCAATGCAAAAAAAGGAGAGAGTTACAGAACAAAACAAACATCTCCCATTCTTGCCTGAGGCCGATATGAGTCACAAGACAGATCTACTGTATCTTCAACAACTGACAATAGGTTGTATTAGTGATCTGATTAGCAGGAGGTTTCATTATACTGACAGCAAAGGAAATATGTCATAGCAGCTTATAAACTCCCAAGGTGCACAGGTATCAACGATTGTTCCGCATGGATGATCGCGACTATTTCAGATGGCTGACTGAGACAGTTGCCAATATTTTAAAATAACATACAGTATATACAGCGAGTAAAATACGTATTGAACACATTAGCATTTTTCTAGGTAAATATGTTTCTTAGAGCACATTCGCACAGAGGCGATTTTGGATCCGACTTGAAGTCGCCCCAAGTCGCCTCAAGTCGGGTGAGAAAATCAATGTAAGTGAATGAGAGCCGTTTTAATGTACACTACTGAAGTCGCTCTGACTTCATAAAAGGTTCCTGTACTACTTCAATCCGACTTCTAGGCGACTTGTACCCATTGATTTCAATGGAAGTTGCCTCCAAGTCAGATCCCTTGTCTTAACTGAAGCAACTTTCCAGGAAGCAAAAATAGTTTTCCAGGCAAACCCCTCCCTCCCACAGAGCTGATTATTGTTTGATTGGCCACTGGAAAGTAGCCTGTCCTGGAGGCAACTTGAAGTTGCGCTGTGATTCAAACTCAAGTCGTGTCCAAGTTGCCTCCCAAAGTCGTGCTGGAAGTCGTGTTGCTCCTGTGTGAATGGAGTCTTAAAAGTGCTATTGACATTACATTTTCATCACATGTCAATAACAACCCATGCAATCCATACATACAAAGAAACCAAAACAAATATGTTTAGAAATTAAGTTATGTGTAATAAAATGAAATGACACAGGGAAAAAGTATTGAACACATGAAGAAAGGGAGGTGCAAAAGGCATGGAAAGCCAAGACACCAACTGAAATCTATCAGTAATTAGAAAGCAATCCTGCCCCTTGTCAATGCAAAATTATATCAGCTGGTTCAGTCTCAACAGATGGTCTATAATCTCATGAGAATCTCATGATGGGTAAAAGCAAAGAGCTCTCTCAAGACCTTTGCAACCTTACTGTTGCAAAACATGCTGATGGCATTTGTTACAGAAAGATTTCTAAAATTCTGAATGTTCCAGTGAGCACTGTTGGGGCCATAATCTGGAAGTGGAAAGAACATAATTTCACTATAAACCTGACAGAGGAGTGAAATGAATTATCAGAAGAGTTGTCCAAGAGCCAAGGACCACTTGTGGAGAGCTTCCGAAAGACTTGGAATTAGCAGGTACAATTGTTTCAAAGAAAACAAAAAGTAATACACTCAACTGCCATGGCCTGTATGCACGCTCACCACGCAAGACTCCATTGCTGAAGAAAAAGCATGTTGAAGCTTGTTTAAAGTTTGCTACACAACATTTAGACAAGCCTGTGAAATATTGGGAGAATATAGTCTGGTCAGATGAGACCAAAATTGAACTCTTTGGATGCCATAATACACACCATGTTTGGGGGGTCAAATAGCACTGCACATCACCCCAAAAACACCCCCATACTAATAGTGACGTTTGGAGGTTGGAACATCATGATGTGAGGCTGTTTTTCAGCATACGGTACTGGAAAACTTCATGTCATTGGAGGAAGGATGAATGGAAAAATGCACCAAGACATTCTTAATAAAAATCTGCTGCCATCTACCAGGATGATAAAGATGAAAGAAGGGAGGACATTTCAGCAAGACAATGATCCCAAACACAAAGCCAAGGAAACTCAATTGGTTTCAAAGAAAGAAAATAAAGCTGCTAGAATGGCCCAGCCAATCACCTGACTTCAATACAATAGAAAATCTTTGGAAAGAACTAAAGATCAGAGTTCATAGAAGAGGCCCCTGGGACCTCCGAGATTTGAAGACTGTGTGGAAGAATGGGTCAAAATCACACCTGAGCAATGCATGCGACTAGTTTCCCAATACAGGAGGCTTCTTGAAGTATTAAAAACATTTCAATTAGTGTGTTCAATACTTTTTCCCTGTGCCATTCCATTTTAGTACACATAACTTAATTTCTGAATACCTTATATACTCGAGTATAAGCCGAGTTCATCTTCAACTTTGTGCACCTGATTCCGGCCAGCCGTAGGTTCCCTGGACCCCAAACTTGGCACACATGTAGCCCCACTCTTCATCTACAAGTGTGCAAAGTTTGTTGGCCGGGGAGCACCGATTTTTCAAAGCCGAGCACCCCTTCCATAGACTCCCATGTTAAACATCAGTCTGGTCACACAGGTAGGGAGATTGGACACAGTGAGGCATGGGCACAGTGAGGCATGGGCACAGGGAGGCATGGGCACATTAAGGCACAGTGAGGCATAGACACAGTGAGGCATGCACATGGACACAGTGAGGCACAGTGAGGCATGGACACAGTGAGGCATGCACATGGACACAGTGAGGCACAGTGAGGCATGGACACAGTGAGGCACAGTGAGGTATGCACATGGACACAGTGAGGCACAGTGAGGCATGGACACAGTGAGGCATGGACACAGTGAGGCATGCACATGGACACAGTGAGGCACAGTGAGGCATGCACATGGACACAGTGAGGCACAGTGAGGCATGGACACAGTGAGGCATGCACATGGACACAGTGAGGCACAGTGAGGCATGGACACAGTGAGGCATGCACATGGACACAGTGAGGCACAGTGAGGCATGGACACAGTGAGGCATGCACATGGACACAGTGAGGCACAGTGAGGTATGCACATGGACACAGTGAGGCACAGTGAGGCATGGACACAGTGAGGCAGGCACATGGACACAGTGAGGCACAGTGAGGCATGGACACAGTGAGGCATGCACATGGACACAGTGAGGCACAGTGAGGTATGCACATGGACACAGTGAGGCACAGTGAGGCATGGACACAGTGAGACATGGGCACAGTGAGGCATGCACATGGACACAGTGAGGCATGGACACAGTGAGGCATGCACATGGACACAGTGAGGCACAGTGAGGCATGGACACAGTGAGGCATGCACATGGACACAGTGAGGCACAGTGAGGCATGGACACAGTGAGGCATGCACATGGACACAGTGAGGCACAGTGAGGTATGCACATGGACACAGTGAGGCACAGTGAGGCATGGACACAGTGAGGCATGGACACAGTGAGGCATGCACATGGACACAGTGAGGCACAGTGAGGCATGCACATGGACACAGTGAGGCACAGTGAGGCATGGACATGGACACAGTGAGGCACAGTGAGGCATGCACATGGACACAGTGAGGCACAGTGAGGCATGGACACAGTGAGGCATGCACATGGACACAGTGAGGCACAGTGAGGCATGGACACAGTGAGGCATGCACATGGACACAGTGAGGCACAGTGAGGCATGCACATGGACACAGTGAAGCACAGTGAGGCATGCACATGGACACAGTGAGGCAAAGTGAGGCACAGTGAGGCATGCAGATGGACAAACTAGGCTTATACTCGAGTCAATACGTTTTCCCAGTTTTTTGTGGTAAAATTAGGTGCCTCGGCTTATTTTCGGGTCGGTTTATACTCGAGTATATACGGTATATATGTATGAAACTTTTTATTTTATTTCATTTGGCAAATAATGTTCTCTGATCCTTCTACACAATTGTGAGAGCAACAACCTTAAAGTGGTTGTAAACCTCAGACATGAAATATGAACAAAGCATATCCCTCTATAGTGTGTACTTCAATCCGGAGTACTAAGTGTCATTTCTGTCTGCTGTCTCGCTCCTCTGCAATCAGCATGACTAATTTCTGATTAGTTTTCCTGACACGAAGAGAAAAATGGTGACAGGGGAGGGAGCTCCTGCTGCCTGACAGCCTCAGCTCTGTTCCTGTGTGCTGTATGAAGGGGGGGCGGTCTTTTCCCTCCAATTAGCTCTCAGAGCTCTCCTTACTGATGTAATTTCCACACTCCACCACCTACTTTTCTGAGCTAAGAGATCCTGTGTAAATTCTCCATTCAGAATAGATGTAGTGGAAAGACAAGTGTAGATGAACAGGTACAATATATGTAGGAGGATTTATTTCATCTCAGTGTATCACCTGAGGCCGCTCACTTCACTGGGTATATGTGAGGATTTACAACCACTTTAAAGCGGATCTTCACTGCATCTGAGCACCACAAACCCAAAACAAAGCTCCCCATCCATCCATGTCTCTATGCTTTATTTGTTGAGAAATCACTTCAACCCCCCCCCCCCCCCTTAGCATTCTGGCTGCAGCCATCTTGAATAAGGGCAAATGATTCACAAATCATTTACTTCCTGAACTCCATCATCCCTTAGCTCAAGCATGCATGTAGGAGGCATACCTCCCAACTTTTAAAAGTCCCACCGCGGGACATTCAGATCTCCCCTCTCCCCTGCAAATGAAAGTTGTTGAGCGGGGGGAGTTTTGCCGCGGGACATTTAAAAAATATTTCGTCCCTGCCAACAAAAAAAAGTTGTTGAGCGGGGGGGGGGTTGTCGCATTTTTCCCCGCTGCCGCCGATCGCGGGGGGGGGGTTTCGCGGGAGGTTTTTCACCTATTGCGGGGGGGGGGGGGGCGGGGGATTACCTGCTTCCACTGGCTCGTTGTTCCTCCACTTCCTGCTGTGTGGGAATAATTCAACTCTCGCGGGAATGCGGGAAGGAGGGGGCTATGCGGGAAATACCCGCAGAATCCGTGCCTGTTGGGAGGTATGTAGGAGGTGTGCTTAGCTGAGGAAACCTCTCCTCCTCTCCTCCCCTTCTAAAGACTCCTGGGATGTATGATATCATTTGCCTAAGCCTGGAAACTGGGATGTAACTGAAGAAATGTAACAAACTTTTTAAGACAAGTAAATATGATATACTTTCCTATCTATTTACTAATGCTAGAGACATGAGGATTAAAAATAATCAATGTTGGTTGGGGGAGTGAAGTTCCACTTATGGTTCGATTGCAAAGTAGTAAAAGTAGTCTTAGGAGATGGATAACGCTGGTGCTGGACATTAGGAAAAGGTTGGATGTGCATGTGTGTGTTCTGACCACCTTATAATATTAACCCGGGCCAAACTTTTTAGTGTGATAATGTAACAGCATACAATGTGTGTGCTGTGATGAAAAGCGAATGTAGTTAAATAGATTAAGGTGTATGCCTAACTTGAGAAAAGGATATGGCTTGTTTGTTTGTAGAAGTGCCTAGTCTAACACACAGCCCAGCTTATAGAGTGCAGGGGTCAGGGTTATGTATTATCACCATCACTGGGAGAAGAAATGTGCCCAATCATTGGTGTCCATGGTATGAAGAATGCTCCCAATCACAACAAATACACACACACACACACACACACACTGGAGTGAAAATGCCCTCCTTCATTGGTGTTAATAAGATGGAAAATGCAACCCCTTTTTAGTGTCAGGGGGATAAAAGAATGTTCCTCCTCATTGGTGTCAATGGGTTTAGAAATGTTCCCCCTCATTGGTGCCAGTGAGATGAAAAATTCTCCCCCTTATTAGGGTCAGTTGGGTTAAAAATGCTACCCCTTGATGGTGTCAGTGGGTCAGTAGCATACCTCCCAACTGGCACGGATTGTGCGGGTTTTACCCGCAGAGGCTCCTCCTTCCCGCACTCCCGCGAGACTATCATGTTTCCCGCACAGCAGGAAACATGAAGAGAAGAAGAGGAGCAGCAGCAGGTAAGACCCCCCCCCCAGGATCGGTGCACTAGTATGCCCCCCCCGATCGGCGACCCCCCGCTGCGCCCCAACCCCCCCCCCCTTAAAAAAAATATTTTTTTCAAATGTTCCGGCGGCAACCATCACCCCCCCCGCTCAACAACTTCTGTGGCAATTCCCGTTTTTTTTTACCAATGTACCAATGTCCCCCCCCCCCTCGCTCAACAACTCTGGTTGGCAGGGGAGAGGGGACATCAGAATGTCCCGCGAAGGGACTTTTACAAAGTTGGGAGGTATGCAGTAGCATATAACATAATGCGCTATTGGGTATTAGTGGGAGGAAAAAAAATATGCCCAATTATTGGTGTCAATGGCATGAAGAGTACCTCCCCTCTTTGGTGTCACTAATGCCTTGTACACACGACCGGATTTTCCGATGGAAAAAGTCAGACGGGCTCTTTTCATGGGATATTCTGTCCGAGTGTATGCCCCATCTGACTTTTTCCTTCGGAAATTCCGACGGACTTAGATAGAGAACTTGTTCTCTTTTTTTCAGACGGACAAAAATTTCTATTGGAAATGCAATTCTGGATGCAATTCCGACGGACTAAAAACCATGCATGCTCAGAATCAAGCAGAAGAGCCGAACTGCCTATTGAACTTCATTAATCTCGGCTCGTCGTACGTATTTTACGTCACCGCGTTTTTGACGGTCAGACTTTTTTTGTGTGACCGTGTGTATGCAAGACAGCTTGAGTGGAATTCCGTCGGAACTCCGTAGGACAATCCGTCTGACTTTATTCCGACGGACAGTCCGGTTGTGTGTACAAGGCATTAGATGAAAAATGCCTCACTTAGTTTTCACTGAAATTTACCTCTGCTCTATATATTTTTAAAGTATTCAGTTCTCAAGCTTGAGACATGTTTGCAGTAAGCTGTACCTAAGTAAAGCTGTAACTCTTTAAATCATTTACAGATTTTCCACATTTGGATGTATACAGTATACATGCCTTGAAAAAGTATTCATACCCCTTGAAATTATCCACATTTTGTCATGTTACAACCAAAAACGTAAATGTATTTTATTGGGATTTTATGTGATAGACCAACACAAAGTGGCACATAATTGTGAAGTGGAAGAAAAATGATAAATGGTTTTCAAAATGATTTACAAATAAATATCTGAAAAGTGTGGCGTGCATTTGTTTTCAGTCCCCTTTACTCTGATACCCCTAACTAATATCTAGTGAAGCAATTGCCTTCAGAAGTCACCTAATTAGTAAATAGAGTCCACCTGTGTGTAATTTAATCTATGTATGAATACAGCTGTTCTGTGAAGCACTCAGAGATTTGTTAGAGAACCTTAGTATACAAACAGCATTGGGAAGGCCAAGGAACACACCAGACAGGCAAGGGATAATGTTTTTCAGAAGTTTAAAGTGGTTGTAAACCCACTTTATAAACAAACACCTACAGGTAAGCCTAGATTAAGGCTTACCTGTAGGTGCATGAAATATCTCCTTAACCTACACGGTTAAGGAGATATTTGCATTTAAATGCGGCGATGCTGACGTCATGCGCATGGGGTTAACCCCATTCACAAATTCGGCTAGGTCGCAACATTCGACGACGTAGCCGAATTTGACGGCTCACGTGCGCATGCGCGAAGTCACGTCTTCGCCGCTCCGGCCAATCACAGCGCCGGAGCGGCGCTGTGATTGGCTGCAGCGGCGATACCCGGAAGTAACCTTCCGGCTATCGCCGCAGCGATGGATGCGGCTGAAGAGGGAGACGAGGACGGCTTCGGGGCCCCGATCGAAGGTAAGTGATGCATAATGAGCTATTATGCTAGTCATATTAGCTCATTATGCCTTTCTCTTACAGGTCGATGGGAAAAAATAGTGGGTTTACAACCACTTTAAAGCAGGGTTAGTTTATAAAAAAATATCCCAAGCTTTGAACATCTCACGGAGCACTGTTTAATCCATCATCTGAAAATGGAAAGAGTATGGCACAACTGCAAGCCTACCAAGACATGGCCGTCCACCTAAACTGACAGGCCGGGCAAGGAGAGCATAAATCAGAGAAGCAGCCAAAAGGCCCATGGTAACTCTGGAAGAGCTTCAGAGATCCACAGCTCAGGTGGGAGAGAATCTGTACACAGGACAACTATTAGTCGTGCACTCCACAAATCTGGCCTTTATGGAAGAGTGGCAAGAAGAAAGCCATTGTTGAAAGAAAGCCATAAGAAATCCCGTTTGCAGTTTACGGGAAGCCATGTGGGGGACACAACAATCATGTTGAAGATGGTGCTCTGGTCAGATAAGACCAAAATTTTACCTTTTGGCCTAAAAGTAAAAACGCTATGTGTGGCAGAAAACTAACACTGCACATCACTCTGAACACACCATCCCCACCGTGAAACATGGTGGTGGCTGCATAATGTTGTGGGGGTGCTTTTCTTCAGCAGGGAAAGGGAAGCTGGTCAGAGTTGATGGGAAGATGGATAGAACCAAATACAGGGCAATCTTAGAAGAAAACCTGTTAGAATCTGCAAAAGATTTGAGATTGGGGCGGAGGTTCACCTTCCAGCAGGACAACGACCCTAAACAGTAAACATGCAGCCAGAGTTGTATACAAAAAATGCAAACAGTGCAAATATGATATTATATAATATGTAAGTCCTAAAATAGCATGCCAACTGAACACTTAAAGATTTTCACATAAATCTATATACAATGAATAAAACTGCAGCGCAAAAAAATCAAACAAACATCAATAAACCTAGCAAAAAGTCCATATATTATTAAGGTGAACCTCAAGGCCCAGATAGCACCAGCAGAAAGTATTCACGTGTTGAAAAGGAATCCGGGAGTCCGGGTATAAAGTGACAGTCTCTCCACCTCCTTGATACTCGCTTCGCAAACCTTATATAATGGACCCCTGACCTAACAGGCGGTCAACAGTGCATATCCATTAGAAGGGTAAAGTAAGGCAGGAACTGGAGGTCCAGATCTCCAAAGCGATACACCAGAGTAGGAATGAGCCGAAACCCCCCCCCGGTTCGCAGCAGAACATGCGAGCAGGCAAATTTTTTTTTCGAACAAGCGAACACTGTTAAAGTCTATGGGACACGAACATGAAAAATCTAAAATGCTCATTTTAAGGGCTAATATGCAAGTTATTGTCATAAAAACATGTATCAATGCAAAAAAAGTTAAATAAAAAAAAAATGGCGTAGGGGTCCTCCTAAAAATCCATACCAGAGCTTTCAGGTCTGGTATGGATTTTAAGGGGAACCCCGTGCCAAGATAAAAAAAATGGCGTGGGGTTCCTCCCAAAAATCCATACCAGACCCTTATCTGAGCACGCAACCTGGCAGGCTGCAGGAAAAGAGGGGGGACGAGAGAGCGCCCCCCCTCCTAAACCGTCCCAGGCCACATGCCCTCAACATGGGGAGGATGTCCCCATGTTAATGGGAACAAGGGCCTCATCCCCGCAACCCTTAACTGGTGGTTGTGGGGGTCTGCGGGCGGGGGGCTTATCGGAATCTGGAAGCCCCCTTTAACAAGGGGACCCCCAGATCCCGCCTCCCACTATGTGAATTGGTAACGGGGTACATTGTAAAAAGAAGTGTAAAACTTCTCTCCTTTTGCCCAGGTTCACACTGGGGCTGCGGGAGTGAAGCTGTGCGAGTTCAGCTGAACTCACACGATTTCACTCCTGCCTGTCAGTCCCGATTTCAGCTCGATTACAGAGACATCTGACACAGATGTCAATGTAAATCGCGGCTGAAATCGCAAAGAGTAGTACAGAAACTACTTTTTGAAATCGGTGCAGCGTCCTGGTGCCATTGCCCGCAATTTGCGGCAAATTTCGCCGATTTGACATGCGATTTGACATGTCAAATCACATGTCAAATCGCACCAGTGTGAACCAGGGCTTATATCTGCTTTCAGGTGTGATTTTTATATTGCCCACACCTGTTACTTGCCCCAGGTGAGTTTAAAGGAGCATCACATGCTTGAAACAATCTTATTTATCCACAATTTTGAAAGGGTGCCAAGAATTTTGACCAGCCCATTTTTGGAGTTTTGTGTGACATTATGTCCAATTTGCTTTTTTTCCTCCCTTTTTTTGTTTTGTTCCAATACACACAAAGGCAATAAACATGTGTATAGCAAAACATGTGTTACTGCAATACTTTTCTGTGAGAAATACTTAATTTTCTGGAAAAATTTCTGAGGTGCCAACAATTTCAGCCATGACTGTATTTTATCAGAGCTGGCATCAGACATTGACTATTATTAGCTGTACACAATCTCATTGAATATTTATACAAACATATATAGTTTATTCTAATGATTGCATGTTTGTTGTCCACATATGTCCATGGGTTTATTGCCCGTGTATGATCACGGTTGCCCAGATTTTGTCCCGATTACCCATGTATTGACATGATTGCCCACTTGTTGCCTTTGTATTATCAAGATTACCCATTTGTTGTCTACATATTGTTGCCCATGTATTGCCATGATAGCATTTTTTTACTAACATGCAGACATAAACCAACGTAACAAATCTTTGTATATGTTGACGCTTTGATTAAAATACGAATAAGAAAATCAGAATAAGGAAAATAAGAAAATAGCAGATTAAAGCGTTAAGAAATGGTCTGTCAATCCGATTCGATGAAAACGCTCAACTGCTCATATTTAAACTTGGTTAGCGTTTATAGCTACAAGCTATATATGATTATTTAATAAACCATACAGGAGACCAAAAGAGAATTACTTTTCTAAACAAATTAAAAAAAAAACATTTTTCAAACAATTTTATTTTGAAATAGCTGCAAATATATACTGATACCAGTTTTATGTTGGTTGACAAATATCCCAATTTGTAATATTTAAAAATAGAAAATCTGGCTATGATGTCCCAGTCTCACACTACACTCCAATCTGAATTAAAGTGGTTGTATACCCAAATTTTTAACTTTTACCTACAGGTAAGCCTATAATAAGGCTTACCTGTAGGTAAAAAGAATATCTCCTAAACCTGTACGGTTTAGGAGATATTCCCCTCGCAATGAGCCGCTGACTGCAGCGGCGCATGCGCAGCGGGGATTCTCGGCTAAAGGCCGTCAGCCGCCGGACCTTGCCGACGCGCGGGAGTGACGACATCGCCGCTCCAGCCACTCACAGAGCTGGAGCGGCGATACCCGGAAGACACGCCGAGGCAAGATGACATCTCCCTCGGCGTGGACCAGGTAAGTTCCTGACGCCCCGTTCTAAGGTAAGTATTTCATAATGAGCTTGTATGCACCGCATACTAGCTCATTATGCCTTTTGCCTTACAGGTATGAAAAAAATTAAAAATACAGCAGCGGGTATACAACCGCTTTAATCAACTTTGTACCACTACCACATACATAAACAGCGTAGTGACATACAGTTTTTTACCTAGTACTGTTAATAAATGGCACTGAATAAGGCACCGTTGGGCAGGCAGTGTGCCTGTGAACAGAGCCAGGTCACAGACACTGTGTACAGCAGGGGTGCCCAACCTTTTGAGCGCAAGGGCCACTTAAGCGACTTGGTAACTGGTCGCGGCCACAATCAGCGGAGCAGGCGGATGGCGGGTCCATGTCCGCTCTGCATATGAGCGGACACGGACACAGCCGGATTGGAGGTAGAACACAAGTTGGTTTACATCTGCCACACCTTAGAGGTGAATAGAGGGTCCAATTGAGTCGAACTGACCGTGTGAAAGTGGCCCAAGGCTGCTTTCACACTGATGCGCTGAGGTTTACCCGCACCGTGGGTGCAGCGCAGTGTACCTTTGGCTTTTCTGCACTTTGCAATAGACTTCTATTATATTCTACAGGTTTGGTGCACTTTCAGAAAGCTCAATAAACTTGCAGGTAATAACAGAAGTCTATGGCTCAGTGCAGGTAACTCTGCATCTGCTGATTAGTTTGAAAGCAGCCCAGTAACCACTGCAGAACAGATATGTCCCTATATACACTGTGATTTTAGTAATAAACTGACCTTTAATAACCGTATTCTATTCTATTCCATTCCATCCCAGAGCAGGAGGTCGCGGGCCACATCAGAGGGCGTCGCGGGCCACATCAGAGGGCTCCGCAGGCCACATGTGGCCCCCGGGCCACTAGTTGGGCACCGCTGGTGTACAGAGTCAGTGCGAGCAGCTCTGTACCTTGGGATCGCTTTGATTGGTCATAGGAAAAACAACCACAACGATCACAGATGTAAAAAGTGTAGTGTTACATCTGTGACTCTGATCCTTAATCTTACAACAGGGGAAAGGGAGCCAAAGGGAACTAATGAATGAAGGAGTCAGTCCTTATTTCTTGATAACAACACAGATGATGGCAACAGCAGGTTCAAGTAAAGTTTTTTTTTTTTCATCCCCCCTCCCCTCCTATACATCTGATCCCCAGCTTGTCTGTTCAGTGACCTGTATATTAATCCTCCACCTCCCTTATCCTGCACAGCTGCACATTAATCCTTCATATCTATCCTCCTTTCATATCCATACCCATATCCATCCCTATTGTATATGACCCGTACAATAAAGTGGTTGTAAAGCTCTGAAAGGAAAAATTAAAGCATATCCTTCTATGGTATGTACAAATCTTGATCCAAAGCACCTAGTGTGAGTTCTGTTTGTTCTGTCATTCCTCTGCTATCTGCATAATTCACTTCTGACAGTCTATACCAACACCACCAAATTCTAGGAGACAGCTCACCTCCCTCAAGCACACAATAGGTGATTGAAAACCTCAGCTGTGCATGATTTCCTATGAATCTGTGTGTGTGTGTCCACTCCCTCCACTCAGGTCTCAGAATACACTCAGCCCCCTGCTCTATGCTGTGCAGTATGTGACATTAGATCCATGCCCCCTGCCTTCTGGGGCTAAGGAATGCTGTGTAACCTGTAAGCTATAGAAGACTGTAGAGTAGAGAGGGCTACAGATCAGGGCTGGTGCAAGGATTTTTGACACCCTAGGCGAAACCTCATTTTGCCGCACCCCCCCTTGGCTCCACCCCTGAATACACCCCCTTTGTCCTGCCCATGTATACCCCTCCTTTTTAATGAAGCGCCCATCAAATGCAGCCCACCAGTGCCCATCAAATACAGCCTCGCCAGTGCCTATCAATGCAGCCTACTAGTGCCCATCAATGAATGTTTGCTTGCTTCCATTCATTCGGGAGTAGGGACACAGACACAGTCCTCCACCGCCACTGCGCCTCTGACACTATCTGTGAACGGAGCGGCGGCTGCCTGCTGATGCTGAGACTTAGGCTTGTTGCAGAGAGAAGAAAGTAGGAACACCAGTAGCTGGGCGCCCCTAGGCAGCAGTGCGCCCTAGGCGACTGCCTAGTTTGCCTAGTGGTAGCACCGGCCCTGCTAGAGATAAACAGGTACAACTTATGTAGGAGGATTTGTTTAATCTCTGTGTATTACCAAAGGCTAGTGTTTGACTAGGTTTACTGTATGTAAGGGTTTAGAAACACTTTAATATCTGCTACCTAAACACTTTGTTAAAAAGGCTCTTTTCACACAGGCATTATGATGCATATTTGTTCCACAGAATCAGAAATATCTCAAGAGATAAAAACCTGTGTGCCTGCTGCTCAAATTGTAAAGTCTATGTAAATCCAAAATCGATTTCTTAGTATGTTTGGTGCCATGTCTTCCTAAGCATACATTCTTTATGAATCTATGTGAATCTATTGCAAAGTTTCTTACCTGGAGATTCTGCTAGCAAAGGCATTTCTTGTTGCAGGCTGACAACACAAAGTCATTGTCTTGCAATTAGTTGCAGCATTGTCAACCTTCTGTGCTTGCTATTTCAGTTTGTAGAATTGGAGATTTACCCGAATTTGGATCTATGTATGTGCTAGCTGGGAAGACGGGAAGACTGTATGGCCGGCTTCACACAGACCTCATAGGAAGCCCAACAGCCAACTGAAGTAACTTGCATAGCAGGCTGACCACTCTGCACAAAATCTTATGTAGCGGGGTCTCTAAATTTAGGTGGGGTACACCTGGGTGGAAGTCCAGGTGTGTAAAGTGTGGGAGTAATTGGACCATTTGTATTCATGGAGGATTGGATGGTGTAATAATCTTCTTGGCCTGTGGGTGGCAGGTACCCGCAGGCTCAAGGTAGATTTGCCGCCACAGAGCTGTCCTTTTTGTCCCTTCTCGGAGATGGTACGGCGAAGGGCGGGGAACCTGCCGTGGCGTCATTGGAGGGGATAAAAGGGGGAGACGCCCTGGTCACAAGGTCTTGCTCTTCTGGAGGTTTTTCATCACGCACTCAGGCACCTTAGGCCTGGGTGTGGGCGGTTCTGGATTCCGGCTCAGGTGCCCTAGGCCTGACCGGAATGGAGTTGGAGTCCATCCCAGGCACCTTCAGCCTGGGGTGAGGTACTAAACCAGGAGGCCTGGGGCCCAGTGACATCGACTGGGTCCCGCGAGGGTGGAGAAGTCCGAGGGTCCCTGAAGTGGATGGGGCCCATGTCTGAGGTGAGGAGGCCGGGGAGGTTACCCATTCGGAGAGTCTGGAGCAGCATCAACCCAGTGACGGATGGGCCTCTGGTAACTCCCTTGGAGGGACATCTTCCCCTGACAGGGGCCACAACGCAGCAAAGGTACTCCTATCTACGCTCTCTTGAGTCGCTGGTAGAGACTCTCAAGTTCTAAGTCCTTTCTAGCTGAATGCTATAGTAACCGCTGGCGAGATCGCAGTGGTTTAGCTGACAATTAGGACAGTGCCTCGACCTGCTCATCCCCTTGTATCAAACTGTTATCAAGTCGCAACCAGATGGCTACTGAAGCACTGTTTATTGTGAGAAATGCAATAAAACAAGAGTTGGACTGTGATCGGTGTGTGGAACTCTGGTTAATGGGAGCAGAGGGAAGTGTTGACACAGCAGGACTTGATTCTAGACAGAAGCACATAGGCCCGAGGAAATATCTGGTACTGGCCTTCACCTCACCCACAGCTATGGGGAGGACATGGGCCGTAGCGCATCTCACTCTGTCGTGTGTGATACCCCTAGAAGAAAGAGATGGGGTGAGGCCGCTACACTTACATTTAAATATATATCCTCTATAGCCACAAAGATTATAAATCCACTATTGTTCACCAAAACGCAGATACTTTATTATAAAAGGGACATCATTAATGTAGTGTACATATCCTGTGCACAGAGCAGAACTGTGGGCCCAACATGTCCTTGCATTATAGGCTGCCTACAGAAAACTACAGGAGGGGGCTGATACAAGACCAATCACTCTGCGAAAGTGAGAGCAGCAGTGACCGGTCTGTAAGAATACACATGAATTTAGATAATATTTATTTAACTACTTCAGCCTCTGCGATGTGCCGTATGTCGCCTGATTGAAGTGGTTATACCAGGATGATGCCTGCAGCTATAGGCATCATCCTGGTATCTTTTTTCAGTTGCGTATGGGCTTTATTGGAAAAGTGATCCTAGCGGCTAATCAGCCACTTGATTGCTTTTACAGGCGGTGGAAGGGGTTCCCCCACCCAACAGCCTTCAGGTGCCTTTCCAGGCTCTCCCATTCCACTGGGGAGGGACTGAAGCTGGCGGTTCCGTAGGCTTACCAGTTTAGCATTTAAAAAATTGCTGCGCAAATACCCAATTGCAACACCCACCATTTTATTCTCTGGGGCTTCTGCTTAAAAAGTATATAAGATTGGTGGGGGAGGGGGGGGTTCTAAGTAAGTAAGGAAATTTAGATTTTTACATGTAGGAAAGAGTGTCAGAATAAACTTGGGGCTGAAGTGGTTCATTTCAGCATTCTTCTAAAGGAACCCCTAGTGATAGTGACCAAGTTCCACAGAACCAAGGATGAGAAATGCTGGTCTTCATTATAGTGTGAGGTATATTCCAATGAAATTCCATATTATATACACCTGTGCAACTTTAAAAGTCCTCAGTCATGACAATCCCCCTGTGGCCCTTCAATTTACTGGAAACCTATTATGAGGGTAGTATGGTGGCCAAAGTTGGAAGAGCATGTGACTTCATCCTACCACTTATGGGCAGTGTGAGAGTTAGTCCAACCAGAATGACATGGAGCTTAAACAGGGCTCTTTTTTTTATACTAGGTTATGTATGGTGGGCAATCTGGGAAATGAGGCAGTTGGCAAAGCGGAAGGTTGGAGGGGGGGCTGACCCCCTCAGATCCCTGATCACGGTTGTAATTCTACTGTATGTATAAAGCTTTTAAACGTAACATTCCAAGGTGTATGTTGCCCATAGCCAAACACATTTTTCTCATTTTTTAAACTACAATACAACAGAAGTTATTACTTGTTTGTTGTGGCAACACAAAATAAAATTCCTTTCATTATTTTTTTTTTTCAATGCCCAATGTATGCCTTATTAGGATTAAAAGATCATTGCGCTGTATTTATTGTGGTGTGGTGTTTATTTTCTAGGGATCATGAAATATTTAGATTGGTGTAGTTCATTGGTTCTAAAACCTCTCCTTACATCAAACAATTGCATGCTTCGTCCTCCCTCCATCTACACACATATGACATTGGCCAGGATATTGACTTCCTATACCCCTTAGGATGATGTTCAGTATAGGAACAAGAGCTAGAAAAAAACAACACAGTGATTTTTTTAGGAGCCCCATCAGGGGGCTTTGGTGAAATATCAGGGGTCTAAACAGGGGGAAAATAAAATAAGATCCTTCTGGACAGCCGCACTCCAAATAAAATTGCCTTTATTGTGAATCCAATCATGAGCTATGATTAAACACCAGTACAGTGTGAAACGCGTCAGCTTGACCAGGTGTGCTGTGACTTATAGTGCTGTGGTGGATTTACAATAAAGGCAATTTTATTCGGAGTGCGGCTGTCCAGAAGGAATTTCTTTTCTTTTGCCTTGCATATGCATTGCCTGCACCCGAGGTGTTTGTGAGTACTATCACATGTGAAGATAGCCACACCTGAGCGGCCTCTCTTTCTGTTCGTCTAAACAGGGGGAACCTGTGTCACAGGGGGTGATTCAGGTGTGCCCAGGCCCACTTGGAACACCCTATGCGCACGCCTATGGTTGCACTATTATAACAGCTTTAAAGTAAATATTCAGATACTTACACATGCTCTTTTCTGACTGGTCCTCTTTAACATAATTTAATTCCACAATTGGAGCTAATTAAAAAAAAAAACTGCATAGAAAATTAAAGAATATGTAAATTTTTAGCTGAAGTAACCAGTTAGGTTTTATCTTTCATTAAAGCGGACCTTCAGTAATTTGTTCAACTTTCCATCTATTAAATCTTCTGGCCTTGTTGTTTAAACTTTGGATAGTAAAACATTTTTTTCTGCCAGTAAATACCTTATACAGTCCACTTCCTGTTTCTTGTCTGGTCAGGCTTATGACATCATGCACAGCTCTTTCTCTAACTCTCCTGAGAGTTTGGTAGGAAGGGAGGGGGAATGGGTCATAGGAGGGCCAATCAGAGCTGCAAGGCTGCAGAGCTAGAGGTGTGCCTTTGTGTGTCTGTGTAAATCCAGGAAGTGAACAGGCAGAAGCTTCAGCTGCCCACAGTTAAAATGGCTGCAGCCAGACTCAGTGGAGGGAGATTTCTGCAGCATATTTGGCAAGTACAGAATCACAGTATATATAAAATAATATGCAAAGTGATTGGAGGGAAGCTTCGGAATGGCAAAGATGTTTTTAATATAATTTATGTGAGCAGCCTGCAGTTCCTCTTTAAGTGGGAACATTTAAGAAATAATCTTGTTGAAATACTAAGCATACCTGCCCCGCTTTTGCTCAAGTTTTTAAATACCAAGCTCCTCCTACTTGAAATTGCTTTGCAAATGCCAGTAAACGTCATTCCATGGAAGATACCATTCTGTTATCCTTAATTATCTTCTGTTTTTAGTTTTCATATGCTTACTGTATATTATGCCATCTGCTTGTAGTAATACCTGTGATTTTTTTACTTTCTATAGCTGTGCCTGTGAAAGGATGCTGGCACCAAGAGAACTGCCGACCGCCTGCCAAATTAAACAAAGACTATTCTAAAGTTTAATCTTGTTAATGTGGTTTCCTCTCTACTGAAAAATACTTTCTTATACTGTTCCATCTTGGTACAAAAGGAGGTGTGAGTGTTTTCCACTTATAAAGAGAATGGAACAGAAGTGCATGATATAAGCCTTTTGGGACATGGTCACTACCAGACTGTCCAATTTCATATATGTGATATGGTAGTGCTGTATGCCCTCTTTATGATAAAATATGCAGAATTACAATGTAATCTCATGATTGGTGCCATCTACTGGCATAGAAAAGTCAACGTTTTGCCAGACTGCATACAAAAAAATAAAAAAAATTCTCCTTGCTTGAGAATGAATACTCATTTACGGGTACCACTGCCAACTTTAAAGTGAACTTGAGGGATCAGAATTTTGGAAGGTGCCATTGCTGACTTGCTTTTAAAGGTGCAGGTTGTGGCATCCCCTGCGGATTTTGATTTAGTTACATGGCGAGTCATTGATCTAAAACATGCATGCAGGAGGTGAAGTCTGAAGATGTAAGCACCCACCATAAATGTTTTTTCCAGGTCAGTGCATAACTAGGTAGAAAATGTAGAATCAGATTTACAACCTTATAGCACCCCTAAGTGGCTGGTTGATAAGCCAGGTCCTGCGCCAGGAGGCCTACTGTGGTACATGAGCATGGTGGGGGGGGGGTCTAAATTACTTCCTTTCTTTTCAGCTGAGGGACTTGTTGCCAAATACCCTAATGCCGTGTACACACGATCGGTTTTACCGATGAAAACAGTCCGATGGACTGTTTTCATCGGACAAACCGATCGTGTATGGGCCCCATCGGTCTTTTTTCCACTGGTGATTAAAAATAGAACATGTTTTAAATGTATCCGATGGAAAGAAAAACTATAGCAAATTCCGATCGTCTGTGTGGAACTCCATTGGAGAAAAAACCCACGCATGCTCAGAATCAAGTCGACACATGCTCAGAAGCATTGAACTTCGTTTTTATCGGCTCGTCGGAGTGTTTTACGTCACGGCGTTTGGGACGGCCGGTTTTTTGAGTGATGGTGTGTAGGCAAGACTGATGGAAGTCAGCTTCATTGGATTTCCGATGGAAAAATCCATCGGATTAGAATCCATACGAAATCCGATTGTGTGTACAGGGCATAAGGGTCATCGGTAAGTTTTATTAGGAATTGGGTACAGTATGCCTATAGCCCACAAATACGGACAGATGGCTTGCATGCCATGATTGAGACGGCTCTGGTAAGCAAGGCTTGCTAGTTCTAGAGCACCTGCAGGAGTGGGTCCAGCAGCAGTACAAGGCATGTTTTTTCACCATTTTAACTACAAGAATGAGAGTAAAAATTTGTACTGCTTTTGTGGAGACTAAATCTTCCCTGCTCAATCCAAAACCAAATAAAAAAATGGCAAAAGTTGGGCTTTTAAACCAGTGAAGATAGAAATATGAGCATTGCTGATTTGGGATCTTTAGGATTTTCATCTTAATCCTGGCTTTACTATATAATGAGGACAGTGAAATCTGTACAGTCTTCCTAAATGCTTCTTTCAGTTTAATATCATTTTCCTTTATATAGTTTTCATATAAAATGGTCCTAGTGTATGTCCATATGACAGTATGACAGTGGCAGGCACATTAAATTGTAAGGTCAGTGGCACTCACCGAAAGAGAAAGAAAGAGAGACAGTCTAGGACTACATGTACAGCCATGGAAGAGCTGATGTTGATCCAGACCAGAAGCAGGGACTATTAGGCAAGTTCCCTTAAGTTTATTAGTTTACTATTGTTGCCCATAACTTCTGGATGTATATATAAAGATTGGTGACAGAATTATATATGTCTCTTTGTTATCTCACATGCACTATACAAGATAGATAGGTCTATGCACGTGTGTAGTGGTCACCCTGCCCTGTGTTACTAGGTGAACCTGTTTATTGCAATAAACTTTATATGCAGCCCCTTTTATTCTAGCTAACCCTGCCCTTTCTGGTCTGGGAATCTATAGCTAGTGTTAGCTCAGTAACCAGAAAAGGCTAAAGCTACATTAGGCATCCAACATCCCATAAGTAGTTAGAGGTCTGGTTGTATGGCAGATTAGAAACTACTAGGGACAGAGATAGTCTCACATAGGTCTTTGCGCATGCAGGATGAAAAACGGTTTGTGTGGCATGCCTTCTTGGACTGGTGTTAACCTGAACACAGAATGATTTTGGGTTACTCTGGTTCACTATATACGGCTTGAATATAGGTAGGCATGCTCATATGGTGGGATCTGTACTAAACTGCTGATAGGAGATCCTGCTGCTGTTGGTGCCATGCATTCTACTGTTGTAATTTGGAATATTGGGTGTGTGGGCTGCTATTACACAGTGAGAGGTGGGGATTCTATTGAGGGCAGTAGGTTGGTCCTGCCAGACTAATGGTTTTGGTTTTGTAGATTTTGGTAATAGTTTTTTTACTTCTTTCTATTTTTCAAGTGTTGTAGGCCTTTGAAAATCAATAAAACAATTAAAAAAAAAAAGAAAAAAGAAGCAGAGTAGATGATTCTGAGTTCCAGTTTCACACCACAGTTTCTGCTGGTGAGAAGCTGCGGTCCAGGCTGGTTGGAAGATCTTCCCATCATCATTGATTTTGTCTTCAGGTCTTCAACACCAAGATGGATGCTGATTCAGGATCATCCGAAGGTTCCCCTGCAACTGGACATTGCTGCAACAGTCATCTGGAGGTATCTTTTATTAATAACTACGTACATACTGTATAGCTGGGTATATATGCTCAATTCCAACAGGACTTCTGTTGGCCCCTTTGCTGAGTACATTGGATGTATGTACTATTATTCATCTTTTATTATATAAAGCTTGAATTAGTCCCATACTGGTGTATATCTATATACGTGTAGCACCCTGGAGTGTAGGCAGGGATGCTCCTCACAAATTTACTTGCCAGGAGTAGTCAACCTGGTTTATTGTTAGAGATCCATTGATTTCTCCCAAAGGTTGGCCTTATTGCTTTTTTCTCTTCTATCACTAGGTGGCCGGGTACTTGGTGGTACTAGATATGAGAAGGGAAACTCAAGGTCAGGTATAGGTATGTGAGGTATCTCAGCCAATGGGTAGGGGTTTTCTTAGATTCCTTGGCCTGCTGGGAGAACCTATATATTTGTGTGGAGTCAGGAGGTGATCTATGTTCTGTGCCACCTGGACGGCTGTCTGGGTTGACATGTGTCATACTGCCCAGTGCTGCTAGGCCAAAGATTGGGCCTTTCCCGGGGGCATCTGGCTGCTAAGGCTGTCTGAGGGCCTATCCAGAAGCAAGAGAGCAGCGCAGGGTTGGGATTGCGGCTTGCAGTCCAACCAGAAGTGACGGTTCTGTCAGCCGGAAAACCTGTCAGTGGTCGGAGGTAGAGGGGAAGCTGTCGCCACAAAAGGGACCATCCGCCTTATTACCAGGGACCACAGTGAGTAACTGAAGCAAGTACCGGAAATGTATTCTCACCGAACGGGCACGGTGGAGAATCGGAAAACTTAAGATGGTGAACAAGTCAGAGACCCAGCCAGCGGAGGTGATGCTTGCAGAGCAGCCTTTTGTGTCAAGCCAGGGACCGAGCAGGCCAGCAGGGGTGAAGCTTGAGAAGAATCGGGAGTGCCAAGCCAGGGACACAGCAGAGAGGAGGGGGTGACGATACCACCATGAAGATTGGAGGAGCTCAAGGGATTCAGTGGCAGTGAATCAGAGGGTCTAGTGAGAGACCGGGAGCTCAGTGAGCTGAAGAACTACAAGGAGAAGTTATAGTGAAAGTGAAGGAACTGTTATGTTTGGTGTTAGGAACTGTTAAAGGCTGTTGCCATAAGAGACAGCATCCCTGCACGTGCAGATGTGGCTTCTTGCTGGAGGCCTTTCCCTGCATGGCTGTCCTCTTATTGAAGTCTCGGAGTCTGCTAATTGAACTTGCAACTACTCAAGGGTGTCCTGGTCCTAACCCTCGTTCCTCCATAAAAGTTTGGAAGAGAAAAAAAACATCTCTTTTGCGTTCAAGAAGTGTCTGGTGCCCAATAACTTCCACCTTGCACCCACTTTGCCTCAAAACCCACCACATACTGAAGGATGTCAGCTATCTCTGGCCCTGGAGGTTCTCATTAGACTGAAGGAGGCCTAAGACCTTGCTAAAGACGTATGGTTAATGTTATATGTTTGTTGCAGTAGTTCCTCTGCTCCCAGAGGATTTGATTTCTGATTCATTTGCAAGGAAGGGAATCACCTGTTCACAGAGGACCTGTCCTGGGCGAATGTTTTGATTCTCTTATTTGCCTACAGTGTAATATCCTGTTTGGGGAGGGCCATTTCTTATAACCCCCCCAAAAGAGGGCTACATTATCTAAAGCATTGCATTGCTGATTCTGTGTAATGTGTTTTTGCAAACTTAGTATTATGCTGCAAAAGCAGTTTTGCACGTGGTCTCTTTTCATCAGGTGCTAAATCACAGGGCTCAGATGGTGGATGACAAGGAAGGAAATAGCAATCTTTTCACATAAACATGAAACTTATAGGATGGAGCACAAAAAACAATTAATCACTCATTCTCTCCTATGACATATACAGATCTTTTTAGCATCCTTAGCAATCGTTGAGCTCAGTTTACGTGCTCAGAATGTGTCTTTTTTTTTTTTTAACTATTATTAAAGCTGAACCCTTAGGCAGATATTAAAAATATTTTAGTCTAGTTATGTATTCAGTATTCAGTATAAAACTAATTACATGTAAATTTAAAGTCAACAAGTGTTAGTACCTGAATTTGTCTTTGTATTAGTATCATGAAAACACCTGTATAGCAGCATACCTCCCAACATTTTGAGATGGGAATCAGGGTTCGGGACACCTACTAGCAAACATATGTAGGCATAGGACACGCCCCCTGCCACACCCCCTTAAAGCAGAATTAACCCCAAAAAAGTTTATTAAATCTACAAGGGCTTTTTTTTTTACCACTACTATTCCTTTATATTATCTTTTACATTTTACAAATGCAGCAATTTAGA
Source organism: Rana muscosa (assembly GCA_029206835.1). Taxonomy (NCBI): domain Eukaryota; kingdom Metazoa; phylum Chordata; class Amphibia; order Anura; family Ranidae; genus Rana; species Rana muscosa. The sequence continues at coordinate 185,394,092 of CM055126.1, read as the reverse complement.
ATTTGGATGAAAGGTTTAGCACTGGGCAGTGGCGGCTGGTGCTCAAAATTTTTGGGGGGGCGCAAACAAACGAGAAAAAAAAAAAAAAACATCAACTGCAGCCTCACTGTGCCCATCAATTGCCGCCACTGTGCCCATCAAACACAGCCACTGTGCCCATCAATTGTCACCACTGTGCCATTAATTGTCGCCACTGTGCCATCAAACGCAGCCACTGTGCCCATCAATTGTCGCCACTATGCCATCAATTGCAGCCACTGTGCCATCAAATGCAGCCACTGTGCCCATCAATTGTCACCACTGTGCCATTAATTGTCGCCACTGTGCCATCAAACGCAGCCACTGTGCCCATCAATTGTCGCCACTGTGCCATCAAACGCAGCCACTGTGCCCATCAATTGTCGCCACAATGCCATCAAACGCAGCCACTGTGCCATCAAACGCAGCCACTGTGCCATCAATTGTCGCCACTGTGCCATCAATTGCAGCCACTGTGCCATCAAATGCAGCCACTGTGCCCATCAATTGTCACCACTGTGCCATTAATTGTCGCCACTGTGCCATCAAACGCAGCCACTGTGCCCATCAATTGTCGCCACTGTGCCATCAAACGCAGCCACTGTGCCCATCAATTGTCGCCACTATGCCATCAAACGCAGCCACTGTGCCATCAATTGTCGCCACTGTGCCATCAATTGTCGCCACTGTGCCATCAAATGCAGCCACTGTGCCATCAAATGCAGCCACTGTGCCCATCAATTGTCACCACTGTGCCATCAATTGCAGCCACTGTGCCATCAAATGCAGCCACTGTGCCCATCAATTGTCACCACTGTGCCATTAATTGTCGCCACTGTGCCATCAAACGCAGCCACTGTGCCCATCAATTGTCGCCACTGTGCCATCAAACGCAGCCACTGTGCCCATCAATTGTCGCCACTATGCCATCAAACGCAGCCACTGTGCCATCAATTGTCGCCACTGTGCCATCAATTGCAGCCACTGTGCCATCAAATGCAGCCACTGTGCCCATCAATTGTCACCACTGTGCCATTAATTGTCACCACTGTGCCATCAAACGCAGCCACTGTGCCCATCAATTGTCGCCACTATGCCATCAAACGCAGCCACTGTGCCATCAATTGTCGCCACTGTGCCATCAATTGCAGCCACTGTGCCATCAAACGCAGCCACTGTGCCCATCAATTGTCGCCACTGTGCCCATCAATTGTCGCCACTGTGCCATGCCATCAATTGTCGCCACTGTGCCCATCAATTGCCACCAGTTTGCCCCCTCAAAAACCGCCAGTTTGCCCTGTAAAATGCAACCAGGTTGCCCCCACTTACCTTTCTCAGGTCAGCCATCCTCCTCCACGCTCCCTCAATGTCTTCTCCAGCCCTCAATGTCGCTTCAGCTGAGAGGCGACCAGGGAATGCACAGCCTGTGCGCCCTCTGATTAACTATTTGGAAGCCGATTAGAGCCCACAGGCTGTAATCGGGAAGCCTATCAGAGCTGCTGGCTCTGATAGGCACTTCCAAAACACACCCACCGCTGTTTTTCAGATGGCCGGCGCTCACCAGGGGGCCGGCCATCTGAATAGTGGGCGGCAGTTGCGCCGGCGACAATACATAGATTCATGCAATGCATGAATCTATGTATTGTTGACTTGATTGATGGGTGCAGGGGAGAGAGGGGGCGGCGCTCCTGCGCCCACTATGGACGCACCGCTACTGGCACTGGGAACACTTTTTGAAAGTTAAAAAGCTAATTTTATATAAAACTATACAGATCAGACCAAAATAAGGGGACAAATGAGTAGGAAAGAGGGACAGAGGGACATTGTTCCAAATCAGGGACAGTCCCTCAAAATCAGGGACAGTTGGGAGCCATGTAGCAGCACTTAAAAAAAGATAAGCACCTTGAGCTAATTAGGATACATTTACAAATGTGTCTGTCACTGCCGCACCTCTGAAAAGTGATGCGTGGTCAGATCGCTTTTCAGATCCATTTGACAGGCAGAGAAGAGGGGTTGTGGTTGTGGCATAGCCATATTCACCTAAATGGGTCAGTTATGGGGACCGAGTCAGAAGTACGGTATGTGTACACAACTGTCCGCTGCCTTTGAGGCTTAAGGGGGGGAGGGCATTAAAAACCTGGTTCAACTATATGTTTTTATTGCCCCCCAACTGCAAGTGTACACAATCCCCTAGGGCTTTATTATTGTGTACTGTGCCATACTGTGCTGGGGTTTTTTGCCTTCCCCTGGATCAACTGTGGGTATAGAATTGGGTATATGGGATATATTTTTTATTTTATTTATTTATTTTTTATTGGTTGAACTGGATGGACTTTGTCTTTTTTCAACCTGACTAACTATGTAACTATCAGTGCCACCAGGAGGGAATGGGACAGGGATGAAATCTGAATGCTATTTCTCCTTCACGGGGTGCATCTTTGACCAAGCTGTAGGGCTTAACTGCAGTAAAGAACAATGATGTCTCGTACACATGACCGGTTTTCCCGTCGGGGAAAGAACTTGTTCTCTTTTTTCCCCGCCGGGATTCTCGGCGGTCTTTTTCCCGTTGTGAAAACCGTCAGGTGTATGCTTTCCAGAGGGAAAAAAAAATGCTCGTAAACAATTTGACGCATGCGCGGAAGCATAGAACATAATTTTGTCAGCTCGTCGTAGTCTTTTGACGTCACCGCGCGTTCTTGGCAGTCAAAAGTTCAGCGGTCTTTTGTGTGGCCGTGTGTATGCAAGGCAGGCTTGAGAGGAATCCCGTCGAGAAAAGCGTTGTTTTTTTCCTGCCGGGAAAAGCGGTCGTGTGTACGAGGCATCAGATGGTGATGCCTGGTTGGAATGACTTGATCACAAGATTCGCAAAACAGAATTACACTTCTTTGCTGGGTAAATCAGTGAATAAGTACAGTCAGGTCCATAAATATTGGGACGTCGTCACAATTCTAATCTTCTTGGCTCTATACACCACCACAATGGATTTGAAATGAAACAAACAAGATGTGCTTTAACTGCAGACTTTCAGCTTTAATTGAAGGGTATTTACATCCAAATCAGGTGAAAGGTGTAGGAATTACAACAGTTTGTATATGTGCCTCCCACTTTTTAAGGGACCAAAAGTAATGGGACAGATTAACAATCATTAACAATCATAAATCAAACTTTCACTTTTTAATACTTGGTTGCAAATCCTTTGCAGTCAATTACAGCCTGAAGTCTGGAACGCGATGACATCACCAGACGCTGAGTTTCATCCCTGGTGATGCTCTGCCAGGCCTCTACTGCAACTGTCTTCCGTTCCTGCTTGTTCTTGGGGCATTTTCCCTTCAGTTTTGTCTTCAGCAAGTGAAATGCATGCTCAATCGGATTCAGGTCAGGTGATTGACTTGGCCATTGCATAACATTCCACTTCTTTCCCTTAAAAAAAACTCTTTGGTTGCTTTCGCAGTATGCTTCGGGTCATTGTCCATCTGCACTGTGAAGCGCCGTCCAATGAGTTCTGAAGCATTTGGCTGAATATGAGCCGATAATATTGCCCAAAACACTTCAGAATTCATCCTGCTGCTTTTGTCAGTAGTCACATCATCAATAAATACAAGAGAACAAGTTCCATTGGCAGCCATACATGCCCACGCCATGACACTACCACCACCATGCTTCACTGATGAGGTGGTATGCTTTGGATCATGAGCAGTTCCTTTCCTTCTCCATACTCTTCTCTTCCCATCACTCTGGTACAAGTTGATCTTGGTCTCATCTGTCCATAGGATGTTGTTCCAGAACTGTGAAGGCTTTTTTAGATGTTTGGCAAACTCTAATCTGGCCTTCCTGTTTTTGAGGCTCACCAATGGTTTACATCTTGTGGTGAACCCTCTGTATTCACCCTGGTGAAGTCTTCTCTTGATTGTTGCTTTTGACACACATACAGCTACCTCCTGGAGAGTGTTCTTCATCTGGCCAACTGTTGTGAAGGGTGTTTTCTTCACCAGGGAAAGAATTCTTCGGTCATCAATTGTTTTCCATGGTCTTCCGGGTCTTTTGGTGTTGCTAAGCTCACCGGTGCGTTCTTTTTTAAGGATGTTCCAAACAGTTGATTTGGCCACACCTAATGTTTTTGCTATCTCTCTGATAGGTTTGTTTTGTTTTTTTCAGCCTAATGATGGCTTGCTTCACTGACAGATTGCAAATGTAAATAGCACACTTGAAATGAACTCTGGACCTTTTATCTGCTCCTTTTAAATGGGATAATGAGGGAATAACACACACCTGGCCATGGAACAGCTGAGCAGCCAATTGTCCCATTACTTTTGGTCCCTTAAAAAGTGGAAGGAACATATACAAACTGTTGTAATTCCTACACCGTTCACCTGATTTGGATGTAAATACCCTCAAATTAAAGCTGAAAGTCTGCAGTAAAAGAACATCTTGTTCGTTTCATTTCAAATCCATTGTGATGGTGTATAGAGCCAAAAAGATTAGAATTGTGTTGATGTCCCAATATTTATGGACCTGACTGTATTTTAATTTCTGTAGGTTTATTTTGAATTTAAACTCAGCAGAGTTTTGTAAATATATTCTTCAATAGACACAAATTATATACAGTAAATCAACCTTGTGTGCACAAATGCATTTACAAACCCTGATATATAACAGTCTTAGACTATAATGCCGCGTACACACGACCGTTTTTCCCGTCGAGAAAAATGAAATGTTTTCCTTTGGACGAGAAAAATGATCGTCTGTGGGCTTTTTGTCGTTTTTCTCAACGGGAAAAACGGCATTAATCACGACGAGAAAAATTAGAACATGCTACCAAAAAAATTAGAACATTCGACCAAAAAAAAATGTCATTTAAAACGGCCGTGTGTGGGGGGAACAAGCTGTTCCTCGTTTTTCACGTCGATTTTCTCAACGGTGTTTTCACCGTCGAAAAAATTGATCGTGTGTACGCGGCATAACAGTCTTCTATAGCAATACATACTCTGAATACTATGTGCTGACCCTTGGTGACTCTGAACCGGAGTAGCACTTTCCCGGATCCCTTTCTTACCTGGTGGGATGAGTTTGAGGCTGGGGGTGGAAGGAAATACAATCTGGATATACTGTATTGAATACAATTGTTTTATGACTTCTCTTCTAATAGAGGGTCAAAGTTGGCTGGTAACCTTACATCCATCCCTAGTGGTGGCGGCAATCATGTGGATCTTTTAGAAGTGTTGGTGGTGGTGGATCTCAGGTATATATTCAGAGTGGGCTAATCTTTTTATCTTGTAGACTTCACTGTTTGAATATACACTAGCCGGCCACTTTATTTGTCATAGATTCAACAAGGTGTTGGAAACATTCCTCAGAGATTTTGGTCCATATTGACATGATAGCGTCAAGCAGTTGCTGCAGATTTGTCGGCTGCACATCCATGATGCGAATCTCCCTTTCCACCACATCCCAAAGGTGCTCTCTTGGATGGAGATCTGGTGACTGTGGAGGCCATTGGAGTACAGAGACCTCATTGTCATGTTCAAGAAACCAGTGGTGAGATGATTTGAGCTTTGTGACATGGTGCATTATCCTGCTGGAAGGAGCCATCAGAAGATGGGTACACTGTAGTCATAAAGGGACGGACATGGTCAGAAACAATACTCAGGTAGGCCGTGGTGTTTAAACGATGCTCAATTGGTACTAAGGGGCTTAAAGTGTGCCAAGAAAATATCCCTCACACCATTCCACAACCAGCCTGAACCACTGATACAAGGCAGGATGGATCCATGCATAGGGTGACCACATTTCCAAACTACCATTCAGGGACACCCTCCCTTCTCAAAAATCAGCTTGTGCTGTAACGAATCACAGCACAGTGAATGGACACAAGAGGCGGGATTTATGATTTCTCCAATCACAAGCAGGGGGCGGGATTGTGCTCCTCCAGGCATTCCCAGCCAGGGCAAGTACTGTTAGTGAGTAAAGCGGTGATGTGGTGGCTTTTTTGGGGGTATCAGATTGGCCCGGGGGGGGGGGGGTGGCTGTGTCAGCTTCATTCCGGGACACTGTATTGTCCTGGAATGAATGTGCCGGGACAGACCTGCAAAATGCGGGACTGTCCCGGGCAATCCGGGACACGTGGTCACCCTAATCCATGCTTTCATGTTGTTTCATGTTGTTTATGCCAAATTCTGACCCTAACATCTGTATGAAATCGAGACTCATCAGACCAGGCAATGTTTTCCCAATCTTCTATTGTTCAATTTTGGTGAGCCTGTGCAAATTGTAGCCTCAGTTTCCTATTTTAAGCTGACAGGAGTGGCACCCAGTGTGGTCTTCTGCTGCTGTAGCCCATCTGCTTCAAGGTTCGATGTGTTGTGCGTTCAGAGATGGTATCCTGCATACCTTGGTTGCTATTGCCTTTCTATCATCTCAAACCAGTCTGCCCATTCTCCTCTGATCTCTGACATCAACAAGGTTTTTTCGTCCACACTACTGCCACTCACTGGATATTTTCATTTTTTCAGACCATTCTCTGTAAACCCTAGAGATGGTTGTACATAAAAATCCCAATAGATAAGACGTTTTTGAAATACTGAGACCAGCCTGTCTCGCACCAACAACCCTGCCACGTTCAAAGTCACTTACTGTAAAAACCCTTTCTTCCCCATTCCGATGCTCGGTTTGAACTCCAGCAAGTCGTCTTCACCACGTCTAGATGCCTAAATGCATTGAGTTGCTGCCATGTGATTGGCTGATTAGCAATTTGTGTTACCAAGCAAATGAACACGTGTACCTAATAAAATGGCCAGTGAGTGTATATGTTTATGGCTATATACACATTGGAGAAAATTTCTTTTTTATGATTTGATATTGATCAGTTGGTTAAATGTATATTAGCGCAACAGGTATTTTTAAAAGTGATTTTACTAATGATCAGTTTCTCATGGTACTGTTGCAGCTTTTAAACACATGACTTTTTTAAATTTAGCGCACACAAGCGTGCTTAAAATGTTCTTCTATTTTAATTGTAGCACCCGGTGGGCATTCTCTTTCACCTGCGTGTGAAGAGGTGGAGCGGTGTCACAAACTAGGGTCCTGCAGCAAGGTTCTCCCTTTAGTTGGTTCCCGTCTCTTAGAATGTAAGGACAAGTCTTTATATCCCCAAGTAACTCCAAGGTCCACACCAGTAGTAAACTCCAACATAGAGTTTATTTCTTTATATGCAAAGTCAATGGATAGAAAAGGGGGGATAGAAGACAGGACAGTGAAGCCCTGTACACACGATCGGATTTCCTATGGTTTTTAAACCGATGGATTTTTCCATTGGAAAACCGATGAAGCTGACTTCCATCAGTCTTGCCTACACACCATCAGTCAAAAAACCGACCGTTCCAAACGCGGTGACGTAAAACACTCCGATGAGCCGAGAAAAATTAAGTTCAATGCTTCTGAGCATGCGTCGACTTGATTCTGAGCATGCGTGGGTTTTTTATCCGATGAAGTTCCCCACAGACGATAGTAATTTGCTATCGGTTTTTTAACCATCGGATAAATTTAAAACATGTTCTATTTTTAAACACCGATGGAAAAAAGACCAATGGGGCCCATACACGATCGGTTTGTCCGATGAAAACAGTCTATCGTGTGTACACGGCTTAAGAGTTTGGATATGAGTCCAGGCACAAAACAAATTATGAATTCACTACTCGTTCCTCAAGTAGGCTTAGCTCACCCGGATAGTTCCCTATGAAATTGGATCCTAGCAGCTGAAGTGATGCTCGGACATTTCTTTAGTTTTCCCTTTTTCTTTAGATGCGACTAGGAGATTCTCTGCCACAGAACCGTTAATCCCAATCCTCTAGTGTTTGATGGATCTAATCCCTCCAGAGAGTTACCAGGCCCTTCCTTCTCCGTGAACTTTTCACCAGTCCTTCAGAAGGGTCCTCCCCCGGCCTCCTCATCTCAGAACGGGTCCCCATGCCAGAGGCACCCTGGGATTTCTCCTTCCAGGACACGGGCCCCAGCTAAAGGTGCTGGGCCCAAGGTTGTTGCTGCAGCCCCAGGGCTAAAGGTGCCTGGAACTGATGCGTACGTGGGCCCCTGGCCAGGAGGGCCAGGTACCACGTACCAGGACTCCAACTCTGGAACCAAGACCGAATCCCCCGAACCCCCTCGCAAGCAGCGTCTGCCCCTTTTATATCCTCTCCCGGCGTGCACAGCAGGCCGACCACGCCCACCACACAACCGCCGAGAGAGGACATCCAAGGCACAGCACTATACCAGCGGTTCAACCCTGGCCCATTATGGCAATGCCACCTACAGGCCACAGGGAGCCACACACCAGTATACTACCTGCGGTATAAAAACAGAATGCCCTAACAATAAGGTGATCCGAGCCCAACTACAGCTCAGAACTTCCCCTAAATTTGGTATAGCGGGCTAGACTTTGGGGACCCGGCTACATAATAGAGACACTCAGATTAGTGTTTGCAGAGGCCAAAGGGTCAAATAAGGCCCTTGGGCTGCAGGTTGGGCTCCAGGGCTTGAAATTGTCAGTGAATCCAAAGCCAATAGCTCACCAATGGGAGAATGTTGGTGGGTCAAATCACCTGCTCACTGCTTATAACCTCTCATGAAAATATCTCTCTAGGACGGCCATGGCAAGAAGGTAAATTAAAAGCCAGTTGCAAAGATCCTTCAACAGTGGGTCATTCAGCCTGACATAACCCACCCGAAATGTGACATAGCCAATTAAATAAATCCTGTATATTAGCCTTTTATCATGCTCCCTAAATGAGTTTGGGTGATTCATTTGATTGTCATAATACCAATTACAAGGACAGAAGAGTGTCTGTATTTTGTATTGGATTACATTATGATTTCATTCTGAGTTCTGTTCCTCCCCACCAATCTTGGATTATGATTGGATGCAGGCACAATGGTGCTATTTAGAGTTTTTTGGAAATAGCTCTGTGTACCACACCAGTCTTAAGCAGAAAAGTCCGATTGAAATCACCTTGAATTTCCAGAACTCTGAAAGAGACTCGTTAATAGTGTTACATTTTCCATGCTTGTAACTAAAATAATTCAGAAGCATGTGTATTAAAAAAGCAGTTCCAACAAATAATGTTATTAAAGAACTTCTCTCTACACTATAAAACAAGGGCACAGAGCTGCGTACCGAGGGTGGGGATGAGGTACATAAAAAGGCAAACACCCATACAAATCAACTACAAATCAACTTTTCACTTAATTATATGTAGCCAAGTCCCGGGCCTCTGCGGGCCTAATGATGACCTCCAGAGTTAGGGACAGCTGACATCCTTTTTGTGTAGAGTGGGTTACGAGGTATGGTGGGTGCGATGCAAGGTAGATTAATGGGCGCCAGACACTTCTTGAATGCAAAGATATTTATTCTCTTAAACAGAACTGTGGGAGAGAGGGTTAGGGCCAGGACACCCTTTAGTAGTTGCAATGTTAATTTAGCAGACATAATAGATCATTTGCTGCAATTTCCGACTTTTTTAGACAGTTTTGCACATGTTGAAATTTCTCACTTGGCACCACCAATAGTTTGCCAGGCTCATAGTGTTTGAGGATAACAGGTTTGGGCTTTGCGCATTTGCTGTCCTCTTACTGCAAGTAAAATTGTGAGTTAGGGCTGTTTGTCAGTTCCTTGCCAATGGTGTATCTACTTGAAGTGTTCATGCCACCCCTATTTAGTTGAAGAAACCATGTTGGGGGTTGGTCCCAGAGTACTGGGCTTCTGAGAAAGTGGGACCAGACTGAATAAGCTAGGGTTGATAGGGTCAAACTCAGCTCTCTTTTTATAATCTCTAGGTGTTCTAACAACTTTCCTGGGGTGGTTAGGTATTTAAAGTGGAAGTAAACCCTTCTATCATTTTCAGGCAAGGAAGCTGCCATCTTGGCCTCTGTTTAATCTTCAACCGCCATGGTGTTGCACATGTGATCAGTTATGACACCAGCCATTGGATGGTTTGAAAGTTTGGTTGAGAGCACAACCAATGTGACAGTTGGCATTCCCGGCATGCCGGGAATGTAACTGCGTTTTGAAACTGTTAAATCAATGGGTTTACTTCCACTTTAAGTAAAAGGGCCCCTGCTTCCCCTCCGGTAGGCACTGACTCAGATTGTTGCCTCCAGGCCTGTCAGAAGCCTGCATTGTCTGCTTGCTAAAGTCCCAGTAGTGACATACCAGCCAGTAAAACCAGGAATCTGATCTCCTAGGAGCTATAGACTAGTAATGAGCTAAGATCTGGGCCTAATCTAGCTCAACTTGAACCTGCAGAAAACTGTCACATGATAGTAGGATGCCAGCCCAATGAGCTGCAGCCAGGGAATTCCCCACCCCACAGACGCACGTAACAAAGGGACCGAGATGCTGGTGACATCATTAACCTAATATGGGCAAAAAGCCATTTCGTGTGGCTGTGGTGCAAGGAATTCCTTGACAGCAGCAGATTGTGCTGGCAGCCTGCTATCATGTGACAGTTTCCCACAGGCTTGGGCTGTGCGTAGGGCCTGAGGAGCCCCATCACTGTCTACTTGTATGCAATACCAATAATTCCTTGGGCTTTAGGTACTGAACCAAGAATGAGGATGCCAGCCCTGGAATATGCACTTTTACAAACAAGTCAGCACTGGAAGATATAATATTTCTCTTCTGAATGGTTCCCCTTTAAGATAAAGTTTTTTTCAGCTTCATGAAAAGCAAATGTGATCCATTTTCTTTTGCTTAGAAAAAAATTGATTGAGAAATTTTAAAGGAAACATGCCACAAGAGAACCTTCAAAGGCTTTTGGACCTCCCCTCTGAAAATGTTAGTTGCCAGGCTGTCATACTAGTCTTCCTTTTGTTTTCTGTTCCAGACTCTGAACAAGCATGCAGATAAAAAAATGTACTCCAACTCTCTTGATCTGCATGCTTGCGTGTTAACACGTGTGCAAAAGGCTGCCTGAGATCACCCGCCAGCCGCTTGTAAAAATAACAGTCTTTATTGGACTCTCAAAAACAAGCAAACAAACAGTCCATTATCCTGGTGTAATCAAAACAACATAATGGCTCACCACCAATATCCCAGTCCCACACTTGGGTTTAGGGTTCCCGTCTGCTTCGGGAGTACTGCAAAGACCACAGGAGCTCAGCAAAAACTGCGTCTCAAGCCTCGTACACACGGTCGGACTTCCATCGGACTCTTCCGTGGATTTTTGTCTGAACGGAGTTGGCCGAGCACACCCATAGCATACACACCACAGGACTTTTCTGCAAACTTTCCCTAAACTTTTTCCAACATCATGTGGTTTTTCTGCTCTTTACCGCCACCCTTTGGTCAACTTCTGATAATGTTGGTTGATTTTAACATTATTTGTTTTGTCCATCGGACAAAAGTCCGATGGTTTTCTGTACACACGGTCAGACTTTGCTCCATCGGACTTTTGTTGGCCAAAAGTTTGTCCGTTTGCAGACCGAACTTTTGTCCGATGAAAACAAAAAAAAAAAAAAGTTTGTCCGATGGAGCGTACACACGGTCGGATTGTTGGTCCAACTTGCTCAAAATGAAGTTTGTTGGCCAAAAGTCCGACCGTGTGTACGGGGCTTCAGTCTCCAGAAAGTCCACACTTTCTCACAGCTGTGAACTATTACACATTGGGGTAATTTACTAAAGGCAAATCCACTTTGCACTGCAAGTGCACTTAGAAGTGCAGTCACTGTAGATCTGAGGGGGAAGATCTAAAATGAGGGGAAGCTCTGCTGATTTTATCATCCAATCATGTGCAAGCGAAAATGCTGTTTTTTATAATCCTTGCATGTCCCCCTCAGATCTACAGCGACTGCACTTCCAAGTCCACTTGCAGTGCACTTGTAGTGCAAAGTAGATTTGCATTTAGTAAATAAACCCCATTATCTTACTGATAGGTGCTGACTCCTTCCTGCCTCTTTCCAAGCATCCTTTGCATGCAGGTTAACCCTTTCAGGACCTAGGTCCCTCTAATCAGGGTTTGAAGGCTCTTTCTCACCCAAATTCTCTCTGACTTCCGGCTCCCAATGAGAATTTACTAAACCAGAGAATATTGTACATCAGTCCCCTCTGACCAGACTACCCCAAAACCCCTTTACCCTGCATGGATAAGAACCCCTGAGTACTAAAAATTGTTCTTATTGTTCCTCTTTAAGGGACCACAACCCAAAAAACCTGGGAGACATACCTGTCGTTCAAGACAATTCCCCAGCGCCCTGTACAATAGTATTTTTTTTCTATAAATACAAGGTGTTCTCTCATTAGACAAGGTGGAAAGGAGGGGTGGTGATATTCCAATCTTCACCTCGTCCTATCAGAGAACATATTGTATTCTAGGGTTGAGGTGCCAAACATGTGACCCTCCGTGGGTTACAGCTATCGCTGTAACAGCGCCAATTGCAAAGGTAATTTCCAGCTTCCCCAGTTTCATCCCTCAGGTATGACATATGCATACTTATATTGTGCCAAGCTGGACCAATGTAAGTATGCAATACAAAGAATTTCTTTGGGCTTTAGCTACTGAACCAAGGATGAAAATGCCAGCCCTGGAATTTGCACTTTTACAAACAAGTCAGCACTGGCAGCTTCCATATTTCTATTTTTCCCAGTTCCCTTTAAGATAATGTTTTCATTATAAATGCCATAGACAAGTAGTTTAATCGTGCTCCTATTTCACATGGATGCCGCAGGGTAAATATAGCAGCATCAGTTACAGAAGAGACAGGCTGTTCACTGTCCCTGGTAAACTGATCCCTGAAATTGAATTATATCTGGATTCTAGTTGGACTTCTGAGGTTGGAAAAGAATAGTGTTATTCTTACTGACCTACAATAAGGGCGAGAGATAGACAAAGGTCAGGCCTAAGATTACTGGGGTTTAAAATGACCAGTAAATGTAAATTCAAGCTGGTTTATAGAAAAAGAGACTTTAAATAACTTTTACAGATTTTCATGTCAAGGCGTCGGAGAGCTCAGTAGTACAAAAGGTGCTCCGATGTACATGTGATGTATACAGTGTATCCTTCGCACAGCTGGCGTTCTGCATAGTAATCACTCTGAAGGACACTGCAGTCCCCTTCCTAGTATGAAATGGCAAATAATATCAGATAACAAGCTGCACTATGTGACATCATAAAATATGCAGAAAATATTTCTCTGAAATCCATCGGTCTTATTTATCTAATAACACAGTACACAGGACGACACAATTTTGAGTATAGCCTCAAGTAGAACTAGTTAGTAATAGAATAGACAAGTACCATCATCCAAAATAACGTATAGAGCAATTGGACCAGGTGAAAATATGGTGGCGGCTGCTAGTAACGCCTAAACCAATAAAAGTCACCTAGAAGGGGGGTATTGGTGGACTTTCTTGGTACTGATAACAAGAACACAAAAATTGTCATAAAAATGATTTATTACACATAAAACTATACAAAATTAAAAACACTTGAGCCAGACCCCACATTCAAAACAGCAGTTATTACTAACGGGTGACCCCGTGAGGTGTCTGTTGCAGTGGAGAATGGCCAAAAAAAAACGGGAGGCGGGAAAGAGAAGGGAAGGGGAGAGAGGGAGGGGGGAGGGGGAACAGGAGAAGAGGGGGCAAAGGGGGGGATGCGGAGGAGGGGGGGAAAGGAAGGGTTCCCCCCGTTTTCCTCCTCCCTTGGTTCCCTTCCTCCCCCCCTACTCCACTTCCCCTCCCTTTGCCCCCTTTTTCCCCTGTTCTTGTTATCAGTACCGAGAAAGTCCACCAATACCCCCTTCTAGGTGACTTTTATTGGTTTAGGTGGTACTAGCAGCCGCTACCATATTTTCACCTGGTCCAATTGCTCTATACAGTACACAGAACAGTGAGTAACCCCTTGGCAACTGAATGTTAGTTTACAGTATGAACAGAATTAAAGTGTATCTAAGTTCTCGTTTACTTTCTTTTCGTATGTTAATGCACATGAAATCATGCATTAATATGCAATGTGTAGGGAAAGCCCATTCAAAATGAATAGGCTGCCAATGCACCAAAGGGGGTTAGAAAAGCATGAAACCCTTTTTTCTACCATGCACTGTGGTGCACTGCCTTAGGGCTCTTTGACATAGACAGCCGGGGGCGGTAAAACAGACACTCCCACCTTCCATCCACAGTCTGACAGGGCTGTTCACATGCCGTGGCCTGGATGCTTTGCTTCACAGCTGGGGCAATTTTAACTCAGACACGCCCATTGAGATCAGTGGGGTGGCGCCAAAACCACCTTGCATCTTTGTGCGACGCATGCTGTTGTGACACAGTAGTGAGACATTCAAAGGGTTAAATCAGTGGTAAGGAGGCAATATATTGCCATGGGCGTCTGCAGGTAGGGGCAGAGGGCAATTGTCCCCCTGAAATCATCAAGAAGGTGTTGTAGTTGCCAGCTGCAGTGTCTGCCGTGGCTGCCGCTGACTTTTTTCAGTCGGTTGCTCTCTGTCCTGACACATCTGATGTTCCTCCCTCACCCCCAGCCCGATCATCAAATGAGATGGCTCCACAGCTTGGCCATTCCACCGCTCCTCTTCAGTGATTGGCTGCCTGCCTGTGTACATGTTGTGTAGATCTGGCTGGCGTCGGCGCCGCTTACTCAGTGCATTCAGTGGCCGAGCCACCGAGTGATACGCTGCCAGTGCCTACTCATCATTACATCACAGGAAATCCTGACCTGAAGTCAGTGGCATATACAGTTGCAAGCAACAGAAGAAGAACCACAGGTAACAGCAGTTAGGAGGAGCATTTTGATTTATATATTGCTGGAAAGTTGGACAGCTATTACTGGAAAGGTATGTCTGCGTATGTTAAGGAATAATTCATCTTCTTCACTTTGTATAGGCTATTTTCATCAAGATCAAAATATGGCCACAACAGATGTATTGCAATGCATTGCAATATAAAAAGATGTACATTCTCTAAGCTATATTTATATGGGCATGGTACGCCTGGCCTGAGTAACTTCCAATACAAAGTGAAGCTGAATTATCTCTTATATAACACATATATCTTTCCACTGGAAAGATATATGTTATATAAGAGATAATTCAGCGTCACTTTGCATTGGAAAGAGTCAGGCCAGGCGTACCATGCCCATATAAATATAGCCTAGAGAATGTACATCTTTTTATATTGCATGGTTGACCTTAAAATGTTGCCCCCACCTGAAAAAAGTTCTGCGGAAGCCCATGTATATTGCCTCCCTACCACCTGCCAAATGCCCTCTGAGAAGCGATACAAACGCAGATTGCTCTCCAGAGGGCACCATAAGTCTGAAAGGTAAAAAAAAAAAAAACACTTGTGGGTTTAACTAATCATTTTTTTGTATAATTATCCTTTAAGGGGTCATGATGGGGGGGGGGGGTTGGATCTATGCCTACATACGATTGATAATAGGTGTCCCTCATTCCTATATCAAAAAGTTGGGAGGTATGGTACATATGCTGGAAGAAGGGATCACTAAGGCCTTCTATGCAAAAATGTCTAGTTGTATAATGAAAGTGTGGATAACAGAGTGTTTGCAAAACTTCAGAAACTTCCAAGCAGCGTTCCTGTCACCAGGAGGGAGGGGCCAGGAGAGGAGCAGAGGGACTCGAAAAGAGGAAGATCCAAGCTTCTCTGTGGAAAACCACTTTACAAAGCATGTAAGTATAACATGTTTGTTATTTTTAAAGAAAAAAAAAGAGACTTTACAATCACTTTAAGGTCTGCTTCAAACTTGTGGCTGCTATCCAAGAGCTAGTAGTGGTTCAGCATTTCCAAATTCATTCTGGATTCCACAAAACTTTGCCTCTCACATAACTACTTTCAGTTCGATGGAGATTTTTTTCTACACGTTCATGGCACAGCTATGGGGGCAAATTTTTCCCCGAGTTTGACTATGGGGTTCTGGGAATCTCAGTCTATTTGCCATAAAAAAAGTCTATTGCTACCCCTGTCATATTTTACGGGCGGTATATTGATGATATAGTGATGATTTGGGATGGCCTGGAAGCGTTGGTGGATGACTTTGTTACACATTACAATGCCAACGATATTGGAGTATCCTTTATATCCGTCCATTATAGGGACAGTTTAAACATTTTTGAGCTGTGCCATGATGGTGCCACTATCCAGGCAAAAAATTGCGTAAAACCCACAGCTGCAAACTTTTTCCTGCATTTCGAAAGCTCTCATCATCCTAAATGAATAAAAAATATACCAAAGAGTATATTCTGCCGATTATGGCCCAGTTTTACTTGTGATGATGACTATATTGCACAGAGTGACCTATTACATTAAAAAAAATGGCCACATTGTCATTCCCCTATGTAGTGTATATATAGCAACTAGCCTTGTATTGTGTCATGGCCTGAGAAAGGAGCACATGCTCCGTAATGTGTAACCACGCTCAGACACTGCTCTGTTCCCCCGGGATTGATGTCACTTCCAGCCCTGTGCCAGTGTTGAGCTCCAAACTGGATTACATTACTCTTCCGCTTCCTGGCTCTGGCTTCTACAGTATCCACAAAGAGGCACAGTGGTGGCTGCCTGGTACACAGCGGGAACCTGGGACCAGGATGAGAGCAGTGTTTACCCTATTTTAATAAGTGTATTGCTGTTTTTAACATGTGAGTTGCCAATTTATGAGATTAATAAAAGATTGTTGGTCTACTGCACTTAGATGGGGCTTCCCTCTTTCTGCTTTCTTCAAGCTTTTGCTCTATTTAACCTTGCTAATGACTGGCTGCAGCCATTGTAAGTGAATGTTTTGTAAGTAAGCAGTGGCTGATTTATATTTTTGCTGACAAAGAAAACATAAGTTAAGGAACATTTCATATTGCAGAAAGGGTTGGAGGAGGTTGGCTTGCAGAAAGAGGAACACTTGGCAATACAGGGTTTAATCTAGTCCCCATGGTATTCTATAATACTGGGCATACACATTATAATCTGACTATACCATCTCTGTGCATTATCATTTAGATCTACCAAAATGTGGTGTGAATTTTTACCTAAACAATCCATTCAATTTAAATCCATTCAGGCATTCCTGACACTACGTAGTTGTTAATAGATCTAAATGAGATACACTTAAATTGCTAGGTGTATTGCCAGCAGTCATTGTTCACAGTCCTTTTATAATAGCAGTGTGTTGCTGGGGTGTCCATGTCCACAACCGAGAGCCTGGGGTCAGTGTCATTAAAAGCACTTCTGTGGTGCTGAAACCAGGGCTGCAGGGATCTATTGCCATGGGTTGAGAGACTGAGCCTTGTGTGGACCCAATTGTGGGGACTGAGCCATCTAGGCCAACTGACCGTCAAGCTCACTGGTCTGAATCTGTTGCCTACCAGGAGTGGTGAGCAGAACAACCATGCTTAACCCCTCACTGCCCACAGTTAATGCCAGTAGAGATTGCTCTTTACTTTGCAGCCCATCAGCCATCCACTGTGTACATAGGGACAGCTTCACGCGCACCACCTTACAGATGAGCACCAACTATAGCCAGCTTAGTACTGACAATTAGATGACAGGTACTTTGTAGCCACCTCCAGAGGTACCCCTTGTCAGGAACGGGTACAATTACCCACTAAAGGGCTTTATGCGCAGAGTGCACTTGAGGACACCTTTTTGCAGTATAACTGATTTCCGTACAGTAGATTAGTGTTCATCCTATTTTGTACAGCATCTTTGAACATGTTTAATTGCCTGTTTACTGGTTTATACATTGCATTTACCTTGCCTTGCCATAATACATCTACTTTTATCTACTATTCATGTGCTTGTGGCCTATTTTCTGTGTACTGTTATAGAGTGGTAACATACTAACACTTGAGTTACACAGATGTGAGTGGCTTTCAATCAACAACCACGTGTGTCAGTGTGGGCCGAGCAGTTTAAACAGAGAAACCATCATCTCAAGTAGTTCCTGCAGTGGTAAGCGCCACATGTACATTAAGCATTTTCAAAGCATTTGTGAAGCTTTTGGCAAGCTTAGGACAGCCTTGTTGATGATTTTATTGTGAAGTTCAGTTGCAGTATGGAGATGTCAAATACAGATCTGAATGGGAGTGCTGATGGCCACTTTAAATAAACAGCTAGGAGGCCTAAATGGGCTTTCAACAAGTTTCAATTAGTGCTGAAGTTGGCTAGCAGTTTGTTTAAACTGACAGTCTGCAGGCCAATTAAAGGGAAGTACATTTACAGCATGCCCTAGAGCATTTGCCATAATGTATAGGCATGCACAGTATACTTGCTCATTATGTCAAATAAACCCCCTAGTGTGCCCTCTGCAAAAATGCAAGCTTTATGTGTCCATTTGTTGCTCAATTTGCCACCCTTGCCATCTTCCCCAAGTCTTCCTCTGCATTTGGTGTCTTTTCTCTTCGCCCAGCTGGTAGTCATTGATATGAATGTGCATTGGGGTTATAATGTCCCGGTGCCCTGCTCTGTTCTTGTCTTCTTATAGTGCCCCATAGTGGTGATGGAAGGTCCAGGCTCCACCCCCTACCCCCTTCTCAATTGCTTTCCAGTTCCACAATACTCCTCTTTGATAATTGGGTGACCACCGGGGCCCATTCTCATTGTCCTAAGGATGCCACGCAGGAGACAATACAGTTTACTCCACTGCACATGTTCCTAAAACATAAGAAAAACAGCTAGTAGTCAGGGAAAAAAATTTTTTTTAACAAAAGAGATTTTGTAGGTCTCTTTTGCCAAAAACAAATAAAAAACTCCCTACAATATTTTTGTGGAGTTTTAATTTCACTTTAAGATTTGTGAATATCCTTTCCAAAGTGGAGCTAAAGGATACTTTAAACCCCTGGTGCCCAACCTGCACCCCTGTGGCTGTATGCTGACTTTTAGCACTTCTTGTTTGGCCCTCAGAGTCCTTTTAGAGTAGACCATGGTTTGTTTTTTTCTTACCCTTTGCTTACTCAGGGCAGCGAAGGAAAGTATTCTTTGGATTGGGTTCCAGTAGTTAAATACTTTGTTTTATTTCTTTCACACTTTTTTTTCTTTTTTTTTTCTATGCTGTTCATTCCTATTTTGTTTTATGTTTTTTTACCCTTTGATCTCGACTGGGCACAATTTTAATTTAAAGGGAGCTGTAGGGAGCACAAGCACACACTGTAATATTACCTAGAAATAGTTAGTCATGTTCACCTGGACTTGTTCTATAATGCTGAAGGCATTTTGTAACTTGCCAAGCTTTAATTTAAGTGCAAAATGTAATGCAAGCAGATATCTCAAAATTAAAGAGAAGCAGCAATTGTTGGGGATGCAGGGGCAGCTACCCCCCTTTTGGTTATGATCTACTATGCGCCCACTCATAATAACTCATATACCTCCTGCGTATCTGCGCATTACTGTTGCCCTGCAAATATTATTTGATTATTCCATTTTATTGCTAATTGCAAATCAACTGGTGACATTTTGCTGGTCATCGCTGTGACCCCATATATTCAATATTTAAAGAATCAATAAAGATTTCCACATTACACAGTGACCAATGTTGCAGCTTACAGCATTAGATAATCCATATTAGAGGCAAAGTGCAATTCATGTTTTTTCAAAGTGCTGCTTTTCTTTCTTTGGTGCTATATGGCATGCATTATTGAAATTATCTAGTTATTGTAACCTTACACGATGATCCGTATATATAGTACAGTAAGTGACTGATCAACGAAAACTCATACTTCAGTTCTGTTTGCACATGAGGTTCAATTATAAAGCAGTGCATGTGATTTTCAACAAATCCTTTCACAATCAATCACTGTCATTGTGAACCCGGAAGAATCTCCTCATTTGCTGAATGTCAGAATCACTGCTTTGTAAATATGCCCTTTAAACATACCAACAATTTTTTCCCCGAATGATTCAAGGCATTCAAAGAGAAAAAATCTACTAAAATCAATTAAATGAATTCCAAGGATTTTTAACCAGTTGCTTCTGATCTGTAGACAAAAAGAAAGACCATTTCACTATTCTAGATGAAATCTTAAAAAACGAGTGCCTTGTAGGGTGGTCTATTTTTACTGTAATCAATCCTATCTTTGTAAAATAGAAAATCAGTGCCACCAGTATTCCTCTGCAGCTCTCTGTGTAAAGCCGGCCATAGACGGAGAGATTTTCTTTCCTGCAACCACGGACTGCAGAAAAGATAATAGATTGATTCCCTCATCAACACAGTCATTGTTGATGGGGAAATCCCTCCCGTGGGGCCATTGTGTTCTATATTAGCTGCTAACAATAATCGCATATGTAGCGGGACCGCCAAAAATGGGGTCGCTATGCTGTAAATTTAGGGGCAGTCTGGACAATAGTATGGCTCAGATTCTACAATTCTGTTTAATATGGACTCTGCTCTGCCATGTTGTTGCCTGGTGTATGGTTCCCCTGGGCCTGAGGTGGCGCTGTTGCCCGGGTCTCGGGTTGAACCGCAGGTGGCGTTGTGGTATGATTTGGTGTCCTCTCTCGGCTACCGTGTGGTGGGCGGGTTCTGCCTGCTTTGCATGCCGGCAGAGGGTACATAAAGGGCAGACGCCAGAAGAGAGGGAGAGTGTGCCCCATGGGAGTGGTGTGTCAGGGGGATTTCAAGGACCCCTGGTGGCGAAGTCACGCCCTATGGCCTTGCTGGCCGGGGGGTGTGTGAACTGGTCGAGGAGTCTTGGGCACCTTTAGCTCGAGGCTACAACGTTCCAGGTAGGCCCAGTACCTTCATCTGGGTCTACAACCAACACACTGGAGTCCCAGGGAACCCGTGTGAGGGTGGCCCGCTCTGAAGGAGAGGAAACCGGGGGAGGACCTGTCCGATGGATCAGTGAAGGAATTCATGGTGAAGGAGAGGCGTTTTCTATTGACACCTATGGTCTTTATTAATCTATGGGAGTTTCAAAGTTCTAACTCAGTAACTAAAGGATTCTGTGGCAGAGAATTACTTAGACTTGTCCGTGAAGGGGACTAACTTAAAGGAACTGTTCGTGTTTCACTCCGGCTGCTAGAACTGTAAGAGGGATCTATCCGGGTGAGCAAATTCATACTCAGGCTTGAGTGAAGAATAGGGTAGTTGGGTGTCACGTGCCTGAACCTGTCCCTCTACCTACTTTGTCTCTATCTTCAACCTATTCCCAAATCTGTTTCAAGCAAGATAAAATAAACTCGTCTGTTTGGAGTTTAAACACTGTTTGGACATTGGCTTTCTTTGGGAGGAAGAACACACAGACTTTTCCCTATACTCTAGGGACGAGAACCAATGGAGGGTGGTAATTCGCGGAAGGACCCAAAATTGTAAGAACACCGCTCAACCTCTTAAACCAGGAGGATCCGGGCAACGGTGTGCCTTTATCCCTGCAAGGAGAAGGTAGGCAGAAGAAAAGGGTCCGTGTGCTACACATGTAAAATCGATCAACTTGGGTACAATCAGCCTGCTCATACATGGTTCGAATCCCAGCCAGTCCCTGCTGAACCAGCCAAGATTCAAACCATCTATGGTCAGCTTAAGTATCTCACCAGGGATGAATTAGGCCTTTTGCACACAGGCATATGGGCCTGTGCAACATAAATTCTGATGTCTTTCCCCTGCTCCTGAAGCCAAGGTGCAGAAAATAGCCTCGCATAGACATAAATGGCTGTACTTTAACCGGTGGCACAGATGGGGCACATGTTTGCGCGCAATAGCGCCAATAGAACTGTGTCGAGAGCGTGCACTCTCCTGGCACAGTGATTGCGATCATGTGACCGCCAGTCATGGCGGCCACATGGCCAAAAGCCCTGGCCTGCCTTGCCTCCCGCCATTCTAAAGCCCTAAAGGGGCGGCGGGAAACGGTGCCAAGGGGTTAAGTGTGCGGCGGGGCTATCACAAACACAAGAATAGTGTATGGACAAAATTTAAAAATTAGGACATTTTCTATTTAGGTTGCATGGGCTCAGATGTCTTTGTGCAAGAGACCTTACCCAGTACAGTAGACATGAGAACATTACCTGGGATGCCATACTTTATGAAACAGGCTGCCTGTAATTTGACAGAGCCAGTAAATTAAAGGGGGGCAAATGGTTCTGGGACATCCTATCTATAAACTGAGTACTGGTCCCTTAGGTGCAAGGAAACATTTTTGTCAAGTACATATTATGTACAGAATGGACTGTAAAGGTAACTCCTAATAACGTTAATGTGCACCTGCACTCGCAAAGACTACCATGAATACAAAATAATTACATGTAGAACTTTGTGCCATCTTCCTATGTGCTGTCAAAGCCAAGCTGTGAGGTCGGACAGGGCATCCTACCTTCCATGGCCATCAGACAACACAGCTAGCAAGGAGGCAGCTGCTTTGTCAGATGGCACCTTTCTCCATCTCCAAGCATTTGCCCTTTTGCTTGGAGCATTTTAGCTGGAAGCATTTTCCTGACATGTCTGCTTGGCTGCTTATTCTCTCCAACATGAAAAGTGCTCTTTAAATTACAAAATAGCTTGTGCATGTTATAAATAATTAAATATATATAAACCCCTCAAAAAATTATATAAAATATTTCAGCTTGGGTGTGGTGGCTGCATTTGTTTTCTTCGTTTTTTTCCTTTTTTTACCCATTGATCATGCCAGTGACACACCTTCTGTCATAAAACGAACTCACCATACTGTATCTATTTCAGAACAGCACTGTCATCCTAAGACAGAACGTATGCTAGGACTACATAACACCTCCCTCTCCTCTTTTCCATAACATAATGGGAACGATGTAACTTTATTTTAACATGGTGATCCCACAAATAACACATCTCTTGTCTCTGGGTGGCTATGCTTACATCTCCAGTGTATTTATGGAGGGAGCCATGGTTGTCACCCAGGTTAGACTACAAACATATCTACATTTGTTAATCTCCAATACACAGGGGGTTATTCGTTTACAGAAACACTTTTTGTGCCTTTTTAGCCCACGGTAAATGACAAGCGCACTGCATTACTGGTAAGAGCAACAGATATTTTCTCTACTTGCTAAAATTGTATTATTATCTGAAAAAAAAAGAAAACGAATGCAGCCACCACAACAAAGGATTGGTAAGAAGTGATGAGCTTGGGTTCAGTCCAATTCCAAGTTTGCCTGAATCCGGAAGTTAGCTGGTATTGCAGGGCCAAAGAGCTGTGGGCAGTAGATTCCCCACCCCGACATACACAAAGAGATTGGATGCTTGTGATATCATTGACCTAATTTGGCACACAGCCATATTGGGTTAATGTTAATGACCTAATTTTGCATTGTGGCCATATTAGTTCAATGATGTCATGAGTATCCCCACCCCTTTGTATAAATGCAGCTATAATGGGGAATCTCCCTCCTGCCTCTCATTGGGCAAGAAAAAACAGCTAACCTCTGAGTTCCAACCAAACCCAAGCTCATTCCTACTGGTGTATTACATTTTTGTTCTTAAGGTTTGATATCTTTTAAATATAATTTTCTGTGCACAACATAAATGGAGTTTTCCTTTAAGGAAACATATTTCAAGTTCAGATGATTATTTTAGCTCTATCTGATATAAAACAGGCCAATAAAAAACAAATATTTAAACATGCAGGCATATTTTGACACTTGAAGAAGATACGTGCAATTTGTGATCTGCTTAAAGTGATTGTAAGCCTCAGACATGAAATATGAACAAAGCATATCCCTCTATAGTCTGCACTTGTCTCAATCCAAAGCACTAAGTGTCATTTCTGTCTGCTGCTTCGTTCCTCTGCTATCTGCATGAGTCACTTTTGACACCAAGAGAAAAATGGTGACAAGGGAGGGATCTCCCGCAGATTGACAGACTCAGCTCTGTTCCTGTGTGCTGTGTGAAGAGGAGTATGTCCCTTCCCTCCAATCAGCTCTCAGAGCTCTCTTCACCAAGCTCTGCAGAGTGTAACTTCTGCTCTCCACCCTCTTTTTTTGGACAGCTCTACAAGCTTTATAAATTCTGTGGATGTAAAGAAAGGTAGACTGCAGGTAGACAGGTACACTTTATGTAGAAGGATTTGTTTCATCTCTGTATATCACCTGAGAACGGTCACTTCACTGGGTATATGTAAGGGTTTACAACCGCTTTAAGCTAACTTTGCAACACACCCTATCTTTTAGCAGTAAATCAAAGGAACAGCTTATTTGGTACACTGAGCTGTCAGAAATGACATTACTGTAGGAACGTATAGCAATGACGTACAAGACCTATGCATTCCATGTTAGATGTCTATGTGTCATTTAAAAATCCAATTTATTATTTTTTTGCTTTGTTAGCCCTTTCGGTTTTTGTGAGCCCAGTATATTACTAAATGACAGATTAATACTTTGGGTGATCTACCATAGAATGCAAAAATTAAAAAAAAGGACATTCTCTGTCTTTTTAAATATCAGAGTGTTGGTCTCGATCATATATCATGACTTATATTAACCAATCGGGAAACGACTTGTTGAAAGCTCAAGATGGCAAAGTTAGGAAATCAGACATGCCTGGTTGACATTGGTTACCAACTGCTCACCCCTAGTTTCGGCAATAAATTCATTCAAGTTTTCCTAACAACATCTTAACACACAAAAAGGAACATTTCATCAAAAAGAACATAAAGCAATTCAAACAAATTTATCCTTCCATAACTTTAAAAAACAGTCAGAATAATATTTTTTTGCTCTTTGAGCACCCCATGAAAAAGTTCCAGTGGATTGGTTTAAAAAAATTATTTAGAAAAAAAAAACCTCTGTCTACTAATATATAATGTGGAAATACAGGGCAAAGAGTAAGTGCCAAAATACAGAATGCAAATTTGAACAGGTTGCTGGTCTGCATCTTACAAAGCTTCGTATATGCCTACAGACTAGCATGAAATAGTTCCTATAGAGTCATTTGCAAATGGTTCTTGCAAATCATTAAACAGCAAAAGCATAGCATGTCATTTAAAGTATGACTCAGCTAAAAAAAATATTTCAAAGGGAGATGACAACAATGTATTCTAACTGCTAAAGGAGTTGAATTTGGGGAATTAAGCACATTGGGGATGGGCAGATGCCACACCCTAAGCAGAAGCCAAGATGATACAGCAGCATAGTG
Organism: Rana muscosa; assembly: GCA_029206835.1. Lineage (NCBI taxonomy): Eukaryota > Metazoa > Chordata > Amphibia > Anura > Ranidae > Rana > Rana muscosa. Next base: position 185,368,977 of record CM055126.1, on the reverse strand, counting down.
CAAAAGACAGTATTGTATTAGTAGAGTAATAGAAATATCCCACCACTGCCTGGAGATCCCTGCCAGTTAGGCAGAAAGAGATGGAAGCAGTCACACATCTTGATAGGGTGTCAGGCTCTCCTGTGAAATTCTGGACTTGTTCCTTAGCTGGAGTCTGGAGTGTACATCATATAGCCAGCCTAGCTCTGATGCTGCTGTACAGGAAAGTGCAGGGAGTCTGATTGCAAATGCTGACACATTCCTGCTTCTGGACTAACCCAGCGAATGAAACAGCCCCTGGATGGTACCCAAATTATTCAAGGCTGTCCATAAATACATTGCATTCAATTGATCCCATCTCTTGTGGAGGAAGAAGTCACATGTCACTGCAGAGGATCCATCAGAGATGCTCTTACAGAACTGATACTGTAGAACCGTCAGATGGAAGAGCTGAGGTTTTTTGTTTCCAAGCCAGGCAGGGAGGATATTCTGGCCTTATGGGGAGGGATGGTTAGAATATTGATTGTTAGCAAACAAGTAAAGTGGTCATAAAGTCTTGAATCAGCTATACTTTTTCGAAGTGTTTGCATAAGTTTAGCAGGTGCAAAAATATGCCATTGCAGATAAAGTAAAAATTTAATTTTTTTATTTTTTATTTTGAGGACTAAATGCAGAGCAGTTTCCAAATTAGTACTGTAGCACACGGACCATTTTGCCTACCTTTATCTCACTTGCTGGAAAAAGGCACACCGTACTATATGCCGTACCCTCCTGGATGAGGAGGTTAAGCGGTGTTATGTATTTGGGTCCCACAGCTAGGTTCTCCCGTCAGTTGGTTCTCATCTCCTAGGATATAGGGACAAGTCTCTGTTTTCCCCCCAAGTAATTCCAATGTCCACACCACTTTAAAACTCCAACGTAGAGTTTATTTTCTCAATGTTCAGCAGATAGGAAAGGGTGGATAAGAGACAGGCCAGCAAGGTTTGGGAGGTTAGTCCAGGCACAAATGGATATCACAATCACTACTCTATCCCTGAGTAGGTTTAGCTCACCGGATCGTCTCCTACAAAGTGGATCCTAGCAGTCGAAGTGATGCTTGGATGTTTGATCAGGTTATTTTCCTAGATGCGATCGGGAGACTTTCTGCCACAGAATCTATCAGACCCCGAACCTCTCAGCTTTGGTATGTAAGGACAGGTGCCAGCAGCAGCACATTACTAGGTGCTACTTCCAGGATTTCCTCCCGCGGGAGTAGTCGTGTCCTTTCCTCTGCTCCTAATATCGCAGAGGCTCCTGGGAGCAAATTGCCCTGCTTCGGAGGAGTAATATGTAACCTCCTTCCATTCATATATCGTCACGTGACTCGTCTAGCCGGTCATGTGACGAGGGCGGATCTAATTCCGCCATTTTAGATAAGGGCACGCAGGTGTATTTTGCCATTATGCAACCGTTGTGATGGCAACCAGTAAGTGTTGACGGCGCTGCTCGCCGTCAACACTGCACATGCTCGAGATCCGGAGATGAATGCCGGGAGAGAAGCATTCATCTCTACCCGGAAGGATATGCTTGTGGGCTTCAAGACGCCCACAAGCAAAATGGCAAAAGCAGGAAGAGTTTTATAAACTCTTTTTTTATCGCAAAACGGATGGGGGCTGTTTTAAAGTGCCGCAGACGTGAGTACTTACATTGCTAACGTTGTAACATTGAATGAATATAAAAAAAAAAAAAAACCTCCGCTTTACTAGGCCCTTGGTGGATAGAAGAATCCCTCCAGAGAGTTACCAGGCCCCTTCCTTCACCGTGAACTCTCAGAAAGGTCCTCCCCCGGCCTCCTCTTCTTAGAAGCGGGCTCCCTCGCAAGAGACACCCTGGGATTTCTCTTCCTCGATGTGGGCTCCAGCTAAAGGTGCTGGGCCCAATGTTGAAGATAAAGCCGCAGGACTAAAGGTGCCTGGGACTGATGCACACGTGGCCCCATGGCCTGGAGGGCCATGCGCCACGCACTTGGACTCCGACTCCTCTCCTCCTCCGAAGACCCCTTCCCGGGTGGCAGCTGCCCCTTATGTATCCTCTCCCAGCATGCACAGCAGGCCGAACACGCCCACTGTACCGCCGCCGAGAGAGGACACCCCAAGGTACAGCACTAATACCAGCGGTTCAACCCTGACCCATTATGGCAGTGCCACCTACAGGCCACAGGGAACTTCACACCAGTATACCACCTGGAAATAAAATAGCACAACCTATAAATTGAGAACGGTCTGAGCCCAACTACTATCTAAGACCAGCCCCTAAATTTGGGTATATAGCACCCCTAAATGGGGTGGGCGCTACAGTACAAAGGGGAAAACTGGGTACCACACCATAAATCTGAAAAATTGAGAGCTCATCCACTCACAATCCAAAGGAGGTGGGGCTCAGTGGCCAGGAACTGCATAAAAAAAAAAAAGACCAAGCCAAACTAGGCAAAGATGGCATTTGCATGTTGTCAGAATCAAGTCAGAAGTATTAAATTAACACATGCAAGAGTTCACAGTTTAGGCAGTCAACAAACACCTTTCCTTGTATAATCTGCAATTTTTTTCTCACATCAGAATGGAAACTAGGCATACCCCTGCTGAAATCCCATATTGCAATACCCTAGGCAGATTATTATTATTATACAGGATTTATATAGCGCCAACAGTTTACGCAGCGCTTTACAATATAAAAGGGAGACAATACAGTTATAATATAATAAAATACAAGAGGGCCCTGCCCAGAAGCCCAGGTAGACCACCCCTTGATGCACCTGTAACTTGTCCCACTCTTTGCGGATTAGTCGGGCCTCCTTTGAGGGATCATGTAAGAGCCTGTCCGGATCCTGATCTTCTAGACGAGCTTCCAAGGCTAATCTTCCCCAAGGGTCTTCCAAATGATTCCTTCTTATGTCTTTCTTAGACAGCTTTGGCAAGTCATCTTCGCCAATCTGGGTTACATCACAATAGTATTTGGGCACCCCCACCACCGAAACTCCAATTTCTTCCGCCCTGGATCCGCCACTAGCTTGAAGTTGTGCTCCCTGGCACAAGGCCCGCACCCCGTCCGGGGTCACCTGGGTCCAGTCTTCTGTATGGGAAGTTGGAGCATGAGACCTTCTGGACAGCGCATCAGCATCTCGATTTCCAGTTCCAGGCCTATACTTCAGACTGAAGTTGAATCCAGAGAGGGCGGCCAACCAACGGTGGCCGGTGGCATCCAGCTTGGCTGTGGTGAAAAGATAAGTGAGTGGGTTATTGTCTGTCTTCACTATAAAGTCAGCTCCATACAGGTAGTCTTTGAGTTTGTCCACAACTGCCCACTTTAAGGCCAGGAACTCCAATTTGTGGGTGGGGTAATTCTTTTCTGCCGGTGTTAGACTCCTACTCACATAGGCAACTGACCTCAACTGTCCTTCATACTCCTGGTATAGCACACCTCCCAGACCATCATGGCTGGCATCCACATGTAGTTCATATGGTCTCTTGGTGTCAGCATAGGCCAAGACCGGGGCAGTGGTCAGACTTTTCTTCAGCATTTTGAAGGCCTCTTCACATTTCTCTGTCCACTGGTCGTCCACGGACTCTCCGGGCTTCCTGGGGCCAGTGTCATCCTCCTCTCCTTCTGTCTTCAGTAACTCATTCGGAGGCTTGGCAATTCTTGCAAACCCTTCCACAAATCTGCGGTAGTAAGAGCAGAACCCCAGGAAGAATCTGAGCTCAGTCAGTCATTGTAGTTGCTCGGGGCCAGGAGGGAACTGCTTCCAGTTTGTCCGGGTCGGTAGACACTCCTTCTTCAGACACTATGTGTCCCAGATCGTGGACTGAGGACTGGTAGAACTGACACTTCTCCCTGGAGAGTTTAAGTCCCTCTTCACTGAGTCTCTTCAGGACTTTCTCCAGCCTCTCTTCGTGCTCCTCCAGAGTCTTCCCGAAGACAATGATGTCGTCTAGGTACACCAGGACTTCAATGAGATTCATGTCCCCCACTGTCTTCTCCATCAGCCTCTGGAAAGTGGCAGGAGCCCCCGACAGGCCCTGAGGCATCCTGTTAAACTCGTAAAATCCCACTGGGGTGATGAATGCCGTCTTCTCCCTGTCTTCTGGATGCATTGGGATTTGGTGATACCCACTCTCCAGGTCCATTACACTGAACCACTTAGCTCCTGACAGACTCTGTAAGGCATCTTCTATCCTAGGGGTGGTATACTGGTCAGGTATTGTCCTTCTATTGAGAGTCCTGTAGTCTATACAAAGTCTCAGTGACCCATTTTTTTTCCTGACTACTATAATAGGGGAGGCATATGGGCTTCTGGACTCTCGAATAACTCCAGTTCTCTTAAGCTCCGCCAGTTGTTCACGCAAGTCTTCTAAGTCAGCCAGGGGAACTCGCCGGACCCTCTCCCGGAAAGGTTTGTCTTCCTGCAGACGGATCTTATGGGTGGCACTCCTTGCACACCCTACGTCAAACTCGTCCCTTGAAAAGATGTGTTGGTCCCTATAATCAGGGAACTCTTGTTGGCTCCTGGTGGGCGAGGGCAAACCACTGCCAGGGTGTCAAAGACCTCAGATTTTCCTGCTACAGAGGGGTCAAAGGCCAGTTGGATGGAAACATAACCATCGTAAGGAAAGCTTTGGGTGCCAATTCCCCATATCTTTAGGTCTTCTAGTTTCTGTAAGGGCACGTGACTCAGGTGTTTTTGGTAAAAGTCTCTGTACAAAAGGGTCACTTGGGCTCCTGTGTCTATGATGGCCCTTGTGTAGACTCCTTCCACTTGAATAGGGACCACAGGGGAGGGCCCCACCAAACTAGCTGCAAACTTCCTCGGAGAGGATTCTTTCTTTGGATTCATGGACTTTCCCTTTGGGGTTTTCTTCTTCTTCCATCTCTTTCTGGATTTTAATCCCTGTTGGGCCTGGTATGCATTGATTTCTTGCAGGTTTTTAGATTTTAACTCCTGACAAGTGGTATTGAGTATTTTGGGAGGGGCATTGTTTCCCTTCTCCTTTCCCTTTTCTGGCTTTTGAATCTTATTGGAGCTTTCTGCAAATAGCGGGCGCCCAGCTGACTCCTTCACCGGGGCCCTCTGAAGTTTTCCGCCGGCTGGTGGTAAGTGCCTCGGTTCTTCCTTGGACTGGGGCACACTCTTCCAAGGTGGCCGACTCCTCCACAATTGAAACAGACAGTTCCTCTTCTCCCCTACGGGGAAGTTGGAGTTGAGACACTCTGGCATAGTTCATTCCTGATCTCCTCTTTGGCTCCTGAGTTCTTAGCTAGTAGAGAGGTCAAAAGATCCAGCACTTGAGTCATCTGGGACTTTAGGGTCTCTACTTCTGAGTCCCGTTCAGTGGCTACTGCTGATCTGACTCCCACTGAGGGGAGGGGAGTGGTCTTCTCAACCGCCTGTTGGTCCTTCAACAGGGCTTCTTCATCCCTTATGATCCGCACTAGGTCTGGGTAACTCAAAGCCATGACTCCTTCAGAGGTCTTCAGGTGGAGCCAAACTGGATCCGAGAGCAAGGCTCCCCTCAGGATCTGCTTCATCCTAGTTGCATCTATGACTTGTGGCAGCATCCACTTTTTAAGGACAATTTGGCACAGCATTCTATTCAACCTCCGGACATATTCGGATAATCTCTCTCCAGGCTGTTGGAGGGTATGTTCGAACTGGTACATCAGTTCAGTCACCTTTTCCAGCTGGCCAAATGCCTCCTGCAACATAGCCAGATAATCATATGCAGTACAAGCAGCATTGCTAAACCTAAGATTCTTCACAGCTTCAGCAGCAGCGCCCTTCAAACTTTCACTTATGCGCTGCTTCTTCTGCGCTTCGGGTACTTCCCATCCTTCTACAGCCTGCATTGCTTGCTCAATCCAGGTGTCGAAGTCTTCTTCCCCGGGTGGCACAGGTTGCTTCCCTGAGAAGATCCAGAGCTTCCGGTACCCGGCTTCTACGTGCACTGTATTGCTCTTCTGGCACTTAGTAACAAATTCTCCCAGAGCATTCAGTAATTCTATAGCGGTCAGAGGCATCCCTGGGGTCATCATCTCCTGGGAGCCCTCCGCTCCAGGAAAGAGCAATGGGGATAATGGCCGAGAGGTTTGTGGAGATTCCGTCTTGCTGGCCCTCGTATGCACTAAGCGGTATATCTGGTTATCTATGCTTTTTATGTTCTGACCTCTAAATTCTTCCGGGACTTTATTTCTCCATTCCACTAGTGCGTATGTACACAAGGTCTCTGGATCTGGCTTTGTATCCATCACCCATGCTTTCTGGCTCGGAGACAGCGACATTATGAGCTGCTTTATCTCCTCTTCCCGCCAGTTCCCCCGGGAGTTCAATAACTACCGCCTCAGTTGAATCGGCGCCAACCGCTGCGCACCACTATGTCATTGCTAGCGGGTCCATGCTGGTACTTCTGACCGGCTTGATTGCAGCGTGCAGTATACAGGAATCCCGAACTCGAGCCCCCACGTATAGCGATACCCCCAGTTAAGAGGGCTGCTGGTATAATTCTTTTGGGCCCCTGTAATGCACCCTGTCAACCCCCGGCAGTTTGCTCTAACCTCCCCTGGCACAGCTAGATGGGATGGTAGGATTGTGTAACCTGCAACTCACGGAGACACAATCCTATAATAGAACACACACAGCAATATAGTTTAACTATCCTTACCCGTCTCCTCTGCAAAGTAAATGACACAACACAAGTATACTTAACCCTTGCACTTTTACTCAGATGGTTGGGTAAGCATATAATCAACAGTTTACATATCATGTGCAGAGCCCTGCAATAAAAGAGTCAGCAGACAGACAGATATACAGTATGGTGCATAAATCTAACGGTCCCATACTTGTATCAACGGTTCAGGCTGGTGGTGGTGATGTAATGGTGTGGGGGACATTTTTTAGGACACTTTGGGGCCCTTAGTACCAAATGAGCATTGTTTAAACAAGAGTCTTTTTGCTGACCATGTCCATCCCTTTATGACTACAGTGTCCCCATCTTCTAATGGCTCCTTCCAGTAGGATAATGCACCATGTCACAAAGCTCAAATCATCTCACCTCTGGTTTCCTGAACATGACAATGAGGTCACTGTACTCCAATGGCCTCCACAGTCACCAGATCTCAATCCAAAAGAGCACCTTTGAGATGTGGTGGAACGGGAGATTCGCATCATGGATGTGCAGCCGACAAATCTGCAGCAACTGCGTGATGCCATCATGTCGATATGGACCAAAATCTCTGAGGAATATTTCCAACGCCTTGTTGAATCTATGCCACGAAGAATTAAGGCCGTTCTGAAGGCAAAAGGGGGTCCAACCCGGTACTAGCAAGGTGTACCTAATAAAGTGGCCGGTGAGTGGATTTATTTAAAGGGTCAGTCCACGCAAAACTGATTTTACCCTAAGACCTACATACACACCAGTATTCTAAAAGGGTCCAGAGGGCACAAACACCCGTGTTTTACTTATCTTTACAGTGACAAAGTCAGGATTTGCTTTGTGTACTTTGCCTTCATTGTGACCAAAAAGCAGAGCAATTATACCTGGAAAGCACATGCATCCTGAAGATTTGTAGGAACAGGCGAGGGAACAATGATGGCAGAGACACAATACAGCATAGTACAACACAGGCCAAGCTATCACTTCACTGACAAGAGAAAGATGGCTGAACAAAGTGTATTGTAATATGAGCAACTGAGCATATCCATCTGCAGCTCCATGGATAGGAGCCATGCCCTCTGATCCGACTCTGCAGAAGATTTGTGTGCAGAACAATCTGTCACTTTCATTTCCAAATCAGTTTAGAGAAAGTGATGAAAATATGTTTAATTCTAATAGAAAGAGTTTTAAAAGAAGGATTGTCATCACTAAATACTTGCAATTAACATTTTAACCTATTGCCTTGCTCTGGTAAAAAAAAAAAAAGAATAGATGTCTGAGTCCTATGCCTTGTACACACGATCGGATTTCCGATGGAATAAAATCCAATGGAATTTTCCGTCGGAATTCCGATGAAGCCGACTTCCATCAGTCTTGCATACCCACTGTCAGACTAAATTCCGACCGTCCAAAACGCGGTGACGTAAAACAATCCGACGAGCTGAGAAAAAATGAAGTTCAATGCTTCCGAGCATGCGTCGACTGGATTCTGAGCATGCACGGATTTTTCTCCGATGGAATTCCACACAGATGATCGGAATTTCCCATCGGATTTTTTTCCATCGGAAAAATTTAAGACATGTTCTATTTTTTTACTCCGATAGAAAAACGTCCGGTGGGGCCCACACATGATGGGAATTTCCGATGAAACAAGTCCATCGGATTTTATTCCATCGGAAATCCGATCGTGTGTACAAGGCATTAGAAAAATTTTGTGATGTACACATCTTCACCGCATATAATGCTCTCGGAGGAGAATATGTTTATTAACATTTATACTTATGTAGAAGAAGAGTAAATGGTATACATAGTGAATGGACCCGATGTGTAGTATGAGTGAGGGATCTAAGCAAGCATTATGCCGCGTACACACGATCGTTTTTAATGACGTGAAAAATAAAAAAAATTAAAATGGTCATTAAAAATGATCATGTGTGGGCTTTCCAGCATTTTTCCTGACGAGAAAAACGCCAAAAATCACGACGAGAAAAATTGGAACATGCTCTAATTTTTCACATCGTTTTTCACATCGTCGTTTTTCTCGTCATGAAAAACGTCCGTGTGTGGGCTTTAACGACGTGAAAAAAAAACGTGCATGCTCAGAATCAAGTATGAGACGGGAGCGCTCGTTCTGGTAAAACTAGCGTTCGTAATGGAAATAGCACATTCGTCACGCTGTAACGGACTGAAAAGCACGAGGCTGAAAAGCGCGAATCGTCTCTCAACAAACTTTACTAACATGAAAGGTGGCGCCATCCGAATGGAACTTCCCCTTTATAGTGCCGTCGTACGTGTTGTACGTCACCGCGCTTTACTCAAAATTTTTTTCCACGATAGTGTGTAGGCAAGGCAGGCTTGAGAGGAAACACGAAAAATCACGTCGAGAAAAATGCAGTTTTTTTCAATGACATTAAAAACGATCGTGTGTACGCGGCATTAGGGTATTTTTTTAGGGGGTAAAAGTCCCTGACTTTTAGATGCCGTAGGGGGCATGGTGATTTTTGAGGGTGGCCCCATATACTGTATGTACTACTGTGCAAAAGTTTTAGGCAGGTGTGATAAAATGCTGTAAATTAAGAATGCTTTCAGAAATAGAAGTGTTAATAGTTTATTTTTTTTTATCACATTAACAAAATGGAAAGTAAATGAACAGAAGAGAAATCAAATCAATATTTGGTGTGACCACCCTTTGCCATTAACCACTTCAGCCTCGGAAGGTTTTACCACCTTAATGACCAGAGCGGTTTTTGAGACGTTGTACCCAAACAAAATTGACGTTTTTTCCCCACAAATAGAGCTTTCTTTTGATGGTATTTGATCACCTCTGCGTTTTTTTTTTTTTGCGCTATAAACAAAAAAAAGAGCAACAATTTTGAAAAAAAAAAATATTTTTTACTTTTTGCTATAGTAAATATCCCACATTTATTTTGAAAAAAAAACAATTTTCTTCATCAGTTTAGGCCAATATGTATTCTTCTACATATTTTTGGTAAAAAAAAAAAAAAATCGCAATAAGCGTATATTGATTGGTTTGCGCAAAAATTATAGCGTTTACAAAATAGGGAATAGAGTTATGGCATTTTTTTTTTTTTTTTACTAGTAATGGTGGCGATCAGCGATTTTTAAAAGGAGTGCGATATTGCGGCGGACAGATCGGACACTTTTGACACTTTTTTGGGACCATTGACATTTATACAGCGATCAGTGCTAGAAATAGCCACTGATTACCGTATAGATGTCACTGGCAGGGAAGGAGTTAACACTAGGGGGCGATCAAGGGGTTAACTGTGTTCGCTATGTGTGTCTCTAACTGTAGGGGGATGGGCTTACTGGGACTTGACAGAGATCATGGTTCCTGACCACTGGGAACAGTGGATCCGTGTCATGTCACCTGTCAGAACGAGGAAATGCCTTGTTTACATAGGCATCCCCCCGTCCTGCCTGGCAAACGCAGGCCGTCGGAGGACATCGAGTCCTCCTGAACCGCGGGCATGCTCCCACAACTGAGCCTGCACGAGCCGCCGTACACCTACGGCGATTCGCACATGAGAGCCATTGTGCCGCCGTCATGACGGCGGCCGGTCTTTAAGCGGTTAAACAGCATGATTTCTTCTAGGTACACTTGCACACAGTTTTTGAAGGAACTCGGGCAAGTAGGTTGTTCCAAACATTTTGGAGAACTTACTACAGATCTTCTGTGGATGTAGGCTTAAGTCTCGTACACACGGTCGGACTTCCATTGGACTTTTCCGTGGATTTTTGTCCGAACGGAGTTGGCCGGGCACACCCATAGCATACACACCACAGGACTTTTCTGCAAACTTTCCCAAAACTTTTTGCAACATCACATGGTTTTTCTGCTCTTTTCTGCTCTTTACCGCCACCCTTTGGTCAACTTCTGCTATTGTTGGTTGATTTTAACATTAGTTGTTTTGTCCATCGGACAAAAGTCCTATGGTTTTCTGTACACACAGTAGGACTTTGCTCCATCTGACTTTTGTTGGGCAAAAGTTTGTCCGTTTGCAGACCCAACTTTTGTCCGATGAAAACAAAACCAAATGAAAAAATGTTTGTCCGATGGAGCGTACACACGGTCGGACTTTTGCCCAACAAACTTAGCTTTAAGCAAGTTGGACCAACAATCCGACCGTGTGTACGCTCCATCGGACAAACTTTTTTGAGTTTGGTTTTGTTTTCATCGGACAAAAGTTGGGTCTGCAAACGGACAAACTTTTGCCCAACAAAAGTCCTATGGAGCAAAGTCCGACCGTGTGTACAGAAAACCATCGGACTTTTGTCCGATGGACAAAACAACCAATGTTAAAATCAACCAACAATAGCAGAAGTTGACCAAAGGGTGGCAGTAAAGATCAGAAAAAACAAGTGATGTTGTAAGAAGTTTTAAGAAAGTTTGCAGAAAAGTCCGAGCGTGTGTATGCTATGAGTGTTCCCGACCAACTCTGTTCGGACAAAAATCCACGGAAAAGTCAGATGGAAGTCCGACCGTGTGTACGGGGCTTAACTCAGATCAGATATTTCTGTCTCTTCATGTAATCCCAGACACACTCAATGATGATGAGATCAGGGCTCCATGGGGGCCAAACCATCACTTCCAGGACTCCTTGTTCTTCTTTACGCTGAAGATAGTTCTTAATGACATTGACTGTATGTTTGGGGTCGTTGTCCTTCTGCAGAATAAATTTGTGGCCAATCACACGCCTTGCAGATGGTATGGCATGATGGATAAGTATCTGCCTGCATTTCTCAGCATTAAAGTGGATGTAAACCCTCACATATACCTAGGGTTGCCATCTCTCCAGGATTCACCCAGACAGTTCGGGTTTGGAATCATGCGTCATGGTTTCAGACTGCCTGAAACCCGGACACAATATTCAGACTGGACAATGGCTTCCCAGCAGGGTTGTTGGCTACAGTTGTCTAAGCTGAGAGTGTCTGTTACACTCTTTCACACTGCCCAAAGCCAGCACTACCAACCCCCCCCCCCCCCAACACCCCTACCCCCTGTGCCTGTCCACACTCCAATCCCAGGCACTGTACCTCAGAAAAGGAAAGTTGAGGCTGGAAATTTGAAGTCCATCAGCCTCAGATACATCTGGATGAGAGGAGCTGACTGCCAAGGGTTGAGTGAGCTCGCTATCCATCCCTGTCTGTGACTGAGATCTCCCCCTTCTTTTTCCTGCCTCTGAGTAAGTACACTAAGGCAAATCAGGGTTCTTAGAGCACTCCTTACATCAGAGTTCCCCTTTACACCAGAGGCCACACTGTTTCCCCTTACAGCAGAGTTCTCTCCGTACATCAGAGTTATCAGTGCTCCCTCTTATATCAGGGTTCCCAGAGCATCCCATATGTTAGAGTCCCCAGAGTTCACCCTTACATCAGAGTCTGCAGAGTCCCCCCTTACAGTGTAAGGGAACTCTGAGTTCAGATGTAAAAGGGGGACTCTGTGGACTCTGATGTAAAGGGGGGCTCTTGTTATTAACTTCATACGATTGGAAATGTTATTAATAGCAAAATATACATATAGCTTATACAATTAAAAAAAATTGCTGTCCGCCGCTAAAGTGTTCGGGTTTGACTTGAAGAAAAGGTGGCAACCCTCACATACACCCAGTGAAGTGAACAGCCTCAGGTGATACACAGAGAAGAAACAAATCTCCCTACATACGCTTTACATGCATATCTGCTGTCTTCAGCTTGCTATATTCTTTAGAATTCTTACATTGTGTTAGAATTTTTACTTCCTCATTTAGCAGTAGGAGTAGATTCTTGGCTTACACTGTGTGACAGCTGATTGGAGGAAAGGCACACACCCCCACTCCACATAGGCAGAAGAACGAAGATACTTTCAGAGCTGTGCTGTGACAAAACAAACTCTCTGCTTATCTATTTATAGCACCCACCCCGACACAAATTTCAGGCTGGTTTTATCCCCCCATCTCTGAGAACTTGTCAGAAGTTATCATGCTGATAACAGAGGAATGAAACAGCAGAAAGACACGGGACTCAGGGCTTTGAAGAAAGATACATACACACTACATATATATGTGCCTAGATCAAACGTCATGAATCAGGTTTACATCCACGTTAAGGACACCATTGATCCCGACCAAATCTTCAACTCTATTTGCAGGAATGCAGCCCCAAACTTCAAGAAACCTCCACCATGCTTCACTGCTGCCTGCAGACAGTCATTTTTGTATCGCTCTGCAGTCCTTTGGTGAACAAACTGCCTCCTGCTACAGCCAAATATTTTAGATTTTGACTCATCAGTCCAGAGAACCCGCTGTCACTTTCTGCTTCCCAGCTCCTATGGGTTTGTGCATACTTGAGTCACTTAGCCTTGTTCCCACATCAAAGGTAGGGCCGCAATTCTCCCTTGAAGACCCCCTGTATTTCTCATCCTCCTCCCACCTGGCACCCCACTGCAACCTTGCTAACACACTACCTCTTGTCATCCTCATCACACCTGGCACCCCATTGCAACCTTGATAACACCCCACCCCCTTTCATCCTCATCCTCATCTTCATCACACCTGACACTCTACTGCAACCTTGCTAACACCTTACACCCTGTCATCCTCACCTTCATCACACCTGGCACCCCCCTGCAACCTTCCTATTACACTACCCCCTGTCATCCTCATCACACCTGGCACCCCACTGCCACCTTACTAACACACTACCCCCTGTCATCCTCCACCTACCTGGCACCCTAATGCAACCTTGCTAACACCTCGCCCCCGTCGTCTTCATCCTCATCTTCATCACACCTGGCAACCCACTGATACCTTGCTAACACCAGTGTTAATTTTGGTAGCACATTTCGATTTAGTTTTAGTCTTAGTCTTAGTCCTAAAATAGCATTTTAGTTTTAGTCCCATTTTAGTCTTCTGCAATTGGTTTAGTTTTAGTCATATTTAGTCGACTAAATCTGCATTAGATTTTAGTCGACTAAAATGTCCTATGTTTTAGTCTACTAAAATCTCCAGTACATTTTAGTCGACTAAAACTAATTTTAGACGTCTAAAATCTAATGGGTGTAATTAAATTGTAATGCATTAGATAACATTTCTCTACAATTTCCAAACTCATTATATACTGCTGGAGTGAAGAATCAAATATGTTATTAGTTATGGTATTGAGGTATGAACATTTTTAAGTCAAATTTCAATTTAGTTTTAGTCTTAGGCCTCGTACACACGACCGATTTTCTCGGCAAGAACCAGCAAGAAACTTGCTGGCAGAGAGGTCTTGCCGAGTAAATCGGTCGTGTGTACGCTGCTAGCGTGTTTCTCGTCGAGAAAACCGACAAGAAACCTCAACGAGAAAATAGAGAACCTGCTCTCTATTTTCTCGTCGAGATTCTCCTCGGCATGTTTCTCGACGAGAAAAGTGAGTGTGTGTACACTTACCTGTCCTCCCGGAAGCCCGCGCATGTTCGAAATGAATTCGACGCATGCGCGGTAGCTTCCTAGGCATACGTAGGGTATACCAAGATGGCGGCGACGGCATCGAATGTGACGAGCGCATGCTCGACGTAGTCGATGACGTCACCGCGTACGCTCCTTTCAAAGAACCGCGGGTTCTTTGAAACGAGCGTGTGTACACTCGGCCGGGACAAGTTTCTTGTCCAAGAATCTCGTCGAAAAAAACGACATGTTTTTTTCAACGAGAATCTCGGCCGTGTGTACGAGGCATTAATCTTTTGACTAAAATTGCATTTTAGTTTTAGTCCCATTTTAGTCTTTTGACTAAAATGCCATCTTAGTTTTAGTCGTATTTTAGTCATCTCAATTGTTTTAGTTTTAGTCGTATTTTAGTAGACTAAAATAGTATTCATTTAGTCAACTAAAATGTTTTAGTCGACTAAATTAACACTGGCTAACACCCCACCCCCTGTCATCCTCATGTTCATCACACCTGGCAACCCACTGCAACCTTGTGTGACAGCAGGAAGGTAAAGTCACCTGGTTGCATCCAGGGGGGTAGATATATTTCGCCCAGATTCAGGCTTTACGCCGACTTATACAACTAGGGAGGGAGTTGATGAAGCCCAGCTGAGGCTAGTGGGCTCATGGATGATTCATACCTCTAGGGAGAGTGCTGGGCGTCGTGCAGGCAGGGAGTTGATGAGACCAGCTGAAGCTTGTCAGCTCGTTTAAGGCCTCTATAAGAACTCCCAGATTCATTAGGTGTTTGCTCATGCCTGGAACCAGACCTGTGTGGACTGTCTAGGGAGAGTGAACCCCTGTGCGGTGAGACAAAGCCTGTGTGGCTATTTGCTTGGACATTTAAAACCAGGGACTTAGGGACTAGGACAGCACTAGGCTGATCCCAGTTGTTAGTTAGGAAACCTGTATGTTTACTCAGAGGTCAAGTTGACCAGGATTTATTTTATTTATGTTTCTTTTGCTTTGCTGTGTTTTGTCACTGTAAATAGAAAATAAACCACACCTTTTTGATTTTGAAAACCACAACCTCCGTTTGCTGGGCCTGTTTTTGTGTGGGGAGCCCATCCCGGGGGTCACACACACCCGCTGACGAGCTAACCCCCTCACACTTGCTAACACCCCACCCCACAGGGCTGAGAACTCTCACCTTGATCCCATGTGACAGTACTGGGTTCCAGGGGGTCAGTCACCAAGCACCAGTTCTGACACATGGAGGATGGGGAGTAAAGGCCCATACAAAAAAATACCGCATTGTGTGATAATCTGATTGTTAGTACACAGCTTTCGTCCGAAATTTTCCAAAGGGACAAACAAATTTTTTCTTGTACGATACCAGAACGCATAATTTTTGTTTACTCAGTTTTGGTTCGCAAATAAAATACAAATACATTACATCACTTTCAAATTTCAATTTTGTCGTACGAAAATTTTCGTACTTTAGTAACCTATTCGTTTTTTATATGGAGAGCATGCAAAAAAAAAAAAAAAAATGGATGATCATTCGTCCGATAATATCATTGTGTGTACTAGGCTTAAGCCACATTTTTGTATATCTAGAGCAGTGGTTCTCAACCTGGGGGTCGGGACCCCCTCGGGGGTCGAATGACGATTTGCCAGGGGTCACTGAATCCTGGGCTGTTCCTGAAGCCCGCGGTGCTCTCCCAGCCTTTTCGTGGCCACCCAGCAGGGCTGTTCCTGGAGCCTGTGGCTGCCCAGCTGGGCTGTTCCTGGAGCCCGTGGCCGCCCACTCAGCCTCTTCACAGCCGCCTATTCAGTTCACGGCATGGCTGGGGGGCAGGGACTGGAGGTCAGCTGACTGGTGAGGAATGTGAAGTGGGAGGGGCTGGAGGAGACCCTATCTCCTGATTTCAGCATAAGGGTCACTGCTACGAGACACCACAAAGTCAGAGACACAATGAAGCCGGAGACACAGTCTCACTACCTTTGATTATAGCTGTCATTAAAAGCCCCCACTACAGTTCTCAGATCAGCAGATAACCTTGATCAAGAGACTCCTTGTCTGATCAGAACTCCCCCCCAGCATTGCCACTGATCCCACCCCCCACCAGCACTGCCACTCATCCCATTCCCCCCACCCCCTAACAAGGACTAAGAGAAGGAATATAAATAGAGAATACATAGAAGGGAGAGGAAAAGAGGGGAAGGAACAAAGAAAAAGGGAGAGAAAGAATGTTGCCTCGTACACACGATCGGTTTTCCCGACGGGAAAACTGCCATGAGAACATTTGGCCGTGTGTATGCTCCATTGCAGTTTTCCCGACTGGAAAACCGTCGAGAATCACGGCGGGAAAAAAGAGAGCTGGTTCTCTTTTTTTCCACCGCGATTCCCGACGGTCTTTTAACGCCAGATTTTTGGCGTTTTCCTATGGGTTTCCCGAACCAAAGCTCTCAGGGCAGTTTTCCTGTTGGGAAACACGGCCGTGTATACGGGGGAAAAAGATGCCAAGCAGGTTCTCGGCTTTCCCGGCGGACTTTTGCTCGTCGGGAAAAGCTATCGTGTGTACGAGGCATGAGAGAAAGAACAAGAAAGACGGCTAGAGAGAGGGATGGAAAAAAAAAAGAAATTAGGCTAGAGAGAGATAAAAGGAGAACAAAGAGAAAGAGTGGTACATCCTAAAATGTACCATAAGGGTTTTTAATACTGTACGAGTGGAAGGGACTCAGAGAGAGCTAAATGTCTGTGGGATAGGGGTGCAAATTACTTGTCTTGCCTTGGGTGCTGACAACCTACGCTACGAAAATAATTTTACTGTTAGGGGTCTCCACAACTTGGGAAATGTTATCAAGGGGTCACAGCACTAGAAGGTTGAGAACCACTGATCTAGAGGAACTGGGTATTTCTCCGCCATCCCAGAACTCCAGTTCACTTCCAGAGTTCAGCCCATCCAGAATCGTCCACCGACCCCTTCTGCATCAAGATCTCTGCACCAAAGAGTTGACCCATTATAAAAATGTGCATTGTTAGTTTAAAAACTTTTTTTAGAAAGACTTTTGGGTCTGTGAGTACAAATGATGTATTTAGTATATGCGATTCATTTGGAATGCTGCTTCTTGACATACTCATTTAACATTGGGTCCACTATAGCAGTTCTTGGCTGCCTAGGAGGAGCTGTGCAGTGGCAGATATTAATAAACTGCAACATTTTAAATTTTTGCTTCAGAAGGAACTCTGTATTGACAGTCCATGTTGCAAGACCCACCATTTCGATATATTCCATATTCACTACAATGGCCTAAAATGATTCTATGCTTTGCCCATGCAGGGAAAAACACAGAATTTACAAACCTAACTCCTGTTTTTATTTACCTTCTGTCCACTTCTCCATTTGCTACCTAAGGAAAGTGAACATAGTTACATAGTTAGTCAGGTTGAAAAAAGACACAAGTCCATCTAGTTAAACCAAAAAAAAAAAAAACATAATATCCATATACACAATCCCATACCCCAGTTCATCCAGAGGAAGGCAAAAAACCCCAGCAAAGCATGATCCAATTTGCAACAGCAGGGGAAAATAATCCTTCCTGAGAGGCAATTGGATATTCCCTGGATCAACTTTACCTGGAAATGTTAGTACCTAGTTATATTGTGTACACCTAGGAAAGAATCAAGGCATTTTTTAAAGAAATCTACTGAGCTGGCCAGAACCACCTCTGGAGGGAGACTATTCCACATCTTCACAGCTCTTACTGTGAAGAAACCTTTTAATATTTGGAAATTAAATCTCTTTTCCTGTAGACATAAAGAGTGCCCCTTTGTCCTCTGTGATGACCTTAACGGGAATAACTCAACAGCAAGTTAACTCTATGGACCCCTTATGTATTTGTACATGTTGATCATATCCCCCCTTAAGCTCCTCTTCTCAAGAGAGAATAAATTCAGTTCTTATAATCTTTCCTCATAGCCGAGCTCCTCCATGCCTCTTATTAGTTTGGTTGCCCTTCTCTGCACTTTCTCCAGTTCCCCGATATCCTTTTTGAGAACTGGGGCCCAAAACTGAGCTTCATATTCCAGATGAGGTCTTACTAATGATTTGTACAGGGACAAAAATTCTTCTAGTACCCATATAAGCTTAGAAAAACTTGGAACTTACTTTTTCTCTTCGCTGCAGCAATAAATGGGGTATCAAGGGAGCAATGGAAAGATAGATACATATAAAATGTAAAAGAAGGGGTGTTATGGTTGCATGGACAAAACACAGGTTCACGTTAGTAAAGTTGGCTTGCATAGGCTCAAGTTCCTATGTTACGTGTCAGGACTAGAGTTTCTTGCCCAAGCTTGACATTTCATAGGACAGAAAATTGTGGCTATGGGTCGGGGACCTGTAGCTCACTGATCTACTTTCCTGACAGAATATAAGCTTTGTTATCCACTCAAACACTGATCGGGCAGGTTACTACAGTACACGTTCTCATAATGTACCATCAAAAGGGTCAGTGTTTATGCTGTGGGCCCGCAGGCTGTTGTCTTTCATATCCTAACCTTGGTAAATGGTATGTGCCAGAGGCAAGGTGAATTTAAAAGGCTGTACTAAATGTTTAAAGTAACTGAACAGGTATGTTGCTTGAAGACATTTCAACATGTAAATACAATTTAAAATACATCTTCAGCGGTGACATGTGAGGATTATCTAATGTGTGCTGCCATACACCAAAGTAGAGAGCAGTCATTATATCACATAGTCACATAGTTGGTAATTCATGTATATTTGAAGGAGTCCTCTGCTTTCAGGCTTCTTTGATGTTGTCATGGACATTTTATTGATTTGTTTGTTGGTTGACTAGACCTAGGATGGCTATCACAGCTCCAAGTCGCTTTGGATAAGTCTCTATGAGCTTGCCACATCTTACCACTGGGATTTTTGCCCATTCCTCCTTGCAAAACTGCTCCAGCTGCTTCAAGTTGGATGGTTTGCGCTTGTGAACAGCAATCTTTAAGTCTGACCACAGATTTTCTATTGGATTGAGGTCTGGGCTTTGACTAGGCCACTCCAACATATTTACAAGTTTCCCCTTAAACCACTCAAGTATTGCTTTAGCGGTGTGTTTGGGGTCATTGTCCTGCTGGAAGGTGAACCTCCGCCCTAGCCTCAAATCACACACAGAGTGGTACAGGTTTTGCTCAAGAATATCCCTGTATTTAGCACCATCCATCTTTCCCTCAACTCTGACCAGTTTCCCAGTCCCGACTGCTGAAAAACATCCTCACAGCATGATGCTGCCACCACCATGTTTCACTGTGGGGATGGTGTTCTTTGGGTGATGTGATGTGTTGGGTTTGCGCCAGACATAGCGTTTTCTTTGATGGCCGAAAAGATCAATTTTAGTCTCATCAGACCAGAGCACCTTCCTCCATACATTTTGGGAGTTCCCCACATGACTTTTCGCAAACTTAAAAAGGTGCCATTTTGCTTTTTGCTGAAAGTAAAGGCTTACTTCTGGCCACTCTGCCATAAAGCCCAACTCTATGGAGCGTACAACTTATTGTCGTCCTATGTACAGATACTCCAGTCTCTGCTGTGGAACTCTGCAGCTCCTTCAGGGTTACCTTAGGTCTCTGTGCTGCCTCTCTGATTAATTCCCACATTGCCCGGTCCGTGAGTTTTGGTGTGCGACTGTCTCTTGTCATGTTCTTTCCATTTGGTTATGATAGATTTGATGGTGCTCCTAGGGATCATGAAAGATTTGGATATTTTTTTATAACCTAACCCTGACTTGTACTTCTCAACAACATTGTTCCTTACTTGCTTGGAGAGTTCCTTGGTCTTCATGGCAGTATTTGGTTAGTGGTGCCTCTTGTTTAGGTGTTGCAGCCTCTGGGGCCTTTCAAAAAGGTGTGTATATGTAATGACAGATCATGTGACACTTAGATTGCATACAGGTGGACATCATTTCACTAATTATGTGACTTCTGAAAGTAATTGGTTGCAACAGAGCTTTTTATGGGCTTCATTACAAAGGGGGCAGATGCCAATTATCAGTTTTTTATTTCTGAAAAATAGTTTTATGGATATATTTTTCTAATTTTACTTCCCCAAATTAGACTATTGTGTTCTGATCCATCACATAAAGTTCAGATTAAAAAACATTGAACTAAAGGCTGTAATGTAAAAAAAATAGGTAAAAAGCCAAGGGGGGTGAATATTTTTGCAAGGCACTGTAAATTGTGTATATTGTGTACAGTATAATGACCAGGATTCATTACAGATTGCTGCCATAGCCAATATGTAAGGTCTTTATGTGTTTGTATGCATTGTAGAAATGTACTTTGTTGCTGAATCTGCATTCATTTTAAAGAGCTCAAGTTAAAGAAAAACTCCCAATTATCAATTTTTATAATAATTTTTATAATTAATTTATAGTTTTGGAAGTAGGGCACATTTTTTAACTGTCTTTCACACCATTGGTAGGATTTTCTATTTGTCATTGCGGTATAGAATGAAATAAGGAGTCTTCCCAAAATAAAATCCCAGAAGAAGGAATGGAGCTCCAAAGCCAATTCGGGGACCAAATGTAAGTTTTATTAAAACATTTAGATCTATTCAAATAAATATCCAGTGCAATTCAGAAGCCAGAGGACATCCCCTTTTTTAGAGCTTGACATTTGGACTTTACGGAAATATGGGAAAAAAGGAAAAAACAAAAGAATAGGGGAAATAAAGAAGGGGTAAGGAGAAAAAAAAAGGGGGGGTGCCTTTCCTATCAACATGCAAATCATGATTGTGTTTGCTTTTTTGGACAATGGGTATTTATAGGGGATGTTTTGGCCCCCCTTTTACCTAAAACCTTTTTTTGGCTACGGTTTGTTCTCTTTACAGTTGGGCATTTCCAAGGCATGTTTTTTCAGAGAGGTGGCTCTACATTTTTTTCCAATTCTTTGGATCTTTTGGATTTATTGTATGTAAGTCCTGTACTTCCCACAGGCCCAGCAGTTTATGGTATTTGGGGTTTTATTACCTTATATTTTTTGTAACTATGTATTTTTCATAATCCATTTGGATATAAAAGGTCTGCTTTGTTCCACCACCACTTTATAATCTTTTCTTCCTCTTCTGCCTGGGCTGTTCGGGGTATTTTCCCATTGGATCCATATGTGGCTCTTAGGTGTTTCCACATGTATGTAACACCTATACACTGATGGGTTAACTTGTTTGACACTGTAGAGTTGTAATAAATAAATTTGATTCCCTTCCTGGCACATTAGAATCTCCTGATGAAGCAATCAAGTTGTAAAACGTGTTGTGACCACTACACTTCTTCCTGCACAACTGATCCTGTTTGTTACACTTTAATATATATAGTGTCATGATCTATATTTATGTGATACTTTGGGCAAGGCGTGACTAGTACCATATTAGGGAATTCATTTGGCTTGTGTTTGTACATTATGTTTTATAACTTTGTTAACAATATGATATAATAAAATGTTGTGCTTTTAAATAATTGTTTACCTTGCTTCTTTTTCTGGGGCTATGGTTGGCACTGTAAAGCCCATATATACTTTTTCCTTTGCTCTATACTTTGTATTAGGATGTGGTGCCTGAGATAGCAAACAGTGTTCTTCATTATTTGTTCTAGGGCTTGACGTTTATTAATGAGTGCTGGAGTTGGACAGCCTACTGTAGGTGCTGCAAACATAAAATCTGTGGAAATCTTTGAAAACATTTTTCTACTTGGGACCCAGTGCCATCAGTTTTTCGCCTTCATTATGCCGCGTACACACGGTCGGAATTTCCGACAGAAAAAGTCAGATGGGAGCTTTTCGTCGGATATTCCGACCATGTGTATGCCCCATCTGACTTTTTCTGTCGGAAATTCCGACGCACTTAGATAGAGAGCAGGTTCTCTATTTTTTCGTCGGAAATTCAGACGGAGCTTTTCCCGATGGAAAGTCCGGCCCTGGGTACGTGGCATTAGAAATAAAGACCTGACAGAGGTGCTAATTCTGCTTCAATTAATGCAAAAGAAGACTTTCTGAATCTGTTGTAGTTGCAGTGTTTTCTGAAAGACATTAGAAGTTGACTACTTTATGGAATTAATTGGCTGATCTATAATAATACGAACACTTTCTTTAAAACACAACTATCTGTTACTATAAAGTAACCTTTAAAGATTTTTTTTCCCCCTTTAAGCGTTGCACAAGTCACATAGTTGCAGTATGGAAGATGTATAATGTACGTAGCTAGTTTTAACTTGCCTTACATAGATCACTCATATATCCATAGCCAAGAGTGAACATTTTCACTGTAGAATGCATAACGAACACACCTCAGGGTTGGGGATATTATGTGATCTGAGGCAAAGGTTGGATTGAATTTATTTTTCTCTGCTAGGTGTAATATTACTACACCCTTCATGACATTTAAATAACATGTTGGTCTCAGTTTTAAAGGGGCTGTAGAAGTTTTTGCATCAAAACAAAAGTGCAGAAATGCAAGGCATCCAATCAGCAACCATCTTTGATTGATCCCTTTTACGTGGCACTTTTTTTTAAGAGCCTATTTCCCACTGCGGAGGTTGAAAACTAGCTTACATTGGAAATTACCCCCTTGCTGTCATGCCAGGGCTGTATTTGCTATAAGCATCATTACACATTTGTTAAGGTAGCAGAGTGGCACCCAGATAGAAAGCAATTGTGCTGCAAGTTTTAAAATGACTTTCTAAGCTATTGCTAGGCTTCACAAGTTTGTTGCACAATTGCAGCAAGTCCGCATTGCATGACTCCAGATCAACTTTCTTTGCCAACATTCTGCAGTTCTGCTGCAAGTTCTGGTTCAGTTATGTTGTGCAAGAGTCATCCCACCACAGTGCCCCACTGTGTCACTGTGGCAAAATTTTCATGCTGTAGACTTGCAGAGCTCTTGCTGTAACTTTCCTCTTGCTAGAGACTTGCAATGCAAATTTACTACTGTAGCCGTGCACATACTGCCAAGTTCAAAAGATCCACACATCATCCTATTGTCTAACCCTCCATTTCTCTCACTTCCCCTTCTTTAGACACAATGAAGAGTCACTTGCTTTACCTTGCGGTATTTTTATTGTAGGGATTTCTTGGGTAGCCAGGAGGAGGCAGGGCCCAGTGGCAGCCAGGAGGAGGCAGGGCCCAGTGGCAGCCAGGAGGAGGCAGGGCCCAGTGGCAGCCAGGAGGAGGCAGGGCCCAGTGGCAGCCAGGCCCAGCACAAGATCCCAGATGCCTCCCCTCCGCATTGAAACCAGAAGGCCAAGAGGGGTAGGCACATGGAGGAGGAAACACTTGCCCTCATTAGGGAGGCTACTGCAGCTCTCAGAGAGCCCCCCACTGCTGAAGAGGGCTATGGCGCCCTAATGGCAGAAAAATTGTCTAAAATGAAGATGGGCCAACATTTCCTGAGTGAAACCCTCATTTGTAAGGTAAAAAACAGGGGGTTGATGGGCCAGGTTACACAATCCACGGACCTTGCGGAGGTCGGCCATCCTCCTCCTGCCACAAGCTCACCTCCAGACACACAGACTCCGAAGAAGCGTGTAAGGAAGGCTGCAGAGAAGACTGCAGAGAAGGCTGGAGGGAAGGTTACAAGGAAGACAATGAAGTGATGGCCTTGCTTCTGGATGGTCTGACAGAAGGCACAGGCTGGTGTAGTATCACAGACTGGGGACATATATCTCACCTGCTGCTGTTCCTGACCCTGTCCAGGACCAGATTGTGCTCCCAACTATATGTGCTTCTCCACAAATCTCAATTTTGGATTCATAATATTTGATGTGTGCCCTGGGGTCCAAAGATGCAAATTGCAGCAGAATCTCCAGCATTGCCTTCACCTTTAATTTGTTATTATGAGCCAGAATAAATTGAATTTTTGTTTACAATAAATACTTGACCATGTGTTTTTATTCAAAAAGGAGAGTTTGCTAGTGAGTAGGCAGGGACATTTCAAAAATACAATGTCAAACTAACAAGGGACACCAACCAACCTCCTTGAGGGTAAATAATACTAAATAATAATGGGAGATCAGTATAAAATATTTTTAAAATAATAACCAAAAATTAAGATCTTCATTAACATTTTTCAACAAAATTGTTTTTTAATAAAAATTATTATGGAGATCTGGCTTTCAAAAACAAAAGATTATTCATGAGATCCTGAGAAATAATAAAGAAACAAGTTTGTCATAACTCTGTGTATCAGCAGCAAAAGAAGTTCAATATTGTAGCATTATAAAGAAGAAAAGAATGCACTGCATTAAACTAGGCAATAATTTACAGCGTGACGAATGTGCTATCTCCATTACGAATGATAGTTTTACCAGAACAAGCGCTCTCGTCTCATACTTGATTCTGAGCATGCGCGTTTTTTTCCCCCTCGGAAAAGCATACACACGAGTGGCTTTCGCGTCAAGAAAAAGACTGACGGAAAAAACGACAGGAAAAAATAGAGCAGGTTCTAATTTTTTTGCGGACAGTTTTCTCGTCGAGAAAACTGCTATGAAGCATACACACGACCGGTTTTCCCGACCAATCTAAAAAATGGCAGTTTTCTCATCGGGAAATCCGGTCGTGTGTACGAGGCATTTTTGTCAGGGGTTATAGCAGAGGCAACTGAGACTGGGCCCCTGTTTCAACAGCCTTTGAACCCTCACCATCACAGCATGCAAAGCAGAGAGAGCTGTTCCGTCACATTCTACAGAGCATAGCTGTATGACAAAATTTCTTTGGGCCTATGCAGATGGTAGTGATGCTTCCCGATGCATTCCCTGCCCTTGGGCATAAGGTTTGTGGTGTCACATGATCAAGATAAAGCACAAGGGACACGGCTTAGGGAGGGGTGTGCATGGGATGTTTGAATAAAGTGGGCATGAATTCAACAAGTAAACATTTGGTATGTTATAGTGAACAGTACCCCAAAGACTCTACCATTTGACTTGAATTCCTCCTGAAAAATAGCAGTGAAGTTCTTGGTATATGAGGGTGCCTAGGTTTTCCTTTTCTGTAGCCTCATACTTTTATGTCTGCTGCTTGAGATGTAAGGCACTGCTGCCTCTGACTGCTAGTCTCAGGAGATTTGGTGTGAGGTATGATGATGTCAATAAGGTGCAGCTCACTGTTATCCTTGCGGAAGTCTTTGATGCAAAGAAGAAAAGCCCTGCCTCTACCAAGACTGCCCCCTCCACACTGAGATACAGTGCAGAACCAGGAATATAAGTCCGTGATTGGGAAAAAATCAGCTGCAGGGAGACTACAGGCAATGCTGGTGATCAGTCCTTTGCCCTTTATTTGGGACAGCTTCCAGTGTTCCTTTCCCCTTTAAATGAGAGGAGGCAAAGTATCAGACAAATTCATTGTATCTGGTTGTTTCATATTCTGATGTTCTGATACAGGTCTGTCCCATTTTCCAGAATGGAAAAGAATAGAAAGGTGCAGAGAGTTCAGGTATAATCCATGTCAAACTGTTGGCGCTATATAAATCCTGTATAATAATAATAATAATAATTAGGCTTGTGCACAACGGAAAAATTCGTTCCGTTTCGGTTCGTTTCTTTCCGGTCCTGTTGATTCGTAATCATTCGTAATTTTGCTAGACGGGATTTTTCGTGTTCGGACTCATTCGTATTTTTGCAAGCGACATTTTTCGTTGAATTTTTTGTTGCTTTATAATTCGTACTTTCGGTAGAGTACGTTGTTTTTCGTTGATTCTGGACACAACTCCTACTTTCGTAACTTTTTTTGGGTTCGTTGATTCGTAATTTTCTGTGTCTCTCTCACGACGACGCTGCCTATTATGCCTAATGTGCTTTGAATGGATTTGTACTTTTCGAAATACATAGCGGTTATTTGTAACGATTCGAAATCTCGTATTTTACTTTCGTTTTTTACATGCGGCTATAGCCTCCGCCCCTGTACACCATTTTGAGAGGGTTCAGCACGGTGAGGGAGAAGCAGAGAGCAGAGCAGAGTTTTATTGTGCTTCGAATGGATTAGAAATCTCGTATTTTACTTTCGTTTTTTACATGCGGCTATAGCCTCCGCCCCTGTACACCATTTTGAGAGGGAGTTCAGCACGGTGAAGGAGAAGCAGAGAGCAGAGCAGAGTGAGTGTTATTGTGTTTCCAATGGATTTGTACATTCATAAGTTTTTTCATAACGAATTATGCCGAAGACATTCGGGCATTCGCTATTTTGCGGTATAATTTATTTCGGATTCGGTTTTATTCGTAATTGCTTTGTTCGGAAATTCGAATGCTTCCGAATGTTGCTAAATTCGGACGAATTTTGATTCGTTACGAAACGAATTGCACAAGCCTAATAATAATGTCAAAGGGTGGGAACTGACCACTAATGCCCCGTACACACGGTTGGGATTCCCGACAGAAAAAGTCAGATGGGAGCTTTTGGTCGGGAATCCTGACCGTGTGTATGCTCCATCGGACTTTTTCAATATTCCATCCATCCCTTGCTCACGCAGCCTTCGACCCTTAAAAGTTCAGCCTTAACTCAGAAGATGGACCAACGGCTACAAGGAATAACCGCACATAGAGAAAAGGTGTGGGTAACCTTTAGGCTATAGCAGTTTAAGTTATGAAAGATACTTTCAGAACCGAGGATTGTCTGCAGCAAAAAATAAAATAAAAATGACATTACAGGAAGATAGTAACCATGGTAGCTTCACCATAATATGTATTTAGTTCCCTATAGATGAGTGAATGTATTTCTAAGTCTGCCGTTACCCTAGGCAAACTTGCATACAGTATCCAACCCCCATCCATAATCATAAAACAATCTTGGCAATCTTGCATACAGTATCCAACCCTCCAAACGATCATTTTGTTTTGTGCCGATGCATAGGTATGGACAATCACCCATCAAATCAACTCTTCTTCTGAGAACAGTTGGCCAAGACTCTGGACTCGCCTGTTTTTTTATTTTTAGCAGCGATTTACCTTAATTTTTGCGGGGGTATTTGGCCACTAGCGGGGCGCTTTTAACCCCCGCTAGCGGCTGAAAAAGGGTTAAAACCACCCGCAAAGCAGCGCTGCAGCGCCACTTTGCCGGCGATTCAACCGCGGTGCCCATTCATTTCAATAGGCAAGAGCGGTGGAGGAGCGGTGTACACACTGCTCCTTCACCGCTCCAAAGATGTTGCTTGCAGGACATTTTTTAACGTCTTGCCAGCACATCGCCTCAATGTGTGAAAGCCCTCAGGCTTTCACGCTGACCCTGCAGGAGAGCCGTTTTTCATGTATAATCCAACATTCATGGCATCGTAACAATAAGTCCAATCATTTTAAATTGCACAAAAAACTTTAGCCAAAAGGCTGTTTTTAAATTTTGGCTGCAAAGAAGTGAATTCCCTTTAAAATGATAAACACTAAGGGGTTGATTTACTAAAAAGTCAACTAGACTGTGCGCTCTGCAAGTGCAATTGATCCAAAGCTTAGCAAATGAGGTAAAGCTTCACTTTGCACAGAATACCCAATCACATGCAAAGAAAATTTAAAAAACTGCATTTTTGCTTGAACATGATTGGATGATGAAAGTCAGCAGAACTTCTGCTCATTTACTAAGCTCTGGAGCAACTGCATGCAGTCGATTTGCCTTTATTAAATCAACCCCTAAGTCACTTTCCATTTGGCTTCAAATATTTATCCATCTTTAATGTGGACCTGTCAGAACTGGCACATTTTGTGATCATTACACTCCGTAAAAGGTTTTATTTTTAAGCACTTCTTTTTTTTTTTTATATTCCATTACACTCTTTTATGGAAGGTGAAATACATTTACATAGACAGGTTCTGCAGTGGTCACTTAATATTGCTGTAAGTGCCCTTGCCTTGCGTTGTATCAGTTGCTAAATTGAACCTTTTGCTTGGATACTGCAGTGCAATGAGTGCATGATTTCCTGAAAGGGACGATTCCGCTACGCCCCTCCCGTGGCTCCGAGCCAGTGGCAGAACCAAGCCAAGAGTCTGTTTTGACAAACATGAAAACCCTGCCAGAGCAACCAATCATCTCTCCCCAAGGAGATCTGGATGGTTTAGTCAGCTACATTAAAAGCTTTTAAGAGCAGATAGCATACACCTTTCATGACATCTGAAAATGAGCAAACAAAATTAGATGATGATTTCAGGGAGAAAAAAACAAACGTGATCGGTGCATTATGATGGAAACGTTAACATTTCGATGGGGGAGACCACAGAGCTTTACTCATCCTGTGGTCCTCCGTGCGTTACTTTGTAGAGAGCAGAATGCTTTTTTTGACAAGTAAATGTTATCACTTTGCCTTCCTGCTGAAAAAAGTATCTCTAGGCAATAAATAATCTGAGTTAGTTAATGGCTAATACCATCTAGGAAACACCAAATTCCACCTATTCATGTTAGCTTAAAGTAGATATAAACCCAATTACTAATATCTCATAGAAACTTCAACATATTATTGTGATTTAAAAGGTAATTTTAAACTCATTTTAAATCTGCAGCTTTCAATAAAATAATATCGGGTAATCCTGCTATGAAGGTTTGTGTATATGCACTTCCTGTTATAGGGTGACAACACTCTGACCCTGTCTCCCAATTGTTCTCCAGTGTTGTCACCATCAGAAAACACCCTGAGAAATACCATTCTACCATCACTGGAGTACATGTATAATAGACCAGTAGTCTCCAAACTGTGGCCCATGAGCCGGATGTGGCCCTTTGCTTGTCTTTATCCGGCCCTTGGGGCATTATTCCTCTGCCTGACACCAGCAATGGGGCATGATTCCTGTCACTGATTCCAACAATGAGGCACTATTCCTACCACTAAACCCAGCAATGGGGCACTACTCTTCCCACTGACACCAATGATGGGGCACTATTCCCTTCCACTGACACCAATGATAGGGCACTATTCCTCCCACTGACTCTAATGATGGGGTACTGTTCTCTCAACTTACACCAATGATGGGGCACTATTCCTGTCACCAATGATGGGGCACTATTCTTCTCATTGACATCAATGATGGGGCACTATTCCTTCCACTGACCCCAACAGCAGGGCTCTATTCCTGTCACTATGATGGGACACTATTGCTTCCCCTAATACCAGCAATAGGGCACTATGCCTCCCACTGACTGACACCAATGTTGGGGCCCTATTCCTTCTACTGATATCAACAATGGGGCACTATTCATCCCAGTAATACCAATGCATTGGTTTAATCCCACTGACACCATGGCATTTTCTACTTACACTGGCCACAGTCTAGCCCCCTTAACTACCTCCCACCCGGCCACTGCACATATACGGCCGGGTGGGTGCTTCCTCCTTCTGAGTGGACGTTCAGGACTGTCCCTCAGAAGAAGGGGGGATCGTGCGTGCCTGCGCTGCGCAGCGCCGCGATCCCGATGCACTTTTGTCACCCGGACATGGCGCATGTCCGATCGGCAGGAGGGCTCTGTGATTGGCCCTCCTGATCACATTACAGCTGTGTCCAATCACAGCCGTCATGTGATGTAAATAGAGAGCCGTTTGCTAGGCGATCGGCTCTCCTCACACGGAATATAGCTCCCACTGCCTTCGGTGTCTCCTGTAAAAGCAGGAAGTAAAGGGAATAGGGATCGACCTATTATTGGGACTGCCGATTATTGCGGTTCGATATCAGCATTTTCCAAAAAAAAAAATCGGTATCGGTCGCAAACTAGACCAATATTGGTCTCCTCGGCCATCTTTTTGGGCCCAGAAGCCTGCAGACCCAGTGCGCAGGGGCGCGCAGCACATGCACACAACGTCATTATGCCTTCGCGCACTGGGCCTAACGTTCTCGCCTCGCCTCCACACTTGGATGGACACGCCAGCTGGCCAGCCAGTGACCCACCCACAGTAAGGTGCCAGGCC
Source organism: Rana muscosa (assembly GCA_029206835.1). Taxonomy (NCBI): domain Eukaryota; kingdom Metazoa; phylum Chordata; class Amphibia; order Anura; family Ranidae; genus Rana; species Rana muscosa. The sequence goes on along the minus strand of CM055126.1, from coordinate 185,338,977 downwards.
ACTGAGGCCAGCCAGCAGCCACCCTCCCACTGTAAGGTGCCAGGCCACTGAAGCCAGCCAGCCAGCAGCCACCCACAGCAAGGTGCAAGACCAGCCAGCAGCCACCCACCCACAGCAAGGTGCCAGGCCAGCCAGCACTTACCCACCCACCCAAAGCAAGGTGCAAGCCAGGCCAGCCAGCAGCCACCCACCCACAGCAAGGTGCCAGCCATCAGCCACCCACCCAAAGCAAGGTGCCAGCCAGGTCAGCCAGCAGTCACCCACAGCAGGGTGCCAGGCCAGCAACCACCCACAGCAGGGTGCCAGGCCAGCAACCACCCACAGCAGGGTGCCAGCATGTATGGTGTGAATAAGAAGCCCTAATGTTTAATTTTAATAAACATTAACATGTTCAGTTCATACCAGATTTGTGCATAAAATTGTTGTTATTCTTGAAAAGTTTAAATGTACAAAATATCGGCACATAATATCGGCTATCGGCAGGAGAGGTGGCCGAAATATCGGCATCGTATCGACCCCGAAAAAACAATATCGGTGGATCCCTAAAAGGGAATGGTGCTGGAGACAAAACAGCACTGGAGCGGTGAGAGGAGTCAGGTAAGTGTTTAAAAATGGGAGTGAGTAGTAGTGGGGCAATTTTTATCTTAATGCAGAGAATGCATTAAGGTAAAAAAAAAAAAAAAAAAAAAAATTTTGAACTACTTTAAAGATGGAAGAATTTATGCCCCAACAAACACAACCGTCCCCATACCACTGCAGGGCAGAAGCAACGTCAAAACTTCACTTCCGCCTAATGCTCTTAAAGGGACTTTTTTTTTTTAATTACATAAATGTATTTTTATTTTTATTGCATTTTAGTCTAAATATGAGATCTGAGGTCTTTTTGACCCAAGATCTCATATTTAACAGGACCTGACATGCTTTTTTCTATTACAAGGGATCGTTACATTCCTTGTAATAGGAATAAAAGTGACCCAAAATATGTCAAAATAAAAAAATTTAAGTAAAATAAATAAGAAAAAAAAATTAAAAAATGTAAAGCGCCCGTCTCCGACGAACTCGCACGCAGAAGCGAACGCATACGTAAGCAGTGCCTGCGTATGGAAATTATGTTGAAACCACACATGTGAGGTATCGCCATGATTGTTAGAGCGAGAGCAAAAATTCCAGCCCTAGACCTCCTCTGTAAATCAAAACATGCAACCTGGAGAATTTTTTAAACGTCGCCTATGGAGATTTTTAAGGGTAAAAGTTTTTTGCCATTCCACGAGCGGGCGTAACTTTGAAGCATGACATGTTGGATATCAATTTATTCAGCATAACATTATCTTTCACTATATAAAAAATAAATTGGGCTAACTTTACTGTTGTCTTATTTTTTAATTAAAAAAAGTGTTTTTTTTTCCCAAAAAAGTGCACTTGTAAGACTGCTGCGCAAATACGGTGTGACAAAAAGTATTGCAACAACCACCATTTGTTTCTCTAGGGTGTTAGAAAAAAAAAATATATAATGTTTTTGGGTAATTTTCTAGCAAAAAAATAACTAACTTTTTTTATCTTGTAAACACCAAATCTCAGAAAGAGGCTCGGTCCTTAAGTGGTTAAAGCAGACCTTGCAGTAAAAATACCTTAGGCTGCCTTTTTTGTCACAAAGGTAGCTTTAAAGTAGAGCTTGACAAACCCCATGGCGACAAGAAGTTTCGTCCTGGCACCTGGGCAGCCGCCCAAATGCTCCCCACACCCTGCACACGCTCCCCCCTTCCGCTATGTATTTCGGGCCCCACTTGCCCATCTGCAGGCCCGGGACCGGCATAACGGGTGCCGCCGGGTAGAGGGAAGAGAGCAGACATACGTCCGCACTTCTAGTTGTTGACCTGGCAGTGACTTGCAGCATCACTTCCGGGTCGCTGTTGACAGTTTCCCTGGCCATCAAGGCTGGGAAAGAATGTAATGCATTGCAATGTGCATTGCATTACATTCATTGGAGATAAGAGATATGCAGGGTTCCCTGGATGTCTCATTAAAGACAACCTGTCACCAAAAAATAAAAAAAATCACATAGGGGACTTTTTGATGTCATATACACACATACAAACGTAAAGGCGCGCGGCGGGGTGCCTACACTTGAAAACGTTGATTGCGATACACATGTTACATATCGCTGCGCACACCGGAATGAGATCAATAATTTTAGCACCAGACCCAAAATATGGGGTACTGACATGTTTAAGGTTTAGCATGTTGGGTATCTATTTACTCAGTGCAACCTCTGCTTTTATATTTTAGCAAAAAATTGGGTAATTTATTGCATTTTTGTGCCAAATAAAATCAACTTTTAATGCTTTTTTTTTTGCTGAAATTTTGTGTTACCTTTCCGGTAATATCCTAAAAAATTGGAACTACCACTATTTTATTTTCTAGAGTGTCTGCTTTTAGAAAATATATAATGTTTGGGGGTTTTATGTAATCTTCAGGCCTAAAAAACTTTTTAAACGTCTGCAAAAAAAACCCTGCAAAAACGGCCCTGGCAGCAAAAGGGTTAAAGGATAAGTTCACCTTCGGGAACATGTTACATGTTCCAACCATAAGATTTGTTAGTTTAAAAAACTGTCTCCTAACTTTTTTAGCTGGCTCCTAGATTCAAAGCAAATTTGTCAAGTCCTGCTTTAAAGTATAAAAAAAAAACAAAAAAAACTTATAATTAAAAAGTATTAAATATACTTACCTTTCCCCTAACTTCTGATGGCAAAGGTGACATCAATAAACTTCTAGCGAAATCCAGGGAACTACTGAGTATCCCAAATCTCACAAGAAAATGTACCATATACTGTACTACACTACAACATCTTTTTTGGAGATTTGGGGTACTCTGCAATCTCTGGGACCTTACTGACATCCCCCCTGCAGTACAGAAGCAGGTAAGTAAATGTACCAATTATTTTTTCCTTAGCATCTTTATTCTTTAACTGTAAAGATGCTGAATATGATTGAGGTGGGGACCTGGTGTATTAAATTATCCTATAAAATGTTATAAAGATCCGCTGTAACGATGTCATTTCATTATATACCCTGGTGTTAATATTCTCTGTCTGCATGTGCTTGCAAATATATGAAATGAAGACCTTTATTTTTATCAAAATATTAGAAGCAGATGTAATTATGTCCCATTTGCTCACTGGCAGGGCTGAGTACTGGGGAATTGTTTAATGCACTTATATAAATAAACAATATAACCACAACTGAACCATTTAACCAATTACCTATGATAGCATGGACTGCAAGAATCTCTCAAGATCCCACAGTAAATATGCTGATGTAGCGCCCTCCTCTAGCTAGGCAAATATAGTTTTGGTTTCTGTGACTGACCCAACCCGGACAGGGGCATTTGCGGGGGACTAGGGGCAAGCCTTCTACCCACTGATTATGGCCTACGGAGGAGACTGGGAATTTTGTCTTCTTCCCCATGGTCAGAGCATGGAGAAGAGCTCAGTTCAGCCTCTGATCCCATGGAGAGAGCAGATCATTCTCCAATGATGGACAACAATGTGATGAGCGCTGAGAGTGAGGCTTGGATTCATTCTCTGGATAAAGCTTCCCTACTGGAGAGGATGGAAAAGTGTAATATTAATCTTGTACAGGTTAATTGGTCGGAGGAAATATGGTGGCCCTCCTACAGACTAGGTTGGAGAAGCGCCTCCACTTGGGACAGAAATATTTATCAACAATCTCCCTCAAGAAATCTATGAAGATAAATTATTTCCACTTTTTCAGACTGCTGAAACATTGTATGAGTTTTGTCTTATGATGTCTTTTCTAGTGGACAGATTACACAAGTGAAAGCCAAACACCTAAAAAACATCATTAGTAACATAGTGTATCTTGTTCCTGGGCTGTCTGGGATGGGCTCCCTCATTAATCAAAACGTATCTTCGTGCCTGGGTGTTGATTACCTTACTGTTAATTAGGTCACTGTTTAATTAGGTTACTGTTAGCTGTTCATCAGATATCCTGATGATATTACTGTTTAAAGTTAGCATTGTTTAGGACAATGTGATCAAGCTCTTTTTTTGTGTGGTGTGAGACACCATGGGTAAAGACCTTTCTGGAGACTAGTAGTTGTGCAAGTGCCAGAAGGGAACTGAGTGCCAGATGTGGCTATATGGACTGCTGCTGAAGGGTCCTAGATATGCTGCCCATTCCCTATTACCCTCAGAAAAGTTGCTATTGGAAGATAAGAGAGAAGTTTGTCCTCCTATCATTGCTACTGATCATTTTGGAGTATTCTGTGAACCTAAACCCCTCTATAGTTAAAGTTCTTCAGAAATAAATACTACTGAGCTGGAATTGTCAGTGTGCATGGGACTGTGCCTGTGTGACTAGCAGCCTCTGTACTACTTTGGGAGAACTTGTCTGTCTATTTCCAGCAGCCCCCCCAGGGGTGAGAACTACATCAGAAAAAGTCTAAATTAGAATTAGTCATCATGGAGTACAGACATGGAAGAGCTCTGCTTTCCCAAGTGTAACCCATGATACGATTCCTAAATGAAGAGCTGACATTGGGCAGATAAACAAAAAAAGATCAGTTGGACTTTTTTGTAGAATTCGTTTTAATATCACTGTTTACCAGAGAAGAGAACGTATTGTTTTATTGTTATTTTTTTATACTTCATTACACTGTGGTGAATACATATATGTAGGGTTCATAAGCCCTCCAACCTTATATCTCTACAACTTAATCACTTCATTACCCCTTTATTACCAGGCCAGTTTTCAGTATCCATTGCTGTGATCAATTGACTGACAATTACTTCAACATGCAACACTGTGTCCAAATGAATTTTATATCATTTTTTAAAAAGACAGATAGAGCTTTCTTTTGAGGGCACTTCATAACTACCGTATTTATCGGCGTATAACACGCACCCCAAGTTTAGGAGGGAATTTTAAGGAAAAAACTTTTAGGAGGGAAATTCAAGGAAAAAAAAAAAAAAAACAAAAAAAACAAAAAAACTTACATTTAAATGCAGCATGCAGCCTTGCCCAGTGTCCATCTGCAGCCTTGCCCAGTGTCCATCTGTCCATCTGCAGCCTTGCCCAGTGTCCATCTGTCCATCTGTCGCCTTGCCCAGTGTCCATTTGTCCATCTGTAGCCTTGCCCAGTGTCCATCTGTCCATCTGCAGCCTTGCCCAGTGTCCATCTGTCCATCTGCAGCCTTGCCCAGTGTCCATCTGTACATCTGCAGCCTTGCCCAGTGTCCATCTGTACATCTGCAGCCTTGCCCAGTGCCTTTGCGATCGTGTCAGTCCCGGCGTTTTTTTAAATTTGGCGCCGATTTCTGTGGAGAGGAGCCGAGTGTACTTCGGCTAGACTCGGCTCCTCTCGCAGTCCCGCCCATCTCCACTGACTGCGCCGCTGACAGAGAAAGCCAAGTGTACTTCGGCTAGACTCGGCTCTGCTCACAGTCACAGGCAGGACTGCGAGAGGAGCCGAGACTAGCCGAAGTACACTCGGCTTTCTCTATGTCAGCGGCGCAGTCAGAGATGGGCGGGACTCCGAGAGGAGCCGAGTAAAGCCGATTGTACTTCGGCTCCGCTCGCTCCTCTCGCTCGTTTTCAGCAGGGGAATTCGACGGAGTATCGGCGTATAACACGCACCCACGATTTTCCCCTGATTTTAAGGGGAAAAAAGTGCGTGTTATACGCCGATAAATACGGTACTTGTTTTTTGTTTGACTGCATTTTTAGAGTGGTCAACTTCTGGAGGGACATGGAGTACATCTGTGCAATGCATGCACATTCCCCAATGGTTTATCCATGTATAAACATTTCAGGTAGAGAAAATGCCTAATAATCCTTCCAGAAATCTAGTGAGCTTTTACACCTTGGAGTTGGCTGTCAGTGCTGACACTGCAACACTGAAATCCCAAGTAGTGTTCTCAGTCCCACATAACTCCTAGCTTTGCCCCTCTTTGTCCCTCTGCAAGAACTTCACAAGCCTGGTGATGATGTCATAGAGAGTGATAAAAGCTCTTTTCGCTACAGAAATGCAGTAAAAAAAAAAATAAAAAAAAAATTGCAGTGGTCTCCAAATTGTGACCTGGGGACCAGATTGCTTGCCCTTATCAGTCCCTTGGGGCACTATTTCTTCTACGTATGCAAAAAAACTCTTCCTCCCTCTGACATCAACAATGACAAATAATTCCTCCCACTGACACCAAGAATGGGACATTATTCCTCCCACTGATACCAACTATGAGGAACCATTCCTCCCACTGACCCCAGCAATGGGGCACTATTCCTCCCACTGACCCCAGCAATGGGGCACTATTCCTCCCACTGACAACAACAATGGGGCACAATTCCTCCCACTTTCCCCAAAAATGGTGCATAATTCCTGCCACTGAAACCAACAATACAGCACTATTAAATAAATTTATATAAATCGGCGCAGCCAAACTAAAAAAATATTTTATTAATTGCTGTTCACACCAAAAAAGTAATTTCATGACACTTCAATGCAAACCCATCAAACTTAAGATAGTGTAGCGCAATATCTTAATTATAAATAAATATTTACAATGCCTTATCATCCAATCAAAGATAAAACATTGCACAAAACCAAATAATAAATATATAAATCTCAAAGGAATAAAATGATATCAATCAAAAAAACTCAATCTATAAGTGTCCATATGTGAACAAACTTCTTCCTGTTTATTCTAAAAAAGTTCCACATAATAGTGTGCATTCTTCCACCAATATAATGTGTAGTCTTCCACCATGTAAAGCTTCCAACAAATAATCATGCCACCTGACACCAACGCACTCTATCATCGCACCTTATTGTTATGACACCTGCATTACCAATAGGTCATAACTCGCTGTGTTTCCCTTTAAGAAGGATAGAGAGGATGGTCTGATGTCCCAGCTATGGTGTATCCCATGGATATGCAATTAGCGGACCTCCAGCTGTTGCAAAACTACAAGTCCCATCATGCCTCTGCCTCTGGGTGTCATGCTTGCTGCTGTCAGAGTCTCGCTATGCCTCATGGGACTTGTAGTTTGGCAACAGCTGGAGGTCCGCTAATTGCATATCCCTGGTATAGCGCAATACCAGCCTTTGCTCTCGCAGTCATATAATGGGAACAGAACACACCACATCTAGTGTTCTCCGTAGCCTCTGAGTTTAGACGCATTCACGGTGATGTGGCCGTAGGCTTATATTTATATTTGATTGGATGATAAGACATTGCATTTTTATGATTAAGATATTACGCTACACTATCTTAAATTTTATGAATACGGCACCATTTCTCACACTGACACTAGCACTGGAGCACTATTCCTCCATCTAATACCAAAGATGGGGCATTGTTTACTGCCACAGACACCAGGGCATTTTCTACTCCTGTTTGCCACTCCTGTTTGCCTAAAGTCTGAAGGACAGTACACTGGCCATTTGTTTAGAAATTTTGGAGACCCCTGCTTTAGAGGGAGAGAGGGAGGTATGGGGTTAAAATTTGGGTCACGTCTGGAGATCACCTTTGAGAATCAATGCCCGGCCTGGTGGAGGTTACAACCTCAGAAAGCAGAGATCTTCTTTGTCAGTTTATAGAAGTGATATGGAGGATGGGAGATGGTATTGGGGACACTGGAACATGAAGGTGCACTTATTCAGCAATACATCTAGGTGTCAAATGTTATTGAAAGTGCTAATCTACATACCAAAAGGCAAAGGGTTTAGCCCAAAGCATGTTTGCATGTCATGCTCAATGTAAAAGGAATCACAGGTTACTAGGGGTTAGCAGTGAGCTATGTAGAAGAACAAGGTAAATGAGATACCAATTCATGGGAAAGTTACTTCATTATTCACCGAAAGAACAATTCTCACTATGTCAGCTGAGACCTAAAAGGTCATCATTTCTCCAAACCTGCCCAAAAATATGACTCAGTCAAAAACCAGAAGAACTTGGTGTACCAGCAGACATTTACCTGGTCTTTCGTTTACTAGCTTGACCTGTACACTTTATTCTGAAATAATGAAAGTCAAAAGGGCTATTGAGTTCCTTAGGCACACGAGGGCATTTAGATGCAGTGCATCTCTCCTGGGGTTTTTAAAGTGGAGCTCCACCCTAAATTAAAAGTTCCTCTCATCGGAACCCTCCCCCCCTCCGGTGTCACAATTGACACCTTTCAGGGGGGAGGGGGGTGAAGATACCTGTCTAAGACAGGTATTTTCACCCACATCCGGGAGTCCTGTCTCCGGGAATCTGCGGGAGTGACGTCACTTCCCGCAGACTTCCCGTAGTGTTCTGGGAGACACTCGGCTCCCAGAACACAGGAGCACCAATCAGAACGGCGCAGCGCGACTCGCACATGCGCCGTAGGGAACCGGTCATGAAGCCGCAGGGCTTCACTTCCTGGTTCCCTCAGCGAGGATGGCGGAGGGAGCAGCAGAGCAACGAGCGATCGCTTGTCCTCTGCTGCGGACGTCGCTGGACTCCAGGACAGGTAAGTTTCCAAATATTAAAAGCCAGCAGCTGCTGTAGCTGTAGCTGCTGGCTTTTAATATTTTTTTTTCCGGCGGAGCTCTGCTTTAATGCACCCAGAAGGGACAGGTGCAGCATCCAGTCCCGCTGCAGGCAGCCTGTCAAATCTATTGCAGGTTGTGGCTGGACAGGACTGAACGCTGCACCAAGTGGTGCCCGCATTTAGGGCCCTGTGTGTTCAGGGTATCTGAGTTCTGAGTTTGTCCCTGAAATATGTAGACATAATGCAGACATCGATAATACCCAGCATGTACAGGGCCCTAAACATGAGAACCACTTTGCACATCGTTTTGCCAATTGCACTTTGACGGGCTGGAAGTTGTACTTGTCCCTCTTGGGGCCTTGGTTCATTAAAATGCACAGGGATGCATTGCTCCTAGATGCCCCCCTGTGCAAGGGGCCTTAAATTGCAATTCTGAGATAAATGTGCCATAAGCACAGAATAGCTATTTCACTAATGTCATGGTCTTTCTCAAACTAAATGAGAATCCTAATGACATTTAATTTGTTAAAGTGGTTGTAAACCCTTACAGACACTTTTCCCTACAGGTAAGCCTATAATAAGGCTTACCTGTAGGTACTGGAAAAATCTTCTAAGCCTGTACGGTTTAGAAGATATTTACCATATACGCTTGCACTGACATCATCGGCGCATGCGCACTGAAGAAAGGGTACGAGCGTTTCTATAGTGACCGCGGGCTCCCGCACACAGTGACGTGGATGTCCACGGCCCTAGAAAGAAGAGAGGTGAAGATGGATTCTTCTTGCAGCAGGGGCAACGCGAGCTTTCTTTGCAGGTAAGTGCCACATAATTATGCTTTTACTTTGCAGGGTTTGCAGTAAACAAAAAAGGAAGTAAACCCCATCAGGGTTTACTTCCTCTTTAAATCCCTGTGCATCATAAACAATTGCTGTGGGTTTTTTATTGTCATAAAATACTGTTATCACCTTTTTTTCATCCTTTGTTGCATCTTAGTGCTGCTGATCTCCTGAGGCCTCTTTCAGCCACATTCTGTTTACATGCACTGTGTTGGCTGTTTATTCTTGCCTTGGACTGACTTTCCATAAACAACAGTTCACTAAGCCTACACAATGTATGTCAGCTCAGCCACTTGAGGTCTAAACAAGAGGCGTTTGTGACAGGGTGACAACACAGGGACACAGCTTGAAGATAGAGTCCCCATAGCAGGACATGCCTGGCTGTCTCAGCTGTTTAGTTGAGTTCCTCATTCATACTTTGTGTTACATAAATGTAGAGGTGGAGTAGGCGGGTGGTAGTTGTCTGTCACATCCTCTATGTTTCCCTCCTCGTCGGGCGCCAAGCAAGGGTCACATGAGAGGCCTACCCTGGGGTGGGTTCTTCTGAGCTACACAAGGTACCTTGTACAGCAGAGGTAGGCAACCTCGGCCCTCCAGCTGTGATGAAACTACAAATCCCATCATGCCTCTGCCTCTAGGAGTCATGCCTGTGATGGTCAGGGTCTTGCAATGTCTCATGGAACTTGTAGTTTCACCACAGCTGGAGGGCTGAGGTTGCCTACCCCTGTTGTACAGGGTCACTTTACTACAAATGGGGTACTTTTGCTTTGTGCAAATTTCATTAATGCCTTGGGACAAAGCTGAGGCTGCTGTGGGGGAATACTTAAACTTAAGGCAAGCCTCCACTCTTAGAGATGAACGTTCACCATGTACACTCTCACTGCAACTGTTCTCCAATTAACTCTCGGCTCCCCGTGACAATTTACACCTTCTCTGTGTTGCAGGTGCCAGACGCGTACCACAGGGAGACATACAGCATCTGCAGGCTTTTTTCCCTGTGCTGGAAAGCGGCGCTTGTCAGCACAGCCATCAACTCTTTGTCTGGTCCGATTGGCCACAGGGGGGACCAATCAGCAGAGACCAGAGAAGGATATTGGGACATGTAGTCCCAATCACCAGGCAGCCCATGGAACTTAATGGGGCAGACCATGGCATGCCAAGAAGGAAAGGGGAGGAGAGCAGAGTGACCGAGGGAGAGGAACCACGAGGCGACCGAGAAGAGAGAGGGCTTTACCAGCTTTACCGGGAGAGTGCCCTCAGAGAGAGAGACCAAGCCTGAAGGAAGTCACTGCTGTCAGGGAGAGAGAGGCCGGAGCACTGCACTGTGACCTGCGAGCCAGAGGACAGATCTGCTGCCAATTACACAATCCCACGGTGCCAGTTGCTAGAGTCATCACGGGCAACTGGGAGTGAGAGAACCTCTGGTCGGAGGAACCATTGTTTCTGGGATTGGTGAGAGGTCCCATTATCTGTGACTGTCACTATCTACTGCCATCATCAGTGACAGAGCCACTAGGATTTACACAGTCAATCACATATTCACTCAATCACTGCCTGCAGGAGACTACCGTGCTAACAGTAACAGAGCTCCAAAGACCTGCTTACTTGCTTTGGAGAAGGACCTCATTGCAGAAAGGTTCATCCCTTACCTGGGTATAGTTCCATTATGTATAGCTGATTGTGACGTAATTTACTGAGTGAGAGTATGTTATTTCAGGCTGTTTCCATTTTAAGTGATTTCATTACATCAACTTGTTTATCACTGTACAGGTGTGTGCGCGCATGTTGAGCCTTATCCATATCCACCTGTCCAGTGTTTTCCACTACAATTTCCCAGTAGCGGAGTGGACCCTACTGTGCACCCTGCGTGGGCTTCACACGTGCTCTTAACTCTTGAACTTCCGTACCTATGTAAAGAATGGGGACCTCTATAGCATGAATCCGCGCCCATTGCTCTGGGAGACAGGCCGCTGGGGGAAGGAGTGCTGACAACATCTCCCTTTTCTTCTAGAGGTAGCTCCACACATAACAGGTACACGCTATTGACAGGCTGCTGTAAAACTTCCGTTACCCTAGTTAACCACCTGTGTCTTCACACTACACTACACCGATGTCTTCATACCCCAATGTGTATAAGACCAATCAGTGAATTATGTGTGTGCCAGTAACTTGCATTACACCCCTTTCAGTAGCTTCAGACCAGGCAGGGACGACGTTTCAAATGCTTTACTTAGAAAAGTGCAAAGGCAATTACAGAGTCCAAACATTAACAGGCACAACTGTTCCCAAATTCCCTAATTCTAACTACAGGCTGTGTGCTGCCCCGGCATACCTGGAAAGGTAGTGATTTTGTAACACAGAGTCCAACAGAGGCATTCTTTCAGAGCGGGTGTCTTCGGGGCGAACCCCAGGTTCTGATAACTTTACATCCAGGCAATGATCCTTCTGCCCCTTTTGGAGATTGTTCTCCGTATGATTCCCTTATGGGCATCGGATGGGGGCTGGTAAACACATGTTCACCAGTATGCGCCCCACTCTCTAGCCTGACAGAAATCTCCCGGGCAACAGCTGTAGCCAATGGCAGGGGGGGGGGGGACAGCCAAGCAGCACCAGAGGGGATCAGTGAGGATGGGGAGGCCTTGAAGGGGGGGTGCAGCGGCAGGGGAGGTCATTATATTTATTACTTGGCTTTTTTTAGCTTCTGGCTCCCATGCAGTTGCCGACAGGAGAGGCAGAGGAGGAAAGCCGGTAACTTCATGGGAGCCATAGGGAATTAGTGTTGGTGGGATGTCCAGAGCTGGGGGACACACAGATGTGATGCAGACAGGGGGAAATAAGGGGGGGGGGGGGGTTGCATTTTAGCAGCTAGTGGCAGGGAAGTGGAGGGGCAGATAGCAGAGGGTGAGAGGCACATAAGCGGTGGTGGGATAGGGTGGGTCACATTTTTAGTTAATAGCTCTGATCAGCAGCTTGTTAGCTGCAAATCAGAGCTTTTGATGTGCTTTACAGAGTCTGTTGAATAGTTCTGCTATAAGTCCACGGTCACTGAAGTGACCATAAGCTTATAGCAGAAGGAAGAATGTCAGGTCCATACGGTGTACGGACCTGGCCAGCTGGAAACAGAGCTGTATAGGTCTGTACATTGCATGGACCTGGCAGCGAAAAAGGTTAAATGTATTTTGCTGATTTGGACTTAAATAGAAACCTGGCTCTGTTTCACAATGCTCACTATGAGTATATCAGGCTAATTTAACCACATTGCAATACCTTTGCCCATCCTCTTTGTTAATCTTTGGATTAAAAAGTGGTTACACTACATGGATAGTGGTTTTCATTTCTGTAGCCTGTTCTGGCCCAGCCACCGTATGTGTGGACCAGGGTTGGCAACTTTCAGTAAATTTACAAACAGTTTGTAAAATCCATAATTGTTGCATCTGTCCATGAATGTCAGTTACAGACATGCAGCCTACATGTCCGCAATGGACATTCAAGGAAAGATACAAAAAGTACGGATTTTACAAACTGTTCGTAAATTTACAGAAAGTTGGCAACCCTGGTGTGGACATGTAAACTCCATCTGTCTCAGCTCAGGGTTGGGGGTTGACATCTTTACATTAGGTGCCAGAGGACCTTGGATAAGAGAAATCACTTGATTCCTCCATGCATGATAAACAGAGTGGATGGAGGAATCTCCACTGACAGCTATTGGAGCCACAGCTGTCAGAATACCCAAACAGTGACTGCATCCAGGGCCACCAATAAGGGGGTACAACTATCCCACCTGTACCGGACCCAGGTCCCACTGGGTCAGTGGGAGGGCCAGGTTAGGCTGGGAACCAGGATGAGTGTGATTGGTCGAGGGTAACATGCATCAGATGTGTGCTGGCCACACCCCTTGTATGTCGCCCAGGACGGCCTGTCTGATAGGCTGTATGGGGTCAATGATTTCTAATTGCTGCCCTCACTGCACCTGATTGGATTCAGTCACTTTAATGTTTAAATTACTGTGCTGCTCTAGATACAGGTCAGTAAGTGTTTTAATCCTCCATTGCCCCAGTGTGATTACTCTGTTTACTTCCGCTGTACTGCATGTGAGAGGACGTTGGAGAATGCTATTGTAGTGCAGTCATCGTTGGCTTTTCTGTTTAAAATCAGCACAAATTAATTAAAGATGAAACAAACTTTATCCGTGCTTGGCTGAATGGCAAGTCTCCCGCTTATCACACTTTGAGACTGGCATGTGGTTCTTTGTGTGGTCATCTTGGCATGTTGTACGCTACATCCTTGTGACTACTCAGGCATATCAAGTGACTGCGATCATCTGATGTCTATAGAAACTTCCAAATATTCTTTGTAATTAATCAAGAGAAAGCAGTAAGATCATTAAAGAAAGCAGCAAATTATCGGAAAAAGAATAATAAAAAAAAAAAAAAAGGCAGAGAAAATATATAATCCTTGGGACCATCATCCTTCAGTCCCCTACAAACATAATCTTATCAGTGGCGGCTCATCCATTAGGGGCGCACAGGCGCCACCCCCCCCATCAATGCGTCCGGCCCCCTGATCTACATGCAGGGCACGGGACGCATGGATTCCAATTGCGTTTTTTTTTTTTAATTAGCTCTTTATTAGAGTATAAATCTACATATTTTTGGTAAAAAATTGCAATAAGCATATCTCACGCACAGACCGACGTACAGGTACGTCAGTTCGCACAACCGGGCCGTCCTGCCGCAGTATATGTGTGTGTGTGTGTGGGGGGGGGGGGGGGGGGCGGTCCGGAAGTAGTTAAGTTACAACATGGGCTTGTGTAGCAATTGTATCGATTATTTTGTTTGTTTATTTGCTATTTTTTTCCACAAAAATGGAGTTGCCTTTTAAATCTCAAAGAAATCCAGGCACTTTATTTTTTGACATTTTAATAGTATGTATTGTGTCATTACACATGGAATATCTTCCGAAGTGGGGTCTCCCAAAGACCAGCCATCTGCTTTTTTGAACTTCCATTTTTGCATCAATGGCACTATGTAGGACAGAGGCATGTCAAAGTTACAGTCAGGGGCCATACAGATCATGGGGGCCCCACTATAGCAGTTAAAAGGGTTACTAAAGGCTCATTTATTTTTTTATAAAGGCTCAAATTTTTATAACAAACATGTTATGCCTTGTACACACGGTCGGATAAACTCAGACGGAATTCCGTTCAAGCTGTCTTGCATACACACACTGTCACACCAAATTCCAACCATCAAGAACGCAGTGATGTACAACACTACGACGAGCCGAGAGAAATGAAGTTCAATACTTCCGAGCATGCGGCGATTGATTCTGAGCATGCATGGTTTTTTCTCCGTCGGAGTTCCCTACAGACAAACGGAATTTCTTGGCGGAAAAAGGTCCGATGGGGCACACACGGTCGGAATTTCCGATGAAAAGATTCCGTCTGACTTTTTCCATCGGAAATTCCGATCGTGTGTACAAGGCATTATACTTACCTGCTCTGTGCAATGGTTTTGCACAGAGCAGCCCCAATCCTCCTCTTCTCGGGTCCCCAGCCGGCGCTCTGGGCTCCTCCCCTACCGAGTGCCCCCATAGCAAGCCATTTGTTATAGGAGCCAGGACAACTGGTAAGGCAGTACAGCCAGCCCTCCTGTACTGGGCCCAGAACCTATTACTTCAAAAGGGGGGCCCGGGCAGCTGTTAAGCAGGAGGTCTGGCTGTACTGTCTTATTGCAGACACCGATCCTCCTTTGCCTCCCCATGCAGCAATGCAAGCTTCCCCTCTTCTTTGCCTCTCTGGCTGCAATGCAGGGGGATTGGTTCTAGCACATGTGCCCCTTCCATCTGCTGTCTGGGCCCCCCTGTGTGCCCTTTTCTCTCACAGCACTAATGGCTTCCCTCCTCTCCTCTCCCGCCGGGAGATGCTGCAGGATCACAGGGGAATGTTTTAAGATGGAAAGCAGGGGAAGGGGCTGATAAATATGTAAGTTACTGGCCCCTTCCTTTCCTGAATGAACACAGTGAGCGATCGGTACCAACCACTCCTGTGTTTATTCATTACTGAAGCATAGTAAACAGTGTTTAATATGCTTCAGTTTGTGAATGCACAGGAAGCCTCTGAGTGCTTCCTATTCATTCATCTGTGCAGCTGAGGCTACAGAGAAATGGACTGATAAATCTACGTCCTCAGTTACTTTTGGACAGGGGAAGGGGGCCCTGTCAGGTAGGCTGTATGGGGGCCCTGTGATTTCTAACAGCAGCCCTGATAGAAGCACTCGAGCATGCTCACTCCTGAGTCCCACTCTGTGCGTCCATGAGACACACAGAATGGGGCTCTGCCCCACCCCAGCTCCCTCCTCACTTGCTGTGATTGACAGCAGCGGGAGCCTATGGCCAATGAGGAGGCAGAGACAAAGGACAGCAGCCGCTCTCGTGTACATCTCTGGATTGAGATCGGGCTTGGGTAAGTATTAGGAGATGGGGCTGTGGGGGAAGCTGCCTACTGCATACCTTTAGCCACAACCATTTTAACCGGTTCTGGACCGCCTTCCGCACATTTACTGTGGCAAGGGGGACAGGCTGCATGAAACGACGCACCTGTACATCATTCCGTGCAGTAGCTCTGGGGGGAGCGAATGAGTGCTGATTGACCAGAGGGGGAGCCAATCAGCGGATCTGTTGGTCCTAATGTACGTGGGCCACCCGCGATCGTTCCCTGAAGAGGCAGAACAGCAATCTGCCTATGTAAACAAGGCAGATCGCCGTTCTTTTAGAGGGAAAGAGAGAGATCTTGTGTTCCTGCTAAGCAGGAACACAGATCTATTTCTTTGCCCAGTCAAACCGCTCCCCACACAGTTAGCAAGCACTCCCTAGGAGCACACTTAACCCTTTGATCTCCCCTGGTGTTAACCCCTTCCCTGCCAGTGTCATTAGTACAGGGACAGTGCATATTTTTAGCACTGATCACTGTATTAGTGTCACTGGTCCCCAAAAAAGTGTCAAAAGTGTCAGTTAGGTGTTTGATTTGTCCGCCGCAATGTCGCAGTCTTGCTAAAAATGATCTGATCTCCGCAATTACTAGTAAAAAAATAAAGAAATAAAAATTCCATTAAAAATTGTTTTATTTTTTTTGTAGACGCTGTGGTGTAAGTTTATCAAACATTGATAATTTATCTCATTTCAGTTCTCAGAGAATGGGGAAGGAAAGGGAGTAGCCATATAGGCTCCCCTTTCCTCATGGGGTCACTGTAACTGCAAGGTTAATACATAAGTTTCTAAGAAGGTTTAGCTACAGGGCTAGAGAGTCAATAGTTTTAAAAAAAAAAAAAAAAAAAACCCCAGTCAGTAGATTTGATTAAGCTCAGGTGTGTTAGAGAGTTCTGGAAATCTGAGAATCAGTAAGGGATTGGTTAGTGAAATCAGGTGTTAGATCAGGAAAATTCTAGAAGCTGGTTTCTGGTCCATTTAAGGAGCAGTTCCAGGCAGGTTAGTGGTGCGATACCAGAAGATTCCAGCAGGAGGAGCTCACGTATCGTCATGGAAGCCCTGATTCGTCAACTGATCGAAAAAGCCGAGGCTGCGGGAGGGGAAGAATGGATTCGACAGTGTCTTGCCTCACCTTCATATCCTGATCCCGAAGCAAGCAGCGCGGAGGACCGATCAGCTGGGCAAACGAACAGCGCGGCGGGACCACACCAACAGCCATGCCCTGAAGCGGAGGGAGCGGTCGCGGGATTCCCCCATCATACAGCGGCGGGGACGGATGACGCCGCAGATGAAGAAAAGGAGGCTGGTCGGAGGTCAAGCAAGAGAAGACGCCCATTGAGGAGGAGCGCAAGCCCGGATCAGCCCGCTTCTGCCCATGGCAGCCAAACTTTTTCTTCTCTCCCTTATAGGAGCCGACGCACATGCGCAATGACAGAGCCCGGAGAGAGGGGACAAAGCATGCTGGGGACAACAACAGCAACAGGAGAAGTACGCCAGCAGCCCGCCCGTGGTCGGCAGGGGGCTCGCAAGGGCGGAAAGGGAGGACAGAGAGCTGCATGTGTGACCACACAGCCTGAAATCCAACAAGCCGACAGAATCCCTGTGCGGTGTGCATCGCCGGTGTCATCCCCTGGAGTGATCCCTGCTCAGGGGGCAGTTGGTGAGTCAAACACAGCACATCAATTATCTATATTAGCTAAATCCTTAGAACGATTGTTAACTGTAATGCAGGCACAGGCTACAAATCAGCAGGTTCCCAGAGATAACAGTGCAGGGGTTTGGCCAGCTTGTACAGCTGAGCCCATGTGTATATCTAAGTTAGCCAGTGCATCTAATAACAGTAATGTAGAAGCAGTAAGAGGGGTGCAAGTCACAGGGCAAAAAGAGTGCATGCCTTGTTTTCTGTCCCCGCTGGGGTTTCACTTAGCCTCTACAGTAAAGGAAAAGATTTGGAGGGGGGAATATATTGATCTCAGTTCAATTCCTCCCCCTTCAAAAGAACCATCCAGGTTTGATAAAAAAGATGATAGGACGGATGAGGAGCGTCGCAAAGCTCTCATTAAGTCCTTTTATGGGTGGTTACAATCATTTATAATATACGCCAGTGTGCTTTGTGAAAAATCCCCTGAATTAAGCCCCCTTTTATTTCAACACATTGATATCGTTTTAGAAGCCTACAGGAGCTTCAGTGGCTTGTCATGGTTGCTATACGATGAAGCATTTAGGCAGAAGCTAGCGGTGCAGCCATCTCTACAATGGGGTTCAAAAGATGTTGGCCTATGGCTCAATTTATTTCTGCCTCAAAAACAATCAATTTTTCGCTCAGCTGCGGCTGCAGGGCCCCAGGTATCATCTAATGTAAATTATAAGAAGGGTGTGTGCTTTGCTTACAATGATGCGCATTGCAAATGGATGGCGTCTTGTAAATACAAGCACGAATGCGCTTTTTGTGCTGGGAATCACCCAGTTTCCAAATGTTTTCGGAAATTACAAGCAAATGCAAGAGAAGGTATTTCCAAAAGCAGCAACACCAGTGATGCTCTCAAGCATGCTGCCATGGCTGTTTCTCTATCCAAACCAGCAGATAGCTTCATTGCTAATTAGCGGGTTCACAGTGGGTTTCCAGTTACCTAGTTTTCAAGGTAAAGGTGGTACAGTAGTGGAAAATCTGAGATCTGTTAATGAGGCACCTTTGATAGTAAAAATAAAATTGCTAAAAGAGGTCGCGTCAGGAAGGATGGAGGGTCCGTTTGACCATCCCCCCTTTTTGGATTTCAGGATTTCCCCTTTGGGTTTGGTACCTAAGAAAGAGCCAAATGAGTTTCGTTTGATACACCATTTATCATTTCCTTTTGGCAGTTCTTTGAATGATCAAATCAACACTGAGGCTATATCAGTGTCTTATTCATCTTTTGATTTAGCAATTGAGAAGATACGGTTGCTAGGGAAAAATGCTTTGATGGCAAAGGCAGATATTCGATCAGCCTTTCGGCTTCTTCCTTTGCACCCAGATTGTTTCAACTCACTCGGTATATGTTTTGACAATAAATTTTATTTTGATAAAGCATTGCCGATGGGCTGCTCAATTTCTTGTTTTTACTTTGAAGCTTTCTCAACATTTATAGAATGGGTGGTAAGTATGGTATCACATTCCACCTTTATTATTCATTATTTGGATGACTTTTTATTTTTAGGCCAGGAAGGTTCAGAGGACTGCGGTCAGCTATTATCTTCATTCAAATTAGTATGCCAACATTTTGGGATACCATTGGCGGAAGATAAAACTGTTTTTCCTACAACATGTATTGATTTTTTGGGTATAACACTGGATTCGGTCACCATGGAATTTCGGTTGCCTGGTGAAAAAAAAATCGGCAAATTATCCCAATCTTTGCATTTTTTCTTGGGAAGAAAAAAAGGTGACATTGAAAGAAATGCAGTCCCTGTTGGGGCAATTGGCATTTGCCACTAGGGTTCTTCCCATGGGTAGGGTTTTTTCCAAAAGATTGTATGCTGCCATTTCAGGATTAAAGAACCCGTTGGCCCATATCAGGCTATCTTTAGAGATCAAGCAGGACTTGATGGTCTGGTTGCAATTTCTGGAGCAATTTAATGGGAAAACCATGTGGCAGCATGATTTTGTGCTGGACAAGGATTTTCACCTTGAAACAGATGCAGCTGGCTCGGTTGGCTTTGGGGCGGTTTGGAGAAACCATTGGTGCGCTGCTGGGTGGCCTCACAGGTGGGTCATCAATGGGTTCTGCAGAAACATAGTATTATTAGAGCTATTCCCAGTGGTAGTGGCATTGGAAATATGGGGCAGTTTATTCGCCAATAGAAGGTTGCTGGTGAGCACTGACAACAAGGGAGTAGCCTTTGCAGTTAACAGTTTGTCATCTAAATCTCCTCCCGTGGTTTCTTATTTAAGATATTTGGTTTTTCTGTGTTTAAAATGGAACATCTGGTTAAAAGCGAAATACGTCACAGGAAAGAATAACGTCGTTGCTGACGCTCTTTCTCGCCTGCAGATGGACCGGTTTTTCAAGCTGCTGCCAGAAGCGGATCCAGTGGGGGTAATCTTCCCTTCCCGTTTATGGGAGATAGCATAATTTTCCAAAACATCCAGGACTCTGTGGCGGCTTCTACCTGGAAGAGCTACAGTTCTTCATGGTTATTGTGGTCAATCTTTTTAGCATCGATGAGTCTGTCTTTATCTAATCATTCGGAGGACCTAGTACTTCTGTTTCTACAATCATTAATGTTGAAACAGTATTCTTGGTCTCACATTAGTAAGACATTATCAGGGGTGTCATTTTTTCTGCGCCTTTATAATCTGCCGGCTTGTCACAGTTTTTTCTCGGTGCGGCAGGTGCTAAAGGGATACAGGAAGAATAATTTTAGAAAGGATATGAGGTCCCCAATTACCCCGGCTATATTAGCACGGATTTGTGGGATAACTTCAGAAGTATGCTTTTCTGCTTATGAAGCTGTCCTTTTTAAATCAGTGTTTACGCTCGCATTCTTCGGTGCGTTTCGGATTTCTGAGATCCTTCCTGCATCAAAGAGAAGTAACATAGGCATGTTATTATCTAATTTGTTTATGGGTTCAGTTAATATAAAGTTATTTATAGCTACAAGTAAGACGGATGCGGTTGGTGTTGGTAATTGGGTGGCTTTAAAGAGGTATAGTGTTGAGAATATCTGCCCAGTAAGGACCCTTCAGGCTTACATGGCAGTTCGCCCGCCCAGTTCAGGGTTTTTGTTCATTCACAAGGATGGTTTACCAGTAACAGTTTACCAGTTTTCATCAGTATTGAAGAAATGTTTAATAAAACTTCAGTTGAGCAACACTAAAATAACGTCTCACTCGTTTTGGAATAGGAGCAGCCACAGAGGCTGCCAGGATTGGTCTAGAGGAGAGTACAATTAAGAAGATTGGTAGATGGAGGTCAGATTGTTACAAATTATACATTCGTCCATATTAATTAATTATTTTGTTTCAGGTCCCCTACATACAGTCTGGATTATAGGGCATTCTTTTATTTTTTGGGCACAGAAGAGAGCTGCTGATAGAATATATTCGGAGAATTTGGGCCTGGACCCTGCAGCCTTCCGGATTCATTGGTATGGTCGTAGGGGAATGATGTGGGAGGATTTGTTGTTTGAATTAAGTAGGCTATACGCTTTACATGAGGCTCCAGATATAATAATTATACATGTTGGTGGTAATGACGTTGGGAAGTTAAAGACATTTGATCTGATTACCGATATGAAGGATACATTTAAGTTTTTACGATTAGCCTCTCCAAATACGGTGTTTGGGTTCTCAGAGATAATTCCACGTCTGAGGTGGTTGGAATCCGCAGTTTTCAAGCCACTAGAGAAGGTCCGCAAGCGGATAAATAGAGCCATGGCGAAGTTTCTGAGCGATGGTATGGGTTTTTCATTTCGGCACCATGAGCTGGAGGGCGGTTTACAGGGTCTATATAGGGATGGCGGGGGTGCATCTATCGCCCATAGGTCTAGATATCTTAAACACAAATTTGCAAACATGCATAGAGTTGGCCGCGGTTTGGGGGGTTGGGGACGGGAGGGGTGCTGCAAGCCCCCTCCCGTCGGTTGGGAGAATTAAGGAAAGTCAAGTTCAAGTAATAATCAGCTCGAGTCTCAGTGGCTGGGTTGAGTACGGGTATTGGTAAACACTTGGTTGGAAAGTATGTTTTAAAAGTTAAAATTGGTGGATTATGGATTTATGTTTTGAAAACCAGTGAATCAGGCCGTGGCCAATAATTATCCATAAAAAAAAAAAAAAAATGTTACATGGAGATTAATAAAATTAGTTGTTTAAGTTATAACTTGCTCTGGTGTTTTTTGTGCTCTATGCATGTTTGCGGGGGTGTGCATGATGCATGTGATCCCATGGGGAAGGAAAGGGAGTAGCCATATAGGCTCCCCTTTCCTCATGGGGTCACTGTAACTGCAAGGTTAATACATAAGTTTCTAAGAAGGTTTAGCTACAGGGCTAGAGAGTCAATAGTTTAAAAAAAAAAAAAAACCCCAGTCAGTAGATTTGATTAAGCTCAGGTGTGTTAGAGAGTTCTGGAAATCTGAGAATCAGTAAGGGATTGGTTAGTGAAATCAGGTGTTAGATCAGGAAAATTCTAGAAGCTGGTTTCTGGTCCATTTAAGGAGCAGTTCCAGGCAGGTTAGTGGTGCGATACCAGAAGATTCCAGCAGGAGGAGCTCCCCACCCTACCCCCCCCCCCCCCCCATCTTTTTCCCGTCGCGGCCAATTCATGTGGTAGGCTCCCTCTGGTGAATTGCCAGAGGGGAGAATTAAGGAAAGTCAAGTTCAAGTAATAATCAGCTCGAGTCTCAGTGGCTGGGTTGAGTACGGGTATTGGTAAACACTTGGTTGGAAAGTATGTTTTAAAAGTTAAAATTGGTGGATTATGGATTTATGTTTTGAAAACCAGTGAATCAGGCCGTGGCCAATAATTATCCAAAAAAAAAAAAAAAAAAAATGTTACATGGAGATTAATAAAATTAGTTGTTTAAGTTATAACTTGCTCTGGTGTTTTTTGTGCTCTATGCATGTTTGCGGGGGTGTGCATGATGCATGTGATCCCATAATCTTCTCCTCTGGCACCCTGTTTATGAAGCAGAGAACATTTGTTCTCAGAAGGAGATGAGAAGTTTTTCCTCTGAGAACACCTGAGATCTCAGAAGAAGAGGGAGGGCTGCCTGTGATCTCCTGATACACCTGTGTGATTACAGCACAGCTGAGTTTAAAAAGTGAGACAAAAAAAAAAAGTGAAACCAAAGTTAAAAAGACTGTGTAATTACATGAAAATAATAAGCACTGGCGCTTTATTTAACTCAGTTTTTTTACATACATTTTGGCACATTCTTTAAATGTGTGTTTTGGCCCTTTTTTATTGCTAATTTTGGCATTATTTACGCGCATTTTGCAGTTTTTATAACATGCCGTATTTTTTTAACGCGCATCTGGCCGTGTTTTTTTTTTTAGACCTCTTTCACACTGGGGCGGTTTGCAAGCGCTATAACGCTAAAAATAGCGCCTGCAAAGCGCCCTGAAACAGCCGCTGCTGTCTCTCCAGTGTGAAAGCCAGGGGGCTTTCACACTGGAGCGGTGCGCTAGCAGGACAGTAAAAAAAGTCCTGCTAGCGGCATCTTTGGAGATGTGAAGGAGCGGTGTGTTTAGCGCTCCTCCACCGCTCCTGCCCATTGAAATCAATGGGGCACCGTGGCTATACCGCCGGCAAAGCGCCTCTGCAGCGGCGATTTGCGGGTGGTTTTAACCCTTTCTTGGCCGCTAGTGGGGGTTAAAAGCGCCCCGCTAGCGGCTGAATAGTGGCACAAATACGACGGTAAAGCACCGCTAAAAATAGCGTCGCTTTACTGCCGACGCCCCTGTGTGAAAGGGGCCCTATTGTGCATTTTGCCGCTTTTTAAAAACACACATTTTGGCCCTTTAGCGCATTTTGGCACAAGTTATTTTAACACGCATTGTGGTGAGGTTTGTAAAGCACACTTTGGCGCTTCTTTTAGCATGTAGTTTGACACTTTAACGTGCATTTTATGCGTATTTTGGAAGACCGCCCATTTGCTAGCCACTTTTGGGATGCCATTAACAATTAATGGCACCGCAAGCATATTTTGCATTTTGCATGTGTTTGCGGAATGCACACCAAAACGCAGGTAAAAAAGTTGCCAAAATACATGCTAAAAAGCACCAAAATTTACATGAAAAGGTGCTAAAATGCATTTTAAACAACAAGCCAAAATGTTTGTTGAAAAAAGCAGAAAAAAGTGCATCAAAAACTGTACCAAAATGAGCCCAAAAAAGGCCCAAAAAGCCAAATTAATTTATTTTTGCCCATGGAGCATTGTGCATTTTTTCAATGCGCATTTTGGCAAGTTTGTAGTGTATTTGTCAAATGACAAAATGTGGGGCAAAATGCATGTCTGCTAACTGCATTTGGGGTGCCATTAACAATGAATAGCAACTAAAAGCGCATTGCATATTTTGACAGAATTTTACAACAATTTGGAATCGTGGCAAGAATTGCGCAATTCTGCCAACAATTCTGCATTGCTCAGATGCGAATGGGTCCTAAAATAAGAGAATCAGAGGACAGGGATCACAGCTGGAGAATCAGAGGACAGGGACCACTGGCAGGTCACTTGGCAGAGCTCCTTTCCCATCCTAGCACTGTATACAGCTCCCACACTACACAGGGCTGAAATCATATTCCTTTACACACAGTCTGTCAGTCTTCAGAGGCTGTTTCTGGCTTTTATGTTGCCATTCTGACCTGTGAAATTCTCTGGTCAGAAAGGCAGTGTAGTTGCAGTAGGCAGATACACCCTGTGCAGATCATGGCTAACTGGCTGTGTTGGAAAGGAATGTGATTTCAGCCCTGCAGAGGAGGAACAGTATAGTGCTGTAATGGGAAAGTAGTTCAGCAGCCGGGCATATTATCCAGGGCAGAGGGGGTGGTCAGGGGGCTTTGGAGGGGGGAGGTGCAACTTAGATCTGGGAGGGCAAAGCCATGTGACACAAAATCTGGAGCCTGCAGCCCTTCAGGGGCCCCCTGAGGAGATGTTAAGGGATTTGTTTTAGCAATTTATGAAGGTTTCTCTGTCAGTGTTGGCAGGTGTTGGGGAAGGTCACCTCCTGGAGGTGTGTGTCTTTTCCCCCATTTGTCAGGGAAGTGGGGTAAGCGGACATCCCCGGATGGGGGGGGGGGGGGTACAGAGAATCCCAGCTGGTGACTAGGAGACACTGAGCCAGGGTTGCCAACTTTCAGTAAATTTACAAACAGTTTGTAAAATCCATAATTGTTGCATCTGTCCATGAATGTCAGTTACGGACATGCAACCTACATGTCCGTAATGGACATTCAAGGACAGATGCAAAAAGTACAGATTTTACAAACTGTTCGTAAATTTACTGAAAGTTGGCAACCCTGCACTGAGCGGTGTCTTACCTCACCAGTGACATCGGTCTCATCGTGGCTATAGGACGGCACTCTCCTCCTCTTGCCTTGCTAAGCACGGTTACCATTCCATGTTGCTAGCACACAGCACAGACATTTCCCCATCCTGGGCTGTTCTCACCTCATGCTCCTTTTCATTCAGGAAATACCTCACAGCTTCTCCCCAGCCAATGAGATTGGAGGGGTGTGGCCTGTGGAAGGCAAAGTAGAAGCCCAGTACTGGAGCGTGGCTGTGGGGCCCTAGGGCAGATCCGAGCTGGACTTTGTGGAGGATATGATAATATGACAGGGAGGCTGCTGGGGCCCCCTGGAGCTAGGGGCGGGGTTGCGATTGTGACCCCTGCAACCCCTTATGCTATGCCCATGTATAAAACACATACTGTATATACACACATAAACATATACGGTATAGTTATTATCTATATCAATCTATTGCTGATATTAGGACGAAAGAAGCCTCCTTCTTCACATCACAGCAACTTCTCACCCATATTCTTCACCTCTGAGCTGGAGAATCTGGGAGGAGATATTTCATAAACTGGTTATCTGTGTAAACGTGAATGACAGAATGGTGTGTCCTGTGATGAGAAGTGAAGAACATGTTCTCCACTCCTCATCTCAGCTTCATAAACTGGTACACCTGAGAGATCAGCCGTGATCATCAGGATCTCGGCTCTTCTCTGTTTGATAAACTTACACCTATAACTTTTGCGCAAACTAATCAATATACACTTATTGTTTTGTTTTTTTACCAAAAATATGTAGCTGAATACATATTGGCCTAAATTGATGAAGAAATTTGATTTTTTACATTTTTTAATTGAATATGTATTTTAGCAGAAAATAAAAAATATTGTTTTTTTTTTGTTTTGTTTTTTTAAATTGTCGCTCTTTTTTTGTTTATAGTGCAAAAAATAAAAACCGAGGTGATCAAACACCACCAAAAGAAAGCTCTGATTGTGGGAAAAAAAGGACATAATTTTTTTGTGTACACCGTCGCACGACCGCGCAATTGTTGGTTAAAGCAACGCAGTGCTGTATTGCAAAAAATGACCTGTCATGAAGGGGGTGGGGGGGGGGGGAGTAAGACCTTCCGGGGCTGAAGTCGTTAAGTAAGTATTTGCAGGTTATAGCTTTTACTTTGCAGCAGCAAAAGGAAGCTAGGCTTCTAAATTAATTTTATTGACTTTTAGCATGCACACTGGCATGTCACAATACATAAATACTGTGTTCTATTAATAATCTGCCCTGAGCAAATTGGATTTAAATAAAACAGCTACTATAAAAAAATAAAGCAATAGAAAAACACAGGAAAATATCTGTTTTGCTGATTGGTGTATCAGTGATCTTCTTCATGTAAAGAATGGATATCCCGAGGACAGAGAGCACAAGTTTTACTGACACCCTACCTCTCAGCAGTTGCTGCAAGTTCTATCTTGTTCCCTTATTCATTCACGGGAAATTAAAATAACTTGCCATCCAAAAACATCACTTAATTTCCAATTTATTGGTGTGTAGTGGTTGAATAAATTCCTTAACATACATTAGAATATTATTCATTTTGATTTAATGCATAACACCCAAGGTGTAGATAAAAACGCTGGCATCAACATTCTGACATCTACATACTAAATTTACATCCCGAAACAAAGTATTTTCATACATTAACCACTTCAATACAGGGGCTTTTATACCACCTCAATACCGGGCCTATTCTGGCACTTCTCTCCTACATCATTCTTTTGCTAGAAAATTACTCAGAACCCCCAAACATTATATATGATTTTTTTAGCAGACACCCTAGGGAATAAAGTGGTGGTCATTGCAACTTTTTTTCTTGCATGGTATTTGCGCAATAATTTTTCAAACGCCTTTTTTTTAGAAAAAAAATGGTTTCATGAATTAAAAAATAACAAAACAGTAAAGTTAGCCCAATTGTTTTGTAAATCATGAAAGATGATGTTACGCCGAGTAAAAAGATACCTAACATGTCTTGCTTTAAAATTACGCACACTCATGGAATGGCGCCAAACTTCGGTACTTAAAAATCTCCATAGGCGACGCTTTGAAAATTATTACAGAGGAGGTCTAGTTCTAGAATTGTTGCACACGCTCTAACGCACGCGGCGATACCTCACATATGTGGTTTGAACGGCGCTTACATATGTGGGCGGGACTTAGGTGTGCATTCGAGCTACCGGGGACAGGGGCATTTAAAAAAATATATGTATTATTTTTTATTTTATTTTACTTTTTTTTTTTTTTTTACACTTTTTAAAAAAAACTTATTTTTTTATCACTTTTATTCCTATTACAAAGAATGTAAACATCCCTTGTAATAGGAATGGTGTGTGACAGGTCCTCTTTATGGAGAGATGTGGGGTCAATAAGACCCCACATATCTCCTCCAGGCTGGAAAGCATGAGATTGTGAAAAAAAATTCACAGATCTCATGCTTACTAGCCGCAATCGCGGCTTTGTTTACTTCTGAAAACCCTGGCGTGACGTCATCACATCGCGCCCGGGCCTCCGATGGTCATAGAGATGACTGGTGACCATCTGGTCACCAGTCATCTCTATGCTTCCCATCCAGCGCCGGATGATTCATTCTCCGGGCCCCCCGATGGCACGGGAGAGCCCAGAGAAGCACCGGATGGTGGCGGGAGGGGGGAGGGTGTCCCCTCCCGCTGCCTATAAGAATGATCAAGTGGCAGAACTGCCGCTATGATCATTCTTATTGTGCGCAGAATCGCCGGCAGAAGAGAAGGATATCTGAATGATGCCTCTAGCTGCAAGCATCATTCAGATATCCCCCCACAAAGCCCAGGACGTCATATGACGTGCACCCAGGATGGGAGATCCCATCTGTGGACGTCAAATGACTATGGGCGGTATTGAAGTGGTTAAAGTAGTATTCAACCCTCGCCATTTTTAGCTTAACACATTGAGTACAATGAAATTAAACATTTCCCAGTAAACTACTTGTTAAAATTCTTATCCCTGCATTTGCAGTTTAAAGCTTTTAATGCTGCTGGCTCCTGCCCTCTCAGTGATGCTTCCCTAAACAGAAAAGAGTTAACATTGGACAGTGCAGTCTCCATTCAGCCTGTTAGCTTGAAGAAGGGAGGGGGAGGGGGAGGAGCAGAGGACACCGCCAATGACTGATCAGAGTACTGTCTTGCTGCCGGTACCATGTGACTGCAGTGACCAATCGCAGCAGTTCACAATGGATGGCTTCCTTTCATGCCAGCCATTGTGTATAATTGTGTTGCTAGCTGTGATTGGTCAAATTGATCACATGGTACAGACAGTGCCAATCACAGCCCATCTGTACCATGTGATTAGCTTTGGCCAATCACAGCTAATCACAACACAACATGCTGAATGATTCATTTTCATTCAGTTAAATATATATATTATATATATAAGCAAACATAATCTGTAAAAAAAGAAATACTGATCACTTCCCCAGAGTAGTACAATGTTACTATGGTAACATTATATTGCTCTGGTCACAGAGTGTTGAAAAAAAAATAACTTTCCTGGTGCCTCCATGGCAGCATACCTGTGACAAGCTCCGCCTTGGCTCCTCCCTCAGGACTAGTGAATATTATAAAAGAGTTGGTTAGCACAGCCCCAGCATTCTCCTTTTTTTCCTCATACCTCATGGCAGTGAATTCTGGTCGAACGTCCTTACCTTCTGCATTCGGCAGCTTCCGTCCGGGTTCAAGCCTCTCCCGGACGCGGTCCCTTCTCTTGGGCAGCTAAACGCGCTTAAAAGGTTGGGAGTCCCTTCTGTAGGATCTTTTGGGACAAGCAGTTTGTCTCTTAACTAAGAGCTCTACCTGCAGCACATCTTCCAGGCATTAGCTCACACATGGCAACAGAAGCAGCAGCTATTTCTGCATTTCTTTTTTTTTTCTTCCCTTTTTTCCTTCCTTTTTAGCTTTTTCTTTCTGGCTGTTTTCTTAGTGTTTCCCATTTCCTTTATGCCCCCTGTCTCCCCCTCGCCCTCTATCACCTCCTCGTCCCCCTTAGGGATCGCGCGCGCTCACCCCCAGCCTTTTTATTTACTTACGGCGTCTTTTGCCGCGTTCTGCGCATGCGCCGACGCCCGGGTCCTAGAGCCGCCGGTAAGCGCGGAAGCCTCGGCGGCCATCTTAGATTAGGGAAAAATGTTGTTTTCTTGCCCTTAACCCTAAATTACAGGGCAGAGGCGTTTTCCTCTATCCACCTGGTCCCATTTATCTCCCTGGCTGCCTGAGATCTACTTAACAGAAAGCTCCAGGGAAGAATACCTGTCGTTTCAGGTAAGTAAAAATATATATGTGTATAATAATTTAAAAAAAAAGGGGGGGGGGGATTGTTTTTAAAATTAATTATATTATATGCAGGTGTGCAAGTAAAACTAAAACTAAAAAAAAAAAAAATTATTTTTAAAAAAAAAGGGGAAAAATTGTTTAAAAAAAAAAAATAAAAATTTTATATGCATGTGTGCAAGAAACACCCCCCCCCCCCAAAAAAAATAAGTTATTTTATATAATTTATATTAAAAAAAAAAAAAAAAACACGGAGATTTTGTTTCTCTTAGCCAGATTAGGACATGGTCGTTAACCCTTTCCTGTTCCTTTCTTAGCTGCTACCTTTGATAAGCCACTCAGCATGAGCCATTTGCGGCCCGTACAAAGATCCTACTCTACTTCTGAGGTAAGGACCTACGTCCAGGTAAGCTTACACATCTTAAAAAAAAAGAGTGCATCGAAGCTGGTACTTTTATGTATTTCAGCCCTATACGCCAGAAGACGTCTATAAAGACCTCAAGGCGAAATGAGGACTATGATGATTCTAGTCCGAGTAGAGACAGGTTGTCCAGGCATCGGGATCATAGAAGTGGCAGGAAGTCATCGCTGAGGCGCTTTTCAGGCACTTTCACGCACAAAAAAAAAAGCGCCTGAAAATGTATTTCCATTAAAATCAATGAATGCTTTCACACTGGAGCAGTACACTGAAAAAAACGCCCATCTCCATTGAAATGAATTGAAAGCGCTTCAAAAGCGCATGAAAAGCACTTCAAAAGCGCTCAGTGTTTTACTGGCAGTTTTTCAAGCGCCTCAGTGTGAAAGTGGCCTAACGCTCCTGAAACCGAGATCTCCAGGATGTCAGTCCTGTGGAGACACCCCACTTCCAGACAAAGTGATCTGTCGAAATTGCCCAGCGGACAAAAAGTCCGAAAGCCTACAAGTGGCGGACCTACTTAAGAAAGCAGTAAAGAATTCCCTCACGGAATTGATAGCCACAATGCCGCCGCAACATCTGGCATCTCCTACTCAGGAGCAAACGGCTGAGGCATCCATTCCCAGGCCGTCCTCAAGTGAAATCTCACGCCGGACGCCTGCTTCTTCCTCTAAACATCAGGAAGAGAATGCCATCTCAGGGGGTCTCTCTGATGACCTAGATACCTTTGGTTTTGCTTTCGCCATGGTCCAGCCTTTTGTGCAGGCGGTAAAACAAGCGATCGGCTGGGAAGAGACCGACACAGAAGTCTAAGTTGTACTTCCCCTTTTTCAAACGCCAGAATACCCTCTTTCCCTCTCATGGGGGAGATCAGGGATGTAATTGAGGAACAGTGGAAAAAGACGGAGAAAAGATTCTCTATTAATCGACTGGGAAAATTGTACCCTCTCTCAGAGGCTGATTCCGCAATGCTGGAGGCCCCTCCAGTGGTTGATGCAGCTGTGGTAAGGTTGGCAAAGAACGTCACATTGCCCATGGAAGACTCGACTTTGTTTAAGGATCCACCAGACAGAAGGATGGATCTTAATCTCCCAAAAGATGGCGGGTAACGCTTGTAAACCTGTGATAGCCCTGACGTCAGTGTCCAACACCCTACGCGTCTGGACAGATGATATAGAGTTTGCAATCTAACAGGATATCCCAGGGGAGGACATCATCAGGGCATTAGTGGAGCTAAAGCTCTCAGTAGATCTTATTGGTGAAGCCACGATCGATTCAATTCGATGCTCCGCAAGGTCAATGCTCCACACAGTTATGGCCAAACGGGCCTTGTGGCTGGAACCTTGGTCAGCAGATATTGCCTCAAAGCAGAATTGGTGCAAGATACCCTTTGACGGAAAAGCCTTGTTTGGGGAGAAATTGGACAAGGCCATCTCTCACTTCATGGGCGGGAAATCGGGCCTGTTACCCCAAGACAGGCGATCCAGGCGCTCCAGGACATTCACAGGCAAAATTGGAGAAGCACGCAGTCTACCTTCCTCAAGACCCATAGACAGAGACTCGTGCCTATCCCTCAGGATTCTGCTAAATCCTTTTGACGCCAGGCCATCCCAAGCAATCCCTGTGGGGGCCAGACTCAAACACTTCTTGAAGATCTGGAAACAAAGTGCAGGGATTCGTGGGTAGTCTCCACAGTTAAATACGGTCACTTCTGGTCGTTTCTTGACAAACCCTCCAAAGACTTTTTCTCTCCGACAAGGGTGTCAAGGTTCCCCCAAAAAAACGGAAGCACTACAGCGATTTCTTCTCTCCTTGCAGGAACAGCAAGCAGTGGTTCCAGTGTCTCCATCAGAAAGATTTTCGGTTTTTACTCCACCCTGTTTCTAGTCCCCAAGAGAAACAGAGGTAGGAGCCCCGTGTTAGACCTGAAGAGGCTAAATCGCTATATCTTCCTAAAAAAATTAAAAAGGAGTCGCTATGAGCGATTATACGTGTAATCCAACCAGGGGATCGGATGTTATCAATAGACTTGCAGGATGTTTACCTGCATATACCGACACTCCCTCCTTTCCAGAAATATCCGAAGTTTGCAGTGGTGCCTGTACATCTTAAACTTTGGAGTCTCCCAATCGGGCTCTTCACGTCACCAAGAGTCTTTACGAAGACCCCAATTGCCATTATAGCCCTCTAATAGAATTAGGGCCTCGAGTATACCATTACTTGGATGACCTTCATCCCCGGGCGAAGGTTCCAGCCCAGTTAGTGGAACAGAACGGTACAGTATCCCTCCCACCTCAAAAGGTGACATTGACTGTTCGACAGATAAAGTCAGTGTAAGGTCCTACCTGTCATACTCGAACTGTCAGAGTCTGATAGGCTGGATGTCATCATGCATCCCTAGGGTCCCTTGGGCTCATTGGCATTTGAGACATTTCCAGCATAAGTTCTTGAGGCTGTGGAACAGACGGTATCTATCCCAACCCATACACCTGACGACCCTGATGCTCAGGAGTCCACATTGGTGGATGAAGAAACACACGCCTATGAAATCACGTCCATTAGGACATGTCAACTGGATCACAATTATTACTGATGCCAGTGAAGCAGGGAGGGATCACACTGCAACCAGATCTCAGGGCAAGGAAGATGGTCCTTCCATACAACAGACCTGGTATCAAATATCCTGGAGGTCCGGGCAGCCTACCTTTTGAATTGCTAGTCCTAGAATTCAAGATTACAGACAAACCAGTTCTTCTCCGAATGGACAACAGGGCTGCGGTGTCTTATATACACCAACAAGGAGGGACGCGCAGCAGGTCCCTGCTGAAGGAAGTGAAACCATATTCTTTTGGGCAAAAAGGAATCTAAAAGACCTAAGGGCAGTCTATCTGCCCGGTCTTCTCAACTCAAGGGCCAACCGCCTATCTCGCAGGTTCGTAGATTTCAACGAATAGTCTCTGCACCCGAAAGTTTTCGACTGGTTAGTGGACCAGTGAGGTTCCCTCGGGCTGGGCCTATTTGCAACGGCATTAAATACCACGTTTTCAAGGTTCATCTCGAGACTTCCTCATCCCCAGGCGGAGGCAGTAGATGCTCTCTCAGCCCCTGGGCATGCAATCTGGCCTATGCCTTCTCTCCATGGCCTCTCATTCCAAAAAAAAAAAAAAAACTCCTGTTGAGGCTTATGGTAGAAACCACAACGGTGATAGCGGTCCTACCGTACTGGCCAAGACGTCCCTGGTTCCCCACAGCAATGTACCTGAATACACAGCCTTCAGTCAAGGTTACAATAATACCCTTTCTCCTGTCACAGGGATGTCACACCCATCCAGATTCCCGCAGGTTAAATCTTCACATCTGGCAGCTGAAAGGGAAAGATTCCAATCCCTATGGTGTCCCAACAAAGTTATCGAAACCCTGCTCAGCGCAAAAAAGCCATCCACAAACAGTATATACGATAAGGTGTGGAACAAATTCAGGGCCTTCATGATTGGCAGAAACTGCGATCCAGATTTCCCATCATCCTCTCAAATTCTAAAAACTCTTGCAGGCAGGTTTAGACCTAGGTCTTGCTTAAGTACACTAAGGGTGCAGGTAGCGGCAATTTCAGAGGCAACCAGTAAAATATGGGCTGAGGATTCATTAATAATCCAATTTTTCAAAGCTGTCAAAAAAGATCCGACCACCAACTAAACAATCTTTTCCCACTTGAGACCTTGCTATCATCCTAGAGTCTTTAACCAATCCACCTCTTGCCTCTTCAGAGTCAGCATCGCTTTGGAATCTAACCATCCTTCTTGATAGCCATAACTTCTGAAAAACGGGTTTCAGAGCTCCAAGCTTTAGGAGCGGATCATAATCATATCATATTCTTTCCTGACAAAGTAGAACTCGGAACGGTGCAAGGATTTAGCCCCAAGGTCACATCATCCTCAAACATGTCGGAGCCTTAGGCACTTCCAACATTTTCAGAACAAGACTCAGGTTCTCTTCACGAGCTGGACATTGCCTCCACTTTGAGATGCTATCTGCAGGCTACAGCATCCTTCAGGGACACTATCAGGTTGTTCATAAACAAAGGCAAGGAGGCGTCAGCAAGAACGATTGCCTCATGGTTCGTTAAACTCATCCACAAGGTATACAGGGCAAAAGGTCTGGGATCCCCTTCGATAGTCAGGGCGCACTCCACCAGAACAGTTTCTACCTCTTGGGTGGCAAGAGTGAATGTGTCAATTGAAACTATTTGCAGGGCAGCGACTTTGGTCGTTCCAACATACGTTTCTGAAACATTACCGAGTAGACCCAGGAGCTCTCTCATCAGTGGAGTTTGGCAGACAGGCGGTCAAATCGGCCTTTGCTTCTCCCTCTAAATGATGATAATAATCTCTTTAAAATAAACCTCTGAGCATCATCCCAACCATATCAGCTAGTTATTTGTCACAGGTATGCTGCCATGGAGGCACCAGGAAAACGGAAAATTGTATCATACTTACCAGAAATTTTCCTTTCCTGGTGCCTATCCATGGCAGCATACAATCCCACCCTCGGTATTCTATATTACGGAGAATGCTGGGGCTCTGCTAACCAACTCTTTTATAATATTCACTAGTCCTGAGGGAGGAGCCAAGGCAGAGCTTGTCACAGGTATGCTGCCATGGATAGGCACCAGGAAAGGAAAATTTCTGGTAAGTATGATACAATTTTCCATTTTTTTGTACTGTCACCAGTCAGTGTCCTTAATCACTGCCACACCAGTTATATGATGATGCTGTACTGCACCGGTGACAGTATGTAGAAAAAAAGTTGTGATTTTTTTATTTAATTTTCCAAAAAATTATGACAACAAAATAAAAAATTCAAAAATCTCGCCATGCTTCTTACTAAATACCTTGGACCAAACTGGTGGCCCTTCAGCTGCTGCGGAACTACAAGTCCCATCATGCCTTTGCCTAAGGGAGTCATGGTTGTAACTGTCAGCCTTGCAAGTCCTCATGGGACTTGTAGTTTCGCAACAGTGGAGGGCCGCCAGTAGATATGTGCACTGCCGAAAAATTCGTTTTTTTTCGTTTCATTCGTTTTTTTGCTTTTTTCGGAAATTCTAAAATTCAGAATTTAAAATTTCCGAATTCCGAATTTTCGAATTTCCGAAATTCTAAAATTTCGAAATTTACAAAATTCTAAAATCCGAAAATTGAAAAATTCGGAAATTTCTGAACTTATTTGTCAAAATTCGTTAAACAAATTCGGAACTAAACGTATTGCACATGTCTAGCCGCCAGTTTGAGACTTCTGCCTTGGACTGTCTACTTTTCAAAAAGTGGTCATTTGGGGGGTAATTCTATTGTCCTGACGTTTTAGGGCCTCAAGAAATGAGATAGTCCGTCAGTACATCAGAATTGATCAATTTTCAGATATAAATCATAGATTGTGGACTCTATAACTTTCCTACAGACTAAATAATATACACTGATTTGGGTTATTTTCACCAAAGAAATGTAGCAGAATACATTTTGGGCTAAATTTATGAGGAACAATTTTTTTTGCAAAATTTTATAACAGAAACAAAGAAAAAAAATTTTTCTCAAAATGTTCAGTCTTTTTTCATTTATGTCGCAAAAAATAAAAAATCCAGTGCTGATTAAATACCACTAAAAGAAAGCTCTATTTGTGTGAACAAAATGATAAAAAATTTAGTTTGGGTACAGTGTAACATGACCACGCAATTGTCATTTAAAGCGCCACAGCGCTGAAAGCTGAAAATTGGGACTGGGCAGGAAGGGGATAAAGGTGTCCTATATTTATTGATGATCTGCCTCACCTGTTTGTGCTGTTTACTATATGATGTTATGATTCTCACAGGTTGAGTAGTGCATTTCGTTTTTTTCTGATATATCAAGGTATCCCTGACGTGAGCTTTAGCTCTGTTAAAAGCTTTCTTCAAGAGGTCAGGATCTCCTATCTTTACACATGTGGAGGACCTGATGACTCAAATGTTGGTCAGTGGAACGTCAGGGCGAGCAAAGCTTATTGCGTTTGCTGCGTTTGCTCCTCAATGGGGAATGCCTCATAGCACATCTTTGACCAACTTTGCCAAGGGCAACACCAGATGGAAGAAAGCCATTTTGCCTCACAAGATAGCTTAGCCTGAGAACCCTCTATTTCTAAGGCTGGGAAGAGTACCCTTCATTTCCCCAAGGCCTCCAATTCCAGGCCATGCCTGGGACACAGTCTAACAGCAAGTTAGGCTGGCCAACCTTCATCTTCTGGTACGGCTCCCTTTTTGGAGTCATAGCCATTGTTCTGAAAAAGAATGGTTTCATAGTTTCTGCACAAACACTCTCCCCATTCCCAAGGCATTTGACCCAAAATGGATTTAAAGACAAATTCTCTGGGAGTCCTCTCAGATTGTTCTGATATTTTGTTGCAAGGTCCGGTTTAATGCACTACTTCGTGGTCACTAGAGTTAATGGCTTGGCTTTAGGAGCCCATGTCCTACAGGACAGGCGCCAGTCAGATTTGGATATCCCTACACTTTTAAAGGATAGGAAATTGACTCCTGCAAAATCTACCATCACATCTGAAATGCATATTTCTCATTGTGCAAGACAAGTTGTTCAAACATTTTATCCCAAGGGCAAGGTTCCATCTTTTCCTGTCAAAGCACACTTTACCAGATCAGTCATAGCTTCCAACTGTCCCTGATTTGGAGGGACTGTCCCTGATTTGGAACAATGTCCCTCTTTTCTCCTCATTTGTCCCTCATTTTGGTCTGTTCTTTATAGTTATATATAAAATGCACTATTTATCTTTTAAAAAGTGTTTCCCGGTGCTAAACCTTTCATCCAATTTCTAAATTGCTGCATTTGTAAATTTTAAAAGACAATATAAAGGAATGGCAGTGGTAAAAAAAATGCCCTTGTGGATTTAACTAATAATTTTTTTGTCAATTCTCCTTTAAGGGAGCGTGGCAGGGGCGTATCCTATGCCAACATACTTTTGCTAGTAGGTGTCCCTCATTCCCATGTTAAAATGTTGGTAGGTATGGATCAGTTAGTACTTCTTGGGCTTTTAAGAATCAGGCATCTGTTTCTAAGATTTGCAAGGCTGCTGCCTGATCTTCTGTTCACATATTTACAAAGTTTTACCAGGTGCATGTTCAGGCCTGGAGCCAGCTTTGGTCATAAGGTTCTTCAGGCAGCAGTAGGTTTGGTTAAGCCCCCATTATTAACATGTTGCTTTTTTGGGCTTCATACCTTTGCTGTGTCCCTCACCTGTCATTTGAACTGATTTTGGACATCCCAAAGTACCTGAATATTTCATCCTGTGTCTCTAAAGCCCTGTACACACGATCGGTTTTACCGATGAAAACCATCCGATGGATTTTTTTCATCGGACAAACCGATCGTGTATGGGACCCATCGGTCTTTTTTCCATCGGTTTTAAAAAATAGAACATGTTTTAAATTTTTCCGATGGATCCAAAACCGATAGCAAATTCCGATCGTCTATGGGCAAGTCCATCGGATAAAAAACCCACGCATGCTCAGAATCAAGTCGACGCATGCTCAGAAGCATTAAACTTCATTTTTCTCGGCTCATCGGAGTGTTTTACGTCACCGCGTTTGGAACGGTCGGTTTTTTGACTGATGGTGTGTGGGCAAGACTGATGGAAAACAGTTTCATCGGATATCCGATGGACAAATCCATCAGACTAGAATCCATAGGAAATCCGATCGTGTGTACAGGGCTTTAATGTACTGTGTGATTAAAAAAATAGGATTTTTTGACTGTGGTCTCTTCCTCTGTTCTTGATGATCCGCTCCTACTATTACTTGCTACAAAACAAAGGCAGGCTGGTTGTGAGAGATGTTTTCCTAGACTGTCCTTACACCTTTGTTTGCCAATGTCCAATTTCCTAAATGCAGCAGCATAACCCTGCGTACCAGAATACTTCATCATGTGTTCCTTAATGTCAGGGCTGGTGTAAGGATTTTTGTCAATACAGGTGAAGATGCATTTTGCTCTTTACTCTTAACCCCCCCCAATCCGCCCTCCCAGCACAACACCCCTCCATCCTGGCACAAATCGTCACTCCCCCCCAATCCTCTACAGCAGAAATCCTCCTTCCCCAAAATACCCCCCACCAGCACAAATCCTCTCCCCCTTCTTGTACAAGTTCGTAGCTCTTAACTGTGCTGGTTTTGGCTGTACCTTCCCAAGATTTAAACAAAATCCTGGTGTTCCATGAATCCGGCACTTGGCTCCACTCACTTGTCTGGCAGGGGTGCATTAGTGTGCTCACCCAGGGCAATTGCCCGGGATCTCTTGCATGGTGCCTGGGTCCCAGATGCCGCAAATGCCCCCTCTGAGGCAGGTGGCATCTCTTTGATTCAGGGGAGGGAGAGTAAAAGGATATGTGCTGGGGGAGTACTTTGGGAGGGAAGAGGACTTGTTCTAGAAGGAGGGGTGAATTTTAAATCTGCCCCTCCCTTCTAGCATGTCCTCTCCCTTCCCAAAGCACCCCCAGCACATATCATCCTCTTACCACCTATCACTCATCCAAAATAATTACCTTGTTACCTCCCCGACCCCCCCCCCCTCCGTTACTATGAACCCCCCCCCTTTGTATCCATCTAAAACGTATACACAGTCCTCAGACCATCAGTGCGGTTCTTGCAGTGCAACGTCCCCTCTCCCCGACTCCGACTCCTGTCTGTATACATGAGAATATTGGAGCCGAGGAGTAGGCTTCAGTGAGTGCTGCTGTGAGGTGTGCAGGCAGTCGTCGAGGAGCGATGCCGGCCACCACAGGAGGGGATGATTGCTGCATGTGAGACCCACGGGCACCCTGCAAGAGATGTGGGACAGGTGTTCCGGGTGCCATTGTCAGGCAAGATTTGCCAGGAGTCAGACACCAGGACAGTCCTGGTGAATCAGACAGTTGGGGGGTATGTTTTACCCCCCCCCCCATCCTGGTGCCGTAAGGCAGCTGCCTAAACCGTTTTATGCTGGCTTTGGCCCTGCTTAATGTATTCCAAGAAAACTTTTTTTTAAATATGCTAAATATCCTTTTGTTATGGCATTTCTACTTAAAAATAGCAGTGTCTAAGCACTACTGTGCTTTAAGTCTCATAGCCCTACATCTGCAGTGTGAAATCATCTAGCACTGCTGCATCTGACTGCGAATTTGATGCTCACTGTTCTTGCTGAAAATTAAGCTGTACCTAAGGACCTGTAGTGCAAGGAGTTCTCTGCTTCTGCTTTATTCAATCTGTGGATCTCTGATTTCTTCCATTCTCCTGCTTTTTCTTGATTGTTCCTCCAATAGCCATAACATTGCAAGTCATTAGGAGGGCAGCTCTGATATGAGGAAGTCAAAGCCTTTCCCCATTTAACATGGCCACCTCCACACAGGAACACAGTGCAGAACCAGGCGTATTAAGAAGGTAATAAGGAAAAGATCAGTGGCAGGGAGACTATAGGAAATACTGGTGACTAGTCTTCTGCCCTCTGCTTGTCTTTGGAACACCTTCCACACTTAAAGCCCTTTTTAGAAATAAATGTAATTGTTTAACATATGTAGCGGGTACTTGAATTTAAGGGAGGCATCTGGGTGGTAGTGTAACCCAGATGCACAGATTGCTAGGGTATCCGAGACCTTTCTTGTTGGTTCTTGGAGGACTCTGGTGGTGTGAGGTTCCCTGTGGCCCACAGGTGGCGCTGTTGCCCTGGGCCGGGGGCTGAACTCACACCGCAAGACTGTACCTTTTTGTCCTCCCCTGGAGCTAGTACAGCGGGGCGGGGAACCCGCTGTGATGCAAAGGGAGAGGGGATAAGAGGGGCGGACACCCTTACCACGGGGTTCAGAGTTCAGAGTTGGAAGACGCGGCCGCACCCAGGCACCTTCAGCTTGGGTGCTGGTGTTCCCATGTTCCAGGCCTAGGTGCCCTTGACCTGGCCGGAGCGAGGATGGAGTCCATCCCAGGCACCTTTAGCCTGGGGTGAGGTACTATGGCGGAGGCCTGGGGCTCAGTACCTTCGACTGAGTTCCGCGAGGGTGGAGGAATCCGAGGGGGCCCTAATTCCTGGGGTGCCCGTGTCTGAGTTCGTGAGGACTGGTGTGCGGAACTTCTCTGGAGAGTCCGGCGCAGCATCGCTGGTGACAGAGAGGCCTCGTATTTCTCCCTTGGACGGATCTCCTTCCCCTGACAGGGGCCGTGTTAGCGAAGGTATTTCACATTCTACTCAACATAGTCAGTGGCAGTGACTATCCGCCACTGGTGATACCACAGTGGTTGGCAGGAGCAGGGAAAGGATTGTGCCTCGATCTATTCCCATTACTACTCAGTAGAAGAAACTGTATGTTTGTTGGCAAGAAGAATAAAACTGAGTTGGACCTATTCACTGTGTGGAACTCTGGTTACTAGGAGCAAAGGAGTCAGGGACGAAGTACTGGACTTGACTCTAGGACACCTACACAAGACCCAATCTTCTGGCCTTCACCTCTTAGCTATGGAGGACATGGGCCGTGGTGTATCTCATCCCTCCCCCCAGCCCTGAGACTCCTAGAGGAAGAAAGACAAGCCGAGAACGAGAGGGAAAGGGAGAGGTCGCTACACATAAATACATAGTCCTCATTCATTGATTTTTTTTATTTTATTTTTTATCTACCTGAAGTTCAGCTTTACATTTTAAAGGCAGCCAGAGTTTTTACATCTCACAAGCCAGAAACTATCAGTTCACCTTTTTCTGTCTCATAAGAACTTATGTCCCTGGGAAAATAGTGTTAGACTAGAATCCCGGAAAGAGCTAGAGGGCCCTCTGATGTTCTGATTGAGAACAGCTTTTGTAGAAGTTGCTTGTACAGCCTGCTGCCATCATTACTAGCTTTGTCATTGTTCACAGCAGGGACATCAGGGATGTGTGAATGTAGAAGCACTCTTGTGGTTATAAGTATTATCTTTGCAGAGTTGTTTACTGCATATACTGCTGGAATTAATTCAAGAAGAAAAGCATTTTCCGTTGTTGCTGTCTTTTATAGTATATCATCCTGTCCAATACTAATCGGAGCTTAGTGCTCATATATCAGTGCTAATTGAAAATTCCTCTTTTAACAATGTGTACTGCGAAGTGATGATGAGCTGCTGCCTCACTGTATTAGTGCAGTTGAAGGTCCTGCAGAATTTCCCCCTTATGCATTTAATCATAAAGGGAGTCTAGACTTTTTAAAGTTTTCCTAAGAAGTCAATGCTGTACGTTTTGAAGCATATTTAAAAACACAAGCACATTTTTTTTTTTACTTACTCAACTGTAGCACACGGACCTTTTTCCTGCCTGGCTCACTCGCAAGTCAAGGCACACCGTGCTATATGCCCGTACCCTCCTGTTTGAAGAGGTTAGGCGGTGTTCACAAATTTTGGGTCCTGCAGCGAGTTACCTTCCTCCACTGGTTCTCCTCCCCAGAGTATGGGGTCAAGTCTCTATTTCTTCCCCCAAAGAAGCCAATGTCCAGAAACACTTTAACTCCAACAGAGAGTTTATTTTCTATTTGCTGCGTAGTAGACAGAGACAGATGGATGAAATAAAGAATAAGTGTAAGGGATTAGATCCAGGCACAACTAGTAACTTTGTCGTCACTCGATCCCGAGTGGGTTTAGCTCACCGGCTAGTCCTCTCTCACAGTCCTAGCAGCCGGTGTGGAGCTCGAACTGTTCTGCCACCCTATCCCCTCCAGGGACGGGTACAAGAGAAGATACTCTAACCTCTGTAGAATTTTAAGAACTGGATAATGCCAATGGGCACTCTACAGGTTAGCCTTCCCGAACAAGGAATCCTTCCCTCTGACAGGTCACCAGGCCTCTTCTGAGACAGCGATCTTCCATCACTCATCTCCTCAGTGGGACCGATCCTCCCCCTGGCTTCCTCAAGGTCAGAGCGGGTACCCTTACCTGGGCACCCTGGGACTTCAATGGGCAAACTGTAGACCCAGTTAAAGGTACTGGGCCTACCTGGAACGTTGCAGCCTTGGGCCAAAGGTGCCCGAGACTTCTCGGCCAGTCATCGCACCCCCGAGGGGCACACCCCTCCGGCTCCTCCACTCCAACTCTTCTCTCCTCCAACTCCCCTCCAAGATGGCATCTGCCCCTTATGTACCCTCTCCTGGCCTGCACAGCAGGCCGACCACGTCCACTGTACCGCTGCCGAGAGAGGACACCCTAAGGCGCAGCAATGCCACCCATGGCTCAACCCTGACCCGATATGGCAGCGCCACCTACAGGCCACAGGGAACCATCACATAGGCAGAAGCAAATACCTAGCAATCAAAGCGGTCCGAGCCTGGCTACCAGCTCAGACTGACCCCTAAATTTAGGCGCATAACACCCCTAAAAAGTAAAGGGGCGCTACACAACCTTAAAAATAATACCTAAAGTCAACAGCACTCGCAGTCATAGGTGTGTGCACAGGGTGTGCTGGATGTGCCTGGGCACACCCTAATTACCCTATGTGCATTAGCATTATCGCTCTGTGTGCAAGGGGAAAGATAGGAAAGATCTCCCTCTTACTGGTTCTGGAATAAGAGAAATGCTTACGCACTTCTCTTTCACAATGCCGGCAGGGAGATCAATGTG
Source organism: Rana muscosa (assembly GCA_029206835.1). Lineage (NCBI taxonomy): Eukaryota > Metazoa > Chordata > Amphibia > Anura > Ranidae > Rana > Rana muscosa. The sequence goes on along the minus strand of CM055126.1, from coordinate 185,296,738 downwards.
CCGGACCATATATATGTAGACACACACACATGTGTGTTTTTGAGCTTTAGGGTGCACACCCTAATGCAATAGGCAGCACACACCTGCTCACAGTTATATAACCAACAGTAACATCTTCAATCTTGTGTAGCGCGCTACCCCAATGGTTTGGGATGCTATTCTAAATTTAAGGGTCTCTGAGCCAATAGTTGGGCTCAGGCTGTCGATTTGTACAAATTTGCCTCTGTTCTGGTTGTGGTTTGCCTGATAGCAGTTTCCCTTATTGCCTGTAGGTGGCGTTACCACCTCAGGCACCTGTTGGAACACAGGCAAACCATGGTGCATTGAGTGACCCTTCTCGGCAGCGGTGCAGTGGGAGTGGTCGACCCGCGGTGCCTGCTGGGAGGGGATACTTAAGGGGCAGACGCCATTGTTCGGGGTCCTTCGCCTCGTGGCCCTCCTGGCCCTCCTGGCGCGAGGTATGTGTGTGTGATTCTGGTCTCGGGGCCACGTTGGCCTGAGGCTGTGTCGCTATCGAGTAGGCCCGGCTATTCTGGCTGGGGCCTACATCCTAAGAAGGGATCCCAAGCTGTCCATCCAAAAAGGGAGGAAGCTGCCTTGATGAAGGAAACCGGGGGAGGACCTGCCCTGGAGGAGACTGGCAAAGTGCTGATGTCTCGGGTGATGCCTGGTGACCTTGTTGAGGAGGGATCCAATCTACTAAAAGCCCTGCAGTTCGCCGGATCGGCTTAAAGGCTCTCTTACTGCACGACTGGAAGTTTGGGACTTTAAATCCTGTGGCAGAGGATTCCTGGACTATCCATTTAACTATCTCTAAAGAAGGTCTGTGGCAGAGACCGACTCCATCTTGAGCAGTCTGTGGCAGAGGCTGTCTTGTTACTGGTTCGTGCATCATCCCCGCTGCTAGGCCATGTGAGAGGGGACTATCCGCGTGAGCAATACCCACTCTACTGAGAGAGTGGTGAAGGATTAATAAGAACTTTGAACTGATTTGTGCATTCTGTACCGCGTGCCTGAACCTTCCCCTACTCTTCTCCTACCTTCTACTTTATCTCAAGTTTTACTGCAGAAGAAAAGAATAAAGCCTGACTGTTGAAGGTTTTACTTTTGTGTGGACATTGCATTTAATATGGACTTTACTACCCTGACAACGAAGCTAAAGAGGTAACGTGCAAACCCAAAAACAAACCAGCAGCACCTACGGGGGTAGTGCTACACTTGCATGATGCAGCGCTTACCCCTTAATACCAATAACATGCAAAAATAATCATAGACTTATCATTCTTATTTATATAAGACCCCATAGTGCCCTTCTATTCCCCCCAAAATTAGAAAGTGCATCAATGGTTTTATAGCCTCTTCACTATGTTCCTATGTATTTTATTTTGCGCTATTGTAGAGCAATTTAAAGAGGAGACAGCAAGAGGGTTGATTGAACCCAACATTTGGGAAAAGCCTATTTGACTGCCACATACTTGGTCAGTGAGCCTGACGTGTAGAGGAAGGCCTCTCGTACAGCTCCAGCTCGAGTGTCACTGGTAGTGAGACAGCAGCCACAGGCGCATGGCGAGGTACGAGTGCCTGTAATCAGTCCAGTAGTCTGGATGGCAGCAGTCAGGGGTAGAAGTGGCAGCAGAGCAGGCTGGTAGTAGATGAGCTGGCACAATGCTTAACTGGAGTCAGACTGTGGTAAGCAGTTGGAAGCAGGAACCAGGTGGGAGGTTGCTGGACTGGAAGCTGTAGCAGGCTGGATGAGCAAGGTAAAAGGTCAGACAAGCCGGGTTGGTAATGGTTGGGCAGATCAGGCATAGACGGCAGACAGCAGGATGGTAAGGTAACAAGCCAATTCAGCACTGGGAGATCAATCAAGCAGAAACAGGTAGCAGGAGCAGAATACGAAGACAAGCCGGGGTTGGGGCAGGTAGCAGACAAATGAAGGTCAGAGGTAAGCCAGATCAAGATCAGAGGTCACACGAAATCAGGAACAATACACAGGAGCTGCAGACCAAACAGCCACAAGCCCATACTGAAGCCTGTTTAAATAGCCCGTTTGGCGCCAGCATTAAAGAGAAAGTAAACCCTGATGGGTTTTACTTCCTCTTTGTTTCCCTGTGAAGGTAAAGCATAATGGGCTACTATGCGTCGCATAGTAGCCCATTATGTGTCACTTACCTGAAACCGAAGCCTGCGATGTCACCGCTGTCCCCTGTTCCACGAAGCATCCATCTTCCTTCCGGGTATCGTGGCTCTGGCGCTGTGATTGGCCGGAGCCGCAAATACGTCACTTCCGCGCATGCGCACGGGAGCCGCCAGTCACGGCACGCTCTCCTTTAGAAATCGCCGTTTCTAAAGTGCGCCTGCGCCGTTGTCTACGGCACATGTGCCATAGACATCAGCGCCCGTATCTTTTGTAAATATCTCCTAAACCGTGGAGGTTAAAGCAGAGCTCCGCCGGAAAAAAAATATTAAAAGCCAGCAGCTACAGCTACAGCAGCTGCTGACTTTTAATATTTGGACACTTACCTGTCCTGGAGTCCGACGTCCGCAGCAGAGGACGAGCGACTGCTCGTCACTCTGCTGGTCCCTCCGCCATCCTCGCTGAGGGAACCAGGAAGTGAAGCCCTGCGGCTTCATGCCCGGTTCCCTACGGCGCATGCGCGAGTCGCGCTGCGCCGTTCTGATTCGTCCTCCTGTGTTCTGGGAGCCGAGTGTCTCCCAGAACACTACGGGAAGTCTGGGGGAAGTGACGTCACTCCCGCAGATTCCCGGAGAGAGGACTCCCGGATGTGGGTGAAAATACCTGTCTTAGACAGGTATCTTCACCCCCCTCCCCCCTGAAAGGTGTCAATTGTGACACCGGAGGGGGGGAGGGTTCCGATGAGAGGAACTTTTAATTTAGGGTGGAGCTCCACTTTAAGGAGATATTTTGAGCACCTACAGGTAAGCCTTAATCTAGGCTTACCTGTAGGTAAAAGTGGTTGTGAAGGGTTTACAAGCACTTTAATGACAGATGCTAACATAGATGTGTGAGTGCACATGCACGTGCATGACTTTGCCCACGACTATGCACATCTGCCCGGGCATTTGCTGGTCTGCACATGTGCATATGTGTGTGCCGAGAGATACCACAGACATGCCTTCCCTGACACTGACTCTTGAGGTTCAACAGTGAAGGTGAGCAGTATTATTAGTGTAGGCGAATACATTTTAACTACTGGACACTGTTCAAAGTGGCATAAGAAGTGGTGAATTGGAGGATCGTATTGCAGTGAAAATTTTTATATTATATGTTTGAAATGTTTCATGCAGAGACTATAAAAGCACTGATGCCCTCTCTAATTTCGGTTGGAATGGAAAGACACTGTGAGATCTTTTTTATGTACCGTATTTTTCGCTCTATAAGACGCACCTGACCATAAGACGCACCTAGGTTTTAGAGGAGGAAAACTAGAAAAAAATAAATATTCTGAACCAAATGGTGTACTAAAATATGGACATGGACAGGGGCTGCGGACAGGGGCTGCGGACAGGGGCTGCGGACATGGACAGGGGCTGCGGACATGGACAGGGGCTGCGGATATGGACATGGACAGGGGCTGCGGACAGGGACAGGGGCTGCGGACATGGACAAGGACAGGGGCTGCCGACATGGTCAGTATCCTTCTTCTAATACATTTTCCGGTCATTATTGCTTACATGTTACATCACTGTGACCGTCCCTCTGCTGAGCCAAGCCGACGTCAATACCGACCGCCCGAGCATAGCCGAGAACAGCCGAAGTGAGCTGAGTGGGGGCCGCCCCCTTCCACCCGAGCACAGCCAAAGTGAACTGAGCGGGGACCGCCCCCTCCCACCCGAGTATAGCCGAGCCCAGCTGAGCGGGGACCGCCCCTCTTCCTGAGTATAGCCGAGCCCAGCTGAGTGGAGACTGCCCCCTCCCCGCCCGAGTATAGCCGAGCCCAGCTTTGCGAGGACCGCCCCCTCCCACCCGAGTATAGACGAGCCCAGCTGAGCGGGGTCCGCCCCTCTTCTCGAGTATAGCCGAGCCCAGCTGAGCGGGGACCGCCCCCTCCCGCCCGAGTATAGCCGAGCCCAGCAGGACATTCACTTTATGCCGCTTTATGGGAGACTCTATTTGTGCGGCCGTCGGAACTCGTGGGGGGCCTTTTTTCGTACGGGGGGGCACTTTCTTGCAGTGGCGGGGGAGTTACCAGCGGCGGCGGGGGGCGGTGCCGGCAGTGGTGGGGGGCGTTGCCTGATGTACATTCGGACCATAAGACGCAGAGACATTTTCCCCCATATTTTTGGGGAAAAAAGTGCGTCTTATGGTCCGAAAAATACGGTATATAAGAATTATATAACTGTGATTATTTTTGTATGTTATTGGCATTAATGGTTAAGTGCTGTACTATACAAAATTTCAAAAGTGTCAACATACTTTATGGTGTACTAGGGGATGGCATTTTGGTTCATACTGTCTCTTCTCATTATAGGCGAAGTTAGCCCGTAACTTAAAAATGTATCTTCATAATAAAGCACCTCTAAACATCTGTCCTCATGAAAAAGTATTACTTAGGAGTGGGCAGGGACTCCTGTGATGGAGGCTTAGGACCGGAGCTCCGCTCAGCACCAGCTAAACAGCGCTAATAGCGGCGGAAAAAGAAGCCACATTGCGGTTAAAAACTACAGGGAAAGGCAGCGAATAGTGCCAGGCACCTACCTATGCCAGGTAAGGCATATAAAAAAGCGCAGAAACAGAACTACAAGCTCTCTGAAAAACGGGAGAAATCCAAAATGGCTGCCGCACCTCAGAATAAGATACAAACTGCTAATGATGTCTCCTCAACTAGCAGGCAAGTTATTCAGCCTGCAACTCTCCCATTTAGCTCACAGTCATTGAGCTTAGACTCCTCTGCTACCTTACAACCTTCTGAGCTTAAATTAAACCTAAAGGAGAACTATGTGGGATCTGAGGGTCATCCACCTCATGAAGTGAATTTACCTCACATAGGCTCTCTCAATACACATCCTGAACAGGCTCCTGATATGTCTTTTAATATGACTGAACTTTTTAACAGGATTTCTGATATGCTGGACAAAAGGTTAGCTTTAAATGCTGACAGGATCACAGGAGAAATTAAAGCAGACTTTCAGAACCTGGGAAGCAGAATAGAGCATATTGAACATAAGTTGGATTTTACTATAACTAAGACAAACCAAAATTCTGAGCACTTGCAGTTCTTGCAGGATCAGCTTGATACCGCTCAAGCCAGAATAGACGACCTCGAGAATCGTTCAAGAAAGGAAAACTTTCGCATTAGAGGACTGCCTGAATCAATCACTGATGTTCATACAACTGTGAAAGATTTTATTAAAAATTTACTCCCTTCGATTCCAGCTAATAAACTGGAATTGGATAGAGCGCATAGATCCTTGGGACCCCTCAAGAAAGATGGCTCTCCACGGGACATTATAGTAAAACCCCACTTTTTTTCTGTCAAGGAAGAAGTGATGAAAATATTCCGCCAACAAGATCAGATACAGTTCCAAGGTGCTTCTATTCAAATCTTTTCTGACATATCCCCATACACCAGGGATATGCAATTAGCGGACCTCCAGCTGTTGCCAAACTACAAGTCCCATCATGCCTCTGCCTCTGGGTGTCGTGCTTGATGCTGTCAGTGTCTCGCTATGCCTCATGGGACTTGTAGTTTGGCAACAGCTGGAGGTCCGCTAATTGCATATCCCTGCCATACACCATCCAAAAGAGGAGATCTTTGAAACCCCTCCTTGCAGCCCTGACCAAAAAGGATATTAAATACCGGTGGGCATTCCCTTTTGCCCTGAAATTTACGTACAATGGGAAGCAACATGTTTTTCACAATTTCCCAGAAGGAGAACGCCTGTTACTTGACTTGAGACTCATTACGCTGGATTCAAATATGGATACCTCTCCCTCTATGCAGGGGTCATCTAAACGCCAATCGCCTCCGAGCCCGACTGCGCCACTTTGGGAGATGTCCAAAATTAAGAGAGTAAAGGATAACATCCCCCCATGAAGAGGATTTACATGACTTTACTGTATTTCATCTTTTTCTTCCCCCCTGTAGGTTCCTTGGGAGGAAACACAATTCATTACATTGACTCTTGGATTTCCTGTGCAACTCTTTTTGACACATAGTTCTGTTGCTAAACTGTCAATAGACAATGGGGGTTAATTTTTTTTTTTTTTTTATTAATTATTTTTATTTTTTATTTTTTACCACACATAGTTCTGTTGCTAAATTTTCAATAGATAATGGGTTTTTTTTTTTTCCCACACATAGTTCTGTTGCTAAATTTTCAATAGATAATGGGGTTTTTTTTTGTTTTTTTTCTTCTTCTCTCTTGTTTAGAAAAAATCTAATAGTTAAACTATTCTTAATTGCTACTATATTGGAAATCCAGGGATGTTTGGTTCCGTTCATTTAATATTACATCGTTAGTTTGAGTGCTGTCACTGGCTGGTGCTGCTGCATTGTGCCTCCACCTACCGCTCAGTTTGGTTGTAAACCATGCTGAGGGGTAGGTATATAGCCCTACATCTGGGCTATACTACTTATTTTTTTCTGAATGAGGGGAGGGAGCCATACCCCTCCTCCCATTCTGGGCCGCTTATAGGCCTTTCGTTACACTGCGTTTTAAAACTGATATTATTTTTATTTGAATATTTTTTTTACTCTTCTTCTTTCATTCTAACTTTTTTTTCTTTTTCAGCCTACATGTCATTGAGATTTACCTGTGAAGTGATGCTATGTATATCCTCCCCTAACATAGTGAAAGACCTTTCATTATATGCCCTTGGTTCTTCCTGGAGGAAGGTAGGTGGCTGTGGGTTATTTGGAGTTTTCCCCCTTTTGCTCCATGGCCGGCACTAACACTAACTCTTTACCCCTTCGTGTTGTGTCTCACAACACCCAGGGATTAAATTCCCCAGTCAAAAGAAGGAAAGCCCTCCAAGCCTATAGATCCCGTCATATTGATGTAGTACTCTTACAAGAGACCCATTTCCCTCAGCGGTACACCCCATTGTTTCTTCATGCCCATTTTCCAGTTTTTTACTTGTCTAAGGCTGAAGATAAGACCAAGGGAGTGGCAATATTGTTTTCTAAGAATTGCAAATTCAATCTTGAGTTGGAACTCAGAGACCAGGAGGGAAGGTTCCTATTGGTCAAGGGAACTATCGATAATAAGCTATATACCTTTATATCTTACTACGCCCCTAACAGAGGACAAAAAACGTTTTTTAAACAATTGTTCCAGTCACTTGGACCATCTATGGAGGGGATCATAGTTATGGGGGGGGGACTCTAACACAGCTTTTGATTCTAGTCTGGACAAATCCAAACCCTTAAGATCACAAGTTGTTAGGCCCAATAAAACAAGTGCAAAAAATAAAATAAAAAAGTTGCGCTACTAAATGAACAAAGTGAAAACGTGGCTGTCAGCATCAGCAAATAGACATGTTGCACAAAAAATATATAAAAACAAAAAATGCAGCGCCTAAAGTATGTAAGATAGCCCAAACGTGAACGTAGATAGGGACAACAAACAAACAGTGAGTGTATACGGCCTAAGAAGGCCTAGGATAAGTAAATCCAAATGTGTACCACACTAGTATATGCCTATACATAAAACAAGTGTTCAAATTGCTCGATTAATCTTTCAATCTAGATTGAGGGATATATGGAGGGAACTCCATCCAAAAAAACGAGATTTTACACACTACTCTAATCCGCACCAGTCCTATTCCCGTATTGACCACATTTGGATCTCTACTCACCATATTCCACTAGCTCTTTCTTCTTCTATAGTGGAAGCTGCTTGGTCAGACCATTCGATGATTCTATTGGCTATTAGAAGGGATATCCCTAGTACACAGACCTCACATTGGACTCTCAATCAGTCTTTATTGAAGGATCCCGCAGTAGTGGCGGAAATTCAGGGAGCTTTGAAGGATTATTTTTACTTTAATGATGGAGGGGAGGTCTCTCCAGAAACTTTATGGGCAGCTCATAAGGTTACTATTAGAGGCAAGTTGATCCAAATAGCGGCCAGAAAGAAGAGAGAGAGGGTGGTCGAGATTGAGAGATTGGAGAAAGAGTTCGCTGAGTTGTGCAAAAAACATAAGAGAAGTCCTTCTAGTGTATCTATATCCACACTGGATGCAGCACGAGTAGCTCTTAACTTGGCTCTAACAGCGAAGGCTGAAAAATCCATTAAATGGTCTGGGGCAAAATTTTACCAGATGAGAGACAAGTTGGGTCCTATGTTGGCACGTAAACTTTCACCCAGATTCCGTTCACAAGCTCTCCCAAAGATTAAACAGGCAGATGGCTCTTTTACCATAAATTCTCAACATATTATTAAGGCATTCCAGGATTTTTATTCTAAGTTATATATGGCTGAAAATCTCTCTGTCTCTACCGAGTTAGAGGAATTCTTGGATAAATGACATATTCCAAAATTAAAAGAAACTCATAAAGAGGAATTGGATGCTCCTATTTCAAATGAAGAGGTTTCAGATGTCATAAAAGCTTTAAAGGGGGGAACAGCTCCTGGACCTGATGGTTTTTCCACACCATATTACAAAACATTTTCAGAGATCCTAACTCCTTACCTAACTAGACTTTTTAATTTTATGTCTAAAGGTTCCCCGATAGATAATCAACTAAATATGGCTTATATTTCTGTGATCCCAAAACCGGATAAAGATACTAGTCAAATAGAAAACTACAGACCAATCTCCTTAATCAATAATGATCTTAAAATATTAACCAAGATATTAGCGAACAGACTTGCTTCTTTTATAGGATCTTATATTCACAAAGACCAGGTCGGTTTTATACCCGGTAGGCAAGGTCCTGATCAGGTGCGAAGAGCGGTTGACCTAGTATCAATCCTACAATCTAATTGGGAGGGAGGTCATAAACAGGAGGGTATGTTACTGTCACTGGACCTCCAGAAGGCATTCGATTCGGTGTCGTGGACATATCTATTCGCTGTACTTAAACGCTGGGGATTTGGACAGAATATGTTAGGATATGTTAGGAATTTTAGAAGCCCTTTATTCTAATCCTAAGGCCAGAATCAGAATGCAAGGAATTTTTTCCGACCCTATTCAGATTGGAAGAGGTACACGTCAGGGTTGCCCCCTATCCCCCCTGATATTCGCTATTATGATCGAATCTTTAGCCATTGCCATTCGTAGTAATCCGAATATCAGGGGGGTGCAATGTGGTCAAGATACCCATAAATGTGCCTTATTCGCAGATGACCTTTTACTTTTTGTCACTTCTCCACGGTCTTCTTTACCGGAGGTTTGCTCATTGCTTAATAAGTTTTCGACTCTTTCAGGTCTCAGAATTAATATGTCTAAATCTCAAGCTCTTAACGTGTCTCTCCCAGATTCTATAGTGTCCGATTTACAGATAACTTACCAATTCAAGTGGAGCAGCTCATTCATTAAGTACTTAGGAATTAATGTTACATCTAAATTTGAAAATCTATACCAAGCTAACTACCCTCCTATGTACAAGAAACTCAAACTCGATCTCAAAGACTGGGAGTCGCACAGTATTTCTTGGATTGGCAGGATTAACTCAGTCAAGATGACCCTTTTGCCCAGGCTTTTATATTTATTTTGTTCACTTCCTATTCCAATCAAAAGAGATCATTTGAAATCTTTTCAAAGTAAGCTCACTAAATTCATTTGGAACAATAAAGGTCCACGACTCTCAAACAGATGCTTATTCAACCTTCCCAAACAGGGTGGGTTAGGTCTTCCGAATCTCTTATGGTACTACCAAGCAGCACGATTGGCACAACTATCTGCTTTATATTTTAACACAGAACTTCCTGATTGGATATCAATTGAAAATCAAGCTGTTCCATCCTCATCACTAATACACCTGTTGTGGTGCCCTCCCAGAAATAGACCTCCCATCTTATCACCATCACTCTCACAATCCTTATCTTTATGGGATTCACTTCGGAAACTTCCCTCGCTGGTCTCTAAAGCTCAACCTTTGACCCCGGTGTTCAAAAACCCCTTTTTTCATCAAGGTTTGGACCTTCAAACCTTTAAATGGTGGTACGACAAGGGGTTGTACCGCATTGGTCAATTTTTTTCCTCTATAGGCCCTTTACCTATTGAATATTTTATGAACAAATTAGATCTCCCTTTATCCGAAAAACCGAGATTTCATCAAATCGCTAATTTAATTCATTCTAGGTGTAAAACTGGATATTCATCCCGAGACTTTACAGATTATGAAAATTGGTGTGGACAGACAGTGGAGCGAAGGGGGGGGGATCTCTGTGATCTACAAGTCACTGGCATCCAATTTAGTGAAACTACCATACATGTTGGCCTGGGAGAAGGAACTCCTAATTGATAGAAATATTGTAGACTGGCATGCAAGCTACTCTCGCTCGACTTCAGGCCTCTGCAATACTTCGCTCATAGAGGCCAATATAAAACTTTTTACAAGATGGTATCTAGTTCCCACGAGATTGACTGTTATGTACCCCTCTGTTTCACCTCTTTGTTATAGGGGTTTTAGGGACTGGGTACTATGATCCACATATGGTGGGAGTGCCCAAGAATTCGTGGATTTTGGAATAAGGTATTTCACATTTTACGCAATATTACAGGTTGCCCGATACATCAATCTCCCACAATTGCTTTACTCAATGGACATTTACCTCATATTCCTAAAGCCACTCGTAAACTAATTTTGTTTATTTTAACGGGAGCAAAACTAACTATTGCAAGGGCATGGAAGAAACCTTCGGTATCTATATTATCCATGAAACGAAAAGTTTCCTGGATTATGGAACAAGAAAAACTGGTTAGCTTCTTGTTAGACGAGACCTCAAATTTTGAAGCCATATGGGAACCTTGGGCGCGATTTATGGGAATCTCTTTGTCACATAACTTGGTCATCAACACCAATCACTGATCTTTAGAATGTATATTTGGTTTGTAGGCATTTGTGACAGCAGGAAGGTAAAGTCACCTGGTTGCATCCAGGGGGGTAGATATATTTCGCCCAGATTCAGGCTTTACGCCGACTTATACAACTAGGTGGAGAGTTGTATAAGGCTAGTGGGCTCATGGATGACTCATACCTCTAGGGAGAGGGCTGGGCGTCGTGCAGACAGGGAGTTGATGAGACCAGCTGAAGCTTGTCAGCTCATTTAGGCCTCTATAAGAACTCCCAGCTTCATTAGATGTTAGCTCATGCCTGGAACCAGACCTGTGTGGACTGTCTAGGGAGAGTGAACCCCTGTGCGGTGAGACAAAGCCTGTGTGGCTATTTGCTTGGACATTTAAAACCAGGGACTTAGGGACTAGGACAGCACTAGGCTGATCCCAGTTGTTAGTTAGGAAACCTGTATGTTTAGTCAGAGGTCAACTTGACCAGGATTTATTTTGGTTATGTTTCTTTTGCTTTTGCTGTGTTTTGTCACTGTAAATAGAAAATAAACCGCACCTTTTTTGATTTTGAAAACCACAACCTCCGTTTGCTGGGCCTGTTTTGTGTGGGGAGCCCATCCCGGGGGTCACACACACCCGCTGCCGAGCTAACCCCCTCACAGTTGGTGGAGAACCAGTGGCAGTTTTTTTTTAAGCCAGCATGGAGGAGATACTGAAGCAGCTGGCTCTAGCAAATGCCAATCAACAGCAGACAAATGCAGGTTTGCAAAGGAGCCTTGCAGCCCAGCAGCAGACAAACGCAACTTTGCAACAGAGTCTGGAGGCTCAGCAACGAGCCCAGCAGCAATCTGAGGCCCGCTTCATAGACCTGTTGCAGAAGCAAGAGCAGAGACTACAACAACAGATGGAAGCAGTAATGCAGCAACGTCCGCAGACCAGTGAGGAAAGCCGTCCCACTAATACCGCGTCCTTTGGGGTGAGTCGTTTATTGACAAAAATGACTGGAGAGGATGATCCAGAGGTATTTTTGACCACATTTGAAAGGACCGCTGAAAGAGAAAAGTGGCCTGAGGAGCAGTGGGCTGGACTGGTGGCTCCTCTGTTAACTGGTGAATCGCAGAAAGCTTACTATGACCTAGAGCCTAACCAAGCAAAAGACTATGTGATGCTAAAAGCTGAAATATTGGCAAGGCTGGGTGTCACCCAGGCTGTCCGGGCTCAGCGTGTGCATAACTGGACTTTCCAGCTTGGAAAACCCCCCAGGTCTCAAATGTATGATCTCATTCACCTGAGCAGAAAGTGGCTACAGCCAGAGACTTTGTCCGCACCAAAGATTGTGGAACGTGTTGTAATGGATCGGTTTTTGAGAGCTCTTCCTACTGCCATCCAAAAGTGGGTAAGCCATGGAGACCCAGAGACGGCCGATGGTCTTGTGGATCGTGTGGAGAAATACTTGGCTACAGAGAACCTGACGGCCTCTTCCAGAGACACTCGGACTTTCCACCCTAAGACCAGACCATCCCCAGGGGCGGATAAGAGGATTCCAAGGGGTGAGGGTGGAGAGAGTGAGAGGGTGGGAGCTCTACCCCAAGTTTGGCGAGAACAGCCTGGGAAATCAGCGGCTCAAGAGGCGGCAAGAAGGATCGTTTGCTACCGCTGCCGGCAAGCGGGACATATTGCAGCCAATTGCCCGGTTGTGGAGGAACCCATGCAGTGTGACTTTCTGACGGGCAGACGTCAGTCGCTGTGTGCGACAGTCGCATGCACTGCCATTCGAGGAACTGAGAAACATTTATGCAAAATGTGTGTTAATGGTAGAAATGTTGTGGTATTGCTGGATTCAGGTAGCCTTGTGACCCTGATAAAGGCTGAGTTAGTTAAAACAGAGGTCTCTGGGAATAGCAAGGTAGCTGTTATTTGTGTGCATGGAGAAAACCCGAGAGAGGGTATTACAGAGATTCTATTGGCCGGGGGTGATGAAGGACGTAGAAAATTATTGTTCCTCCTGCCCTGTGTGTCAGAGGTTGGCCCCGATGCCACATTTCCGTAGCCCGCTGATCCCTCTACCCATCATTGAGGTCCCGTTTGAGAGGATCGCCATGGATTTGGTAGGTCCTATAATCAAGTCCGCTAGGGGGCACCAGTACATATTAGTTATAATGGACTATGCCACCCGTTATCCAGAAGCGATCCCTCTCCGAAATACCTCGGCCAAAACCATAGCCAAAGAGCTATCTCTTGTTTTTAGCCGGGTGGGTATTTGTAAAGAACTGCTTACGGACCAAGGTACACCCTTTATGTCCCGGGTTATGAAAGAGCTGTGTAAATTGTTCAAAGTGACGCAATTGCGTACGTCTGTGTATCACCCCCAAACCGATGGGCTGGTTGAAAGATTCAACAAAACCCTAAAACAAATGTTGAAGAAAGTGGTGGATAGAAATGGAAAGGATTGGGACTGTTTACTTCCTTATTTGATGTTTGCTATTAGGGAGGTGCCCCAATCCTCTACGGGATTCTCCCCCTTTGAGTTACTGTATGGGAGACACCCAAGAGGGCTGTTGGATATTGCCAAGGAAACTTGGGAAAGTGAGAGTTCTCCCCACAGGAGTGTGATTGAGCATGTCGCCCTGATGCAAGATCGAATTGCACAGGTAATGCCCATCGTGAAGGAACATTTGGCCCAAGCGCAGTTGGCACAGCAGAGAGTGTACAACCGTGGAGCCAAGACCCGTACCTTTTCCCCGGGGGATAGGATATTGGTACTTGTCCCTACGGTTGAAAGTAAATTCCTTGCCAAATGGCAAGGCCCCTACGAGATAATGGAAAAAGTGAGCGAAGTGAATTACAAGGTCAGACAACCAGGAAGGCGAAAGCCCGAACAGATCTATCACGTTAATCTGTTGAAAGCCTGGAGGGATAGAGAGTCCCTAGTCGCAGACACTTGGTCACCAGCTCAAACTGGTTGCGTGATTCCTGAGGTTGGAATAGCAGCCACCTTGTCACAACCCCAACAACAGGAGGTTAAGGAGTTTGTGCTTCGCAACAAGGAGGTATTCTCTGAGCTGCCGGGACAAACATCTGGGGTAGAGCATGACATCATTACCCCGCCCGGTGAAAGGGTGAAGTTAAAACCCTATCGGATCCCAGAGGCTCGACGGGAGGCAATACGGGAGGAAGTACAGAAAATGCTGAACTTAGGGGTGATAGAGGAGTCCCAAAGTGATTGGTCTAGTCCCATCGTGTTGGTGCCTAAACCGGATGGGAGCTGGCGATTTTGTAACGATTTTCGTCAGTTGAACAAAGTTACAAAATTTGACACCTACCCCATGCCACGTATAGATGAGTTGATCGACCGGCTGGGAACAGCCCGATACATGACGACTCTTGACCTCACAAAAGGGTATTGGCAAATCCCCCTGGCCAAGTCGGCCAAAGAGAAAACCGCATTTGTAACCCCAGACGGGGCGTTCCAATATAAAAGAATGCCGTTCGGGTTACAGAATGCGCCGGCCACATTCCAGCGGAAAATGGACCAGATGCTGAGGCCCCATCGGAAGTATGCTGCGGCTTACCTGGATGACGTAATTGTCCATAGCACAGATTGGGCCTCACATCTGCCAAAAGTGCAAGCAGTCCTGGACTCTGTTCGGGAAGCGGGGTTTACGGCTAACCCCAAGAAGTGTACCATTGGGCAGGAGGAGGCCAAATATCTTGGGTACACCATTGGGAGGGGAGTAATAAAACCCCAACTCAACAAAGTCGAGGCCATCCAGAGTTGGCCACGTCCCAACAGCAAGAAGCAGGTACGAGCCTTTCTGGGAATCGCTGGGTATTATCGGCGATTCATTCCCCACTTTGCTTCTAAGGCTGTGCCCCTAACCAACCTGACGAAGGGGAAAGGGTCGGTCATGATTAAATGGACCCCCGAGGCTGAGGCAGCATTCCAATTCTTGAAACAAGCCTTATGTAGCCAGCCAGTGTTGTACTCACCCGACTTCTCTAAAGACTTTGTCGTACAAAGTGATGCGTCAGATGTGGGGTTAGGAGCAGTATTGTCCCAGGTCTGGAACGGGGAAGAGCACCCAGTCATTTACCTCAGCAGGAAGTTGAAGTCCCATGAGGTAAATTACGCCACCGTTGAAAAGGAGTGTTTAGCGGTGAAGTGGGCTCTAGATTCCCTTCGGTACTACCTGCTAGGTAGGCACTTTGACATGGTTACGGATCACGCTCCGTTAAAGTGGATGGCTCAAAACAAGGAAACAAATAGAAGAGTGAATAGGTGGTTCCTGGCCCTCCAGGAATTCAACTTCACAGTAAAGCATCGCCCTGGCGTTCAAATGGGGAATGTGGATGCTTTGTCTCGAGTACATGAATGCCTGATTGCTGGTGTTCCAACCCCGAGGTTAAAACAAGAGGGGGGGGTATGTGACAGCAGGAAGGTAAAGTCACCTGGTTGCATCCAGGGGGGTAGATATATTTCGCCCAGATTCAGGCTTTACGCCGACTTATACAACTAGGTGGAGAGTTGTATAAGGCTAGTGGGCTCATGGATGACTCATACCTCTAGGGAGAGGGCTGGGCGTCGTGCAGACAGGGAGTTGATGAGACCAGCTGAAGCTTGTCAGCTCATTTAGGCCTCTATAAGAACTCCCAGCTTCATTAGATGTTAGCTCATGCCTGGAACCAGACCTGTGTGGACTGTCTAGGGAGAGTGAACCCCTGTGCGGTGAGACAAAGCCTGTGTGGCTATTTGCTTGGACATTTAAAACCAGGGACTTAGGGACTAGGACAGCACTAGGCTGATCCCAGTTGTTAGTTAGGAAACCTGTATGTTTAGTCAGAG
Organism: Rana muscosa; assembly: GCA_029206835.1. NCBI lineage: Eukaryota > Metazoa > Chordata > Amphibia > Anura > Ranidae > Rana > Rana muscosa. Next base: position 185,280,914 of record CM055126.1, on the reverse strand, counting down.
GTCAACTTGACCAGGATTTATTTTGGTTATGTTTCTTTTGCTTTTGCTGTGTTTTGTCACTGTAAATAGAAAATAAACCGCACCTTTTTTGATTTTGAAAACCACAACCTCCGTTTGCTGGGCCTGTTTTGTGTGGGGAGCCCATCCCGGGGGTCACACACACCCGCTGCCGAGCTAACCCCCTCACAGCATTCTATAATCTTTTCACTTCATATCTTTGAGAATTTTTTTTTTTCTCTTTCTCTCTCCTCTTTTTCTTTCTCTTCTTTATTTTTATCCTATACTTTATTCTCTCGGTTTTGGCTTTTATTATTTCATAGTATGTTTACTGTTTTATTACATCAGATAAAATATAATAGTTTCAGGCTCAGATTCCTTTTTTTATTGTTTGAGGCTTGGACTGTTGAACTTAGCTCTAACAAGTCTGAGAACAACTCTTAATTTTCATACTTAGGTCGAGTATTGTGTTTTTTTTTGCATGTACAAATGAAATTTTTTCTATTATATCTCTCCAGTTGTCTCTACCGACGATTGTTGGTGGTGACAGGAAGGCCGGGCAGGGGACGTTCTCTCCTTCCCAGTCACAGTGTGTTCCCGTTAGGGGAGGCTGGGGAGGGGAGTAGGAGCCCTTCATATTTTCGGTTTATTTTTGTGGGAATTAGATTTTCTTAATATAAGTTATTATCAGTTTATAAGATTACTTGATTATATACTTGACCAAGATGAGGCTAGATCAGGGATATGCAATTAGCGGACCTCCAGCTGTTGCCAAACTACAAGTCCCATGAGGCATAGCGAGACTCTGACAGCATTAAACATGACACCCAGAGGCAGAGGCATGATGGGACTTGTAGTTTGGCAACAGCTGGAGGTCCGCTAATTGCATATCCCTGGGCTAGATATTATTACTTTTTGTTTAAACATTGTCAGTATTGGTTTTTACGATAATAATTTGTCTAAGTTTCTATGGTAATAATACCTGAGATTTTTGTTGAGTCAATTGTAATCATCTTTAATATTTATGATTCTGTAATGATTTTTTTCTGCTGAAAAATAAAAAACTTAAATGACAAAAAAAGAAAAAGTATTACTTAAAGTGGAACTTTATGAAAAGTACAAAATGTGTGAGCAAGAAGGTTTTTTAATGCAATAAAAGCTTCCTAACTCAACTATAGCTGCTTACTTTCCTCCTTGTAAATTTCTTCTTTCTTTCAAGTTTCTTCAGTGCACACTGAGCCACGCACGCATATGCAATTTATTTAATCTCAATACTTTGCATCTGCCAGATGACAGGATGAATTACCTTTTGTGTGCATGCGTGTGTAGCCCCCGGCCAGTAGCTGACAGGAGGGGAAGTGGATGCAGTTTCCCTGTGTCTGCTGCTCTGCTACTGCCTAAGTGCCCTTATTTGCGTTCACAGGAGGCTTTTACACAGACATGACTGCAGGACTGGCTGCTGTCACAGAATATAGAGCAGCCAGTGTTAAGCTGCCTTCAATTCACTGGGGGGCGAACTGAGGATGTGGGCTGCTAGAGAGTCTGAGGAATAATGTGGAGGACTGTGGAAAATGTAATCCCAGAAGAGACTTAGGCCTCATTTACACGGTGTGATTTGATCCATGTCCTGTGCAGGGCCATGTGTTACCACCTGCACACCTGTGCATCCCTGTGCTGGCAGTCCCATAGCAATCTATTGGGTTGCAGCGGCTGCATGGACATGGCCTCAATGTGACATCTGTGCAGGTGCATGGCCCCGAATGACTCTGAATGACTCCAGGGTGGGTTTGGGGACACACACCTGCATGCACCCACACCCACAAGAATGTCATATTGGGAGCTGCATCTTTGTCTGGGCAGCTTCTGTGTCCAAAAATACATGAATAGGACTGCTTGTACGGGGATGAACATGTGCATCCCCATGCAGATAAACACGGCGCTGCACAGGGATGCCCAGGTTTTACGTGCAGCTGGTAACAGTCCTGCACAGATCAAATGGTCCTGTGGGAATGAGGCCTTAGCCTGTACTACAGCTTTGTTCTTAAACTTCAACTCTCATAGGCACTGAGGAGGAGGAGTTGTGTTGCAATTTTTACTAGGCTGAGAAAAGACAGAGGGGGCAATTTGCAATAAGGACCTCTACACCTGGGTGAAAGAGAAACATAGTGGCAGCCATTCTCGGAGAAGCTCTGAATGCTGCTTAAACAAAAACTACAGTGACAGCGCCTGCATCCATTCTTAAAGAACACTACTGTGAGCGTTCCACCATATTGGTTGGGCCCCAATGAGCTGGCCAGTGAAAGAAATGAAGTAACATATTATTGACTGCTTAACTGTTATTGTAGTATATACTGTACATATAGTATATATATATTTCCCCTTGATTAGGGTTGACCAGTACAGACTCTAGGAGGGGTTGTGCTTTATAACAATTATTGTTTCTGCACCATATTACCCCTACTGTTTAATCAGTGCTGTACATTTCTCATAAGCCCTGTACACACAATCGAATTTCCGATGGAACAAAATCCGATGGATTTTTCCATCAAATTTCCGATGAAGCTGACTTCCATCAGTCTTGCCTACACACCATCAGTCAAAAATATGACCGTCCCAAATGCCGTGACGTGTCCTGACTTCTGACAAGTGCTGACTGGTCTTCAGCTGTGTCCTGATAATCTGAACTCTGTTAAACCTGGCTTGATTCCTGTTGCTGAACCTTGGCTTTCCTTGACCCTGCTTTTGGACTCTGATTACTCTGATTACTGGTTCCTGATCCTGGCTTCCCATCTGACCTTCCTCCTGCCTATGCCTTGTTACCTCGCTGCCCGCCTGTTACCGAATCCGGCCATCCTTGTGACCCTGCTCCTATCTCCTGCTTGGCCCAACACTGTCTCTGAGTGCCTGTGCTGGCTATCCATCCTATCAGCCTTCCTGGGTCCAGCTCCTTACCGGATTCTCTGCCTGCACCTCCAAGCCTGCAACTCCACTTACAAGTTCTGCACGCAACACCCACGGGCACTCGTGTTCCTCCTCACCCTAGCCACCATCTGTTCCACCTTCAGTGGGGCTTGGTTTGGAGATACAAGGGAGGCCGACCTTGTCATTTCAGACTCCTACCAGGTACGTGACAATAGGACAGCACGGTTAAATGCGCCCCGCTAGCAACCGAAATGCGCCACAAATCCGCCCATATGCGGTAAAAATAGCTCCGTTTTACCGCCGATCAGTGGCATCTCCAGCTTTCATATTTAGGGGGGGGGCACATGGGGGGACAGGGACAAAAGTAGGGGGGGCCAACTATAAAATGCAATATATATATATATATATATATATATATATATATATATAATCTCTATCCTGGGGCCCTTTACTACGATCCCACAATGGGCCCTTTTACATGTTCTGCAGTGAGCTCCCTTCCTACTATACTGGAGCCCCACCAGGGTGGCAGAAAACAAGAGATATATGTCACCAGCACACCAAGAAAATATAAGGGTCCAAAGCAGTGGGAGAACTATCAGGGTTGCAAAGGTTGTCTTGCCACCGGGCCCTGGTGTTCTGCCACTGTGGGGTTCCCCAGCTGTCCTGTCCCTGTTATTGACAGCGCTGGTCTGGCATCTGTCTCCTTGGCACTGGCGGCAGTCTATTAGGACTTTGTGCTGGTGTCATTATGCGTGCATGTAGGGGAAGGCTGGCACTATTGGTTATAGAGAGCCGAGCCCCCAGCTGGTCACCTAGCAGCAGTAATGCTGTATAACCTTCTCTGTTGACATGCTGATCGGGATGTGATCCTGGTGATGCTCCCAGTCAGATCTAATAAACACAGTATTTATTAGCATCAAGAGTACAACCACATATATATAATCAACCGTATGTTCAGCAGCCATGTGGGCTCTATACCTGTAAAGTGTGGGCTTTGATCAATAAAATCACTGATATTTAACACTAGGATTTGACTAGGAGCATCATCTGGATTGCATCACGATCAGCATGTCAGAGAAGGCTCCACTGCTGCTAAGCAACCTGCAGGGAGCTCAACTGTCTACAACCAATAGAGATGGGCTCGGGTGTGTTTGAAATCCCACATGCCCGATCCCGCCAGGAAGCCGACACTCCACAGTGCTGATCACAGCCAGTGACACATTTCCTGATCTGTGGAGCTGCGGACCGGGAAATGTCTCACTGCCTGTGATCAGCGCTGTGCAGTGTGGGCTTCCTGGCAGGCTCTGGCATGTGGAATTTTGAACATGCCCAGCCCATCTCTAACAACAAATTGTGCTGGCCCTCCTGTACATCAGCCCCATAAAGTAACCAGCACTGGGTTCCAATGTGCTGCCGCCGCTACCATGGAGACAGAGACCAGCGCTGTGAATAGCCGGGACAGGACAGCAACTCTGGTTGTTCCAGCACTGGTCCACACTGGGAACATTCCCCCATCCACCTATAATGTGTAGATGGGGGAATTGGATCATTTCCTTTTTTTTTTCATTCAACCTAATAGTTGAATGAAAAAAAGTGATCAATGTATGGACTGCCTAAGAGCTAAGACCTGCCATAGACAGTTTAAATCTCAGCTGGTTCAGCAGGAACTGGCTGAGATTCGAACCATTAATGAGCAGATTCTCTTATGATTATCACTAGTGATTGCTATAGCCACTAGTGATAATCACTGTTTGTCGGGAGAATACAATTGCTGGACAGGAGGGATATTCCCCTGTCAGCACTGTCTGTGTTGATGGGGAAATTATGCAAGTTTATTTCCTGCAATCTGTGGATGCAGGAAAGAAATGTGCACTGTCTATTACCTGCCTAACTGAAAGTGAAAGTAAATTGTGAAGGTCTTGAAAGAACAGGAGAGGGGGAGGGAGACAGATGGGGGAGAGAAGGGATGGAGATAATGCAGTTCAGTGATTACAATGTACTGCAGTCTGCAGTGCACACACTTACCCACGGTCCAGGCTAGAATCACAGGCATTATTCACACACATGCCAGGAATGCTGCTGATTTTCATATTTCCCGCCCACACATCCCCTCTCCTCAGATACAGCACGCCGGGATAGTGTGGGCGGGACTGGGAGGAGGAGGAGCTGTATTCCTCCCTGCTCATATGTGAGGAGAGTGAGGGGGGGTGGCTGGACTCGTGGGCTGTGAAAGAGTGTCATAGACTGACACTCGGCTCAGCTTGCAGTCACCATTCTCAGAATTTACAGACTGGTTCTCCTGTCCTAAGGACGGTAGAAATCAGTCTGTTTTTTCAGTAACTGAGATGAAGGCTTGGGCCCCCCTCCCCCCCTCCCACAGTGCTCGTGGAGTCCTTCCTGCAACTCGTTCTTCTCCGTGCCAAGGATGCAGGGAAAGGAGCAGATCGGGCGGCTGTGGTTGTGTTAGCGCTCACATTATGCAGTGTCAGCGAGCAGAGGGAGGGGGGAGGAATCCCCCGCAGGAGCTGACTGGGAATGATCTCCCTCTCAGGAGAGACTATGTTACCCCAGCAGCAACCCGAGCGGAAAAAAAAATGCAAAAAAAAATAATATATTTTTTTTGGGGGGGCACATGGTGGGGCACAGCATAATGTTGGGGGGGCCAGGGCCCCCTCTGGTCCCCCCCTAGGGACGCCATTGCCGCCGATGCTATGGGCGGCTAAGTGTGAAAGGGGTCTTAGGTTTCCAGCAGGTAAACGGGCAGCACAGAGAAGGTAAGAATCAGTTGATGAAGAGATAGGCTATCAAGAGAACCTGTCACTTTGTCCCGAATAGCACTGAATTCTTTTTTTCTTGCATTTAAAATTTTCCTTTTTGGAATTTCCATGTTTTCGATTTGATAAAAACACCAAAACGCATTACATAGGTATTTTATATTGCTATTTATACCTTTTGGACTGAAGAGCGTGTGTTTGCCTGCAGCCTAGGAAAAGCGCACTGCAATGCAGTAAGTAAGTCGGAGTGCACTTCCGCTATATAAATAAAATATGTATACAAACATTAGATGAACCTGGTGATGGAGGGATATTTGGTGCCAAGCACTAATTGCTGTTGTGGAATCAGCCTCTGCTAAAGAAAACTGAACTCCGTCTCATTCAAAGATTAAAATAACAATACTGGAACCGTGCCTATTGAATGTGGCTTCATAAGCATACTGTATAACATTTTTGCATGGCCAGAAAGACAATTGGCCTCCATTGGATGGAGAAAAGCTTTCCTGCTCTACCTCTTTGGGTGTTTTTGTAAACTGATTTATACTTTAGGAAAAAAAAAATTGTAAGGATTCGTATTTATTTCTATCCAATCCTGAGATTTACACAGCTCTGCCACACAGCAAAATTCTGTCTGGCCAGGTGCTGTTGTAAGTTACACTTACAGGTTTTGTTCCTGCACCAGCCTGTGACTGGACAGTGAAAGGAGAAGCAGCAGACCCATGAGTTCATTTCTGTGTCACTCTGCTATCTCTTCTGTCAGCCACTTCCCTATTAGCATATGGGTGCTGAAGCACAACTAATTGGTTCCTTCTGTTGCTTCTCCCTCTTCCATCTGTACAAGGATTATAAAAGCTGAAGCCAAGTCAAATTCAGGTAAATACACTGCTTGCATTTAAATAAGTGCATTTAATGATGTATTAATGAGTATAGCTCTGTGTCGATGTCCAGTCAGGTCCATAAATATTGGGACATTGACACAATTCTAATCTTTTTGGCTCTATACACCACCACAATTTATTTGAAATGAAACAAACAAGATGTGCTTTAACTGCAGACTTTCAGCTTTAATTTGAGGGTATTTACCGTATATACTCGAGTATAAGCCGACCAGAATATAAGCAGAGGCACCTAATTTTACCACAAAAAACTGGATACAATTATTGACTCGAGTATAAGCCTAGGGTGTCCATCTGCATGCCTCACTGTGCCTCACTTTGCCTCACTGTGTCCATGTGCATGCCTTACTGTGTCCATGCCTCACTGTGCCCATGGCTCACTGTGCCCATGACTAGACTGACGTTTAACATGGGAGTCTATGGAAAGGGTGCCCGGCTTTGAAAAATCGGTGCTTCCCGGTCGTAGGTCTCCAAGACAACAAACTTTGCACACTTGTAGAGGAGAAAGGGAGCTACATGTGTGCCAAGTTTGGGATCCAGGGGACCTACGACAGGCCGGTACCAGGTCCCCAAACTCACCAGAGAAATGACCGTTTAACATGGGAGTCTATGGAAGGGGTGCCCGCCTTTGAAAAATCGGTGCTCCCTGGCCGTAGGTCCCCCGGACAAAAAACGTTGCACACTTGTAAAGGAAGAGTGGGGCTACATCTATGCCATGTTTGGGGTCCAGGGGACCTACGGCCGGTCGGTACCGGGTCCCCAAAGTCCGGGAGATCAGGCGCAAAAAGGTGACTCGAGTATAAGCTGAGGGGGGCATTTTCAGCACAAAAAAAATGTGCTGAAAAACTCGGCTTATACTCGAGTATATACAGTACATCCAAATCAGGTGAACGGTGTAGGAATTGCAACAGATTGTATATGTGCCTCTCACTTTTTAAGGGACCAAAAGTAATGGGACAGATTAACAATCATAAATCAAACTTTCACTTTTTAATACTTGGTTGCAAATCCTTTGCAGTCAATTACAACCTGAAGTCTGGAACGCGATGACATCACCAGGCGCTGGGTTTCATCCCTGGTTATGCTCTGCCAGGCCTCTACTGCAACTGTCTTTAGTTCCTGCTTGTTCTTGGGGCATTTTCCCTTCAGTTTTGTCTTCAGCAAGTGAAATGCATGCTCAATCGGATTCAGGTCAGTGATTGACTTGGCCATTGCATAACATTCCACTTCTTTCCCTTAAAAAACTCTTTGGTTGCTTTCGCAGTATGCTTCGGGTCATTGTCCATCTGCACTGTGAAGCGCCGTCCAATGAGTTCTGAAGCATTTGGCTGAATATGAGCAGATAATATTGTCTGAAACACTTTCATCCTGCTGCTTTTGTCAGCAGTCACATCATCAATAAATACAAGAGAACCAGTTCCATTGGCAGCCATACATGCCCACGCCATGACACTTCCACCACCATGCTTCACTGATGAGGTGGTATGCTTTGGATCACAAGCAGTTCCTTTCCTCCTCCATACTCTTCCCATCACTCTGGTACAAGTTGATCTTGGTCTCATCTGTCCATAGGATGTTGTTCCAGGCTTTTTTAGATGTTGTTTGGCAAACTCTAATCTGGCCTTCCTGTTTTTGAGGTTCACCAATGGTTTCCATCTTGTGGTGAACCCTCTGTATTCACTCTGGTGAAGGCTTCTCTTGATTGTTGACTTTGACACACATACACCTACCTCCTGGAGAGTGTGCTTGATCTGGCCAACTGTTGTGAAGGGTGTTTACTTCACCAGGGAAAGAATTTTTCGGTCATCAACCACAGATGTTTTCCGTGGTCTTCTGGGTCTTTTGGTGTTGCTGAGCTCACCGTTGCGTTCTTTCTTTTTAAGGATGTTCCAAACAGTTGATTTGGCCACACCTAATGTTTTTGATATCTCTCTAATGGGTTTGTTTTGTTTTTTTCAGCCTAATGATGGCTTGCTTCACTGATAGTGACAGCTCTTTGGATCTCATATTGAGAATTGACAGCAACAAATTCCAAATGCAAATAGCACACTTGAAATGAACTCTGGACCTTTTATCTGCTCCTTGTAAATGGGATAATGAGGGAATAACACACACCTGGCCATGGAACAGCTGAGCAGCCAATTTTCCCATTACTTTTGGTCCCTTAAAAAGTGGGAGGCAGTGGCACATATACACAAACTGTTGTAATTCCTACACCGTTCACCTGATTTGGATGTAAATACCCTCAAATTAAAGCTGAAAGTCTGCAGTTAAAGCACATCTTGTTTGTTTCATTTCAAATCCATTGTGGCTGTGTATAGCGCCAAAAAGATTAGTATTGTGTTGATGTCCCAATATTTATGGACCTGACTGTACGTGGCTGGAGTTCAGTGTTAATTGGGACAGCTTTACTTGTTCAGCCACCAGGTGGCATCACCATAGTTCCATTTGTATTGAATTGGGCTGCTATTACATTTGCAGCAATACTCAATAAACCAAATATTACTATAGCATAGTTCTAGAAGAACGGGGGTCTCCAAAGAATGGCCCACATCTGGCCCACTATAAAATTGTATCCAGCCGCAGGTAAGGTCGGCTGTGTATCCTTAATGTGCACAGATAGAGGATTACGGTCAGTAGAGACTGTCTATGCTCTCCGCTTCAAACCCTCTTTCCCCAACCTATACCCGGACTCTGATGGGAACACTCATACAAAGAAGGACGCTGATGGGAACACTCATACAAAGAAGGACTCTGATGGGAACACTCACACAAAGAAGGACTCTGATGGGAACACTCATACAAAGAAGGACGCTGATGGGAACACTCATACAAAGAAGGACTCTGATGGGAACACTCATACAAAGAAGGACTCTGATGGGAACACTCATACAAAGAAGGACGCTGATGGGAACATTCATACAAAGGAGGACTCTGATGGGAACACTCATACAAAGAAGGACTCTGATGGGAACACTCATAGAAAGAAGGACTCTGATGGGAACACTCATACAAAGAAGGACTCTGATGGGAACACTCATAGAAAGAAGGACTCTGATGGGAACACTCGTACAAAGAAGGACTCTGATGGGAACACTCGTACAAAGAAGGACTCTGATGGGAACACTCGTACAAAGAAGGACTCTGATGGGAACACTCGTACAAAGAAGGACTCTGATAGGAACACTCGTACAAAGAAGGACTCTGATGGGAACACTCGTACAAAGAAGGACTCTGATGGGAACACTCGTACAAAGAAGGACTCTGATGGGAACACTCGTACAAAGAAGGACTCTGATGGGAACACTCGTACAAAGAAGGACTCTGATGGGAACACTCATACAAAGGAGGACTCTGGGAACACTCATACAAAGAAGGACTGTACTGCCTCCCTTTATATTATATTCATATTGTTTTTATATAAACAGTTTGCCATACAGTATATAAAAACCGGTGTAATAATAACAATAATAATATATTTTTTTACAGTACCCTCAGTGGAGTTTTGTAGTAACGTTTTACAATCTCCTTGATAATTTTCTTGTCACTCTCAAGGTATTACAGGTTCACAAAGCAGCTTTTTCACTGCGAATTTAGGGGACCAGCCAAATCTTCAGATCTGAGGTTATTCTTTCTTTTTATTTTTTACTTTTCCAGGCGTAGGAGGGACATTCACCAGTATAGAATGTAGTGGTTGCCCTCTAGTGGTTATCTAGAATATTACACAAATCTTTATATTTGGCAATACCTCCCCAAGTGACTGCATTGTCACTTTGTTGCACTCATTTTTTTCCTTTTCCCTAATTTAAAACCTAATTGCAATGAAAACATGTTACAATTGAATAGTATTCATCAAATGTTGGCTTTAAATCTTTTATTTAATCCTTTCTGTATTTCTGTCATTATGAAGAGAACTTTCATTTGTATTGTGTTTACACTTGACAGTTTGCTAAAGCACTGTGTATCATAAACTATTGCTATTTTATGTAAAATGAGAGCTTGTTCTAACCTACAGCTGCCCTGACCGCCCGCCTGAAAAGCGAATTGTTGGTGGATTGTTTTTCAGAGAGCGGTTGAAAGGGAGCTGGAGGGCAACATGTTGCTACTTTGCCACCTGTTTTAACCCTAACAGGCTAAACCACTGTGCATTGCAGGTGGTTGCAGGATGGCTGCAGCCCCCTTAACATTCATGGGTTGCCCTCGGCAGCAGTACTGCACACCAAAACGACCAGGGGTTACATTTTTGCCATAACAAAAGCTCTGAGGGGCTGCATGTCTTTGTTTAGGTGGACAGTTGGGGGGGGGGGGCAATAAACCTGCAGCTCTACTGCCTGCTTCTACTGCCCCCTGGCTGCCTGTGTGAACGTGACCTTAGACATTTCTGTTATACTGCCCACCTCAGGAGGTGTGCACAGTGGCAAATATAAACCCCCAGTTTTTTTTTTATTGTCCTAGAGGTTGAGTGTCTTTTCCTTATCACTGCTGCCAACTATATTTTACCAGACCAGATTGTGAGTATTCTACTCACAATACTCTGTATATCATGGATATTTCAATAGAAACTCTATAAGACCCTATAAAAGCTTGAGTTAGTCTCTACACAGCAGCTATTGTGCCTGGTGTATCCTCAGCATACCTGAACCTGGAATCTGGATCAGGGTTTATTGCAGCTCAGGTTGGATGATTCACAGAGGCAGGTCTCTGGTGCATCCCCCTGGTTCTGGAAGTTTGGAGAAACTTCTAGAGGTTAGTGGGCGGAGGCCAGGAGGGTTGATCTGCATACTTAGGGGAACCTGGCCAATTCTCAGGCATACTGTCCTGGCAGGGTGGCTAGGCCAGCCCTTAAGTATGGATGAGTCATGCTAGCAGGGGAGTCTGGTGGTAGATGGAGTGCTATAGATGTTGACAGTGGCCTAGGAGGGGTCTCCTAGGTCTAGGGTCAGACCCCAGCTCCAGGCTAAACTGATTTAGAAGGATCCATTCAGCAGAGTAATTTGACTTGGAAACTTGCCTGAGAGCAGTGGGAGCAAGGAGGACAGAGTGAGTACATCAGCATACCCAGGGGCATTCAAGGGGAGAAACTGCCACATGTAGTGAGCTTTCTAAAGGACAGCATTGTGCTTAACCCTTTTTATCCTTGCCCTGGGAGATCTTCAGAGCAGCCAGGAGGGCTGGTAGTGCATGCAAGAGGTATGACTGGGAGCAGTTCTACATAAGGAGAGGATACACTCCTGCATGCAGTGTTGCCTCAATTTTTGTACTATTTCCAAAAGGAGCTGAGAGCTCCTAGTCTGTAATGGACTGTAATGGACTTGCTATTAATTTACTAAGGACTAGGGATGAGCTTCGTGTTCGAGTCGAACATACGTTCGACTCGAACATCGGCTGTTCGATCGTTCGACGAAGATCGAACGATTTGGGCCGTTCGCGCCAAATTCGAGTGACGCGAACGGCCCACAATGCACTACGCCATCGCAGTGTCATCCAGGCGCTGTGATTGGCCAAGCATGCACTGTGACCCCGCATGCTTGGCCAATCACAGCGCCGGCAGCGAGGAGAGCAATGATTGGCCACAGACAGGATGCCTGTGGCCAATTATTGCTGAGGGTGTTTAGTACACGCCCCACACTATAAAAGGCCGCCAGCACGGCGGCCTAGTGTAGTGTGTTCCGGAGCAGGGAAAGACAAGCATAGGCAGGGACAGTGACATTTATTTCTTTCTTGCTTAACCTGGATTCCTTTAGTTTAGGGAAAGAAAAGGATAGGTAGGGAGAGTGTCAGTGTGTTTTACTGTGCGAGTCCTTGTTTCTAGGGACAAAGAAGGAAAGTGAGGGGATTTCTCCTTGTGCTATAGTGTGCTTTAAAAAAACATTTTTTCTAGGGACAGAAAACTGTAGGTAGGGAGAGTGTCAGTTTCTTTCACTGTGCCAGTCCTTGTTTCTAGGGACAAAGAAGGAAAGTGAGGGGAATTCTCCTTGTGCTATAGTGTGCTTTAAAAAAACATTTTTTCTAGGGACAGAAAACTGTAGGTAGGGAGAGTGTCAGTTTCTTTCACTGTGCCAGTCCTTGTTTCTAGGGACAAAGAAGGAAAGTGAGGGGAATTCTCCTTGTGCTATAGTGTGCTTTAAAAAAACATTTTTTCTAGGGACAGAAAACTGTAGGTAGGGAGAGTGTCAGTTTCTTTCACTGTGCCAGTCCTTGTTTCTAGGGACAAAGAAGGAAAGTGAGGGGATTTCTCCTTGTGCTATAGTGTGCTTTAAAAAAACATTTTTTCTAGGGACAGAAAACTGTAGGTAGGGAGAGTGTCAGTTTCTTTCACTGTGCCAGTCCTTGTTTCTAGGGACAAAGAAGGAAAGTGAGGGGAATTCTCCTTGTGCTATAGTGTGCTTTAAAAAAAAAAATTCTAGGGACAGAAAACTGTAGGTAGGGAGAGTGTCAGTTTCTTTCACTGTGCCAGTCCTTGTTTCTAGGGACAAAGAAGGAAAGTGAGGGGAATTCTCCTTGTGCTATAGTGTGCTTTAAAAAAACATTTTTTCTAGGGACAGAAAACTGTAGGTAGGGAGAGTGTCAGTTTCTTTCACTGTGCCAGTCCTTGTTTCTAGGGACAAAGAAGGAAAGTGAGGGGATTTCTCCTTGTGCTATAGTGTGCTTTAAAAAAACATTTTTTCTAGGGACAGAAAACTGTAGGTAGGGAGAGTGTCAGTTTCTTTCACTGTGCCAGTCCTTGTTTCTAGGGACAAAGAAGGAAAGTGAGGGGAATTCTCCTTGTGCTATAGTGTGCTTTAAAAAAAAAAATTCTAGGGACAGAAAACTGTAGGTAGGGAGAGTGTCAGTTTCTTTCACTGTGCCAGTCCTTGTTTCTAGGGACAAAGAAGGAAAGTGAGGGGAATTCTCCTTGTGCTATAGTGTGCTTTAAAAAAACATTTTTTCTAGGGACAGAAAACTGTAGGTAGGGAGAGTGTCAGTTTCTTTCACTGTGCCAGTCCTTGTTTCTAGGGACAAAGAAGGAAAGTGAGGGGATTTCTCCTTGTGCTATAGTGTGCTTTAAAAAAACATTTTTTCTAGGGACAGAAAACTGTAGGTAGGGAGAGTGTCAGTTTCTTTCACTGTGCCAGTCCTTGTTTCTAGGGACAAAGAAGGAAAGTGAGGGGAATTCTCCTTGTGCTATAGTGTGCTTTAAAAAAACATTTTTTCTAGGGACAGAAAACTGTAGGTAGGGAGAGTGTCAGTTTCTTTCACTGTGCCAGTCCTTGTTTCTAGGGACAAAGAAGGAAAGTGAGGGGAATTCTCCTTGTGCTATAGTGTGCTTTAAAAAAACATTTTTTCTAGGGACAGAAAACTGTAGGTAGGGAGAGTGTCAGTTTCTTTCACTGTGCCAGTCCTTGTTTCTAGGGACAAAGAAGGAAAGTGAGGGGATTTCTCCTTGTGCTATAGTGTGCTTTAAAAAAACATTTTTTCTAGGGACAGAAAACTGTAGGTAGGGAGAGTGTCAGTTTCTTTCACTGTGCCAGTCCTTGTTTCTAGGGACAAAGAAGGAAAGTGAGGGGAATTCTCCTTGTGCTATAGTGTGCTTTAAAAAAACATTTTTTCTAGGGACAGAAAACTGTAGGTAGGGAGAGTGTCAGTTTCTTTCACTGTGCCAGTCCTTGTTTCTAGGGACAAAGAAGGAAAGTGAGGGGATTTCTCCTTGTGCTATAGTGTGCTTTAAAAAAACATTTTTTCTAGGGACAGAAAACTGTAGGTAGGGAGAGTGTCAGTTTCTTTCACTGTGCCAGTCCTTGTTTCTAGGGACAAAGAAGGAAAGTGAGGGGAATTCTCCTTGTGCTATAGTGTGCTTTAAAAAAACATTTTTTCTAGGGACAGAAAACTGTAGGTAGGGAGAGTGTCAGTTTCTTTCACTGTGCCAGTCCTTGTTTCTAGGGACAAAGAAGGAAAGTGAGGGGAATTCTCCTTGTGCTATAGTGTGCTTTAAAAAAACATTTTTTCTAGGGACAGAAAACTGTAGGTAGGGAGAGTGTCAGTTTCTTTCACTGTGCCAGTCCTTGTTTCTAGGGACAAAGAAGGAAAGTGAGGGGATTTCTCCTTGTGCTATAGTGTGCTTTAAAAAAACATTTTTTCTAGGGACAGAAAACTGTAGGTAGGGAGAGTGTCAGTTTCTTTCACTGTGCCAGTCCTTGTTTCTAGGGACAAAGAAGGAAAGTGAGGGGAATTCTCCTTGTGCTATAGTGTGCTTTAAAAAAACATTTTTTCTAGGGACAGAAAACTGTAGGTAGGGAGAGTGTCAGTTTCTTTCACTGTGCCAGTCCTTGTTTCTAGGGACAAAGAAGGAAAGTGAGGGGATTTCTCCTTGTGCTATAGTGTGCTTTAAAAAAACATTTTTTCTAGGGGCAGAAAACTGTAGGTAGGGAGAGTGTCAGTTTCTTTCACTGTGCCAGTC
Source organism: Rana muscosa (assembly GCA_029206835.1). NCBI lineage: Eukaryota > Metazoa > Chordata > Amphibia > Anura > Ranidae > Rana > Rana muscosa. The sequence continues at coordinate 185,265,885 of CM055126.1, read as the reverse complement.
CTTGTTTCTAGGGACAAAGAAGGAAAGTGAGGGGAATTCTCCTTGTGCTATAGTGTGCTTTAAAAAAACATTTTTTCTAGGGACAGAAAACTGTAGGTAGGGAGAGTGTCAGTTTCTTTCACTGTGCCAGTCCTTGTTTCTAGGGACAAAGAAGGAAAGTGAGGGGAATTCTCCTTGTGCTATAGTGTGCTTTAAAAAAACATTTTTTCTAGGGACAGAAAACTGTAGGTAGGGAGAGTGTCAGTTTCTTTCACTGTGCCAGTCCTTGTTTCTAGGGACAAAGAAGGAAAGTGAGGGGATTTCTCCTTGTGCTATAGTGTGCCAAAGCATTCCTCATCAACCATCTTTGAAATCCTTGGTTTTTGGACAGTCAGGGAAATTGCCGTTGTGCTATTCTGTGCAAAAGCAATAATCCTCAACCATATTTAGAAATCCTTAAGTAAAGGGACAGAGAAGGACACCTGAAGGTAGCCCTTATTGCTTTTTTCCCATCTCCCTGCAGGCCATCTATTAGAATGTCTGGAAGGCAAACAAGGAGAGGCAGACAGTCAGGAGGCAATAAAAGAGGGCAAGCAGGCTCTGTGTCTGGGGGCAACAGTGCTGGTCGTGGACGCGGTGCATTGTCATCAGCACATGGCCATGGGACACGCTTGTCCTTCTTTTCGGCAGCTGGACATGTTGAGCCACATCATGCCGAAGACTTGGTAGAGTGGATGACCAAGCCCTCGTCCTCCTCCTCATCCTCTCTCACCCAGGCTCAGGGTACTGGCAAAGCAGCTGCCAAAGCGTCCTCTTCCCTGGTATCAATGTCAGACTCATCATCAGTCACTCCTTCCCTAGACCCACCATGTCCTCCTCCTGAGGAGTCCCCCGAACTGTTTGAGCACAGTGTTGGGTACATGCTCCAGGAGGATGCCCAGCGTTTCGAAGGGTCTGATGATGAAACCCAGCTACAGGAAGGCAGTAGCGTGAGAGCAGACAGAGGGGATGCTCAAGAAGGACACCAATCTGGCAGTCATGTTCCAGCAGCTGCAGCATACTGCCAGATTGGCTCCAGTGATGAGGAGGGAGGGGATGATGAGGTCACTGACTCCACGTGGGTGCCTAATAGGAGAGAGGAGGAGGAGGAGGATGAGGAGGAGGCACATCTCCAACGAGGCAGGATGCCCTTTGGTGGCCAGCGTAAGGGCAGTACACCGACGGAATCACACCGCAGAGCTCCGCCTGTGCAGGGCGCAGCCTCTGCCCGTCATTCAAAAAGTTCCTTGGTGTGGGCCTTTTTTGAGGCTAGTGCATCAGATCGCACAGCTGCTGTTTGCAACATATGTCTCAAGCGTATATCGCGTGGCCAAAACATCAGCCGCTTGGGTACCACATGCCTGACCAGACATATGTTGACCTGCCATGCAGCTCGTTGGCAAGCCTACCTTAAAGACCCACACCAAAGAACAAAGCGGACCTCTCCTTGCACCGCATCAGCTGGGATCTCCAACCCCACTATAACTTCAGTCCTCTCTGAAACATGCACTGAGAGGAATGAAGGTGTAGAATTAGGTGTGTCACAGCCAAGTACTTGCGGCCACTCTGCTAGCAGTACACCGACGTCCGATTCTAGCAGGCAAATTTCCCTGCCCCAGCTGCTGGACCGTCGAAAGAAGTTCACTCCCAGCCATCCACATGCCCAGCGGTTGAATGCTAGCTTGGCTAAATTGCTAGCGCTTCAACTGCTGCCTTTTCAGTTGGTAGACTCGGCCCCCTTCCGTGAGTTTGTGCAATGTGCGGTTCCTCAGTGGCAGGTTCCCAAACGCCACTTTTTCTCACGGAAGGCTATTCCGGCTCTCTACCGGCATGTGGAAGGCAATGTCTTGGCCTCGCTGGACAGGGCGGTCAGCGGTAAGGTGCATATTACCGCTGACTCATGGTCCAGCAGGCATGGACAGGGACGTTACCTTTCTTTCACGGCCCATTGGGTCACTCTTTTGGCAGCTGGGAAGGATGCAGGACAAGGTGCAGTAGTGTTGGAGGTTGTTCCACCGCCACGCCTCCAAAATGCTACTACTGGTTGTGACACACCTCTCTCCTCCACCCCCTCCTCTTCTTCTTCCTCCATGGCCTCTTCCTGTGGTTTGTCCTATGAACCAGCGGTGCTCCGTAGCCGTTCACGGGGCTACGCAAGTACGCAGGCAAAAAGATGCCATGCCGTGCTTGCGCTGGTGTGTTTGGGGGACAGAAGCCACACTGGGGCAGAGGTCCTGTCTGCTCTGCAGGGCCAGGCCGAGAGGTGGTTGACGCCACGCCAGCTTAAGCCAGGAATGGTGGTTTGCGACAATGGCACCAACCTCCTCTCCGCCCTCCGACAGGGACAACTGACCCATGTGCCCTGTGTGGCTCACGTCCTTAACCTGGTGGTGCAGCGGTTCTTGGGCAGGTACCCGGGCTTACAGGATGTCCTGAGGCAGGCCAGGAAAGTCTGTGTGCATTTCCGCATGTTCTGCCCTCACAATGTGTTCAAAGGACAAAGCTTGGCAGACAGCTAACAGCTTCCCAACAAAGACTCAGGAGGAAGGGCTTATAGTTGAAATCTTTACTGAGAATAAGTTTTTTTTTAAAACTGCAAAACACAAATTATAAAAATATGCATTAGCATTTAACATTACATCACAAATGCAAATAGTAACAGGCATGCTACAATACTGTTAAGGCACTAGCTAGCAAAAATGTGACCTAGCTGAGTGAACTTCCTGACAGACACATAAAATGTAGTTGCATTAGTAGAACATATACTGACTAACTGAAAACTAATGACTGCTTACTTACAGACTTATGCTTCCAAGGCCTGTATTAAGAAATAGTGGAGGTCTTTAGCATGCTTCCTTCTCTGTAGAAAGATTATTTAATATGACTGCTGACTGCTGAGCAGGAAGTGGGAGGAATATACTACAGTTCCTGCTAGTAATGGATGCCAATTTAAAGCAACAGTACGATCAGTAAATATATACCTTATAATCAGAACACTCCCCACCTGGCATAATGAACATTATACCACTATGTTTCCTTTTTAAGAAGTAAAACAACTTCAGAGATAGGCCTAAAGTACACCTTAGGGGTGCCCTGTCTCATGACTTTAACTTTGACCTTTCTAACCTTACTATCATTACTAGGTACAGTCTCGACAATGAGTCCAACTGGCCATTCGTTTCTGTGGACCTGAGCGTCCTTTAGTAGGACGACATCTCCGACTTGTAGGTTAGGCTTGTCAATTTGCCATTTTCTGCGTGACTGGAGCGTCACCAGGTACTCTTGTTTCCATCTATTCCAGAAGATGTCTGCAAGACTCTGAACTTGCTTCCATTGCTTGGTGTAAAGATCTTTGAGACCAAAATCTCCTGTGGGAGCTGTCACTGTTTCCATCTTCTGGGTCAAAAGCATTGCAGGTGTCAAAACTGTTGGCATTTCTGGATCGGTAGACACCGGAACTAAGGGTCGAGCGTTCATGATAGCCATGACTTCAGCCATAAGTGTGATGAGAACTTCATGTGTAAGGCGAGTAGAGCTAACCTTCAGAAACATGGCATCCAGAATGCGACGAGCCACTCCAATCATCCTCTCCCAAGCTCCTCCCATATGTGACGCATGAGGAGGATTGAAGGTCCAAGTGCATCTTTGATCTTGAAGATAAGCACTCGTCTCAGAGTCTTCTGTAAGGATCCTTAACTCCTTACAGGCCCCAGTAAAGTTTGTGCCCCGATCTGAGCGGAGTTGCTTCACAGGTCCTCGGATAGAGAAAAATCTTCTCAAAGCATTGATAAAGCTTGAGGTAGACAGAGACTCGATGACTTCAATGTGTACTGCTCTTGTACTCATGCAAGAGAACAGAACAGCCCAACGTTTACTTTCTGCACTGCTTCCTCTGGTCCGACGTGAGTAAAGGGTGGGTTTGAAGCAAGTCTATCAGCAGGTAAGTCTGACATCTTCTGCTCTTCAAGTTTCCCTCTGATTTTTCTGCAAATTACACATTTGTGGATGACACTGGAGACTAGTCGTTTACTCCCTATGATCCATAATCCAGCTGACCGGACTGCTCCTTCAGTGAAGTGGCGACCCTGATGTGCAACTTGTTCGTGATAGTGTCTTACTAACAGAAATGAAATGTGATGATTCTTGGGCATTATAAAAGGATGTTTCTCTTCGACCGTCATATCCACTACTGACGAGCGACCTCCAACTCTTATCACTCCATCTTCATCAAGTATTGGGTTCAGTTTTTTGAGTGGACTGTGTTTGGAGATCTCTTCTCTTTTAAGAAGGCACTTGATGTCTTCTTTGAAAACTTCTTGCTGAACACATCTAATGATGATAATTTCGGCTTGCATAAGATGATTGCTATTGCACTTGTCAGTGTTTGTAGCTCTACAGAAGGATTTGGCTAGGTGAATAAGCTTTCTTATAGCTCGAATGAGTGACTTCCAGCTGGAGAATCTTTCAAACCGGTGTGCGCCAAGGTTGCCTCTAGTAGTTATGGTACTATACGCCGTTACTTGTGCACGTACTTCTTTGTCATTATCTGGTTCTACAAGTTCAAATGTCTCAAACTGAGTGGTCTCTTCGGTTTCTGATCTATTCAAAAAGGATGGTCCTGAGAACCAGTTAGTGTGCTTCAGGACAGCTGCTAGAACCGGTCTAGTCCCATGATCGGCTGGATTTTTATCCGTACTGATGTAGTGCCACTGTTCTGGCCGTGTGGACTTTCTGATGCGTATCACTCTGTTTGACACGTACATGTAGAATCTTCTCGAAGCATTGTGAATATATCCTAACACAATCTTGCTGTCTGTGTAAAACTTCACTGCATGAATTTCAATGTCCAGTTCAGCAATGATCATGTCTGCCATCTCCACTGCTAAGACAGCAGCACAAAGCTCAGAACGTGGAACCGTGTGAGCAGGACGTGGAGCCAGTTTGGACTTTCCCATGATAAACCCAACATAGTTTTGTCCTTCAAAGTCCATTACTCTAAGGTAGGCTACAGCTGCTATAGCCATAGTAGATGCATCTGAGAATACACACAATTCTCTTTGCTTCGTGGCAGACAGAGAAACAGGGACATATGACCTTTGTATGATAAGTTGTTCAAGCTCTATTAATGAGTCCTTCCACAACTTCCACTGCATTTCTTTCTCCTTAGGTAGAGGTGTATCCCATTCACTTTGTTCAGGTTCAGTAGCAATTTCTCTCATAAGAGCCTTGCCTTGCATGGTTATGGGGGCTACAAATCCTAGGGGGTCATAAAGGCTGTTGACCGTGGACAAGACACCTCTTCTCGTGAACGACTTCTCTTCTCTGGATACTCTAAATGTAAAGCTGTCGGTTTTCAGATCCCAACTGAGCCCTAAACTTCTTTGAAGCGGCAGTGAATCTGTTCCTAGATCCAGGTCCTTGAGGTCTTTTGCACGGTCCTCTGAGGGAAATGCTTCCATGATTTTGCTGCTGTTGGACGCTATCTTGTGTAACCTTATGTTAGATTCTGCTAACATCTCCCTTGTTCTCTTCAGGATGTCGATAGCCTCTTCATTGCTAGAGAAAGAAGCAAGTCCATCGTCCACATAAAAGTTTCTCATAACAAAATGTTTGGCATCTGTGCCGTGTTCTTCTTCACCTTTCTGTGCTGCTCGTCTCAGGTTGTAGATAGCTATAGCTGGAGAGGGGCTGTTCCCGAACACATGTACCTTCATCCTGTATTCTGTGACATCTTTGTTGAAGTCATTGTCTTCATACCACAGGAACCTCAGGTAGTCTCTGTGATCTTTGCGGACAAGAAAACAGTAGAACATTTGTTGTACATCTGCTGTTACTGCAACGCGTTCTTTTCGGAACCTGATGAGGACTCCAAGGAGTGTATTATTCAGGTCAGGTCCACTGAGGAGGACATCGTTTAGGGAAAGGCCTTCATACTTTGCACTGGAGTCAAATACTACTCGTATCTGTCCTGGTTTCTGAGGATGATACACTCCAAATATTGGTAAGTACCAACATTCTTGTTTTTCTTCCAATGGTGGTGCTTTTTCAGCTTGACCACTGTCGAAGATCTTCTGCATGAAATCATGGAAGTGTTCCTTCATATCTGTCTTTCTGTCTAGAGTGCGTCGCAATGAGGTGAGACGCTTCACTGCTTGTCTTTTGCTGTTAGGAAGGTGATGTCGGGGTGAACGGAAAGGTAGTGGAGCTACCCAGCTGTTTGACTCATCTAGAAAGACTTCTCTGTCCATTATCTCAAGGAAGAGGCTATCTTCAACAGATGGTGCTGGTTTGTCATCATCTCGCGTTCTTTCAAACACCTTGCATCCTAGCTCATCTGTATCTTCAGATGAGGTGATAGCCTCCATGTAACTCCGAACTTTCTGCTGTTGTATTGGGTTGACTAGTCTTTCTTTAATCTGTTTCTTGTTGGTACAGGGGCTAAGACATGATGTGCGGCCATTTTGCAACATGTTTGTTTTGTAGACATTCACTTTTGATGGCTTGTGAGCTCCATCCAGACATACATCACCAATTATGACCCATCCAAGGTCAAGACGTTGTGCAAATGGTGCATTGTGTGGCCCATTGTATTGCTCTCTGACCTTGTGCACTCTCAATATGTCTCTTCCAAGTAGAAGGATAATTGCAGCACCTGGGTCCAGTACTGGAATCTTGTCTGATATTTGCATCAGATGAGGGTAGTGATGAGCAATTTCAGGTGTGGGTATCTCTGATCTATCATCTGGTATCATATCACATTCAATGAGAGTGGGCAGAGTCAGCTGCGTTTTCCCATCTAATGATTCAATGATGTAGTTGTTTGCTCTCCTCCCTGATGTCTCCACAACTCCTGAGCATGTCTTCAAAGTATACGGAGTTGGACTTCCTCTGTCACCGAAGAGGTCAAAGAACTCTGTTCTTGCCAAAGATCTGTTACTTTGTTCATCTAGAACCGCATACATTCTGATTGCCCTCTCTCTGAGGCCTGCAGGATGCACCTTGACTAAACATATCTTGGAGCATGATCTCGAGTTAAATGTGTTTGTGCAGATTTCAGTGCACTTTGAGGTTATTGCTGGTAATGCACTCTCTTTTTGCTCCTCACCATGATCTTCTTGGGTTACCGGATTCTCTGTTTTCCATGGTGCTGGTCCTGGGTGTAAAGCAGACAGATGGTTGTCATTATTGCATTCTTTACATCGAATTGTTTTCACACAGTCTTTAGCAAGATGTTGAGTTGAACCACAGCATCTGAAACAAATGCGCTTGTCCTTAAGATAAGATTTGCGCTCCTCTATCGTCTTGCTTCTGAAACCGCGACATTTTCTCAGTGGATGAGGCTTGTTATGTAGGGGACACTGCTTATCTGGGTCCTCAATTTGCACTCCTGAGCTTTTATCCTGGTTGGCCTCAAACTCAGTCGGTACTTCTGTCTTCCGTACAGATACTGTTGCTCTGCGTTCTTTATTGTACACTGAAAGTTGTTTCTCTGTCTTTACAGAACTGGAGCCTCCCCTGTTCAAAAGGGCGAAGCTTGGGTCATTGCATATTTTAGCTTGCTTCACAATGAATTTGGCGAGGAAGGAGAAAGGTGGAAATGCCACCTGATGATCTTCCTTGTATTTTGATGCTTGCGTGATCCATCTTTCTTGTAAGCTGTAAGGAAGCTTCTCGATTACCGGTTTGACTCCACGTGCTGTATCCAAATATGAGAGGCCTGGGAGGTATCCACCAGCCTTTGCCGCTTCCAGCTCTAAAAGTATGTCACCAAGCTCTCTCAGCTTCTGATTGTCTCTATTGGTTAATTTTGGATAATTTTCAATTTTCTTTAGAAGTGCATCTTCAATTACTTCAGGTGACCCATAGCAGTCTTCCAATCTCTGCCATAACATTGTAAGCCCTGCTGTCGCATCATGAACATGTACTGACCTGATTCTTTTGGCTTGCTCGGTGGACTCTGGTCCGAGCCATTTGGAGAGTAGGTCAAGCTTTTCCCTGTCTTTCAGATTTAAGTCTTGGGTGCTGCTTAGAAAAGATGACTTCCAGGCCCAATAATTTTCTGGACGGTCATCAAACTTCAGGAGACCAGAGCTCACCATTTCACGGCGTATCAAGTATTTTGTCACCTCTGTGGCTCCTGCTGCCTCAGGTGGGCATTTTCTGGGAACAAACACAGGGCATGTCTGTGGCTGGTAAGACGGTTGGGATGCTTGGTAAAATCCACTATAGTCGTGTGGTTGTTCTCGTTTACTGCAAGTCTTCCTGCTATAGGCCGGATTTATATTTTCCCAAGGAGGGATTATGTCACCATTTGTTTGATTTCCTGAAGGACCAACAGATTGGTCTCTGAGTATGTAACCACTTGGCTTGTTATAGTAAAGTTCTGGTTCAGTCTTGTGGCATCGAGCGATATCAAAGTTGTCTGCTGCTAGTGGGACCTTTGACGATTCCAATGCATCATTAGACTGTTGATCCGAGCGCATGGTCGCGTGCAATTGCACATACTCACTGGTGCGTTGGATTGCACTAAGTGGTGTCATTTGGGTATCTATCACAGAGTGCTCTCTGTACTGTTCTTCGGCAGCTCTCATGAGCACCTCGGCTTCAGCTAAGGCTGCTGAAGCAGTTTTTTCTTGCTTGATAATATGTAAAGATGCTTTCACCTCTGCTTTTCTTCTAAGTGCTTCAGCTTTACTTTTAGCTTTAATCATATGATGTTCTTCATCTATGCAGCCCTGTTCTCTTATCATTTCAGCTTCACGTATTGCATAGGAAGCCAGTGCACGCGCAGCTTCTGCTTTTGCATGGGCCTTGGCAGCTGCAGCACTGGTGGACGACAGGTTAGAGCAGCTTGAATGTCTAGAGCTAGTGCGCTTGGACCTGGCAGATTCAGCACTAGCTGATGTCTGATCCGACTGACTAGAGACTCTGGAGCTTGTGCAGCGTGACCTGTTGGTTGTCATATTTTGTATGCTTTCCTCTGCTTGTGTATGCTGAGGGATGACTGGTGTATTATCCTTGTCTGTGTGTTGCATGATGAAACAGATTACTTCTTTGTAGTGTCTGTGGCTGTAGAGGTTAGCTGATGATGAGCAGAATGCATCCACTCTTCTTTAAACTATGCCCGCTGTGTTAAAAGTCTTTTTACTTTTCTGCCCTCACAATGTGTTCAAAGGACAAAGCTTGGCAGACAGCTAACAGCTTCCCAACAAAGACTCAGGAGGAAGGGCTTATAGTTGAAATCTTTACTGAGAATAAGTTTTTTTTTAAAACTGCAAAACACAAATTATAAAAATATGCATTAGCATTTAACATTACATCACAAATGCAAATAGTAACAGGCATGCTACAATACTGTTAAGGCACTAGCTAGCAAAAATGTGACCTAGCTGAGTGAACTTCCTGACAGACACATAAAATGTAGTTGCATTAGTAGAACATATACTGACTAACTGAAAACTAATGACTGCTTACTTACAGACTTATGCTTCCAAGGCCTGTATTAAGAAATAGTGGAGGTCTTTAGCATGCTTCCTTCTCTGTAGAAAGATTATTTAATATGACTGCTGACTGCTGAGCAGGAAGTGGGAGGAATATACTACAGTTCCTGCTAGTAATGGATGCCAATTTAAAGCAACAGTACGATCAGTAAATATATACCTTATAATCAGAACACCGCAGATCTTATAATGCCAGTGCTCGCCTGGCTGAGCTGCAAAAGGAGTTGAACCTGCCCAAGAACCGCCTTATATGTGACATGCCCACCAGGTGGAACTCAACGTTGGCCATGCTGCAGCGGCTGCACACGCAGCAGAGGGCCATCAATGAGTACCTGTGCGACTACGGCACCAGGACAGGGTCAGGGGAGCTTGTTTTTTTTTCTCCACGCCAGTGGGGCATGATCAGGGATGCATGCACTGTCCTGGCACCATTTGAGGAGGCCACGAGGATGGTGAGCAGTGACAGTGCATGCATCAGTGACACTGTACCTCTTGTCCACCTGTTGGAGCACACGCTGCGTGGAATAATGGACAGGGCACTTGAGGCAGAACAGAGACAGGAAGAGGAGGACTTCCTTGCCTCTCAAGGCCCCCTTTACCCAGACAGTGTTCCTTCTGTCCCACCCATCGCACAGGAAGAGGAAGAGGAGGAGGAGGAGGAGGAGGAGGATTGTGTCAGCATGGAGGTGGAGGCTGGCACTCAGCATCATCAGCAGCAGTCTTTTAGGGATGATTTACAGTCCCAAGAAACCAGTGGACTTGTACGTGGCTGGGAGGAGGTGGCTGCGGATCATGTCGTCCTTAGTGACCCAGAGGACTCCGGAGCGAATGCCTCAGCAAACCTACGCTGCATGGCCTCCCTGATCCTGCAAAGTCTGCGGAAGGATCCTCGTATTCTTCGGATCAAGGAGAGGGACCATTACTGGCTGGCCACTCTCCTTGATCCACGGTACAAGGGTAAGGTTGCGGACCTTATGTTACCTTCGCAGAGGGAGCAGAGGATGAGACAACTCCGGGAGGCCTTGCAGAAAGGTCTGTGCAACGCGTTCCCAGAGACTGGGAGGTTACAAACTCCTGGTCCTGGACAACGAGTTGCTGAGGCTTCGGCCAGTCAAAGAAGGAGCGGTGGGGAAGGTGGCCGTCTGACCGATGCGTTCAGACAATTCTTTAGTCCGCAGCCCCAAAGTATGATCGGTTCCAGCAACCATCGCCAGCGTCTGATAAACATGGTGCAGGAATATCTAGGGGCAAGGTCAGACTTGGACACCTTCCCCACCGAAAATCCTCTGGCTTACTGGGTCTTGAGGATGGATCACTGGCCAGAGCTTGCACAGTATGCAATTGAGCTACTGGCCTGTCCTGCATCCAGCGTTCTTTCGGAACGCACATTCAGTGCTGCTGGAGGATTTGTCACGGATCACAGGGTGCGCCTGTCCATCGACTCGGTTGATCGACTGACTTTCATCAAGATGAACCAGTCTTGGATCACCACCAGCTACCACACACCTGATGCTGATATAACAGACTAATTGATTTTAACATGTCACATCCCTTCAAGACTGATGCTGATGCTGAGTGCCTGTGCTGTTATGTTGACTGGCTATCCTCCTCCTCCGAGTCCTCAATGATACGATTGATGATGATAGCTTGGAAGATCATTTTTGTTTATGGGTGCCGCCACCAGTGGCTAAGGCCCAATTTTTCAGCCCCTGTTTTACAGGGGCGTGTAATTACAATTTTTTTAGCAATAATTTGCCATAGGGCTCATTGCTGTGCTCCAAGTACAGTATCTGTGAGGGGTTGGAGTGTTGTGGCACCAGTGCCTAAGGCCCAATTTTTCAGCCCCTGTTTAACAGGGGCGTGTCATTACAATTTTTGAAGCAATACTTTGCAACAGGGCTCATTGCTGTGCTCCAAGTAACGTATCTGTGAGGGGTTGTAGTGTTGTGCCACCAGTGCCTAAGGCCCAATTTTTCAGCCCCTGTTCAACAGGGGCATGCAATTACAATTCTTGATCTAATAATTCACAGCAGGGCCCATTGCTGCACCCACCAAGAGTAACTCTGAGGGCTTACAGTGTTGTGGCAACGCCACCACCACCACCACCACCACGAAAGGCCCAATTTTTCAGCCCCTGTTCAAAAGGGGCATGTAATTACAATTCTTGATCTAATAATTCACAGCAGGGCCCATTCCTGCACCCACCAAGAGTAACTCTGAGGGCTTACAGTGTTGTGGCAACACCACCACCACCACCACCACCACGAAAGGCCCAATTTTTCAGCCCCTGTTCAACAGGGGCATGCAATTACAATTCTTGATCTAATAATTCACAGCAGGGCCCATTGCTGCACCCACCAAGAGTAACTGTCAGGGCTTACAGTGTTGTGGCACCAGCACCACCATCAAAGGCCCAATTTTTACTACCACTGTTCAACAATTATATGTAATTAAAATTCCTGATATAATAGTTGACAGCAGGGCGTTCCAGCACCAACCAAGAGTAACTGTGAGTGCTTACAGTGTTGTGCCAACACCAACAACTAAGGGGCCTATTTCTGCAGAGTATATACGGCAGGTCCCTACTTTCAAACATCCAACTTACAAACGACTCCTACTTGCAAACGCAAGAAGACAACAGGAAGTGAGAGGAAATCTACCACTAGGAAGGAAAATTCTCTCCTGTAAGAATAAATATGGGAGAAAGGTGTCTCCTCTGTACTGATGCTTTATCAGCAATCCTTGTTTCAAGAAAAACACCACATTTCAAAAACAGTTGTCATTGGGACGGAAAGTGAGGTGAAATGTTCTGAACAGGGGCACAGACAGCAAAACAAATGTTACAGGGGTGATAACCCTTACCTATGTTTTCCAAAAAGTTTAAAAATAGATTTTTGGGCTGGAGCTACACTTCAACAATGTACCTGTTCAAAATTACAAACAGATTCTACATAAGAACAAACCTACAGTCCCTGTCTTGTATGCACCGCCTGTATACGGCTGTTCAGAGTATATAGGGCCTTTTTTATTTTATGTGCGGGGTTCCCCTTAATATCCATACAAGACCCAAAGGGGCTGGTAATGGGCTGGGGTAGGGGGGGGGGGGGTCATGGGGTAGCTATGCCATTTTTCTTAAAGATTTTCATCTTTCATCCATATTACCGGGACCAGACATTACATTAAAGCCGCAAGCAGTTTTAAATGGCTTTTTTTTCCTTTAGAAGTGTCATTTTGTGCAGGGACAGTTCTAAACACGGGAAACACGTGGCACTTCACAGGCATACTTTAGACACCCCCCAGGTACGATATTTAAAGGAATATTTGACTTTTTTTTTTCACTTTATGCATCATTAAAATGACTGCTCCCGAAAAACGACAGTTTTTAAAACTTCTTTTTGCATTGATACATGTCCCCTGGTGCAGAACCCGGGTTCCCAAACCCTTTTTAGGACAATAACATGCATAATAGTTGTTATAATTAGCACTTTAGAATTCGAACGTTCGCATCCATTGTATTTAATAGGGTTGTAATGTTCGTACGAACTTTCGGTCCGTTCGCGGGTTCTGGTGCGAACCGAACCCGGGGGTGTTCGGCTCATCACTACTAAGGACTGTGTGAGGAAAGGAAAGAAAGCAGTTTAGGATCTTTTTGTACAGAAGAAGGAAGTTGTCTCCTTTTGTTGTTGTTCTTTGCTTCACTCAAATCCCTTCACTTAATCCGAGTTGTTACCCCTAATAAAACATCAAAAACAAAGACAAAGCCAAGGGACTGACTTCTTGTTTTTGGATGCAAGTGGAGAATGTGTCTTGTCTGGCTACGCAGGAGTAGAGGAGCCAGTCACCACCAGTCCTTGGGGGGACTAGCGCTACACTTTATTGCCTTTGTCCCCGTTTTTCAACTAGTCTCCATCAGGCATTGCTAGATTTAGGCTTCCCTATACTAGATTCTACATCTGTTGGACCTTTAAGTGGCGTTTACCCACCCCTCAGTTGGACTGACATTGGACATCCTAGAGGTTTAAGAATTTCTATCCTCCTGTGTCCCTTAATGGATAATGAAAAAAATAATATTTTTGTACTCAACATAAAATATTTTTTCTTGAAGTCCATTGAGGGACACAGGTCCTACCCATCTATGTTAAAGCCTTATATACTACTTGCTCACAACATGCAATCACTTCCAGCGCTATGAAATCTACCAAAGACAAAGAGTACAGCAGACCATGGATGGCAAGGGTAACACTAATCAGAAATGCTCCGTTGGGCTGCCCTTCTCAGATCGGGGAATTCCAATGAAAACTACAAAAAACACACAGGAAGGCACTAACGTCTATTTCATTACCAGAGATTTATTGTAAAAAGACAAAAAAGTTAACAAAATGGGTACTCACAAAAAAATTAAAAGAAGGTGTTAAAACCATGAACCATAAAACACAATCCAATACAGGAATCACATAGCTTGGCAAATAAAAACTGTGGTGCAGGTGAGTTGACGCATTTCTGGGGCACAATCCCTTCTTCAGAGTTAAGCTGAAAAGCAAACACCCAAAGTTGGGTTTATACACTCTAATAGGCCTATGTGCAGCCCTTAGAGGGGTGCGAACTGAGTCACCGACCGGGTCGAAGGCCAGCCCAAATACTGCCCACATTACCTACAACAACATATGATACCATACCTTTAGAATTCAGGGTGTAGGTCAAACAAAGCCATTGGGAAGCAGTAGAGATCAGATGAATAGAGGATCTTTATCAAAATAATGTGTATTCATCCAAAATATACAACATTTCATACACAGCGTTTCCAACAACTGAGCTCATCCCCTTACATAGGGGGCTTACCTTTGCCCCACCCAATCCCCTGGACTTATTTAAACTTTCTGTCGATCTCTTATTCTTTTGAAAGAAAACACTCAAGCTGCCCACTGCAATAACTCCACCATTATGAATACCATGGATGAGACCAAAGACAAGGACATTTTACATGTACTGGAGGACCTATAGTTAGAAGGTGCATCTGATTTGGATGGCCTTATTGTTGAACTTCCCCATAGTTATGTTAGTAGCCCTAGTCCTCCACATGAAATTTAAACCCAAATCTGTCTTTCATCCTTATTGGGCAATGTTAACTTTATCCCCACTTTTTATGAGATTGCGTATTCCGATTTTGTGCATCTCTGCAACCATGCTAGAAAAGATCACACTTCCTTCATGTCATGTAATGAGAAAATCACCTTGTCAGGCTACGCAATTCCTGTATTGGATTGTGTTTCATGGTTTTAACACCTTCTATTCTTCTACTTTTGTGAGTACACGTTTTTTTTTACTTTTTTGTCTTTTGCAATAAATATCTGGTAATGCACTAGGTGTTTGCGCCCTCCTGTGTGTTTTTTTTTTGTAGTTTTCACTACTTGCTCACAAAACTGCTCAACGGCTTTTGTTTGCCAGTATCTAAACCTTCTGAAGGTAGAGCCTAAATGCCTAAGAATTACTATCCTCTTGTGTCCCACAATGAACTTCAAGATTTTAGAGTGAGTACAAATACTTTTCTTTTTTTTTTACTGTATTTTGTTGGTGGCCAAGACCCAAGACCGGGGATGCACTGCTGGGTCTATACGCAGACTTGGAATGCATGTTTGAATCCTAAGATGAACCATTTACATTTGAACCCCAGGGTTTAAGATATACATGTGAGGAACTCTAGGAGACTTGTCCAGTTTTCTAAACATATGGATGAAGCTTGTTCCCATTGGGTCCATCACTATATATATATATAAAGTACAGGGTTCCTATAAAAATCAGCACTTCTCTCCTGCATGGCCCTAAGAGCATAAAGATGCAGGCCACTCTATAATCTGTGGATTTATATGATCTGTACTGACTTTAAGTTGTTTCTCCTCCATCTCTTTTTCTCCCCTCCATGGGAATGGGGTACAAACGGCTCCTCTTGTGACCCGCCTCCCATCCTTGTCTGGGGTCTGTTGGGATTGCGGTTTTCCTTCCTGCCCGGTGAGGGCCCCTGTGTTCCCCCCCCCCTCAAGACGCTATCACTATTCCTCTCTTATGACCATTTTTGACCAGCAAAACCCCACCAGGCGGTCCTGAGGAAGCGAGCAATATCACGAAACGCGTTGACCTTCCAGTATGTGGTAAACACGGAAAATTATTCCTGAACTGTGCTGCTGATAGTTACGAAACCAGCAAGACAGCGATATAGGCACTTTTGACATACATTTCAAAGTAGTATCTCTATACTTGGGTTGGGTATCAGTTGGAAATGGTCACACATGTATTAATAGGTGTTGTACTACTTTTAATCTGATGATTTTATGATGTTAAAAATGTAGCACCCTGTAGTAGTGCTAGGTTTATTGTAGCTGTTAGTGTAGGAAAATTTAAGTTCAGATCAGGGCTAAGCCTGAGCTATAAATCTGGGTCAGGGTTTTAGTGACTCAGGGCTGGGTGACTCATCCTAGCAGCTTCTCTGATACCTCCCCCTGTTTTCTGGGACATTGGAGAATGTTGCAGACATAGTGTGTGGAGGTTAGAAGGAGCTCCTTGGAATATTTATGTGTGCCTCAGCCAATCCCCAGTAAAGGGCTGGCAGGGGACAGGCCTCCTCATAAATAGGCATGAGTCATGCCAGGAGAAGCAGTTGAGTGGAAGATGGAGATGGAGTGCTGAGGAGGCTGCCGGTGGCCCTTGAGGGTGCCCTCTAGTCTAGGGGGGGTAACCTCGGGCTGGGGCTTGGGTGCTGGAAGGATCTTACCAAAACACGCAGATTAAGCCTTACCTGGAGGCACAGGAGCAAGGAGAGAGGACAGCAGGAGCAGGTCAGCATGTCTAGGAGATCTCCTGAGAGTCAGCCCGGTGGGCTGGTGAGTGTCAGTCTGGAGGACTGTGGGGAGAAGTTAGCCTGGAGGGCTAATGAAAGGGGCAGCTGGAGCCAGGTGAGTTGGCAGTGCCTGAAGATGTGGTGCTGGGATCAGTAGCCACAGGAGTATTGCAAGCTGGAAATTCTGCTGGAAATTCTGCTACACACCTACAGGGGCCTCGGGTTCCTGCCTGTAATGGGCCATTGCTTTAATCTGGCTGAGTGACTGTCAGAAGATATTCACAGTGTTCCTGCTGGGCTCTGCAAGCAAGGGAGTGCAGAAGGAAGAAGTGGAATTGTATATAGAGAGACTGTATATAGGAAGAGTTGTCCCTGAAGTTGTTGTTGAAGTCAAGTGGGCATCCCATAACCTCCCATCCCTATCCAAGTTATTATCCCTCAATAAATAACAAAAACAAACTCACGGACTGTTCTCTGACTCTGGAATGCCTGTGAAAATTCCTTGTGCCTGGCTGTACAGGGTGGGGGAGCCCAGTCTACATGCGGCTCCTTAGGCCCTTTTCACACTGAGGCGTTGAAAAAACGCTAAAAAATTATGGGATTTTGTACCTCTATTTTACCGCGATTTTACCGCGTTTTTACCGCGATCGCGGTAAAAATAGCGCTAACGCGTATGCGTTTTTACCGCAATTTTACCGCGTTCGCGCTAAAATTTAGCGCGAACGCGGTAAAAACGCATAGGCGTTAGCGCTATTTTTTAACAAAACGCTTATGCCTATGCGTTTTTACCGCGTTTTTACCGCGAATCCCATTCATTTCAATGGGGATAGGCGTTTTTACAGCGCTATTTTATGCGCCCTAAAGTTGCTCTAAAAAAGCTGTTTGCAGGATTTTTTTCAACGCCCAGCCAGCAAAACGCCTCAATGTGAAAGCCCTCAGAGATTTCACATTGAGAATGCTGGGGCAGGATTATTTCAGGCGTTATTACAGCGCTATTTTTACCGCGAAAACGCGGTAAAAACGCCTCAGTGTGAAAGGGGCCTTAGGGAATGCACAACAGAACTAAAACATTACATTACAGTTTTTAACCACTTGAGACCCGCGCTATAGCCGAAAGACGGCTGCACCGCGGCTCTCAAGTGCCGAGAGGACGTCCCCAGGACGTCCTTCTCTGTTTACATCCCGCCGCGCGCCGCCGAGGGCGCGCGGCGGGGAACAGCTGTGCGGCGCGCATCACGTGATGCCGAGGAGCGTGCCTGGCGGCCGCGATGTCCGCAAAGTACATTCGATCGGGAGTTACAGAAGCAGGACGTGGATCTCTGTGTGTAAACACAGAGATCCATGTCCTGTCAGGGAGAGGAGACCGATGCTGTGTCCCTTGTACATAGGGACACAGATCAGTCTCCTCCCCCAGTCAGTCCCCTCCCCCCACAGTAAGAATCACAAATAGGGAACATAGTTAACCCCTTCCCCGCCCCCTAGTGTTAACCCCTTCCCTGCCAGTCCAATTTATACAGTAATCAGTGCATTTTTATAGCACTGTTCGCTGTATAAATGTGAATGGTCCCAAAATGGTGTCAAAAGTGTCCAATGTGTCTGCCATAATGTCGCAGTCACGATAAAAATTGCTGATCGCCGCCATTACTAGTAAAAAAAAAATATTAATAAAAATGCTATAAAACTGTCCTCTATTTTGTAGACGCTATAACTTTTGCGCAAACCAATCAATAAACGCTTATTGCGATTTTTTTTGACCAAAAATATGTAGAAGAATACGTATCGGACTAAACTGAGAAAAAAAAACTTTTTTTAAAAAAAATTGGGATATTTATTATAGCAAAAAGTAATAAATATTGTGGGTTTTTTTTCAAAATCGTCGCTCTTTTTTTGTTTATAGCGCAAAAAATAAAAACCGCAGAGGTGATCAAATACCACCAAAAGAAATCTCTATTTGTGGGAAAAAAAGGACGTCAATTTTGTTTGGGAGCCACGTCGCACGACCGCGCAATTGTCATTCAAAGCGACGCAGTGCTGAAAGCTGAAATTTCGCCTGGGCAGGAAGGGGGTTATGTGCCCAGTAAGCAAGTGGTTAACACTCGCTGCCTCGTGTTGTGCCGACAAAGTCTGCTTTTTTCTTTGATCAATAGATTTTCTATTGTTTTTTTTTTTGTGTTAAATTTTTGGATGTGGCACAATGGAGGTCTTTTTCAAAATCTACAGTTTTTTTTGTTCTTTTGCATCTTAAGCCCCGTACACACGACCGGTTTTCTCTGCAAGAAAACTGCTGGGAGAGCTTTTTGCAGAGAAAAACGTTCGTGTGTATGGTTTCTCGTCGGGAGAACTGCCGGGAATCTCCTGCATACATGTACCAACTCCTCCATCAACGGCACCTCAAAGCTTTCTATTATTGATGATGGTGGACCATGCTTGTATGTATGTCCACACCAAGACAACACAGGAACACAATTGGAAGACAATTGTCGCCCCATGAGAGGAAGTGCCTGAACAAGGAATATCTTCTGAAATCATATTAGGATGTTAAGGCGTATGTATATGAGGTAGAAGTGATTGGGTTTAAATTTGCTTTAACAGCTCACATTTTTAGATGTTTTTGTATAAGACCCCATTTAATTAAGTGATATTCTGACATCTTGCTCCTAGAACTATGATCGCTGATTGCATAAAGTATTTGGCTTAACATGGCCAAAGCAGCTTATTATAAAATCTCATTATCCTAATTCTGTTATTGAGGAATGCAGGATGAAAGGAAATCCAATGTTCCTTTGGTCACATTGGGTCACTATCACTAAAATGTTCTTTCATGGTAATACAAATATTAGACAAGGCTCCTGGTGTCCTAAGATTCAAATTCATCTAATTTATCTTTCTAAGAATTTGCTGCCTTTTCTAATTCCACTTGCTCCTTTTATTAATTTAGGCAATGTAAGTAACATCTCCTGCAGGATTCAGATATACAGTATCTCACAAAAGTGAGTACACCCCTCACATTTTTGTAAATATTTTTTTTTATGTGACAACCCTGAAGAAATTACACTTTGTATAACAGTGTAAATTTGCTGTCCCCTCAAAATAACTCAACACACAGCCATTAATGTCTAAACCACTGGCAACAAAAGTGAGTACACCCCTAAGTGAAAGGCCTCATGCCCACGGACGTTTTTACAGCCGCGTTTTTGAGCATTTTTTACAGCTTAAAAACGCCTGCCCATGTTAGTCAATAGCTTCATGCCCACCTAGACGTTTTTGAGCTGCAAATAGCATAGACGTTTTCAAGCTGTAAAAAAAAAACAGGACCAGTGCGTTCCTCAGCGTCAGAATTAGGCAGAAAAAAACGCGAGCGTCAAAAAACGCGCAAAAACGCGCACTAACGCGCGGTCGCGTTTTTAGCTCCGACGTTTTTTTTTTGTTTTTTTTCAAAAAAATATATATATATTGTGACAGCAGGAAGGTAAAGTCACCTGGTTGCATCCAGGGGGGTAGATATATTTCGCCCAGATTCAGGCTTTACGCCGACTTATACAACTAGGTGGAGAGTTGTATAAGGCTAGTGGGCTCATGGATGACTCATACCTCTAGGGAGAGTGTGGGGCGTCGTGCAGACAGAGATGAGGAGACCAGCTGAAGCTTGTCAGCTCATTTAGGCCTCTATAAGAACTCCCAGCTTCATTAGATGTTAGCTCATGCCTGGAACCAGACCTGTGTGGACTGTCTAGGGAGAGTGAACCCCTGTGCGGTGAGACAAAGCCTGTGTGGCTATTTGCTTGGACATTTAAAACCAGGGACTTAGGGACTAGGACAGCACTAGGCTGATCCCAGTTGTTAGTTAGGAAACCTGTATGTTTAGTCAGAGGTCAAGTTGACCAGGATTTATTTTGTTTATGTTTCTTTTGCTTTGCTGTGTTTTGTCACTGTAAATAGAAAATAAACCGCACCTTTTTGATTTTGAAAACCACAACCTCCGTTTGCTGGGCCTGTTTTTGTGTGGGGAGCCCATCTCGGGGGTCACACACACCCGCCGCCGAGCTAACCCCCCCACAGTTGGTGGAGAATGCGGGCAGTTTTTTTTTTTAAGCCAGCATGGAGGAGATACTGAAGCAGCTGGCTCTAGCAAATGCCAATCAACAGCAGACAAATGCAGGTTTGCAAAAAAAACTTCGCAGCCCAGCAGCAAGCTCATCAACAGAGCCTTGCAGCCCAGCAGCAGACAAACGCAACTTTGCAACCGAGTCTGGAGGCTCAGCAACAAGCCCAGCAGCAATCTGAGGCCCGCTTCATAGACCTGTTGCAGAAGCAAGAGCAGAGACTACAACAACAGATGGAAGCAGTAATGCAGCAACGTCCGCAGACCAGTGAGGAAAGCCGTCCCACTAATACCGCGTCCTTTGGGGTGAGTCGTTTATTGACAAAAATGACTGGAGAGGATGATCCAGAGGTATTTTTGACCACATTTGAAAGGACCGCTGAAAGAGAAAAGTGGCCTGAGGAGCAGTGGGCTGGACTGGTGGCTCCTCTGTTAACTGGTGAATCGCAGAAAGCTTACTATGACCTAGAGCCTAACCAAGCAAAAGACTATGTGATGCTAAAAGCTGAAATATTGGCAAGGCTGGGTGTCACCCAGGCTGTCCGGGCTCAGCGTGTGCATAACTGGACTTTCCAGCTTGGAAAACCCCCCAGGTCTCAAATGTATGATCTCATTCACCTGAGCAGAAAGTGGCTACAGCCAGAGACTTTGTCCGCACCAAAGATTGTGGAACGTGTTGTAATGGATCGGTTTTTGAGAGCTCTTCCTACTGCCATCCAAAAGTGGGTAAGCCATGGAGACCCAGAGACGGCCGATGGTCTTGTGGATCGTGTGGAGAAATACTTGGCTACAGAGAACCTGACGGCCTCTTCCAGAGACACTCGGACTTTCCACCCTAAGACCAGACCATCCCCAGGGGCGGATAAGAGGATTCCAAGGGGTGAGGGTGGAGAGAGTGAGAGGGTGGGAGCTCTACCCCAAGTTTGGCGAGAACAGCCTGGGAAATCAGCGGCTCAAGAGGCCGCAAGAAGGATCGTTTGCTACCGCTGCCGGCAAGCGGGACATATTGCAGCCAATTGCCCGTTTGTAGAGGAACCCATGCAGTGTGACTTTCTGACGGGCAGACGTCAGTCGCTGTGTGCGACAGTCGCATGCACTGCCATTCGAGGAACTGAGAAACATTTATGCAAAATGTGTGTTAATGGTAGAAATGTTGTGGTATTGTTGGATTCAGGTAGCCTTGTGACCCTGATAAAGGCTGAGTTAGTTAAAACAGAGGTCTCTGGGAATAGCAAGGTAGCTGTTATTTGTGTGCATGGGGACACCCGAGAGTATCCAGTGACTACAGTGTGTTTCGAGACCCCCAAAGGTACCCTCTCTCATCCAGTGGGCTTAGTATCTCAGTTACCGCATGACGCCATTGTGGGAAGGGATTTTCCGAAGTTCTGGGAACTGTGGGATGATCCTGAGCCCCCCACTGGTGCCCCTATGTACCAGGAATGTGATAGCCAGAACTCCCCTGAGAGTAGTGAGGACTCTCCGGAATTTCCCTTATCAGTATTGGCAGGGGAGACTCAAGAAACTGGAGAGGAGCCCACCTCCTCAGACGAAAACCTACCGTCTGTGGAGTTTTCGGATCTTGAGGTTCACAGGGAAAACTTTGCCACAGAACAGTTGAAAGACCCCGCCCTAATAAAGGCACGGGAAAACGTAGTGAAAATAGATGGCGAGTTAGTGAACCCAGATAATACCTGCACTTACCCATACTTCAGCGTAGAGAAGGACCTACTGTATCGGGTGGCAAAAAGGGCAGAAGAAACCGTTGAGCAGCTTGTGGTGCCCAAACCTTACAGGAAGTTGGTGTTGGAGTTGGCCCATGGGCACATTCTTGGAGGTCATCTGGGGACAGAGAAAACCCGAGAGAGGGTATTACAGAGATTCTATTGGCCGGGGGTGATGAAGGACATAGAAAATTATTGTTCCTCCTGCCCTGTGTGTCAGAGGTCGGCCCCGATGCCACATTTCCGTAGCCCGCTGGTCCCTCTACCCATCATTGAGGTCCCGTTTGAGAGGATCGCCATGGATTTGGTAGGTCCTATAATCAAGTCCGCTAGGGGGCACCAGTACATATTAGTTATAATGGACTATGCCACCCGTTATCCAGAAGCGATCCCTCTCCGAAATACCTCGGCCAAAACCATAGCCAAAGAGCTATCTCTTGTGTTTAGCCGGGTGGGTATTTGTAAAGAACTGCTTACGGACCAAGGTACACCCTTTATGTCCCGGGTTATGAAGGAGCTGTGTAAATTGTTCAAAGTGACGCAATTACGTACATCTGTGTATCACCCCCAAACCGATGGGCTGGTTGAAAGGTTCAACAAAACCCTAAAACAAATGTTGAAGAAAGTGGTGGATAGAGATGGAAAGGATTGGGACTGTCTACTTCCTTATCTGATGTTTGCTATTAGGGAGGTGCCCCAATCCTCTACGGGATTCTCCCCCTTTGAGTTACTGTATGGGAGACACCCAAGAGGGCTGTTGGATATTGCCAAGGAAACTTGGGAAAGTGAGAGTTCTCCCCACAGGAGTGTGATTGAGCATGTCGCCCTGATGCAAGACCGAATTGCACAGGTAATGCCCATCGTGAAGGAACATTTGGCCCAAGCGCAGTTAGCACAGCAGAGAGTGTACAACCGTGGAGCCAAGACCCGTACCTTTTCCCCGGGGGATAGGATACTGGTACTTGTCCCTACGGTTGAAAGTAAATTCCTTGCCAAATGGCAAGGCCCCTACGAGATAATGGAAAAAGTGAGCGAAGTGAATTACAAGGTCAGACAACCAGGAAGGCGAAAGCCCGAACAGATCTATCACGTTAATCTGTTGAAAGCCTGGAGGGATAGAGAGTCCCTAGTCGCAGACACTTGGTCACCAGCTCAAACTGGTTGCGTGATTCCTGAGGTTGGAATAGCAGCCACCTTGTCACAACCCCAACAACAGGAGGTTAAGGAGTTTGTGCTTCGCAACAAGGAGGTATTCTCTGAGCTGCCGGGACAAACATCTGGGGTAGAGCATGACATCATTACCCCGCCCGGTGAAAGGGTGAAGTTAAAACCCTATCGGATCCCAGAGGCCCGACGGGAGGCAATACGGGAGGAAGTACAGAAAATGCTGAACTTAGGGGTGATAGAGGAGTCCCAAAGTGATTGGTCTAGTCCCATTGTGTTGGTGCCTAAACCGGATGGGAGCTGGCGATTTTGTAACGATTTTCGTCAGTTGAACAAAGTTACAAAATTTGACACCTACCCCATGCCACGTATAGATGAGTTGATCGACCGGCTGGGAACAGCCCGATACATGACGACTCTTGACCTCACAAAAGGGTATTGGCAAATCCCCCTGGCCAAGTCGGCCAAAGAGAAAACCGCATTTGTAACCCCAGACGGGGCGTTCCAATATAAAAGAATGCCGTTCGGGTTACAGAATGCGCCGGCCACATTCCAGCGGAAAATGGACCAGATGCTGAGGCCCCATCGGAAGTATGCTGCGGCTTACCTGGATGACATA
The DNA here is from genome assembly GCA_029206835.1 of Rana muscosa. Taxonomy (NCBI): domain Eukaryota; kingdom Metazoa; phylum Chordata; class Amphibia; order Anura; family Ranidae; genus Rana; species Rana muscosa. The sequence goes on along the minus strand of CM055126.1, from coordinate 185,241,929 downwards.
ATTGTCCATAGCACAGATTGGGCCTCACATCTGCCAAAAGTGCAAGCAGTCCTGGACTCTGTTCGGGAAGCGGGGTTTACGGCTAACCCCAAGAAGTGTACCATTGGGCAGGAGGAGGCCAAATATCTTGGGTACACCATTGGGAGGGGAGTAATAAAACCCCAACTCAACAAAGTCGAGGCCATCCAGAGTTGGCCACGTCCCAACAGCAAGAAGCAGGTACGAGCCTTTCTGGGAATCGCTGGGTATTATCGGCGATTCATTCCCCACTTTGCTTCTAAGGCTGTGCCCCTAACTAACCTGACGAAGGGGAAAGGGTCGGTCATGATTAAATGGACCCCCGAGGCTGAGGCAGCATTCCAATTCTTGAAACAAGCCTTATGTAGCCAGCCAGTGTTGTACTCACCCGACTTCTCTAAAGACTTTGTCGTACAAAGTGATGCGTCAGATGTGGGGTTAGGAGCAGTATTGTCCCAGGTCTGGAACGGGGAAGAGCACCCAGTCATTTACCTCAGCAGGAAGTTGAAGTCCCATGAGGTAAATTACGCCACCGTTGAAAAGGAGTGTTTAGCGGTGAAGTGGGCTCTAGATTCCCTTCGGTACTACCTGCTAGGTAGGCACTTTGACATGGTTACGGATCACGCTCCGTTAAAGTGGATGGCTCAAAACAAGGAAACAAATAGAAGAGTGAATAGGTGGTTCCTGGCCCTCCAGGAATTCAACTTCACAGTAAAGCATCGCCCTGGCGTTCAAATGGGGAATGTGGATGCTTTGTCTCGAGTACATGAATGCCTGATTGCTGGTGTTCCAACCCCGAGGTTAAAACAAGAGGGGGGGGTATGTGACAGCAGGAAGGTAAAGTCACCTGGTTGCATCCAGGGGAGTAGATATATTTCGCCCAGATTCAGGCTTTACGCCGACTTATACAACTAGGTGGAGAGTTGTATAAGGCTAGTGGGCTCATGGATGACTCATACCTCTAGGGAGAGTGTGGGGCGTCGTGCAGACAGAGATGAGGAGACCAGCTGAAGCTTGTCAGCTCATTTAGGCCTCTATAAGAACTCCCAGCTTCATTAGATGTTAGCTCATGCCTGGAACCAGACCTGTGTGGACTGTCTAGGGAGAGTGAACCCCTGTGCGGTGAGACAAAGCCTGTGTGGCTATTTGCTTGGACATTTAAAACCAGGGACTTAGGGACTAGGACAGCACTAGGCTGATCCCAGTTGTTAGTTAGGAAACCTGTATGTTTAGTCAGAGGTCAAGTTGACCAGGATTTATTTTGTTTATGTTTCTTTTGCTTTGCTGTGTTTTGTCACTGTAAATAGAAAATAAACCGCACCTTTTTGATTTTGAAAACCACAACCTCCGTTTGCTGGGCCTGTTTTTGTGTGGGGAGCCCATCTCGGGGGTCACACACACCCGCCGCCGAGCTAACCCCCCCACAATATATTTACAATAACATGGACAGGCGTTTTTAAGCTGTAAAAAACGCAGCTATAAAAACGTCAGTGGGCATGAGGCTAAAATGTCCAAATTTTCCAGCACTGCCTTAACCCTCTTGGGCATGGAGTTCACCAGAGCTTCACAGGTTGCCACTGGAGACCTCTTCCACTCCTCCATGATGACATCACAGAGCTGGTAGATGTTAGAGACCTTGCCCTTCCCCGCCTTCCATTTGGGGATGCCCCACAGATGCTCAATAGGATTTAGATCTGGAGACATGCATAGCCAGTCCATCACCTTTACCCTCAGCTTCTTTAGCAAGGCAGTGGTTGTCTTGGAGGTGTTTTTGGGGTCGTTATTATGGAATACTGCCCTGCGGCCCAGTCTCTGAAGGGAGGGGATCATGCTCTACTTCAGTATGCAGACATCCCAACCTGCAAAAACTAATTTCAGGGAGGTGACGCTTCGCGCCGGCGCCGACCCCGTTGACGTGGCACACATCAGGGCATGGGGCACACAGCAGGGCACATCACGGGGCACACAGCAGGGCATGGGGCACACAGAGAGGCATGGGGCACACATCAGGACATGGGGCACACAGCAGGGCACGGGGCACACAGCAGGGCACAGGGCACATAGCAGGGCATGAGGCATACAGGAGGGCACACAGCAGGGCACATCATGGGGCACACATCAGGACATGGGGCACACAGCAAGGCACAGGGCACACAGGGGCACACATCAGGACATAGAATACAACATGGGGCACACAACAGGGTACATGGCACAGATCAGGGCATGGGGCACACAACAAGCGGGACACTGGGCACACAGCGGGACACTGGGCACACAGCAGGGCATAAGGCATACAGGAGGGCACACAGCAGGGCACATCATGGGGCACACATCAGGACATGGGGCACACAGAAAGGCACAGGGCACACAGGGGCACTGGACACATCAGGAAATGGGGCACACAGTAGGGCACACATTAGGGCACATCATGGAGCACACAACAGGGCATACCGCCGGCAAGGGGCACACATCTGGGCACAGGGTACATCATGAGGCATACATCAGGACACAGGGCACACAGCAAGACATGGGACACACAGCAGGGCATACAGTGGGGCATGGGGCACACAGGACACTGGGCACACCGCAGGGCACACAGCGGGACACTGGGCACACAGCAGGACACTGGGCACACAGCAGGACACACAGCGGAGCATGGGGCACACAGCAGGGCACACAGCAGGGCACATGGGGCACACATCAGGACATGGGGCACACAGCAGGGCACACAGGGGCACTGGGCACACATCAGGACATGGGGCACACAGTAGGGCACATCATGGGGCACACAGCGGGCATGGGGAACACATCAGGACATGGGGCACACAGCAGGGCAGGGGGCACACATAATGGGGCATACATCAGGACACAGCGCACACAGAAAGACATGGGACACGCAGCAGGGCACACAGCGGGACACTGGGCACACAGCTGGGCACACAGCGGGGCATGGGGCACACAGCGGGACACTGGGCACACAGCAGGGCATAGGGCACACAGCAGGGCAAACAGCAGGGCATTGGGCACACAGAAGGGCATGGGGCACACATCACAGCACTGGGCACATCACAGCAAGATCCAAGCGGCTGCTGTTACATTAATTGCAGAGTAGCTTGGGAAGCGGCTGTCAATACCTCTCGTGGCATGCTCCTCCCCGCCGGCCCCTCCTCTCTTCTAGTCTGTCCAAGGTGATGACAGATCTGGTCCCTGCAAAGCGGCGGTCATTTTACCTCTCGTGGCACGCTCCTCCCCACCGGCCCCTCCTTCCCTCCCATCCACCCCAGAAGTACCTGGGGTGGATGGGAGGGAAGGAGGGCCAGTGGGGAGGAGAGTGCCATGAGAGGTCTAAGCGCAGCATAGGGCACCAGCATGGGGTGTGTCTCCAGATCTCCTGGCTCTGTCCCGCCCCCCTCCCCTGGCCACAGACAGAAGACGGAGCAGGTTCGAACGGCCGCCGCGACCGCACTCCATTCAGCCGTTTGGGTTGCTCTGTCTGTGGCTGAGTGACAGTCCCAGCCGGGAGATCGCCCGGCACTCGCGGGTGTCCGGGAGCCTGCAGTCAAATGCGGGAGACTCCCGCGACTCGCTGGAGACATGAGAAGTCTGAGTATGTCACAGTACATTTTGGAATTTATGGTTCCCTCAATGAACTGTAGCTCCCCAGTGCCGGCAGCACTCATGCAGCCCCAGACCATGACACTCCCACCACCATGCTTGACTGTAGGCATTAGACACACTTGTCTTTTCCTCATCTGGTTACAGTTTTGATTCTTAGTTTCGGATACAGTGTGGAAGGATTAGAACCCCTTTTAGAATTTTATTGCTTACTTAGAATGATTTCCTCCTGTCCTCTGACAACTTTTTTACCTGATCTCATTCAGCCTCTTTGTAGCCACTTCCAGTCTACATTCACCCCAGCTATGACTACATAGTAACAGGGGACCATGTTCTGTGTAATGTACTTGGAAATTGTCCCTTGTAGTCTCCATTGGAAGCACAACTGAGACCACAAGTGGCAGAGTGACAGTCCCGAACAGTTGAGAGACAGGGAGAAAGTGTTGTCCCTCTATAGCAGGAAGTGCCTGAACAAAAACTTATGTGGCAGGATCATCAGGTATTCTTTTAGGACAAGTTCACACCACAAAAACATCCTCCAGATAAGTTTCTGCATGCCTGTTTTTGATGTGTTCCAGTGCATTTTTGAATGCGTTCCAGATTAAGGTGACCAGATTTTTAAAATGAAATCCGGGGACATATTTTTTTTTACTAGTAATGGCGGCAATCAGCGACTCTCTGCCCTTCGCCGCCCGTCTTACAGACTGTCATGTCTTATGCTGTGTACACACGATAGGTTTTACCGATGAAAACAGTCCGATGGACTTTTCTCATTGGACAAACCGATCTTGTATGGGCCCCATCGGTCTTTTTTCCATCGGTGAGAAAAAATAGAACATGTTTTAAATTTATTAGATGGGGAAAAAAACGATAGCAAATTCAGAATCGTCTGTGTGGAACTCCATCTGACAAAAAACCCACGCATGCTCAGAATCAAATCGACGCATGCTCAGAAGCATTGAACTTAATTTTTCTCGGCTTGTCGGAGTGTTTTACGTCACGGCGTTTGGGACGGTCGGATTTTTGACTGATGGATGTGTGTAGGCAAGACTGATGGAAGTCAGCTTCATCGGATTTCCAATGGAAAAATCCATCGGATTAGAATCCATAGGAAATCCGATCGTGTGTACAGGGCTTTACTCTCCGGGCCCCGACTACTACTGGGTGGGGAGCGGAGGAAGATCAATCCGCCAGGGAAGGCAAGGAGATAAGCAGGCAGGCGGCTGGCCGGGACTTGAGCCAAGGCAGAAGAACATGCGAACGGAGCTGAATGGGCACCCGAAACTGAAGAAATATTCCCTCCGCTCCAACCAGCACATGATCGTCAGAAAGAGGCACAGATAATGGAAAAAAATACACCCTCTAAGCTAGTAGGAGCGGCGGAGTGGGGGTGTGTAATTCTGATTTTTTTTTTTTTATTAATTCTGCACTGACTGTCTTTGAAATTGCCCGGGCCCCTGTTCAAATCCAATCCGGGGACAAAACCGGGGACATACTTGGTCCGGGGACAGTGTCCTCAATCCGGGGACTGTCCCCTGAAACCGGGGATGTCTGGTCACCCTATTCCAGATGCTTTTTTTTCTTGTATTTTTTTCCACTGTACTTGGGTATGGTGGGTTTTTTATGCGTGTATGTGCGTTCTGTTGCACTTTTGATGCGTTTTACTGTGTTCCAGTACAGTTCTGTGCATGTTCTACTTTTTTGTCTGGAAAGCACTGGAACTGCAAGCACTGGTGTGAACTATGCCATAGAAAAACATGTAAGCTACTTTCTATGCATTTTGGATGCAGATAAAAAAGCCCTGGAAGGCATTTGGTGTGAACTAGCCCTTATTGTAGCACCCTCCTAGGTAAAAAAAAAATTGGGCTCCCCTGTAATCAGTGGAGCACTTTATGATTGCTTTGGGCTGTTCCGGGCTTCACTGGCTACAGGTTTGACTGCTTCCCCTTGTCTTCTGGAGGATTCTGGGTTTTAGTGAGCTTGAAGAGGCAAATCAACAGCCTGAATAGTTATGTTGTCTTAGCCAATCCCTGAGAGTGGGTGGTTGGGGAGGGCATAAATAGGAGAGTGGGACATTAATGAAATCTGAACATTTAAAATATTCACAATTGTTGGAAAGCTGATGCAGATATTACTTTTACCAGTCAAGATGACTGGACACATGGCTAAACCATTTGGTCCAAGGTTATCAGTGGTGTACCCCAAGGTTCAGTGCTGGGACCCTTACTTTTTAATATCTTTATAAATGATATTGGGTCTGAGATCAAAAGTGACATTTCTGTCTTTGCAGATGACACCAAGCTATGCAGTGGAATAACGTCCTTACAAGATGTCTCCAATTTACAAACCGACCTCAATGCTCTGTCTAATTGGGCGACTATGTGGCAGATGAGGTTTAATGTTGATAAATGTAAAGTTATGCACTTGGGGGCTAAGAATATGAACGCATCATACATACTAGGGGGAGTACAACTGGGGGGATCCGTAGTGGAGAAGGATCTGGGGGTTTCGGTAGATCATAAGCTCAATAATGGCATGCAATGCCAAGCTGCAATTTCCAAAGCGAGCAAAGTCCTTTCTTGTATTAAGAGAGGTATGGACTCCAGAGAGAGAGATATAATTTTGCCCCTGTTCAAATCATTAGTAAGACCTCATCTGGAGTATGTAGTTCAGTTTTGGGCCCCAATTCTCAAAAAGGATATCGGGGAACTGGAGAAAGTGCAGAGAAGGGCAACCAAACTGATAAGAGGCATGGAGGAAAGATTAGAGGAACTGAATTTATTCTCTCTTGAGAAGAGGAGATTTAGGGGGGATATGATCAACATGTACAAATATATAAGGGGTCCATATAGTGAACTTGGTGTTGAGTTATTCACTTTACGGTCAACACAAAGGACAAGGGGGCACTCTTTGCGTCTAGAGGAAAAGAGATTTCATCTCCAAATACGGAAAGGTTTCTTCACAGTAAGAGCTGTGAAAATGTGGAATAGACTCCCTGCAGAGGTGGTTCTGGCCAGCTCAGTAGATTACTTTAAGAAGGGCCTGGATACTTTCTTAAATGTACATAATATAACTGAGTACTAACAGTTCTAGGTAAAGTTGATCCGGGGAATATCCGATTGCCTCTCGGGGGATCAGGAAGGAATTTTTTCCCCTGCTGTAGCAAATTGGATCATGCTCTGCTGGGGTTTTTTGCCTTCCTCTGGATCAACTGTGGGTATAGAATTGGGTATATGGGATTGTACGATGTTTTTTTATTTTATATATTTATTTATTTTTATGGTTGAACTGGATGGACTATGTAACTATGTAACTATTTCTTTATTCTATTGGAATACAACAAAAACAAAGAGCCAAGAAATTACATCATACTCCACGTAGTTCCCCTGGGAAGAACATTACATTATGCCCCCATCTAACACAATGCCACTTAGTGGCAGAACTAATAATCACAGTGTAATATATGAGAATGGTTGTTGCACTTATGTTTGTATAAACAGCATGCTAGCAAAAGTGACTTTTTAAATGTCAGTAACATATGAAAGGAGAAGTACAGTTAAAGCTTGTTTGACTGTAATTCTCCTGTGACTCACATGAGTGACCCATTTTCAGCAGACAGCGGGCTGAAGTCTGCTGTCTGCTGAGATCACAGAGCCGGTCCAGGCTCAGACAAGATCGTGACCATATGGTCTGGATCTGAACACATTCCTAGACCGGCATCCGGCTCAGGCTCTCAGCGAGCCTGTAACCCATTTTCAGCAGACAGCGGGCTGAAGTCTGCTGTCATCACAGAGCCGGTCCAGGCTCAGACAAGATCATGACCATATGGTCTGGATCTGAACACATGCCTGGACGGGCATCCCTGACTCAGGCTCTCCGCGAGCTGTTGAGAGCCTGGGCCGCCCGCTCCTGCCCCCTCCACAGCCCAGTGCTCCAGTGAGCGAGGGGGGACAAAGCAGAGAGCCGGTGACCAACAGTCACCTGCTCCCTGCTCAGGGAGCCCTGAGAACGGCTGTGTCTGATTGCTTGGCATGGGAGAGAGTGTTAGAGCCGGCATGGGAGAGATGCAGCATCGGCAGCAGGTAGGTGTGATTAAAAAAAAAACAACAACATATTCCCATACTTCTCTTTTAAAAATGACATGAGATTTTGGTGATTTTGTTTTTTTACATATACTTACATTTTTTTACTGCATTTTACCCTGTGGAGGTGGCTAATGACTTTTCCGACATAATATATTCAGTAATTATGACTGCTTCACACCTTCCAGAATAGTACATTAGCATGTAACCATTTCAATCTGTGGGCCGGTGCCATTGTGTACCTTGGCCTGAACATAGCAGAAATGGTTTGCTGGCCATAAATTGTTCAGTGTAAAGATCTCTCTGGCAGAAAATTTCTTCCAGCAGCTCATCTGTAGTAAACAACTGCAGGAAATTTATTGGCTTGAGATTTGCTTCTGGAACATTTATTCCAGGCTGAGCTATAAATTTGAGGATGTCTGGAGCCTATGCATTAGGTGATGACTACACAGGATTAAAGTGGTACTAAATGCTAGATGTTTTTACCTTAATGCATTCTCTGCATTAAGGTAGAAAATACTTCAGTATCTTTCTCTGCCCCCCTGTCCCTAAACACCCACCTGCTGTCATTTGTCACCACAGAGGGGTCCCCACTATCTACCCCGATTTCCAGGCTTCTAGAAGCAGGTACTGAAGGAGTGACAAGCTCCCGCTGCCATCCGTCAAATTGCTTGGAGGAAGGAGCAGGGCGTGCACACAGCATAAAAAGCTCAGGTGTGTCTCCATAGCAGGGGGTAGAAAATGTTAAAGAAGAACCATATTCAAATGCAATTGTTGGACTCCTTTACTATCGCTTTAAAGCGGTATTAAACCCCAAACCAAAAATGTAATATATTGCAGCTTTAGATGTGGTGGCTGCAATCGTTTTCTTTTCTTTGACTTTATTCCCTTTGTTTTCACAAAATCTAAATGTATTAGCAGATTTAGAACCACTAGAAACCAACCTCAATCACACACTTAATAAGCAATTATAAAAACATATTTTTTTTCTGTAGCGTTACTTCCAGTTAAGAGAGCCACTGGATTTGTTCTCGGCCCTGTGTACAGCACCACCAACCCCCGGCAATCTGCTCGACCCACCCTGGCACAGCTAGTCTAGGGGTTATATTTTTATCATAATCAATTGGTATTGTAAGGGCACCCTCTTTACAGTAAGACAACACACAAATGTTAAAGATTAAATATAACAGTTTTACTTTGGTTGTAAAAAGGCTTAAGCAGAATATAATACACACACAACTGGCTTGCAGAGTCCTGCAGCAATCAATATAGCACACAATAATGGCGCTGCGCGGTAATCCACCACGCGTAGCTATTATGGTATACACGCCTTGTGGCGCACTAAACAATATCCTATCTCCCCACCCTGGCCAGGCCTGACCTAGAATAAATCTCAGTCCTTCCTATAGGGATTTCTTTGCATGCAAACTTTCGGTGGTGCACTTGATGAATAGTATTTGTAATCCACAAACTGGCAATCACTAAGAACACTATGCTGGGGGGACACTTCAACTCTGTCCTGCTACCAGTCCCCCAGTGGAACAACAAGCAAACGATCGGTGAGCCAAGGCAGTCTATAGGCCTAAAAACGGTAAAGTCTATTTGATTGAGCAAGTGCTCGCTCACTACTTTGGACGCGATCCCAGTCCGGGACTTCCACCTGCTGTGTCTCCGCACACAGCGTCTGTAACGATCGGGTCCCCGATCCAACTGATGTCCTCACTCGACCAGTCTGGTGCCACCCAGGCTCCGCAGCGGGGTGGAAGGCTCTTCGGAAGTTGCGCAAGGCCCCAGGCTTCAGGCCTTGCACTGCAGCAGATCCGCACAGGAAGAAGCTGTTGCTTGCAGCGCGGTGTCCAAAGAGGCCGAGCTCCGCCTCTCCTCCTTCTTAAATAACCCCTCCCATGAGTCTCTGCGGTGGCCAACTGCACTCTGGGTGCCGAACGGGGTTCTGGGTAATGTAGTCCCGGGGCCTTAAAGGAGACCCCGCTACATTTCCTTTTGGGATAAAGGTTATGCATGAATAAATTAAAGCTGGTCATTTAAATCACCCCCTGCCCGTGTTATGTGGTTTGGTTCATCCGTGTAAACTGATACATTCTGCTGGAGAGCTTGTGTTGTGAGTAACAACAGGCTTGCTGATGACGTACTGACGGACGACGTGCTGACATCATCACTACCCACCAGTCCCGGAAGCGCAGGTGCTCTTTGCATATGCTGGCCATCTATTTTCGATGCATACTTTTAACTACGACAATCATTTTTTATTTTTGAGCCTGACATCATGGACACCCCAGCAGGAGGATTCTTTCAAAGGTCCATTGAGGTCCATTGTGAGTCTGCAGGAACATCACTGAAAGGCCCTGGCGGGATAATCAGCCAAAAGTGTTACTGGCCTTTTTATAATAAAGAGCTTCAGTACTGCTGGTAAGCAGGCATTCTTTCTACACTGAAACCCCTTTCACACTGGGGCGCATTTTCAGGCGCTTTAGTGCTGGAAATAGCCTCGGCTAAGCGCCTATAAACTGCCTCTCATTCATTCCAGTGTGACTTTTCACACTGGGGCGGTGCGCTTGCGGGACGTTCCGAAAAGTCCTGCAAGTGGCATCTTTGGGGCGGGTTGTGAGTGCTGTATTTAGGGCTCCCAAAACTCCCTGTCCATTGGAATGAATAGGCAGCACTTCCAAAGCGCCTGAAAATCTATTTGAAAGCGCTGCAAAACTGAAGTTTTTAACCCATTTTTTGGGGTTAAAACCGCCCCGCTAGTGGCCCGAAAAGCACCGCTTAAACATCGCTAAAATGAGCGGCGCTTTAGTGCGAACACCCATCGCTTTCAGTGTGAAAGTAGTGTGAAAGTGGCAGTGTTTTTTGGTGGTCAGTCACACAGGGGACTGTTTAATGACTGAGTGTCACCCTGATTGAGATCCAGGTATGAAGTGTTACCTGTGAGCTCATATTAGGGTCCCCACATGTCCTGGATTGCCCGGGATGGTCCTGCAATTGACATGTCTGTCCTGGGTCCCGGGCACCTTCATTCTGGGACAATACAATGTCCCGGAATGAAATAGAAGACACCGCCACCCCCTACTAACTAATAACTACATTTCCAGAACTGGTTGCTAGGGCCAGCGCTGCCTGGCATCTTGGTCCCAGTGACAATATACTCTAACACAGTGAGACCGGGAGCGAGGCCTGCGCCTAGTGCAGCACTGCTGTCCCCACCCACCTCGGCACCTCCTCCTTCTCCGGCACCCAGCGGCAAGCAGCAGGGACTGGTGTGATCTTCACTCTCCAGATAGTGGAGTCTCCCCAAATGAGAGTGTAGGGACTTTTTAGGCAACAAGGTTGTATAAAATTATAGAGATAATTGAATAGATAAATATCATTTAATTAACAAGTATAAAAATCTGGTATACAAACCAGATTTTTATACTTGTTCATTAAATGATATTTATCTATTCAATTATCTCTATAATTTTATACAACCTTGTTGCCTAGAAAGTCCCTACACTCTCATTTGGGGAGACTCTTTCTCTGTTATATCATTACTGGGATTGGCAACCATCAAACTGTGTATATCTCTCCAGATAGTGACGCCACTCCTTTCCTTCTACGCACGTGGCTCATGCAGAGGGAGTGACAGCAGCACTGCATCTGGTGGCAGGCTATGGGTGGCAAGCGGCACTGCATCTGGTGGCAAGTGGCACATTCACCTGATAAAAAATCTGCCGCCAAATTCCCCATCAACCCCGAGACTACATTTCCCCCCGCCCCCCCATCTTTTTTTGAGGAACGTGAGAGAGGTGTCCCTGAATGGCAGTTTGGAAATGTGGTCACCCTAGCTCATATGCTTATTTGTTTCATCATATGATTGGGACTTTTTTGTTTATGTTGTACTTTTACCATTTTGTGAGATTTAATGTCATTTGTGTTTAGCGCGACTCTGTTCTATACCAAGGTTTGTTTATGTGCCGATATCACACAGTAGAGTTGCTGCTCATTTATTTAGTATTTTTTGCTGATTTTTATCTGGATCAATTTTAAGCACGTTTTTTCCCCAGATTACCAGATGAAAACAGAAGAAAAAGAGCCTAAAAAATGAAATGAATGCAGCCATCACATCTAAGAATTGGTAAGCTGCAATATAATAATTGCTTTTGGGTTTAATACCGCTTAAGGCTGGGTTCACACTAGCTGCGGTCGCAGCTTACAGCAGGGGACCAGTGCGTGTCTGTTCACCGTTTCAGGTGCAAATCAGGTCCGAAATTTTCGGCTGAATTTACACCTGAAAACGCACCAAAAGAGGCACAGGACCCTTCTGCAATTCGGACCGCGGCCGCCCCGGAGGTGTGTGGACTGGCTCCATTGAGAAACCGCATCCAATTCGCATCAGTGTGGACCCTGCTTTAAAGGGGAGTTCCAGCCTTTTTTTAGGTTTATTAAAAGTCAGCAGCTACAAAAAGTGTAGCTGCTGTCTTCTAATAAACAGACACTTACCTGCTCCACGGCCAAGCGATGCGGCCGCCCAGAGCGTCTCTCCTCTCCCCCCTCTCCGCCGGCGCCTTCATTCACTCTGTGGGCACCCGGCCGTGACAGCTTTCGGCTTCACGGCCGGGCACGCACTGCGCATGCGCGAGTGGCGCTGCGTTCCCTGAGTGGACAGGCGATCGCCTGGGACCTGTTACGTGTGCCAGGAGATCGTCTAGATGGAGGGGCCGCCTAAGGCGACAGGAGGAGTCGCAGAGGTGGTCTCTGGGCGGAAGGAGGAAGTGGGACAGGAAGTCCCACTCCTACTGAAGCCCCCACTCCCCCCAAAAAAAATTACATGCCAAATGTGGCATGTAAGGGGGTGAGGAGTGCTTAAAGCGGAAGTTCCACTTTTGGGTGGAACTCTGCTTTAACCACTTCAGCCCCGGAAGGATTTACCCTTTTACTGACCAGGCCTTTTTTTGCGTATATTGCGTATATTGATTGGTTTGCACAAAAGTTTTAGCGTCTACAAAATAGGGGATACAGTATATTTATGGCATTTTTATTATAATGTTTTTTTTTTTTTTACTAGTAATGTCGGTGATCAGCAATTTTTAGTGGGACTGCAACATTGCGGCGGACAGATCGGACACTTTTGACACTTTTTTGGGACATTATTACAGGGATCAGAGCTAAAAATAGCCACTGATCAGTCTATAAATGACACTGGCAGGGAAGGCGTTAACAATAGGGGGCGAACAAGGGGTTACGTGTTCCCTAGGGAGGTGTTTCTAACTGTGGGGGGGAGTGGACTGACTGGAAGTAGAGAGAGATCGCTGTTCCTGATCACTAGGAACAGACAATCTCTCTCTACTCCCCTGACAGAATGGGGATCTGCTTTGTTTACATTGACAGAGCCCCATTCTGGCTCTCTGTGGAGCAATCACGGATGGCCGCCGACCACATGCATCAGCTCCGGCGACGTGCCGCGGGCACGCCTGCTATAGCCATTAAAGGGACCGCCCTACCGGTACGGCGATTCATGCAGCCGAACCAACTTGCCACAGTATAATGGTCGGCAAGCGGTTAAAGTAGATCCAAACCCTAACTGAATGACATTCAGTTTTCTAAACTACTGTGTATAATAAACACCTGGCGTATTTTTTTTTTCTTTTAGAAAAAGCTGTTCTTTTTTGTATCCTAGGCTCCGTTTCCACTAGTGCGAGTTGTCGTCCGACTTTGAACACATAAAGTCCATAGACTGTAAAGTTGGATCAAAACTGCACTCAAAGTCGCATCAAAGTCGCACTCTATGAAGTCAAACCTGAACACTTTAGCGGCGGACAGCAATCTTTTTTTATAGTATGAACTATACATATATTTTGCAATTAGAATAAAATTTCTAATCAAATGAAGTCACATCATTGCTCAGGGCAGATTTCATAATGGTGACAAAGGTGGAGCATGCCTGAAAAATAAATGTCGGCACATGTGATTCGTTAAGGCTTTATTCACACTAGCTCTAAAGTCACACGACTTTCAGTGCAACTTTGGAATCTGACTTTGATGTGACATTTTACACTTTTTGGCATTGAAGTTCTATCAAAGTTGGACCAAAGTATTGCAGGAACCTTTAAAAAGACGGAGCAACTTGTGTCAGATCAGTTAAGTTAAGTCTCATAGGGAAACATTTAGCCCCCTTTCACACTTATATGACTTGTCCCACGATTTTAGACTGCAAAATCGTATGACAAGCCATTCTCCATGATTTTGAATGACTACCATTCATATTAGCACAATTTGAAGTCATGCCGACTTCAAAGTAGTTCCTGCACAACTTTTTTTCTGAAGTCGGATCAAAGTCGGATTCCGTATTAACAGATCCGACTTTGGCATGCGACTTGTGCACAACTTGTGCATGAAGGGGAACTCCATGGCAATTTTTTGGAGAAAAAAAAAACGGCATGGGTTCCCCCTTCATGAGTATACTGGGCCCATATGTCTGGTATGGATTTTAAGGGGAACCCCCACGCCAAAAAAACGGCGTGGAGTCCCCCCAAAATCCATACCAGACCCTTATCCGAGCACCAGCCCGACCGGTCAGGAAAGGGGCTGGGGACAAGCGTGCGCCCCCCCGGGCCGTACCAGGCCGCATGCCCTCAACATGGAGGGGTGGGTGCTTTGGGGCAGGGGGGCCCTGCGCCACCCCACCCCAAAGCACCTTGCCCCCATGTTGATGAGGACAAGGGCCCCTTCCCGACAACCCTGGCCGTTGGTTGTTGGGGTCTGCGGGCGGGGGGTTTATCGGAATCTGGGAGCACCCTTTAATAAGGGGGCCCCCAGATCCCGGCCCCCACCCTATGTGAATGAGTATGGGGTACATCATACCCCTACCCATTCACCTGGGGGAAAAAAGTGTCAATAAAAAAACACACTACAAAGGTTTTTAAAGTCAGAAGAGACCCCTGATGTCGGAAGAAGACCCCCGGAGCTGCCTAATAAATTACTTTAAAAACCTTTGTAGTGTGTTTTTTTATTGACACTTTTTTCCCCCAGGTGAATGGGTAGGGGTACGATGTACCTCATACTCATTCACATAGGGTGGGGGCCGGGATCTGGGGGCCCCCTTATTAAATGGTGCTCCCAGATTCCGATAAGCCCCCCGCCTGCAGATCCCGACAACCAACGGCCAGGGTTGTCGGGAAGGGGCCCTTGTCCTCATCAACATTGGGGCAAGGTGCTTTGGGGTGGGGAGGCGCAGGGCCCCCCTGGCCCAAAGCACCCACCCCCCCATGTTGAGGGCATGAGGCCTGGTATGGCTCAGGAGGGGGGGCGCTCGCTCGTCCCCACCCCCTTTCCTGACCAGCCGGGCTGGTGCTCGGATAAGGGTCTGGTATGGATTTTGGGGGGACCCCACGCTGTTTTTTCGGCGTGGGGGTTCCCCTTAAAATCCATACAAGACCTATGGGCCCGGTATGTTCATGAAGGGGGAACCCATGCCGGGTTTTTTTTTTTTTAATTGGCGTGGAGTTCCCCCTAATTATTGGGGGATCAAAGTCGTGTCCCTGCTCATTGAAGTCGTACTTCAAGGCGTGGGGCAAAGTTGGATCCACAGTCGTATGACTGTCTTGTTGAATTCGCGGCCGCAAAATCGGACGACTTTGAAGTCGTATAAGTGTGAAAGGGGCCTTAATCTGACATGTCATGCGACTTGTGCTCTCACAAGTCGGATCCTATGTGACACCCCATGTGAACCGAGCCTAAATAGGGAACTGTTTAAACTTTAATGCCGCGTACACACGACCGTTTTTAATGTCATGGAAAAAAACTTAGTTTTTCTCGACGTGATTCTTCTCAAGCCTGCCTTGCATACACACTATCTTTAAAAAAAAATGCTCGAGCAAAGCGCGGTGACGTACAACACGTACGACGCAACTATAAAGGGGAAGTTCCATTCGTATGGCGCCACCCTTTGGGCTGTTTTTGCTGATTTCGTGTTACCGCGTGTTAGAAAAAGTTTGGTGAGAGACGATTCGCGCTTTTTTAGCTTCCGTGCTTTTCAGTCTGTTACAGCATGATGAATGTGCCATCTCCATTACGAATGCTAGTTTTACCAGAACGAGCGCTCCCGTCTCATAACTTGCTTCTGAGCTTGCGCGTTTTTTTCCCATCATTAAAGCGTACACCGTTTTTCACGACGAGAAAAACAACGACGTGAAAAACGACGAGAAAAAATAGAACATGTTCTAAATTTTTAATGGCCATTTTTCTCGTCATGAAAAATGCTCTGAAGCCCACACACAATCGTTTTTAATGACCAATTTAAAAAATTGCATTTTTCTCATCATGAAAAACGGTCGTGTGTACGCGGCATAAGGCATTATTACGAAATAAAAAAAAAAGCTAATGTGGTTTAACACATGGTCTGGCGGTGCTCTTGTCATGGTACAGCTAAATTTTAAACAGCAAATGGGTCACATTAAAGTAGACCTCCACCCTAAATGTAATCTCATTTTGCCCAGCCTCCTCCCCCCTCCTTCTCTTCCAATTGGATATAGATTTTTATTTATTTATTTTTGATTTATTGTGCTTTAAATCTGCATTGAATGACATCTCCTGCAGTCGGAATGTGCACAGATGTGCAGCAGGGCTTCCGGTCCCGACATTATTACAGAGGTCCCAAAACGTTGCCGTGTGCACATGTGTGGGAAATATCCTGTGTGTGTGTGTGCAAATGTGCTAAAGGGTTATGCCAGCACCAAACAGCCAGGCAGAACCTTTCACCAAATCTTTTCACGCAGCATGCTGGCAGTGCCGGAGGGAGGGACAGAGCCAGTAATCATGGGGGCTGAAGTTCCACTTTAAACACTTCAGCTCCGGAAGGTTTACCCCCCTTCATGACCAGGCCATTTTTTGCCATGCGGCACTGCGTTACTTTAACTGACAATTGCGCGGTTGTGTGACGTTGTACCCAAATAACATTCTTCCCCACTAGTAGAGCTTTCTTTTGGTGGTATTTGATTACTTCTGGGTTTTTTATTTTTTGCACTATAAACAAAAAAAGACAGACAATTTTGAAAAAAAATATATATATATTTTTTTACTTTCTGCTAAACCACACCCAATAATTTTTTTTGTTTTTGAAAAATCGAATTTCTTCATTAATTTGGGCCAATATGTATTCTGCTACATGTTTTTGGTAAAAAAAATCCCAATAAGCGTATATTGATTGGTTATAAGTTATAGCGTCCAGAAACTATGGGATGTATTTTTGGACTTTTTATTTATTTATTTTTTACTAGTAATGGCGGCGATCAACAACTCATAGCCATACTGCGATATTGACAAATTGGACACCTAACTGACACTTTTTGGAGACCAGAGACACTAATACACTGTCACTGTACTAATGACACTGGCAGGGAAGGGGCTAACATCAGGGGCGATCAAAGGGTTAAATGTGCGAGTGCTTTCTAACTGTGTGGGGGGTGCTTGTACTGTAGGAAGGCAGAGATACGTGTTTCTGCCTAGCAGAAACACAGGATCACTGCCTTCCCTTGTCACAGAACGGCGGTCTGCCTTGTTTACATAGGCAGATCACCATTCTGTCTGTGCCTCGCTGATTGGCTCCCGCTGTGACCAATCACAGCGGGAGCGGGTCCGCGTGCGCTCCCCCGACCCGGAAGTGCAGAATTACGTACCTGTACGTGAGTCTGCACAGAGCAACCGCCCTGCCACAGTAAATGTGCGTGGGGAGGTTGGCATCAAGTTAAGGGGCCATTCATGCTGTGGTGCAGTGTGAATGGGCCCTGAAAAATCTGTTTGCATAATTATTTCACAGGCAGTGCTCACAGGTCTCAATTTCTAAGCCTTCAGTAGAGGAATGTTTTTTTGGGGTGCAGGGATCTCCTTAAAAACAAATAGAAAATCAACACCCACAGGGAATTTGCCAAACTTCTTTAAAACATCACCAAAGCCTCTCAGAAGCATCATCAAAGCCCCTCAAGCATCAAAAACATATCAAAAAAGCATGTTGAAGTGGTAGGCACTTTAATGTGTGTTAAAGTTGAAGCAAGTATAAATGAGCCCTAAGAGACTTAAAAAAAGCACAGCTGTGGTATACATAATAGTTTTTTAAATGATTGATGTAAAAAAGCATTTAGTGTCACATTTTAATATTAAAACCTGCTCCCATCCCCATATACAGTAAGTCCTATACTAACTACCTTGTAGAAGAAAGAGGTTTATACTTGCCTATTCTCAAGGTGCTCCAGTCACGTGATTGGCTTCCAGTTGCTGCCTTTAGAGGGACAGCCGACAATGGATGCCTCATAGTAAGCCTATAGCCTCATACACACGATCGGACTTCCAACTGACTTTTTCATGGATTTTGCTCCGAAGGGCGTTGCCCGTGAACTTGGTATGCATACACACGGCAGGACTTTTTCAGACAACTTTCACCAAATCACGTGGTTTTCAGCTCTTTACCGCCACCCTGTGGGCAACTTCTGCCATTGTTGTCTGATCTTTAGCATTGGTTCTGAGCATGCATGTTTGTACTTTGGACTTTAGTCCGATGGACTTGTGTACACACGATCAGATTTGCTCCATCGGACATTTGTAGCGGGAAAGTTTGTCTGTTCTCACAGCGAACATTTGTCCGATGAAAAAGCGTAAAAGTTTGTCTGATGGAGCGTACACACGGTCAGATTTTCCACAAAAACAGGTCCGTCTGAGGTTTGTTGTCAAAAAGTCAGATCGTGTGTATGGGCCTTATGGGTGACGTCATCGTACAGGCATTGTAGCTGTAGTGCCCATCTCTTCTCTTCCCTGAAGCCGTCGCTGGGAACCATTCACGTGACCAGACTGGAGCGCCCTTTGAATAGTTAAGTATAAGCATCTTTCCTCTACAGGTTACTTAGTATAGGGCTTGGTATGAGGGTGGGAGTAGGTTTAAGATTAGATAAAGTAGAACTCTGGGCTAGACCTAACTATTAATAGGCCATTTGTTTTTATCTTGTATTTTTGGCTTGAGTTCTGCTTCCAAGAGGAACTCCAGACAATTCTGTTTAGCCAGTCTTATGATCGAGGCACTCCTGGCCAACATCACCATCAGGTTGGTGACCTCATGTTTCCTCACTACAGTTAAGCTATATATATATATATTGGTTAAGACCCACTGCCAGCCTGCTGACTGGACAAAAAAGGATCATCATTTTACACAAGTTGGTCTTCTACTTTAAGGTTATGAATTTATTTTAACATAGAGGAGCAGACCTCAGACTATGTAGAAAGAAGCACGGAAATTGATATATCAAATTTAGCACTGGATCTCTGTGGAGTAGGCTCTCTGGAAGTCACATGGAGTCTGACAACTTTGTCTCTCTGACATCACTTAATTTATATGATGAATTTATATTAATGGCAGATTATCATTTTTATTACAGGTAAACAGAAGGGAGTGGTCGGTCACGGTATGTGGTAAATGGTAATGTGTTTTTAAAATAATTTGTGTATTGTCCTTCCTCTCTGCTTGCTATTCAAGGAATGTTGAGAGACATCTATGGCATATAATCATAAGAAAATGCAATTATTCTAATATGTGATAGAGAACACATTTAAATGTCAACATGTTCTCAGTCCTGAGAAGTACCATTCAGGGTAAAGGTTAAGTCTACCCAAGAGCGGTGTTTTAGTTATAGGTGGGGCCTGTTGGGCTTCAATAATGACCTCTCCCTGCTATAATTTCTAGATGCCCTTTTAGTCTACCTGGGAGTTTGTTCCTGCCCACCTGGAAAGGAAAGTGAAAGCAGCTTCAGCACGACTCTTCCCAGACCACATCCCCCTAATGCATTTCACCCTGACCACAGGGCTTAGGCATGATGTGTTTGCTTTCCAAAACATGGTCATTTACTGGGTGTTTCCAATCTCCTGATTAGGGATGAGCTTCGTGTTCGAGTCGAACATACGTTCGACTCGAACATCGGCTGTTCGATCGTTCGACGAAGATCGAACGATTTGGGCCGTTCGCGCCAAATTCGAGTGACGCGAACGGCCCACAATGCACTACGCCATCGCAGTGTCATCCAGGCGCTGTGATTGGCCAAGCATGCACTGTGACCCCGCATGCTTGGCCAATCACAGCGCCGGCAGCGAGGAGAGCAATGATTGGCCACAGGCAGGATGCCTGTGGCCAATTATTGCTGAGGGTGTTTAGTACACGCCCCACACTATAAAAGGCCGCCAGCACGGCGGCCTAGTGTAGTGTGTTCCGGAGCAGGGAAAGAGAAGCATAGGCAGGGACAGTGACATTTATTTTTTCTTGCTTAACCTGGATTCCTTTAGTTTAGGGAAAGAGAAGGATAGGTAGGGAGAGTGTCAGTGTGTTTTACTGTGCGAATCCTTGTTTCTAGGGACAGGGAAGGACAGTGAGGGAATTCTCCTTGTGCTATAGTGTGCTTTAAAAAAACATTTTTTCTAGGGACAGAAAACTATAGGTAGGGAGAGTGTCAGTGTGTTTTACTGTGCGAATCCTTGTTTCTAGGGACAGGGAAGGACAGTGAGGGAAATTCTCCTTGTGCTATAGTGTGCTTTAAAAAAACATTTTTTCTAGGGACAGAAAACTATAGGTAGGGAGAGTGTCAGTGTGTTTTACTGTGCGAATCCTTGTTTCTAGGGACAGGGAAGGACAGTGAGGGAAATTCTCCTTGTGCTATAGTGTGCTTTAAAAAAACATTTTTTCTAGGGACAGAAAACTATAGGTAGGAAGAGTGTCAGTTTCTTTCACTGTGATAATCCTTGTTTCTAGGGACAGGGAAGGAAAGTGAGGGAAATTCTCCTTGTGCTATAGTGTGCTTTAAAAAAACATTTTTTCTAGGGACAGAAAACTATAGGTAGGAAGAGTGTCAGTTTCTTTCACTGTGATAATCCTTGTTTCTAGGGACAGGGAAGGAAAGTGAGGGAAATTCTCCTTGTTCTATAGTGTGCTTTAAAAAAACATTTTTTCTAGGGACAGAAAACTATAGGTAGGAAGAGTGTCAGTTTCTTTCACTGTGATAATACTTGTTTCTAGGGACAGGGAAGGAAAGTGAGGGAAATTCTCCTTATGCTATAGTGTGCTTTAAAAAAACATTTTTTCTAGGGACAGAAAACTATAGGTAGGAAGAGTGTCAGTTTCTTTCACTGTGATAATCCTTGTTTCTAGGGACAGGGAAGGACAGTGAGGGAAATTCTCCTTGTGCTATAGTGTGCTTTAAAAAAACATTTTTTCCAGGGACAGAAAACTATAGGTAGGAAGAGTGTCAGAAACAAGGATTATCACAGTGAAAGAAACTAGGGACAGGGAAGGAACGTGAGGGAAATTCTCCTTGTGCTATAGTGTGCTTTAAAAAAACATTTTTTCTAGGGACAGAAAACTATAGGTAGGAAGAGTGTCAGTTTCTTTCACTGTGATAATCCTTGTTTCTAGGGACAGGGAAGGACAGTGAGGGAAATTCTCCTTGTGCTATAGTGTGCTTTAAAAAAATATTTTTTCTAGGGACAGAAAACTATAGGTAGGAAGAGTGTCAGTTTCTTTCACTGTGATAATCCTTGTTTCTAGGGACAGGGAAGGAAAGTGAGGGAAATTCTCCTTGTGCTATAGTGTGCTTTAAAAAAACATTTTTTCTAGGGACAGAAAACTATAGGTAGGGAGAGTGTCAGTGTGTTTTACTGTGCGAATCCTTGTTTCTAGGGACAGGGAAGGACAGTGAGGGAAATTCTCCTTGTGCTATAGTGTGCTTTAAAAAAACATTTTTTCTAGGGACAGAAAACTATAGGTAGGGAGAGTGTCAGTGTGTTTTACTGTGCGAATCCTTGTTTCTAGGGACAGGGAAGGACAGTGAGGGAAATTCTCCTTGTGCTATAGTGTGCTTTAAAAAAACATTTTTTCTAGGGACAGAAAACTATAGGTAGGAAGAGTGTCAGTTTCTTTCACTGTGATAATCCTTGTTTCTAGGGACAGGGAAGGAAAGTGAGGGAAATTCTCCTTGTGCTATAGTGTGCTTTAAAAAAACATTTTTTCTAGGGACAGAAAACTATAGGTAGGAAGAGTGTCAGTTTCTTTCACTGTGATAATCCTTGTTTCTAGGGACAGGGAAGGACAGTGAGGGAAATTCTCCTTGTGCTATAGTGTGCTTTAAAAAAACATTTTTTCTAGGGACAGAAAACTATAGGTAGGAAGAGTGTCAGTTTCTTTCACTGTGATAATCCTTGTTTCTAGGGACAGGGAAGGAAAGTGAGGGAAATTCTCCTTGTGCTATAGTGTGCTTTAAAAAAACATTTTTTCTAGGGACAGAAAACTATAGGTAGGAAGAGTGTCAGTTTCTTTCACTGTGATAATCCTTGTTTCTAGGGACAGGGAAGGACAGTGAGGGAAATTCTCCTTGTGCTATAGTGTGCTTTAAAAAAACATTTTTTCTAGGGACAGAAAACTATAGGTAGGAAGAGTGTCAGTTTCTTTCACTGTGATAATCCTTGTTTCTAGGGACAGGGAAGGAAAGTGAGGGAAATTCTCCTTGTGCTATAGTGTGCTTTAAAAAAACATTTTTTCTAGGGACAGAAAACTATAGGTAGGAAGAGTGTCAGTTTCTTTCACTGTGATAATCCTTGTTTCTAGGGACAGGGAAGGACAGTGAGGGAAATTCTCCTTGTGCTATAGTGTGCTTTAAAAAAACATTTTTTCTAGGGACAGAAAACTATAGGTAGGAAGAGTGTCAGTTTCTTTCACTGTGATAATCCTTGTTTCTAGGGACAGGGAAGGAAAGTGAGGGAAATTCTCCTTGTGCTATAGTGTGCTTTAAAAAAAAAAAATTCTAGGGACAGAAAACTATAGGTAGGAAGAGTGTCAGTTTCTTTCACTGTGATAATCCTTGTTTCTAGGGACAGGGAAGGACAGTGAGGGAAATTCTCCTTGTGCTATAGTGTGCTTTAAAAAAACATTTTTTCTAGGGACAGAAAACTATAGGTAGGAAGAGTGTCAGTTTCTTTCACTGTGATAATCCTTGTTTCTAGGGACAGGGAAGGAAAGTGAGGGAAATTCTCCTTGTGCTATAGTGTGCTTTAAAAAAACATTTTTTCTAGGGACAGAAAACTATAGGTAGGAAGAGTGTCAGTTTCTTTCACTGTGATAATCCTTGTTTCTAGGGACAGGGAAGGACAGTGAGGGAAATTCTCCTTGTGCTATAGTGTGCTTTAAAAAAACATTTTTTCTAGGGACAGAAAACTATAGGTAGGAAGAGTGTCAGTTTCTTTCACTGTGATAATCCTTGTTTCTAGGGACAGGGAAGGAAAGTGAGGGAAATTCTCCTTGTGCTATAGTGTGCTTTAAAAAAACATTTTTTCTAGGGACAGAAAACTATAGGTAGGAAGAGTGTCAGTTTCTTTCACTGTGATAATCCTTGTTTCTAGGGACAGGGAAGGAAAGTGAGGGAAATTCTCCTTGTGCTATAGTGTGCTTTAAAAAAACATTTTTTCTAGGGACAGAAAACTATAGGTAGGAAGAGTGTCAGTTTCTTTCACTGTGATAATCCTTGTTTCTAGGGACAGGGAAGGACAGTGAGGGAAATTCTCCTTGTGCTATAGTGTGCTTTAAAAAAACATTTTTTCTAGGGACAGAAAACTATAGGTAGGAAGAGTGTCAGTTTCTTTCACTGTGATAATCCTTGTTTCTAGGGACAGGGAAGGAAAGTGAGGGAAATTCTCCTTGTGCTATAGTGTGCTTTAAAAAAACATTTTTTCTAGGGACAGAAAACTATAGGTAGGAAGAGTGTCAGTTTCTTTCACTGTGATAATCCTTGTTTCTAGGGACAGGGAAGGAAAGTGAGGGAAATTCTCCTTGTGCTATAGTGTGCTTTAAAAAAACATTTTTTCTAGGGACAGAAAACTATAGGTAGGAAGAGTGTCAGTTTCTTTCACTGTGATAATCCTTGTTTCTAGGGACAGGGAAGGACAGTGAGGGAAATTCTCCTTGTGCTATAGTGTGCTTTAAAAAAACATTTTTTCTAGGGACAGAAAACTATAGGTAGTGTGACAGCAGGAAGGTAAAGTCACCTGGTTGCATCCAGGGGGGTAGATATATTTCGCCCAGATTCAGGCTTTACGCCGACTTATACAACTAGGTGGAGAGTTGTATAAGCCCAGCTAAGGCTAGTGGGCTCATGGATGACTCATACCTCTAGGGAGAGTGCTGGGCGTCGTGCAGACAGGGAGTTGATGAGACCAGCTGAAGCTTGTCAGCTCATTTAGGCCTCTATAAGAACTCCCAGCTTCATTAGATGTTAGCTCATGCCTGGAACCAGACCTGTGTGGACTGTCTAGGGAGAGTGAACCCCTGTGCGGTGAGACAAAGCCTGTGTGGCTATTTGCTTGGACATTTAAAACCAGGGACTTAGGGACTAGGACAGCACTAGGCTGATCCCAGTTGTTAGTTAGGAAACCTGTATGTTTAGTCAGAGGTCAACTTGACCAGGATTTATTTTGTTTATGTTTCTTTTGCTTTGCTGTGTTTTGTCACTGTAAATAGAAAATAAACCGCACCTTTTTGATTTTGAAAACCACAACCTCCGTTTGCTGGGCCTGTTTTGTGTGGGGAGCCCATCCCGGGGGTCACACACACCCGCTGCCGAGCTAACCCCCTCACAGTTGGTGGAGAACCAGTGGCAGTTTTTTTTAAGCCAGCATGGAGGAGATACTGAAGCAGCTGGCTCTAGCAAATGCCAATCAACAGCAGACAAATGCAGGTTTGCAAAAGAGCCTTGCAGCTCATCAACAGAGCCTTGCAGCTCAACAACAGAACTTCGCAGCCCAGCAGCAAGCTCATCAACAGAGCCTTGCAGCCCAGCAGCAGACAAACGCAACTTTGCAACAGAGTCTGGAGGCTCAGCAACAAGCCCAGCAGCAATCTGAGGCCCGCTTCATAGACCTGTTGCAGAAGCAAGAGCAGAGACTACAACAACAGATGGAAGCAGTAATGCAGCAACGTCCGCAGACCAGTGAGGAAAGCCGTCCCACTAATACCGCGTCCTTTGGGGTGAGTCGTTTATTGACAAAAATGACTGGAGAGGATGATCCAGAGGTATTTTTGACCACATTTGAAAGGACCGCTGAAAGAGAAAAGTGGCCTGAGGAGCAGTGGGCTGGACTGGTGGCTCCTCTGTTAACTGGTGAATCGCAGAAAGCTTACTATGACCTAGAGCCTAACCAAGCAAAAGACTATGTGATGCTAAAAGCTGAAATATTGGCAAGGCTGGGTGTCACCCAGGCTGTCCGGGCTCAGCGTGTGCATAACTGGACTTTCCAGCTTGGAAAACCCCCCAGGTCTCAAATGTATGATCTCATTCACCTGAGCAGAAAGTGGCTACAGCCAGAGACTTTGTCCGCACCAAAGATTGTGGAACGTGTTGTAATGGATCGGTTTTTGAGAGCTCTTCCTACTGCCATCCAAAAGTGGGTAAGCCATGGAGACCCAGAGACGGCCGATGGTCTTGTGGATCGTGTGGAGAAATACTTGGCTACAGAGAACCTGACGGCCTCTTCCAGAGACACTCGGACTTTCCACCCTAAGACCAGACCATCCCCAGGGGCGGATAAGAGGATTCCAAGGGGTGAGGGTGGAGAGAGTGAGAGGGTGGGAGCTCTACCCCAAGTTTGGCGAGAACAGCCTGGGAAATCAGCGGCTCAAGAGGCGGCAAGAAGGATCGTTTGCTACCGCTGCCGGCAAGCGGGACATATTGCAGCCAATTGCCCGGTTGTGGAGGAACCCATGCAGTGTGACTTTCTGACGGGCAGACGTCAGTCGCTGTGTGCGACAGTCGCATGCACTGCCATTCGAGGAACTGAGAAACATTTATGCAAAATGTGTGTTAATGGTAGAAATGTTGTGGTATTGCTGGATTCAGGTAGCCTTGTGACCCTGATAAAGGCTGAGTTAGTTAAAACAGAGGTCTCTGGGAATAGCAAGGTAGCTGTTATTTGTGTGCATGGGGACACCCGAGAGTATCCAGTGACTACAGTGTGTTTCGAGACCCCCAAAGGTACCCTCTCTCATCCAGTGGGCTTAGTATCTCAGTTACCGCATGACGCCATTGTGGGAAGGGATTTTCCGAAGTTCTGGGAACTGTGGGATGATCCTGAGCCCCTCACTGGTGCCCCTATGTACCAGGAATGTGATAGCCAAAACTCCCCTGAGAGTGGTGAGGACTCTCCGGAATTTCCCTTATCAGTATTGGCAGGGGAGACTCAAGAAACTGGAGAGGAGCCCACCTCCTCAGACGAAAACCTACCGTCTGTGGAGTTTTCTGATCTTGAGGTTCACAGGGAAAACTTTGCCACAGAACAGTTGAAAGACCCCGCCCTAATAAAGGCACGGGAAAACGTAGTGAAAATAGATGGCGAGTTAGTGAACCCAGATAATACCTGCACTTACCCATACTTCAGCGTAGAGAAGGACCTACTGTATCGGGTGGCAAAAAGGGCAGAAGAAACCGTTGAGCAGCTTGTGGTGCCCAAACCTTACAGGAAGTTGGTGTTGGAGTTGGCCCATGGGCACATTCTTGGAGGTCATCTGGGGACAGAGAAAACCCGAGAGAGGGTATTACAGAGATTCTATTGGCCGGGGGTGATGAAGGACGTAGAAAATTATTGTTCCTCCTGCCCTGTGTGTCAGAGGTCGGCCCCGATGCCACATTTCCGTAGCCCGCTGGTCCCTCTACCCATCATTGAGGTCCCGTTTGAGAGGATCGCCATGGATTTGGTAGGTCCTATAATCAAGTCCGCTAGGGGGCACCAGTACATATTAGTTATAATGGACTATGCCACCCGTTATCCAGAAGCGATCCCTCTCCGAAATACCTCGGCCAAAACCATAGCCAAAGAGCTATCTCTTGTGTTTAGCCGGGTGGGTATTTGTAAAGAACTGCTTACGGACCAAGGTACACCCTTTATGTCCCGGGTTATGAAGGAGCTGTGTAAATTATTCAAAGTGACGCAATTACGTACATCTGTGTATCACCCCCAAACCGATGGGCTGGTTGAAAGATTCAACAAAACCCTAAAACAAATGTTGAAGAAAGTGGTGGATAGAGATGGAAAGGATTGGGACTGTCTACTTCCTTATCTGATGTTTGCTATTAGGGAGGTGCCCCAATCCTCTACGGGATTCTCCCCCTTTGAGTTACTGTATGGGAGACACCCAAGAGGGCTGTTGGATATTGCCAAGGAAACTTGGGAAAGTGAGAGTTCTCCCCACAGGAGTGTGATTGAGCATGTCGCCCTGATGCAAGACCGAATTGCACAGGTAATGCCCATCGTGAAGGAACATTTGGCCCAAGCGCAGTTAGCACAGCAGAGAGTGTACAACCGTGGAGCCAAGACCCATACCTTTTCCCCGGGGGATAGGATACTGGTACTTGTCCCTACGGTTGAAAGTAAATTCCTTGCCAAATGGCAAGGCCCCTACGAGATAATGGAAAAAGTGAGCGAACTGAATTACAAGGTCAGACAACCAGGAAGGCGAAAGCCCGAACAGATCTATCACGTTAATCTGTTGAAAGCCTGGAGGGATAGAGAGTCCCTAGTCGCAGACACTTGGTCACCAGCTCAAACTGGTTGCGTGATTCCTGAGGTTGGAATAGCAGCCACCTTGTCACAACCCCAACAACAGGAGGTTAAGGAGTTTGTGCTTCGCAACAAGGAGGTATTCTCTGAGCTGCCGGGACAAACATCTGGGGTAGAGCATGACATCATTACCCCGCCCGGTGAAAGGGTGAAGTTAAAACCCTATCGGATCCCAGAGGCCCGACGGGAGGCAATACGGGAGGAAGTACAGAAAATGCTGAACTTAGTGGTGATAGAGGAGTCCCAAAGTGATTGGTCTAGTCCCATCGTGTTGGTGCCTAAACCGGATGGGAGCTGGCGATTTTGTAACGATTTTCGTCAGTTGAACAAAGTTACAAAATTTGACACCTACCCCATGCCACGTATAGATGAGTTGATCGACCGGCTGGGAACAGCCCGATACATGACGACTCTTGACCTCACAAAAGGGTATTGGCAAATCCCCCTGGCCAAGTCGGCCAAAGAGAAAACCGCATTTGTAACCCCAGACGGGGCGTTCCAATATAAGAGAATGCCGTTCGGGTTACAGAATGCGCCGGCCACATTCCAGCGGAAAATGGACCAGATGCTGAGGCCCCATCGGAAGTATGCTGCGGCTTACCTGGATGATGTAATTGTCCATAGCACAGATTGGGCCTCACATCTGCCAAAAGTGCAAGCAGTCCTGGACTCTGTTCGGGAAGCGGGGTTTACGGCTAACCCCAAGAAGTGTACCATTGGGCAGGATGAGGCCAAATATCTTGGGTACACCATTGGGAGGGGAGTAATAAAACCCCAACTCAACAAAGTCGAGGCCATCCAGAGTTGGCCACGTCCCAACAGCAAGAAGCAGGTACGAGCCTTTCTGGGAATCGCTGGGTATTATCGGCGATTCATTCCCCACTTTGCTTCTAAGGCTGTGCCCCTAACCAACCTGACGAAGGGGAAAGGGTCGGTCATGATTAAATGGACCCCAGAGGCTGAGGCAGCATTCCAATTCTTGAAACAAGCCTTATGTAGCCAGCCAGTGTTGTACTCACCCGACTTCTCTAAAGACTTTGTCGTACAAAGTGATGCGTCAGATGTGGGGTTAGGAGCAGTATTGTCCCAGGTCTGGAACGGGGAAGAGCACCCAGTCATTTACCTCAGCAGGAAGTTGAAGTCCCATGAGGTAAATTACGCCACCGTTGAAAAGGAGTGTTTAGAGGTGAAGTGGGCTCTAGATTCCCTTCGGTACTACCTGCTAGGTAGGCACTTTGACATGGTTACGGATCACGCTCCGTTAAAGTGGATGGCTCAAAACAAGGAAACAAATAGAAGAGTGAATAGGTGGTTCCTGGCCCTCCAGGAATTCAACTTCACAGTAAAGCATCGCCCTGGCGTTCAAATGGGGAATGTGGATGCTTTGTCTCGAGTACATGAATGCCTGATTGCTGGTGTTCCAACCCCGAGGTTAAAACAAGAGGGGGGGGTATGTGACAGCAGGAAGGTAAAGTCACCTGGTTGCATCCAGGGGGGTAGATATATTTCGCCCAGATTCAGGCTTTACGCCGACTTATACAACTAGGTGGAGAGTTGTATAAGCCCAGCTAAGGCTAGTGGGCTCATGGATGACTCATACCTCTAGGGAGAGTGCTGGGCGTCGTGCAGACAGGGAGTTGATGAGACCAGCTGAAGCTTGTCAGCTCATTTAGGCCTCTATAAGAACTCCCAGCTTCATTAGATGTTAGCTCATGCCTGGAACCAGACCTGTGTGGACTGTCTAGGGAGAGTGAACCCCTGTGCGGTGAGACAAAGCCTGTGTGGCTATTTGCTTGGACATTTAAAACCAGGGACTTAGGGACTAGGACAGCACTAGGCTGATCCCAGTTGTTAGTTAGGAAACCTGTATGTTTAGTCAGAGGTCAACTTGACCAGGATTTATTTTGTTTATGTTTCTTTTGCTTTGCTGTGTTTTGTCACTGTAAATAGAAAATAAACCGCACCTTTTTGATTTTGAAAACCACAACCTCCGTTTGCTGGGCCTGTTTTGTGTGGGGAGCCCATCCCGGGGGTCACACACACCCGCTGCCGAGCTAACCCCCTCACAGTAGGAAGAGTGTCAGTTTCTTTCACTGTGATAATCCTTGTTTCTAGGGACAGGGAAGGACAGTGAGGGAAATTCTCCTTGTGCTATAGTGTGCTAAAGCATTCCTCATCAACCATCTTTGAAATCCTTGTTTTTTGGACAGTCAGGGAAATTGTCGTTGTGCTATTCTGTGCAAAAGCAATCATCCTCAACCATATTTAGAAATCCTTAAGTAAAGGGACAGAGAAGGACACCTGAAGGTAGCCCTTATTGCTTTTTTCCCATCTCCCTGCAGGCCATCTATTAGAATGTCTGGAAGGCAAACAAGGAGAGGCAGACAGTCAGGAGGCAATAAAAGAGGGCAAGCAGGCTCTGTGTCTGGGGGCAACAGTGCTGGTCGTGGACGCGGTGCATTGTCATCAGCACATGGCCATGGGACACGCTTGTCCTTCTTTTCGGCAGCTGGACATGTTGAGCCACATCATGCCGAAGACTTGGTAGAGTGGATGACCAAGCCCTCCTCCTCCTCCTCATCCTCTCTCACCCAGGCTCAGGGTACTGGAAAAGCAGCTGCCAAAGCGTCCTCTTCCCTGGTATCAATGTCAGACTCATCATCAGTCACTCCTTCCCTAGACCCACCATGTCCTCCTCCTGAGGAGTCCCCCGAACTGTTTGAGCACAGTGTTGAGTACATGCTCCAGGAGGATGCCCAGCGTTTCGAAGGGTCTGATGATGAAACCCAGCTACAGGAAGGCAGTAGCGTGAGAGCAGACAGAGGGGATGCTCAAGAAGGACACCAATCTGGCAGTCATGTTCCAGCAGCTGCAGCATACTGCCAGATTGGCTCCAGTGATGAGGAGGGAGGGGATGATGAGGTCACTGACTCCACGTGGGTGCCTAATAGGAGAGAGGAGGAGGAGGAGGATGAGGAGGAGGCACATCTCCAACGAGGCAGGATGCCCTTTGGTGGCCAGCGTAAGGGCAGTACACCGACGGAATCACACCGCAGAGCTCCGCCTGTGCAGGGCGCTGCCTCTGCCCGTCATTCAAAAAGTTCTTTGGTGTGGGCCTTTTTTGAGGCTAGTGCATCAGATCGCACAGCTGCTGTTTGCAACATATGTCTCAAGCGTATATCGCGTGGCCAAAACATCAGCCGCTTGGGTACCACATGCCTGACCAGACATATGTTGACCTGCCATGCAGCTCGTTGGCAAGCCTACCTCAAAGACCCACACCAAAGAACAAAGCGGACCTCTCCTTGCACCGCATCAGCTGGGATCTCCAACCCCACTATAACTTCAGTCCTCTCTGAAACATGCACTGAGAGGAATGAAGGTGTAGAATTAGGTGTGTCACAGCCAAGTACTTGCGGCCACTCTGCTAGCAGTACACCGACGTCCGATTCTAGCAGGCAAATTTCCCTGCCCCAGCTGCTGGACCGTCGAAAGAAGTTCACTCCCAGCCATCCACATGCCCAGCGGTTGAATGCTAGCTTGGCTAAATTGCTAGCGCTTCAACTGCTGCCTTTTCAGTTGGTAGACTCGGCCCCCTTCCGTGAGTTTGTGCAATGTGCGGTTCCTCAGTGGCAGGTTCCCAAACGCCACTTTTTCTCACGGAAGGCTATTCCGGCTCTCTACCGGCATGTGGAAGGCAATGTCTTGGCCTCGCTGGACAGGGCGGTCAGCGGTAAGGTGCATATTACCGCTGACTCATGGTCCAGCAGGCATGGACAGGGACGTTACCTTTCTTTCACGGCCCATTGGGTCACTCTTTTGGCAGCTGGGAAGGATGCAGGACAAGGTGCAGTAGTGTTGGAGGTTGTTCCACCGCCACGCCTCCAAAATGCTACTACTGGTTGTGACACACCTCTCTCCTCCACCCCCTCCTCTTCTTCTTCCTCCATGGCCTCTTCCTGTGGTTTGTCCTATGAACCAGCGGTGCTCCGTAGCCGTTCAAGGGGCTACGCAAGTACGCAGGCAAAAAGATGCCATGCCGTGCTTGCGCTGGTGTGTTTGGGGGACAGAAGCCACACTGGGGCAGAGGTCCTGTCTGCTCTGCAGGGCCAGGCCGAGAGGTGGTTGACGCCACGCCAGCTTAAGCCAGGAATGGTGGTTTGCGACAATGGCACCAACCTCCTCTCCGCCCTCCGACAGGGACAACTGACCCATGTGCCCTGTGTGGCTCACGTCCTTAACCTGGTGGTGCAGCGGTTCTTGGGCAGGTACCCGGGCTTACAGGATGTCCTGAGGCAGGCCAGGAAAGTCTGTGTGCATTTCCGCAGATCTTATAATGCCAGTGCTCGCCTGGCTGAGCTGCAAAAGGAGTTGAACCTGCCCAAGAACCGCCTTATATGTGACATGCCCACCAGGTGGAACTCAACGTTGGCCATGCTGCAGCGGCTGCACACGCAGCAGAGGGCCATCAATGAGTACCTGTGCGACTACGGCACCAGGACAGGGTCAGGGGAGCTTGTTTTTTTTTCTCCACGCCAGTGGGGCATGATCAGGGATGCATGCACTGTCCTGGCACCATTTGAGGAGGCCACGAGGATGGTGAGCAGTGACAGTGCATGCATCAGTGACACTGTACCTCTTGTCCACCTGTTGGAGCACACGCTGCGTGGAATAATGGACAGGGCACTTGAGGCAGAACAGAGGCAGGAAGAGGAGGACTTCCTTGCCTCTCAAGGCCCCCTTTACCCAGACAGTGTTCCTTCTGTCCCACCCATCGCACAGGAAGAGGAGGAGGAGGAGGAGGAGGAGGAGGAGGATTGTGTCAGCATGGAGGTGGAGGCTGGCACTCAGCATCATCAGCAGCAGTCTTTTAGGGATGATTTACAGTCCCAAGAAACCAGTGGACTTGTACGTGGCTGGGAGGAGGTGGCTGCGGATCATGTCGTCCTTAGTGACCCAGAGGACTCCGGAGCGAATGCCTCAGCAAACCTACGCTGCATGGCCTCCCTGATCCTGCAAAGTCTGCGGAAGGATCCTCGTATTCTTCGGATCAAGGAGAGGGACCATTACTGGCTGGCCACTCTCCTTGATCCACGGTACAAGGGTAAGGTTGCGGACCTTATGTTACCGTCGCAGAGGGAGCAGAGGATGAGACAACTCCGGGAGGCCTTGCAGAAAGGTCTGTGCAACGCGTTCCCAGAGACTGGGAGGTTACAAACTCCTGGTCCTGGACAACGAGTTGCTGAGGCTTCGGCCAGTCAAAGAAGGAGCGGTGGGGAAGGTGGCCGTCTGACCGATGCGTTCAGACAATTCTTTAGTCCGCAGCCCCAAAGTATGATCGGTTCCAGCAACCATCGCCAGCGTCTGATAAACATGGTGCAGGAATATCTAGGGGCAAGGTCAGACTTGGACACCTTCCCCACCGAAAATCCTCTGGCTTACTGGGTCTTGAGGATGGATCACTGGCCAGAGCTTGCACAGTATGCAATTGAGCTACTGGCCTGTCCTGCATCCAGCGTTCTTTCGGAACGCACATTCAGTGCTGCTGGAGGATTTGTCACGGATCACAGGATGCGCCTGTCCACCGACTCGGTTGATCGACTGACTTTCATCAAGATGAACCAGTCTTGGATCACCACCAGCTACCACACACCTGATGCTGATATAACAGACTAATTGATTTTAACATGTCACATCCCTTCAAGACTGATGCTGATGCTGAGTGCCTGTGCTGTTATGTTGACTGGCTATCCTCCTCCTCCGAGTCCTCAATGATACGATTGATGATGATAGCTTGGAAGATCATTTTTGTTTATGGGTGCCGCCACCAGTGCCTAACGCCCAATTTTTCAGCCCCTGTTTTACAGGGGCGTGTAATTACAATTTTTTTAGCAATAATTTGCCATAGGGCTCATTGCTGTGCTCCAAGTACAGTATCTGTGAGGGGTTGGAGTGTTGTGGCACCAGTGCCTAAGGCCCAATTTTTCAAGCCCCTGTTTAACAGGGGCGTGTCATTACAATTTTTGAAGCAATACTTTGCAACAGGGCTCATTGCTGTGCTCCAAGTACAGTATCTGTGAGGGGTTGTAGTGTTGTGCCACCAGTGCCTAAGGCCCAATTTTTGAGCCCCTGTTCAACAGGGGCATGTAATTACAATTCTTGATCTAATAATTCACAGCAGGGCCCATTCCTGCACCCACCAAGAGTAACTCTGAGGGCTTACAGTGTTGTGGCAACGCCACCACCACCACCACCACGAAAGGCCCAATTTTTCAGCCCCTGTTCAAAAGGGGCATGTAATTACAATTCTTGATCTAATAATTCACAGCAGGGCCCATTCCTGCACCCACCAAGAGTAACTCTGAGGGCTTACAGTGTTGTGGCAACGCCACCACCACCACCACCACGAAAGGCCCAATTTTTCAGCCCCTGTTCAAAAGGGGCATGTAATTACAATTCTTGATCTAATAATTCACAGCAGGGCCCATTGCTGCACCCACCAAGAGTAACTCTGAGGGCTTACAGTGTTGTGGCAACGCCACCACCACCACCACCACGAAAGGCCCAATTTTTCAGCCCCTGTTCAAAAGGGGCATGTAATTACAATTCTTGATCTAATAATTCACAGCAGGGCCCATTCCTGCACCCACCAAGAGTAACTCTGAGGGCTTACAGTGTTGTGGCAACGCCACCACCACCACCACCACGAAAGGCCCAATTTTTCAGCCCCTGTTCAAAAGGGGCATGTAATTACAATTCTTGATCTAATAATTCACAGCAGGGCCCATTGCTGCACCCACCAAGAGTAACTCTGAGGGCTTACAGTGTTGTGGCAACGCCACCACCACCACCACCACGAAAGGCCCAATTTTTCAGCCCCTGTTCAAAAGGGGCATGTAATTACAATTCTTGATCTAATAATTCACAGCATGGCCCATTCCTGCACCCACCAAGAGTAA
Source organism: Rana muscosa (assembly GCA_029206835.1). NCBI lineage: Eukaryota > Metazoa > Chordata > Amphibia > Anura > Ranidae > Rana > Rana muscosa. The sequence goes on along the minus strand of CM055126.1, from coordinate 185,207,632 downwards.
CTCTGAGGGCTTACAGTGTTGTGGCAACGCCACCACCACCACCACCACGAAAGGCCCAATTTTTCAGCCCCTGTTCAAAAGGGGCATGTAATTACAATTCTTGATCTAATAATTCACAGCAGGGCCCATTGCTGCACCCACCAAGAGTAACTCTAAGGGCTTACAGTGTTGTGGCAACGCCACCACCACCACCACCACGAAAGGCCCAATTTTTCAGCCCCTGTTCAAAAGGGGCATGTAATTACAATTCTTGATCTAATAATTCACAGCAGGGCCCATTCCTGCACCCACCAAGAGTAACTCTGAGGGCTTACAGTGTTGTGGCAACGCCACCACCACCACCACCACGAAAGGCCCAATTTTTCAGCCCCTGTTCAAAAGGGGCATGTAATTACAATTCTTGATCTAATAATTCACAGCAGGGCCCATTCCTGCACCCACCAAGAGTAACTCTGAGGGCTTACAGTGTTGTGGCAACGCCACCACCACCACCACCACGAAAGGCCCAATTTTTCAGCCCCTGTTCAAAAGGGGCATGTAATTACAATTCTTGATCTAATAATTCACAGCAGGGCCCATTCCTGCACCCACCAAGAGTAACTCTGAGGGCTTACAGTGTTGTGGCAACACCACCACCACCACCACCACCACGAAAGGCCCAATTTTTCAGCCCCTGTTCAACAGGGGCATGCAATTACAATTCTTGATCTAATAATTCACAGCAGGGCCCATTCCTGCACCCACCAAGAGTAACTGTCAGGGCTTACAGTGTTGTGGCACCAGCACCACCATCAAAGGCCCAATTTTTACTACCACTGTTCAACAATTATATGTAATTAAAATTCCTGATATAATAGTTGACAGCAGGGCGTTCCAGCACCAACCAAGAGTAACTGTGAGTGCTTACAGTGTTGTGCCAAAATCAACAACTAAGGGGCCTATTTCTGCAGAGTATATACGGCAGGTCCCTACTTTCAAACATCCAACTTACAAACGACTCCTACTTGCAAACGCAAGAAGACAACAGGAAGTGAGAGGAAATCTACCCCTTGGAAGGAAAATTCTCTCCTGTAAGAATTAATATGGGAGAAAGGTGTCTCCTCTGTACTGATGCTTTATCAGCAATCCTTGTTTCAAGAAAAACACCACATTTCAAAAACAGTTGTCATTGGGACGCAAAGTGAGGTGAAATGTTCTGAACAGGGGCACAGACAGCAAAACAAATGTTACAGGGGTGATAACCCTTACCTATGTTTTCCAAAAAATTTTAAAATAGATTTTTGGGCTGGAGCTACACTTAAACAATGTACCTGTTCAAAATTACAAACAGATTCTACATAAGAACAAACCTACAGTCCCTGTCTTGTATGCACCGCCTGTATACGGCTGTTCAGAGTATATAGGGCCTTTTTTATTTTATGTGCGGGGTTCCCCTTAATATCCATACAAGACCCAAAGGGGCTGGTAATGGGCTGGGGTAGGGGGGGCGGGGGGGTCATGGGGTAGCTATGCCATTTTTCTTAAAGATTTTCATCCATATTACCGGGAGCAGACATTACATTAAAGCCGCAAGCAGTTTTAAATGGCTTTTTTTTCCTTTAGAAGTGTCATTTTGTGCAGGGACAGTTCTAAACACGGGAAACACGTGGCACTTCACAGGCATACTTTAGACACCCCCCAGGTACGATATTTAAAGGAATATTTGACTTTTTTTTTTCACTTTATGCATCATTAAAATGACTGCTCCCGAAAAACGACCGTTTTTAAAACTTCTTTTTGCATTGATACATGTCCCCTGGTGCACAACCCGGGTTCCCAACCCCTTTTTAGGACAATAACATGCATAATAGTTGTTATAATTAGCACTTTAGAATTTGAACGTTCGCATCCATTGTATTTAATAGGGTTCTAATGTTCGTACGAACTTTCGGTCCGTTCGCGGGTTCTGGTGCGAACCGAACCCGGGGGTGTTCGGCTCATCACTACTCCTGATGTTCCAGTGTCTCCGAAAATGTTATAGGTAGTCAGGAAATTAGATGTGTATTTTATGCCCTTAGAAAGCCTGATGGCGCTCCTTGGATTTTGGGGCTCTCTAAGAGGATAGGCTGTCAAAAAGTGGTATATCCATACTCAGGAGTAGCAGAATCTGTTTTAAGGTGTAATTCTAAGTATGCCTATGCGGTGTGTTAGAAATATCGTATTATTTGACAACTTTTCGTATTTTCCAACAATTTGTGGCAAAAATTACATTTTCAAAAGACTATACACGGTTCGAATTTCTAAATAATTTTCTTTAGAAAATCGTATCAAAGAATTTTCGTACGAATTTCGCAGCGTTAGTGTGCTGCAGCAACAGCTGATTTTCGTGCGGCAATCAAATTTGAGGAGTCGGACATGTTGGAAAGTTTGGGAAAAACGAACGATTTTCTAATCAATGATGGGAAAATCGTGCGAAAAAAGTAATAGAAAAAAAATGCGCATGTGCAAGAAAAGAATATTCCCGGAGAGAAAAGAATATCCCCGGAGAGAAAAGAATATTCCCGGCCGAATTTCGAAAATCAATGGTGGCATCATTGGACCACAAAAAAACCGAACTTTCTGATTTTGAAAAGAAAATTCATTCGAAATTCGACCGTGTATGGCCTGCTTTACTATGATATAAAAGGCAATCAGTGCACATAAATAAATATGACAAAAGAAAACTGCAAGCTGAACACCAAAAAAGGCAAATCACAAAACCTCAAATGCAAATGTAGATATGTAAAAACGGTGCAGCGCAATGAATTAAAGTCCATAAACTAAATAATGCAGTAAAACGATGTAGATGAGACACCAAGTGGTAAGGGAAAAATCTTCAAAATGATACTGAGTATATCAAGGTGACAGGTACTCCACCGTTAGAAGTAAACACTCTTACCAGGTGTGATGGACCACTGAATGAACAGATGGTCAGTAGCGCTCGTTCCCACACATGGGGTGAAGACGATGATTTGGTCCAGCAAGGTGACAGACAGGAGTCAATCGTGCAAGTATATGTTGGGATAAAATGCTGGAAACTATCTAAGTGTAGACTTTAAAAGATCGTATTTATTCCAAAAGCAAAGTGGCTTAAAAACAATGTACAAGCCGTGGTAGGCACAGAAGCCTTGCATATAAAAACAGCGGTATAAAGACCGCAAACTAATTCAGATGGATCGCGGGTGACGTCCACAAACAGTAGCTCCTCCCCCCTCTACATCATTTTACTGCATTATTTATAGCCTAGTTTATAGACTTTAATTCATTGCGCTGCACCGTTTTTACATATCTACAAAAGATATGCAGTTTGCAGTTCTCTTTTGTCATATTTATTTATGTGCGCCGATTGCCTTTTATATCATAGTAAGTCTTTTGAAAACGTCTTTTGAGGGACTCAATAAATATGATAAGTAGTTAGGAAGTTAGATATGTAATTTATGCCCAAAGGAGCTCCTTGGATTTTGGGCCTCTCTGTGCGTCTAAGGGGTGAAACAATCTCACACATGTGGTATCTCCATACTCTCCATACTTGGATTTCTTTCTTAAATGTACATAATATAACTGGGTATTGACATTTATAGGTAAAGTTGATCCGGGGAATATCTGATTGCCTCTCGGGGGATCAGGAAGGAATTTTTTCCCCTACTGTAGCAAATTGGATCCTGCTCTGCTGGGGTTTTTTGCCTTCCTCTGGATCAACTGTGGGTATAGAATTGGGTATATGGGATTGTACGATATCTTTTTTTTTTTTTTTTATGGTTGAACTGGATGGACTTGTGTCTTTTTTCAACCTGACTAACTATGTAACTTGGGAGGAGTAGCAGAATGTGTTGTGGGTTGTCATTGTCAGTATCACTATGCTGTGTGTAACAAATAACTTAAAATTGAAATGACAATATTGTGGAAAATAAACAATTCTTAGTTTTCCAAAAAATCGCAACAAAGAATTACAACTTCACTAAATTCAGCATGCTCCTTATTAAATGCCTTGGACTGTCTACTTTCCAAAAATGGGTAATTTTGGGGGTATTTGTACTGTCCTAGCATTTTAGGGCCTCAAGGCAGTCCATACATCAGGACTGATCAATTTTTGCTTCAGAACTCATTGGACGGCGCTTCACAGTGCAGATAAACAATGACCCGAAGCATACTGCGAAAGCAACCAAAGAGTTTTTTAAGGGAAAGAAGTGGAATTTTATGCAATGGCCAAGTCAATCACCTGACCTGAATCCGATTGAGCATGCATTTCACTTGCTGAAGACAAAACTGAAGGGAAAATGCCCCAAGAACAAGCAGGAACTGAAGACAGTTGCAGTAGAGGCCTGGCAGAGCATCACCAGGGATGAAACCCAGCGTCTGGTGATGTCTATGCGTTCCAGACTTCAGGCTGTAATTGACTGCAAAGGATTTGCAACCAAGTATTAAAAAGTGAAAGTTTGATTTATGATTGTTAATCTGTCCCATTACTTTTGGTCCCTTAAAAAGTGGGAGGCACATATACAAACTGTTGTAATTCCTACACCGTTCACCTGATTTGGATGTAAATACCCTCAAATTAAAGCTGAAAGTCTGCAGTTAAAGCACATCTTGTTCATTTTATTTCAAATCCATTGTGGTGGTGTATAGAGCCAAGAAGATTAGAATTGTGTCGATGTCCCAATATTTATGGACCTGACTGTTTATGTACCGATAAGTAAATTATATAAACTCAACAGAAAATAGAAAAGTAAATAAATCATTACATCAAGATATTCATGACTGTAGTTGGAAATACTATTTATCATATAAATTGCTTTACTTGGACCTGGAATATTGAAGTATAATTATGTAAAGCAATACTTTATTACTGTTGAAATAAAATGCGTTATAAAATAAAAAATAAAAAACAAAAATAAAAATGAACAGGATAGTATAGTAGGAAAATAGAGAAGCAAGTGTAGAAGTCCACTGAGATGGTTCGAGTAAGTTGGCCTACAGCTTACTTTTTTTAAACATTTTTTTACGCTTTCTTCGTGAAATGGTAGGGGTACAATGTACCCCTTACCAATTCACATAGGGGGGGCCGGGATCTGGGGGTCCCCTTTTTTTAAAGGGGTCTTCCAGATTCCGATAAGCCCCCCGCCCGCAGACCCCCACAACCACCGGGCAAGGGTTGTGGGGATGAGGCCCTTGTCCCCATCAACATGGGGACATCCTCCCCATGTTGAGGGCATGTGGCCTGGTACGGTTCAGGAGGGAGGGGGGCCGCTCTCTCGTCCCCCCCTTTTCCCCTGCGGCCGGCCAGGTTGCGTGCTCGGATAAGGGGTCTGGTATGGATTTTTAGGGGGACTCCACGCCATTTTTTTTTTAAATTTGGGGTGGAGTTCCCCTTAAAATCCATGCCAGATCTGAAGGGCCTGGAATGGATATTTGGGGGAACCCCACGTCAATTTTTTTTTTAATTTGCGGCGGGGTTCCCCTTAATATCCATTCCAGACCTGAAGGGCCTGGTAATTGAATTCTGGGGAACCCCCACGCTTTTTTTTTTTTTTTTATCAATGACTTTTGTATGTATTGCCGGGAGCCGACAATTCATTAATAGCCGCGAGTCAGATTTAAATGCATTTTTTTTCTTTCAAAAATGTCATTTTTTGCAGGGACAGTTCTAAGCACGGGAAACATGCGCCACTTTACATGCATATCATACACACCCCCCAGGTACGAAATTTAAAGGAATATTTCACTTTTATTTTTTCATTTTAAGCATTATTAAAATCACTGCTCCCGAAAAAACGGCCGTTTTTAAAACTTATTTTTGCATTGATACATGTCCCCTGTGGCAGGACCCCGGTCCCCAAACACTTTTTAGGACAATAACTTGCATATTAGCCTTTATAATTAACACTTTAGATTTCGAACGTTCGAGTCCATTGTATTTAATAGGGTTCTAAAGTTCACACGAACATTTTGTCTGTTCTCAGGTTCTGGTGCGAACCGAACAGGGGGGTGTTCGGCTCATCCCTGCTGGAGAGGTGAGTTAAAGGCTCTATCCTTCCCTCCCCTCCCTTCCTTCCCCCCTCCTTAGGCTCTCTGAGCTAGCTGCTGGGGTTCACCTGGGGAGGGCTACACCTGTGGGGAACTGTGCATGTACGTCCGCTAAATCCTTTTTATAAGCTGCTTAAAAGATTTTACTTACCTGTGTGTCCTGCTCCATGCTGTCGGTGACCATTTTTGCTGTGATCCATGCTGTATTGTCTATATGCACTGGTGGCCATGTTCTTGTGGCCGCGCTGTATTTGGCCTCTGGCTTCCGCTCGGCGGCCATGTTTTTGGTGATCCACTGCTGCGTTTACTTTTGGCTGCACTGGCGGCCATGTTCTTATGGTCCACGCTTTGTTTGGCCTCTAGCGGCCGCTCGTCGGCCATCTTTCTTATGTTTTGACCATCCATGCTTGGCAGCCAAGTTTTTGTGGCCACGCTATGTTCCGGCCGCTCGGCGGCCTGTTTTTTCTCGGATCCATGCTCTATCTAAAGTCGTTGTTGTGGCCGCGCTGTGTGGGCTTCTAGCTGCCGCAGCAGCCATTTTCTTGGTGCCCCACGCTTTATTACGCTCTGCGGCCATGTTCTTGTGGCCCACGGCGTTGTTGGCCTCTAGTGGCCACTCAGCGGCCATTTTGCCATCTATCAATCAGCATTTAAATGGCGCAGACTGACAGACACCCGCTGCTGAAGGGTCAGACTGTATAGCTGACAAGGAAGCAGCTCCACCCCCTTGTCTCTGCTGCAGCTAGGAGGGTGGGTTACTGTGCCCTACCTGTGTCAGGCGTGTGGGTCATTGCCAAGGTGTAAGCAGAGCGTGGGAACACGGGGACTAGAAAGCGCCCCCTCCCCCCGCCATCTGCTGGGGACAACGCAGATGCAGAGCCGAGTCCAGATGCTGCTTAGGCCTGGCTCTGATGTATCTGAGGATGCCAACCAAGATCGGCCGGACAGTGAGAAAGTCTCCGGATCCGGGTCAGCACGTGCACGGGTTCTGGTAAGTGACCTTATCACCGCAGTGCAAGACACTCTAAAAAGAGAAGCGCCGGTCCCTTTTGGGTTCCGTAAGGCGACCCGCACTGTTAAGGTGTTTCCTTGTGTGTCTTTTATATAGACTTTTATACAAGGAGTGGGACAAACCACAGAAGGTTTTTTCAGTCCCTAAAAATCTGGCGATGCGTTACCCTCTTGAAGAGAGTTTCTTAAAAAGATGGACCTCGCCCCGATAGGGGACCCTTCTATGTCCAGACTAAAACAAGCTAGCCACCGTTCCGGTGGAAGGGGCTTCTGCCTTCAAGGACCCTGTGGACAAGAAGGCTGAGGTGATCACCCGCAACCTGTACACAGTGGGTTCGGCTGTGCGCCCGACGATAGTTGGGGCCCTGGTGTCTCAGACACTCACTGAATGGGCAAAGATGCTGCACAATAGGTTAAAGGCACGCCAGGTTTCCCCGGACAGCCCTAGCTGACCAATGGTACAGGGCCTAAAATTCGTTTGCGAATCAGCCTTGGACATGATTCCTCTGCTGGCCAGAGCTTCAAGCTATACGGTGGTGTTACGCCGCCTACTTGGTTAGGATTGGTCTGATGGATTTGCCCTTTAAGGATGACAGATTATTTTTTTTTGGAGCATCCCTGGATGACATTATTAAATATGTCACAGGAGGTAAGAGCATGCTGCTCCCACAATCCAAAAAGGGTAAGGAGCCACGCCGTTGGCTAGGGCCCTCCTTCACCACGAACAAGCATTTTTTTCGTCCGCCTAGTGCGGAAAATAGATGATCCCAGGCCGATAAAGCGCCTGCTGAGGGACAAAAGCGTCCCTGGTTTCGCAAGCCCAACAAGCCTGCGAACAAATCTATGTCCGCATAAAGGTCTGTCCCCACCCATCTCTCAGGTAGGGGGACGTGTTTGCGAAATCGCGACCTGGTGGACATCTCAGCTCCCCGACCGGTGGGTTTGCGAAGTAGTTTCCTCAATACAAGATAGAGTTCTCTCTTGCCCTCCGAACAGATTTATGATTTGTTTCCTCCAACCGCCAGCTTCAGCCGACTCGTCGGGAAGACCTAGATGGGGCGGTTCAAGACCGGACACGCAGGCTGATATTTCTGTTTTCAGTACAGGAACGGTTTCAGGGGTTTTTACTCAGACCTGTTGTAGTACCAAGAAGGAGGAGGTTTCCCCAATCTTGGATTTAAGGCCCCTCAATTGCTTTGTGAAGGTACAAAGATTCCAGAGAGAGTTGGTTCACTCTGTTGTCACTGCTCTCCATCCGGAGGATTCTTGGCATCCTTGGTAAGGACGCATACTTGCAGATCCCCAGATGCACCAGGCATCAGAGATGGCTACACTTTGCGGCCGGGGACGACCACTACCAGAGGGTGGCGCCCCCATTGGCCTGGCATCAGCACCGAGGGTGTTCACCAGGGTGCTCGACCTGAGTCTGGCCAAAGCATCAGAGATGGCTATGCTTTGCGGCCGGGGAAGACCACTACCAGAGGGTGGCACCCCCATTGGCCTGGCATCAGCACCAAAGGTTTTCTCCAGGGTGCTCGCCCTGAGTCTGGCCAAGACAGCGTGGCATCGCTATCGTTGGCTACTTGGACGAGATTCTTCTGAGTGCCACTCAACCTCAGAGTTAGAGGTGAGCGTGTCTATAAACCATCAGACCCTCCGATACTAGGCTTGGGTGCTGAACACTCAGAAATAAGTATGGTACCGACTCAACTCCTAGTATAGCTGGTGTTGGCTCTGGACTCCTCAGAGACAAAAGTTTTTTCCCTATGGGAAAATTGCGCTGCGGCAGTTGACATCCCCAGGATGGTTGTCACGCCGCTTTTACAGGCGAGTCCTGGGCCTCATGGTAGCCTCCTTTTGAGGCGGTATCATATGCGCAATTCACACGCGAGTGTTACAGAAGGAAAGTCTGTCCAGATGGGACAAGTGCCCATCATCCCTGGATTATCAAATCCGGGTGAACCACCTAGTCAGGACCTCCCTAGTTTGGTGGTTGACATCACCAGCACTTCTGTCCGGGAAGTCGTTTCTTCCCTTTCACTGGATAGTGATCACGACGGACCCCAGCCTTACCGGTTGGGGGGGGAGTCTGGGGGGGTTCAGTCGATCAGGGTCGCTGGTCTCTGGCGTATGTCAACCATCAAGGAGTAACAAGAACCTCAACTCACGCCAGACGTAGATTTCCTGGCTTCTCGACTCAATCGGAAGGTATTGAGGTTGGTGGCCAGGTTAAGAGACTCATGGGCAGATGCGACAGATGCGTTAGTGGCACCATGGAGTCAGTACCGGCTAATCTATGCCTTCCCTCCTCCTAAGTTCCTTCCTCATCTGCTTCGCAGACTGGAGGCAGAGAGAATTCCAAGAATCCCAATTGCTCTGGATTGGCCTTGGCGTCCTTGGTACGCCGATCTAGTGCGTCTGATAATAGGCGCTTCTTGGCGTCTACCGCTAAGAAATGACCCGCTGTTGCAAGGTCCCATACGCCATCCTGTTTTACAGTCACTGGCTTTAACGACATGGCTATTGAGAGCCAGGTGCTAAGAGACCGGGGCTGTCAGACTCCGAGTTCTTACCATGAGGAGTGCTCGGGAATCGAAGATTTACCATCGCACTTGGAAGACCTACATATTCACTTGTGAGGAAATGAGGTGGCATCCACGTACTTATTTGGTTCCAGAGTCCTGCTGTTCTTACAGCGCGGGGCGGACCAAAAATTTTGCTAAGTACAATTACGGGCAAATATCTGCCCTGGCTGTCTTTTTTTCCAACGACCCTTGGTGGCTCACTTTCTAGTGAGAACGTTTGTACAGGGGGTTCGGCATGTGGCCACTCCACTACCTCCGTGGGGTCTTGTTCAGAAGACGTCCCTTGGCGTCTACCGCTTTGAGAGGACCTGCTGTCCCAAGGTCCCATATGCCATCTTGCTTACAGTCAATGGCCTTAACGGCATGGCTATTGAGGCAGACGTCTCTTGGCGTCTACCGCTACGAGAGGACCTGCTGTCGCAAGGTCCCATACGCCATCCTGCCTTACAGTTAAGGGCTTTAACGGCATGGCCTCTGAGCTGGCAGCCTTGTCATGCAAGGCTCCCTATCTGACCTTCCACAAGGATAAGGTGGTGCTGCGTCCGCAGCCTTCTTTTCTTCCTAAGGTCGTTTCGACCTTCCATCTCAAGGAAGACATGGTACTGCCATCCTTGTGTTCTCATCCGTCGAATCTTCTGCATTCCTTGGACGTTGTCCAAGCTCTAAGAGTACACTTGTCTGTTACTGCTCCGTTCCAGAGTTCAGACTCACTGTTTGTTTCGGTGGCTGGTCTCAAGATGGGCCAGCGGTCTCATGGGCCACCACCTCAAGGTGGATCCGACAGATCGTGATTCAGGCTTACACCATAAAGGGTCGGGCGCCTCCCTGTCACGGCGCATTCGACCAGGGCAATAGGTGCCTCTTAGATAACGGCACAGCCTCTCGGTGCTTCAGAAACCACCGTCTGACATCAGGGAGATTCCCTTGTCGACACTTTCTCAGAAAGTGGTCCTTTTGGTGGCTGTTACGTCAGTTAAGATGGGTTTCTGAGCTGGCAGCCTTGTCATGCAAGGCTCACTATCTGATCTTCCACAAGGATAGGTGGTGCTGCGTCCGCAGCCTTCTTTTCTTCCTAAGGTCGTTTCGACCTTCCATCTCAAGGAAGACATTGTACTGCCATCCTTGTGTCCTCATCCGTTGAATCCTAGGAGACGACATTGTATTTCTGGACACTGTCCGAGCTCTGAGAGCATCAAGCGTCTGTTTCCCAGGTGTGTAAGGTGGCGACCTGGTCGTCCGTTCACACTTTCACTAACTTTACAAGTTCATGTGTGTGCATCTTCGGATGCTTCTTCGGCCGCAAGGTATTGCAGGCGGCTGTTTAGAGTTGCAACTCCTCCGTTGAGGAGCTCTGTTTTGTTTTGGGGTGAAGTTGTTTTTATGCTGTTCCCACCCCTTGTTTTTGGCACTGCTTTGGAATGTCACACTTTGTCAAGATTAAGGCTGTGTCTGTCCATTAACAAAAGAGAAAATAGAATTTTTATACTCACCGTAAAATCCTTTTCTCTGAGTTCATGGACGGACACAGCACCCACCCCTCTTTTTTTAAGTTTGTACTGCTTTTTGACGAACTGATCTGCTTGGTGCAGCCTGAGGGATATAGTCAGTAGGACCGCCCCCTGGGTGGGGCTGTTCAGCTTTGAAGTTGTTAACACTTTCTGCCTAGTCACTCCTAAAGGAAGGCTAATACCCACTTTGTCAAGATTAAGGCTGTGTCCATCCATGAACGGTGAGTATAAAAATCCTATTTTTACCAAAAAAGGTGTTGATACTCAGAATAGACTTCAAGTAGAGTTAGTGAGTCAGTCTACAGTAAGTGGATTCAAAAATACAAACATAGAACTATACTGAACGTTACTTTATTCTGATGCCTATAGGAGGATTGGACACCGGTAAACAAAAAAAAAACTGTAGGCTAGCCCAGGATAACCGTTCTCACTACTAGAGTATGCTTTAAGCCCCGTACACACCGTCTGACTTTTTGCCAACAAACTTCATTTTGAGCAAGTTTGCCAAAAAATCTGACAGTGTGTACGCTCCATCGGACAAACTTTTTTGGTTTTCATCGGACAAAAGTTCGGTCTGCAAACGGACAAACTTTTGGCCAACAAAAGTCAGATGGAGCAAAGTCTGACCATGTGTACAGAAAACCATAGGACTTTTGTCCGATGGAGAAAACAAATAATGTTAAAATCAACCAACAATAGCAGAAGTTGACCAAAGGGTGGCGGTAAAGAGCAGAAAAGCCACGTGATGTTGGAAAAAGTTTTGGGAAAGTTTGCAATAAAGTCCTGTGGTGTGTATGCTATGGGTGTGCCCGGCCAACTCCGTTTGGACAAAAATCCACGGAAAAGTCAGATGGAAGTCCGACCGTGTGTACGAGGCTTAAGTTTGTAGCAAGCAATAGAGAGAGCATGATCATGAACACAGAGCGGTGGGACCCATGTCCTTCAGCCTAGGTTCATACTGATGCGACGCAGGAACCAGCGTGACTCTCCTGCAGGCAGTTCACACTGCCCTCTGCAAACCGCTGTGGGTGTCATTACATTGGTAATGACACCCCCAGATCGGTTCGCAGATCGCGGTGTGAACTGTGAACTCGCACAGGAATTGGATCGCATAAGTGAGAACACCCATGCGATCCGATTTTAGTGCGGGGAAAAACAAGTCTCTGCACTCTTTTCTGTGCGACTCTAATGCGAGTTCAACCCTACAACTGTAAGGCTGAACTCGCATCGCACAGACATCGCATGTGATCGGCACCGCAGGAGCGGGTGCGAATCACATGCGATGTCTGTGATCGCACTGGTGTGAACCTGGGCTCAAAGGACTCCAAGAAAAGGATTTTACTCGAGCATTTAATTGGAGGTTAGTATCTATTTTTGAATGATCTGGCTGCTGTTTGCTCTTTTAGTTTGAAGCGGAACTAAACCTTCTTCTTTTTCAGCCAACGATACCCCCATCTAAAGCTGGATACACACTATACAACTTTTGTTGTTTGTTCGATTTCCTTTAGATTTACCTTCAACTATGTAGTGGAAGGACCTGCCTGACTGCATACAAATTGAAAATGTTTAGGTTTGACCTCCTATTATATGGTTTTGGTAAATCTAAAGAAAGAATCTAAAGAAAATTGTATAGTGTGTATCCAGCTTTAGCATCTGTTTGATCTGCAACTGCCGTGGTGCTGCACAGGTGATCAGTTTTGACAGCAGCCATTTAATGGTTTGACAGTTTGATTGAGAGCACAAGGAAATGTGACAGTTAGCATTCCTGGGATGCTGGAAATGTAATTGCCTTTCGGAACCATTAAAGTGATTGTAAAGCCTTGTTTTTTTTTTGTTTTTTTTAAATAACAAACATGTTATACTTACCTCCTCTGTGCAATTGGTTTTGCACAGAGAAGCCCGGATCCTCCTCTTCTCAGGTCCCTCTTTGCTGCTCCTGGCCCCTCCCTCCTATCGAGTGCCCCCTCAGCCAGCAGCTCCCTATGGGGGCACCTGAGCTGGGTCAGAGCTTTGTGTATCCATTCAGACACAGAGCCCCGACCTGGCCCTGCCCCTTCTTTCCCCTGATTGGCTGACTGACTTTGATTGACAGCCACGGGAGCCAATAGCGCCACTGCTGTGTCTCAGCCAGTCAGGAGGAGTGTCCTAGATGGCTTAGACACTCGCGGACATCGCTGGAGAGAGATGGAGCTCAAGTAAGTAATTGGGGGGTGCTGGGGAGGCTGCTACATACAAAAGGTTTTTTAGCTTAATGCATAGAATGCATAAAGTGATTGTAAGGCTTTGTTTTTTGTTTTTTTTAAAATAACAAACATGTCATACTTACCTCCACTGTGCAGTTCGTTTTGCACAGAGTGGCCCGATCCTCAACTTCTGGGGTCCCTCGGCGGCTCCTCCCCGCATTGTATAACCCCCTAGGAGAAGTGCTCTCCCGGGGGGTTACCTTGCGGGCACGCTCCCGAGTCCAGCATTCGGCGTCCATAGACGCTGAATGTAGGACTCGACACTGGCGCCCGCGTCATTGGATATAATTGACAGCAGCGGGAGGAAGAGCGCGTCTCCGCCGAGAGAAATCCCAGGGCTCAGGTAAGTAAAATGGGGGGCTTTAACCACTTCAGTACCAGGCACTTACACCCCCTTCCTGCCCAAGACAATTTTCAGCTTTCAGCGCTGTCGCTGTTTAAATGATAATTGCGCGGTCATGCTACACTGTACCTAAACAGAATTGTTATAATTTTGTTCCCAGAAATAGTGCCTTCTTTTGGTGGTATCTGATCACCTCTGTGGTTTTTATTGTTTGCTAAACAAATAAAAAAAGGCCGAAAATTTTGAAAAAATAAAATAAAAAATTATTTTGTTTCTGTTATAAAATTTTGTTAATAAGTAAGTTTTCTCCTTCACTAATGGGCATTGATAAGGCAGCACTGATGGGCACTGATAAGGTGGCACCGATGAGGTGGCACTGATGGGCACTGGTAGGCAGCACTGATATGCAGCACTGATGGTCATTGATAGACGGCACTGATAGGCACTCATGGAGGGCACTGGTGGGCACTAAAAGGCTGTACTGATGGGTACTTATGGGTGGCACTGATAGGCGGCACTGATGGGCACTGATAGGTGGCACTGCTGGGCACTGATATGTGGCACTGATGAGCACTGATATGTGGCACTGATAGATGGCACTGCTAGGCATCACTGATGGCACTGGCAGGCATTGCTGATGTGCACTGATTGGCAGCTGCCTGGGCACTGATTGGCATATCCCTGGTGGTCTAGTGTGGCATACCTTGTGGTCCAGTGTTACGGGCATCCCTGGTGGTCCTGGCGACATCCTGGTGGTCCTGCACGGGCATCCGAGGGGGGGCTGCGCTGATAAACAATCAGCACAGACCCCCCTGTCAGTAGAGCAGCTGATCGGCTCTCCTCTACACGCGTCTGTCAGACGGGAGTGAGGAAAAGCTGATCAACAGCTCTTCCTGTTTACATCGTGATCAGCCGTGATTGTACACGGCTGATCACGTGGTAAAGAGCCTCTGTCAGAGGCTCTTTACCGAGATCGGTGTAGCGGTGTGTCAGACTGACACGCCGCACCACCGATCGCCGCTATTCGCGCCCCCCACGGGCACGCGGTGGCTGTTATCCTGCTGGACGTCATATGATGCCCAGTCAGGATAACTGAACCACCGCCCGGCCGTCATTCTGCTATAGGCCGAGCGGGAAGTGGTTAAGATAAAGGAGTTGTAAAGGCAGAAGGTTTTTTTAAGTTAATGGGTTTAGTTCCCCTTTAACCACTTAAGGACCGGCCCATGTAGATATACGTCGGGAGAATGGCACGGACAGGCATATCAACGTACCTGTACGTCCCCTTTAAATGCCTGTCTGTGTGGTCGCGCTCGCGACCCTGCCGCCATCCCCGTGAGTCGGACCGCGGGTCCCGTGGACTTGATCGCCGCGGGGATCCCCGCGATCGTCTCACGGAGGTATAGAGCGGGGAGATGCTTGTGTAAACAAGCATCTCCCCGCTCTGACTAGTGACAATGACACTGATCTCGGCTCTGTGTACTCGGAGCGGAGATCAGTGTCATGTGACACAGAGCCCATCCCCCCTACAGTAAGAAACACTATGCAGGGAACACTTAACCCCTACAGCGCCACCTAGTGGTTAACCCCTTCACTGCGAGTGTCATTTTCACAGTAATCAATGCATTTTTATAGCACTGATCGCTGTGAAAATGACAATGGTCCCAAAAATGTGTCAAAAGTGTCCGATGTGTCTGCCATAATGTCGCAGTCACGAAAAAAAATCACTGATCGCCGCCATTACTAGTAAAAAATAAATAAATAATAAAAATGCCATAAAACTATCCCCTATTTTGTAAACGCTATAACTTTTGCGCAAACCAATCAATAAACGCTTATTACGATTTTTTTTTACCAAAGATATGTAGAAGAATACGTATCGGCCTAAACTGAGGAAAAAAATTATATTTTTATATTTTTTGGGGATATTTATTATAGCAAAAAGTTAAAAATATAGCATTTTTTTTTCTAAATTGTCGCTCTATTTTTGTTTATAGCGCGAAAAATAAAAACCGCAGAGGTGATCAAATACCACTAAAAGAAAGCTCTATTTGTGGGAAAAAAAGGACGTCAATTTTGTTTGGGAGCCACGTCGCACGACCGCGCAATTGTCAGTTAAAGCGGCACAGTGCGGAATCGCAAAAAGTGGCATGGTCCTTTAGCTGCAAAATGGTCCGGGGCTTAAGTGGTTAATATATCAAAGAATATTTCTCCTTCTCTGACTTCAAAAAGTACCTGGGCCCTGAGGGCTGCACAAAAGGGCCGCATGCGCCCCCCCCCCCCAGGCTACAGGTTGGCCATAAGCTATAGGTAGAGTTATTAATAGGGGTTCCCCACGACCAGAAAGTTATTTGAAGGGTTCCTCCATGTTAAAAGGGTTGAGAAAGGCTGCTCTAATGTATGCGGGCAACGTCACACGTACATCTCGGCAGGCTCTTAGATTTTTATTCCTGATCTTCCAAGAAAATCCTTATCTTTTTAGAGGGGATTACACTTCTACAAGATCTTGTAATGACACCAAAGCATCTGTTCTCGCTCTCTTCACATTTTCTCTCTGGCTTACTGCAGGTTAAAAAACAGGCTTAGCGAGGAAACAAGGGGAAAAAAAAATCCCTGGGCGTGTAGTCATTAACCTACATTGCATGGGAGGTATTCCTCTGTGAAGTCAAAGAAAGACTCCACCTGCCTGGAGGAGACACAGTCACACCTCTCTGACCTGCACAGGAGAGTTCAGGAAACCAAGAGGAAGTCAAATCATAACTGCCTGTCTTAGCAACGAGCTTCATATACAGAGGCGGCCCGGCACAACCGCACATCAAGGTGAGAAATTCTACTTTATTCTATGTGGGTGACAATAGAAACGATAGAACAATGCAGCAGGAAATCAAGGAGCTCAGCACAGTAAATCTCGCAGATTGCACATAGTTTGTGATGTCAGCTAATGTTAGACGTTCATAGCGTATAAAAATAAATATTTAACAGGTTTGCATAGCAACCTTGTAGAAAGATTAGCAGTTTTTTTTCACAGCAGAGATGACGATCGGATCGACAGGCACTCTGGGGTCGCCAAGCGTTCACGTTCCTGCTGTGGTGGTTGGCTGTTAGCTTATCTACTGATTAGACAAAGTACTAAAGCTGGCCATACACCTGTAGATTTCTTACATTCAGCCTATGGGCCAATGGCCCCCCCCCCCCCCCCCCCATCCATCCACGACGAATCCCTCTGCTACGCTTTGTCTAAGGCCTGGTACACAGTTTTCTTTTTGTATGCTAGTAAGTAGGGATGAGCTCCGCCGTGTTCGCACACTCCATGTGCAGAGCCCGCCAGGAAGTCAGCACGGCGCTGTGCTAATCACAGGCAGGGAGACATTTCCCAATATCTGCAGCCGCGCATCGGGACATGTTTCCCTGCCTGTGATTAGCGCAGCACCGTGCCGACTTCCTGGCGGGCTCTGCACATGGAGCTCATCCCTACGAGTAAGTAAGGATGAGCTCAGGCGTGTTCGGAACCCGCACTTGCAGCGCTCGCCAGGAAGCCGGCACTGCGCAGTGCTAATCACAGGCAGTGAGACATTTTCCCGATCCGTGGCTGCAGAGATCGGGAAATGTCACACTGCCTGTGATTAGCGTAGCGCAATGTCAGCTTCCTGGCGGGCTCTGCACGTGCTGGTTCCGAACACGCCTGAGCTTATCTTTACTAGTAAGGATGGGCTCAGGTGTGTTCGCAACTACCCGTGCCCGCCAGGAAGCTGACACTGCGCAGCGCTAGTCACAGGCAGTGACACATTTCCCGTTCCGCGGCTGCACAGATCGGGAAATGCCTCACTGCCTGTGACTAGCGCTGCGCAGTGTGAAATTCCTTCCGGGCACGTGGAGTTGCGAACACGCTTGAGCCCATCCTTACATGCTAGTCTCATGGAGAATGAAGAGGTTACTCATATCTACGAAAATTCTCGTACGACAGAATACAACTTCGGAAGTGATGTAATGTGTTGAACTGTTTTGTAATGTATTCTTTCGTTTTCTGAGCATGCGTAGTCTTATGTTTTTTTTTTTTCGAACAAAAACTGAAATAATTAAACGAAAATCGGACATTGTGTTCACTTAAGATATAAACATTTTCTAGCCTGTACCTTCAGGTTTTGTCATCCCAAAAGACGGGATCAGCTGTCAAAAGCACTGTACTAATGATCAGATAATCGAAAGATCATTCGTGTGAATTTTTTCTTCCGTTCTTCTTGTCGTGTGCGTGGTCCTTAATAGGGATGAGCTTCGTGTTCGAGTCGAACATACGTTCGACTCGAACATCGGCTGTTCGATCGTTCGACGAAGATCGAACGATTTGGGCCGTTCGCGCCAAATTCGAGTGACGCGAACGGCCCACAATGCACTACGCCATTGCAGTGTCATCCAGGCGCTGTGATTGGCCAAGCATGCACTGTGACCCCGCATGCTTGGCCAATCACAGCGCCGGCAGCGAGGAGAGCAATGATTGGCCACAGGCAGGATGCCTGTGGCCAATTATTGCTGATGGGGTTTAGTACACGCCCCACACAATAAAAGGCCGCCAGCGCGGCGGCCTTGTGTAGTGTGTTCCGGAGCAGGGAAAGAGAAGCATAGGCAGGGACAGTGTCATTATTTTTCCTTTACTATTTCTGGATTCCTTGTGTTTAGGGAAAAATAAGGATAGGTAGGGAGAGTGTCAGTGACAGTGTGCTATTCTGTGCTAATCCTTGTTTGTAGGGACAGAGAGGTACAGTGAGTGAAACTGACAGTGTGCTATTCTGTTCTAAACCAATTTTGCTGTTCCATATTTTCAATCCTTGAGTTGAGGGACAGAGAGGTACAGTGAGTGAAACTGACAGTGTGCTATTCTGTTCTAAACCAATTTTGCTGTTCCATATTTTCAATCTTTGAGTTTAGGGACAGAGAAGGACACTCGTAGAAATTATCAGTGTGCTATTCTGTGCTAAATCTTGTTTGTAGGGAGGGACAGAGTAGGACAGTGAGGGAAAGTGTCAGTGTGCTATTCTGTTCTAAAACTATTTTGCTGAACCATATTTTCAATCCTTGTGTTTAGGGACAGAGAAGGATAGGCAGGGGACAGTGTCAGTGTCATTGTTGCTAAGCCTCCTGCACAACATACACCTGAAGGTAGCCCTTATTGCTGTTTTTCCCATCTCCCTGCAGGCCATCCATTAAAATGTCTGGAAGGCAACCAAGGAGAGGCAGACAGTCAGGAGGCAAAAAAAGAGGGCAAGCAGGCTCTGTGTCTGGGGGCAACAGTGCTGGTCGTGTACGCGGTGCATTGTCATCAGCACATGGCCATGGGACACGCTTGTCCTTGTTTTCGGCAGCTGGACATGTTGAGCCACATCATGCCGAAGACTTGGTAGAGTGGATGACCAAGCCCACCTCATCCTCCTCATCCTCTCTCACCCAGGCTCAGGGTACTGGCAAAGCAGCTGCCAAAGCGTCCTCTTCTCTGGTATCATTATCTTCATTAGTCAATCCTTCCCTAGACCCACCATGCCCTCCTCCTGAGGAGTCCCCCGAACTGTTTGAGCACAGTGTTGGGTACATGCTCCAGGAGGATGCCCAGCGTTTGGAAGGATCTGATGATGATACCCAGCTAGAGGAAGGCAGCAGCGTGAGAGCAGAGAGAGGGGATGCTCAAGAAGGACACCAATCTGGCAGTCATGCTCCAGCAGCTGCAGCATACTGCCAGATTGGCTCCAGTGATGAGGAGGGAGGGGATGATGAGGTCACTGACTCCACGTGGGTGCCTAATAGGAGAGAGGAGGATGAGGAGGAGGCACATCTCCAACGAGGCAGGATGCCCTTGAGTGGCCAGCGTATGGGCAGCACACCGACGGAATCACACCGCAGAGCTCCGCCTGTGCAGGGCGCTGCCTCTGCCCGTCATTCAAAAAGTTCTTTGGTGTGGGCCTTTTTTGAGGCGAGTGCATCAGATCGCACAGCTGCTGTTTGCAACATATGTCTCAAGCGTATATCGCGTGGCCAAAACATCAGCCGCTTGGGCACCACATGCTTGATCAGACATATGTTGACCTGCCATGCAGCTCGTTGGCAAGCCTACCTTAAAGACCCACACCAAAGAACAAAGCTGACCTCTTCTTGCACCGCATCAGCTGGGATCTCCAACCCCACTATACCTTCACTCCTCTCTGAAACCTGCTCTGAGAGGAATGAAGGTGTAGAATTAGGTGTGTCACAGGCAAGTACTTGCGGGCACTCTGCTAGCAGTACACCAACGTCCGATTCTAGCAGGCAAATTTCCCTGCCCCAGCTGCTGGACCGTCGAAAGAAGTTCACTCCCAGCCATCCACATGCCCAGCGGTTGAATGCTAGCTTGGCTAAATTGCTAGCGCTTCAACTGCTGCCTTTTCAGTTGGTAGACTCGGCCCCCTTCCGTGAGTTTGTGCAATGTGCGGTTCCTCAGTGGCAGGTTCCCAAACGACACTTTTTCGCACGGAAGGCTATTCCGGCTCTCTACAGGCATGTGGAAGGCAATGTCTTGGCCTCGCTGGACAGGGCGGTCAGCGGTAAGGTGCATATTACCGCTGACTCATGGTCCAGCAGGCATGGACAGGGACGTTACCTTTCTTTCACGGCCCATTGGGTCACTCTTTTGGCAGCTGGGAAGGATGCAGGACAAGGTGCAGTAGTGTTGGAGGTTGTTCCACCGCCACGCCTCCAAAATGCTACTACTGGTTGTGACACACCTCTCTCCTCCACCCCCTCCTCTTCTTCTTCCTCCATGGCCTCTTCCTGTGGTTTGTCCTCGGAACCAGCGGTGCTCCGTAGGCGTTCAAGGGGCTACGCAAGTACGCAGGCAAAAAGATGCCATGCCGTGCTTGCGCTGGTGTGTTTGGGGGACAGGAGCCACACTGGGGCAGAGGTCCTGTCTGCTCTGCAGGGGCAGGCCGAGAGGTGGTTGACGCCACGCCAGCTTAAGCCAGGAATGGTGGTTTGCGACAATGGCACCAACCTCTTCTCCACCCTCCGACAGGGACAACTGACCCATGTGCCCTGTATGGCTCACGTCCTTAACCTGGTGGTGCAGCGGTTCTTGGGCAGGTACCCGGGCTTACAGGATGTCCTGAGGCAGGCCAGGAAAGTCTGTGTGCATTTCCGCAGATCTTATAATGCCAGTGCTCGCCTGGCTGAGCTTCAAAAGGAGTTGAACCTGCCCAAGAACCGCCTTATATGTGACATGCCCACCAGGTGGAACTCAACGTTGGCCATGCTGCAGCGGCTGCACACGCAGCAGAGGGCCATCAATTAATACCTGTGCGACTACGGCACCAGGACAGGGTCAGGGGAGCTCGGGTTTTTTTCACCACGCCAGTGGGGCATGATCAGGGATGCATGCACTGTCCTGGCACCATTTGAGGAGGCCACGAGGATGGTGAGCAGTGACAGTGCATGCATCAGTGACACTGTACCTCTTGTCCACCTGTTGGAGCACACGCTGCGTGGAATAATGGACAGGGCACTTGAGGCAGAACAGAGGCAGGAAGAGGAGGCCCCCTTTACCCAGACAGTGTTCCTTCTGTCCCACCCATCGCACAGGAAGAGGAGGAGGAGGAGGAGGAGGAGGATTGTGTCAGCATGGAGGTGGAGGCTGGCACTCAGCATCATCAGCAGCAGTCTTTTAGGGATGATTTACAGTCCCAAGAAACCAGTGGACTTGTACGTGGCTGGGAGGAGGTGGCTGCGGATCATGTCGTCCTTAGTGACCCAGAGGACTCCGGACTGAATGCCTCAGCTAACCTACGCTGCATGGCCTCCCTGATCCTGCAAAGTCTGCGGAAGGATCCTCGTATTCTTCGGATCAAGGAGAGGGACCATTACTGGCTGGCCACTCTCCTTGATCCACGGTACAAGGGTAAGGTTGCGGACCTTATCGTACCATCGCAGAGGGAGCAGAGGATGAGACAACTCCGGGAGGCCTTGCAGAAAGGTCTGTGCAACGCGTTCCCAGAGACTGGGAGGTTACAAACTCCTGGTCCTGGACAACGAGTTGCTGAGGCTTCGGGCAGTCAAAGAAGGAGCGGTGGGGAAGGTGGCCGTCTGACCGATGCGTTCAGACAATTCTTTAGTCCGCAGCCCCAAAGTATGATCGGTTCCAGCAACCATCGCCAGCGTCTGATATACATGGTCCAGGAATACCTAGGGGCAAGGTCAGACTTGGACACCTTCCCCACCGAAAATCCTCTGGCTTACTGGGTCTTGAGGATGGATCACTGGCCAGAGCTTGCACAGTATGCAATTGAGCTACTGGCCTGTCCTGCATCCAGCGTTCTTTCAGAACGCACATTCAGTGCTGCTGGAGGATTTGTCACGGATCACAGGGTGCGCCTGTCCACCGACTCGGTTGATCGACTGACTTTCATCAAGATGAACCAGTCTTGGATCACCACCAGCTACCACACACCAGATGCTGATATAACAGACTAATTAATTTTAAAATGTCACATCCCTTCAAGACTGATGCTGATGCTGAGTGCCTGTGCTGTTATGTTGACTGGCTATCCTCCTCCTCCTCCTCAATGATACGATTAACGATGATAGCTTGGAAGATCATTTTGGTTTATGGGTGACGCCACCAGTGGCTAAGGCCCAATTTTTCAGCCCCTGTTTAACAGGGGCGTGTAATTAAAATTTTTGATGCAATACTTTGCAACAGGCCTCATTGCTGTGCTCCAAGTACAGTATCTGTGAGGGGTTGCAGTGTTGTGCCACCAGTGCCTAAGGCCCAATTTTTCAGCCCCTGTTCAACAGGGGCATGCAATTATAATTATTGATCTAATAATTCACAGCAGGGCCCATTGCTGCGCCCACCAAGAGTAACTGTCAGGCCTTACAGTGTTGTGGCACCATCACCACCATCACCACCACCACCACCACCAAAGGCCCAATTTTTCAGCCCCTGTTCAACAGGGGCATGCAATTATAATTATTGATATAATAATTCACAGCAGGGCCCATTGCTGCGCCCACCAAGAGTAACTGTCAGGCCTTACAGTGTTGTGGCACCAGCACCACCATCACCACCACCAAAGGCCCAATTTTTCAGCCCCTGTTCAACAGGGGCATGCAATTATAATTATTGATCTAATAATTCACAGCAGGGAGCATTGCTGCGCCCACCAAGAGTAACTGTCAGGCCTTACAGTGTTGTGGCACCAGCACCACCATCACCACCACCAAAGGCCCAATTTTTCAGCCCCTGTTCAACAGGGGCATGCAATTATAATTATTGATCTAATAATTCACAGCAGGGAGCATTGCTGCGCCCACCAAGAGTAACTGTCAGGCCTTACAGTGTTGTGGCACCAGCACCACCATCACCACCACCACCACCACCAAAGGCCCAATTTTTCAGCCCCTGTTCAACAGGGGCATGCAATTACAATTATTGATCTAATAATTCACAGCAGGGACCATTGCTGCGCCCACCAAGAGTAACTGTCAGGCCTTACAGTGTTGTGGCACCAGCACCACCATCAACACCACCACCACCACCAAAGGCCCAATTTTTCAGCCCCTGTTCAACAGGGGCATGCAATTATAATTATTGATCTAATAATTCACAGCAGGGAGCATTGCTGCGCCCACCAAGAGTAACTGTCAGGCCTTACAGTGTTGTGGCACCAGCACCACCATCACCACCACCACCACCACCAAAGGCCCAATTTTTCAGCCCCTGTTCAACAGGGGCATGCAATTATAATTATTGATCTAATAATTCACAGCAGGGAGCATTGCTGCGCCCACCAAGAGTAACTGTCAGGCCTTACAGTGTTGTGGCACCAGCACCACCATCACCACCACCACCACCACCAAAGGCCCAATTTTTCAGCCCCTGTTCAACAGGGGCATGCAATTATAATTATTGATCTAATAATTCACAGCAGGGACCATTGCTGCGCCCACCAAGAGTAACTGTCAGGCCTTACAGTGTTGTGGCACCAGCACCACCATCACCACCACCACCACCACCAAAGGCCCAATTTTTCAGCCCCTGTTCAACAGGGGCATGCAATTATAATTATTGATCTAATAATTCACAGCAGGGAGCATTGCTGCGCCCACCAAGAGTAACTGTCAGGCCTTACAGTGTTGTGGCACCAGCACCACCATCACCACCACCACCACCACCAAAGGCCCAATTTTTCAGCCCCTGTTCAACAGGGGCATGCAATTATAATTATTGATCTAATAATTCACAGCAGGGACCATTGCTGCGCCCACCAAGAGTAACTGTCAGGCCTTACAGTGTTGTGGCACCAGCACCACCATCAAAGGCCCAATTTTTACTACCACTGATCAACAATTATATGTTATTACAATTCCTGATATTATACTTGACAGCAGGGCGTTCCAGCACCCACCAAGAATAACTGTGAGTGCTTTCAGTGTTGTGCCAACACCAACACCTAAGGGGCCAATTTCTGCAGAGTATATACGGAAGGTCCCTACTTTCAAACATCCAACTTACAAACTACTACTACTTGCAAACGGAAGAAGACAACAGGAAGTGAGAGGAAATCTACCCCTTGGAAGGAAAATTCTCTCCTGTAAGAATTAATTAATATGGGAGAAAGGTGTCTCCTCTCTACTGATGCTTTATCACCAATCCTTTTTTCAATAAAAACACCACATTTCAAAAACAGTTGTCATTGGGACGCAAAGTGAGGTGAAATGTTCTGAACAGGGGCACAGACAGCAAAAAAAATGTGACAGGGGTGATAACCGTTCCCTATGTTTTACAAAAAGCTAAAAAAAAGGAATTTGCCATGGAGCTCCACTTAAACAATGCAGCTGTTCAAAATTACAAACAGATTCTACATAAGAACAAACCTACAGTCCCTGTCTTGTATGCACCGCCTGTATACGGCTGTTCAGAGTATATAGGTCCTTTTTTATTTTGTGTGCGGGGTTCCCCTTAATATCCATACAAGACCCAAAGGGGCTGGTAATGGGCTGGGGTAGGGGGGGGGGGGGTTGATGGGGTAGCTATGCCATTTTTCCTAAAGATTTTCATCCATATTACCGGGACCAGACATTGTATTAAAGCCGCAAGCAGTTTTAAATGGCTTTTTTTCCTTTAGAAATGTAATTTTGTGCAGGGACAGTTCTAAACACGGGAAACACGTGGCACTTCACAGGCATACTTTAGACACCCCCCAGGTACAATATTTAAAGGAATATTTGACTTTTTTTTTTTTCACTTTATGCATCATTAAAATGACTGCTCCCGAAAAACGACCGTTTTTAAAACTTCTTTTTGCATTGATACATGTCCCCTGGTGCAGAACCCGGGTTCCCAAACTCTGTTTCGGACAATAACATGGATAATAGTCGTTATAATTAGCACTTTAGAATCCGAACGTTCGCATCCATTGTATTTAATAGGGTTCTAATGTTCGTGAGAACTTTCGGTCCGTTCGCGGGTTCTGGTGCGAACCGAACCCGGGGGTGTTCGGCTCATCACTAGTCCTTAACACCCAGCGTCGTTCTCTGTCAGAATATCCGAACAGTGTCCGCATCTGATTGGATACAGGTGCTGTCCAGCTGACCGTTTTCCACCCTGGTCCATTGAATTTGTAACTGGATGTTGGGTGGAGTGGTGCCAACAGAGCCACCCACTATTCACTTTTCAGTAGATTTATTAGGAACCAAGATGCGCTCCGTGAATGGCCCGCTTAAATCTGCAGTTGATATTTCTTTGAGGTTGGCCTGCAGTCTATACAGGTGCTCTCGGACACGAGACTGATCCCCCCCCCCCCCAACCTGGCTGGAATTCACAACGTTGGATCAGTGCTGGGGCTAGGTCATCTGGAGCCCAGTGCGAACATACCAAACTGAACCCCCCCAAATATATGAGCATTATGTGTCAGCAAACCCCCCCCCCCCCCCTGAAAAAACACTGAGCACTAATCTGCAAGCTTACCCCCAAGCATAAACTCTTCCTCCATCCTCCCAGTACAAATCTGCCCCCCTGCTGAAATCCCCCTCCCTCTTAGCACAAACCACGCCACTCACCCCTCCTAGCACAAATCCTCTACTCCTACAATTTCCCCTCTTGGTACACATTTTATCCCCCCCCCAGCACAAAGCCCCCCAAATCCCCCCCCCCCCTACTAGCACAAATCTTTTTCCCTCCCAACACAAACCACCACTCTTGGCACCCCCCCCTCCCAAATTTCTCCTAGAACAAGCCCTTAGCCGCCCCCCAAATTCCTCCTTCCAACACAAATCCCCTCCCCCTCAATCTCCTTGTGGCGCACCCCCCCCCCACCTCACATGATACCACAGTGCCCAGGGCAGCTTCCCCTCCTGCCCAACCCTTGTCCCTGCCCTGCGTTGGATAACCTTCTTCTCTATGACCACTTTTTATCATTGCTTTTATAACTGATGCATCTATGGTATAAAAGGTTATACATGCTCAGTGATTTAAAACGTTCAGTTGGTCCTTATAATTAGCCATATGTAAGTAATAAAAGGAGAAGTATATCCAAAGCTCGTTTGGTTGTTCTTCTCCTGTGAATCACAGGAGTGCAGTTCGTTCTGCACTCCTGTGACCGTTTTCAGCTGACATCGGGCTGAAGCTCGCTGTTGACTGACATGACAGAGCCAGCACAGACTGGGGAAAGATCATGACCTTATAGTCAGGATCCACCCAGAAGCCTGGATGGGCACTTGGCTCAGCCTCTCAGGAAGCCGATGAGAGCCTGAGCTGGCCGTTCCTGCCCCCTCCACAGCCCAGTCCTCCCAGTGAGCGTGGGAGGGCGGAGCGGACAGCGGTGACTGACAGTCGCCAGCTCTCTGCTAGTGGAGCACTGCGAACTGAGTGATCAGCGGTGTTGGATCACTTGGTTCTCAGTGTTAGAGCCAGCAGGGGACAGATAAGTATGGCAAAACAAAAACAAAACTTCTCTTTAAGGGCCCATTCACACCTGAGTGTTTTGTTTTTTTTTTGTTTGTTTTTTAGCTCGTAAAACGCCTGGAAAACGCTCATCTCAAAAGTTTAAAAACGCCCAACAAGCAAAATCCCATTAATTTAAATGGTCCCTGTTCACATCTGAGCGTTCTGTCGCCTGAAGCTCAAAAAAAAGTACACAAGCTTTTTTGGGCAGATTACAGGCATATTTCTGCTTTTTACCTTGGTGTCCTTTTTTTGACCTGTACAAAACCGCGCGACTTTCCGCCTGAAAACTATATGCTCAGGTGTGAATGCAGCCCCCAACCCTCCATCCCTCTGTCTGAAGTTCTTTAAATAAACCCTTGAGAAAAAGAGACTAATGCCGCGTACACAAGACCGTTTTTCATGACGAGAAAACTGCCATTTTTTAGATTGGTCGTGTGTATGCTCCATGCCCGCAAACAAATTAGAATCTGCTCTATTTTTTCTCTTCGCGACGAGAAAAGGAACGACGAAAAAAACGAAGACCGCTCGTGTGTATGCTTTTCCGAGGGGAAAAAAACACGCATGCTCAGAATCAAGTATGAGACGGGAGCGCTCGTTCTGGTAAAACTAGCGTTTGTAATGGAGATAGCACATTTGTCATGCTGTAACGGACTGAAAAGCACAGGGCTGAAAAGCGCGAATCGTCTCTCACCAAACTTTACTAACACGAGATCAGCAAAAGCAGCCCAAAGGGTGGCGCCTTTCGAATGGAATTTCCCTTTTATAGTGCCGTCGTTCGTGTTGTACGTCATCGCGCTTTGCTTGAGCGTTTTTTTCCTGAACGTGTGTATGCAAGGCAGGCTTGAGAGGAATCACGTCGAGAAAAACTTTGGTTTTTTTTGCATGATAGGAAAAACCGTCGTGTGTACGCGGCATTAGAGTGTGGTGGCTGAATTAGTTCACTTTTTTTTCATTTGGTGATACGGTCAGCACACAATTTGTCCTCGAGTGACAACATGCACTCACATTGGTCCCTGCCCTCAAGGACCTTACAATCTAAGGTATCCAACTCGCATTCATACATACGCTAGGGCAAGAAGTCGCTGATCGCTGCGATTACTAGTAGAAAAAATAAGAAATTCCATAAACATATCCCATGTAGATGCTATAACTTTTGCGCAAACTAATCGATATACACTTATTGTGAATTTTTTTTTTTTTTTTTTTTACCAATAATATGTAGCAAAATACATGTTGGCCTAAATTGCTGAAGAAATTTTATTTTATTTTTATTAATTTTTTTTTTTTTTTACTTTTTTTTTTTTTTTTTTTTTTATGGGTTTGTTTTATAGCAGAAAGTATAAAATATTGTTTTTATTTTTTCAAAATTGTTGGACGTTTTTTGTTTATAGCGCAAAAATAAAAACCACAGGGGTAATCAAACACAGAAGAAAGCTCTTTTTTGTGGTGAAAAAAACATACATTTTATTTGAGTACAGTGTCGCACGACTGCGTAATTGTTAAATTAACACAGTGCCGTATTGCAAAAAATGGCCTGGTCATGAAGCCCCCCGAAGGGGCTGCTGGATTAATTTTGGGTCCTGCCTTTACCCCACATTTCACCGTCCCAGAACTTAAGAGTCTATGTTAAGTACCGTATTTATCGGCGTATAACACGCACCCCAAGTTTAGGAGGAAATTTTAGGGAAAAAAACTTTTAGCAGGGAAGTTTAAGGAAAAATAACTTACATTTAAATGCAGCCTTGTCAGTGTCCATTGCAGCCTTGTCACAGTGCAGCCTTGTCAGTGTCCATTGCAGCCTTGTCACAGTGCAGCCTTGTCAGTGTCCATTGCAGCCTTGTCACAGTGCAGCCTTGTCAGTGTCCATTGCAGCCTTGTCACAGTGCAGCCTTGTCAGTGTCCATTGCAGCCTTGTCACAGTGCAGCCTTGTCAGTGTCCATTGCAGCCTTGCCCCAGAGTCCATTTCAGCCTTGCCCCAGAGTCCATTGCAGCCTTGCCCCAGTGTCGCCGTGCAGCCTTGCCCCCAGTGTCGCCGTGCAGCCTTGCCCCCAGTGTCGCCGTGCATCATTTTAAAATTGGCGCCGAGACTGTGCGAACGCAGGGGACGCAGGGACTGGGCGGAGCCGCCGCCGAGATACACATAGCCGAGTGTACTCGGCTTTTCTCGGCTCCGCTCACAGTCACGCCGAGTCCCGCCCTATGATGGACATAACACAGGTCCAATGGCGGGACTGGGCGTGACTGTGAGCGGAGCCGAGAAAAGCCGAGTATAGCCGAGTACATTCGGCTATGTGTATCTCGCTCCGCTCCGCTCACAGTCAGCGGAGACAGCTCAGGGATGACAGTATCGGCGTATAACACGCACCCACGATTTTCCCCTGATTTTCAGGGGAAAAAAGTGCGTGTTATACACCGATAAATACGGTAATTAGAAAGATGTGATTGCCAGTCACTTCAGTCCTTTTCTCAAATTATTTATTAAACAACTTCAGGTAGGGGATAGAGGGTTAGGGGAAGTTCAGATACCTTTTGGTTTTGCAGATCACTAATGCGGTTCTTGAATCCAGATGACAACAGCTTTCTGTCTCTGGTTCTTGCGACAACCGGATAGGCCTCTCACACCGACCTAGCAGCCAGTATGAAGCACGGACAAGTCTCTGCCACAGACTTGGTTGAAAAGTGGAAACTCCTGGATAATCCCCTGCCACAGGATTGTTTAGCCAGTAGTCTGTTTGTTAGGTCAGCTGCACAGTACCTGAACCTTTAAGCCATCTGGCAGTACTGTGAGGTAGGTTACTTGGGTGCATCCTCCAAACGAGTCACCAGGCCCTTCCTGAGATACCAGCCATCAGCTCGGTCCTCTCCAGTAAGGTCCTCCCCTGGAATATTCTCCGCTTGAGTTGCTTCTTCCCGCAGGACAGACAGCACAGGATCACCTTCAGTTAAGTAGGCCCCAGACAGGCTTCTGGGCCTACTTGCAGCAAACACAGCAGCATAGCCAGCACTGTATCCTGGCCTAGGCCAACAAGGCCCAGGCCTAGGGCAGCACTTTGCAGGGGGGCAGCACGGAAAGAGTCCCCGCTGGCTTGCACTACACTGTTAGTGTAACGCAAGCTGCTTCTAATTTTGACTGTCCTATCATCCTGGACCACAAACCTTCCTCACTGTGCTATATGTTTCCTGCTGCACCACTGGCATGGTTATATCTTCTTAGTCCTCTCCATAAAATGATCAGAAATTTGTGCTTAAAGTAGAACTATAGGCAACACTTTTTTTTTCCATTTTGGATAGAGTAAGGGAGGGTTATAGCCCCTGTCAGTTTATTTCTTACCATCCCTGTCCCATTGCAGAGATTTCTCTTCACTTCCCTGCCCTATAGCCAAACAGGAAGTGAGAGGAAATCTATGCAAATTAAGGGAATCCAATGCCCCCCCTGGCCCTAAGAACTAGTGTCCCCACTCAAAAGTTTCAGGGCGGGTCTTAAACATAAAGGGGTGTGGCCTTGACAGGAAGGGGTGGATCATATTTAAATTAGTAGGGTGCACGAGTTTAGTCAGGCCTAGGGGCAGCACAAAACCTAAATACTCCACTGAGCATAGCCTCAGGCCTGGAGGGCCATGAGGCAAGAAGGACCCTGAAGCACATGGCACTGCCCCCTAAATATCCTTCCCCTGCATGCCCAGCTACAAAGAAGCTCCTGATTGATATGTTTTCTGAGGGAAAGAATATCCAATGCACTTCAGCTGGCTGTATGTCTCACACTGGCCTGTGACAACAGTGACACCTACTGACAACAGTGGGAAATGCACACAACTCAGCCAAAGCTGGAACAGAAACCAACAATTTACATAATCATTCTAAGCTATTTACAGCTCAGAGAATACTACATTTACAGAATAGCCCCTGTTCAGAAGTAGCATATATATATATATATATATATATATATATATATATATATATATATATATATATATATAAATGAGAGAGATATACTGTGTGTGTGTGTGTGTGTGTGTGTGTGTGTAATATATAAATAATGAATATATATTAAATTATAATGAACCTTCAAACTAAATTCTGCCTGTATTTTTGGATAGCTTTAATCACCAGATTAAATTGTATATTTTTTTTTTTTAATCATCTGCCTGGATTTCCACATCCACGTACAGTTTCAGACACTAAATGCCACATTAGTCCTTCCCCCTTTTTTTTATTTTATTTATTTATTATAATTTTTGGGGGAAATTGCTGTAAATTTTGGCAATTTTACCACACCGGTGTTGCATTTATGGTAATTTTAGTACTGAAATTAGTTCCTGAAGCTAGTATATTTTATACAGGATATGTTCTGCTGCTGTTGGGGTTAAATTTTAAAGCTGCCCGCCTAAGGGATAAGACGAGCATAATGAACTGCGTCATGACTTTGAAAAGATGGGCCAAAAAAGGAGAAGTCTATAGAATTGTGCCTGGAGCTCTGAGGAACAATACTGGGTCTGGTTAGACCGAGGAGCCATGTAGCAGTGACCCGGCTTTTGCTTAGCTGCAGACAACTCCCCGGTGGGAGACTCTCCTGTGCCGTAGAGCTGCTCGCAGGTTGCCAAGCAATTCTCTGGCTTCTTCCAACATTGACAGAGCACTGTTCTGTTCTTTATAGGAAAGAGCATAGTCATGTTCCTGGATGAGCTACTGTGAAGAATGCTAGGGAAGGTAGAACCACCCTCATTGGTGCATAGTTTTCATATCTCTGCCAAATATGTAAACACAAAAAAATCCTTATTTGCAACAGAAGAGGAAATCCATTCTGCGGAGGTAGTATCTTTATATTTTTTAATAGCATTTTATATGTTATGTTGTTTGTTATGTAGTAGAGGCCAACACATCTTTTCTGATATTAGGCGGTGCCATAGGTCTGCACAGTGGCTTGGTGGTTAGCACTTAAGGATCGCAGTGCTGCAAGGCTTGTTTCTTTACCATGATTTTCTTATGTTTTTTTTTTTTTTTTGTATGGACATACAAAGTAATTAGGAGAAAAAAATACAGTCAAAGTGTAATTAAAGTGAAGAAAAATTTGTTCCTTGGTTCAAATTTTGGCCAGGACAATATCTGTATGGAGTTTGCGTGTTCTCCCCGTGCTTGCCTAGGTTTCTTCCAGGTACTCCTGCTTCCTCTAACACTCCAAAGGCATGATGAAGGGATAATTTAGACAGGAGCTAATTAACCTTAGTACTGTATGCGCGTGTCTTATCACGTTCTGCATGCCAGTCCCAAGACAAGCAATTAGAAAGGGTTGAGGAAAGACCCAGCAACCTACCTTGTAAAAAATTGCCATGATGATTCTTGGAAAAGGCTTTTAAAGTAACCATAAACATGTTGATTTAATCTAAAAAAAAACATGTTATGCTTATCCCTGAACCTCCTCTTCTGGGGTCCCCCACCGACACTCCATGCCCCTCCTCTTCAGTAAGAGCTGCTTTCAATGGTGGCACTTGGTGGTGACCCTGTCTGTGTCTATTGACACAGACCGGGCGAATCGGGCCTGCCCCCCCCCCCCCCGCTCCCTCTATGCAAGCATTTGATTGACAGCAGCGGGAGCCAATAGCTCCCACTGCTATCAATCTGCCCAATAAAGAAGAAGACAGAGATGCTGCTCTTGTGCACATTGCTGAATTTGGATCGGGCTCTTTTGAGATGCAAATGTAACCTCACCACAAACGTAGCAGAAGTTATCTGTGTTGTTTACACAGTTTCGAGGCATCTTGGCTTCTGAGAGACAATATCACGCAACTGTTCCTTGGAAACATTAGGCAATGACACTTTCACAAGCCACCAGATGTAACTGTAAGATCTGACCAAGACAAATGCACCTTGCAATGAAAGAACAAAAAATTACAGTTGGGTTCTCTTGTTAATAAGATTATTACCCAACTGTAATTCTTTCTTTTTTTTGTCTCAAAGTGAAGATACATTTTTTACACTCCCATGTGGTACCATGTTCATTGTTCTACCGTACGTTGTCGAAGTTATGAGACCTTATCAGACACCTCCCTCCCTTGTAGGCAAATCGCCTCGCCTGTGTATGAATCTTTATAGTGAAATATCTTAAACTTTAGCCAACAGCACCTTTTTATGACCTGTTTTCTAATTCATCTAATCAAACTATGTAAGAATTAGCACATTTTATCTCGGAGGTCAGTCATTTCCCATAATTTGTAGACCAGTGTTATAAACACTTCCCACTGACACCACCAATTGTAGAAGGGAGTTCCACATCTACGGTTCTAACAGTAAAGAACCCCTTATGCAGTGTAAGGTTAAACGGCTTCTCGTCCAACTTCATTGAGTGACCACGTGTCCTCTTAAGTGACCTGAGATTGAATAGTTTCCTCACTATGCTAGAATTTGGTTATATATCTCGATCATATCTCCTCCTAAGCGTCTTTTCTCTAGGAAAAAAATCTTAATGTGTGTAGCCTTTTCTCATAAGTTATAACTGCTTTGAGACCTCCCACCGCACTTATACTGCGGCAGGGCGGCCCCGCTGAGCCAAATCACGTACATGTACGTGATTTGGTATTTCCGGGTAGGGGGTGTGCGCTCCCGCCTCTCCAGCTGTGCTGTCATTTGCTACAGCACAAGGCAATCGGTGGGTCCCGGCCAATGATTTATGTCTGGAACCCACTGATTGGCTGAGCAAATGAAAGAAGATATTGTTGGTAAACAACACAGGGCTCTCTAGAGACAGCAGCTATGCATCAGGTTTTTTTTTTTTTTTATGCCCTGCAAAGCAAGACATCGCTCAGTAAAAGCAGCACATACTACACACCGTAAACTTTGTTAGGCATGCAGTTAACACTTTGGCCCTAAATGTTAATCCCTTCCTAGCCAGTGTCATTAGTACAGTGACAGTGACTATTATTAGCACTTATCACTGTATTAGTGTCAGTTAGACCCGGTTCACACTGATGCGCTGTGAATTTGGTCCGTTTTTTGTCTATTCTGAGGTGCGAATTTTACCGCGATTTTAACGCAAATTTCAGGAGCGGAACATAGCTGCGATTAACGTTCTAGCCAATGGAATCATAGTGTTAAAAAAAAAAAGGTGTTAACTTCATGGATATAGTGGAGAATCGCGTGGTGAAATTCACACATGTGTGAACCATCATTGCGATTCCAGAACGATTTACACTCATGTCTATGGAGACTAAATTTGCAACGCAACGCAGTAAAACTGGACAAGACCCTTTTTTTTTATTGCATCGCATTCGTTGAGGAATCGCAACGCATGTATGTAAACGACCGTCATTGAAAACAATGAATTCGCATGTCATCCCTAAAGTCAATATGTTTTTGATGCATCGCACAAGTGTGAATCGGGCCTTGGTGTCAGATTTTCTGCCGTACTATCACAATCCCACTATAAGTCACTGATCACCGTCATTAGAAAAAAATAATTTGTAGATGCTATACTCTTCACGCAAACCAATGAGAATACACATAATGTGATTTTATTTATTTATTTTATTTTTTACCAAAGACATGTAGCAGAATCCTTCTTCTTCTTCTTTTTTTTTTTTTTTTTTTTTTTTTTTTTTTTTTTTTTTTATATATGCTCTATAGCAGAAAGTAAAAAATGTATATATTTTTAAATTTTCAATCTTCTTTTTTTTTTTTTTGTTTATATCGCAAAAAATAAAAAACCCAGTAGTGATCAAATGCTTTTTTTTTTTTTGTCTAGTTCTGCCCCGCCCCACCGCCATTCATGCTTGGGCATGAATCTGTAGTCCTGGCTTCTGCAGCTTTCTGGGATGTCCTCATCACATATCTTCGAGGGCTTTAGGGAGAAGAGACAAAAAGCATCCTGTGGGTAGGCCTGGAGGTGCATCATAGGGGGCTGACTGCAGAACACAGGTGACATCAAAGAAGAAGAAGATGGTGGTGCAGCACCAGGACTGTGGCAATGGATTGATAGATCACAGCAAGACAACACTGGATTTCCAAGGCAGGTGAGGTTTTTCTGTTGAGAATCCAGTATAACAGGGTTATAAGGGCAACAATGAAGAGTCATACTTGGAGGAGTCATGAGGCTTTTTGTAAAAAAAAATGCATCATGTAACCATCTTCTTGTTCTATGCAGGCTAAAGACTGGAAACTGGGCGCCCCGCATTGAAAGCAAACAAGAGCCTGCCTCCAGTAGAATATTTTACTTGTAGCGGGTGTGTGCTTTCCCGGGTGTAAATTTGAACTTGACAGAGACATTGGTGATGTGAAATTCCCTGTAGCCCAGCGGGTGGCGCTGTCGCCCTGGGCTGGGGTTGAATCATTGCTGTGTGTTGCGCTTCCTTTTTGTCCTCCCTCGGCAGCGGTATGGTGGGGCGGGGAACCCGCCGTGCTTGCTGGGAGAGGGTATAAAGAGGCCGGCCATCTTTGTCAGGGGTCGAAGTCCCAGGCACCTTTTTAGCTTGTGGACGGTGGTTCGTGTCGGTCCTCTGGGTGGCCTAGGCCTAGAGGACAATTGGAGGTCGTGTTCCATCCCAGGCACCTTTAGCCTGTGGTGAGGTACTCGGATGGAGGTCTGGAGCTCAGTGCCCAACACTGAGTTCCGCGAGGGAAGGAGATCCTAGGGAGCCCCGGGAGTGGGTACCCGAATCCGGAAGGCGTAATGGACCGGGGGGAGCTCCTCACTTGAAGACCCGGTGCAGCATATTGCCAGTGACAGGTGAGCCTCTCGTCGGAGAACGCCTGGAAGGAAATTCCCCCTCGTGCAGAGACCAGAACCCACTTTCAGGAAGGAAAGTGGAGAACCAAATTGTGTCTGGGCCTACTCGCATCCACACCTCCTTTTCTGTTCTGTTCCTACTAAGGGAGTTCAACTGATTGTGTTCATTCGCAGAAGAATAAAGAAGTGTTGAACTTTTATGGTGTGGGGCTCATTTCCTGACAGACATTGTTCAAGGTGACTCTTGGAGGGAGGCTCCAGGTGCACAACACTGACCCGAAGGTAATACAAGAACGTTGCTTATGCCGCACTGACACATGTGGTGGAAGCCAGCAGGCGTGGTGTCCCCGCTCCCTCCCCTCTAAGATACCCCTAGACAAGAGAAAGACGAGACGAGAGACAGAGGGGAGTGAGGAGGCCGCTACATACTAATATAATAATATTAAATAACCATCAACAAAAGAGGTGGAGCCTTATAAATGGTGTGTAATTTGTCTGCATTGGAGAGCATGACTGCTAAATATACCGTGGCCAGCACACCTTCCATTCCCCTGACAGTCTGACCCTGTGTGCAGAGCCGGGACAAGGGGTGGGCAGGAGGGGAAACTGCCCTGGGCTCAATGGTTTACTGTAGGGATAGGGGCATCTTCATTCTGTTACAAGGCTGGGTAGTTTGGCATCTTTGCCCTGGGCACTGGATGACCTTGTCTCAGCACTGCCTGTGTGTACTACCCTGGAAACATTTTTTCTTTGTGAACAAGCAGACACCTTAGAGCAGTGATGGTGAATCTTGACACCCCACTCTGCAGTGTAGTTGAGCATCATAGGAAATGTAGTTCCAAAAAATCTGGGGTGCCAAGGTTCGCCATCACTGCCTTAGAGCAATGGTTCTCAACCTTATTGAGACCAGAGCCAGGTAAAAAAGTTTTTTTATACTCGCACAATAAAAGTATAGGAATACATAATATGTATTGAAATTCCTGAAGGCTATGGATGTCACTGTGGGGGGGGGGGGGGTGAACATTCTGGAGGGGTTGGGTAACTCTGCAGCAGACTTGAAGGCCCTTCAGGGGATGAGGTTGCTGTGGGGATGGAGGGGGCTGGGGGGTTTTAGGGTACTATGGGACACTGTTGGCACTGTGGGAGGTTGGAGGCTCTGTAGCAAGCTTGGAGGCACTTGGGGGGGGGGGGGGCATTGTGGGAGGTTGGCGGGCACTGTGGGCTCCTAGGGGGTCTAAGAGGAAACTGAGGAATTGAGGGGCACTGTGGGTCACTATGGGAGCCTGGATGTGACTATGGGAGGTTGAGTGGCACTGTGGGTACTGAGGGCTCCTAAGGGGTCTAAGGGAAATTGAGGGGCACTGTGGGTACTGAGGGCTCCTAAGGGGTCTAAGGGAAATTGAGGGGCACTGTGGGTACTGAGGGCTCCTAAGGGAAATTGAGGGGCACTGTGGGCCACTATGGGAGCCTGGGAGGCACTATGGGAGGTTAGGAGATCTGCAGCTATCTGGAGGCCGTGGACTTTGAGGACCACTGCTTTAGAGGGCACATTGGTCACATAGTCAACGTTGATTAAAATATTGATTTGTGGAGTTCCTCTTTTAGTATATGAAGGAAAAATCGAATCAACTTGTGTTTTTATTGAAAACTTCTAAATTTCTAAACTGTCTTACACTCGATTATCAGGTATTGAGACTGTAGTGTATTATTTTTTTAGTATGACATTTGAACACCTGATGATGGGAATGTGAACCTTTAAATACACACATTGCAACATTTTCAGAGCTAGTCCGATCAAGCTGTAATACACTATATCCTTTGTTGTTAGATGGACATCCAATACGTTACTTCTTCTTCCTTAATTAAAGAATAACTGTTCTTTTTAAACTAAATTACAGTCCTGAAATAATTCAAGCTGAACTCCAGGTTGAGATAAAAAAAACACCAATGCAGTTACAGTATGTGTCCATTAAATAAATTAAATATACCTTTTTGAATTAAGTTGGTTTAAAGGGGACCTTGCAGTAAGGACTCACACGGGCAGCCAGAGGCCAGTAAAAGCAGGTGATTGAGCCGTAGTTTTACTCCCTCTTATTGACCCCCTAAAGAAAGGTATGCAGCTGCCCAAGCATGCCGAAGCCATGATGCTTTCCAAAAATTAAACCACCTGTCCCATTCAGGGGTAGCACAGCAACCACCCTGTAACCACGTACAATGCATGCTGTTGCAGCATGGTGGTTCAACCTTTTTATGGTTAAAACAGAAGGTGAGGAGGTGAACTATCACCTCCTCACTGCCTGTAACATGCCCTCTGAAAAGCGATCTATCACAGATCACTTTTCAGAGGGCAGCAAGGGCTACTGCACGTGAGAATGGCCCTAAGGGATTTTTAAAAGAGGAGAGGGTCCAGTTAATTTCAGCGGAGTGGAAATGAAATCCATATATGGGGGCTGTATTTTACCTGTAAGGTTCCCATGGCACTGCTTAGTTAAGCATTTAGTTTTAGCATTTGGGCCACTGTCAGTTCGGAGGCAGAAGGCTGCAGTGTGTGGTGCAGTGTATCCTCATCCCTATGTTGATGAAGACAAGGGCCTGAAACAAATCCTTCTACATAAGTTGTACATGTTTATCTGCAGTCTTTTCTCCTCTACATCTGTTCAAAGTGCTGCATTTATAAGGTTGTCTGAAAGCTCATAAAAAAGGGATGAAGAGCTGAAGTTACACCCTGCAGAGATCAGTCAGGAGAGCTTTGAGAGCTGATTGGAAAGAAGGGACCCCCCCTTCACACAGCACATAGGCACAGAGCTGAGGATGTAAATTAGCTGGAGGCCCCTCCTCTGTCACCATTTTACTCTGGGTATCAGGAAAACTTATCAGAAATGATTCGTGCTGATAGATGAATGAAGCAGTAGGCAGAAATGCTTTTAATTTAGTGAGACAAGTGCACACTATAGAGGGATATGCTTTGTTCATATTTCATATCTGAGGTTTACAACCACTGTAAGCTCATCCATAACAAAGATCTTGTATTATTTTTCTCTGCTGTACTTGATTAACACTATGAAAGGAGAAGCAGCAGATTGATGAGCTCACCTCTCCGTAACTTTGATTTCTCCTTCTATCAGCATGTTATTTGTTGGCACATAAGCACTGCAGCACAACTGATTGGCTCCTTGTGCTGCTTCTCCTTCTCTAGGCTGAGCTATGTTGTATAGTGTATGGCAAGAGGCAAATACCTTCTTGCATTGCCCTTCTTTCACTGAAAAAAGTTGTATTGATGAATACAGAGCGACATTAGTTAATGCCTTTTTATACTGGCCTACCTGAGTTCAGCTTAAAAAAAAATAAAACATTTTTTGTTTCTGAATTGTGTTGACCGTTTTGCTTTCTGCATTTTTTTTTTTTTGTTCACTCATATTTCTACATTGTTCTGTTATGTTGCTGTCGGTGAAAAAGTGCAAGAACAGGAAGCAATTTTTGACTTGACATACGCCCACTAACACAGGAAGTGACACGTGCTGTGATGGTGTCTCAAGAAGAATGTGCCATGTCATCTGAGCTTCTGCTCTTTCTGTCAGAAAAACAAATCTTTCAAGTATAAGGGAAACCTACCCTAACACACATATGACACACATATAATGTAGTCCAATATGATCTGCTCGATGTGGAGTTTTTTTTTTTTGTAGTAAATATTGCTTCTAAATACTCCTCCCCCCCCCCTTCCTTTTTTAATAAAAAAATAAAAAAAGATGAGGTCCAGCATGGGTGAAAAAAATTCAAGTCAGCAGGTACAAATGCTGTAGCTGCTGACTTTTAATATTAGGGCACTAACCTGTCCAGGGAGCCCGCGATATCGGCACCCCAGCTGATCTTCGGATCGGCTGTCAGATGCTGCCGCCGCCATTCCTGGTGTAGCGGGTATTTGAATTTAGGGGAGGCATCTGGGTGGTAGTGTAACCCAGATGCACTGATTGTTAGGGAATCTGGGATCATTTTATGGTTCTTGGAGGACTCTGGTGGTGTGAGGTTCTCTGCGGCCTGCAGGTGGCGCTGTCGCCCTGGGCCGGAGTTGAACCCTCACCACAAGACTGCATCTCTTTTTGTTCTTTCCTGGCGCTTGTACGGCAGGGCGGGGAACCTGCTGTGACGCAAAGGGAGAGGAGATAAAAGGGGCGGACGCCCTGACCTTGGGGTTCAGAGTCGGAGGACGCAGCCGCGCCCATGCACCTACAGCCTGGGTGCTGGCGTTCCGGAATTCCGGGCCCAGGTGCCCTTGCCCTGGCCGGAGCGGGAGATGGAGTCCATCCCAGGCACCTTTAGCCTGGGGTGAGGTACTAATGCGGTAGCCTGGGACTCAGTACCTTCGACTGGGTTCCGCGAGGGTGGAGGAATCCGAGGGGGCCCTAACGCCTTGGGTGCCCATGTCTGAGATGAGGAGACTGGTGAGCGGAACTTCTCCGGAAAGTCCGGTGCAGCATTTGCCGGTGACGGAGAGGCCTCCGGTAACTCTCTTGGACGGATGTCTTCCCTCTGACAGGGGCTGCGATAGCGAATGTAATTCATGCTCTTGTTCTATATAGTCGGTGGCAGTGACTATACATCATAACCATTGGTGACACCACAGTGGTTAGCTCTACTTAAAGGATTGTGCCTTGGCCTACTCCCCACAAATACTGAAGTGTTCTATGGGCCTCAACCTGTCTGTGCTGTATGACTATTTTATTGCTGGAAGAGAATAAATATGAGTTGGACCTTTTCAGTGTGTGGAACTCTGGTTACTGGGAGCAAAGGGAGTCATTTCGGAGAAAGGATTTGACTCTGAGACATACACACAAAACCCGATAGTTCTGGCTTTCACCTCCAGTCTCTCTGGAGGACATGGTCCGTGGTGTATCGCATCCCTCCCCCCAGTACTAACCCCCTAGACAAGACCAACAAGCCGAGAATGAGAAGGGGTGAGAGGGGTGAGGTCGCTACACTGGTAAGGGAACCCGAAAGTGAAGCCTTTCGGCTTCACAGCTGGTTCCCTACTGCGCATGCGTGAAGCGAGTTGCGCTTTCTAATTGGCCCTGTGGCGGGGGAAGGAGGAGGGGGGCCGAACTTCTAGGAGATTAGGCCGTGGCCCTGTCTCCGGAATAGGGGAAGGGGACCTGTTCTCCCCCCCCCTCCTTTTCCTGAAAGGTGCCAAATGTGGCAGTGGAGGGGGGGAGGAAGCGTATAAGCGGAAGTTCCACTTTTGGGTGTGGAACTCCGCTTTAAGATATTTTAATGGTCATGTCACCGCCAATATAGGGAGGGGGAAGGGGAGTCGGTGGTTTCTTTCTAGGTCTCTAGTTGGACGTAAGCAGTTCACGGTATCATTCCATATAGGTGAACTGGGTCCAGTATAATCATGTCATGTGAAAGTGGGCCTCTTGACTACTACAAGAGCACACACTGGGGGAGCAAACACCTAGCGCCTTACCCAAATTTATGAAAAAAAATAGCCAATCGAATACTCACAAAGGACAGAAGTGACACGCATGACAGCAGACTCTGATGGTTGACCAGTGTGGGGACGACTGGCCAGACTGTGGCGATGTTGACACATTTCAGGTACGCATCCCTGAAAAGCATCAGCTTGCCAACCTCTCCACAGTCTGGTCATTCGTTGCCACACTGGTCAACCATCGGAGTCTGCTGTCATGCGTGTCACTTCTGTCCTTTGTGAGTATTCTATTGGTCATTTGGTGTTCTTTTGCAGTATATAGTTGGGCTGCACCATTGAAGCATTGCTCTGGAGGAAACATATTATTCTTGTCTGGTGACTATCCTTTTCAGCGCTGGAGTGGTTGGTTGTTTGTTCTCTTGACTCCTCAGAGAAGAGGTGAGATCCTCCCTGTTTTTTATATCATTCACATATTTCATCCACTGTTGTAGCATGGGTGGCGTTGGACCTCCATTGCGCTGGGATACATGCCCTGGCCAGTGATGTATTTTGACTTTGTGCTGCCATAGGCAACACTAAAACCCCAGCTATACCGTTCTCGTCTCATGGTCTGATGGGGAAGCTGCAGCCATTCACAGTGAACTGCTGCAGCTTCCTCATCAGACCTTGAGACAAGATATGTGCAAGTGCCATTAATAGAATTACTGCCCATGCTCTGACGTTCGCATTGATACCTCACATGTGTGGGACGATTGCTGTTTGTGTGCATTCTGGACTGACACATACCTTTTGTGCACTAGCATGGGAGGATGGGGGCACT
Source organism: Rana muscosa (assembly GCA_029206835.1). Taxonomy (NCBI): domain Eukaryota; kingdom Metazoa; phylum Chordata; class Amphibia; order Anura; family Ranidae; genus Rana; species Rana muscosa. Next base: position 185,165,977 of record CM055126.1, on the reverse strand, counting down.
TACTTTTTTTTTTTTCAGTATTTAAAGCGGAACTCCACTTTTTTTTGTTGAGAAAAAAACATTCCCCTCTGGGTGATTGATATACATTGCAAGGATTATAACAAACTTTGTTGCAGATTTCTACCTTTTGTTATTCTGAAGAAATCCATGTGTGTTTCTCTGTGCCTCTGTATTTAGTGGGTCTAATGGAAATGGTTTCATAATTAACTGTCAGGTGTACAGTTGGAAAGCATTAATGAGGAAATCTGCTGGGCCTGCATCCCTTTAGACGTGCTCCTATTGAAAGAATCTCTCCAAAAATATTTTTGTTGCCGGGGATGCCTGAAATCTGACTTGTATCTTAGGCAGACTTCTGGGAAAATTGGTGAGCCAATCACACAAGCAGGAAATTATGTTTCTGGGGAGTGGCCAGTACACATGCTGTGTACAGAACAACTCTGTGTAGCCATATTGCAATGCATTTATAGAAAATTACAGTGGCTGCAGATTGAAAAGGAAAAGTAATTTTTAATAACATTCAATTACAATATGATTAGTGTTGCAATTATATGCGCTATATTATTTTTTCTTTATTTGTAAACTTTTTTCCCCCCACGAAAGTGGAGTTACCCATTAACATTATTTATTTTACACTTGCTTTTAATTCGTTTTTGATCACTTTTATTGCTGTCACAAGGAATGTAAACATCCATGTGACAGGTACTCTTTATGGAGAGATGTGAGGTCTATAAGACCCCCAAATCCCTCCTCTGTACTCAACCACTTGAGCTCCGAAAGATTTTACCCCCTTCCTGACCAGAGCATTTTTTGCGATTCTGTACTGTGTCGCTTTAGCTGACATTTGCGCGGTCGTGGGACATTGTACCGAAACAAAATTGACATCCTTTTTTTTCCCACAAATAGAGCTTTCTTTTGGTGGTATTTGATCACCTCCGTGATTTTAATTTTGTGCGCTATAAACAAAAAAAGAGCTACAATTTTGAAAAAAAAATAATAATTTTTTACTTTTTGCTATAATAAATATCCCCCAAAAATATATATAAAAAAACTAAATTTTTTTCCTTAGTTTAGGCCGATATATGTATTCTTCTACATATTGCGATTTTTATTTACCAAAAATAAGTGTACCGGTATATTGATTGGTTTGCGCAAAAGTTATAGTGTCTACAAAATAGGGGATAGGCTTATGGCATTTTTATTTATTATTTTTTTTACTAGTAATGGCGGTGATCTGCGTTTTTTTTTTTTTTTTTTTTTTTTTTTTTTTTTATCGAGACTGCGACATTATGGAGGACACATTGGACACTTTTGACACTATTTTGGGACCATTGTCATTTTATACAGCGATTAGAGCTACAAATAGCCACTGATTACTGTATAAATGACACTGGCAAGGAAGGGGTTAAACACTAGGGATCAATCAAGGGGTTAAGTGTGTCCTAGGGAGTGATTCTAACTGTAGGGGGGATGTTCTCACTACAACATGACAGAGATCACTGCTCCCGATGACAGGGAGAAGTAGATCCCTGTCATGTTGCTAGGCAGAACAGGGAAATGCCTTGTTTACATAGGCATCTCCCTGTTCTGCCTCTCCTCGCTGCAATTGCGGGCTGCCGGCAAACATCGAGTTCGCGGGCACCCGCTTGGCGGCAAATTTAAAGGGACATGCAGGTACACCCATTTGCCAGCCCCTGCTATTCTGTTGACTTAAATCAGCGTGCCGCATTCGGCAAGTGGTAAGAGCATTCAAAACACCAAGATCAGTGTTTTTGAATGCTTTAGATTTTTAGAAACTGGCGCTGATGGTTTCCAAGTAAACCGGAAGTGATGTCATATCCTGGCTTTGCTTGGCTGTCAGCCCGGTGGGACGGGATAGTCCGAGAGACCGGCGGAAGGCAGCAGGAGTGGGGGGGGGGGCGGCTTCTCCGATTGCTATTACAAGAGAGCCGACCGCCAGCTCTAAAATACAATACCGGGGTGATGCCTGTAGCTGCAGGCATCACTCCTAGTACAACCACCGAAAGGACAGGAAGTGGTTAAAGAGTCGCTTCTGCCTGGGGGTGGCGCCACTCCCCTGAAAATTTGCCACCCAGGGAAAACGTCTTGTTTGCCTTGCGGTAGATACGCCTCTTACCGCATTGACAATACAGGTCCTTCTCAAAAAATTAGCATATTGTGATAAAGTTCATTATTTTCTGTAATGTACTGATAAACATTAGACTTTCATATATTTTAGATTCATTACACACAACTGAAGTAGTTCAAGCCTTTTCTTGTTTTAATATTGATGATTTTGGCATACAGCTCATGAAAACCCCAAAATCCTATCTCAAAAAATTAGCATATTTCATCCGACCAATAAAAGAAAAGTGTTTTTAATACAAAAAAAGTCAACCTTCAAATAATTATGTTCAGTTATGCACTCAATACTTGGTCGGGAATCCTTTTGCAGAAATGACTGCTTCAATGCGGCGTGGCATGGAGGCAACCAGCCTGTGGCACTGCTGAGGTGTTATGGAGGCCCAGGATGCTTCGATAGCGGCCTTAAGCTCATCCAGAGTGTTGGGTCTTGCGTCTCTCAACTTTCTCTTCCCAATATCCCACAGATTCTCTATGGGGTTCAGGTCAGGAGAGTTGGCAGGCCAATTGAGCACAGTAATACCATGGTCAGTAAACCATTTACCAGTGGTTTTGGCACTGTGAGCAGGTGCCAGGTCGTGCTGAAAAATGAAATCTTCATCTCTATAAAGCTTTTCAGCAGATGGAAGCCTGAAGTGCTCCAAAATCTCCTGATAGCTAGCTGCATTGACCCTGCCCTCGATAAAACACAGTGGACCAACACCAGCAGCTGACATGGCACCCCAGACCATCACTGACTGTGGGTACTTGACACTGGACTTCAGGCATTTTGGCATTTCCCTCTCCCCAGTCTTCCTCCAGACTCTGGCACCTTGATTTCCGAATGACATGCAAAATTTGCTTTCATCCGAAAAAAGTACTTTGGACCACTGAGCAACAGTCCAGTGCTGCTTCTCTGTAGCCCAGGTCAGGCGCTTCTGCCGCTGTTTCTGGTTCAAAAGTGGCTTGACCTGGGGAATGCGGCACCTGTAGCCCATTTCCTGCACACGCCTGTTCACGGTGGCTCTGGATGTTTCTACTCCAGACTCAGTCCACTGCTTCTGCAGGTCCTCCAAGGTCTGGAATCGGTCCTTCTCCACAATCTTCTTCAGGGTCCGGTCACCTCTTCTCGTTGTGCAGCGTTTTCTGCCACACTTTTTCCTTCCCACAGACTTACCACTGAGGTGCCTTGATACAGCACTCTGGGAAAAGCCTATTCGTTCAGAAATTTCTTTCTGTGTCTTACCCTCTTGCTTGAGGGTGTCAATGATGGCCTTCTGGACAGCAGTCAGGTCGGCAGTCTTACCCATGATTGCGGTTTTGAGTAATGAACCAGGCTGGGAGTTTTTAAAAGCCTCAGGAATCTTTTGCAGGTGTTTAGAGTTAATTAGTTGATTCAGATGATTAGGTTAATAGCTCGTTTAGAGAACCTTTTCATGATATGCTAATTTTTTGAGATAGGAATTTTGGGTTGTCATGAGCTGTATGCCAAAATCATCAATATTAAAACAAGAAAAGGCTTGAACTACTTCAGTTGTGTGTAATGAATCTAAAATATATGAAAGTCTAATGTTTATCAGTACATTACAGAAAATAATGAACTGTATCACAATATGCTAATTTTTTGAGAAGGACCTGTATGTCTAACCAGGTAATTTTTAGACCTCTTTTTGGATAAGGAGCTGAGGTGTAGGAAGTACGCAGCCAGATTCTGGTTTTAAGACAGATGGTGAGATTGTGAATTACAGCACACACATTACGCCAGAAAGGCTGGATCCATGGACGTGACCAAGAGATGTGGAACATGGCAGCACTGCATCTCCAACAATCAGGGCTGGCGGCAGGGTACATTTAATGCAGCTTCATTGGAACTAAATACCAACAAGTTAGAAGCTAATAAAGATGAATTCTCTTTGCTCAGGTGTCAAATGAAGATCCAAGTCTTTTTCCCATTCCGTGAGGAAGGGAGAGATGTGGTTTTCAGGAGGGGCTGACGACTCAAAATAGACCACAGAATAAAATGCTGTTTTACCCTCTCTTTTTACATCTTGGTTCTGCTGATTTTCTCCAGCCTCTGAGCCACTTCTTGCCTGCATGCACTCACTCTGGCTGCACAACGTTGCTGGGGACTAGCATCCCGATAGTAATGCGAAATGTATGTCAGCATAGCCATCTGTATGCTCGACTAGGGTGTGATAGGGTGACGAGGCCGGAGCACAATTGGGAGGCAGTTTTCACCCTATAACAGGAAGTGCCTGCTCTAGGACCTCCATGGCAGGATTACAAGGTATCCTTTTAAAGAACACAATAGTTTTAATCGAATTGAAAAGCACTTCCAAGATGAAATTAACAAATTTAAAACTTATATGAAATTTAGGCCATTGGGTTTGATCTACTTTAAATGTCTTAAATGTGATTCTTTTTTGTTTTTCCATTAGTGAATGAAGTTCATACTAAAAGACATTTCTGATACAACAAGGAGAAAAATATTCTATGTTCACATCAGTACCTGGCTTCGAACCTGTTCCTGTAAAATCCATGAAGGACCATGAAGGATGTCAGTGACGGTATTATCGGGTTCACCGATGATGCAGAGAATAAAACCTTGCCTGTTTTGCCTTGTTTGGACAATGTTTGCCCAGAGGAGAAGCCTGTAGGATCTACCTCACATTGTGAAGAGTGTGACACAAGCCGAGCATTACCGGAGGTCTCTAACACATGGGGAGACTTTGAGGGGTTTGATGAGTTCACTCCACAGTCGGAACAATTTTACTATGCAGATGAAGCCTTGCAGTTGAACTCTTTTACTACTTTTACCTCCAATGGAGATTGTTGCACTGAGCAAACCAAAGTCCAAGATGAATGGGATGCATTTAATGAAGAAGATGGGGTAGGTACTTGTAAAAACGAAAGCGCTCCAGTCTTGCAAAGCACTCTGTTGAAAGCAGGGGGTATATCCATGTTTAACCAAGGAGGTGGACCTTGTACCAAAAAAATAAAAATAAAAGTTTGCTCATTACATAATTCCCTGTGGGAAAAAATGTTTAATTATAACATACCTTAAAGGGGTTGTAAAGGTTGTTTTTTTTGTTTCTAAATAGGTTCCTTTAAGCTAGTGCATTGTTGGTTCACTTACCTTTTCCTTAGATTTGCCTTTTAAAGGTTTGTTTTCTTTGTCTGAATTTCTCACTTCCTGTTTCTCCTCACTAAACTTCACACCATCATCCGAGCGGTGGTTAGTCAGCCAGAACAGCTTACTGAACAGCTTACTGAGGAGGAACAGGAAGTGAGAAATTCAGACAAAGAAAACAAAGAAAAAAAAAATTTAGAAGGGAAATCTAAGGGTAAGTGAATCAACAATGCACTAGCTTAAAGGAACCTATTTAGAAAATAAAAAACAAACCTTTACAACCCCTTTAACCCAAGCTTCCATAGAGTAGAAGGTGATGTCAACAACCATCTGGAGAGCTACCGAAGAATGTTAAGTAGGCCAATACTCATTAGAAGACGTTTCATCACAGTACCAGGAGTGTCTTCTTGCGAGATTTGGGAGACTCAGCATTCTCAAGGATCTTGACAGAGCATCCTGGGCCAAAGCCAAGGGTTTGGTAGGTATTTTAAATTTTTACTTTTTCCCCCACAATTTTTTTAATACAGCAATTTATAATGAGGATGGGGACCCTAATGTAACAAGTAGACCTTTCTGTTTCTGCTTGAAGCTATCAAGTGTATAAAATGATTATCCTTATATTTTCTTGTTGGGTAAATTTAACATTTGTAAATGGAGTATCATAGATGCACCCTCTATTAAAGCATGCTGGGCCCAGCATTACCCGTGTGCCTGTTGGCAGCCCGTGTAAATGAAATAAACAAGATGGTTCTCTCTTTGCTTGGGAAGCAGGAGAGTGAGGTTTCTTCCTGCTGACTCCTTCTGTGTATTCTGATCTCTAGCTAAACAGGTTTAGCCGTAAAGCAGCTCTTCTGCATGAAGCCAAATTGAAATCACAGAAATGGATATGCTGAAAAATAGACAATACACTTATTACCTCTGTAGCGGTACCCTTACTCTCCCTCTTTCCTACGGTGTATGGCTTGCGCCTGGGAGAGGAGAGTGCAGGGACACTACGCCAAGCTCTTCCCTCGTGTGTATAAGAGGGTTGAGCAAAGTTAGTTGAATTACCTCCGGGTCTGTCCACTGCATACGAAGCCTCAGTTGTCCTATGGAGATGTGTCTGCCAATAATAGAGCCCCACACCAATCGAAAGACTCCTTTATTTCTCATACAGTACGGTGAACACACTCAGTTGAACTTCCAATAAAAGATGAACATGGGGTGTAAGAACGAGTAGGCCCAGGCACAACTAAGCTCTCCTATTCCTTTTTAGCGAATAGGCCTGGCGCACGGTCTCTGCCACCGACCGTGAGGGGTGGTCTCTGCCACAGACCGGATGAACTGTTGAGGTCCCTGCCACGGGCCTAATAGCAGGCCCCTGCCACTGACCTAAGTGAAATAGTTGGACCGCTGCCACCGGTCATTGAACGTGGACTGAACTTCCTCTTTGAACTTGCCCCCTGTTCGGGAAAGATATCCCTCCGGGCGGTCTCCAGAGGTACACCCGGCACTGGCAATCTGCTGCACCAGGTCTTCGGGTGAGTCCCTCCTCCGGTCCCTTGCGCCTCTGGATTCGGGTGCCCCACTCCCGGGGCCCCCTAGGATGATCCCTCCCTCGCGGAACCCAGCGAAAGGTACTGGGCCCCAGGCCTCCGGCCGAGTACCTCACCCCAGACTAAAGGTGTCTGGGATGGAACACGAACTCCAAGTGCCCAGGCCTAGGCCGCCTGGACACCGACTGCAACAGCCCTCAAGCTGAAGGTGCCCGGGACTTCCACCTCGTGGCAAAGATGTCCGCCCCTTTATACCCTCTCCCAGGATGCACGGCGGGTTCCCCGGCCCGCCGTACAACCGCTGCGAGAGGTCACAAAGGGTACGGCACTGCAGTGATGGTTCAACCCCGGCCCAAAGTGCTGGGCCGCAGGGAACTATGCATCACTGGTGTCCTCACCAGTTTAAAAAGTACATACCCGCTACACCTCCAATTTCATTGTCTGTCCTCCACTTGCCTCTTTTTTAGCAGCTGTGCAGGGTGTGCCTATGACTATACAATTCAATACTATGAGTTGGACCCATTTCCCTGAGTAATATAACGGAACTGGTCAGACACATCTCTCCAGTTCTCTTCAATACAAGTCAGCATAAGGAAACTTGTGATGAATGGTGTGGCAACCACTCATGACATGACTGCATAGATCACTGCAGGGTAAGACAACCCATAGATGGTCTGTCTCTCACCCTGCACTGCCAGGCACACAATCTTCAGACGCTCTGTAATCAAGAAGCAGTCCTTATACTTAGTTTTTATGTTTTATTGAGGGCAATAAACTTGGATGGGGATAAGGGAGATATGGGATGCCCACTTTATTGAAGAAAAAGATAAAGAATTGGGACTTCAACTATATACACTCTCTGTATATACACCTCCTCACTTCCAGCTTTAGCACGTCACTTGATTGCTGCTTATTCTGGACCAGCTAACACTGAAGTTTTAGGCCTGTCACTGGCTCAGCCAGGCCTGAGTAAATGCCCTTTGCAGGCAGGGACCGCGGGCCCCTTTGGTGTAGAAAAAAAATGGTAGTCCTAGTGCTAGCTGTCCAGGTGGCTACTGATCCCAGCACCACATTTTCAGGCCCTGCCAGCCCTCTTGGCTGCAGCTTCCTCTCTCCACTGCCCATACCACCACAGTCCACTCCACTGGCTCTGCACCCATCCCAGACTGCCCTCCCCCATTCCTCTCAGGCATGCCCCCCAGTCCGCCTGACTGTGTGAACACTCACCAGCCCTCTGTGGAACCCCTGAGGGCTTGCCTGGCAGTGTTCTCCCACTGTCCTCTTGCTCCTCCTGTTCAGGACACCTCTGTGTGTTGTAAGAGGGGAGGTCCCAGTGATACTGCCTGTGAGTCGCCCAGCCCTGCCTGGCTTCATGCCAACCCAGAAACAAAACAGACAGGCTTGGCTGCCTGCCAAGCCTGTTTAACATTTTCCTACACTACAAAAAATGAACTGTCCTCCTCCCTCCTCCCCCTTTTTGATCCATCTGGCCAGCTTAAAGTGGTTCTAAATTCAGAAGGTTTTTTTTACCCTAATGCATTGTATGCAATTAAATAAAAAAATCTTCTGTGAGCAGGTCCCCCCCCCAAGCCCCTTTTTATACTTACTTGAGCCTGATCTGAATCCAGCAATGTGCGCAAGAGCAGGATCACTGCTCTTTTTTTCTGAGTGAGTGAGTGAGCGGGGGGGGGGGGGGGGGGGGACCTAGCCACACTATGTATATCAATGGACACATTGTGTGTGTCTTATGGAAACGGAGCGTGGCTTGGCAGCGAAAACGCACAAGTGCCCCCATAGCAAGCGGCTTACAATGGGGACACCCGGAGGAGGGAGGGGCCGGGATCACCGACGGTGGACCCAAGAAGCGGAGGATCAGAGCTATTCTGTGCAAAACTATTGTAATTATACCATGTTGTGTTTATTTATTTATTTTTTCCCTTTAACTTTTCCCTTTACAATTGCTGGGAAGGAAGCATAATTTCACTAAGAAAAAAGTATTTTAAGGCATTTCCTGTCACAAATGGTAACATGCAAGGATAGAGAACTGTAAAAAGATGGAAAGTTGCGAGGCTTCAACTGGGCTTTAGGCTGGCTTTACATTTCCTTAAAACATGCGTTGCAGGGCCAATTATCTTGAATGCCTCCCCCAACGTACTAAAGCAATGCACTTGTGCGCCTGAATGCCATTACCTTGCATTGTGTTACAAAAATAAGGTAATGTGTGATTTTGAATGGGCTGCCTTAACGCAATGTTAACGCGCATTAACACATCTCCCAAATGTCCCTGATTTTGAAGGACTGTCCCTGATTTGGAACAATGTCCCTCTGTCACTCTTTCCTCCTCATTTGTCCCTCATTTTGGTCTGATCTTTATAGTTGTATATAAAATGCACTTTTTATCTTTCAAAAAGTGTTTCTCATTGCTAAACCTTTCATCCAATTTCTAAATTGCTGCATTTGTAATTTTCAAAAGCCAAAATGAAGGAATAGTAGTGGTAAAAAAAAAAAAGCACTTTTGAGTTTAACGAATAATTTTTTTTGTATAATTCTCCATTAAGGACACACCTTCTGCCACGCCCCCTTAATGGAGAATTATAAATAATAAAAAATAATAAAAAATCCGCGCCAACACTAGTCAATTAATTGCTATACAGCTGCTACTCTGCAAAATGGGAGCCGTAGCGACTTCCAAAATGATCAAGTGAAAAAAATTATTAAATTAAATAATTAGAGTGCGCTTAATATACCTGCAAATAAAATCACACCTACTTATGTGATAATCTCTACATATAAAGATAGCCCTATTAAAGGTATCTCAGGTGAATCTCTCACAAACACCTCTAATGAGCAAACTACATTAATACTATTAATTGGTGAAGGAGGGGAATTATTAGGGACTTTTAGGAACCAAGGCCTGGTAAGGCTATGTATTTCCATCCCTGGGGACTTTATGTGGAATTGCGGCCCGGTAAGGTCACACATTTCCATCCCATTATTATTCAAGAAAAGTGAACTCCTCCGCTGTTTCTTCCGAAGTACCGCGCTTGGTGTTTCACAAATCGATTCAAACCAGAGCGCCGGGATGACATCAGCAAATCACGTGACCAGGTACTGCCGCCGACGTACGTTTCGTGGGTTTACGTCTTCAGGGGAGGAGTTCACTTTTCAGACAAGGAGTTCACTTTTCAGACAAGGAGTTCACTTTTCAGACAAGGAGTTCACTTTTCAGACAAGCTCTTAGCCCTAGTGACGGGAAAGGCACTTTTAAAGTAAGAGGCCATTTGGCACTTCTTGTTTTTTATCATTTTTTAATAAACTGTAATACGCTATGAGGCTTCCTGTTTCTATTTGCATATCCTGTCTTTATGCCTGACAAGAAGGGTCTGATTCCTGTGTATAACGGTCGATGTGCATGCAGGCACAATCCTGCACAAGCTCTCAAGACCATCTTTTTAACTAAAGTGGTCAACAAAATCTGGTAAGCGCATCCTTTGTCTGAGCACTTTGGGTGATATTTAGTGTTTGGTGGAGGAACATCACGCAAACCAAGAGGATCTTTCCTTTCTTTTTTTGATTGTCACTAGCAACAAATGATCCACGGACAACCGATGTTTGAAGCAATATATGATTTATTACCTACATTTGGTTGGAACTTTTATTGGAGACTTTTTCTTGGGAGAAATTGGATTCTTTGACTTCACTATATTGGGACTCACATTTTTATTTATATATATATAATTATATTTTGTTTGGACTTAAGTATTATCTAGTAATTAAGCACCAATTAATAGTATTAATGTAGTTTGCTCATTAGAGGTGTTTGTGAGAGATTCACCTGAGATACCATTAATAGGGCTATCTTTATATGTAGAGATTATCACATAAGTAGGTGTGATTTTATTTGCAGGTATATTAAGCGCACTCTAATTATTTAATTCAATATTTTTTTTCAATGGAGAATTATACAAAAAAAAAATATTCGTTAAACTCAAAAGTGCTTTTTTTTTTTTTTTTGTCCCTTGTTCCCATCTCAAAAAGTTGGGAGGTATGTATAAAGCACTGTGTGTCTATTTTTTTTTTTAAATTATAGTCCTAAATACCTTCTTCCATAGGTCTGCTGTGTGGTCACGTGGTCTTCTTCTGCTCGCCAGCTAATGTCAGAGGGGAGTCTCAGATCCTCCTGCTACTTTCCTGAGATTGAAGGAGAGCGGAGGGGGACCACGTGTCCGCACAGCAGAGTTGTGTAAAAGGGTATTTAGGAATACAATCTTAAAAAAATAAATTTGACACCATGCTATATATATATATATATGTATGTATGTGTGTGTGTGTGTGTATGTATATGTATGTATGTATGTATGTATGTATGTGTGTGTGTGTGTGTGTGTGTGTGTGTGTGTGTGTGTGTATATACACGAAAAACTGCGCTTGGATAAAAACAAAGGCAGTAGCAATGATGAGATAAACACAAACAGGAATTAAACAGGAGAAAAGCTGTCATCCTTCTCTCTGCAGCACACCCAGGACTGTGAACAAATCTTAGCACTGAGCTTTCCAGTCCCATCTGTAGAGGAAACAAGCGAGGATGTGAAGAGCCTGGATGCACTTTTAGCCTCTACATCTAACGGAGAAAATGTTGTGTCCCAGTTACTAAAATCTCGCTTATGGTAAAGTAGAGAATTTACATTGTGTTAAATCCTCAGTGATGTGTTGCTTTGTACTCAAAATAAAATGTTAAATCTATTTTCCAGGCTTGATTGTGAGCGGTCAGAGAAAGCTGGAGACGTCCTGCCTGGTAATCCTGGGTTGGACTGGCAGAAAGCCAAGGCGTGCCAAGATCTCATGTCCCTGCTCTGCATCTCTGCTGAAAATGTAAGCGCTCTCTGGCATACATTGTAAACTTGCATTATTAAAAGCTGTACTCCAGACAGATTTAAAAAACTGAGTTCAGTTATATATTCTTTAAAACTGAACTCCAGGAATGATCTGTATTGCATACCCACATTGGTCCAGCTTGGCTCAATGTAAGTATCCATATCTAATACCCAGAAGGGCCCCTGGGAATGCTGAAAATCACTGTAGTAGTCGGAGCTACAGTACATACAATAAGAGCCACCATCTTCCGAGTCTTGCTCCAGGGGCTTTCCCCTTTGCACACTGACCATAGGGGGCAGGGGTAGATTTATTAGGAGGCAAAGGGGAAATTCCCCTTGGCCCCCCCAGACAGAAGGGGCCCCCCTCAATACAAAAATCATCCAAAACAATATAAAAAATGTTTACAATAATTAATTATTTTTTTATAATAATATAAAATGTATACAAAAAAAAACATATTTTCTTTTATTAAATGTATATTGGGAAGTAATCTTTTGCTGGCCATCATCTGTAAAACTCTGGACTGGTATGTTGTATCATTTTCCAAAAATTAGGTTTGGCCGCTCAAGCAAACCACACACAGAGCACTATGACTGCGTGTGTTTGTGTGGACATGTGTGACCTCAGAATAACATTGTGTCATGCATTTTAAAAATGTGTAACTGTCATTGAGAATGTATACCAACTCTGGGTATAAGGGGCCCCCTGATTCTGAAGTGCTCCGGGTCCCCAAAGGTATATATCTGGCTCTGATAAGTTGTCTCTTGCTCGGCACTGCTGCCATTCAGATAAAGCCTTGTGGGTGGTGAGGTCAAGCAGTCTAGTGGGCTAAATACTGCTAGGAGCTTGTGATATCTCCATGGCAGATGATCCAAAAGCTCTAAACTATACCTTTTTTCTTTATCGTACATCCCGGGACACAGAGCGGCATAGTAATTACTATGTGGGTTATAGAGCTTACCTTCAGGTGATGGACACTGGCACACCCAAGACAGGAAGTCCCCTCCCTATATAACCCCTCCCATATCGGGAGTACCTCAGTTTTGTTGCCAGTGTCTAAAGGTGTTGGTCACGGTTAAGCATGTATTCAAGTTAGCTCTGCGTATGGTCTTTGAGGCCTAAAGGCAAGCTATTCCGGATCCGTCCAAAGTGCTTCAATGCCAAAATGGACGGTACCCGGGCCTCTGGGAAGATGATGTGGACCATCTACGAGATTTGGCCTGTAATGCCTCTCTTAGGAGGGCTGGACCCTGGGATCCAGTACTCTGATCAGACCCAATACCAAGAGGTTTCTGGCAGGGTGCTATACAGGTCCAGGGGAGTGGTGTTCCTTTCAGTAGGACCCCGGTCCCTGAAGGTCAAATGACGTTACCCGCCAAAGGGGCGAAGTTTGGGCTGTCTGTTCCGAACAGGGTCCTGTGGCGGGGACAGGTAAGTGAGGGTCCCTGATGAACTTGGTCCAGCAGGGACCCTTCAAAACTAATGTGTTTGCCTGTATTTTACCTACATGGTATATTTCCCACTGTACCTGATGCCTAAAATATCTTTGATAAACCTGAAATGTATTTTCTTATGGTTCTATTGGACATTATGTAGTACCCCTGTTTGGCCACAGGAGGGAGATACTTGAGAATGTCTATATAGCTGGGCATACCTTCTATAAGTGTAATGCCTAGACAGATGGAGGAACATTTTCTGCAGTACCCATCTGTAAAAATGTTACCATACCTGCTAGGGGGACCTGGAAACAGCGTTCTTAGACATGGCACTGTGGTCTCTGTAACGGCATCCCAAATACGAAAGGGGTTTAAACGCCGTTTAGATCTCTTCCCTCTCCTGGACACAAATTCACTGCCGATACTCCACAGCCAGCCGACCCCTTCCCATAGGGATTAATCCTTCTGGAAGAACGAGACAACACGCTCTGTATCTTTCCAAAAAAATAGACGGACCTTATTGCCAAAAACATTGAAACTCTTATACACATCCAATACTGCATTAACCTGAATGAACAATGGTCCAGCTCCACCCACAACACAACAAGCCCCAATACACATTATTTTGACGTCTGCTAGGAGACAACAGGTTCTAATCCCCTTTATGTTTAAATGACTATGCATGACCTTTATATTCACCAGACTGTCTGATACTTTACAATACACACAAGTACAGACTTAATTAACACAATGAAAGATCCTTAGACGCCATCCTAGATTCATTTAAATCACACAGGCAGGTAACACATCTCCCAATTAACCTGTTGAGTTCAGGGTAAAACATCCAGTACATATTGTGGACTAATATTACTATTTAAATTTCAAGCGATCCAAGCCATATTCTTAATGTCCATGGTTTCCTGGCTCACCCTGTGTCCAAAGTGACCCCTCTGTCACAGTCTCCCTCTATAGTGTCAGCTTGGCTCCAATGTAAAAATGCAGCTCCCTCCTGCTCCTCTCCCCATTCCTTCCAGGGAGTATTTCTGGCGCGCGCATGTTGGGGCGCGCACGCATTGATGCGCACGCGCCCGGCGCGCTTCTGCTTTAAAAAGACAGCCTCTGCGAGACATGCTGTAAGAGGACGGACACATCAGCAGAGCTCCTTGGTGACATTTATTTTTGATATTATATTGGGCACATTACAGGTGGTGATACAGGCATACCCAAGGCACATTAGTTTAGTCACCTGACTAGCTCTCATAGCAAGCTTGTATGCTAGACTATAGCTAGTGGTGGGTGCATTTTTGGCTGTAAGTCTTTAGCTTGAGCTAGGACTATGCCTTCCAAGGGCTCTGGGAGTAAAAATCCTAAGTGGCTAAAGGGTTCGCCATCGGGCTCTGAGGATCTGGGGCTTGCTCCTACTAATATATCCTCCCCTGATAAATCAGAGGTAGTTACCCGAGGGGAGCCATCAGGAATGCTAGGTGCTGCGGCTGCCCTCAGTTCACCTGCTCCGGTATATGTGACCGAGTAGGCTTTTACCTCTGCTCTGGGAGGATTAGAACAAAGATTGGCGGCATTAATCGCTTCCTCCCTGCCGGGAAAAAAGCGTGCCAGATCTCCATCTCCACCGTTAGAGTATCTAACAGCAGAGCAATTGTCTCAGGATGAAATTGATTTTCCTGCAGGGGATCAGGAGGAGGATCCAGCCTCGGAGGAATCTACTTTAGAGGAACCATTTTCAGCCTCTCAAGCCTCGTACACACGACCGAGTTTCTCGTCGTAAAAAACCCGTAGTTTTTCTCGACGAGTTTCTTGTCAAGCTTTCCTTGCATACACACTGTCAATTCCAAATCTCGTTGTTGTTCTGCGCGGTCACGTACAGCACGTACGACGGCAGTATAAGGGGAAGATCGATTTCAATGGCGCCACCCCTTGGGCTGCTTTTGCTGATCTCGTGTTACCGTGTGTGATTTTTGAAGACTAGGAAAAGCATACACACGAACGGTTTTCTCGTCGCAAAACAGGCCGACGAGAAACCCAACGAGAATCCTGACGAGAAAATAGAGAGCAGGTTCTCTATTTTTCTCGTCGAGATTCCCAGCAGTTTTCTCGACGAAAACCCATACACACGAACGGTTTTCTCGGCAAGAAAGCTCTCCCAGCAGTTTTCTTGTCGTTTTTTGACGAGAAACTCGGTCGTGTGTACGAGGCTTCAGGCTGAAAAATTGTTCAGTCTTTAACAGACATGGTTCAGTCAGCTTTCAAGCTGCCCCTTTCAGAACCAGCAACTACATTGGTTTCTTCATTGGGCTCTTTGAAAGCCCCGCAGGTAATGGTTCCTTTCCAGTGCATCTATTGTTAGAAAATCTAATTTATAAGGATTGGGAACATCCTGATAAATTGTTCCTTCCTCCCAAAAAGTTTTCTGTGGTATATCCTATGGAGGAAAAGTTCACCAAAAAATGGAGCCTTCCTACTGTGGACGCTGCCATCTCTTCTGTGAACAAATCCCTGACATGTCCAGTGGACAATGCACAGATGTTTAAAGATCCAACAGATAAAAAGTTGGAAACCCTATTAAAGACTGTTTTTTTCTACAGCTGGTACTGTAACTCCGCCTGCAGTGGCAGCCATTGGCATCTGTCAGGCCTTGAAAGACCAGATGAAGCTGGCTTTAAAAGACATGCCAGTTCAGCAGGCGCAGGATTTAGCAGATCTACCTAGTAGGGCTGGGCGATTTTCCCCCCAAAAAAATCTGAGATTTTTTTTTTTTTTTTTTATAAAAAAACTCGATTTACAATTCGATTCGATTTTTTTTTTTTATTATATTAAAGTGCATCAACAAACAAAATTGCAAAGGCAAACCCTTTCTCTAACTGCAAAGTCAGTGTGCAACAAACACACAATATATTCCAGCGCTCATGGAACATACATTAATAACTATTGAAAACTCTTGAAACTCTGTGTGTGATTCCTTCTGTCCCAGCCTTGCTGCGATCCTGGCTCTGCATTCTTTTGGGTTGGAGGGCCCTCCACACGCTGGTCTGCCTGTTGTCCATCATTCAAGGCAGGGCTCGACAAACCCCGGGCGCCAGGTCGCCATTGCGACTAGAATTAGCGACCTGGGGCAGCACAGCTGGGGAATCCTGTCTCTCCGTGCCCCCCCCCCCCCTCCGCGCCGCGGGATCGCGTCGGGCCGCATCGGTCGGTAATTGAGGCCGCGGCTTTGCGGCCTTCTGCAGGCCTATGCTTCCTTCTGTGGTCTAGCGCCATCTTGTGGTGGCCGTTGGTATGACAACCAGCAATGCTAATGGAGTTTCCCTGTCTGTTTCCCCTGCCATCTCCTTCCCTCTAATTAGAACCCCCAAACATTATATATATTTTTTATTCTAACACCCTAGAAAATAAAATGGCGGTCGTTGCAATACTTTCTGTCACACCGTATTTGCGCAGCGGTCTTACAAGCGCACTTTTTTGGGAAAAAATACACTTTTTTTTAATAAAAAAATAAGACAACAGTAAAGTTAGCCCAGTTTTTTTTTATATTGTGAAAGATAATGTTACGCTGAGTAAATTGATACCCAACATGTCACGCTTCAAAATTGCGTCTGCTCGTGGAATGGCGACAAACTTTTACCCTTTAAAATCTCCATAGGCGACGTTTAAAAAATTCTACAGGTTGCATGTTTTAAATTAGAGGAGGTCCAGGGCTAGAATTATTGCTCTCGCTCTACCGATCACGGCGATACCTCACGTGTGGTTTGAACACCGCTTTCATATGCGGGCGCTACTCACGTATGCGTTCACTTCTGCGCGCAAGCTCGGCGGGACGGGGCCTGTTCCTGGCTCCTAACTTTTTTAGCTGGCTCCTAGATTCCAAGCAAATTTGTCAAGCCCTGATTCAAGGTACTGTGCTCACACGGAGATCATGCCACAGGCTTTGTTTTGACTTTAACCCCTCCTTGCTCCACGGATGTCACTGCAAGTTTAACAAGTTTGTCACCACTGGCAACTGGAGAGTTAAGATTAATTTGCCCTCTGCACATTTGGGATTGGATCCCTCTCTTTATTGTGATAAATGGACTAAGCTTTTTTATCAATTCTTCAAGAGTTTTCAATAGTTAATAATGTATGTTCCATGAGCGCTGGATTATATTGTGTGCATGTTGTGTATTTTGTACTTCTGGGTACGGATTTTTTCTTGCTGCGCTGGATCCTGTTTTTTCCCCCTTTTGGATACTTTGTACTTCCCAAAATATTTGGGATTTTTTTCTTATTATTATCGTCCATTATATTTTTTTCTTTATCCACCAATTTAGCGCTTGTGACCTTTTGTTGTTTTTTGCAGTGTGCAACAAAGATTGATAAACATCCAAATTATTAATACTGTATTTGGATTTAGCTAATAAAACAACAAAAAATCCTCACTGTACCCTTGTCTCACTGTGCCCGTGTCTCACTGTGCCCATGCTTCAATCACTGTGCCCGTACCTGATGCAGATTTTCATGGTATACAGATTTTACTGCTACACCGGTGGCCATTCCAGTATTCAAAAGCCGCGCCTCCTCCTCGTCTGTGATAGGCGGAACACTCAATTTCCCAGCATTCAGTGTTCCGCCTATCATGGTCATCCTCATAACACAGACGAGGATGAGAGGATGTCCGTGATAGGCTGAATACTGCCTGCTGTGAAATTGAGTGTTCCGCCTATCACAGACGACGAGGACTCGGGAGGTGCGGCTTTTGAACACTGCAATGGCCGCCGTCTGTCTGCATGACACGCTGATCAGGTGGGCAGACGGCGGCTGCAGCGAGTAGATGTAATTGGGGTAACGCTGCCCAGTGCCATTATGGATACGCCCCCTGCAGTCCTGCTACGGAAACTTTGAAGGAAAAAAAAAAAATATTTTTTTTTTTCAAAAAAAAAAAAATCTAAAAAAATCGATTTTCTTCAAAACTGAATCGATTTGAGCTCAAAACTCGATTCAAGATTAAAATCGATTTTTTTCCCAGCCCTACTACCTAGGGCTTTATGTTTTGCGGTTGACGCCATTAAAGATTCAATTCATCAGGCCTCCCGCTTTACGCTGGTGTTGGTACACATGCGTAGACTCCTATGGCTGAAAAACTGGTCAGCCGAGACGCCCTGTAAAAAGCTCCTGGCTGGATTTCCATTCTATGGGGAGCGGTTATTTGGCGAGGACTTGGATAAATACATCCAGAAAATCTCCAGTGGGAAGAGTACCCTTTTACCTGTTAAAAGGAAATTCCGAGGTCCTGCCTTCAAGCGGCCCACCTTGCCAGTCCCAGGAACTTCAGCCTCTAAGCAGTTCCGACAGGCTCCCCGATCCAATCCCGGAGGGAGAGCTCAGGGACAGCCACAGGGTAATAAAAAGCCCTGGAACCGACGGAATACTAAACCAGCCCCCAAGTCGGCCTTATGAAGGGTCGCCCCCACTCAGACGAGTGGGGGGAAGACTTCTGTTGTTTTCAGGGGCTTGGCAAGAGACGATCCGGGACAGATGGGCTCTCTCCACGGTATCCTTGGGATACAAGTTGGAGTTACAGGAATTTCCTTCTCCTCGGTTTATAACATATAACGTCTCAAAAGATCCAATAAGGAGAAGATCTCTCCTTTCGGCGTTAGACCGACTATTATCCCAAGGGGTGATTGTGGAGGTTCTGGTAAAGGAACAGAGGTTGGGATTTTACTCAAACCTCTTTACCGTTCCAAAGCCCAATGGAGATGTAAGACCCATACTAGATCTCAAAGGTCTAAACAAATTCCTAATCGTCAAATCGTTCCGTATGGAATCAATTCGGTCAGTAGCCGCAACCCTACAAGAGGGAGAATGGTTGGCGTCCATCGATATCAGGGACGCTTATTTACTACTGTTCCTATATTCCCCAGTCATCAAAAGATTCTACGCTTTGGGGTGGAACAGCGCCATTATCAGTTTTGTGGCACTACCCTTCGGGTTGGCCACGGCTCCGCGAGGGTTCACAAAGATCTTGGCCGACTTAACTCAGGGAATATCTATAAGGGCCTACCTGGACGACCTATTGATAATAGATCAGTCGGCTTCCAACCTAAGTGTTGCTGTACACAACACGGTACAATACCTGGAATCCCGGGGCTGGGTCCTAAATCTGGACAAATCGGCCTTGCAGCCAACAAGAAGACTCAAATATTTAGGCTTACTCATAGACACAGACCAAGAGGTTTTTCTGCCTCAGGCAAAAATCTCTTCCTTAAGAGAACTAATTCAAGCGATCTGTGCAAAGAGACAGCCATCCATTCGTCTTTGCATGCGGCTGCTGGGAAAGATGGTAGCCTCATTCGAAGCAGTTCCGTATGCTCAATTCCATTCAAGGAAATTGCAGAATGCCATCCTATCCGCCTGGAACAAAAATGTTGAAGCCCAAGACTTCCCAATGTCCCTGGCGTCGTCAGTATGCAGGAGTCTATGTTGGTGGTTGGTACCCCAAAATTTACAAAAGGGAAAGTCGTTCATTCCAATCTCTTGGGGGGCAGTACTGGAGCAATGTTCACTCCAGGGAAAGTGGTTGAATATCGAGAAGACCTTGCCCATCAACCTGCTGGAAATTTGGGCGGCACAGTTGGCCCTGGAAGCATGGACTTCCAAGCTACATGGGTCTCCTGTCAGGATCCAATCAGACAATGCCACAGCTGTGGTATACATCAATCACCAAGGGGGCACCAAGAGCGGTGCGGCCCAGAAGGAGGTGAATCATATCCTGATATGGGCAGAAAAACATGTCCCATGCATATCCGCTATCTTTATTCCAGGAATAGAGAATTGGAAAGCAGACTTCCTGAGTCAGCAGCAGTTATCCCCAGGGGAATGGTCTCTTCACCCTGACATCTTTCAGACAATATGTCAGAGATGGGGGACACCAAATGTAGATCTATTGGCATCCAGGTTCAACACGAACCTGAGCAGTTTTGGGTCCAGAACAAGGGATGCACTGGTGTTCCCGTGGGATCAGTTCGCACTAATATATGCGTTCCCTCCGCTGCAGCTACTACCTCGACTCCTCCGCAGAGTCAGGATGGAAAGGAGGCCGGTGATTCTGGTAGCCCCAGCATGGCCTCGGAGATCCTGGTACGCGGAAATTGTAAGAATGTCTGTAGGCAAGCCTTGGACCCTTCCGCTTCGGCCAGACCTGCTCACGCAGGGTCCGATATACCACCCTTATTTCCAAACTCTAAATTTAACGGTCTGGCTATTGAATCCCACATTCTAAGAGAGAGAGAGCTCTCTAACACAGTGGTGTTTACGATAATCAATGCTAGAAAGCCAGTATCTAGACATATATATTATAGAGTTTGGAAGGCGTATGTGGCATGGTGTGAAGCCAAGAAATGGCATCCTTGGACGTATGTCATAGGCAGAATACTTGACTTCCTGCAGTGGGCACTGGGCTGTTGTCAAAAACCTAGCCTTAAGTACTATTAAGGGACAGGTTTCGGCCTTATCGAAAAAAAAAATTCAAAGGCCACTAGCTACACATTCGCTAGTAAAGACCTTCTTGCAGGGTGTGACTGGTATGGGAGACCTCACTGGTGAGTTAATATGTCCATGGGACTTAAACTTGATTCTATCAGTTCTTCAAGGACAACCTTTTGAACCATTACTCCACATTCCTTTAGTGCTCCCCACCAGGAAATTTGTGTTCTTGGTAGCTATATCCTCAGCCAGGAGGGTATCGGAATTAGCAGCTTTGTCTTGCAAGGAGCCATATTTGATTATCCATAAGGATAGAGTGGTTTTACGTACACATCCAAACTGATTTTTTATTTATTCTGCCAGAAGGCCCCAGAAGGGGCCAGGCAGCGTCGAAATCTACTATTTCTAAGTGGATTCGGCAGGTTATTATTCAAGCCTATGGTCTGAGAAAGAAGGTGCCTCCATTTAAAATTACAGCACACTCTACTAGAGCGGTTGGTGCTTCTTGGGCAGTGCATCACCAGGCCTCCTTGGCTCAAATCTGTAAGGCCGCAACTTGGTCTTCAGTCCACACATTCACTAAATTTTATAAGGTGGATGTAAGAGGTCATGAGGATGTCGCCTTTGGGCGTAGTGTGGTGCAGGCTGCAGTATAGATCCTCATGCCTGATGGCGCCCAGCTTGTTATGGTGTCTCCCTCCCCTCATTTTGGCATTGCTTTGGGACATCCCACATAGTAATTACTATGCCGCTCTGTGTCCCGTGATGTACGATAAAGAAAATAGGATTTTTATAACAGCTTACCTGTAAAATCCTTTTCTTGGAGTACATCACGGGACACAGAGCTCCCACCCCTCTTTTGGGGACACGTATTGCTTTGCTACAAAACTGAGGTACTCCCGATATATGGGAGAGGTTATATAGGGAGGGGACTTCCTGTCTTGGGTGTGCCAGTGTCCATCACCTGAAGGTAAGCTCTATAACCCACATAGTAATTACTATGCCGCTCTGTGTCCCGTGATGTACTCCAAGAAAAGGATTTTACAGGTAAGCTGTTATAAAAATCCTATTCTTTTTTTTTTTTATAGCTCAGAACAATTAATTACTTGGCTTTTTTTTCTGCTACAGACGTCTGTCAAAAAAGATGAAGTTTTAACAGATTTTGATGTAGAACAATTGCACTTTAATGAAACTTTGCACCCGATTGCTAATAAATCTCTAATTCAAACTAAGGTAAGTATGTTATTTTCTCCAAAAATTTCCTCCCCCCAACCCCCCTCAGCATGTTAATTCCATTTTTCCATATTCATTACATAATTTAGTTTTGGACGTTTGGGTCTCTGTCCCATGCAGCATTCCTCCCAAGATACAATCCACTCCTATGATCAAAGTGCAGCCCCTTCCTCTTCCTCCTTCTCATTGCTATCAGGTTCCTCTCTCCTTCCCTGGGAAATTGTGGTCCTACTATTGTTCCACAATCTCTGGCTTTTCTTTCTGGCATGTATTGTTCCCTGACTGCTGTCACCTGATTTACCTGTCCCGTAGTGACAGACTGTCCACTTTAGAGCTCCTCCAATATCTGCCACAACTTTCTGACCCACCAGACACTGTGATGTCAAAGTTCTAGAGTTCCTTCTGGGTCTCTAACCAGCATCATGCAGGGCAGCACAGCAGGTTTTGTTTAAAATATTTTCCTCTCAGGAACTTGCTGCAATTTTGATCTAGTTGCCAGATCTGTCAATCTTTGGGCTGGACTAAGTATACCTTGTAGTGTGCCATTAATATGACATGCCACACACCAAATACGTTCAACTCTAGCCAAGGTTTATTGCAATAAAAACACCACTCGCTCCCACCCAAAGTCATGCCTTTAACATGTTTAATCCAAAGCAGGCTTAATCATGGGTATTCCCATGATTAAGCCCTGCTGTGGGTGAAACATGTTGGGGGCATGGGTTTGGGTGGGAGTCAGTGGTGTGCTGTCCTTGCAAATAAACCTTGGCTGAAGTTAAGCGTCTTTGATGTGTGACAAATTATTTGGATGGTGGACTATAGTGGCATAAGGACATGCTCCAGGGCCTTGGCACCCTGCAGATTACAGGCTGGCCTGTGAGAGGTGAAATAGGTTGGGTTTGTTTAATGGTCATGACCTTATTACACTGTAGCAAGCCCTGAAGGGTTGCTTTGCTACTTCAGTATACAATTAAAGGCCAGAAAGGTTGATGAATATAATGTCCGTTAATACAGTATTATTTTCTCTTTCAGTTGGATGTGGCTCCAGGATCCAAACGAGGCCAAATATTTTCCTATCAGCTATTTTTGAAGAAGCCCTCAGCTGATGTCCCGTTGTCCTTCCTCACTTTTTCTGGAAAGAAGAGTTTTTTCAGTACAAACCAGATGCGTTTTAATTTTTAAATTGCCTAAGGCAAGCCTGCCCTTTGTTTTATTGAAATGTTTTGTGTATGAATAATATTTATATTAATGTTGTTTTCAACAGAGCTTTCTAACTATGAAATTTAACTTATTGCACTGTATATTTCCAAACTTTTCACTAATAATCTTTTAGAGCACACTGAACACAACAACATGGGTTGATGGAGAAACATCTGAGGAATCACTGGTGGGTTAAATCACCCAGTGGCTTCTTGCATTTCTCAAGGGCACCAGGGATTAAATCTGAAGACTAATTTCTACAGCCTTCATGAGAGGGTCTCGTTATCCATGTTAATTTTTCAATAAGCAATGCAAGACAAAGTTGGATAATTAATTATCACTTTGCAGTCTACTAGAAGAACAGAAAGAGTAGTGGCTGTGTAACGATCAGCGTTCATTCCAAATGTAATGTTGGTTTTGGGCGAAATTCTGTAAAACAGAATTTTCCATTTTAAAGTAAAGATAGACACACTAAAGAAACCTCTCCATGCAGCAACATCTCAGATTTCACCTATAGCGCCCCTACCACAGGCCATACCGTATGTTTAGATCAGTGGTCTCCAAACTGTGGCCTGTGGGCTGGATATGGCCCTTTTGTTGGCCTATATCCGGCCCTTGGGGCACCATTCATTCCACTGAAAACAACTATGGGTCACTATTCCTTGCTTAGACACCGATAATGGAGCACTATTCCTTCCATTGCCACCGATGATGGTGCATAATAGGGATGAGCTCAGGCGTGTTCGCATTGAACACATGCAGAGCCCGCCAAGGAAGTCGGCACCATCGGAACCGCGCTGCGCTAATCAGAGGCAGGGAGACATTTCCCGATCTCTGCAGCCGAGCATCGGGACAATGTCTCCCTGCCTGTGATTAGCGCAGCGCGGTTCCGACTTCCTTGGCGGGCTCTGCATGTGTTCAATGCGAACACGCCTGAGCTCATCCCTAGTTCATAATTTCTCCCACGGATATAAATGATTAGGCACTATTCTTTCCACTATTACCAATGACGGGGCACTATTCCTCCAGGGTTGAGCACTGCTGTTCTAGAGAATAACTTGTATCACTTCTGTCTTTTGTTGCTATATAGACTTTCACATTCTTTCAGCTGGTCTGAAATGAACAGGTAGTTGAATAAACACTTTGCACATTCCACTAATTGTCAGGGTCTGATAAGAATACAGCACAGTGATGAAAATCATTGAGCAAGCATGTTGAACACATTGCACTTCACAGCACCAAATATGGAGCTTAGCAAAGTGGACACGTTTTTCGCTGCACTGGTCTGCACTTCTGAAAAGTCCACTAGTCAGGGCATGGACACTGTAGAGTACAATGAGTTCACTATTAGAATACGCCAATAAAAATTATGATTAGACACAAAACCAGCCTGGTGTTGGCCAGTTCATAGATATCTGTGTATGTTGGCTAATAATCTGCCCTCCCAAAGATGCTAGTCTGACATAACAGGTCGATCTCCTAAAGCCTAACGCCAGGTTTAACCACTTTAAGACCGAGCCTGTTTTTCAGACTCAGTGTTTACAAGTTAAAAACAATTTTTTTTGCTAGAAAATTGCTTAGAACCCCCAAACATTATACATTTTTTTTCTAACACCCTAGAGAATAAAATGGCGGTCATTGCAATACTTTTTGTCACACTGTATTTGCGCAGCGGTCTTACAAGCGCACTTTTTTTGGTAAAAATTCACTTTTTTTTAATTAAAAAAATAAGACAACAGTAAATTCAGCCCAATTTTTTTTTATATTGTGAAAGATAATGTTACGCCGAGTAAATTGATACCCAACATGTCACACTTCAAAATTGCGCCCGCTCGTGGAATGGCATCAAACTTTTACCCCTAAAAATCTCCATAGGCAACGTTTAAAAAATTCTACAGGTTGCATGTTTTCAGTTACAAAGGAGGTCTAGAGACAGAATTATTGCTCTCGCTCTGACGATCACGGCGATACCTTACATGTGTGGTTTGAACACCATTTTCATATGCGGGCGCTGCTCACGTATGCGTTCGCTTCTGCACATGAGCTCGTCGGGACGGGGCACTTTAAAAAAGTTTTTATTGTTTCTTATTTATTTTATTGATTTTAAAACTTTTTTTTTTTTTTTTTTAATTGGGTCACTTTTTTTCCTATTACAAGGAATGTAAACATCCCTTGTAATAGAAAAAAGCATGACAGGTCCTCACGCCGCCAATAAAAGTGATCTTGCGGCGTATCTGCCGCATAGACCACTTTTATCTTGTATCGGACTGCCCGCTGAAGAAGGAGGATAACCGGGGTTATGGTAGTTAGCTGCTACCATAACAACGGTATTCCTCTTCAAACAGGTGACGTAAAACTGCGGTGGGCGGTCCGGAAGTGGTTAATTTCACTTTTAATAATTAATTTGGCCAAGCTGGCCCAAACAAACTAATCTCCTTCACTAATGCAGTGGCTACTGTCAGTGTTGTATACAGCGCTGTGTTCCATCAGCAGTATGGGACTTTCCATCCCTTTCCTGGAACAAAATTGAGTCGGGCTGAGTGCTGCTCACTCATTCACAGGAAGCTTTGTATTTGATGAAAGAATACAAGGCTTCTTCTGATTGGCTGTGGTGGAGAGTCAGGCAGCTGATGTTGCTATCCCAAGCCATCTTTATTTAATTGCGGGAAGTCTCTGTATCACTGCATATTGCATGCATCTGATGCTATATAAGGTTTGTACAGCGTTGACAGCAGCCACATGTATCAGTAAAGGAAATCCTTTGCTGGGCCAGCTTGGCCCAAAAACGATTTAAAGTGATTCCTAATGGCATCCCTATGCATCTGAAAATGCAATGCTTTCTTGTGTGTGAGAAACCACATGGTGACGCAATTCTACGCGGCTGTATTTTAGTATGTCAGAACCTAAAATACATATAGTGTGTGTGTGTATATATGTAATATATATAATTTTTTTAATAATAATAATCTCATTGTTTTTAAAGTAGGGAAGGGTTAAATCCACTGTCGATTTTTTTATTTTTAATTTTTTTTTCTGTCTGTGGCCTCTTGGGAAGATAGAACAAATATCACCACTGTAAGATTTCCTCCCACCTCATTCTGATGATGGCTGTAAAATGCTTGAATTCTCTTATAACTTTCTGTTCAGGAACCTGGTCAGCAAGACAAATGGAGAGGGTGCAATAAAAAATGATGGGTATACAATGCATACTTCAATTCCTGTTCTTCTTTAGATCCTAATTGATTGGTTATATTGACCTTCAGACTAAGTATGTAGACCAGAAAAAGTAGAACCTAAAATCAGAATACCTGACACAGGTTAGTGACTTAAAGTGTAACTCCACTTTCGTGGTGGAAAAAAAATGGCAAATAAAGAAAAAATAATATAGCGTGTACAATTGCGATACAATTCATATTGTAATTCAATGTTATTAAAAATTGCCTTTCCTTTTCAATCTGCAGCCGCTGTAATTTTCTATAAATGCAATGCAATATGGCTACATGGAGTTGTTCTGTACACAGAATGTGTACTTAGCACTCCCCAGAAACATAATTTCCTGCTTGTGGGATTGGCTCACCAATTTTCCCAGAAGTCTGCCTAAGATACAAGTCAGATTTCAGGCATCCCCTGCAACAAAAATGTCATTTGTGGTGAGATATTTCCAAGAGGAACACATCTAAAAGGGATGCAGAAGAAGCATCTTTCCTCATTAGTGTTCTGCAGCTGCTCATCTGACTGATAATTATGAAACAACTCCCATTAGAGTTTTTTTTTTTTTTTTTTTTTTAAGGGTGCTCAAGGAAATTATGCAAACTAAGGCGTTTTGCATTATTTTAGGAGCTCTACTGTGCTCAGAGACACAGACAAACACACAGGGATTTCTTCAGAATAACAAAAGGTAGGAATCTGCAACAAAAGTTGTTATACTCCTTGCAATGTACATAGATCACCCAGGGGGGAATGTTTTTTTCTCAACAAAAGCGGAGTTACGCTTTAACCACTTAAGCCCCGGACCATTTGGTAGCTAAAGGACCAGAGGTGAATTCAGAATTTTGCACTGCGCTGCTTTAACTGTAAATTGTGCGGACATGCAATGTTGTACCCAAACGAAATTTGCGTCCTTTTCTTCCCACAAATAGAGCTTTCTTTTAATGGTATTTGATTGCCTCTGCGATTTTTATTTTTTGCGATATAAACGGAAAAAGACCGAAAATTTTGAAAAAAAATGATATTTTCTACTTTTTGTTATAAGAAAAATCGAATAAACTTAATTTTAGTCATACATTTAGGCCAAAATGTATTCAGCCACATGTCTTTAGTAAAAAAAATGTCAATAAGCATATATTTAGCGGTTTGCGCAAAAGTTATAGCGTTTACAAACTAGGGTACATTTTCTGGAATTTACACAGCTTTAAATTTTTTGACTGCCTATCTCATTTCTTGAGGTGCTAAAATGGCAGGGCAGTACAAAACCCCCCCAAATGACCCCATTTTAGAAAGTAGACACCCCAAGGAAATTGCTGAGAGGCATGTTGAGCCCATTGAATATATTTTTTCTTTGTCCCAAGTGATTGAATAATGACAAAAAAAAATTACAAAAAGTTGTCACTAAATGATATATTGCTCACACATGCCATGGTTATATGTGGAATTGCACCCCAAAATAAATTTTGCTGCTTCTCCTGAGTACGGGGATACCACATGTGTGGGACTTTTTAGGAGCCTAGCCGCGTACGGGACCCCGAAAACCAATCACCGCCTTCAGGATTTCTAGGCACAAATTTTTGATTTGACTCCTCACTACCTATCACAGTTTCGAAGGCCATAAAATGCCAAAATAGCACAAAACCCCCCCCAAATGACCCCATTTTGGAAAGTAGACACCCCAAGCTGTTTGCTGAGAGGCATGGTGAGTATTTTACAGCTCTCATTTGTTTTTGAAAATGAAGAAAGAACCTTTTTTTTTTTTTTTCAATTTTCAAAACTTTGTGACAAAAAGCGAGATCTGCAAAATACTCAACATACCTCTCAGCAAATAGCTTGGGGTGTCTACTTTCCAAAATGGGGTCATTTGGGGGGGTTTTGTGCCATCTGGGCATTCCATGGCCTCCGAAACTGTGATAGGCAGTGAGAAGTGAAATCAAAAATTTACACCCTTAGAAAGTCTGAAGGCGGTGATTGGTTTTTGGGGTCCCGTACGCGGCTAGGCTCCCAAAAAGTCTCACACATGTGGTATCCCCGTACTCAGGAGAAGCAACAGAATGTATTTTGGGGTGTAATTCCACATATGCCCATGGCATGTTTGAGCAATATATCATTTAGTGACAACTTTGTGCAAAAAAAATAAATTAAAAAAAAAATTGTCTTTTTTCCGCAACTTGTGTCAATATATAAAATATTCCATGGACTCGACATGCCTCTCAGTATATAGCTTGGGGTGTCTACGTTCCAAAATGGGGTCATTTGGGGGGGTTTTGAACTGTTCTGGCATTTTATACACAACATTAGGAAGCTTACATCCACTCTTCTAACCACTTGAAGACAAAGCCCTTTTTGACACTTTTTGTTTACATGAAAACATTTTTTTTTTTGCAAGAAAATTATGTTGAACCCCCAAACATTATATATATTTTTAAAGCAAAGGCCCTACAGAATAAAATGGTGGGTGTTGCATTTTTTTTTTCTACACAGTATTTGCGCAGCGATTTTTCAAACGCATTTTTTGGGGAAAAAATACACTTTTTTTAATTTTAATGCACTAAAACACACTATATTGCCCAAATGTTTGATGAAATAAAAAAGATGATCTTAGGCCGAGTACATAGATACCAAACACGACATGCTTTAAAATTTCGCACAAACGCGCATTGGCGACAAACTACATACATTTTTAAAAGCCTTTAAAAGCCTTTACAGGTTACCCCGTTAGATTTACAGAGGAGGTCTACTGCTAAAATTACTGCCCTCGATCTGACCTTCGCGGTGATACCTCACATGCATGGTGCAATTGCTGTTTACATTGACGCCAGACCGACGCTTGCGTTCGCCATTGGGCAAGAGCAGGGCAGGACAGGGGTGCTTTTTTTTTTTATTTTTTTTTTTATTATTAATTTTGCTTTTTTATTTTATTTTTAAACTGTTGCTTCCATATTTATTTATTTTTTTTATCATTTTTATTGTTATCTCAGGGAATGTAAATATCCCCTATGATAGCTATAGGTAATGACAGGTACTCTTTTTTGAAAAAACTGGGGTCTATTGGACCCTTGATCTTTCCTCTGCCCTCAAAGCATCTGACCACACCAAGATCGGTGTGATAAAATGCTTTCCCAATTTCCCAATGGTGCTTTTTATATCCGGGGGGGTCATTCCCTCCCACTGCTTGTAAAAGCAGTCCAGAGGCTAATTAGCCACTAGGATTGCTTTTACATGAAAGCCGGCCGCTGGCTGAAAAGAATGATACCAAGATGATACCTAAACCCGCAGGCATCATTCTGGTATAAACATTCAAAGTCCAGCAACATACCAGTACGTTGCTGGTCCTTGTTGGACATGTATTGTAATCTTTTTTTCATGCAGCCTGTTGGCTGAACGAAAAAAAAAGATTGATCGGTGGGTATGCCCACCATTAGAATACCGCCCTTCATCCACCCACTTCTAATGATGGGCATACATGCACCATTTATATATGCCGAAGCATGGGGGCATCTTCCCGCAAAAGTTATGCCGCGTACACATGGTCAGACTTTTCCACGGGCAAGCCTCCGTCGGAATTTCGACTGTATGTACGCGGCATTAGGAGCAAAATCGCTCCTCCGCCCCTGCTGCCCCAATGCTTCGGCATATATGCTTTTTTTTTTTTAACTGTGGTGGAGAAATCACCTCCTACAGCACTGGAGTCGCAGGGATCAGGCCTGTCTCTGCGAACGCTGCAGTTGTGTGTTGTGTTTTGCAAGTGACAGCGATCGATCGATACTGCACTTGGGTGGCCTGGGCTGGACGGAGGGGCAAAACGCAGGTGCTAGCAGGTATCTGGGCTGATTCCGCTAACACTGCGTTTTTGGGAACCCTAAACTGCTGGGGACGCTAGTATAGATCTGATCAGATCAGATATTGATCTGTTCAGATACTATACCACTAAGGGGGGTGTATGCTTCACGCGTGGGTGTTAGCGTTACTGGCACTAACCTGACGCTGCCTGGGGTGTGACGCAGACCCTCTCTGACGCTAAAACCTAATTGATATCACCCGCCGGGCGATCAGGGGGTTAAACCTTTATTGGGTTATATACGGCGGGTGCCCTGACACTATAAAAAGCAAACTAACTAACCAGCGTCACCCGTAACACTTATATGGTGATTACTGGTGAAAGGGTTAACTAGGGGCAATTAGGGGGTTAAAACCTTTATTAGGTAATATATGGGGGTACCTGACGCTATATAAAAACCTAACGGCGAACCTAAAAAAAAATTACTGGCTACCGATCTGCATCACCGACACTAAGACAACGATCATAAAAACGATCGCTTAGCGACAGTGGTGATAGGGGGTGAAAGGGTTACCTGGGGGGCGATCAGGGGGTTAAACCTTTATTAGGTAATATATTGGGGTACCTGACGCTATAAAAACCTGCGGCGAACCTAAAAAAAATTACTGGCTACCGATCTGCATCACCGACGCTAAGACATCGATCAGAAAAATGATCGCTTAGTTACGGCGGTGCTAGGGGGTGAAAGGGTTACCTGGGGGGTGATCAAGGGGGTTAAACATTTATTAGGTAATATATGGGGGTACCCGACGCTATAAAAACCTGCGGCGAACCTAAAAAAAATTACTGGCTACCGATCAGCATCGCCGACGCTAAAACATCGATCAGAAAAATTATCGCTTAGTGACCGTGGTGATAGGGGGTGAAAGGGTTACCTGGGGGGCGATCAAGGGGGTTAAACCGTTATTAGATAATTTATGGGGGTACCTGACGCTATAAAAACCTGCGGCGAACCTAAAAAAAATTACTGGCTATCGATCAGCATCACCGACGCTAAGACATCGATCAGAAAAATGATCACTTAGCGACGGCGGTACTAGGGGGTGAAAGGGTTATCTGGGGGGTGATCGGGGGTTAAACCTTTATTAGGGGGGGTTAGGGGGCTACACTGGACCTAAAACTAAATGTACTGACACTTTTACAGTCACAAATGTCACTGATTGCAGTGATCACTAAATAAATGGTCACTGCAATCAGTGACACTGTGACTGGGGGGTGATCTGGGGGGGGCGATTTATGTACCTATGTGTCCTGGTGTCAGTGTAGTGTTGTGTGCACTAACCTGCATCTTCTCCTGTACGGCGCTCGGTATATGTGAGCGCCGCAGGAGAGATGACATCACTTACTCCAGCCTGTGTAAACAAGTACACAGGCAGGGGAAGCTCTCATTCGCCGGGAGCGATCGAGAGGGGGGGGGGGCCGGAATCGAACGGCCGTCCCCTCATGCCGGATCGCTCCCGAAGGTAAAACGACCGCTCACTGTAAAGAAGGGGGGTCCGATCGGACCCCCCAACTATACAAAGGCAATCACGTACATATACGTGATTCTGCCTGTCGGTGCCATTCTGCCGACGTATATTTACAGTGGGCGGTCGTTAAGTGGTTAAGCAAGAAGGTCAGGATGGCAGCCAGCATGTTGAGAAGCTCCGCAATTAACATTGTGATGGAATGTGTGTTCTAGGTTGTATAATACATTCACATGTTATTCTCAGAACTGTGTCACAGTTTTCAAGATCTTTGTGAAACATTTTTGGTAGCACTGCAGCCAGATCCGTTGAATACCATTACGTCTAGGGGCAGCCACAGATCCAAAAAAAAAGGTAAACTTCAAATACAAAATCATAGCACTGACTGACATGACTTGTCTTCTCCCCGGGCTGTAGAGCAATGACTGAGTTTCAGGTGATTCCAAAAGGCCTGCAAGGGAGTGGTACAAAACCCAGTGTAGATGGGTTATCAGAGATCCCAAAAGGTGTAGGGTAGGAGCCTGGGAGTTACAGTGGGTATAGAAAAGAATCACCCTCTTTAAAATCAAATTTTGTTGCTTTGCAGCCTGAAATTAAAACAGTTTTTGTTTTATCCAGCTGTATTTATTCGTAGCAATTAATTGCAAAAAAAATAATAATTCAAAAACAATCACTGAGTTGGAAAAAAGATCACCCCCTTATGTCAGTATTTTGTTTAACCACCTTTTGCTTTAATTACAGCCTTTAGTCTATTGGGATTTGTCTCTACTAACTTTGCACATCTAGACTTTGCAATATTTGCCCACTCTTTGCAGAGCTGCTCAAGTTCAGTTAAGTTTGATAGTGATCGTTTGTGGACCACAGTCTTCAAGTCATTCCACAGATTTTCAATGGGGTTTAAGTCTCTGCTCTGACTAGGCCATGCAAGGACATTCACCTTTTTCTCCTCTGACCACTTTGTGGTATTTTTTGCTGTGTGGTTTGGGTTAATTATCATGTTGGAAGCTAAACTTTCTTCCCATTGACAACTTTCTGGCAGAGAGACACAGATTTTCCTCAAGAATTTGATGGTATTTTGCCCCATCCATTTTTCCTCCAGAGAAACACCCCCATAACAGGATATTACCATCGCCATGCTTAACTGTAGGAATGGTGTTATTTGGATGGTGAGCTGTATTGGATTTCCACCGGACATATCATTTAGTGTTGAGGCCAAATAATTAAATTTTAGTCTCATCCAACCATAACACCTTTTTCCATGTGGCCTCAGAATCTTCAAGGTGCATTTTGGCAAAGCTCAATCATGACTACATGTGGCCTTTCTTGAGGAGTGGCTTTTTTCTTGCTACCCTCCTATACAAGCCACATTTGTGATATTGTTGTCACATGCACACAATGACCATGTCATAAACTCCTATAACTGCTTCAGAGTTGCTGTAGGCCTCTTGGTAGCCTCTCTCTCTGACCAGTTTCCTCCTGGCTCTTTGATCCAGATTGGAGTGACGTCCTGATCCAGGGGGGTCTGTGTTGCACCAAATACCTTTCTGTTCTTAAAAAAAAAACTTCACTGTCCTCCTAGGCATGGTAAAGCATTTGAATTTTTATTTTTTT
Source organism: Rana muscosa (assembly GCA_029206835.1). Lineage (NCBI taxonomy): Eukaryota > Metazoa > Chordata > Amphibia > Anura > Ranidae > Rana > Rana muscosa. Next base: position 185,132,849 of record CM055126.1, on the reverse strand, counting down.
TGCAACTTCAGATTGTTCAATTAAGCTTTGACAAAGATACCCATAAGGTGGTTGACGTCTATGCAGTTATACCAGATTTTGCACTCTCCAGTTTTAGTAAATCAACAGGAGTTCTGCTCTTGTCCCATCAGAGGAACACCCCTTGTGCATGGATAGCCCAACTTATGCAACAAAATCATTAATATTCATGGACAGATCATTAAAAAAAATGGTTAGGTGCAACCAACATCTTTCGTCTATGACCATCTTAAATCTTCTTTGTGAACCAGAGCTATTTGTCTGGGAATGCTGCGTTATCACAGAGAACCAAGTAACTCATACTTTTGTTAAAGGGACCAAACAGCATGGCATTAGGAGCAGCAGCCTTTTTGAAGTAATAGACAATGGCATCTACTTTCTATAAGCATCCATAGGGGGATGTGTAGTATTTTAATAGATTTTATACATACATGTTAGGGAGATCATGTAAATTATGGTACCAAATCAATGTTTAAATGCAACTAGCTAACAACAACATCCTGTAATCCACTAGACAGAAGGACTTAAGCCGGCCATAGACGGTTCGAATGTTGTCTGGTTCAGCGGGAAATGGACGAGATTTGAACCATGTATGGGCAGGCTGAATGTACCCAAGTTAATCGATCAACTTGGGTACAACCAGCTTGTCGGATTTGACATGATTGTGCGAAAAGAAAATCGCTCTTGCTATGGCCTGCCTCTGAGTTAGCCAGGCCAAAGAGGATGACATTTTCTTGCTTGACTCCCCAATCAACAGTCAGTGTTGATAGGGGAATCCCTCCCATAGAGCCATTGTGTTCTCCCAGCAGAAATGGTTCCTTCAAGGAGAACATAAGGATTATTGCTAGTGGCTATAGCTGCTAGCAATAATCGCATGCTAGAAATCCAACATTCATAGATTGACTTAGGTACAATCAGCCTGCCGATAGACTGTTCAAATCTTAGCTGGTCCCTGCTGAACCGGCAATGATTAAAACCATCTATGGCTGGATTTAGGATCAGAAGCCTATTTAGGCTATGTTGCATACCCATGTGCTGATTGAAGAGTTTGAAGGGATGGCCTTATTCCTGTACTTCTGCTCCTTCACTGTCCAATCGGCACATTGGCGATGTGTTTTGACCACTATTCTTTACTCTGCTGCACTGAAGGTGCTTGATCTGGTTATGCTCATCATCGGGTATGTCTGATAAACAGGCTGGAAATAATTGCCAATCTTTTGGCAGGTAAAGCAGTTCCCACATTATATCACCTTTGCAGTTAGGTGTTTGACTGGAGTACAACCCGATTGGCTGCAATTTTATTTCTACTCTGGTTCAACCTAACATTGTTATATGCTTACTTAGTGTGCAACAGGGGTGCAGCTGTAGGTGGTGGAAGTCTTCCCATGTTACTACAATCAACAGCACCAGTGAATTTACATTTTACTTGGAAATCTCGTTTTCTTGATCATACATCACAGGACACAGAGGCTTAGATAATTACTTAGTGGATTAAATAGTCACCACAGGTGATTGGACACTGCCAACCCTAATTACAAGGCGAGTTCCTCCCCCTTTTTAACCCCTCCCATATGTAGAGTACTTCGTTTTTTCACCAGTTCATCTGTTTGATGGTCTCTGCGGAGACCTAAGAGCTATACAATCGAATCCATACCACGGGCCAATACTAACGCCTAAGATGGATGGTACCCGGCCCTCGTGTAAAGAAGAAACAAGGTTTGCCTGTAATATCTCTCTTCGGAGGTCTGGGCTCTGGGATCCAGGCTTTGGTGTACTAATACAACTGTGGCACGAAAATTTCTGGCAGAGTCTTCTACAGGTCCAGGTAAGAGGATCCTGTAAGAAGGAACCCATAAACCTGAAGGTTGGCACAAACACTACCCGCTGTGATGGGTGAAGGCTGGATCTGCTGTTTTCAGCAGCTTTACTGCGGCGGGGATAAGGTAAGCGAAGATAATTTTTTTAATTTTATCTTCTGTGAGTAGGCATGTCTTACCTGGTTTCCACCACCAGAGGAAGTATGTTGCATACCTGGTGTACTCTTACATGCCATCCAGGGACACGCTCAGTGAAGTCGGTCTGTTTAAAAACACCACTCACCTTCTCCACTGCAGGCTCTGCCACAATACACATAAAGGAGTCCCATGAAGCCCCCAGTAATCTTCTCTTCTTCCCCTTCACCCCTGGCCGCCGCCATGACGGTCGGCGCACGCGCTGCGAGCGTGCTTTTGGCTGTCTCAGATGGCAGGGAGAAAGAGCGGGGGCGTGGTTGCGCGTGCACGGCTTTCCAGTGTGCAGGCGCTAGGAGGCTTGTTTTAAAAGCCCAGCACGCCAAAGCCTTCTGCAAGCGGAGTGGATACAGAGCTGTGGGCTGTAAGCATCCCAGTGGATCGGAGCAGGCAAACCTAAGACACCTACTCGGCATCAGGTTGTGCAGTGAGCTAATATATGTGTATTGTAAGACTATTAGTACAACAATGATTGCACCTGTACTAGTACCTTTGCTTTGCAGCTTAAGGGGCTATGTCTCCCAGTAAGAGGGAGTCAGGGGCAAATAAAAGAGGCACTAAGGGATCCCTGCCTAGTGCTAAGGGATCTGTACATGCCTGCAGATTACCATCTACCCCTAACAGACTGGATTACCATGTACCCTTGTCAGGCTTTGCAGCCTCTCCTAATATTGCAGCTCCTGTGTATGTCACTGAGGACACTTTGAAAGCTGCTTTGAATGGCTTAGAAGGAAGGATTGCTACATTAATCGCAACCGCCTCAAATAGTGGCAGAAAACGGGGTAGGTCTTCTTCATCTGCTCTGGCTCTCTCATCAGATGAGCATTCTGAGGGTGAAAAATCCCTATCTGGAGATGAGGATCAGGTGCATCTTGAAGATTCAGAGGATGAGAAGATTCTTTCTACCGCTCAGGCGCTTAAAATGCAGGTGCAAAATTATACAGAGATGGTGCGTACCACATACAAATTGCCCCCTGCTGAGGATGCCATGTCCTCTGTTTCCTCCTTGGGGTCTCAGAAATCCCCACAGGCTGCATCCCTTGTTGGAGAAATTGATGTATGAGGACTGGGTTCACCCAAATAAACAGTTTTCTCCTCCTAAGAAGTTTTCCCTCCTTTACCCTATGGAGGAAGGTTTCACCAACAAATGGGGGGTACCAGCTATAGCCGCAGCTATTTCTTGTGTAAACAAAAACCTGACCTGTCCGTTAGACAATGCTCAGGGCTTCAAAGATCCAACTAATAAAAAAACTGGAATCTTTGCTTAAAGACTCCTCCTCTATGGCTGGTGCTGTGGTGCAGCCTGCAGTTGCAGCAATTGGCATGTGAAAGTTCCTCAAGGAACAAATGAAACAGGTGGTTAACCTCCTCCCTGCAGAAGAAGTTCAGGTTTATGAGGACCTTCCTAAGGCCGTATGTTTTGCGGTTGATGTGATTATGGCCTCTGTTCAGCAAGCATCTTGCCTGAATCTACTGCTGGTACACATGCACAGGTCCCTTTGGCTGAAGCATTGGGAAGCTGAGGTTTCTTGCAAGAGATACTTGGCGGCGTTCCCATTTTATGGAGATGATTTGGACAGATATATCCAAAAGATTACCGGAGGCAAGTCTACACTGTTACCGGTTAAAAAGAAGAGTAAACGTCCCTCATTTAAACATTCTTTTTCTCCAGCCCCTGGAACTTCATCTTCCAGGCAGTGGTGATGGCCTCCTCAGTCCAATACTAGGGGGAAAGCCCAGAACCAAGCCCAAGGGCAGAAAAGACCTTGGGGTTCAAGGTCTTCCGAGAAAAACCCCAAGACTTGCCTGTGAAGGGGCGCCCCTGCTCGGCCGAGTGGGGGGAAGGCTGCTGCGATTCGCAGGCACCTGGCGGCAAGAGGTTCAGGACAAGTGGGTCATCTCCACGGTATCTCTGTGCTACAAGCTGGAATTCCGAGAACTTCCGCCACCCCGTTTTCTGAGATCAAGGATTTCCAAGAATACAAAAAAAAGGAGGCCATTGATTTTGGCCCTAGAACGCCTTTTGGCCCAAGGGGTAATCATAGAAGTAGCCCCAGAAGATCAGGGCTCAGGACTCAAACCTCTTTATGGTTCCAAAACCAAACGGGGATGTCAGACCTATCCTAGATCTGAAAGACTTGAATCGGTTTCTGAACATTCGCTCCTTCCGCATGGAGTCTGTCCGTTCAGTGGTCTCTACCTTTCAGGGAGAATTCCTGGCATCTTCATTTGACAATATTTCCCGCTAACCAAAAATGTTTAAGGTTTGCGGTCCATCAGCTCCACTTTCAGTTTGTGGCCCTTCCATTCGATCTGGCTACTGCACCTCGGGTATTCACAAAAGTACTAGCCCCACCTCTGGCAAAGCGGAGGGCACGGGGCATAGCAGTAACAGCCTATCTGGATGATCTGTTGCTCATAGATCAGTCCGTAACATGCCTAGACCGCAATGTGCGCAGCACAGTGGAGTATTTAGAGTACCTAGGCTGGGTCCTCAATCTGGAAAAATCCTCCTTAGAGCCTCAAAGAAGGCTGGAATATTTGGGAATGATTATAGACACGTCCCAAAGCAGGGTATTCCTGCCCAGGCCAAAGGCTAAGGCCATAAAAGATTTGGTCCGAGTGATAAAAGCAAGGAGTAAACCTTCCATCCGTCTATGCATGAGGTTATTGGGAAAGATGGTAGCCTCATTCAAGGCTGTTTCTTATGCCCAGTTTCACTCAAGGCTGTTGCAGGGCAGCATTCTGTCCGCTTGGAACAAAGGAATCCAGGCCTTGGACCTTCCAATGTTCCTGTCTCCACAGGTTTGGCAGAGCCTCAATTGGTGGTTGCTCCCCTAATATCTGTTAAAAGGGAAGATCCCTTATTCCGGTTACTTGGAAAATTGTAACCAGACGCCAGCCTTATAGGCTGGGGAGCAGTTCTAGAAGAGGCATCTGCCCAAGGAAGGTGGTCCAGAGCCGAAAAGCTCCTGCCCATAAACATTCTGGAGATTCGGGCAGTTCATCTGGCCCTCAGAGTCTGGTCTTACAGACTGCAGGGTTGTCCTGTTTTGGATACAGTCCAACGCCACAGCAGTGGCTTATATCAATCACCAAGGAGGCACCAGGAGTCTGGATTCCCAAATAGAGGTGAATCGCATGTTTTCTTGGCAGAAAGGCATATTCCTTGCCTATCTGCGGTCTTCATTTCAGGGGTAGAAAATTGGCAAGCAGATTTTCTAAGCCGCCAGCAACTGAGTCCAGGAGAATGGTCTCTACCATATGTCAGAAATGGGGTACCCCAGATGTAGACCTGTTGGCTTCCAGGTTCAACACAAAACTGGACGACTTTGTGTCAAGGACAAGGAATCCATTGGCTCAAGGGGCGGATGCCCTGACAATTCCGTGGGATCGGTATTCTCTGATTTATGCGTTCCCTCCAGGTCCGCTTCTCCCACTACTCCTTCAGAGAGTCAAGAGGGAAGGAAAGCCAGTGATTTTGGTCGCCCCGGCTTGGGCCAGGAGATCCTGCAGAAATCATAAAGATGGGAGAAAGGGAGCCGCTCAGGTGTGGAAATCCCTGAAATTACCTCCTCCCAGCAGCCGAGGGTGCAAGCAAATGCAATCAATAGAAAGAAAAGTCTTCTGGAAGCAGCACTCCGGTTAAAAGGCCTTTATTCCAAAAAAGGTTCAGGAAACCAAAACACACTGCACAACACAGCAAACAGTTTTGGTTAACCGGAGTGCTGCTTCCAGAAGACTTTTCTTTCTATTGATTGGAAATCATAAAGATGGCAGAGGGGAGGCCTTGGGTTCTCCCACTACGCTCAGCTCTACTCTCACAGGGTACAATATTCCATCCTGCCTTACAAAGTCTAAATTTGACGGTTTGGCTATTGAGACCCACATTCTGAAGAGACGTGGACTCTCAGGCCCAGTCCTATCCACTCTGGTTAATACTAGGAAGCCGGCCTCCAGGCTCATCTACTATAGAATCTGGAAGGCATATGTTTCCGGGTGTGAACCCAGGGGGTGGTATACTAGAAAGTATGCCAATAACAGGATTCTTGCCTTTCTTCAGTCAGGCGTAGAGATGAAGTTGGCCTTGAGCACTATCAAGGGCCAGATCTCGGCCTTGTCAGTATTCTTTCAAAAACCGCTTGCCTCTCATTCCCTGATCCGGACCTTTGTTCAGGGAGCGCTGCGCCTGAATCCGCCAGTTAAATCTCCCATGTGCCCATGGGACTTAAATTTGGTTTTGTCTGTTTTACAGAAACAACCATTTGAACCATTGCACCATGCTTCTTTAGTTCTTTTGACAAAGCAACTAGTTTTTCTTGTAGCCATATCCTCAGCAAGGAGGGTATCGGAGTTGGCAGCTCTTTCATGTAAAGAGCCATATATGATTATTCATGAAGACAGGGTGGTGTTGCGTCCTCACTCAACTTTTTTACCTAAAGTGGTTTCAGGATTTCATCTGAATCAAGATGTAGTCCCACCGTTCTTTTTTCCTGATCCGCAGTCCGCGGAGGAAAGAATCTACATTCTCTAGATGTTGTAAAAATGTATCTGCAAGCTACGGCTCAGATACGAAAGACTGATTGTCTATTTGATCTGCCACAGGGCTCAAGGAAGGGCCAGGCAGCGAAGTCCACTATTACAAGTTTGATTCAACAAGTCATTATTCAGGCCTATGCTTTAGAAAAGAAGATTCCTCCTTTTCAGGTTAAAGCGCACTCGACTAGAGCGGTTGGTGCTTCATGGGCAGTGCTTCACCAGGCCTCCATGGCTCAGATCTGCAAGGCTGTTACTTGGTCTTCGGTTCATACATTCACTAAATTTTACCAAGTGGATGTGAGATGGCATGAGGATGCCGCCTTCGGGCGCAGTGTACTGCAGGCACCAGTGTAGGTCCTCTTGTCCGATGGCGGTCTTGGTTTCTGGTCTGTGTCTCCATCCCCTCAATTTGGGCATTGCTATAGGACATCCCACTAAGTAATTATGTAAGCCTCTGTGTCCTGTGATGTATGATCAAGAAAATAGGATTTTTTAAAACAGCTTACCTGTAAAATCCTTTTCTTGAGAGTACATCACAGGACACAGGGCTCCCGCCCCTCTTCGGGATTATACGTTGGGACACTTATTGCTTTGCTACAAAACTGAGATACTCTCTATATGGGAGGGGTTATATAGGGGAGGAACTTGCCTTGTAATTAGGGTTGCCAGTGTCCAATCACCTGTGGTGACTATCTAACCCACTAAGTAATTATCTAAGCCTCTTTGTCCTGTGATGTACTCTCAAGAAAAGGATTTTACAGGTAAGCAGTTTTAAAAAAAATCCTATTTTTTCTCAGTAACATCTGTTGTAAACAGCACAGTCATTAATTCCAATTTTACCAAAAATAAAGCCAGCAATTCTGCAGGTTTTAATCATATAGCTTTATTTAACAGTCAGCAACAATCTGTTGTAATTCAAAATTTTAGCAGCATTATTTCCATAGGAAACCTCTGATTTACAAATGTTATTACCAGCACGCATACATAAGGTTTTTCACCAGAGCTCTGCACAAAATTTAGCCTGGATTTTTATCGAAAATTGACATCCAAGTGTTTTAGAAATAGAAGAAAAGCAAGTTTATACAAAGCAATATGAAATAGGTAGGTACAGTCCATGAGAAAAAAATAAATCCAATGAAACCCAGTTATCTGAGCTGGGTAAAATGCATTTAATTATCCACCTTTGGACAATGCTGGGTGTATACAGTATATGTGAGCTCACAATGCATCAGACCACAAAAAAACCTAAAAAAAAAAAAAAAGTAAAACTAAATCTGATATAGGTGTTCATAGGATTCCCTGCAAGTTCAGTTGGTATAGCTATAAAATATGCATCATTTTAGCCTTCAAGTGCATGTTTTCTGTAGACCAGCTTTATGGCTTATACCCAGCCCACATTTATTTTGAATGACATTTTGTTCTCGGTGGTTCTTGCTCTGGGGCTACATAGTGGCTAAAGGCAAAAAGACTTCACTTTGCAAGTGCAGTGGCACTCATTTTCACAGAGCTTAGTGAATGTGGCGAAGTTCTGCTGATTTTCATCATCCAATCACATGCAAGCAAAAATGCGTTTTATTTTCCTTGCACCTGATTGTATATTCTTAAAGTGAAGTACAGTCTATTTGCCTTTAGTAAATCAACCCCAGTGAATTATTTGGATTCCTTGATTTCCTACATTGTAACCGTTGACATTTTCAGCTGTTGTCTGAACAAGGTAAATAAAACAAAAATCACTGGGGGGGGGGGGGGGGGGGGCACATTTTAATGCCAATAAAAGTAGTACAAAAATCTCTTTGCCTTCAGCTGAGTATGACTGCAAAAGGTCTAAGTCTGTAATTGAACTTCCTGTCTGATGAGTATCTGCTTAGATCCTGCATATGATGAATGAAAAAAGTTAACTCATCTGTCAGAACAGACTAATTATATGACTGCAACTTTTGCCCCACATCTGAAATCTCAGCAAAGTCATTAAGGGTACCTTCTCCTTATGTTTAGTATGGACAGAAAACATGGATTTTCACTGAGCTTTTAAAGTCAGACTCCAGGTAGATATAAGACAATTAATGCAGCTCTGTATTTAAGAGTACAACATTGCTTGCATTTAGGAACAAAATGGTATGAAACTTTCTTAGTATTAGCCTCTTGCCGTTTACTGTACAGTAGAGCTCAGAATGGTAGAGGAGAAGCAACACAAGGAGCCAATCGGTTGTACTGTAGTGCTTACGTGCCTGCTGAGTAGGAAAGAGTAGCTCATTGGTCTGCTGCGTCTGGGCTGGATTTACATTATTGTGGTAATGCATTAGAGCTATTCATTTTAAATGGCACCCCAATGCAACATTGTTGCTTATAAAAAAAAAAAAAAGTGCACACTATTATTTGTAAGCTTTGGCGCAAACAAAGATTCTAATGCACAATTCCCAAAGCACACGTTCCTGAAGAAATGGCTGTATGTATAAGCAGGTGCTGCAGCGACCATCAGCTGAAACCAGTAGCAGACAGTAAAAGTGAGAGAACAGCAGAAGCCCCCCATTGATCTCCAGAATGGGTCCAAAGCTTTATTCAGCAATCACATTACAGCAGAAGCAACATTTCAGAGCCTGGAGACGTTCTCTCGCTTTGGCGCACACAATGACACAGCCCAGATGTAAATGGATCTTTACTTTCCAGGCACAGGCTGCAGAATTGACATGCCTAGCAAATGTTAAACTGCAGCCGAAAAAAATCAGGTCTCCGGGCCTGCCACACAGGGCTGTACTGTGTAAATCTCAAAAGCCAATGGACAGGAAGGCAAATCCTTTGGTAGGTTGTGAGTAAACCGAAATGGATATAAAAACACGTTAAAGGCTGCTCGCCAGTAGATGCTATTGTAGTACAAATCTGGTGTTGGGGTCTTGTGTATACACCACTATCGAGAGGCCCAGTTTTTAATAGTTAAAATTGCTGGCAGTGTAATTTGAAGGCACAAGCATCATCTACATAACATGGAAACTATTTTCTGTTACATTAATATGTTAGTCACCATTGAGTGCAGCTTGGCCAGACAAATTAAGCATATCCTGTGCATGTCTTATTTAGGAGGTCTTTGCATAAAGATGCACAGGTTTCTTCTAGAATGCTTTAAGTAAGGTATATATATACATAAGTAGAAAGATGTGTATTGCTAGTATGCATCACATTAAAAACGTTTTGAAATTGTAAGGATGTCAAAGAATAAAATAGGACTTCTGAACAAAAGTCAAAAACGGGTCCTCTGCAAGTATAATATGGGGATGTATTAGGAGAGGCGCAGAGCTGAGATTTACATCTTTCAAGCCTAAAGCCTAGTACACACGGCCGAGAATCTCGTCGTAAAAAACACGTCGTTTTTCTCAACGAGATTCTTGTCAAGCTTTCCTTGCATACACACTGTCAATTCCAAATCTCGTTGTGAAGCGTGGTCACGTACAACACGTACGACGGCAGTATAAAGGGGAAGTTTGATTCCAATGGCGCCACATCTTGGGCTGCTTTTGCTGATCTCGTGTTACTGCATGTTAGTAAAAGTTTGGGGAGCGACGATTCGCGCTTTTCAGCCTCGTGCTTTTCAGTCAGTTACAGCATTACAAATGTGCTATCTCCATTACGAATGCTAGTTTTACCAGAAGGAGCGCTCCCGTCTCATACTTGATTCTGAGCATGCACGTTTTTTTTAGACTCGGAAAAGCATACACACGACCAGTTTTCTCGTCGAGAAACAGGCAGACGAGAAAAACGAGAATCCTGACAAGAAAATAGAGAGCAGGTTCTCTATTTTGCTCTTCGAGATTCCCGGCAGTTTTCTCAACGAGAAACCATACACACGAACGTTTTACTGGGCAAGAAAGCTCTCCCAACAGTTTTCTTGTTGTTTCTTGCCGAGAAAACCGGTCGTGTGTACGAGGCTTTAGACTTGTTCACTGGGATAGCACCGAACAGTCAAGACTGACATCCATCAAATTATGGCCACACTCTGCATTATTTCTTTTTGTACCTTCCAGTATCTAGAGACTCTTTCAGTACACTCAAGTATTCATACCCCTTGAAATTTTCCACATTTTGTCATGTTGCAACCAAAAATGTAAATTTATTTTATTGGGATTTTATGTTATAGACCATGGATATGCAATTAGCGGACCTCCAGCTGTTGCAAAACTACAAGTCCCATCATTCCTCTGCCTCTGGGTGTCATGCTTGCTGCTGTCAGAGTCTCGCTATGCCTCATGGGACTTGTAGTTTGGCAACAGCTGGAGGTCCGCTAATTGCATATCCCTGTTATAGACCAACACAAAGTGGCACATAATTGTGAAGTGAAAGAAAAATGATTTTCAAAGTTTTTTTACAAATAAATATGCAAGTCAATACTTTGTAGAACCACCTTTTGTTGCAATTACAGCTGCAAGCCTTTTAGGAGATATCTCTACCAGCTTTGCACAGCTAGAGAGTGACATTTTTTCCCATTCTGCTTTGCAAAATAGCTCAAGCTTTGTCAGATTGGATGGAGAGCGTCTGAACAGCAATTTTCTTGTCTTGCCACAGATTCTCAATTGGATTTAGGTCTGAACTTTGACTGGGCCATTCTAACACATGAATATGCTTTGATCTAAACTATTCCATTGTAGCTCTGGCTGTATGTTAAGGGTCGTTGTTCTGCTGGAAGGTGAACCCCCCCCCCACCCTCAAAGTTTTCTTCTAAGATTGCCCTGTATTTGGCTTCATCCAGCTTCCCATCAACGCTGACCAGGTTCCCTATCCCTGCTGAAGAAAAGCATCCCCACAACATGATGCCGCCACCACAATGTTTCACGGTGGGGATGGTGTGTTCAGGGTGATGTGCAGTGTTAGATTTCCACCACACATAGCGTTTTACTTTTTAGGACAAAAAGTTTGATTTTGGTCTCATCCAACCAGAACTTCTTATGGCTGTCTTCTTGCCTCTCTTCCATAAAGGCCAGATTAGTGGAGTGCACAATTAATAGTTGTCCTGTGGACAGATTCTCCCACCTAAGCTGTGGATCTCTGCAGCTCCTCCAGAGTTACGATGGGCCTCTTGGCTACTTCTCTGATTAATACTCTCCTTGCCCGGACTGTCAGTTTAGGTGGATGGTCATGTCTTGGTGGGTTTGCAGTTGTGCCATACTCTTTCTATTTTCGGATGATGGATTGAACAGTGCTCTGTGAGATGTTAAAAGCCTGGGATATATTTTATAACCTAACCCTGCTTTAAACTTCTCCACAACTTTATCCCTGACCAGTCTGGTGTGTTTCTTGGCCTTCATGATGCTCTCTGTTCACTAAGGTTCTCTAACAATCCTTCAAAGAATAGCTGTATTTATACTGAGATTAAATTATACACAGGTAGACTATATTTACTAATTAGGTGGCTTCTGAAGGCAATTAGTTCCACTAAATTTTAGTTAGGAGTATTAGAGTAAAGGGGGGGGTGAATACATATGTACGCCACACTTTTCACATATTTGTAAAATATTTAAAAATCATTTTCCTTCCATTTCACAATTATGTGCCACCTTGTGTTGGTCCATCACCTAAAATACATTTACGTTTTTGGCTGTAACATGACAAAATGTGGAAAATGTCAAGGGGTATGAACACTTTTTCAAGGCACTGTACTTTGCTGGTAATTCCAAAGCCATGGTTAAGAGGACAAGAATTAACAAAGTGTACTTGAATCATGCTAGTGATGCTTGCATAGCAAACACATGAGATTAACCTTGCGGATATCTAATGGCAGCCAATTTTAAGGATACTAACAGAACTTGGCTGCAAAAAGTATACAGCGCCCAAGTATAAAAACCCACATAGGTCTTGACTTCAGGAACACTTCTGGGAAAGAAATATTAACAGGACTGCAGCCAAACATATTCACTTTTAATACAAAGCCCATAAAACTGAACACAGAGTGATAGGGGGATTCTTTTAGAGGGTCAGTATCAAGCATTAGTACTTCATTCAGTTTGTCATTTTTTGCTGGGAATTAAAGTGACACTGGGGAGAAGAAAAAAGTAAATTTTGCTGGCTTTTTTTTTTTTTTTAGAAACCACTAATTCCTAGGCTGTCATACTCCTCCCCTTTAGCTCCAGATACTTATCCTGGGCCAATGACCCCACTTTAGCAATAAATTCACTGGCCCAGCGATGACAGCTTTCAGGGGCCCACTCCAAATAAAAGGACAAAAAAACAAACATATTACAACACACTTGTAACTAGTGCTGAAGATTATTACATGGTTTTATCTTCTTCATCTTTCTACAAAGCTTATTAAATGTTCCCCGCAAAACATTGTGGATTTTACTACTCCAACCATATTTCAACATATCTTTAGCTGAAAATTGAGGTTCTAAGCTCAGGTTAAGGTCAGTGTGAAAATATCTACTAAGCCTCTGATTTAGGCAGACCACCCCAAGTCTTTGGTTGCAGTGCCTGTACTGTATTATTGGACATACGATCAAGGAGTTGTATATGTGATTCAATATGTAAAGATGGGATTTGACTACAGAACATTACACAATGCAGAGAATAATTATTTTCCAAGCTAAGGTAGGACCTGGCCCACGGTGGTGCATACTTCAGTCTAATAATTTTATATCCCCTTCCAACAAAAAGGACATTTTATAGAACTTCACAGAAAGATATCCAATTCTAAGAACAGAAAATGCCTATTACTTGCAGAAAAAGAAAATAGATAGATATCTATATCTCTCTCTCATTAAATCAAGGATGGTACTATTGGATTTTCAGATGTTTACAAACATGCAAAGGAAATTCTACTCCCATCTATGGCCAACCAAAATCTTGTTGGTGCTTAATCCTTTTGCTACATCATACTGGCCACCAGTACAGCTCACCCTTTGTATGAGAAACATTGCTTTCCTGTTCAGCTCTACTCTGCTGTAAAAGGCTTAGGACACATAGCCACATTAAAAAAAGAAAAAAAAAGTTCACTAGTATGAGGACACCTTTGGAATATAGGATTTCCCTTTTTCTAGAAAAGACTAAAGAGTTTTGGAAATTATAATGGTGGTTATGTTATACAACTAGTAGCATATGGAAATGCTTATCTTTCAGTGCAAGTAAAGTCCAAAATCATGTGTGGAGAACCGGATAATTGTATGCCCAGGCACGTTAACTATGATCTGCAGAGATATATAAATGTCAAAATACATGAAGAAAATATTGAAGCAGACCTAAAGTATAAAAATGCTTTGAGGTCTATCAGCCTTCCCACTAATGCTCCTAAATGGCCCTCCTATACTTACCTGCCAACTGGAGGGGTTTACCTCAGAGTCTGACCCTGCTCATGGCACCCCCACTCTGACCAATTTTCTACTATTCTGAGGACTGGCCGCAGCAAGGCAGTAGATTGTGTGTGTGAGATAGGAGCACTGGTATAGAGCGGCATAGGAAAGCTGAGGACCTAAAGTACATTTTTTTTTTTTTACTTCAAGACAGGGAACACAGACACCCAACTTCATAAAGGATATACTTTTCCAGTAATTTCTTCCTAGGCCTTAAAACTGAGAATTGATTAACTGTCTATAGGCTAAAAAAAAGCAGAACTGGTAATAAAATCACAATTGCTTTATGAAAACGGAGAAATGCTGCACTACTTGCATACATGCTCACAGCACAGTTGTAACACCTACAAAATGCATAGCTTGTCAATCGATGTATTAAAAAGCACAATAGATATACACCAGCCAAAATCGACAGACTCGACTGCGAACCAGAAGTTTAGAAACCTGCCACAATTAAGCAACGTTTCTGAGGTAGAAAAAGTGAAAACATCAGCTCTAAGAGAAGCCATGGACTGCCTCTGAAGTAAAGTGCCAGCATACCTTCAGAACGTACACACTGTCTACACAGCTGGGGGAAACGATTTTTAGGGCAGATTTGAAGTGAGGATGCTGCCAGTACTGAGCAGCAACATTACCAAATCACAGGTAGGCTCACAAAAAAAAGTTTGAGAGAACGGGGTTAATTACAAATAAATAGGAAATATTAGCACATGCAGGTCTATGCCACTTTATTCTTAAAGCTGAACCCCAGGCAGCTAAAAGGAAAAAAAACACCCACATTACTGCAAAGCTTTTTGTTAAAAAATAGCTCACCTGAAAAGAGTACCTAAATCTGACTTGGTATCAGCCTCTTAGCCCTGGTTCACCCCACTGCGATTTGTCATGCGATTTGACAGTTCTAAAATTGCATTAAAAAAAAAAAGAAGAAGAATCGCACCCCATTGCCAACAATGAAACCATTCAAATCATTGCGACTTTGAAAAAGGTTCCTGCACTACTTTTTTGCAATTTCATTGGGACCTGCATTGACATCTATTAAATTAATTCACAAGCCACAATAAAATGTCACATCAAAATTGCACTATTCGGCAGCTTTGAAATCACACTGAAGTAGCATGATTTCAAAGTCACACTGGTGTGAGCCAGGGCTAAAGTCCTTCCTGAGGAACCACAGCAGGCTCCCCACTGCATATGTGCAAACCTGTGCATTGCTTTGTGAATTGTCTTGGACATGTCCCACCCAGCAGGCAGCAGGGCAAGAAACATCATCCTCACCTAAGCCAGGATTGCAGAAGTGGGAGTGGATACCAATTAAAATCTGGTCTGGGGGAGTGAACCAACAGGACTTCAATTTTTGAGTAAAGTCGCTTTAATGAACTCAGGTAAACAAATACATCGGAATGTTGGACCTGTGATACAGAAGAGGTCAAATACACCTAAAGATGTCTTCCATTGGTGCTGGGTGGTCAGTGCCTGGTTTCAATATCAAAACACCACATAAAAACAAATGCCTTTGTAACAATGGGGGGGGGGGGGTGGCGATACAAATAAAAAAGCTGCAATACTAAACCTGCAAAAAAATTCAGATCGGTGCAGCATGGGAACTGGTAGACTGCACCACATGTACTACAGCTCCAGCCACTTCATCAGGAGATTAGTGCAGCACATATATTTGCAAAGAGGTTATTTACAGGAGTCAGGGCAGGGACCGGTCAGAACTGGTGGTTGACATGTTAAAATGTACACCGACTTGGTCTGTAGCAGAAGTAAAATGTTCTGATCCATTTGCCATCTGCTTACCAGAGTCCATTTAAGAACAGTAAAAATTCCTGGACCCCGACGAAGGGATAGCCTATTTTGGCCTGCAACAGATGGTTTCTTTCTGCTATGCAACTAATTTTATTTAATTTTAAAGGCGGTCACATGACCAATTTCTGTTCACGTTGCCAATCTTCAGCTTATATGAAATATTTATCACAGCCAGTGAAAGAAATATGTTTTTTCAGGTGGTGGAAATAACACTCTGGCCTCTACCTGCATTGGAGAAGAAAATCTGGACATTGGAAAAGTAGATCTCATAGTTTTAACGCTCAGAAGAGTCCAATCTGCCTGGTGCAGAGAATGGGAAGAACAAGAAGGAAACACAGAGGCCCATAGTTGTCATATTGTGCACAGGCCGTAAGGAGTAGTCAGGGTCAGCTAATATTGCAGTATTTTCTAAATCTGAACTCCAGGAAGATGATTAAAATACTCAAAAAACAACCAACTACACTCACTGACAAATGCCATATAGGCTAACCATTAGCAATAAGAACCAAAAGCGGTTGCGTGACCGCTTGTAAACTGACTAAAACTTCACCTCTACTTTTATCAAAGTGAAACTTCACTCTCCCAATCAACATTGATTATTTTTAATCCTCATGCTGCTAAGCAATGGAAAATAGATAGGAAAGTATATATTTACTGGTTTTATTTATTTTTTATTTCTTCAGTTACTTCCTGTTTTCTTGCCTAGGCAAATTATGTCATACATCCCAGGGATCTTCGGAAGGGGAGGAGGGGTTATCTCAGCTAAGCACATTAACCTGCCTGCATACCTGAGCTAAGGGCAGATGGATTCCAGGAAGTAAATGCTACATGAATCATTTACCCTTACTCAAGATGGCCACTGCCAGAAATGCTGGGGGGGCGTTTCAAAATGATTTTTCAACAAAATAAAGCACTGAGACAGATTGATGGGGGAGTTTGCTTTGAGTAGTTAAAAGGAATTACATATTGTTTTTCGCTTGTGGTGAACAGATCCAGTAAAGACCCACTTTAAAGATAAGCTCCAGGCTCCTTCAGAATTTTTTTTAAAGTCAGCAGCTACAAAAACTGTAGCTGCTGACTTTTAATATTAGAACACTTACCTGCCCTGGAATCCAGTGGTGTCTTCACTCCAGACGATTTTTCAATCGGCTTTCAGGTGCTGCTGCCGCCGCCATTTACTGTAGCCTTGTGGCTTCACAGCCAGCTCCCTTATAGTGGACTGCCCTTTGTGAATGGGCCGGCGGCGGAGGAGCGGGTACCATCAATACCAGGTACCCCTCCGAAAGATGGCAAATGTGGCAGCGGAGGGTGGAGCAAACAAGCAGAGCTTCCTCTTTTGGGTGGAGCTCTGCTTTAATATCACATTAGGTGAGCAGATCCCAAATGGGTCAAAAGGTTACACAGTCAATATACAGTGTAGAAGGGGGCACAAACAAATTGAAGATTCATTACAATTGAAAATCTTTTTTTTTTTTTTTTCAGAGAATAAACCGGATTTAACCCACTGTCATAAGCAGGAGCAGCACAGCGGTGTAGTGGTTAGCACTTTCACCTAGCAGGAAAAGGGTCGCTGGTTCGAATCCCGACCACAGCACCATCTGCCTGGAGTTTGCATGTTCTCCCTGTGTCTGCGTGGGTTTCCTCCCACACTACAAAGACATGCTGGTAGGTTAATTGGATCTTGTTCAAATTGGCCCAGTATATATGTATGTACGACTGTGTGTTCCAAGCGTGTCGAGATCCTACGGGGTAAAATGCCTGCACCAGCCAAGCAGACACTGGCTGCAAAAAAGCGCCTAGAGGTGATTCAGTTCGCATGTGTAGCGCTATATAAGTCACTCATTCATTCAGCTGCATGAGGCTTGAATGTTGTATAGACTCTTAAACCAGAGTAGTTGCAACTTATGCTGCAAACATTTGGCATTCCTAAAAAAACATACAAATATTGCAAACAAATCAGTAAGACTTTATAAAATTAGCCCCGTGATGTCTAACAGGCATTTTTTTTTTTTTATAGAAACGGTGAAAGGCGTTGCCTACAGCACCCCCATCGGAATTTTGCTTTTCTTCATTTCAATCTACAACAGCAAATGGTTTTGGATTCCTATGGGCTACTGAGGGCCACAGTTCCACATTGATCATCTTTTGTTCTAAATGCATCCTCACACTCAATCTAACCCCAAAATGAGTTTCCACTGGTCTGCGTGGACGACAGCGCATGTTATATTAAACTAAAAATCAAATCACATGATCTAATTACAAAACTGAGAAATAATTAAACAATCCACTTATAAATTAAACAGAACATAATCTAGACTTTACAATATCCGTTTGTTAAAAGTCTACCAAAAACACAAACAGAAAAACTGCAAAATAAAACTTAACGTGTACTGCACAAGAGCAGGTATTTAGCACTTCAGCATAAAAGGAGGTAGTGTCCGCTATGTACAAGTAGTGACATCCCACATTGGCTCCGATAGGTCATTTTTTTTTTAATCGAAAGTTTAGAAAGACTGAAATAGTTAGAAAAATAGCCATTTTATCACACAATTTTTTCATCTGAAGGATGTACATAATACTGTAAGAATTTGCTGGCAAGCAGTCTGGGATTTCATAGGCAATTTAAAAACTTCGGTCGTATATCTTGCTGTAAATCAAAGTCAAAGATAAAGCCTGGATTTCTTTGTGCAACTGTAATGGTAGCTTTTAAGTGCTAAATGATTTTAGAAGGTGGTACTTCACCTTCAAGACCCAATTTATCTGGCTTTAAAAATGAGAAGAAGGTCAGGAGATGAAGTGGTCAGGATCCAACTAAAATTTCCATAATGTGGTCCAAATCGTTCAGATCTGTCCTGCATACTTGCATGTTATTTGAGGAATTATTGCACAGTGTATATAGTTTTAGAGGTTCTTCTAATGTAGGCTGCATCCTTGGGGAAACCAAGAAAGAAAAACCAATATCGGAGTCATACATTGATGTATCTATATCATCAAAAATGTCATCCACAGATAAATCTTTTAGGTAACTGGTAGAACTTGTCAGTTCGAAGGAACCAAAGACACATTCTCCTCCTCTTGTGTCTTGTTTTTCGGCTTTAAATCCATTTTCCACAGGTTTTGGAGGCTCATCTGCAACAGGGCCCAGGGAGGGACTAGGGCTGATGTCCTCAACAAAATCGAGATCCTTGAGAATGGATGAAATGGCAGAAGACATGTCGTCATCTGTGACTTCCATCAAATTTTCAGATGGATTCTCACTGGGCCAGGAATCCCTTGTGAAGTCGGTGTGGATTCCAAACGGCAGATTTAAGGAGGAGGTCTCCAGGAAATCATTTCCTGTGTACAATAAACTGTTGGGAGTAATCTCATTATCCACAATTCCTGGCAGTTGGGTGGCCTCCTGCCGTGTTTCCTCCTGAATCTGACGGACTGTATTTGCTATGAGAACAGAGCGGTGCAGATTAGGCTCTGCCAGCATTTTATAGCTTTGCAGTTTGTTGAGGCACATGTTGAGCACTAGTTGCCTTTGATGACTGTATGGCATACTTCGGTTACAATCTGAGGCACAAGTAAAGTCAGTCATGGTTTCTTCACAATCATTAAACTTTCGTTTACGTCCTCTACCAAGCATGGGTCTGCAGAGACAAAATGGGGATCGCGTTAGGTTATGCTGAGCAGAAAAATGGAAGTAAATACGATTTCTTTCCTACTCAATGTAACTACAAAAGGATAGCTTGAAATGCAGAGAGAATTTGGGGGCCCCAGATAAGGAAGTCACAGCAGGACCCTGACGAAGCTCACGTTCATTGGGCGAAACATGTAGGAGGTTCCCTACACCACGTGAGTGACATTCTGTCACGGATTATGCTGCTACACACTGGCACACCCAGGCTACACCTACTGAGGCAGCGGACGCCATCTTTACTCAGGCATCCGATGCCGAATCCTAGCATACTGACCAGATATTTACAAATCACTCCCACCGCAACAAGAGACCAGAGCAATCAGATACCGATCTTGGATGCCAGCCTGGTCCCCTGTGAGCTACACACTTGTGAGGACTGGATATCCCTCAGTCTGAGCCATGAAGAGGATACATTTGTGTACATGTTGGGTGAGCAGATCCAACGGTCTTCTACTTTGCTAGCGGTGCTAGTGCCACTCTCTGCTGCCTATATGAGTGTCATGTACCTATAGACTCTTATCAGTGTTTATCATCTGTATCATTACTGACACTATCATGTTTGAAGTCTGAAGAGACTATTTACTCTAGTGGAGTCCAGGGCTACTTTTCATCCAATCCCTTTACTTTGTATCTATCCAGATGAGGATTGAATATACTTGGTATAAGTGACTGTTTATCCTCAGCCCTAACTGGTGATGCATCCGGAGAATCCAATTGCTGCAGACTTGAAGGGGCTAGAATACCTTACTACCCAAGAGTGTATGACAACTGCCACATTCCCTCTTGCTGACAGCTTTAGGAGGATGATGATCTACTAGCCAATTGTGTGACTGTGTGATCGCAGCTGCGTCCATCCAAGACCAAATTGTCTTTTTAAGTTTTTACCTCTGTGTGGGTTTTGGTGGAGCCTTTTTACCCCCAGTGTTTTTTGCATTTCTAATTTTTGAATAAAATTATAGTATGATTAAGCTGCACGGTCCTGCTGTGACTTCCTTATCTGGGGTCCCCCCCCCCCAAATTCTCGATGCCTGTTTCGGGGTCATTTGGATCGCACCATTAAGCTATGGTGAGTCAATCATTTGGGACGCTGTGATCATGGCTATACTAGCTTCACAGTGTTTAATAGACTAGTGAGATATTGGCTATATGTTTTCTTCTTTTTACCTTAATATGCAGGCTGTGAGCTATATATGTGGAGATAGGAATTTTATTCAGCCCTCACTTGGAGTTACCCTACAGATTACTACAAAGCACTCCTTTGTATGCTGATCTCAGGGAGTTGCCCAAAGAGAAAAGGGAAAAAAAAAAAAAAAAAAATTATTCCAGGCATTTATGTGGAGCTTCATGAATATGTGCATAATAAGACAAATGAAAAGCCCATATAAAATAAATTTCCCCCCAAAAAAAGTATGAAACCGTCCACCACAACAAATGTGTAAAGCGATAATAATCCAGTGATGTGATAAGTCCTCGGAATTAAATTGTTCCATTCACCAAGAGAGATAAGAGACACTTCACCCAACACCACTTACTGTATACAAGACCATCTTACCAGATAGAGAAACCACCTATAATGGATGGTAAAGACATGCTTTTAGTGTGATCAATGCTAGGACATCATGAACACCACGGAACCTTCCATATGCATATCACTCGAAAAGGTATCCACCGGGAATCATAAAAGGAGTAAAAAACTCATGGTGTAGTATGTATACCAAATTTAAAAGGGTTAAAAATAGACACAAAACAACAAAGTAAAATCAGCATAATGTGCATCTGGGAACAAACATCCAATTCCTTCCTCATGCTGCGCTATAGACCACTTCCAGGTCCTGGCCTGCGTGTTCGCATCACCTACATTGGCCCTGACCGACACGTTTCCTCACAGTGGACATCAGAGGGAGTGGCCATTTATGTGAAACTGACAGTCTACACAGCACTTTACATATTACACATTCACAGAAGTCCTTGTCCTGTCTAAGGTCCTTATCTCATATATACACATAATAATAGGGACAACTTTAGACAGAAGCTAATGATCCTACCAGCAAGTCTTTGGAGTGTGGAAATAAACAGGAGTGCCTGGAAGAAGCTCACACAATCACAGGGGGAATCTGCAAACGCCAGGCAGGTTCCATTGTGGTTGAGTTTCAAGCCAAGGACCCCAGTGCGGCTTGCAGGTGGATGAGGAATTGGCTCCTTTTAACAGTAACTTAGAACTTAAGTCTTTCTCCACCCCGATAACCACACTGGGTGTCTGAGCAGCCAAAGCAACAGGTTCACTTAACACACTGCCAATCTTCCCTCTTACATTAAGCAAGAGATATTAAGCATTTAAATTGATATTAACCACTTCCGGACTGCCTGCCGTCCTTATACGTAGGGACTTTGACGTCAAATACCAGGGTTATGGCAGCAGATAGCTGCCATAGCCCCAGTATTGTTTTAAACAGCGGGCAGTCCCCTATAAGATAAAAGTGATTTAAACAGGCGATTCGCAGCAAGATCACTTTCATCAGCGGCGGCGGGAGAGGTGCCCCTCCTGCCGCGTCCCAGTCGTCTCCGCCGCTTACTGGAGCCGTCGGCAGCGGTGGAGACTATCCAGTTCTTTCCCGAGAGGCTCTAAGTTGAGTGAGGGAATGATGGCCCCCCACTCGACTCAATGCCGTTGGATGACGGAAGCGACATCAAACATCACTTCCGCCCAATGGACAATTTTTTTTATTGGGGGAAAAAAAAACAACAATTTCTAATGCATTTAAGTGTAAATGTAAGATCTCACATTAAAGAGGTCCGGTCATGCTTTTTTTCTATTACAAGGGATGTTTAACATTCCTTGTAATAGGAATAAAAGTGATCCAAATTTTTTTTATTGAAGTCTGTCCTCGCTAGGGAGACTCACCCTCTCCATTTGTCCTGTTTACTGTTATCACTAAAAGTTAACGAATACCCTAAATTGAGTGGTTACCAGTACAAGCATAAGAGGGGAAATCTTCCAATGGGGTGGCAAGTTCTGGTGACAACCAGGGATTCTCCTACGATGAAGGGATTTTCTAATTTACTGTTCTGTCTAAGGGACAGGAAGTGAAGGGAAATCCCCCCAATGGGGCACAGATGGGGAAAAATAAAAAAAATATGATAGGGGTATAACCCTTTCCCCCTCACTATACCCAAAATGCAAGGCAAAAAAATTAAATAAAAAGCTGCTGTTCTCCTCCGTTGTGTTGTCGCTCGCTGTCTGCCATCTGTTATCTAGCCATGGGGCGTGGTCATCAGATGATGTCACCCGGAGAGCCTGCCCCTGTGACATCACAAGGGCAGGCTCTCCGGGTGAAGTCATTGGATAGCCACGCCCCATGACTATAAAAACAGATGCCAGACAGCAAGCGACAACACAACGCAGGAAGACAGCCAGAGAACAGCAGCTTTTTGTTTTTTTAGCGGGTAACTGGCGGCAAGGAAGAAGACCGCGGCAGAAGATGGCTCAGAGATACTAATAAAGGACTTGTCAAAAATCGGCTCTTTTTTTACTTTTCACTGCTTTTTTGGTGAATGGATACGATGTACCCGATACTCATTCACATAGGGGGGTGGCGGGGATCTGGGTGCCGCCTTGTTAAAGGGGGCTTCCAGATTCTGATAAGCCCCCTACCCGCAGCCCCCGGCAACCACTGGCCAGGGTTGTCAGGAAGAGGCCCATGTCCCCATCAACATGGGGGCAAGGTGCTTTGGGGTGGGGGAGCAGAGCACCCCCTGCCCCCACCCTCCCTCATGTTAAGGGCATGTGGACTGGTATGGTTCAGGGGGGGGGCGCTGGCTCGAAGGGCCTGGTATGGACCGTGCGCCGTTTTTACTTATTTTTTACATTCAGCTGTCAGTGGGGAGACCCGCTGACAGCTAATGACACAGCTGTTAAGGATGTGGCGGCCGGCTTTCCTGGCCCCCTCCTTAACAACCAGCTATATACAGTCTGTTTAATGAGGGGGAAACAGGGAATCGGATGTAAGCAGGTCGTCCACCAACATCTGGAAGAAAAATAGGGTCGTAAAAAATTGAGCTTAGCAGAGACAGATGTCAGCGTATGATCATCCGCCAACGTCTGCTATTCCATAGAGATACATGCAGGTCTGTTTTTCATGAGTCAACGGAAGGATGAAAAACAGACAGACATACGGAACGCCCATGTGAAAGGGGCCTTAAAACAGAAGAGAAAACCAAATCAAATTTTGATATAAATCACCCTTTTCCTTCAAAACCGCATCAATTCTTCTAGGTACACTTGCACACAGTTTTGAAGGAACTCGGCAGGTAGGTTGTTCTAAACATCTTGGAGAACTAACCACAGATCTTCTGTGGATGTAGGCTGCTTCAAATCCTTCTGTCTCTTCATGTAATCCCAGACAGACTCAATGATGAGACCAGGGCTCTGTGGGGGCCAAACTATCACTTCCAGGACTCCTTTTGGTTCTTTACGCTGAAGATAGTCCCTGATGACATTGCCTGTATGTTTGGGGTCGTTGTCTTGCTGCAGAATAAATGTGAGGCCAATTACACACCTCCCCGATAAAGTGGCATGATGGATAATTATCTACCTGTATTTCTCAGCATTGAGGACACCATTGATCCTGACCAAATCTCCAACTCTATTTACAGAAATGCAGCCCCAAACTTGCAAGGAACCTCCACCATGTGTCACTGTTGCCTGCAGACAGTCATTATTGTACCGCTCTCCAGTCCTTCGCAAACAGCCTGCCTCCTGTTACAGCCAAATATTTCAAATTTTGACTCATCAGTCCAACTGCTGCCATTTCTCTGCACCCCAGTTCCAAGGTTTTTGTGCACAGTTGAGTTGCTTAGTCTAGTTTCCATGTTGGAGGTATGACTTTTGGCCGCAATTCTTCCATGAAGACCACTTCTGTTCAAGACTTGTCTGGCCTGTATATGGGTGTACCTGGGTCCCACTGGTTTCTGCCAGTTCTATGCTGATGGAACTGCTGGACATCTTACAATGTCGAAGGGCAGCATGATGCATCTCATCTGCTGCATTACGTTTCCTTGGCAGACCACAGTGTCTACAGTTCTCAACATTGCCCGTTTCTTTAAAAGAGCTTGAACTGCACATTTTGAAACCCCAGTCTTCTTTGATATCTTTGCCTGGGAGAGACCTTGTGTCTTAATGCTGTGCTCAGTCTTGCCATGGTGTATGAACTGTGACATAAAACGATCTTCCACAACCACATCTTAGTAGCAGAGTTTGGCTGTTCCTCATCAAGTTTTAAGCCTCCTACAAGCTGTTCCTGTTTCATATATTGACTGAAACCGTCATTAACTGAAATACATGATTAGCATCTGCTTGAAGCCAAAGGTCACACCAAATATTGATTTGATTTAGATTTTATTCTGTTTGCTTACTTTGCATTTTGTACATTAATAAAAACAATTAAAATATATGTAGCACACCCCCGTAGGAGCTGCTGGTTTTCATTTGGGCCTTGCACGTTACCTTGTTCGTTGTCTAGGGGAAGAAAGTCTGTAAAAACTCCAATGTCCACACAAGATGTAAAACCTTAAGCTGTTAGGTTTTATTTTCATTTGCATAAAACATTTGAAGAATAGTAGAAGGATGAATAAAAGGGGTGGGTTCAGGTACGCAGTACAGATCACTGGAAAAAAAAACCTTCTCAACTATACAGACATTCACAGAGAGAGAAACCGCAGAAGAAAGATGACCTCTTAGCAGATAACCTCATATGCAGTAGTAGTCCGGGAAAATCCCAATCAATATGAGCAGGTAAGTATCATGTAATAGAGAAAAGAAACAGCCACATAGCGTAACTCTGTATATAAATCAAAATTTGATATAAAAGCGCTTTGCAAAGAATGTGGCAACAATGGAGGACTCCATTGTTGCCACATTCTTTGCAAAGCGCTTTTATATCAACTTTTATATCAACTTAAATGTAAGTGTTTCCACTACATTAAATTTTGAGTTATATACAGTTACGCTATGTGGCTGTTTCTTTTCTCTATTACATGATACTTACCTGCTCATATTGATTGGGATTTTCCCGGACTACTACTGCATATGAGGTTATCTGCTAAGAGGTCATCTTTCTTCTGCGGTTTCTCTCTCTATGTTGATGTTTGGCCATTTCCAGCACCATTTCCAGCACAGCAATTTGCAGCATACAGATTGTCCAGGTTCCATGTGGTTCCACCACACCAAGCCCGTTTGACCCACTGAACATATGTTCCTCTGGGTTCAAACTATCTGGTAAGCTCCTTACCTATTGGTGGTGGTTCTCTTCATCTTCTCACCATCACCTTTCCCTTCAAAATCTTCACCCACTTTTGAATTTCACCATTGCCTTCATTTTTGGATTACTTTAGGACACTCAGTTGCACAAGTTTTCACTTGTATTTCACATATAGACATTTTGTATATATGAGGACTTCTTACTGTTTTTACTTAATATTTGAGTGTCTTTTTATATTGCACCGTTTTTATATACTCATTTGAGTGCGTCATGCATTCTTGTTCATATTTTTGATTAGCGCTACACTTTTTGTTTCCACGCTTTTTTACTATTTGTCTACTTGTTAGCAGCTTATCCAGAGGGCAGCGCGGAATTATTTTGTATGCTATACAGTCATTCACCACTCTTCCTGGAGTGGGTATTGCTCACCCGGATAGGCACCTCTCACCTGGCCTAGCAGCCGGAATGATGCTCGGACAATGTTCAGGACCAGTCTCTGCCACAGACTGGTTGTGCACCAAAATGGATAATCCGGGATCCTCTGCCACAGGACTTAACACCCGAACTTCCAGCCAAACAGTCAAGAGCCTTTAAGCCGACCCGGCAGACTGCAAGGTGAATTTTAGCTACGGTGCATCATCCAATAAAATCACCAGGCCCTCCTCAAGGCACCAGCCTTCCGCTCGGTCTTTTCCAGGGCAGGTCCTCCCCTTGTTTCCTCCATTGAGTAGCTTCCTCCCGCAGGACGGACAGCACAGGATCACCTTCAAAGTGTAGGCCCCAGTCAGCATAACTGGGCCTACTTGGTAGGGTTGCAACCTTGGACCAACATGGTCCCGAGGCCAAAATCACACAACACTCTCCCCGTGCCAGGAGGGCCGCGAGGGGACGAAGGACCCCAAAAGATGGCATCTGCCCCTTAAGTACCCTTTCCCAGCATGCTCAGCGGGTAGACCATGCCCACTGAACTGTTCCAGAGGAAAGATACCCAATACACTTTGGCCCATCAGTCTTCTACATTGGCCTGAGGTGGTAACGCCACCTACAGGCAAACAGTGGGAAGTCTCCCCGACACAGCCATAGCCGGAACAGAGGCTGATTTAGCATAATCACTTAAATCTGAGCCTAACTATTGGCTCAGATACACACATAGATATCTATCTATCTATCTATCTATCTATCTATCTATCTCACACATACATACATACATATATTACACATACACACACACACGTTAGAACAGGATATAAGTGCAGCGCAATATGAACAGTCCAAAACGTAGACAAAATAGCAAGTCCCATAAGTCTGTTTAATTCCGAAGGATAGCAGCGTATGACGTCACCCGCTGCTATCCTTCGGAATTAAACAGACTTATGTCTGCAATACATGCTGTATGAAACCGGCTTTATTGTGAGTAGTTTGTGTTTGGACACAATTAAAATTTATACTGTTAAACAGTGAGCACTTAGATCTTTTCTTTTATCATATATGGTCTGGCGCCCCTGCTGAGAATTGAGGAGACTGGAAAGGAGTATATGATCCGTGTTAACCTTTTGATTATTGAGATCTGCTTGCATGACTACCTGTTAACTCAGGAGTCCATGCCTTAAGGTGAGAGTAGAGAAGACCGGAGGTGGAGGTACTGTCACCCATTGTGGATTTTATCATTACTGGTGAAGGCTTTCTGGGACCTGTTGTCCACCGTCTCTCTGCACTTATACTCAATACTTTTTATTCATATTACATTGTGGGACGTACTATTTTGTCAACGGTTTGCACTGTTCAAATTGCGCTGCACTTATATCCTGTTCTAACAGTTGCCATTGGAATTTTGTGAAAAAATTTTTTAGTGTTCAGCTTGCATACGTGTTTTTTTTTTATATTATTGATTCTCATTTATTTTTGCGCGGATTGCAGAGAGAGAGAGAGAGAGAGAGAGAGAGAGAGAGAGAGAGAGAGAGAGAGAGAGAGAGAGAGAGAGAGAGAGAGAGAGAGAGAGAGAGAGAGAGAGAGAGAGAGAGAGAGAGAGAGAGAGAGAGAGAGAGAGAGAGAGAGACATATACATATATACACACACATACATACACACACACACATACCACACATACACAGTGCCAGTACAGACTAGAGTAAGTTGTGATGAGCTGTCGGGGTAAGGCAGTGTAGTTAGGATGATTAACGCAATCAGGGCAAGGTGATGAGAGTAAAGCAGTGTACTCAAGCAGTGTAGCTGGGGTAAGGTGGTGGTGAAGTGTAATCAAGGTGGCGTTATGTAGTCAGGGTAAGGCAATGTAGTTGGGGTAAGGCTGTGAACTAAGATGGTGTAGTTGGGAGCAGAGAGATATAGAAGCAGTGTAGTTAGGATGTGGAGTAGTCGGGGTAAGGTAATGTAGTCAGGGTAAGGCTTTATAGTGGAAACGAGGAAAAGTGTTGTAGTCGGGGTAAGGCAGTGTTGTAGTGGTGGTGGATCTGTGTAGTCAGGGTAAGGTTAGACAGTGCAGTCAGGGGGGTGGAGAGATGTAGTCAGGATAAGGCTATGTAGTTGGGGTGGTGTCGGCAGGATGGAGTGGGGTAGCTGTGGCTGTCAGAGTAAGGTGGTGGATGGTGTAATTGAGGTAAGGTGTTGGGGTAGTGGATCAGTGTAGTCAGGGTAAGGTGGTGAGGTTAGACGGTGTAGTCATGGTAGTGGAGATATGTAATCAGGGTAAAGTGCTGTAGTGGAGCAGTAAAGTTGGATGATGGGTTGGTATAGCCAGGGTGGTCAGGTTTTGGCAGTGGGGTAAGGTGGTGTAGTCGGGGTGGAGAGGTGTAGTTCTGATTTAGTGGTCAGGGTGGTGGAGAGGTGTAGTTCTGATGGTACAGTTATAGTTGGTAAGGTTGAATAAAGACACCAGTCAATCCAGTTGAACCCGTGTAGGTGTGCGTGTTCATAATTATTTCCCATATCCCTGTATACTGTGCTCGGTAAGATACACGTCAAAGAGTTTAAAGTAAGAAAATCAATACTTCCTGCCGACACCGATTGTGGAAGTGAATTCCACATCCCTACTGCCCCTGACAGTGGAAAACCACTTTTCCTTGAGTTCTCAAGTGGCCCGGTGTCTTCTTACACTCTGTGACTGAATAGTCTATTCCTTATTCAAGTTTTACCATTGAGGTATTTATACATAACTATCATATCTCCTCTAAAGCGTCTCTGCTCTAGAGAGATTACGTTTAGTGCTTGTAGTTCCTCATAACGGAGGTCCTCCAGTCGCTTTATAAAAACTTTATTCTCCATCTCTGGACCCTCTCCAGTTCCTGCACCTCCCTCCAGAGGACTGGTGACCAGAACTGGAAGGAAAGCTCTAGATGTGGCCCGACCAGATTTTTATAAAGTGGCAGGATTCTCGTTTTATCTCTGGAGTAAATGACCTTTTTTATACAAGCCAATAGTCTGCTGGCTTTACTTGCTGCAGCTTGACATTGCCTGCAATTGCCGAGTCTGGTCTACTAGGACCCCTAGATCTTTCTCCATCCTGGATTCCCACAAAGGTTTCCCCCTAGTGAGTAATTTGCATTGGCTTTAGCCTCCAAAATGCATTACTTTACATTTTTCAACATTTAACCTCATTTGTCATGTAGTTGACCAGCCCATTATTTTATTGAGGTCCTCATGTAAAGTTTTTATATCCTGCTGTGAAGTTACTTCCCTGGTTAGCTTTGTGTCAGTAAACACAGAGATTGAGTTTTTTATATCAACCTCTATATCATTTATGAAAAAAATGAAATAGAGTTGGTCCCAGGACAGAGCCTCTCCAGACCAATCTGAGTGCTCGCTATTTACCACCACCCTCCGGACACGCCCCCTGTAACCAGTTTTCTATCCACGTACAAACCCCTATAGTCTGCCTACAGACCTCAGTTTGTGAATTAAGCGTCTATGGAGAACTGTATCAAATGCTTTTGCAAACTCCATATACACCACATACCCCGGTCTTCCCTTATCTAGATGGCAGCTCACTTCCCCGTAGAATGTCAATAGATAGATCGTTCTTGCCAAACCATTCATAAACCCATACTGATTACTACTAAGGATATGGTTTTCATCAACAAATTCTTGGATATAGTCCCTTAGCATCCCCTCCAATAGTTTACATACTATCAATGTTAGACTGACTGGTCTGTAGCTCCCAGGTAAAGGTTTTGGCCCTTTTTGAATATTGGTACTCTGTTGGCCCTTTGCCAATCAGCTGGTACCATTCCTGTCAGTATGCTGTCCATACAAATTAGGAGTAGCGGTCTGCCTATAACCTGACTGAGTTCTTTGAGGACTCTCGAGTGTAAGCCATCCGGTCCTGGTGATTTATTTGTGGTAAGTTTTTCTAGTCTTTTCTGGACATCGGTTTCTGTTAGTAACATGTCGCAGGACTTACTCCTGTGGCTAACAATACAGTTGTGGTCAGTATACCCCTCCTTTTCTTGTGTAAAAACTGAGGAGAAGAAAGCATTTAGTACAGTTGCCTTCTCCTCTTCATTTGTGCCCTGGTGGTATCACTAGGTAGGTGTAGTGCTGGCGGCACAGTCAGGTAGGTGTAGTGCTGGCGGCACAGTCAGGTAGGTGTAGTGCTGGCGGCACAGTCAGGTAGGTGTAGTGCTGGCGGCACAGTCAGGTAGGTGTAGTCCTGGCGGCACAGTCAGGTAGGTGTAGTGCTGGCGGCACAGTCAGGTAGGTGTAGTGCTGGCGGCACAGTCAGGTAGGTGTAGTGCTGGCGGCACAGTCAGGTAGGTGTAGTGCTGGCGGCACAGTCAGGTAGGTGTAGTGCTGGCGGCACAGTCAGGTAGGTGTAGTGCTGGCGGCACAGTCAGGTAGGTGTAGTGCTGGCGGCACAGTCAGGTAGGTGTAGTGCTGGCGGCACAGTCAGGTAGGTGTAGTGCTGGCGGCACAGTCAGGTAGGTGTAGTGCTGGCGGCACAGTCAGGTAGGTGTAGTGCTGGCGGCACAGTCAGGTAGGTGTAGTCCTGGCGGCACAGTCAGGTAGGTGTAGTCCTGGCGGCACAGTCAGGTAGGTGTAGTGCTGGCGGCACAGTCAGGTAGGTGTAGTGCTGGCGGCACAGTCAGGTAGGTGTAGTGCTGGCGGCACAGTCAGGTAGGTGTAGTGCTGGCGGCACAGTCAGGTAGGTGTAGTGCTGGCGGCACAGTCAGGTAGGTGTAGTCCTGGCGGCACAGTCAGGTAGGTGTAGTGCTGGCGGCACAGTCAGGTAGGTGTAGTGCTGGCGGCACAGTCAGGTAGGTGTAGTGCTGGCGGTACAGTCAGGTAGGTGTAGTGCTGGCGGTACAGTCAGGTAGGTGTAGTGCTGGCGGTACAGTCAGGTAGGGGTATAGTCAGGTAGCTGTAGTCCTGGCGGTATAGTCAGGTAGGTGTAGTGCTGGCGGCACAGTCAGGTAGGTGTAGTGCTGGCGGCACAGTCAGGTAGGTGTAGTGCTGGCGGCACAGTCAGGTAGGTGTAGTGCTGGCGGCACAGTCAGGTAGGTGTAGTCCTGGCGGCACAGTCAGGTAGGTGTAGTCCTGGCGGCACAGTCAGGTAGGTGTAGTCCTGGCGGCACAGTCAGGTAGGTGTAGTCCTGGCGGCACAGTCAGGTAGGTGTAGTCCTGGCGGCACAGTCAGGTAGGTGTAGTCCTGGCGGCACAGTCAGGTAGGTGTAGTCCTGGCGGCACAGTCAGGTAGGTGTAGTCCTGGCGGCACAGTCAGGTAGGTGTAGTCCTGGCGGCACAGTCAGGTAGGTGTAGTGCTGGCGGCACAGTCAGGTAGGTGTAGTGCTGGCGGCACAGTCAGGTAGGTGTAGTCCTGGCGGCACAGTCAGGTAGGTGTAGTCCTGGCGGCACAGTCAGGTAGGTGTAGTCCTGGCGGCACAGTCAGGTAGGTGTAGTCCTGGCGGCACAGTCAGGTAGGTGTAGTCCTGGCGGCACAGTCAGGTAGGTGTAGTCCTGGCGGCACAGTCAGGTAGGTGTAGTCCTGGCGGCACAGTCAGGTAGGTGTAGTCCTGGCGGCACAGTCAGGTAGGTGTAGTCCTGGCGGCACAGTCAGGTAGGTGTAGTCCTGGCGGCACAGTCAGGTAGGTGTAGTCCTGGCGGCACAGTCAGGTAGGTGTAGTCCTGGCGGCACAGTCAGGTAGGTGTAGTGCTGGCGGTACAGTCAGGTAGGTGTAGTGCTGGCGGTACAGTCAGGTAGGTGTAGTCCTGGCGGTACAGTCAGGTAGGTGTAGTCCTGGCGGTACAGTCAGGTAGGTGTAGTCCTGGCGGTACAGTCAGGTAGGTGTAGTCCTGGCGGCACAGTCAGGTAGGTGTAGTGCTGGCGGTACAGTCAGGTAGGTGTAGTGCTGGCTGTAGTCAGGTAGGTGTAGTCCTGGCGGCACAGTCAGGTAGGTGTAGTCCTGGCGGCACAGTCAGGTAGGTGTAGTCCTGGCGGCACAGTCAGGTAGGTGTAGTCCTGGCGGCACAGTCAGGTAGGTGTAGTCCTGGCGGCACAGTCAGGTAGGTGTAGTGCTGGCGGTACAGTCAGGTAGGTGTAGTGCTGGCGGTACAGTCAGGTAGGTGTAGTCCTGGCGGCACAGTCAGGTAGGTGTAGTGCTGGCGGTACAGTCAGGTAGGTGTAGTGCTGGCGGTACAGTCAGGTAGGTGTAGTCCTGGCGGTACAGTCAGGTAGGTGTAGTCCTGGCGGTACAGTCAGGTAGGTGTAGTCCTGGCGGTACAGTCAGGTAGGTGTAGTCCTGGCGGCACAGTCAGGTAGGTGTAGTCCTGGCGGCACAGTCAGGTAGGTGTAGTGCTGGCGGTACAGTCAGGTAGGTGTAGTGCTGGCTGTACAGTCAGGTAGGTGTAGTCCTGGCGGCACAGTCAGGTAGGTGTAGTCCTGGCGGTACAGTCAGGTAGGTGTAGTCCTGGCGGCACAGTCAGGTAGGTGTAGTCCTGGCGGCACAGTCAGGTAGGTGTAGTGCTGGCGGCACAGTCAGGTAGGTGTAGTGCTGGCGGCACAGTCAGGTAGGTGTAGTGCTGGCGGTACAGTCAGGTAGGTGTAGTGCTGGCGGTACAGTCAGGTAGGTGTAGTGCTGGCGGTACAGTCAGGTAGGGGTATAGTCAGGTAGGTGTAGTCCTGGCGGTATAGTCAGGTAGGTGTAGTCCTGGCGGTATAGTCAGGTAGGTGTAGTCCTGGCGGTATAGTCAGGTAGGTGTAGTCCTGGCGGTATAGTCAGGTAGGTGTAGTCCTGGCAGGATAGTCAGGTAGGTGTAGTCCTGGCGGTATAGTCAGGTAGGTGTAGTCCTGGCGGTATAGTCAGGTAGGTGTAGTTGGGGTGTATTGGAAGCTCCCTGTAGGGTGACATGATGTGCTGTCACTCACCTCTCAGGCAGAAGATGGTGACCCCCTGTCTGTCTCTCTCCGGGCTCCGCTCTCCTCCCCGCCTTAGGTGAGCAGAACTTGCACACAGCGGCCCCCGCTCCTCCTCACATCACCTCCGGGCCCCGGAACCCCGCCAGGCCGCCGGGCTCACGGCACGCTGCCTCTCCGCTACAATGCGCATCCGAGGCGCCCGTCACCAGCAGCACCAGGCATAGAAAGTGCGTGAAGGATCCCCAGCTGATTGACGGCCCTTATCAGGTGCGCCGCCGCTGATTGGCCAATGGTGAACAGAGCAGCACAGCAACCATTTTCTGATTGGCTGGAGGGATGGGCATGGGATGACAGGCACTTTGCGCATGTCGGGCGCCCAATGGGAGAGCAGGGCGGGTTCGCTAGCGTCAGGGTGACGCAGGGGCGCCGTGTACCTCAAAGAACTCCTCCTGACAAGTGTGCAAGCAATGAGTGCTTCTGGTGGAGGATGAGGAGGACGAGGAGGACATGTGTGCAATAGAACTGACACCGTGCATGGCAAGGAGGGCACACGTCTGCCCTGCTACTGGTGTAATGAATAAATATATATGCTTTGATTTTTGGAAGAAAGCTGTGCTGAGGAGGTTTGGAGGCAGCCATTGCTGACTTCTTCTGAATGAAGTGTATAAACAAAACTTGTTTAGAGTTTGGACAGGTGATAACACCGGCTAGGTTATTTTGTTTGTGTTCTCTGTGCACCATTAGGAAATTTCCCCTGACTTCCTGTCTCAGAAGAAATTCCCCTCAGAGTTGTCCCCATTATCAGGTGTCCTGACTCCCTACTGGAAGATATCCTCACACCTCGTGTTCTGGGGAGAAATCTGGGATCTCCCTTTACCCTCTTGTTGTAAGAAATGGAGATGGGTTACCGTACACCGGAGGAAAATAAAATTCCAACTTCTCTATCAGAACAATTTAAATCGTTGGACACCAGCACAGCTACATAGAGGAACCAGGTTGATACGTTTCACATCCATTGATGCTTAATCCTAACCATCAGGTTAGGATTAAGCATCAGTGGACATGAAACACGTCAATCTGGTTTCTCTGTTTGGCTGTGCTGATGTCCAAGGACTTTTATTGTTCTAATAAAGAAGCTTAAGTTTTTATTTTCCTCCGGTGTACAGTAACCCACCTCTATTTTGGTTATGAACATTGACGGTGCTACCACTAGGCAGCCGCCTAGGACGCCCTGCTGCCTAGGGCGCCCGGCCACTGGTGTTCCTACTCTCTTCTCTCTGCAGCAAGCAACTAAGTCTCAGCATTAGAAGGCAGCCGCCGCTCCGTTCACACATAGTGTCAGAGGCGCAGCGGTGGCAAAGGACTGTGTGTCCCGACTCCTGAATGAATGGAAGCAAGCAAACATTAATTGATGGGCGCTGTTGAGGCTGCATTGATGGGCACTGGTGAGGCTGCATTGATGGGCACTGGTGAGGCTGCATTGATGGGCACTGGTGAGGCTGCATTGATGGGCACTGGTGAGGCTGCATTGATGGGTGCTGTTGAGGCTGCATTGATGGGCACTGGTGAGGCTGCATTGATGGGCACTGGTGAGGCTGCATTGATGGGCACTGGTGAGGCTGCATTGATGGGCACTGGTGAGGCTGCATTGATGGGCGCTGGTAGGCTGCATTGATGGGCGCTGGTAGGCTGCATTTGATGGGTGCTTCATTAAAAAGGTGGGATACACATGGGCAGGGGAAAAAGGGGTGGGGCCAAATGAGGTTTCGCCTAGGGTGTCAAAACTCCTTGCACCAGACCTGGTTATGAACCATACCTGCACCCAGGCAATAATAGGGGCATTAGATGGTAGACTGACCTGAAGTGGTGCTTCCTTTACTATGTATTCCCCTCACCGTTTGTCTTGGTGGCAGCGGTCACTATGACGATAAGGGGGTGAACTTGGGTCTCTTCCACAGACCTGGTGAACTTTAGGATGTGTCCAAGAATCCTCTGCCACGGGATTTTAAATGTCCCGAACCTCCAGCCGAGCAATAATAGAGCCTTTAAGCCGGACCAGCGTTTTTCAGGGCTTTTGTTTAGTGGATCCCTCCTTGAATGGGTTGCCAGGCCTCTCCCGAGACATCGGCGTCTTGCCAGTCTCCTCCGGGGCAGGTCCTACCCCGGCTTCCCTCCTCAAGAGCTTCCTTCCCACGGATGGACAGCTTGGGATACCTTCAGAAATGCAGACCCAAACCAGCAGAGCTGGGCCTAGCGAGCAGAGATGTAACCCCAGGCTGAAGGTGCCTGGGGCTAAAACACACACACTAACCCCGTGCCATGAGGGCCACGAAGCGCACCAGAAGACCTGTCAAAATGGCGTCTGCCCCTTATGTACCCCTCCCCAGCATACACAGCAGACCAACCACGCCCACTGCACGGCTGCCGAGAAGGGACAATTAATCCGCTGTGATACACCTGTATTCCAACATGGGCCAGCGGGGGCAGTGCCATCTACGGGCGAACAGGGAAAATAACTGCCAGGCAGTATCACAACTAGGGCAGAAGCAAGAATTTTAGAGAAATCAGCAAGTCTGAGTCCAACTATTAACTCAGACTATCCCCTAAATTTAAACATAGCGTGGACCATTTTGGGCCGGCGCTAAATATACAATGATGTGAAAAAGTATTTTCCCCCTTTCAGATTTTTTTGCATATTCGTCACACTTAAATTACTCAGATCATCAAACAAATTTTAATATTACACAGATATAACCCGAGTAAATACAAAATACAGTTTTTAAATGATGGTTTCATTTATTAAGGCAAAAAAGCTGTCCAAACCTGCCCGGCTTTATGTTAAAAAGTAATTGCCCTCTAAACCGAATAATTGGTTGTGCCACCCTTGGCGGCAACAACTACAATCAAGT
Source organism: Rana muscosa (assembly GCA_029206835.1). NCBI lineage: Eukaryota > Metazoa > Chordata > Amphibia > Anura > Ranidae > Rana > Rana muscosa. The sequence goes on along the minus strand of CM055126.1, from coordinate 185,096,925 downwards.
GTTTGCGATAACTGGCAATGAGTCTTTCACATTTCTGTGGAGTAATTTTGGCCCACTCTTCTTTGCAGAATTGTTTTAATTCAGCCACATTGGAGGGTTTTCCAGCATGAACGGCCTGTGTTAGGTCATGATACAGCATCTCAACTGGATTTAAGTCTGGGCTTTGACTAGGCCACTCCAAAACCTAAATTTTGCTTTGTTTGAACCATTTTGAGGTGGACTTGCTGTTGTGTTTTGGATCATTGTTCTGCTGCATAACCCTGCACTTGAGCTTGAGGTCACAAACTGGTGGCTGGACATTCTCCTTTAGGATTTTCCTACCAATGATGTCACAAGGGAACATGGGGATGCTGGACCCAGGAGGCAGCTGCAGAGAATGGGATCTCAGAAAAGCAGTTCTGCATCTGCTTTGTGGGGAAGTATCTGAACTGTGGCATCTGGTAGAGCTCAGAATTCATGGTTCCATCGATTATGGTAAGTCGTCCAGGTCCTGAAGCTGCAAAGCAACCCCAGACCATCCCGCTACCCCCACCATGTCTGACTGTTGGTATGATGTTCTTGTTATGAAATGCTGTATTAGTTTTATGCCAGATGTAACGGGACACACACCTTCCAAAAAGTAACATTTTTGTCTCATCAGTTCACAGAATATTTGTTGAATCATGAACACTGATCTTACCTGAGGCAAGTGAGACCTGCAGTTATTTAGATGTTGTTCTGGGTTATTTTATGACCTCCTGGATGAGTCGTCGTCATGCTCTTAGAAGGTTCACCACTGTTCCAAGTTATCTCCATTTGTGGAAAATGGCTTTGAAACCCTTCCTAGACCAATACATGTCTGTTTGTAATCTGTTCTTGAATAAGAAAAAAATTAGATTGTGGCATGATGTGTGGCTTTTTGTGATCTGTTAGCATGCTTCACTTTGTCAGACAGCTTCTATTAATGTGATTTCTTGATTCAACAGGTCTGGCAGTAATCAGGCCTGGGTGTGGCAAGTGAAATTTAACTCATCTTTCCAAAAAAATTTGGTTAATCACAGTTCATTCATGATTCAGCATGGGAGGGGAAATTACCTTTTCACATAGGGCCAGGCAGGTTTGAACAGCTTTTTTCCCTTAATAAATTCAATAATAATTTAAAAACTGCATCTTGGATTTACTCGGGTTATCTTTGTGTAATATTAAAATTTGTTTGATAATCTGAATCATTTACAGTATTAAGTGCATCTAATGGTGAGAGATTTTCTGCCATCCTTGTGTAAGTGGATCTTGCTTAATCCTGCTAGGTTCTATTTACCACTAATGCAGCTCTATCTGAAGGTGGATCACCACATCTGTAATCTTTGTTACCCTGTGACACTTTGTGAAGATACCCCTTTCCATTCTGTGGATTACAAATATTACTTCACAAAAGTCTGAGTACTCAAACACAGGATTTAAAGGGCCCCAACGCTGGCATACTCTGTGTGTGTTTGTGTGAATATAATTCCCACCGGCCAGTGGTTAGCTAGAACCTACAAGACCTAGATAGGATCTTATAGTCAGTAACATAAGGTTTGGGAAATTGCTGAACATTATTTTTGTATTGTATTGTACAGTTTCGTTCACCACTCATTCAGTGCATTTCAGGCATGGCCTCCCAATGGCGGTTAAAGTGAACGAACACCAATCCTGTTTTCATTTACTGAGCAGTTGTATTATATCATTGCATTTAATATTGGTATTCTGTTAATCAGTTTATCTCTTTTCAGGGCTTATTGCTAGTTCTAATAAAGCCCAGCTAAAAGTTTAAACAGTGTTTTGGTGTTAGTTGGATCCAGGTGTGGGTGATCCATCACTGGTGTGGGACAGAAGACCTGTATATTACAGCGGCCCTTGCAGGGGTAGCGCTACACTTACCTGCTCTGTGTAATGGTTTTGCACAGAGCAGCCCCAATTCTCTTCTTCTCAGGTCCCCTGCCAGAACTCCTAGCCCCTCCCCCTTGCCAAGCCACTTGCTATGGGGGCACTCGTGTAAGCCTGATCCTGAGCCACCTCTGTGTGTCCATAGGACAAACAGAGTGCAGTTTGGCCCCACCCCCGCCTTACTGGCTGTGATTGACAGCAGCGGGAGGCAATGGCTCCTGCTGCTGTCTCAGGCAATGAAAACAAAGAAGGTGCTTCTAATTGTAATAAGTCAAGATTTTTAATTTACCAAAAATGGTTAAAATCACTTACAAGTGGTGAGAGGTAAAACAAGCTCATAAATACTCAGAGGATGTCCAGGAAGGGGGTCTCCTATAACAATCCTTGTGTCGTGTCTCACCACCGGCCAGCGGTGTGGAACAGTACCTCTGGAATGCAGGAAGAACCACCGCGATGCCGGCAGGGAAGGCTGTCCACAAGGTTTAGGTGTGTGTCTATGACAGGGGTGCTCAACCTTTTGAAGAGCGAGGGCCACTTAAGCGACTTGGCAACCGTTCTTGGGCCACATTGAGCAGAGCGGGCGGATGACAGGTCTGTGTCCACTTTGCATATGCAGAGCAGACACAAACATAGCCCACTCTACGGGCCCTCTGATCTGATCCGCCCAGACAAAAGGGTTTGAACCCCATTCTGTTTTTTTTTTTTTTGCTTTTTTTAGCAGATCAGATTAGAGGTGGGCGTGTGTAAATGGACACAAGTCTGTTTACATCTGCCGCTCCATAGAGATGAATGGAGGGTCCGATTGAGTCAGACCGATCGTGTGAATTGGGCCTAAGGCTGCTTTCACACTGATGTACTGCGGTTTACCCACACCCCGGATGCAGCGCAGTGCACCTGTGAGTTTCTGCAGGTTAGCTGCACTTTGTCATAGACTTCTATTATATCCTGCAGGTGTGGCGCACTTTCTGAAAACGCACCATACCCGCAGGTAATAATAGTCTATGGCTCAGTGCAGGTAACCCTGCGGATCAGTTTGAAAGCATCCCAGTAACAACTGCAGAACAAATGCCCATATATACATTTGGTGATTTTAGTAATAAACTTACCTTTAATAACAAGTTTCCATTAAGGTATCGCTGGCTGTTGCTGTCCCAGGCAGAGTGCATTTGGTATCACTCCACCTGTGACAGGAGCCGGCGTTATACAGGAAGCATTGGCTTATGTGGCTGTGCTCCCTCCACAGTCACTTGCCTCCTCTACTGCCGGCTCTATTCACAACACTGAAGCTCTGAGATGGCAGGTCGGCAACCTGCGATCTGGGCTTGCCAATCTGCCATCCCACAGCAGGAGGTCACGGGCCACATGTGGCACCCTGGGCCACTGGTTGGGCACCCCTGGTCTATGGGAATGTTTGACCATTTATCCAGAAGTGCATTTGTGAGGTCAGGCACTGATGTTGGATGAGAAGGCTTGGCTTGCAGTCTCCACTCTAATTCATCCCAAAGGTGTTCTATCGGGTCGCGCTCAGGACTCTGTGCAGGCCAGTCAAGTCCCTCCACCGCAAATTCGCTCATCCATGTCTTTATGGACCTTGCTTTGTGCACTGGTGCACAGTCATGTTGGAACAGGAAGGGGCCATCCCCAAAATCAATTCCACTAAGTTTGGAGCATAAAATTGTCCAAAATGTCTTGGTATGCTGACACCTTAAGAGTTCCCTTCACTGGAACTAAGGGGCAAAGCCCAACCCCTGAAAAACAACCGCACACCATAATACCCCTCCACCAAATGATTTGGACCAGTGCACAAAGCAAGGTCCATAACGACATGGATGAGCGAGTTTGAGGATTTACATAGTTAGTCAGGTTGAAAAAAGACACAAGTCCATCTAGTTCATCCAAAAAGGATTTGACAAAAGCTGGCCCATGTGATCCAATCCAGTAGAATAACTACTGTAGATCAAATTGCCGAAAAAGGTAATGCTGCTTCCCATAGAAAGGTATGTTCTGAAGAACACACAGTGCACCGCAGTTTGATTTGTATGGGGCTGTGTAGTCGCAGACCGGTCAGGGTTTCCACAGCCAAAAAAAAGCACCTACAATGGGCACATGAGCATCAGAACTGGATCACGGGCAATGGAAAAAGATGGCTTGGTCTAATGAATCATGTTTTCTTTACATTATGTGGATGGTGCGTGTGCATCACTTACCTGGGGAAGAGATGGCACCAGGATGCTGTATGGGAAGAAAGCAAGCCGACACAGACAGCTGTTTGCTTTTTAATGCGCAAATGTAGCCAATACATTTTTACATCAAGAACTTTAGAGTTTCCGGCTCTTCTCTTATACTGTATATAGACAGTGTGATGCTTTGGGCAATGTTGTGCTGGGAAAATGGTTCAAGAATGGTTTGAAGAACATGACAAGTTCAGGTGTTAACTTGGCCTCCAAATTCTCCAGATTGCAATGCAATTGAGCATCTTTAATATGTGCTGGAAAAACATGTCCAATTCATGGAGGCCCCACTTCACAACTTACAGGACTTAAAGGATCTGCTACTGATGATGGCTTGGTGCCAGACACCACAGCATACCTTCAGAGGTCTAGTGGTGTCCATGCCTCAATGGGTCACAGCTGGTTTGGTGGCAAAAGGGTGATGTCTATTCAATTATTTGGTGGGAGATCATAAGTATAGGACTGATCGGTGTATATCTGGAAATCAAATAATAAAAAAAAACTAAACAATTTTAACTACTGTACTGTATGTGCATGAGGTCTTGTGTAATGGTATGTGGGATGTGTGGCTGAGAAAATGTAGGGCTCAGTTACTGTTAATGCTGAAGCAACCTAAAATACCTTACGATCATAAACACACATAGAGCCAATGGGCCTGACATACTCAAGTATAACGTGTGGTTAGATGGACCTTGGTTTTCCTTAGACATTATGTCAAGTGCAAGAGATGCGCTATTTTTGATACCCAGAGTACGAAATCCAGTTTGACTTCAAATCACACATTAGAAAAAAATTATGTATTTGTGTTTGGGAGATAACTAAATAAGTGCCCATTAGCTGCTCCTGCACAGCTGTTCCCACCACAGGGACAAGCCTTGCACAGATATGTGAAAAGCTTAAAATGATGCTGTACTCACAAGTTTGGCCATATGCTCTAGTGAACACACCGTTACAGAAGATACCCCATTAATTTAACCGCTTCAGGACCACCCACCGACCCTGCTGTGGCAAATCACGTACATGCACGTGATTTGGTATTTCCAGGTAAAAGGGCGCTCCGGTGCGTGCCCGCCGCTCCGGCTGTGCTGTCATTCGCTACAGCACAAGCCAATCAGCAGGTACAATTATTTATGCCCGGTACCCGCTGATCGGCTTAGCGAATGACAGAAGAGAGCCCTGTGTTGGTAAACAACACAGGGCTCTCTACAGACAGCAGCGATATGCCTTTTTTTTTTTTCTCCCTGCGAAGCAGGGAGTAAAAACTGGCACATTGCTTATTAAAACAGCACACAGTTCACAGAGTAAACATAGTTAGGAACATTTAATCTCTTGGTCTCCCTAGATGTTAACCCCTTCCCAGCCAGTGTTATTAGTACAGTGACAGTGTATTTATTAGCACTGATCACTGTATTAGTGTCACTGGTTGTCAGGAGTCTCTGATAATGAGCCCTTGTAGTTCGCCAACTCTGGGTTTTCCAGGGCGCGGAGTCTAAGCCTCAGCCTGTTTCTTCCCCAGGGCCCCTGATGGTGGGGATGGCCTTGCAGCAAGCTGGAACCAGGTAACAGCCCCCAGGTACACCCAGCTCAGAATCCGGAGACCATCTAGGGAGTGCAGAAGGGAGACAGGGGACGGAAGGGAAAACCAGAAAACAATCCAATGTCAGGGTGGGTGGCAGACAAGCCTAGACAGTGGAGGAAGCCGGAATCGGTACCCGGGTAGTCAGAAAGGATACACGAGTAGTAAGCAGATGGGAGCTCAGAGTACTGTGAAGTTGCTCAGGCAAGGAGTGCTGCTCTGAGCATGTGTATATAGATGGAAGCAAACAGAGAGGTGACCCAGGAAGTGATAGGAGGGAAAACAATATAAACCCACAGTAAAGCAGGCGACGCCCATAGATGGGGAGAACACAGGAAGCGCCACCTAAGTACAGTAGTAAAATCAGTATAAAAACCCTGATTTTACTACTGCACTTAGGTGGCGCTTCCTGTGTACTCCTTTTCTATTTTCTGTATACAGAGTTGTCTCTCTCTGAGGACAGTAGCCGCCTTTACTACTCCCCCAATCTTATCTCATGGACTGATGATCTGTTTATGAACTGTTTATAGACTGAATACAAGTGATACACTATCCTTTGCACAGTTATTGATACCATTGACACCCATAGATGAACAGAGAAGCCAAACAACACACATAGTTGCCAACTGTCCCGGATTTACACCCTTTTCCTGGATTTATTTTGTCCCAGGAAATGTCCCAGGAAATAATTTTTTTCCAGTTTTTTCAAGATTTTTCTCCGCCGTGTGCCGCCGCCGCTAGAGGTCCATTTTTAAAAAGACCAACACGGATTGCTAGTGCAATAGAAAATAAAGCTGCTGTGGCACCGCCCACCCCCCCCCCCCGCTGCAGGTCCATCTGGTATGGAAAGGGGCGGGGGTGGGCGGCGCCGCAGCAGCTATATTTTCTATTGTACTACCTAGCCATCCGTGTTTTGGATGCAATAGAAATTTAGCCGTGGCGCCGCCCACCCCTCGCCCTGCCCCGCTGCAGGTCCGTCTGTTATGGAAAGGGGTGCGGGGGTGGGCGACGCCTCTACTTTGTTCCCCCTCGGGGAACAGGAAACTAATTGCGGCCGAGACAGGAGACACCGGCTATACCGATGCAAGGACAGCTCCAATAGACTCTACTGGGATTTACGCTTCCTGAAGACGTAAATCACGAAACGTACGTCGAGGCGGTACCTAGTCATGTTACCTACGCCACACCTGACCTGGGTGGTTGCCGGAAACAAGGAGGTGGAACGCACGCCATCCATTGAGGTGGTAGGATCGTAGCGGTTCCCCGCACTAGTATCTCCTGACAAGCCAGCAGCCCCAGTGCCGGGTTATGCACTTTTAAATGTGAGTAGCCTTTTGGCTTTTTATATGCTTTGATTTTTAATAAATTGTTTTACACTACGGATATCCTCCATTATTGTTTTTCATTATCCGGCCAATACTTATGAGGAGGAAGGTGTACATCTCCAGTTTCCCTACATGTGAGCAGGCACAATCCTGCATAAGCGTCTATTGACCTACTTTTTGGCTAAATATATATCCAGCCACATTGGGTGTGTTTCCACAGAGTTGGTGAAGGATCACTTTATCTATCACTTCAAGATTTGTTGTAGCAGCATTGAATGGTGTCGTTTGATGTTTGGACTTTTCAAGTCATTTTTTGAACCACAAAATATTATTTTCAAGATATATCACGGCAGCAAGCAACTGTTTTTGTTGTTTTATAGACTCTGAATGTCACGTTTGGATCACTAATATTGGGACTTATTTATTTTACCATTTTCAATTTATTATTTGCTATCGTATGTTATAATTTTATGTGTACCACTGTGCTATATGGTTATTAGCGCCCCCTATTTTTATGCCTGATGTAAGGAGGGACTCCATTGGGAATGCCTGATGTAAGGAGGGACTCCGCTGGGGATGTCTGATGCAAGGACGGACTCCGCTGAGGGCACATGATGTAAGGACGGATTCCGCTGGGGGCACCTGATGGCATCTGGTGGCAGATGACACACTCAGGGCTAACACTAATTCGGCATTATGGTGAGTTGAATAATTTCATTCTATATTACAATGTAATAATAGAAATAATGCGCTTCAATCATCCTGACACCATAACAACCATGGTGCCGGGATGATTGAAGCGCTAACACCAAGTGTTTGGAGTATCTTTATCTGCTGATTGTTAAACTCTGGAATACACATATTTATATTGTGGTGTAGGATCTGGGCCTGCTGTCCCTCCATCCTTCCTTCTCTCTCCTTCCCTCCCTCTTTATTTCTCCCTTTCTTTCTCCCTCTATCCCTCATTCATCTCAGTCTCTAACCACACCCCATTTAAGCCACTCCCACTACCCGCGTAAACCACACCCATTTTTCGCAAGCGCGCCACATTTTTCTACTAGGGTGTGACACGCCCACAAATGAATGTCCCGCCCCTAATTATAGCAAGGCTCTGCCTACATGCAAAAAAGTGTCCCAGCAACTATGAGCACATGGGAAATGGAGTCACAGATCTCCAGAACACTGCTTCAAGAAGATAAGAATTTCAGAAACAGAAATCTGCAATCTAGACCATGACAGTACTCCCCCTCTTACGAGGCCTCCCCACCCGTTTAGGGCCTGGCTTGAGCAGAAACTTTTGATGAAAGAGTTTCACCAAATAGGGGGAATAAACATCTGTAGAAGGAATCCAATATCTTTTCTCAGGACCAAATCTCTTCCAGTCAATTAGATATAAAAGTCTCCCCCTGGAGTATTTACAATCCAAGATTTGCTTAATTTCATACTGATCCGTGGGATTGACCGCTGGAGAAGGATGACGAAGAGAATGGGAAAACCTATTGATGATGTACAGTCTCAGGAGACAAACATGTGAGACAGCAGTGGTCCTTAAAGTGGACATTCACCCATTGTATTCATTTGCAGTCATTCTCATGGACATCCTCACTGCTAATCTAAATTGCAATTTTTTTTTTTCCCTCTAAATACCTTGTTTATGTCTTCATGCCGCACTTCCGCTTTTGGCCACCTAGGTGATTACGTCACAAGGCTATTCCCATGGATTCTTGGGATATTGGCATCATCTATCCCAGGAGTCCATGGGAATTGCCTAATACCGAAATCTCACGTGATCGGGAGGAGTTAGGTGTCAAACATCGAAGTTGTTCCAGAAAAGGCTGTTGTGTTTCCGAGGAGCTCATGACCTGGGAAAACTGCCAGAATAGTGAGCCCTTGTAGTTCACAAACTCAGGGATCCCCACAGCATGGAGTCTAAACACCAGCCTGCTTCTTCACCCACTGATAGTGGGGATGACCTTGCAGCAAGCTGGAACCAGGTCGCGGCCCCCAAGTATGCCCAGCTGAAAACGTGGAGACCACTTAGCGAGTGCAGAGTACAACATGAGACTGGAGGTAAAACCAGGAAACAAGCCAAGGTCAGGGCTGGTGGCAGACAAGCATAGACAGTAGAGGAACTGGTAGACAGGAACACGAGTAGTAAACAGACGGGAGCGCAGAGAACTGTAAAGTTGTGCATATATAGGGAAGCAAACAGGGAGGTGACAAAGGAAGTAATAGAAGTGAAAGCATATAAACCCACAGTAAAGCAGGCGACGTCCATAGTTGAACAGAGAAGCCAAACAACACATGTGAAATTGAGTCACAGAACACTGCAGTGTTCTGTAGCAAGGAGGTAAGAATTTCAGAAACAGAAATCTGTAGGCTAGACCGTGATACTGGTGATGTCAGTGGCAGTTAGTCAGTCCCCCCCCCCCCCCCCGGCATCAGTTAGTGTCAGACTGCTTGCCACACTTTCGCAGTCCCATTATAAATTGCTGATCAGTCGTTTTAAAATAAATAAATAAAAATTCCAATATACCATATCTCACTGTGTTTTATTATATCTTTTCATGTGACAACACTGAAGAAATGACACTTTGCTACAATGTAAAGTAGTGAGTGTACAGCTTGTATAACAGTGTAAACTTGTTGTCTCCTCAAAGTAACTCAACCCAGCCATTCATGTCTAAACCGCTGGCAACAAAAGTGAGTACACCCCTAAGTGAAAAGGTCCAAATTGGGCCCAAAGTGTCAATATTTTGTGTGGCCACTATTATTTTCCAGCACTGCCTTAACTCTCTTGGGCATGGAGTTCACCAGAGCTTCACATGTTGCCACTGGAGTCCTCTTCCACTTCTCCATGACGACATCAAGGAGCTGGTGGATGTTTGAGACCTTGCGCTCCTCCATCTTCCATTTGAGGATGCCCCACAGATGCTCAATAGGGTTTAGGTCTGGAGACATGCTTGGCCAGCCCATCACCTTTACCCTCAGCTACTTTAGCAAGGCAGTGGTCGTCTTGGAGGTGTGTTTGGGGTTGTTATCATGTTGGAATACTGCCCTGTGGCCCAATCTCCGAAGGGGGGGGGGGGTCATGCTCTGCTTCAGTATGTCACAGTACAGTCCCCAGTGCTAGCAGCACTCATGCAGCCCCAGACCATGACTGTGACGGGAGTCACTTTTGGGCGCAGGGTGACCAAGAAAATAATGAACCCTGAGAATATTATTGATTACTTCAAATGGGACAGTAATATTCATTAACAATATCTCTCAAGAAATATGAAGATTTTATCCCCTGTACGCTGTGTGGTCTATGACCTGGAAGTATAACTCCTAAAATGGGCATTCCAGGAAGTTCAATTTAAGAGACCAACCGTCTATTGCTTAACGATGTTGCCTTTGTCTGGATAAGTAAATTGTGTTAATCTTGTCTGAGGCAGCTTTCCCTTCACCTATTATTAAGTGTGCTAATGAACTCACCCGTTGTCTACTAAGGGATGTATTGACACTCAGAATAATGTGTATTGGGGACTCGTTATGTAACCATTGTGTGACATTGTGGGTGGATCCGGGTCATTGTTCATGTGGTGACTGCAGTATTCTCAAGTGTGTATAAAGAGCCTGTATTCCTTTCAATAAACTCAGATTCCTGCTTGACCCTCAATACAGAGCCTCGTCTCGTACTTGGGGGGGGGGGGGGAATTTGTTCGGCTGATTGGAGTATTCGGTAGCTGCCTTTGTGTTCGGGAATGGAATGTCGTAAATACTCTTATACTCGGGGTGTCGTTACAATCGGTGGCAATTAGCGGGATGATCCCCACAGCCCAGAAGGACAGCTACAAGAGGACACAGGCCAATGGACACAGGCTAAAGCGCTCTACCCTTAAGGACTTACTGGAGAACCGGGGCCGACCGGCCAACAACCTTAAGAAGAGGGACATTATCGCAGAACTATTCGAAATCGATGGAGCCGAAAGACCCAACATAACCGAAAGGCCCAGCGTAACAGACAGAAGACCGTCGCATACCTGAGCAAAAAGCTATTACCCCGGGAAGTGAGCTATGCGGCAGTGAAGGAATGTTTGGCCCTGTTTTGGCCCCTTAAAAAGTTGAACCCTTAGTTGTACGGACAGGAATTTTCATTAGTCACCGACCACAACCCATTGGTCTGGCTTAACTGGGTCTCAGGAGACAATGGCAGGTTGCTGCGGTGGAGCTTAGCCCTGCAACCTTACAACTTCACCATCAGCTACCGACCCGGTAAGCAAAATGGCAATGCTGATGGGTTGTCCCAGCAAACAGACATCACTCCGGCCTCCTAGTTCCGGAAATCCCCAAGTTGACCCGAGAAGGATCAAGCCGGGTCTGTCGGAGTGTACCACAAGGAGGGAGTCATGTGACGGGAGTCACTTTTGGGCGCAGGGTGACCAAGAAAATAATGAACCCTGAGAATATGATTGTATTACTTCAAATGGGACAGTAATATTCATTAACAATATCTCTCAAGAAATATTAAGATTTTATCCCCTGCACACTGTGAGGTCTATGACCAGGAAGTATAACTCCTAATATGGGCATTCCAGGAAGTTCAATCTAAGAGGCCGACCGTCTATTGCTTAACGATGTTGCCTTTGTCTGGAAAAGTAAATTGTGTTAATCTTGTCTGAGGCAGCTTTCCCTTCACCCATTATTAAGTGTGCTAATGAACTCCCCTGTTGTCTGCTAAGGAATGTATGGACACTCAGAATAATGTGTATCGGGGACTCGTTATGTAACCATTGTGTGATGTTGTGGGTGGATCCGGGTCATCGTTCATGTGGTGACTGCAGTATTCTCAAGTGTATATAAAGAGCCTGTATTCCTTTCAATAAACTCTGATTCCTGCTTGACCCTCAATACAGAGCCTCGTCTCGTACTTGGGGGGGAGAATTATTTGTATGGGTTTCTTGTCCGGCTGATTGGAGTTCGGGAGTTCGGCCTTTTTGTTCGGGAATGGAATGTCCTAAACTACTTTAACCCCTCTCATACTCGGTGTGTCGTTACAATGACACTCCCACCATGTTTGACTGTAGGCAAGACACACTTGTCTTTGTATTCCTCACCTGGTTGCTGCCACACACGCTTGACACCATCTGAATCAAATAAGTTTATCTTGTTCTCATCAGACCACAGGACATGATTCCAGTAATCCATGTCCTTAGTCTGCTTGTCTTCAGCAAACTGTTTGTGGGCTTTCTTGTGCATCATCTTTAGAAGCGGCTTCCTTCTGAGACGACAGCCATGCAGAGCAATTTGATGCAGTGTGCGGCATATGATCTGAGCACTGACAGGCTGACCCCCCACCCCTTCAACCTCTGCAGCAATGCTGGCAGAAATTATACGTCTATTTCCCAAAGACAACTTCTGGATATGACGCTGAGCAGGTGCACTCGCACTCAACTTCTTTGGTCAATCATGGCGAGGCCTGTACACTCACTAGTTTACATTGTAGCAAAGTGTAATTTCTTCAGTGTTGTCACATGAAAAGAAATAATAAAATATTTACAAAAATGTGATGGGTGTACTCACTTTTGTGAGATACTGTATATACACCAGAGTTTGTAGATGCTATAACTTTCATGCAAGCCTACTAATATAAACTTATTGGAGTTTACTTTATTTTTTACTCAAAGCAACATGTAGCAGAATACATTTTGGCCATTTTTTTATTGGATAGTTGTTTCTTTTTTTTCAAAATGTTTGGTCTTTTTTCATTTATATCGCAAAAAAAAAAAAAAAAAACCCAGTGGTGATCAAATGCTACCAAAAGAACAGCTCTATTGGTGGGAAAAAAATTATATAAATTTAGTTTTAGGTACAGTGTTGCATGACAGGTTAAAGTAGCACAGTGCTAAATTGCAAAAGATGGCCTGTTCACGAAGGGGATAAAATCTCCTGGAGCTGAAGTGGTTAATAACCATATATACCTGGGCGTACGTACATTACAACAGAACTCTTGATGGGCCCTTTGCTGATAATATCCGTTTGTACATTGGATGTATGTAATGTTAATCTACTGTTATATAAACCTTGTATTATTTCTATACTGGTGTGCATCTATATACTTATGGTTGATGTTATATGCTGGTTGCAGTAGTTCCCCTGCTCCCAATGACTTTGATTAGATTACGGGGTGATTTCCCAGGAAGGGCATCCCCTCTGCTCAGAGACCCTGTCTTAGGTGGAGGCACTGCCAACTTTATTAACAAACCCACTCTTCCACTTAGTGAAGGTTTTGATTCTCCTATTTACCTACAGGTTTAGCTCACTATCCTTTTTTTTTTGGGGGGGGGGGGGGGGACATAACCTTTATTATTTTAGCAAGGAGTTGATTGTGCTACATCTAGAAAATCCTTTTTTTATGCTTTTTGCCAAACCCTTCTGTTGCCTCAGGATAAGCTGTGCTATTTTGCTTCCCTCTTTAGACATACTTATGTCTGCACCAAAAGCTGAGGCTAGAATTCTGCAAAAAAAAAAAAAAAAGCAAACCACCACACCTACAATGATATGCACAAATTCTGCAATACAGATGGGTATTTAGAGTAAATTATTAACACATATAGACAACTGAAAGCATAAATAGCACTGTTCTCTAGTGGAATCATTTTCTGTATCCTTTAGCTACAAAGCAGAGGTTACCTGAGGACAAGCCTGAGACAGACTGCAATACACATAGCTTTAAGCACACAGCTTTTCAATGCTTTGTAGTCAGTAGTAGCATATCTAACCAAAGAACATAGTGCAACATACTGCGGCTTACGCTTTAGATGTGGTGGCTGCATTTGTTTTCTTTTTTTCAGACTTGTCTTTCTTAATTTTTACCTGGTGATCCTGCCAGTAACACACTTCTTGTCCTAGAGAGTAAAAACAAATCTATGGGAGGTGCAGCATTGTCCATCAGGGCTGCTTTTTTATTAAGACTATTTTGAATATAAAACAGGTTTTGTAGGTAACAGAAGATAGCTGGGAAGATTGGTAACATTGTTTTATATTTCAAGAGACACTAGGGGAGATTTACTAAAACTGGAGCGTGCAAATTTTGGTGCAGTTCTGCATAGAAACCAATCAGTTTCCAGGTTTTGTTGTCAAAGCTTAACGGAACAAGCTGAAGTTAGAAGCTGATTGGCTACCATGCACAGCCACACCAGATTCTCAGTGCTCCAGTTTTTGGAAAATCTCCCACACTGTCATGAAAGGATTGTGGAGGCTGCCATCATTGGTGAACTCTCTTTTGGTTCTCTCGGCTCTCTAAGCAGAGAGCTGCTGCCTGTCAATCAGCAGCTCTCCTCTCTGCTCCTCCATGCTCACTGGAGCGTGGAGCTGTGGAAGGGTGGGGAGCGGCCGTCTCAGTAGCTCGCTGAGAGGCTGAGACTGCCATCAGTCCAGGCACCTGGCGGATCCAGACTTCCAGAGTCTGGATGATGCCTTGCCTGGACTGATCTGTGTGACATCAGCAGAGAGCGGACTTCTGACCGCTCTCTGCTAAAAAAAAAAAAAAAAAAAAAAGAGTCGCAGGAGTGCAAAACGAATTGCACTCCTGAGACAAATAGGAGAAGTCCAGCCAAACAACCTCAGGCTGGACTTCTCCTTTAATGCTGTGAGTAGCTGACCTGGAACTAGTATAGAAATAAGGCCTGACATTTTTCTGATACCGATTTAAGGCGTGCTTGTTTTGGGTCTGTGATTCATAGTACTTAATCACTTCAACACCGGGCACTTTCCCCCCTTCCTGGGCAGGACAATTTTTAGCTTTCAGCGCCGTGCACTTTGAATGACAATTGCGCGGTCATGCAACACTGTACCCAAACTAAATTATAATTTTCTTCCCCCAAATAGAGCTTTCTTTTGATTGTATTTGATCACCTCTGCGGTTTTAAATTTTTGCACTATAAACCAAAAAAGACAGACAAAAAAAAAAAAACTGATGAGCACTGATAGGCGGCACTGGATAGGCAGCACTGATGAGGAGCTACTGACAGGCATTAGTTAGTGGCACTGATTGCCACTTTGATGGGGCACTGACAGGCATTACTGATGGAGCACTGATTGGCAATTTTTTGGGCACTGATATCCATTTATTATGGGGACAGGCTGGTAGGTGTTGGGCACTGATTGGCAGCTGATGGGCACCTTTTGATGGGGGCTGTGCTGATAATCAATGCGCTGATTATCAGCACAGACCCCCCCCCCCCCCCTCTGATCGGCTCTCCCTGTCAGCGTGAACCGAGGAGAGCCGTTTACTGGAACTTCCTGGTTTACGCGATGATCAGCTGTGATTGGTCAGAGGCTTCATACCACGATCGGAGTTGCTGTGTGTCAGACTAACACACAGCACCACCAATCGCCCCCCCCCCCCCCACGTGCCGGCATGTTATCCTGCTGGACGTCATATGACGCCCAGTCAGGATAATAGAACCACTTCCCGGACGTCAATATGCTATTGACCAGGTGGGAAGTGGTTAAAGCATTCTAGAAGAAACCTGTGCATCTTTATGCAAAGACCTCCTAAATAAGACATGCACAGGATATGCTTAATTTTGTCTGGCCAAGCTGCACTCAATGGTGACTAACATATTAATGTAACAGAAAATAGTTTCCATGTTGTGATGCTTGTGCCTTCAAATCACACTGCCAGCAATTTTAACTATTAAAAACTGGGCCTCTCGATAGTGGTGTATACACAAGACCCCAACACCAGATTTGTACTACAATAGCATCTACTAGCTCATGCTGACCCTTCCAACCTCAGTAACTTTTGCCACCTAATCTACAAGACTTAATGAGCAGCCTTGTTTTTATATCTATTTCGGTTTAGGCCCCATGCACACAGGGCGTTTTTGCAGCTGCTAACAGCAGCTTTAGACGTTTTTTTTTACAGCTTCAAAACGCCCATCCATGTTATTCTATTGTGTCATGCACACTAGAGCTTTTATGAGCTCCAAGTGGCATAGGCGTTTTCCAGCTGCAAAAAAAAACCCAATTCCAGTGCGTTCTGGAGCTCCAGGTTCGAGCTGCAAAAACGCCTGACGCTATTAACCACTTAACGACCGCTCACTGTATATATACGTCGGCAGAATGGCACCGACAGGCACAATCACGTAGAGCATACGTGATTGCCTTTGTACAGTTGGGGGGTCCGATCGGACCCCCCTCCTATACAGTGAGCGGTGGCTAAGTGTCCGGGAGCGTTCCGGGATGAGGGGGCAGCCATTCGTTTCTGGCCACCCCCTCGCGATCGCTCCCGGCGAATGGAAATGCCCCCTCTGTCTGTGTCAGACAGAGGGAGCAGGAGGAAGTGATGTCATCTCTGGTGCGGCGCTCACATATACCGAGCGTCGTACAAGAGAAGATATCAGGTTAGTGCACACAACACTACACTGACACCAGGACACATAGGGACATAAATCGCCCCCCCAGCCCCCAGTCACAGTGTCACTGATTGCAGTGACCATTTATTTAGTGATCACTGCAATCAGTGACATTTGTGACTGTAAAAGTGTCACCAAAGTTTAGTCTTAGGTCCAGTGTAGCCCCCTAACCCCCCCTAATAAAGGTTTAACCCCCTGATCACCCCCAGATAACCCTTTCACCGCCTATCACCACTGTCGCTTAGCGATCATTTTTCTGATCGCTGTCTTAGCGTCAGTGATGCCGATCGGCAGCCAGTAATTTTTTTTAGGTTCGCCGCAGGTTTTTATAGCGTCAGGTACCCCAATATATTATCTAATAAAGGTTTAACCCCCTTGATCGCCCCCCAGGTAACCCTTTCACCCCCTATCACCACTGTCACTAAGCGATCGTTTTTCTAAACGCTGTCTTAGTGTCTGTGATGCAGATTGGTAGCCGGTAATTTTTTTTAGGTTCGCCGCAGGTTTTTATAGCGTCGGGTACCCCAATATATTATCTAATAAAGGTTTAACCCCCTTGATCGCCCCCCAGGTAACCCTTTCACCCCCTATCACCACTGTCGCTAAGCAATTGTTTTTCTAAACGCTGTCTTAGTGTCGGTGATGCAGATCGTAGCCAGTAATTTTTTTTAGGTTCGCCGCAGGTTTTTATAGCGTCAGGTACCCCAATATATTATCTAATAAAGGTTTAACCCCCTTGATCGCCCCCCAGGTAACCCTTTCACCCCCTATCACCACTGTCACTAAGCGATCGTTTTTCTAAACGCTGTCTTAGTGTCTGTGATGCAGATCGGTAGCCGGTAATTTTTTTTAGGTTCACCGCAGGTTTTTATAGCGTCAGGTACCCCAATATATTATCTAATAAAGGTTTAACCCCCTTGATCGCCCCCCCAGGTAACCCTTTCACCCCCATCACCACTGTCGCTAAGCAATAGTTTTTCTAAACGCTGTCTTAGTGTCGGTGATGCAGATCGGTAGCTGGTAATTTTTTTTAGGTTCGCCGCAGGTTTTTATAGCGTCAGGTACCCCCATATATTATCTAATAAAGGTTTTAACCCCCTGATTGCCCCTAGTTAACCCTTTCACCAGTGATCACCATATAAGTGTTACGGGTGACGCTGGTTAGTTAGTTTGCTTTTTATAGTGTCAGGGCACCCGCCGTGTATATAACCCAATAAAGGTTTAACCCCCTGATCGCCCGGCGGGTGATATCAATTAGGTTTTAGCGTCAGAGAGGGTCTGAGTCACACCCCAGGCAGCGTCAGGTTAGTGCCAGTAACGCTAACACCCACGCGTGAAGCATACACCCCCCTTAGTGGTATAGTATCTGAACAGATCAATATCTGATCTGATCAGATCTATACTAGCGTCCCCAGCAGTTTAGGGTTCCCAAAAATGCAGTGTTAGCGGGATCAGCCCAGATACCTGCTAGCACCTGCGTTTTGCCCCTCCGTCCAGCCCAGGCCACCCAAGTGCAGTATCGATCGATCACTGTCACTTACAAAACACAACACACATAACTGCAGCATTCGCAGAGACAGGCCTGATCCCTGCGACTCCAGTGCTGTAGGAGGTGATTTCACCACCACAGTTAAAAAAAAAAAGCAAATATGCCGAAGCATTGGGGCAGCAGGGGCGGAGGAGCGATTTTGCTCCTAATGCCGCGTACATACGGTCGAAATTCCGACGGAGGCTTGCCCGTGGAAAAGTCCGACCATGTGTGTGCGGCATAACTTTTTTGCGGGAGGATGCCCCCATGCTTCGGCATATATAAATGGTGCGTGTATGCCCATCATTGGAAGTGGGTGGATGAAGGGCGGTATTCTAATGGTGGGCATACCCACCGATCAATCTCTTTTTTCGTTCAGCCAACTGGCTGCATGAAATAAAAAGATTACAATACATGTCCAACAAGGACCAGCAACGTACTGGTATGTTGCTGGACTTTGAATGTTTATACCAGAATGATGCCTGCGGGTTTAGGTATCATCTTGGTATCATTCTTTTCAGCCTGCGGCCGGCTTTCATGTAAAAGCAATCCTAGCGGCTAATTAGCCTCTGGACTGCTTTTACAAGCAGTGGGAGGGAATGCCCCCCCCGGATATAAAAAGCGCCATTGGGAAATTGGGAAAGCATTTTATCACACCGATCTTGGTGTGGTCAGATGCTTTGAGGGCAGAGGAAAAATCTAGGGTCTAGAAGACCCCAGTTTTTTCAAACAAAGAGTACCTGTCACTACCTATTGCTATCATAGGGGATATTTACATTCCCTGAGATAACAATAAAAATGATAAAAAAAAAAAATACTTGGAAGGAACAATTTAAAAATAAAATAAAAAAGCAAAATTAATAATAAAAAAAAAAGCACCCCTGTCCTGCCCTGCTCTTGCCCAATGGCGAACGCAAGCGTCGGTCTGGCGTCATATGTAAACAGCAATTGCACCATGCATGTGAGGTATCACCGCGAAGCTCAGATCGAGGGCAATCATTTTAGCAGTAGACCTCCTCTGTAAATCTACTGGGGTAACCTGTAAAGGCTTTTAAAAATGTATGTAGTTTGTCGCCAATGCGCATTTGTGCGAAATTTTAAAGCATGTCGTGTTTGGTATCTATGTACTCGGCCTAAGATCATCTTTTTTATTTTATCAAACATTTGGGCAATATAGTGTGTTTTAGTGCATTAAAATTAAAAAAGTGTATTTTTTAACCCAAAAAATGCGTTTGAAAAATCGCTGCGCAAATACTGTGTAGAAAAAAAAAATGCAACACCCACCATTTTAATCTGTAGGGCCTTTGCTTTAAAAATATATATAATGTTTGGGGGTTCAACATAATTTTCTTGCAAAAAAAAAAAAAATGTTTTCATGTAAACAAAAAGTGTCAAAAAGGGCTTTGTCTTCAAGTGGTTAGAAGAGTGGATGTAAGCTTCCTAATGTTGTGTATAAAATGCCAGAACAGTTCAAAATCCCTCTAAATGACCCCATTTTGGAAAGTAGACACCCCAAGCTATATACTGAGAGGCATGTCGAGTCCATGGAATATTTTATATGTTGACACAAGTTGCGGAAAAACGACAATTTTTTTTTTTTTTTTTTGCACAAAGTTGTCACTAAATGATATATTGCTCAAACATGGCATGGGCATATGTGGAATTACACCCCAAAATACATTCTGTTGCTTCTCCTGAGTACGGGGATACCACATGTGTGAGACTTTTTGGGAGCCTAGCCACGTACGGGACCCCAAAAACCAAGCACCGCCTTCAGGCTTTCTAAGGGTGTAAATTTTTGATTTCACTTCTCACTGCCTATCAGTTTCGGAGGCCATGGAATGCCCAGATAGCACAAAACCCCCCCCCCCAAATGACCCCATTTTGGAAAGTAGATACCCCAAGCTATTTGCTGAGAGGTATTGTGAGTATTTTGCAGATCTCGCTTTTTGTCACAAAGTTTTGAAAATTGAAAAAAAAAAAAAATATATATATATATATATATATATATATATATATATTTTCTTTCTTCATTTTCAAAAACAAATGAGAGCTGTAAAATACTCGCCATTCCTCTCAGCAAATAGCTTGGGGTGTCTATATTCCAAAATGGGGTCATTTGGGGGGGTTTTGTGCGATTTTGGCATTTTATGGCCTTCGAAACTGTGATAGGTAGTGAGGAGTGAAATCAAAAATTTGTGCCTAGAAATCCTGAAGGCGGTGCTTGGTTTTCGGGGTCCCGTACGCGGCTAGGCTCCTAAAAAGTCCCACACATGTGGTATCCCCGTACTCAGGAGAAGCAGAAAAATGTATTTTGGGGTGTAATTCCACATATAACCATGGCATGTGTGAGCAATATATCATTTAGTGACAACTTTTTGTAATTTTTTTTTTTGTTTTTGTCATTATTCAATCACTTGGGACGCAAAAAAATATATTCAATGGGCTCAACAGGCCTCTCAGCAATTTCCTTGGGGTGTCTACTTTCTAAAATTGGGTCATTTGGGGGGGTTTTGTGCTATTTTGGCATTTTATGGCCTTCGAAACTGTGATAGGTAGTGAGGAGTGAAATCAAAAATTTGCGCCATTAGAAATCCTGAAGGTGGTGCTTGGTTTCCGGGGTCCCGTACGCGGCTAGGCTCCCAAAAAGTCCCACACATGTGGTATCCCCGTACTCAGGAGAAGCAGCAAAATGTATTTTGGGGTGAAATTCCACATATAACCATGGCATGTGTGAGCAATATATCATTTAGTGACAACTTTTTGTAATTTTTTTTTTTTTTTAGTCATTATTCAATCACTTGGGACAAAAAAATAAAAAATTCAATGGGCTCAACATGCCTCTCAGCAATTTCCTTGGGGTGTCTACTTTCCAAAATGGGGTCATTTGGGGGGGTTTTGTACTGCCCTGTCATTTTAGCACCTCAAGAAATGAGATAGGCAGTCATAAATTTAAAGCTGTGTAAATTTCAGAAAATGTACCCTAGTTTGTAAACTCTATAACTTTTGCGCAAACCAATAAATATACGCTTATTGACATTTTTTTTACTAAAAACATGTGGCTGAATAAATTTTGGCCTAAATGTATGACTACACTTGAGTTTATTCGATTTTTCTTATAACAAAAAGTAGAAAATATCATTTTTTTTCAAAATTTTCGGTCTTTTTCCGTTTATATCGCAAAAAAAAAAAATCGCAGAGGCAATCAAATACCATTAAAAGAAAGCTCTATTTGTGGGAAGAAAAGGACGCAAATTTCGTTTGGGTACAACATTGCATGTCCGCACAATTTACAGTTAAAGCAGCGCAGTGCTAAATTCTGAATTCACCTCTGGTCCTCTAGCTACCAAATGGTCCGGGGCTTAAGTGGTTAAACGCGCAAAAAATGCTGCGAAAACGCCGCGATTTGCGTTTTTGAGGTCCGGGATTTTTTATTTTTTTTAAAGGTCAAAAAATGTTTACAAAACATGGACAGGCGTTTTTTAGCTCTAAAAAAAGCGGCTGTAAAAACGCCCTGTGTGCATGGGGCCTTACTCACAACCTACCAAAGGATTTGCCTTCCTGTCCATTGGCTTTTGATCATTCTGCTATATGGCAGGCGACAAGGAATTGTACATGGTGTGCACAATTATTAGGCAAGTTGTATTTTTGGGGATTCATTCCATTTTTGAACTATAGTGCTCTTGGTCAATCCAAAATGTTAATAAACCTCAATATTTAAGAAAGTAAAAGTGAGGTTTCAGCGTTCTTAGGAGAATCTCTATGTGTGCACCATTATTGGGCAACTAATAGTGTGCGGAATTATTATGCAACTAAACGAAGATTTTCTCATCTCACTTATTTTGTTTCATCTGGGTCCCGAACTTCTGGTCCGTGGCCCCGTACCGGTCCGTGACCTTTTGGGGGCAGCTCCATCTCAGAGCCCAGCCAAATCAAGACCCAGGCCGGACTTGGCAGCAGGAGACCTGTATGCGTTTGCTGTGCCCCAGGGGTGTCAGAGGGAGAGCAGCCGCCACTTATTGACAGGAGGTGGAGCTTCACGCGCTCACCCCCTGCTCTGCGGCAATTGAATATAATAGCCCTTCATTGTAGCCACAAAGCAGGGGGTGAGCGAGTGAAGCTCCACCCCCTGTCAATAAGTGGCATCTACTCTCCTCTTTCTGATGCCCTGTGACACAACACATGGATGCAGGAGTCTGGTGATCTGGGGTGCTCAGTGCAGTGATTCACTCACTGATGGAGTTTTCATAGAAGTCTCTGTGCAGTCAAACCTAAATACAGATCATTAGCAAAGAGGTTTGACTGCACAGAAATTTCAGTTAAAACCCTATCAGCGAGTGGCAGTCCCCATTGCTTCACCCAGCCTCCAACCAACCAACCAAACCCCCACCTCTGGAAAAATTGGCCACACAATACCGACCCCTGGCACTGAAAAGGTTGGGGACCGCTGTGTTTAAAGTGAGAATAATAAACACCTCAAAATTTACAAATAAAAATTTCTGACATTTAAAAAAAAAAGAAAGTGTCAGTGACCAATATAGCCACCCTTCTATTCAATAACAGTATGCCTTCCATTTTTTGGAGTCTGGTCAGTGTCTTGATCTGTTGACGATCAGCTTTCTGTGCAGCAGCTACTGCAGCCTCCCAGAAACTGTTCAGAGAGGTGTATGGTTTTCCTTCACGGTAAATCTGTTTAAGGTCCCACAAGTTCTCAATAGGGTTTAGGTCAGGTGAGGAAGGGGATCATGTCATTATTCTTTCATCTTTAAATTGACTGTAAACCCCATTCATGAAATTTAAACTAAGCACATATATCTGCAGTGTTTACTTATCTCTCTCCAAAGCTCTGTGTCATTTCTCTATGGTGCTTCGTTCCTTTGTTATCAGCATAAGTCACTTCTGACAAGTTTTCCTGACACATATGTGTTGGGGAGGGAGCTTAGAAGGTGATAATCAGGGAGCTCGTCTATTCAGAATACAGCTCCGTATGTTCCTTTGTTCCTCTGCCCATGTGTGCTCCGTTCCTCCAATCAGCTCTCAAGCAGTGTAAGAGCAGTCAGTACTGCTAAAGGATGAAGAAAGATTTTAAACACAAGCTGCA
The DNA here is from genome assembly GCA_029206835.1 of Rana muscosa. Classification (NCBI taxonomy): domain Eukaryota; kingdom Metazoa; phylum Chordata; class Amphibia; order Anura; family Ranidae; genus Rana; species Rana muscosa. The sequence continues at coordinate 185,073,855 of CM055126.1, read as the reverse complement.
CTTTGGAAAGATTGTAGAAAACTGGGGTATATGTTTACAACCACTTGAAGGCCTTTACTGGCTAGCCACACAGTGGAGTATTTCTTTGCGTGTGATGGGAGCATTGTCCTGAATAAATATCATGGTCTTCTTGAAAGATGCAGGCTTTTACCTGTACCACTGCTTGAAGAAATTGTCTTCTAAAAACTGGCAGTAGGTTTTGGAGTTGATTTTGAGTACATCATCAGCCCAAAAAGGTCCAACTAGCTCTTCTTTAAAAATACCAGCCCATTCCAGTACCTCGCCTACACCTTGCTGGTATCTGATCGGAAGTGAAGCTCTGTGCCCGTTACTGATCCAGCCACAGGCCCATCCATCTGGTCCATCAAGAGTCATGCCGCATACACACGACCGTTTTTCACGACGTTAAAAATTCCATTTTTTAAATTGGGCATTAAAAACGATTGTGTGTAGGCTCCAGAGCATTTTTAACGACGTGAAAAATGGCCAAAAAAAATGAGAACCTGCTCTATTTTTTCACGTAGATTTTTTTTACGACGTGAAAAACAGTAGTGTGTATGCTTTTACGAGGGGGAAAAAAACGCGCATGCTCAGAATCAAGTATGAGACGGGAGCACTTGTTCTGGTAAAACTAGCGTTCGTAATGGAGATAGCACATTCGTCACGCTGTAACGGACTGAAAAGCACGAGGCTGAAAAGCGCGAATCGTCTCTCACCAAACTTTACTAAACATGAAGGGTGGCGCCATTCGAACGGAACTTCCCCTTTATAGTGCCGTCGTACGCGTTGTACGTCACTGCGCTTTGCTCAAGCGTTTTTTTTAATGAACGTGTGTATGCAAGACAGGCTTGAGAGGAAACAAGAAAAATCACGTTGAGAAAAACGTCAAGTTTGAAAATGACATTAAAAACGATCGTGTGTACGTGGCATCACTCTCATCTCATCAGTCCATAAAACCTTTGGCAAATCTGTCTTCAGATATTTGACCCAGTCTTGACATTTCAACTTATGTGTCTTGTTCAGCGGTGGTCGAGTTTCAGCCTTCCTTACCTTTGCTAGGTCTCGGAGCACCTTGTACTTCTGAGCACGCTAGGTAGGTTGCAGTTCTGGAATATGGCAGCACTGGAGGATAATATGTTCCTGGTATCTTCACGTTTGATTCTTCTCAAATCTCTGGCAGTTAATATGTGTCTTGTTTCTTAACACGTTTCTTGCGACCCTGTTGATTATTTGCAACAAAACATTTGATGGTTCAGTGATCACATCCCAACAGCTTAGCAATTTCAAGAGTGTTGCATCCCTCTGAAAAACCTTTTTAGGTCCATTTTGCCTGTAGGAAAAAAAGCTGCCTAATAAGTATGGACACCTTGATATCGGGTGTTGAGCTCTTTAGGCCACACCCTCCCTCATTACACATCACCTGATATTCTTAAATCCAATAAGCATTCAAATTTTTACAGCTTGGAGTTGAACAATATGCATAAAAAATTATAAAATGGTCAAAATACTCAATTGTCCAATATAAGTGCACACAGGTGTAAACTTCAGCCATGAAATATGAAGAATGTATATCCCTCAATAGTGTGTACTTGTCTCAATTTAAAGAAGCTGGGTTTGCACATGTCCGGTGTGAATTGTATGCCCGTTTCTACTGCGAATAAAAAAGACATTTGTTCAGCGGTTCGGGTGCGTTTGTGATGCGAATTTGCAAGGATCAGGACCTGATTTTTGTCACATCTGCATTTTCAGTGCTGGCCAATACATAGTAGATAAAGTGTCAACTCCTGTAGTAGGAGAGCAATCCGCGCTGAAAGTCTGAACACATGTGCAATTCAGAAGCGTTCCCATAGAACTCAAGGAGCCTGGAATTCACACCTGAACCGCAGTACTCAGAAAACCCACAGGACTATTTCTAAATTCGCACTGTGGATGCACCGCAAATGTGGACAGCTTCAATGGAAATGAATGTTATTTTACATGGCATGCGAATGAAATGTGATTCAAAACGCATGCAATTCGCATATATGTGAACCAAGCTTAGAGGAATTGCAGTCTACTCACATAATTTGTAAAAAAAAAACATTTTTGCCATTCTGAACCTTCCCTCCAACCACTTTGCATATTATTTTATATATACACTGCGATTCTGTACTTGCCAAATATGCTGCAAAAATCTCTCATCACTGAGTCTGACTGCAGCCATTTTAACTGTGGGCAGCTAAAGCTGCTGCCTGTTCACTTCCTGGATTTACACAGGAGGCACACCTCCAGCTCTGCAGCTTTCATTGGCCCTCTTAGGAATCATCCACCCTCCTTTCCTGGCAAACCCTCACAAGAGTGAGAGAGAGGGCTGTACATGATGTCATAAGCCTAGGCTAATTTCCAGACAAGAAACAGGAATTGGTATTTACTGGCCCAAAAAAATGTTCTATTATCCAAAGTACATGGGTTGGACTTGTGTCTTTTTTCAACCTCACCTACTATGAAAAGTTAAAACAAGGGAAGAAGAGTTAATAGATGGAAAGTTTAAAAAAAATGACTGAATGTCCGCTTTAAGTTCATCTGAACACACACGATTAGGACTTTCTCCCCATTCCCAAATGACAGCACCAAGCCTGAGCAGCCACTCACCAAGCACTAGCAACATAATATCAACATCTTGTATTGAACCCATAATTTGGGCATTTTGTCGTAGTTAATAAAGAAGCGCATGTGCTGCTGTTATTTTGCTCGACAGGGTACCCACCCGCTAATCCCCTGCGGAGCGGGACAGATGACAGGTCCATGCCTGCTCTGCTTATGCAGAGCAGACAGTGCCTGCCCTGCAGGTAGCCACATGCAAATGGACCAACTGTCTGTTTACACCCGATTGCCTCCCGATCCAGATGAAGGGGAACGAATCCCCAATTTTTATTTTATTTGTGGGATTGGATCGAATCCAGAGGTACCCCGATACTGATTACCAAGTATTGCTGAAAAATGGACACCCAGACCTCTTGTGTGAAAGGGGCCTTTTGCCAAGTAATTTTTTTGTAGGACAGGCTTCAGTAGGATTAAAAAAGTATTACTAAAAAGCAAAATGTTTTTTTTTTTGTTCGTTTTGGATAGAGTGGAGATGGATTAGAACACCTGTTAGTTCTTATTGCTTTCTGTGCACCCGTTGGGGAAATTCACCCTCTCCATTTGTCCTGTTTACCAATATCATTAAAAGTAAGAGAAATTACCCAAATTTTGGGTTGTCCCCAAAAAAGTAATGGAGGGAAAAACTTCCATTGAGGACACTAGTTCTGGTGAGCCCCAAAGAATTCCCTCATTTTGCAGGGATTTCCTCTAACTTCCTGTTTTAGCTATGGGACAGGAAGCAAAGGTAAATATTCACAATGGGACACAGATGGCAAAAAAACAAACAAGGGTTATAATCCTCCCTTTTTCTTTCCAAACTGAAGGGAAAAGAAGGGAAAAAAAAAAAAAATAATAATTATAAAAAACACACACTTTACATCTTGGGCACCAAAATGTACTTTACAAATTTATATTTATTACAATAACTATGTTATGCTTAAATATACATCAGAACTACTGGAAGAAAAAAAAAAAAAAAAAAAAAAAAACACACACTCAAAATGAACGTACATTACAAGCAATATTTATACAAAACAAAGCTGCACATATATGTATCAAGGACAAGTGCATGGATGAGCAGAGACCTGCAACATGTAAAGAACACCAGAACGGCAAGATCTTCAGTGATAGTATGTAATTGCTTCCAAACTACAGCTCTTCAGCTGCAGAGCCCCAGTCCTGGAATGCTTCTGCTTTCCTCAGGCAGCTGTTAGGAAATACTAAGACATCTGTGAGGCCGACAACCTATTCTGACCGCTGCAAAGTGCCAGGGAAAAGTTCCAAACTTTGCAGCTGAAGATCAAAGATTGGGGAATGCAGGTAAATGTAATGCACATCAGTGACACTTGCCACTGCCTGATCCAGAGATCTTTAAGTCCTGAAGTTCTTTAAATATATAAAGAAAGTAGCACTGATGATATTTTGTTGTGATGTAACAAAGGAAAACGTTAAAAAGGCACATTGATAACCGCTCCCAGCAAAATTACTTTGCGGATCATAAAACCAGTAAGCCAGGATTTGTTGGCTTTACGCTATTAAAAAAAAATGCCATTAGGCAAGTAAGCAAGCACAATGTACTGTTCTCCATCCAAAATATAGGGGGTTATTTACTAAAGGCAAATCCACTTTGCACTACAAGTGCACTTGGAAGTGCAGTCGCTGTAGATCTGAGGGGGACATGCAAGGAAAATAAAACACAGCATTGTAGCTTGCACATGATTGGATAATGAAATCAGCAGGGCTTCCCCTCATTTCAGATCTACCCCTCAGATTTACAGCAACTGCACTTCCAGTGCAAGTTAAACTGCACTTTTAGTGCAAATTGGATTTGCCTTTCATAAATAACCCCCATGGTGTCTCCAAATAACTAGAAGATAGAGAACTGTCAAGGAGGAGAGCAGTATGCTCCACTTTTCTCTTTGCTTTGCAAAAATCCATTGTGTCAGGCTAAGTAGGAGATTCTAGGTTTCTGCCTTGAAAACAACCATATATGCATACAATGGTCATTAACTAGATTACCCTTCAAAATGGTAAACCCCCCAAATTCTACAGAGACCAAAAGAAAAAAAAGTTGCATTTTGCATGGGCACGAATGTGCATTAGTGCAGGTTCTTGCATCCGAGACACTTTCCATTGGCCAGAATTCTGGCCATTAGAATGCATTGATGCAAGAACGTGCATTAAAGTAGAGCTCCACCCAGAATGGGGAAGTTCAGATTTAAAAACACTCCTAGTTTTCACAAGTACCCCCTCCCACTCAGGCTGACTAGGGGATCCAAGCAGAAGTTCTTCTCTAATGTAGCAAATTGTAAGAAGAACCAGCAAGACTGTAATCCTTGAAGTGTCGTTTATTGGTACATCAGTGACAGTAAAACAATAGTGCTGATGCATTTTGGCAATAACCTTAGTCAAACGACTAAGGCGGTTGCCAAAACGCGTCAGCACTATTTTACTGTCACTCTGATGTACCAATAAACGACACTTAAAGGATTACAGCCTTGCCGACTCTTCTTACCATTTGCTACATTGTAGTGTGATGAGATACATCGAGCCTAGGGTTCGGGCAACCACATGGCTGGATCCTGGGACAGGTGAGTGTGTGTTTATTTAAAGTCAGAAGCTACAATTTTTATAGCTGCTGACTTAAACAACTAGAACTCCGCTTTAAAATGCATTTGAGCGTTTATGCTCAAAGGCTCCTCCCCAAAACCGCACGAGTTAAAACTACTGAAAACGCCTATAGTGTGCATGGAAACATAGGCCAACATGGATGGGAGTTAAAGAGGTTGTAAATCCTGAATGTAAACTGAACACTTTATCTAGTGCCGCATAAGAGCACAACCCACTTGTCCTTAGTCTGGCAGGGAAAAGTATAGCTTGTCAGCTCCAATCCTCCCCACTTTGATAATGAAAAAAAAATCCTGACACCTGCAAAAAAGTATTGTCACGCCCCCTCACCTTTAATTGACAGAAATAAGGAGGAGACTCATGCACAGCATTAGTGAAGGTGTAGTTCTGGGGGGCAGCTGCTTTAGCCTGTCTGAGATAGGCACAAGTGTTTTTACTTTCGCTTTCCCGCTCTCACCTTCCTCGAGACCAGGACAACAACTCTCTTTATGCCTTTCTCAACATGCTGTCAGCTATTTTTTCTCCAAGTTCATATTTTATTGAGGAGACAGCCAACATGGAGGGAGAGAAATACAGTAGTGTGGTACCACTCCACCTACCTAGAGTTTCGGTGCTCTGCCACACCCAGATTTCTGAGGGCTACAACTGAACGAGGAGGATTTTTTGAGAGGTACATACAATGTGAATAAAGTTGTAACATTACCTACTAAAACTATGCAAAAAATAAAAATGGTGTTTCAGAGATTTGGGTTTACAACCACTTTAACCGGTATAATAAAAAAATAAAAAAAACTCCCAATAGGTATGTTTTGGTGTTGGAGGTGCAGTCAAGCTTAGACACTACCAGTAAGTGTCAAAGCTTTGTCCTGTCAGAACAGCCCTGCATTTATGCAAAGCAGAGAGGCAAATTAAATCTGGTGCTGTTATGTGCAGACATCTCCATGTTTGTCCTTACCTGCCAGCTCATTTTTTGTTCAGCCACTTCAGTTGAAAGGCCATTAGCACTGCCTGTAGGGTACCGTATATACTCAAGTATAAGCCGAGATTTTCAGCCTTTTTTTGGGCTGAAAGTTCCCCCCTCAGCTTATACCCGAGTCAGCGAATTTTTACATTGGAAATAGTACCTGTAAAGAAGTTGCGGCTGCGGCGTCCATCGTTCAAATTCCGCGGTCTCTTTCTGTTCCTTCCGTGATAAGCGATTCTCAGCAGACACTCTCCGCCTATCACAGAAGGAACAGGAAGAGACCGCGGAATTTGAACGATGGACGCCGCAGCTTCTTTACAGGTACTATTTACAATGTAAAATTTATAGGGAACAGTGAGGATAGGGGGAACAGTGAGGATAGGGGGAACAGTGAGGATAGGGGGAACAGTGAGGATAGGGGGAACAGTGAGGATAGGGGGAACAGTGAGGATAGGGGGAACAGTGAGGATAGGGGGAACAGTGAGGATAGGGGGAACAGTGAGGATAGGGGGAACAGTGAGGATAGGGGGAACAGTGAGGATAGGGGGAACAGTGAGGATAGGGGGAACAGTGAGGATAGGGGGAACAGTGAGGATAGGGGGAACAGTGAGGATAGGGGGAACAGTGAGGATAGGGGGAACAGTGAGGATAGGGGGAACAGTGAGGATAGGGGGAACAGTGAGGATAGGGGGAACAGTGAGGATAGGGGGAACAGTGAGGATAGGGGGAACAGTGAGGATAGGGGGAACAGTGAGGATAGGGGGAACAGTGAGGATAGGGGGAACAGTGAGGATAGGGGGAACAGTGAGGATAGGGGGAACAGTGAGGATAGGGGGAACAGTGAGGATAGGGGGAACAGTGAGGATAGGGGGAACAGTGAGGATAGGGGGAACAGTGAGGATAGGGGGAACAGTGAGGATAGGGGGAACAGTGAGGATAGGGGGAACAGTGAGGATAGGGGGAACAGTGAGGATAGGGGGAACAGTGAGGATAGGGGGAACAGTGAGGATAGGGGGAACAGTGAGGATAGGGGGAACAGTGAGGCATTGTTGACCCTCGGCTTATACTCGAGTCAGTAAGTTTTCCCAGTTTTTTGTGGCAACATTAGGTACCTCGGCTTATACTCGAGTCGGCTTATACTCGAGTATATACGGTAACTCATTAAAATTCTGCAATAATGGACATCAGATATAGAAATGTCAATGACTAAATCTGAACGTTAGGAAGATGTCAGGACACGAATGCACCGCTAATCGTAATATATAAAAAAAAAATGTATATTTCAAATGCAAGACGTGTAATATCTGTATCTGCCACTTTTAGTTCCTGCAGAACCAAGGTGCCAATCCAGTCATGTGCTGAAAAGAAGCATGCCGATAGGAGAAAAAACAGTAGAGTGACAAATTTGCTTCTCCTTTCAGTCCAGTCATAAACCGGGGCAGGTCCAGAAATACCTGGGCTCAGAGAGGGGGGGGGGGGGGGAGGGAAACACACTGTGGGGCAAATCCCTGGATTGAAGTTCTCAGCTAAAGCAGGACTTGTTTTTTTTATGTTTTCATGCGCTATTCTTATTGGTCTATTTTTGGCTGGAGTTCTGCCTTAAGCCAACAAACATCCCGAGACAAACACTGCTAACAGTGCATTTCAATGGCACAGCAAATAACGGATACAAAAACACTGTACATGTAATTTCACAAACATATGAAATCTTTAGTTACTAAGCGTAAAAAAAACAAAAAAAAAAAAAACACTCTAGAACGAATGTAAAAATATTTATATAGATTTTTTTCTCTATATATATATATATATATATATATATATATATATATATATATATATATATATATATATAAAAAAAAATAAGATAAAAAAACCGACAACCAGTCAACATGAAAAATAAAAGGGTATGGCTAGTCTGCTATTTGCACATAATAGCTGCATGGGAAAGTGCTGTCATTGCACTTATTCTTAAGGCATAGATATAGTTCCAAAAATATGGGATGCACTGGGCCTCAAATATTTAGATCGTGGACAGTTTGCAGCAATTATTCATTCAGCCAATTCAGATTCCCATTGCGGTAATCCAAATTTGAGTCGGGCAATTCTTTTTCTTTATAAATGAGGCCCAGTACAGTTGAACAACATTCCCTATAGCTTTAAAATTGATCAGCAATCTCCATTGCCAAACGGGTTTGCCTGGGTTCACACTGCCTCAACTTTGAAGCCGACATCCCAGCTTGCATACGATTTCTGTCACAGAAGTCAATGCAAGTCATATTGAAGTTGCACCAAAAGTAGTGCAGGAACTTTTTTTTTTTTAATTCGGAGCTCCACCCTAAATTTTCACTTTTGGTAATCGGAACCCTCCCCCCCCTCCGGTGTCACAATTGACACCTTTCAGGGGGGAGGGGGGTGAAGATACCTGTCCAAGACAGGTATTTTCACCCACATCCGGGAGTCCTCTCTCCGGGAATCTGCGGGAGTGACGTCACTTCCCCCAGACTTCCCGTAGTGTTCTGGGAGACACTCGGCTCCCAGAACGAATCAGAACGGCGCAGCGCGACGCGCGCATGCGCCGTAGGGAACCGGGCATGAAGCCGCAGGGCTTCACTTCCTGGTTCCCTCAGCGAGGATGGCGGAGGGAGCAGCAGAGCGACGAGCGGTCGCTCGTCCTCTGCTGCGGACGTCGCTGGACTCCAGGACAGGTAAGTGTCCAAATATTAAAAGCCAGCAGCTGCTGTAGCTGCTGGCTTTTAATATTTTTTTTTCCGGCGGACCTCCGCTTTAAGTTGCACCGATTAGAACGATTCCATTGCAGTTAGGGTGCTTTCACACCGAGGCATCAGCGGTAAACCGCTGCTATTTTTAGCAGCGCTTTACCGTTGTTATTGCAGAGGTTTTTGGCCGCTAGCGGGGGTGCTTTTAACACCAGCTAGCAGCCGAAAGGGTTAAAACCACCCGCAAAGCACTGCTGCCCATTCATTTCAATGAGCGGTGTACACACCGCTCCAAAGATGCTGCTTGCAGGAATTTTTAACGTCCTGCCAGCGCTTCGCCTCAGTGTGAAAGCCCTCGGGCTTTCATACAGACTGCAGGGGAGAAGTTTTCAGGTGCTTTACATGCACTATTTTTAGCCCAAAAGCGCCTGAAAAATGCCTCAGTGTGAAAGGGGTCTTAATGGAGTGCGGCTTTAAACTGACAAGTCACGGCAGTGTGAACCAGGGCTAAATTTCATAATTACATTTAAAAGCGGAACTAAACCCATCGATTTAACTGTTACATTCCCAACATGCTGAAAATGCTAACTGTCACATTTGTTTGTGTTCTCAGCCAAACCATCAAATAGTTGGTGTCATAACTGATTACATGTGCAGAATCATGTCAAACAGAAGCCAAAATGGCAGCTTCCATGGCTCAAAAAGGATGAGGTTTTATTTGCGCTTTAAAATGTATTTTCTCCCCGTTTTGAGAAATCCAAATCTTGACTAGAACCTCTCATGATAATTATTTTATGCTTACAGTAATTATAATGTATACATCATTAAGAATGAGGAAAATATCACCACTTTTCGTGTTAATCACCTAGTGCAAAGAGTAACAGTCTACAGTAAACTCCACAAAAATTATCTTTCAATAGTTTCCTATAACTTACTGAAAGCTCATGTCTGAGTAGATGCTATGTTACAGCAAACTCTTTGCATTATTACAAATTCCCATAATCATACAACTACAATTAAAAGCTCTCCCGCAGACAAAGAATGCTGGAAGTATGAGGGGGCTGCAGTTGAGAGAGTCTAGAAGGTTGATATAATCATGCAGTGCAAATAGGATGTGCACAATGCAGTAACCCCATCAACCACATTTTCCACATACAAATCAGTGAAAAGGTGAAGCCTCAGTGGTTGCTGTGAGTTACTGTGCCCTTACTGAATAAGTTAATTGAGTAATTTGGACAGGATTATATAAAAAAAAAAAAAAAAAAAAAAAAAAAAAAAAAAAAAAAAAAAAAAAAAAAAGGAGAAGTGGAACATGATCGTTTTAAGTAAATGTATCTAAATAATACATGTGTACTATAAAATTGTACAGTTTCTGTATAAAAATAAATATTGCAGATTAGTATAGTACTACATTATTTTACATCAAAAAAGATATGCATGATGCATTTTCCCTTTTCTAAGAATGGAAGTAATACTTGTTACAAAGTATGGCTTGGTTTGAACAAATGCGTAATCAGAAATAAAAAAAAAAATAATAATCAAAATTATTGCTTTTCAAAAAGTTGTAAATCCTTTACTGAGGCATTGTATTGGATTCACTTGATGCACTGTATGCATGCAAATATCCTGAGTGCGCTAAATTTACCATATAAAAAAAGAAGTTCATGCCGCAGTGAACATGGCTGTCATGTCAACTGTGTGCGATATGGACAAAGTTGCACAACATATTGCCAATTATGTTAAAAAAAAAATTCATACCATGGTAGATATTTTTCTATAAAAGTTTGCTCAGTTTCAAAACAGATGACAGTTTTTTTTTTACCACTATAAAATATTTTAGAAGCCCCATCAAATAAACAAAATATTGATGTCATGTAACATGCTAATTGGGGACTAGGTTAGATTGGATAAGTTTATAGCTTAAAAAAAAACAAAAAAAAAAAAACCTCAGGATTCCACCAAAATCTCCACAATATGGTCTATCTCATTCATCTCTGCTTTGCAGTGACTGTGTGGTGCTGCCTGAGAGGACAAGCCATCTAACATGTCACAATGACCCAATTTAGAATTTCCCATCATCCCTGTTAGTACAGTATCAAGATCATAGTATGACGTGTCAACTTCTGAAAATAATTCTTCCATGGCGCTTGGGTTTCTGTTCTCCAAAGATTCAAAAATATGGTCTATAGACTTCTGCAAGTGTACCTTGTTTTCCTGGGGGCTCTCAACCTCCCAGAATGTAGTTGAGTTCTGCAAAACTTTTACTGAAGGCACAGTTGATAGTTCAGAGATCTCCTCGGTCTCTTGGACCTCGAGTTCCTCACTGTATGTGATGTAGCCATCTTCAATGTGTTTTGATTCATCTTGTTCTCTGGAGGACCGGCAGAGAACATCTGTGGAAACTAGGCGCTCTAAAGGAGCTGGTTGATCTGGTTCGTGGTCGTGAAACACTGGCCAGCTGCCGTCTTGCGTCATTTCCTCTTGTATTTGCCGCACGGTGTTGGCAATGAGCACCGAACGACACAGATTTGGTTCAACCAGCATGTGGCAAAGCTGGAGTTTCACAAGAGACATATCCAAGAGTGACTGGCGCTCAAGGGTGTAAGATGGAACGGTTTTCAATTCAACCAAAGACCCGTCAATTTCTTCAGGGTCAAGGCACTTTCTCTTGATTCCTCGAGTAAACATTGTAATCTGTAAAAAGGTGTAAAGAACAAAAAAAGTATAAAACACAGCGCAAACATTTAAATTAAGTACTGTGTAACAGACATTAAAAACACGCTCAAATAAAATTGAGAAGTTTGAAAAAATAAATAAACCAAAAAAAAAGTTGCAGGACTAAAAAAAATTTAAACACAGGCTGTTGAATGTGATCACAACCACTTAAATTTTTAATATATATCAAACGTATACCTCTTGAGAAGGCAATTACAATGTTTTCTCCGGGTGTGTAATGCACCAGTAATGAAAAGTGGCATAAAACTTTGGCACAGTCCATTTCTAGGCCAATGACAGCTACAGCCTGCACTGGAGAATGCATGATGCTTTAGAAATTCTGGATCCACTGCATAGTTAAAAGCACTATGGATGATCCTCAATTGAGAAGTTTTTAAATGACAAGGCATCAGGAAACACCCGAAGTCTTAACTCTGCACAAAAAATGAAAATAAAGCAGTTAGTTAATACACAGAGAACCTATGCCTGAAAAACAGACAGAGCATAACCAAGTTAAAGCAGAAATGTTTTTAGGGCTCCGCTACATACACTGCTACATGATTGTAAAATCTTGTAAGAGACAACCACAGCTACTCTCTTGCAGCTGACGGCATGCACTGCATCAAACAAAAGATCCCAGAGACTGGCTAATATCACTCCAATGAACCTTTATTCTAAATGGCAAACCTATTGCATATCTTTGCAAGTCACTACTGCAGGTATAAATAGGCAGTGCACACAAAAACAATCAAATCTTTTACAGAGGGCTCATTCACTCACACGCTCGTGCTGTTTTAGCATGCAGGCAGCAGTCAGTTTTTGCTTGCAGTGCACTGCAGTGAGGGAGGGAGTGGTATGATGTGCGTTTCAACACATCTCACGGTTTACCTTTGTCTTTGAAGTATCACTGTATTCATGTCTGCACACAGCAGCATGGTGTGCTGTGACATGCAATGCCTTCCAACGCACTGCAGTAAGATGCTACATTTCTGCATTTTTCTGCAGCTCACCGTACCTGCCAGCTATGTTGCAGTATTATTGGGACACATAGAAAACAGTATTTTTTTTTTTTAGGTGCCCTGGCAGTGACCGGCATTGATCCAGCGTGGAACAACATCAGTCACACAAATCCTAAATGGAAACAGCCTGATTTGTACTAGAAACCCTTCATATTTGGGTTGATTTACTGAAGATGGAGTGTGCAAAATCTGGTATAGCGGTGCATAGAAACCAGTTTCCGACTAAGTTCACACTAAATGCAGGCTTGAAATTTGAGATTTCCCAGGAGCATTTCAGTCTGCCTTTGGGGGCAATTTGAGACACATCTGTGCATGAACCCGCACAGGTGTCTATTCAAATCGCCCCCGAAGTCACCAAAAGTAGTGCAGGAACTACTTTTGGAAATCTGTGTGGCGCTGCATCAATTGGGACGCTCCAATTGCCAGCAACAGGCTCCAATTTGACCAAATCGCATTGATGTAAATGGGGGACTAAACCCAGTACTCACTGATGCGGTAACCGCATGCGATTTGGACAGGAATCGCACCGCATTCCTGTTCAAATCACATGCGATTCTGCAGAAGTGTTGCAAAGTCGGCATTGTACGGATTCGGACAGTACCGTTGCCAACAATAGGCTCCGATTTGGCATGCCATTTGTCATGTAAAATTGAACGTCAAATCGTCCCGGTGTGAACGAGGGCTCCATGTGTTTTTTTGGGTCAAAGCTTAATTGAACAAGCTAAAGTTAGAAAGTGTTTGATTACCCCAATGTTTTGGTTACTTGCTTAAAAGCGGCGTTCCATCTACATATATAATTTTTTCTTTTATTTAAATCAATCTGTTAGAATCATAGTATGCTAATGTTGCACTCGTTAGCCTGGCAATTATTGCTGCTATTGTTTCTATTTTATCAAAAAGGTAACCTTATATTCATCCTGCTTGGGGGCAGGCAAAGCCCACAAAGATAAACCTCCGAGATACGGCGCTGCTGTATAACCAGCATGCACCGCCCGTTCTCACGCATGCGCAGTTATCACACATCGCAGTGCAGGAAACTTTCAGATTGCCATCACAACGGGCTTCCAAAAAAACACAAATGAGAGCCCTCGGCGCTGCCCATCGACTCCTGGGAAATAATGACATCTCCCAGAAGCAATAGCGAGCACAGGTGCTGAGGGAAATGACGCCAAATCACCACGGAGAGGAAGTGGCAGACTACAAGGGACCCCACAGCAACAGTGCAGAAGGGTTATATAAAAATTAAAATTTCCAAATGTTGTTGCTTTAGGATTATGCCGTTTATTTCTGTAACGTTAATTTTTTGCTTGGAAATCCGCTTTAATAAAGCCCCTTCAAAATTTAGATAAAGAAATTCTGCTTTTAAATGTAGTTGTCTACGTAGTCTTTAGCTGTCACAATAAAAAAAATATGTAAAATTGCAATGCAATGGAATACAAAACTACTCAAAAAGTTAAAATCCAGTAAAAAAATAAAAAATAAAAGTCCCACTATTGCAGCTGATGACTGCATCAGTCATTTATTTAACGGACTTTTAATGCAAGACCCCTTTCACGCTGGGGCGTTTTTGGGCTAAAAATAGCACCTGTAAAACACCCCCCCCCCGCGCAGCCCGAGTGCTTTCACACTGGAGCGGTGTTCTTGCAGGACGTTGGAAAAAGTCCTGCAAGTAGCATCTTTCGGGCAGTGTATACACCCGCTCCTTCACTGCCCCTGCCATTGAAATCAACGAGCAGCGCTTTGCACCCTTTATTTGGCCGCTATCGGGGGATAAAAGTGCCCCTATTACAGCGGTAAAAGGTGCCGCTCTACCACCCTACGTGTGAAAGTAGCCTAAGTGATCTTCATTCCAAATATTCCTTAACCACCTCAATACCAGGCACATAAACCCCCTTCCTGCCCAGGCCATTTTTTCAGCGCTGTCACACTTTGAATGACAATTGCGCAGTCATGCAACACTGTACCCAAATTACATTTTTATAATTTTTTTCCCCCCACAAATAGAGCTTTCTTTTGGTGGCATTTGATCACCTCTGCGGTTTTTATTTCTTGCGCTAAAAAAAAAAAAAAAAAAAAAAAAAAAAAAGTAGAGTGACAAGTTTGAAAAAACACAATTTTTTTTACTATAATAAATATCCCAATTTTTTTTTCTCAGTTTAGGCCGATATGTATTTTGCTACACATTTTTATTTCATCTATGTATCTATATCTATATCTACACTGTCACTGATTAAAATTTTCGTGTTCGATTAATCTTTTTTTTTTTTAATCGATTAATCGACTAATTTTGATTATAAAAACGCACATAGATCCAACTACTTTTAGCTGATCTCCTTTTATAGTCTTCAAGTGGGTAACAAAATAAATATTGCACTGGAGATAAAATCGATGTAGCTACATAAACTGTAAAAATGGTGCGAGTAATACCAAATTAGATTATATATATATATCTCTCTCTCTCTCACACACTCTCACAAGGGGAGGAGACCAATCGGTTTTCCTCTGTACTGGGAACACACCATCGGTCTCCTCTCACCTGACAGGACGTGGATCTGTGTGTATACACACAGATCCACAGTCCTGCTCTGTTACCGGGCAATCGCCCCCTAGAGGGCCGAGGATGTCATATGACACCATCCAGAACAAGAGTGGCACCCCAGCCGTCATTTGACGGTGGGCGGGCGGCAAGTGGTTAAAGTGTACCTGTGCCCAGACTATGCACATATGTGGTAATTTTCTGAACAGGAGTACAGTACCTTTGACCCCTTCGCTGGCAGGGCTATATTTTACTATAATTACTTAATAGTGGTTGTAAAGGCAGTTTTTTTTTTTTTTTTTAATTCTATGCATCAAGACAAAAAAAAAACAAAAAAACCTATGTGCAGCTCCCCCTCCTCCCCCCTAATACTTACCTGTGCCCCATGTCAATTCAGCGATATTGTACAAGAGGCTCAGCTGCTTGGGACTCTCCCTCATTGGCTGGTACAGCAGGGGGCGCCATTGGCACCTGCTGCTGTCAAAGCAAGTGAGGCAATCAGGAGGGAGAGAAAGAGGGGGAGTGGCCAGGCCGCAGCTCTGTCTGAATGGACACACAGAGCAGCAGCTCAACTTGGGTGCCCTCAAAGCAAGCCGCTTGCTGTGGGGGCACTCGGTAGGAGCCAGGAGTGCCGAAGAGGGACCCAAAAAGAGGAAGGCTGTTTTGTGCAAAAACCATCACACAGAGCAGGTAAGTAAAACAGTTTTGTTTTTTAAAGCAGAACTCCCCCCCCCCCCCCCATGTCCTTGTTGCTGATCTCCTACCTTCACCAACTTTGCCATCCATGTTCTTCTGAGCTCTGTAGTTCCTCTGTAATAGGCTGCTGAACTTGCTGAAAAAACATTAGTGGTCTTACAAACCAGGTGTAAGCAGGCAATGTCTTCCATCCCTCTCCTAAGCCCAGCCAGAGGTCTTACACACCCAATTGTAGTCCAGTAAAAAACGAGCAGGGATTAAGCAGACTTGTGGGGGAAGGGGTCTCACAGCCTGTCTGTGCTGCCCATGGAGGAGGTGTCCTCTCTCCTCCTGATAATCACCACCCAACGTGCATTCCAGCCCAATACATCTAGCCGATGATTGGCGCCCACAGGAGATAAGGCTATCGGACCACCAGGGGAAACCCAGCCAGCGCAGAGACTCACCTCACAGGACTCCACAATGTGCTTCACTTACCTAGATGCAAGTGCTTTTATGACAAATTACCAGCACAGGACTCAAAATTAGCACATTTATGTGAAATAGCGAAGAGGTACGGAATGAAGCATGGAAGCGTTTCAAAAGTTCACCATATAAACAGCTGTTGTAAATGCAGGTAGTAGGTCATAGATAGCAGGTTTAGCAAATACAAGAATTCAGAACCTTACAATACCAGAACATGTTAAATACGGTTAACCGGCGTCGTTATACATCACTACTTTGAAGAGGAATACCATCGTTATGGTAGCAGCTAGCTACCATAACCCCAGTACCCTCTTCAAAAGCGGGCAGTCCACTTTCAGATAAAAGCAGTCTCCGCGGCAGATTCGCCACAAGATCACTTTTAGGCCTCATGCCCACGGGCGTTTTTTCAGCCGCGTTTTTTACAGCTTAAAAACGCCTGTCCATGTTAGTCTATAGCTTCATGCCCACCTAGGCGTTTTTGAGCTGTAAAGAGCATAGGCGTTTGTAAGCTGTAAAAAAAACCCAGGGCCAGTGCGTTCCTCAGCGTCAGAATTTGGCAGGAAAAAACGCGAGCGTCAAAAAAACGCGCACTAACGCGCGGTCGCGTTTTTAGCTCCGACGGTTTTTTTTTTTTTTTTGGAAAAAAAAATATTTACAATAACATGGACAGGCGTTTTTAAGCTGCAAAAAACGCAGCTGTAAAAACGCCAGTGGGCATGAGGCCTTATCGGTGGTGGGAGAGGGGTGCCCTCCGCCGCTAACCGGAGCCATCGGGTCCTGTCCCTGGGCTGACATGGAGATAAGTGAGGGGGGGGAAGATGGCCCCCACCCGTCTCCATATCATTGCTATTAAAAAAAAAAAAAAATTGCATTTTGGTTTAAATATGAGATCCAAGGTCTTTTTGATCCCATATTTAAGAGGTCCTGTTAGGCTTTTTTCTATTACAAGGGATGTTTACATTCCTTGTAATAGGAATAAAAGTGACCCAAAAAAAGTTTTTTTTTAAAAAAAACATTGTCAAAAAAAAAAAAAAAACATTTTTTTTTTTAAAGCACCCCGTCCCGACGAGCTCGCACGCAGAAGCGAACTCATACGTGAGCAGCTCCCGCATATAAAAACGGTGTTCAAAAATCACACGTGAGGTATCGCCGCAATCGTTAAATGGAGAGCAATAATGCTAGCCCTAGACCTCCTCTGCAACTCAAAACATGCAACCTGTAGAATTTTTTAAAGGTAAAAGTTTGTCGCCATTGCACGAGCGGGCGCAACTTTGAAGCGTGACATGTTGGGTATCAATTTACTAGGCGTAACATTATCTTTCATAATATAAAATAAAAAAATTGGGCTAATTTTACTGTTCGTCTTATTTTTTTTAATAATAAAAAAAAAAAAAGTGAAATTTTTCCAATAAGAAGTGCGCTTGCAAGAACGCTGTGCAAATATGGTGCGACAAAGTATTGCAACGACCGCCATTTTATTCTCTATATACAAATGTTTGGGGTTCCAAGTAATTTTCTAGCAAAAAAACACGGTTTTTAAACACCAAATCTTGGTCCTTAAGTGGTTAATTTTATATTAAGCAATTTAAAACATGCTTATTTTTTGTATGAGAGGTTTAGGATTATTAAAAGGGTAAACATGTTTATTTGCCAGTTCCCTCCATTGTGGTAAAGTTGTACTGCAAGCCTGAAGCAGCAGAACAGAAGTGTACTTGTTCTTCCTTTTCCATCCTTCCAACAAACCAGCCAAGGAATCAGATTACATGTGACGCAGAGCCCACAGTTCTTCCTAGAAAAGCTACATAAGAAACTGTCTGTGTTTCACTGTATCAAGAAACTGAGTGATATGAAACATATTTTGGTTATTTAAACAAGGACCATATTCCAGAATATCAAAACTGTTGCCACACTGCACCTGGCTGGTATAGATGAGGAAAATAAACTTGGTATAAAAATGCTTACTGTGAATTTTTATATTATATAATGTCTTTTAAACTTTAGTTTTACCAACTCTTTCCACAGATGATATCCTATAGGCGACAGGTCCCCTGGGAGTACTTACATCCCTTCACGATAAAGATCTGATAAATCCATCGCCCTTTGCCTGCTACCTAAAGGATTGTGTCCATTCCTTGCTCTGGTGGCTTCACTTTAAGGCCTCATGCCCACTGGCGTTTTTACAGCTGCGTTTTTTGCAGCTTAAAAACGCCTGTCCATGTTATTGTAAATTTTTTTTTTTAAAAATAAGTCGGAGCTAAAAACGCGACCGTGCGTTAGTGCGCGGTTTTTGACGCTCGCGTTTTTTCCTGCCTAATTCTGACGCTGAGGAACGCACTGGCCCTGGGTTTTTTTTACAGCTTACAAACGCCTATGCTCTTTACAGCTCAAAAACGCGGCTGAAAAAACGCCCGTGGGCATGAGGCCTGAAAGCGGCCTACTGGCATTCTACAGAGCGGCTCTTTGGGCACCGGGGATTTTTTTTTTTTTAAATGTTTACCTGTCAGAGAGCATAAAAGATAAGTGAAAACATCAGGCTCCACTGGCAGCCTGTAAAATGTAGGACATGCAATGAAAAATGGTATCCAAGTATGCAGGACACAATCAGGTTTCAGTATCGCATGATCTGCTGTTCTGACCACTGAATCCATTTTTTTTTTAAATAAACAGAACATGCCTCCAGAGAAAAAGTTAGACTTTAATTGCCAATTTCATCCAATAGGAAAAATTGATCTATAGTCAACAACTCATTTCGATCAATATGCCACACAGGGAAGTGGATTTCAATTGATAGTTAAAGTGGATGTAAACCCTCACCTATACCCAGAGATGAGACAAATCTCCCTACATAAGTTTTACATGTATATCTGCTGTTTTTAGCTTTCTATATTCTTTAGAATTCTAAAATTGTTTTAGAATTTTTATTTCTGTGTGACAGTGGATTGGAGGAAAGACACACCCCCACTCCACATAAGCAGAAGAATGAAGATACCTTAAGAGCTGTGCTGTGACAAGACAAGCTCTCTGCTAATCTATTTATAGCATCGGATGAAAATGAACCGTCTGGAACCCGTCAGGTTTTGTTGCTAGCTGTGTTCCTGCTGAAAAGATGCACCTCTTTGTTTGACCTTGTGACCATTATTAAGACACAGAAAGTGATGGGAAATCCAATATTTTATAGTTAGAGCAAGAAATGAGGAGAAATCCATTTGAGGACATTTGTCCTGGTGAAAACTGTCTAAAATAGGAATTCTGTTCAGGAAGTTAAGCCACATCTATATGCACAACTTTTTAAATTTTGGATAGACTGGGGAGTCAGGTTTAACTACTATCCAAGACTCCCAGAAAATAAAATTCTTCCTACTTTCTGTTCAGGGGAAAACCTTTTTCAATGGAGCCTCCGATGGCAGTAAAACTTGAGTTGTTCCAATCCATCCCCACTCTAACCAAACGTATTACCTTCATGGGAAATGTCACCAGTGAGAGACCGAGAGCAAAAAAGTAATCCTTCCATACAATACCAAAAACTATATAAAAAAGTTTTGGCATTGCATACACACAAGTGAAGGAGCATCTAAAATTTTGGATTGCCACGAAGCAGGAATAGTTGGAAACTTTTTGCTGACTTTCCCCACATTAGAAAGATTTCCATTAATTTTCTTAGTCTATAGACCATAGGAAATGAAGGGGGGGGGGGGGGGGGCCTTGAAGTATAACTGGAGGAAAACCGGTAGGTAGCCTTTCCTGAAAGTATGGCTTGAAGACCATGCTGCAATAGGATTTCTTCCCACAAAGCATCTGCCCTCTGCTCCTGATGTGGCTACTGACCTTGAGCTCTGCAGGTGGTAACTGACTAGAACTGATGAATGGTAAAAGAATAGTATCTGTAATCCATTAGGTCAAGGTACTCTAGGAGGCACTAAGCCTTATAGGGCGATTACTATATAAAGACTAGAAGTTGGATAGATGTTTGTCAAGCTAATTTCCAGAAATCCCAAAAGGGCCATCCCCTGCACTTTAAGAGTACTGGACTAATGTCCTTTTAAACTCCTACCTGGAGTAAATCCAGAACTGTAGCAACTGAATATGAATGCATGCCAGTCCTTATATGTAGTTAATTTACAGCTAAAGAGAAAGGTGTTAATCCACCTTTCCCAAAATTCTCTTTTATTGAAAATCCTCTTCTCAGCCTCCAGGCCAAACAGGCAGAAAGCCGAGAACTCAGATGGAATACAGGCTTCTCTGAAAATAAATCCCGACAACTCCGTAGAATCCAGATTACCAAAGACGTCAGAGCTGAGCTTAGCTCCTTAGGAGACCCGTAGGACTATCAAAATGACTTCGGCTTGGTCCTGGGAGGATATTCCTGATCACTAGGAGTAGCAAACGATATTGGGAAAAGCATGTCATAACCTGCTCCCCCTTAAAAGGCATTATAAATCTACCTACCTGCCTTTTCATCTGTCTAAGATGTACAATAACTTTGTAGATTAATGGCGTCTTGTAGGTCTGTACAGTCTATAGTAAAATAGATCTTCATATTTCAGTGTCAGAGGTTTCTGTTTGAAAAATAAGGCGTGATGCATGGCACTGCACAGGTTAATGCATTACATGTCTGTAGGGTAAAGACTGACACCTCCTGTGAAGAAACTATATATCCCACAGACCCTGGGACTTCTAGTCTAGTGCAGGTGAAAGCTAAAAGGTAATTAGATGAGATTAGATTTGGTGTAGGTGAAAGCATTTAACAGAGCTTACCATGCAGGAAGAGATGTTTCATAAAACATTTGTGATGCACACAGAGAAGTGGCAAGGCATGTCTTGGACCCAAAATAAGTTGCTTGTTTCTCTGGTGAACTAGGGACAAGGTAGGTGGGGATCCATGGATGGAGGGGAATCAGCCACGACACTACAAACTATAGCCACCACACATGAATCCACCAAACAAATGACAACTGAAAGTGTACAATCCAAGCATCAGTTTGATAAAGCATTCCCCCCCACACATAGGCATCAAAAAACCTGTGTGTGTGTGTGATAGATATATATATATATATATATATATATATATATATATATATATATATATATATATATTAGATAGATAGATAGAGAGATATATATATATATAACACACACACCTTAGTGCCGGTTCACACTACCGCTACTTGGGATCCGACTTGTGTCGCCCCAAGTCGCCCGACATGAGAAATTACAAGTTAGTCAATGAGAGCCATCTTAATGTACACTACTAAAGTCGCTCCGACTTCAGAAAAGGTTCCTGTACTACTTCAAGGCGACTTCTACCCATTGATTTCAATGGAAGTCGCCTCCAAGTCGGATCCCCTGTCTTAACTGAAGCAACTTTCCAGGAAGTGAAAATTGTTTTCTAAGGCAAACCCCTCCCTCCCACAGAGCAGATTATTATGTGATTGGCCACTGGCAAAGTCGCCTGTCCTGGAGGCGACTTGAAGTCGCGTTGTAAGTCGCTCCAAGTAGCGCTGAAGTCGTCTCAAAGTTGCCTTGAAAAGTCGCGTTGCCCCAGTGTGAACCGGCACTTACAGTGATACTAAAGCTTTGTTTAACAAAAAAAATAATAAAATAAAACACGTCATACTTACTTCCACTGTGCAGCTCGTTTTGCACAGAGTGGCCCCGAACATCCTCTTCTGGGGTCCCTCGGCGGCTCTCACGGATCCTCCCCGCATTAGATAACCCCCCTAGGAGAAGCGCTCTCCGGAGGGGGTTACCTTGCGGGCGCGCTCCTGAGTCATTCATTCGGCGTCCATAGATGCCAGATGTATGACTCGGCCCCGCGTCATTGGATTTGACTGACAGCAGCGGGAGCCAAAGGCTGCGCTGCTATCAATCTATCCAATCAAAGCTGGGACTCCGTGGAGAGAAGGATGGTGGGGACGGTTTACAACCCCTTTAATCCTGGTACAAGAGGGCCGGTGGATTTGTAACATGTTACACCCTGAATATGAGTGCAACATGTTCCAAAAGGTGAACTTATCCTTTAAAAATATAAATAAAACAGCCTTGTTAAAAGCCTAATAACCTAAAGCAATACTCACAAGCTACTTGGCATAGACTTACCTTATTGTTCACTGATGGCTCCTTACCTTCTGCATAGAAGAGGGGAATTTCTTTAGGAGGTTTGCTTTCTGGGCCCTGCACCCACCGCAGTCCTCAACTCCTGCAGCCTGTAATATTCACTGTCCCAGTGCTACCCTAATGTCAGCCCCTTTCGGCAATCAGAGCTCAGAATAGAATGGTGCCAAATCGTGGAAGCCCGTACTCTAAGTGCCCAGGTGGAAGTCTACACACCGCACACTAGGAAGTGTGTGTCATCTGGTGCCAGAAGAGGGCTGGCACTATCTTGGTCCTCCTCCACCTACTGTACAGGGGACCTGCTTAAAAGGTGCTATACTGCTGGAAAAATGTGGGAAGTAACCCCCACCCCCCCCGGGGGACTGATGACAACCAGTGCATTACCACATCAGAAGGAACAGGCTAAAAAAGCATTGAGCTGCTGGAGTTGCCTATTATCAGTTGAGCGGCAATGTCCAGCAAGTCTTCAAGGGAAAAGTCAGGTAAGAAACTTGACCAGGAACACAGGCACACCAGGGCCTAGTCATCTGACAACCACAAATATAAGAGCCAAGGGAAACAAAAACATGAGGAAATTTACTACTGGAAACAAAACTAGAGAGAATGAGGGAGAAGGAAGTGCTTTTCAATCTTGTTTGTTTCCTCTTTTGAATGTGAAGCCAGTCATCTCTGGAAGATGATTAGGGAAAACCCTCTATTACTCTATCCAAATGTAAGTAGGCCGACTTTAGATTTACTTTACAGAGGAACTTCACTCCCCCTTACCAGTTATCCAGGTTGGTGAATTCACATACTCACCTATCCAGCTCATCCAGTATTGTCTTGCTGTGCTGCTGCCGCCACGATCCTCGTCCCGTATCCCCATCCTTGTTTCCGACATCGGGTGCCTCTTCCTGGTTCAAGCAGCTTCAACCCTTTCTGATACAAACCAGACCCACCCCCTCTTCTAGCTGCTGTAAATGGCAAGTGAAGCACCCTGGGATATGTGATGTACATATCTCAGGAGGCTTCAGACCGGTGAAGAGGGGGACACTTCATTTAAAATTGAAAAGAGGGATAGGAGCATTGATGCCCGGTGCATCCAGGAGTAAAAGCCAGCTTTAACCTCTCCTATACCATTCAGAAGGAAAACCAAAGTTATTTAACCCTTTCGTGCCTAAGCCTATTTCAGACATTTGTTGCTTACAGGTTAAAATCCGTATTTTTTGCTAGAAAATTACTTAGAACCCCAAAACATTAAATATTTTTTTTTTACCAGAGACCCTAGAACAGGAATATGCAATTAGTGGACCTCCAGCTGTTGCAGAACTACAAGTCCCATGAGGCATAGCAAGACTGACAGCCACAAGCATGACACCCAGAGGCAGACGCATGATGGGACTTGTAGTTTTGCAACAGCTGGGGGTCCGCTAATTGCATATCCCTGCCCTAGAGAATATTTTTTTTTTATGTCACACAGTATTTGCGCAGTAGTCTTTGAAATGCAATTAAAGAAAAAAAAAAAAAAAAAAACCCACACACATCGGTTGTTATCACTAAAAAGCGAACCGCTGGCTCTTAAAAACGTCATCAGGGTTATGCCTGCTGCAAGCATCACCCCGGTATAACCCCTCCAAGCCATGAGCTTATATTTGCGTAAAGTTGGCATGAAGGTGTTAAAGTAGAGTTCTTAGGCAAATCTAACTAGCCTTAAAAGCTGATTTTCAGGTTTTCTGTGACTTTAGTTTGTTTGGACCAAGCTGATCCAAACAAACTATTTCCTTCACCAAGTGCTGCACTGGGTCAAAGCACTGTATGTACGGCATGTGGCTTCAGCTATATACAGTGCAGGGTTCCGGCTATGAGAGACTTCTCGGGAAAGGGGAATCACCGCTCCAAGTAGATCAATGGAAATAAACCTCTCCTCTAAAATTTAAAGCAACAGGTGCTGGCAATGCATATAGCAATGAGGATGAGAGAAGATTCTGGACAGCCGCACTCCGAAAATTAGCCTTTATTTGTAAAAAATAGGACCAAAAATACATGCCACAGCAGAACGGCTTTACCGATGTAATAGCGGCGCTTTTCACCCCCCGCTAGCAGTCAAATAAAGGGTTGAAATCGCCCGCAAAGCGCCGCTACCGAAGCAAATTGATTTCAATGGACAGAATGGGTGGTGTATACAGCACTCTTTCACCGCTCCAAAGATCCCGCTTGCAGAACTTTTTTTTTAACATCCTGCCAGCGCAGCACTCCAGTGTGAAAAGCACTGGGGCTGCAGGGGAGTCATTTTTCCAGGTGCTATTTTTATTCCAAAAGCACCTGAAAAACACCACAGCGTGAAAGGGGTCCTAGTGAAGGAAACAGTTTGCTTGAACCAGCTTGGTCCATACAAATTATTTAAAGTCAGAGTTTTGAAGTGGTTGTAAACCCTGTTGAGAATTTTTTTTTTTTTTTTTAAACTAACCTGCAAGACAAAGCTATAATGAGCTAGTATGACTAGCATACTAGCTCATTATGTACCACTTACCTTAGATCGGGGCCCCCAAAGTCACCCGTGTCCCTCCTCTAGCCGCATTCCATCGCTGCGGCGATAGCCGGAATGTTACTTCCGGGTATCGCCGTTGCAGCCAATCACAGCGCCGCTCCGGCGCTGTGATTGGCCGGAGCGGGGAAGACGTGACTCCGCGCA
Organism: Rana muscosa; assembly: GCA_029206835.1. Classification (NCBI taxonomy): domain Eukaryota; kingdom Metazoa; phylum Chordata; class Amphibia; order Anura; family Ranidae; genus Rana; species Rana muscosa. Next base: position 185,048,711 of record CM055126.1, on the reverse strand, counting down.
TGAGCCGTCGAATTCGGCTACGTCGTCGAATGTTGCGACCTAGCCGAATCTGTGAATGGGGTTAACCCCATGCGCGTGACGTCAGCGTCGCCGCTTTTAAATGCAAATATCTCCTTACCCGTGTAGGTTACGGAGATATTTCATGCACCTACAGGTAACCCTTAATCTAGGCTTACCTGTAGGGCTTTGTTTATAAAGTGGGCTTACAACCACTTTAAGGCCTCATGCACACAGGGTTTTAGAAAAGAAAAAACATTTTTTAGATGTCCCCCCCCCCCCCCCCCCGACATAAACATCCTTGTAACAGCAATAGGCATGCTACAGGTACGCTTTACAAAAACAAACGCCCAGTGTGCGTGAGGCCTAAAAATGCCCCACATAACACCTATGTTGACTAACCTGGGTAAGAGAGATGTATATACTTACCTAATTTCAGCCTGCTTCAATCACACCATCTCCCATGTCAGCAGGACTATACTTCACAAGGTCTAAAAGCCTGGAGCAGATCTAGGGTTGCCACTTGTCCGGGATTCACCCGGACAGTCCGGGTTTTGAATCATGTGTCAGTGAAACCAGGACACATTATTCAGAGGGGAATGTGGTTCGGAACAGGGCCTGACAGGAGGGTGAGGGGGCACCATGTGCGCCGCATTACTATTCTCTTTGGAGCCCCCAAAAAGGTGTCCCAGGTCTGTTATCCTAAAGAGTATACTGAAAAAATTGAATTCTCGCTGTGCGCCACTAAAGTGTTTGGGCTTAGCTTGAAGAAAAAGTGGCAACCCCTAGCGGATACCATTGTTGATGACCGGGCCGCACAGCAGGAGATGAGCGGCGACCGCGGTCCGCAAAGGGCTATCACACACACCACAGTAGCTGCTCACCTTCTGCTCCATTTGTCCTCTCCCGACTCCTTCACTGTTATCCTATCAGCAGAGTAGGGGGGGGGGGGGGGGGGGGGGGAAGAGCTGCAGATCAGAATGGAGAGCTCTTCCTGCCCTGCTGATAGGATGACATCATTGGGCCAGGGAGCCTGCAGGGGCACTGTAATATAAAGAGAACTGCACTAGTGCCTTTTACATCACATTAAAGCGGAGTTCCACCCAAAACTGGAACTTACGCTTTAAGCACGCCTCACCCCCTGGCATGCCACATTTGGCATGTCTTTTTTTCGGGGTGGAGTGTGTACCTTACTTTTAGTGGGACGTCCAGTCCCACTACCTCTTTTTGGCCGCCTAGGCGGCCCCTCCCTGCCAGCGATCTTCTGGGACACAACACAGGTCCCAGAAGATTGACTGGCCAAAAGCAGAGCGCAGTGTGACTCGCACATGTGCAGTGCGCGGCCAGCCGCGAAGCCGTCATGGCCGGGTGCCCACAGTTGCTATGCCGAGGAGAGGAAGAGGGGAGAGGAGCGTGCCTCCAGGCGGCCGCATTGCTGGACCGTGGGGCAGGAAAGTTTCGGTTTATTAAAAGTCAGCAGCTATGCTTTTTGTAGCTGCCGACTTGTACCCACTTGCCGACCCGCCTCCAGTAGATATACGTCGGCAGAATGGCACATCAACATACCTGTACGTCCCCTTTAACTGCCTGACGTGGGGATGGCGCGCCGCTGGAGGCACGCTCGCGGCCTTCCCCACGAGTCCCACGGACTATCGCCGCAGGGATCCCCGCGACCGTCTCACGGAGGCATACAAGCATCTCCCTGCTCTGCCTAGTGACAATGACACGGATCTCGGCTCTGTGTGCTCGGAGCAGAGATCGGTGTCATGTCACACAGAGCCCAACCCCCCCCCCAGTTAGAAACACTCATCAGGGATTGTGCTGCAAAGGGGGGGGGGCAGAGGACAGACTGAATAGTCCCTCCCCCACATCCCTGGGAAAATTGGCTGCTGTTAAACCGATCCCTGGTGCCAAAAAGGGAACCACTGCCATACCCCCCCCTCTTCTCCCATGCAGCCACCACTGACTGACCCAGGGAAATGGTATCACACGACCAGAATAAAAGTACATTCATCAGTCTTACACAAGATAGGTGTTGGGGGGAGGAGGGGGGGCATTTGAGGCTAGTTAGGTGCCGCAGGCTGGAATTCTATGTTAAATAACAGAGAATGTAATGTTGGGGAAAACAAAAGATGAAGGCTGGGAAGTCTGGCTGAGACTCCTCACTGATGGAGCTCCCCAGGACAAAGAGAGCAGCAGATGACTCAGATCAGACCCCCCCCCTGTGACTCCCCCTCCTGGGGTATGACACCACAATCAGCCCTGACACCCAATATTGGTTTATTCTGTTCATTAACAATTACAAATCGATATACTGGATTGATAGAAAACACTAAATCTTCCTGGTCACGTGGGTGGTTTCCCTCCTCCAGGCAGATGAATGGAACATCCGGGCCTCCGCCGGTGACGTCACCGCATAGCTGCCCGATGACTAGAGAGAGGGGAGGCGCCATTTTGGATTCGTCCATTGTGATTTTCTCCCTTTACACTCAGCCTATACGGCCCTGAGCCGTCTGTGTAACACTTCTACTACATAAATAAAAAGCAGAGCGGCTTACAGCCGGAGAGCAGGCCGCAGTCATCCCCGGGTAACCGGAGCGGCTCTCCTCACACAGACCGGCCATTATTCCAATCACACTCACCGTGCTATGTCAGCCCGGGTCACCGGAGGACGGCATACACTCGGAGGGGGGAGTCCCGGTGGGTGGGTGAAGATGGTATCCTGTGGCGGCGGAGGGGAAAGCCGGAGGACGGTCTTCTCCCGCTCTCAGCTCCGGGAAGGGAAGAGGCAGCGCTCGGCTCCGCCCTCATTGGACAATGGGTTGCCTAGGAGCTGTGGAGCCCGCCCCGCTCTGTGATTGGCTGGCAGTCAGGGGCACGGGGTTTGAATCTCAGCAGGGAAGCCGTGCGGGTTAGTTCTCAGCACTGATTGTCCGATCTGTGATTCCTGAGCCCAGTCTGCACACCTCTCTAATCTACAGCCCTGGTGTCCTTCTGTCTGTGTGGGAAAAGGCAGCAGAAGCTTTATTTCTCTGCCACCTGTGTCCCATTGGGGAGATTTTCTGCCACTTCCCGTTGTAGAGAGATAACAGGAAGTAGGAGGAAATTTCTCCAAAATTAGGAAAATCGCCTCTCACAACCGGCGTCCCCATTGGAGGATTTTCTGTTTCTGCGAAAAACTCAAAATGGTGGATTTTCCGATCGCAATATTCTTAATGGCAAACAAGATAAAACATCAGAGACAGTGGATCTATTTCCCTAATGCATGTTTTTTTTTAAATTAACGCAAATCTAAAGCCAGAAATATTTTTTTTGAAGGAGGGTTAAAACTCCTGAATTTATTTTCTCTGCCTTCTGTGTCCTATTAGGGAGATTTTCCACCATTTCCTGTCTTAAAGAGACAACAGGAAGCGAGGAAAATCATCTCTCACAACCGGTGTCCCCATTGGAGGATTTTCTGTTTCTGTGACAACTCTAAATTGATGGCTTTTCCTATCACAATATAGGTGAACTTAGAATAAGGCTTACCTATAGGTAGTGGAAATATCTCCTAAACGTGCGCTGTTCAGGAGATATTTCACTTGTAGTCTGCCGAAAATGTAAAGGGCGCATGCGTTGGGAAGAGATGAAACTAAGTGCCGCTTCTTCCTAGCCTGTGCCGTTAATGGCGGCTCCCGTGCGCATGCGCGGGAGTGACGTCACACGGCTCTGGCGAATCACAGAGCCGGAGGGAAGAGGGGCCAGAAGATGGACGCAGCCTACACAGGGGACATCGCTGGATTCTTTTGCAGGTAAGTGTCACATAATGGGCTGGTATGGGATGCATACTAGCCCATTATGCTTTTCATTTGCAGGGAGCAAAAGAGGAAGTAAAAGCCATCAGGGTTTACTTCCTCTTTAATGGCCAGCAGGATAAACAGAGACTGTGGATCTATTTCCCCCATGCGTGTTTTTAATATTAAAGTACATCTAAAGCCAGAATGATATGTTTGGGAGAAGGATAAAACCTTGTCACTTTTTTTTCTGCCCTCCGTGTTCCATTGGGGAGATTTTTCACCACTTCCTGTCCTAGAGGGACAACAGGAAGTGAGAGTAAATCTTTTCAAAGTGAGAGAAATTCCCTCAGAATGGGTGTCCCTATTGGAGGATTTCCCACTTCCTGTTCCATTGACAACTGGAATTTCCTATCACACTCACTCTCAGTGGTCTCCGGGACAAACAGAGGATTTGTTTCCCCGTGTATGTTTTTAATACTATATTATTATTCCATTGGAGAGATTTCCACCACTTGGATCTATAATGCATATTTTTATTATTAAAGTGGGCCCTCCACTGCCACATTTAACACTTTTTTTTTGGGGGGGGGGAAGTGGGTACCTGGTTTGGACAGGTACCCGCTCTTTTTTCCGACTCTGATCCCCACGGAAATCTGAGCCAGAAGTTCACCCCCACAGTCTTCTGGGACACATCACAGGTCTCAGAAGACTACGGGACCAATCACAAGGCACAGCACGGATCGCGCATGCGCAATAGGAAACAGGCTATGAAGCCGCAATGCTTCATTTCCTGTTTCCCTTACTAGAGATGCCGGCGTCTGCACCTGAAGCCGATTGAAGAATCAGTTTGGGTGAGAACCTCACCGGATCCCCGGACAGGTAAGTGTCCTCATATTAAAAGTCAGCAGTTACAGGATTTGTAGCTGCTGATTTTTAATTTGTTGTGTGGGGGGCGGAGCTCCTTTTTAAAGTATATCTAAAGCGAGAATTATATATTTTTTCTGCCCTAAGTGTCCCACTGGGGAGATTTTCCACCACTTCCACGTAGAGAGCTAACAGGAAGTGGAAGGAAATTTCTCCAAAGTGAGGAAAATCGCCGTTCACAATGGGTGTCCCCCATTGGAGGATTTCCCCTATTCCTGTGACAACTCAAAATGTTGTCTTTTTCCCTATCACATTCACTCTCAGTGGTCACCAGGATAAACAGAGACTGTGGGTCTATTTCCCCATGCATGTTTTTATTACGAAAGCAGAACTACAGGCAAAACTTTTTTCATTTTGGAAGAACAAAGGAGGGTTATAACTAGTAATGAGCTTCGAGTTCGAGTCAAACTCATGTTGGACTCGAACATTGCCTGTTCACACGTTCGCCGAACAGCGAACAATTTGGGGTGCTAATTTTAAAGGCTTATATGCAAGTTATTGTCATAAAAAGGGTTTGGGGACCCCGGTCCTGCCCCAGGGGACATGTATCAATCCCAAAAAAAAGTTTTAAAAACGTCAGTTTTTTCAGGAGCAGTGATTTTAATAATGCTTAAAGTGAAACAATAAAAGTGAAATATTCCTTTAAATTTCGTACCGGGAGGGGGGTGTCCCTGCACAGTGTCATTTCTGAAGGAAAAAAAGTAATTTAAAAGCACTCGCGGCTATAATGAATTGTCTGCTCCCGGCAATACAGAGATAAGTCATTGATAAAAAAAAAAAAAATGCGTGGGGGTCCCCCCAAATTCAATTACCAGGCCCTTCAGGTCTGGTATGAATATTAAGGGGAACCCTGCGTCAAATTTAAAAAAAAAAAATGACGTGGGGTTCCCTCCAAATATCCATACCAGACCCTTCAGGCTGAGCGGACCTGATGGGGGAACTTCCTCTGCAGTGTAATAAATGAATAGACCCCGCCCCTTCTCACGTTCCCCGTCAGGTCCGCTCAGCCAATGACGTAGGGGGGCGGGGTCACCTTCACTGGGTGTAAGGCTGAGCGGACCTGATGGGGAACGTGTGAAGGGGAGGGTCTATACATTTATTACACTGCGGAGGAAGTTCCCCATCAGGTCCGCTCAGCCACTGACGTAGGCGGGGTCTGAGGTATAATAGCCAATGACGTAGGCGGGATCCCGGTTCTTTATTTTTTATTTTTAATAAAGGACTTTCCCAACTTTGTGTGTTTTTTTTTACAATTTTTTACACTTTCTTTGTGAAATGGTAGGGGTACAATGTACCCCTTACCAATTCACATAGGGGGGGCGGGATCTGGGGGTCCCCTTTGTTAAAGGGGTCTTCCAGATTCCGATAAGCCGGGCAAGGGTTGTGGGGATGAGGCCCTTGTCCCCATCAACATGGGGACATGGTGCTTTGACCCCCAAAGCATCCTCCCCATGTTGAGGGCATGTGGCCTGGTACGGTTCAGGAGGGGGCGCTTTCTCGTCCCCCCCTCTTTCCTGCGGCCTCCCAGGTTGAGTGCAGGGTTTTCTGTTTTCCTGGTGCCTCCATGGCAGTATACCTGTGACAAATAACTAGCTGAAATGGGTGAGATGATGCATAGTAAAAGATTTATTTGAAAAATAATTAAAAATAGGCAAATGCCGTTCTGATAGCCTGTCTGCCAGTTTCTACAGATGAGAAAGCTGCCGGGTCTACTCTGGAACGTTTCGTATACGCATGTTGGGATGACCATGATGCTACCCTTTAGATCGTTTTGATGAATACGTCTGCTCTGGCCGTCCAAGAAGCAAAAAACAACCGGGTGACATACAGCCCAACTGAAGAGGGGGTTCCAGTCCCCTATCCCTGTACACCTTTTTAACCAACTTGATTATCCATAAAACTATTGTACTAGAGCAGGGATCTGCAAACTATGGAATACTGGGAGTGCTCTAATCCTTTTCTTTTATAATATTCACTGGTCCTGAGGGAGGAGCCAAGGCGGAGCTTGTCACAGGTATGCTCTAATGGAGGCACCAGGAAACTTTTTTTTCCTGACACCAACATGGCAGCATACATATGATATAGCTCCGCCCCCTATATCCACCCACAGGACCTGTTTAGCTCTATAAAAGTCTGACTGAGAGCTATCGCCCCCATTCTCCTTTTTGTCCTCAAAGATCCACACCTAAAGACCGTTACAATGAGGATAAGGTCTTACCTGCCGACTATGTTGGAGTCCATCTGGGTTCAAGCCTCCCCCAGAATGCAGTCTCACATCTTAGGCTGCTAAATGCACCAACAAGATGGGGAACCCATTTTGGGGATGAGGTGTTCTCTAATCAGAGACCATATCCCTCTTGTGGCATGCCTGCTGTGGGGTCCGGATCCAGACTGCATGATGTCTTCTCTCCTATGGAACTCTTTCCAGGTCTGTCAGTTTTCTATAAAACTTTTTTTTTTTTTCCTTGCAAATCGGTACCGGGATTTCGGAGGCTTTTGCACATCCAAGGATTCCAGAAGGGGTTGGAGGGGTACACACTCAACCTTCATAAGATAGCAGAGAGCTAAGGCCCCTGCGGCTCCCTCAGATACCCAGAAGGCCTTTTAACACCAGGCCCGCCCAGGAGGCAGTTGGAGCCAGGCGGCTGAAAGTGACCCAGTTCTAGCAAGACCACTGCCAAAAACAGCGGATTCAGTCCACAGTGGCGCAAGGCCATTATTGGCTGTTCAAACAGCAGCCTCCAGATCGACCTCAAGAGGATGAATCAATTTATCCAGATAGAGAGACTTAAAATGGAGTCTCTTCATACTATAATTCAGGTTATTCAACCAGGAGACTGGAGGATTTTAGTGGACTTGCAGGATGCCTACCAGCATGTCCCAATCCTTTCGTCATACCAGATTTGCATTTGGGGACAGGCATTACCAGAGCCAGCTGGAACCTACACAGAATATGGTCTACCTAGGGGCCCAATTCAATACTCAGAAGGCCTCAGTTTCTTTGCCTCTTCAGAAACTCCCCAAAATCAGGGAGAAGTTCCAACAGGCATTGGCTACACAGCATTCCAGTGCATGAGACTTCTCAGGACGATGGCTTTATGTATCCCGATGATTCCCCTTGGCTCACTGGAAACACAGTTTTCCAACAAGACTGCATCAGGAAGCCTTGTTGGGAAAACTCTGGAGTTTCCAGTGAGCCAAGGGGGATGAGAGAGTTCGTCTAGCCCAGCCAATCAGGATCACCAGCCGGAGGCACCAGAGTCTCTGGTGGTAGGCGAAACTAGAAACGCTAAACAGCATCATCCATTAGGGTCATAGCCATGGATCATTGTTAACACAGATGCCAGTGCAGCAGGGTGGGGCGCCACCTGTGAACAACTCAAGATCCAGGGCAGAGGGGAAATTAACACTGAGGGCCTAGTTTCCAATATTCTGAAACTTCAAGCAGCATTCGTGGCGTTGGTCACCTTGCTGCCTCACATACAGGGTCGCCCAGGCTGTCAGGACTTGGAAGCGGATCGCCTATCCAGACAATTCAAGGATCCCAACGAATGGTCACTTCACCCCGAAGTGTTCAAACAGATCATCCAAGAGTGGGGGTGTCCGGAACTGGATCTTCTTTCTGCCTCATCAACCAACTGCAAGGTGAGCCGATTCCTCTCTATCCTCATCCATTAGCAGAGGGGACGGACGCCTTGACCCATCCTGTGCAACTGGCCTATGCCTTCCCTCCAATTTCTTTAATCCTGAAATTCCTGAGGAGATTGACGAAGAATTTGACAGTCATCGCAGTATTACCTTACTGGCCTTGCAGACCATGGTTCTCTCTGGCAATGAAACTCAGCGTGTGCCCACCAATCCCTCTGCCTGTGACTCCTCCTCTCATGTCGCAAGGAGATATCCTACATCCGCAAACATCACGATTGGCCTTAGCGGCCTGGTGATTGAAAGGCAGGGGTTACAAGAGTTAGGATGTTCTCCAGAAGTTATTAGAACTTTACAGAGTTCCAGAAAGGGGTCAACCAATGCCATCTACACCAGAATATGGAATAGGTGCACAAGCTTTGCAGCTGGACGTCAGTTTGATCCTAGTGACCCAAATGTATCTCAAATCCTGTCTTTCCTGCAATCCGGATTGGATTTGGGGCTCAGTCTTAGCCCTGGTTCACACTGGTGCGATTTGACATGTCAAATCGCATGTCAATTTGGCGAAATTTGACGCAAATTGCGGGCAATGGCACCGTCCTAATCGGTGCGACGCTGCATCTGCGGCGCTGCACCGATTTCAAAAAGTAGTTTCTGTACTACTTTTTGCGATTTTAGCCGCGATTTACATTGACATCTGTGTCAGATGTCTCTGTAATCGAGCTGAAATCGGGACTGATAGGCAGGAGTGAAATCGTGCGAGTTCAGCTGAACTCGCACGGCTTCACTCCCGCAGCCCCAGTGTGAACCTGGGCTAAGTTTGCTTAAGGTGCACATTTCAGCCATCTTGGCTTCTACCCATAATAAATGGGCAGCAAACCTGCTGGTGGAGCACTTCATGAGTGCGGTACTTAGACTACGCCATCCCAAGAGAAAAAGGTTCCCTCAATATGACCTGGCAGTAGTCCTCAATTATCTAGCAAACCCTCCTCGTGCTCCGACAGAAGACTGTTCATTATGTGATTTCACCTTAAAAACAGCTTTCCGAATAGCAATAACTTCTGGGGGAACGGTGTCGGAACTCCAAGAATTGGGGGCAAATAAACCATATTCCATGTTCTTCCCAGACAGGGTTGTGCTGAGAAGAGAAAATTACCGCTCCAGGTGAGTGAGCTCTGTTAATCTAACAGCAATCAGGAAGCCGTGGGTGCTGGCAATGCACAAGGCAGACAGGAACAGCAGAGAAAAAGGGATGGACAGCCGCACTCCAAAAAACCTTAACGGTTGCTTTTATTGTAAAAATGGATAAAGCACATGCACCACAGGTCACAGCAAGGCATGGATTAGCTGACGCGTTTCACACTACAAATGTTAGTGCTTACTCATCAGGGTTGTGCTGAGACCATTGGATAATTTTATCCCAAAAGTGATATCGATATTTAATTTCTCCACTGAATGGGTGCTTCCAGCCTTCCCAGCGGAATCGGATGCTGATCTGCACGAGTTGGACATTCCAAAAGTCCTCAAAGCCTATCTCCAAGACGTTCTGACAGACTTTTAATCATACCTACTGAAAAATTTAAAAGAAAAGGGACCTTGGCCAGAACCATCTCAGCCTGCATAGTAAAAACTATTCACCGGGCATATAGAGTGGCTGGGAAGGATCCAGAGGTGGTTAGAGCTGACTCAACCAGGGTGATGTCTTCTTCTTGGGCGACATGGGCAGGAGTGTCTCTGGAGACATTCTGCAAAGTGGCTAGCTGGTCATCACATAATACGTCCTTAAAACACTACAGGGTGGATCCAGCAGATCTTACTACACTAGAGTTTGGGAGGAAAACTATCCAAGCTTCTATGTCTATGGGTGTCTTCCACCCGGGTTCAATAGAAACAAAGATAAAAGGTCTACAGCAGGGGTCTCAAACTGGCGGCCCTCCAGCTGTTGCAAAACTACAAATCCCATGAGGCATTGCAAGGCTGACAGTTACAAGCATGACTCCCACAGGCAGAGGCATGATGGGACTTGTAGTTTTGCAACAGCTGGAGGGCTGCCAGTTTGAGACCCCTGGTCTACAGTCACTAGTGATGCACCTCCATCCCTATATATATATGTACATAGGGATGGAGGTGCATCACTGGTGACTGCATACTTTTTATCTTTGCTTCTATTGAACCCGGGTGGAAGACACCCATTTAGCCCAAAAACTGGGCTTCTGTCACCACCAGCCACTGTGCTTCACAAATATACTTCATATACATGTTTTAGCCTTTGACCTTGCCTCCAACAGTGGTGATGTTCTGTGCCCTTTGTGTCCTTTGCTGTCTCCTCTGGCGGTTGTCGGTTTTTGTCTGGCATGGGAGCTGCGATATGCTAAAGGAAATTTATTTCTCCTGCTGTCCCCCCCCGTCCAATGGATTTTGTGGGGGGGGGGGGGCACCGGCATATCGGCGCTATGCTCCTACACCCATTGGGTGGCATCCGCGGTTGCGCTGTCACCCAGTGGCAGTGCAGTTTGTCATCTTGGGTGGATGGGAGTCCACTGCGTATGCGTACTCCCATTGGCAGCTGACGCCCCGGCATCTGCACACCAATCCATCTTCACATGGCGTTGGGGGCGGGGCAGACCTACACCTTCCCCTTCGGGGATTTAAGTCAGGGGTGAGACATGGCTGAGATCACTTCCTTCACTCACCAACACTATGCACACCACAGAGATTTCCACAGCTGCTTGTACATCAAGGTAAATACACTTTCCCCACCCCAGCACTCACCTGGTGCTTCATCTGCATTCCCTGCACTTTTTTGTTTAATTTAAAACGGCTTTTTACACAACCATTTTCCTTTTTTCACACTATAGGTGTTGATTTCCCAGACAAACACATTTTTTTCAGGATTTACTTTCTTACCCATGGTCTCTATGTCTGCTCCATTATTGGATCAGGTTAGTCCACATATGTTTCTATACAAATAATTGTACAACTTTTGTCTACTTTGCTTATTCAGTAAGGCTTGCTATACATACTTATGTTAGATTATACATGCTGTCATACAGAAATATTATTATACTATATAACTTGACGTTTATCTTACTATTTTTGGCAAATCATTGAGACATATACATCTATGTTTACAGCTGATATCTATCAAGTCACATACTGAGACAATTAGGACCGTTCACCTTCACGCATGCCATGTCTGCCGCCTGACGTCCCCCCTGGGGGTATCCGTGTCTGTCTTCTCCCCCTCAGCTCCCGCGCCATACTCTGGCTGCTGCCATCCACTTGGGGGTTCAGCGATGGAAACTCTGGTTTCGTTCATTGGTAAGTATTGGGCCGTTTTTGCTCTAGCCCATTCTGCCATTGTTCTTACATTTACCTATCTTTTTTGTCTATTTAGATACATCCCATCCGCATCCACCCCCGATGAGCGAGCAATGATCTCGCGAAACGCACGTCAGGTTTTCTGATGTGTGCATTTGTATATACTGCATTGTATAACTGTGACAGGGGGTCACTTTGGACACAGGGTGAGCCAGGAAACCATGGACATTAAGAATATGGCTTGGATTGCTTGAAATTGAAATAGTAATATTAGTCCACAATATGTACTGATTATTTTATTCTGAACTCAAAAGGTTAATTGAGAGATGTGTTACCTGCCAGTTGTGATGTAAATGAATCTAAAAGGGCGTCTGAAGACCCTTTTAGTGTGAATAGGGATAATTAATTCTATACTTGTGTGGATTGTACTCAGACAGACAGGCTACAAATCCTTTCATTGTGAGATGTGTATTGAAGGTCGTTAGGTTTCTATTGTGTAAAGTCTTTTGATTGGGAGACAAAAGCTAGCCTAACAAGTCATTTAGTCATGTAAACTAAAAGGGGATTAGAACCTGTTGTCTCCTATCAGGTGTCAAAATAATGTGTATTGGGTCTGGTTATGTTGTGGGTGGAGCTGGACCATTGTTCATTTTAGGTTAATGCAGTATTGGATGTGTATAAAAAGTACAATATTTTTCTTAATAAAGTCAGTCTATCCTTGGAAAGATACAGAGTGCGTCTCGTTCTTTCAGAATGATTAATTGCTATGGGAAGGGGTCGTCTGGCTGTGGAGGATCGACAGGGAATTTGTGTCCAGGAGAGGGAAGAGATCTAAACGGCGTTCCGCCCTTTCATATTTGGGGTTCCGTTACAATAACGTTTGTATCAATTTGAATTATTCTCTTTATTATGTGCAAATCCATTGGCTGAGCTAATATGCTATATTATTCATGTATGTACATCAATTTTAATAAACATTTATACTGCTACTACTTTTGTTACTCAGTGGAAAACTGTGACCACCTCATTTAAAGCCCCAAAGGGCGACTCTTTTTCTGTATATGTATATAGGGATGGAGGTGCATCACTGGTGACTGCAGACCTTTTATCTTTGTTTTTTTGCAATGTAAAATTGCCATTCAGCAATTTAAAAAAGTAAAAAAAAAACAAAAAAAAAACCCAGGAGTCATGAGGTGGCAGTTGCGTGGCTCTAATTTCTGCCATGGCTGCAAAGCACACCATTGCGACCATGGCATTTTAGCAACTTGATATTTCCAGGAGGGGCCCTGTCAGGTAAGTTGTCCGGGGCTCCGTGATTTCTAACAGCGACCCTGCTTGTAGTGATGAATGAGCTGGGGACTGGAAACTACAGTGTGCGTTGGAGGGAACGGAGACTCACACAACAGGAACCTGCAGCAGCCACAGATCTGTGAAGTAGCAGCATATTAAAGTGGTTGTAAACCCACTTACACAACATGCACCTACAGGTAAGCCAAGATTAGGGCATACCTGTAGGTGCATGAAATATCTCCTTAACCTACACGGTTAAGGAGATATTTGCAATTAAAACCCGCGCCGCTGACGTCACGCGCATGCGCACTAGCGGGCCGGATTTCTGAATGGAGTTAGCTGGCCCGAGCGCGCATGCGTGTGACGTCATCGCCGCTCCTGGGCCAATAACAGCGCCGGAGCGGCGATACACGGAAGGCAGAGGGGAGCAAGATGGCATCGGCGACGGAGGTGTCCGAGCACCGCTGCGGGGGCTTCGATCTCAGGTAAGTGATTCATAATGAGCTAGTATGCTATGCATACTAGCTCAATATGTATTTGTTTTGCAGGTTGTTTTAAAGAAAAAAAAAAAAAAGCGGGGTTTACAAGCATTTTAAGACACAGGTAGATGAGATGTATACATAAAGCATTGCAGTAGATGGAAACTCACCATGCAATGTTTTCTTTGACAATTGTGACCTCTAGTGTCCACTGTCAGTAATTTCAAAACGGATTCAATTACCTATTCTACTAACATGTACTTCAATGTTAGCTTTTTGGCTTGGAAACACCCTAGGCTCCATTCACACTTGTGTGACTTGTCATGCGACTTTGGACATCAAAGTTGCATAACAAGTTGCAGCCCATTTTTTTCAATGGCACCTGTTTGAATTGGTATGACTTAAGGTCACAGCAACTTTGAAAAGGTGCCTGCACTGCTTTGGTACTTTTGATGCGACTTTGGTCCAGAGAATGTAAAGTCGCATCAGAGTCGCACTCCAATTTCGCACTGGAAATCATGCGACTTTGGGGATGCGCTAATGTAAATGGAGCGAATGATCGTCTGGGTATTTGTTTCATTCTAGTCTCATATCGAAAATGGTTATTAAACTTACAAAAATTCTCGTACTACAGAATACAACTTCAGAAGTAATGTATAGTAATGTATTCATGTTTCTGAGCATGCGTAGTATGGCTTTTCCAATTTCTTTTTTCGGACTAATACTGTACTGATTAAACGAAAATCGTACGTTCTGAAAAGTTTTGTGTTTGTAACTTTGGATAATTTCGGATGAACTGTCGCGATCGGCTCTTGAAAGCTTTGTACTAACGATCAGATTATCGTATGATTGCTTTGAAAGCTGTATTTATAAACGTGTTGTGAGGGGGTTAGCTCGGCAGCGGGTGTGTGTGACCCCCGGGATGGGCTCCCCACACAAAAACAGGCCCAGCAAACGGAGGTTGTGGTTTTCAAAATCAAAAAAAAGGTGCGGTTTATTTTCTATTTACAGTGACAAAACACAGCAAAGCCAAAAGAAACATATAAACAAAATAAATCCTGGTCAACTTGACCTCTGACTAAACATACAGGTTTCCTAACTAACAACTGGGATCAGCCTAGTGCTGTCCTAGTCCCTAAGTCCCTGGTTTAGTAAAAGTCCAAACAAATAGCCACACAGGCTTTGCCTCACCGCACCGGGGTTCACTCTCCCTAGACAGTCCACACAGGTCTGGTTCCAGGCATGAGCTAACACCTAATGAATCTGGGAGTTTTTATAGAGGCCTTAAACGAACTGACAGGCTTCAGCTGGCCTCATCAACTCCCTGCCTGCACGACGCCCAGCCCTCTCCCTAGAGGTATGAGTCATCCATGAGCCCACTAGCCTTAGCTGGGCTTATACAACTCTCCACCTAGTTGTATAAGTCGGCGTAAAGCCTGAATCTGGGCGAAATATATCTACCCCCCTGGATGCAACCAGGTGACTTTACCTTCCTGCTGTCACATACCCCCCCCCCCTTGTTTTAACCTCGGGGTTGGAACACCAGCAATCAGGCATTCATGTACTCGAGACAAAGCATCCACATTCCCCATTTGAACGCCAGGGCGATGCTTTACTGTGAAGTTGAATTCCTGGAGGGCCAGGAACCACCTATTCACTCTTCTATTTGTTTCCTTGTTTTGAGCCATCCACTTTAACGGAGCGTGATCCGTAACCATGTCAAAGTGCCTACCTAGCAGGTAGTACCGAAGGGAATCTAGAGCCCACTTCACCGCTAAACACTCCTTTTCAACGGTGGCGTAATTTACCTCATGGGACTTCAACTTCCTGCTGAGGTAAATGACTGGGTGCTCTTCCCCGTTCCAGACCTGGGACAATACTGCTCCTAACCCCACATCTGACGCATCACTTTGTACGACAAAGTCTTTAGAGAAGTCGGGTGAGTACAACACTGGCTGGCTACATAAGGCTTGTTTCAAGAATTGGAATGCTGCCTCAGCCTCGGGGGTCCATTTAATCATGACCGACCCTTTCCCCTTCGTTAGGTTGGTTAGGGGCACAGCCTTAGAAGCAAAGTGGGGAATGAATCGCCGATAATACCCAGCGATTCCCAGAAAGGCTCGTACCTGCTTCTTGCTGTTGGGACGTGGCCAACTCTGGATGGCCTCGACTTTGTTGAGTTGGGGTTTTATTACTCCCCTCCCAATGGTGTACCCAAGATATTTGGCCTCCTCCTGCCCAATGGTACACTTCTTGGGGTTAGCCGTAAACCCCGCTTCCCGAACAGAGTCCAGGACTGCTTGCACTTTTGGCAGATGTGAGGCCCAATCTGTGCTATGGACAATTACGTCATCCAGGTAAGCCGCAGCATACTTCCGATGGGGCCTCAGCATCTGGTCCATTTTCCGCTGGAATGTGGCCGGCGCATTCTGTAACCCGAACGGCATTCTTTTATATTGGAACGCCCCGTCTGGGGTTACAAATGCGGTTTTCTCTTTGGCCAATTTGGCCAGGGGGATTTGCCAATACCCTTTTGTGAGGTCAAGAGTCGTCATGTATCGGGCTGTTCCCAGCCGGTCGATCAACTCATCTATACGTGGCATGGGGTAGGTGTCAAATTTTGTAACTTTGTTCAACTGACGAAAATCGTTACAAAATCGCCAGCTCCCATCCGGTTTAGGCACCAACACAATGGGACTAGACCAATCACTTTGGGACTCCTCTATCACCCCTAAGTTCAGCATTTTCTGTACTTCCTCCCGTATTGCCTCCCGTCGGGCCTCTGGGATCCGATAGGGTTTTAACTTCACCCTTTCACCGGGCGGGGTAATGATGTCATGCTCTACCCCAAATGTTTGTCCCGGCAGCTCAGAGAATACCTCCTTGTTGCGAAGCACAAACTCCTTAACCTCCTGTTGTTGGGGTTGTGACAAGGTGGCTGCTATTCCAACCTCAGGAATCACGCAACCAGTTTGAGCTGGTGAGCAAGTGTCTGCGACTAGGGACTCTCTATCCCTCCAGGCTTTCAACAGATTAACGTGATAGATCTGTTCGGGCTTTCGCCTTCCTGGTTGTCTGACCTTGTAATTCACTTCGCTCACTTTTTCCATTATCTCGTAGGGGCCTTGCCATTTGGCAAGGAATTTACTTTCAACCGTAGGGACAAGTACCAGTATCCTATCCCCCGGGGAAAAGGTACGGGTCTTGGCTCCACGGTTGTACACTCTCTGCTGTGCTAACTGCGCTTGGGCCAAATGTTCCTTCACGATGGGCATTACCTGTGCAATTCGGTCTTGCATCAGGGCGACATGCTCAATCACACTCCTGTGGGGAGAACTCTCACTTTCCCAAGTTTCCTTGGCAATATCCAACAGCCCTCTTGGGTGTCTCCCATACAGTAACTCAAAGGGGGAGAATCCCGTAGAGGATTGGGGCACCTCCCTAATAGCAAACATCAGATAAGGAAGTAGACAGTCCCAATCCTTTCCATCTCTATCCACCACTTTCTTCAACATTTGTTTTAGGGTTTTGTTGAATCTTTCAACCAGCCCATCGGTTTGGGGGTGATACACAGATGTACGTAATTGCGTCACTTTGAACAATTTACACAGCTCCTTCATAACCCGGGACATAAAGGGTGTACCTTGGTCCGTAAGCAGTTCTTTACAAATACCCACCCGGCTAAACACAAGAGATAGCTCTTTGGCTATGGTTTTGGCCGAGGTATTTCGGAGAGGGATCGCTTCTGGATAACGGGTGGCATAGTCCATTATAACTAATATGTACTGGTGCCCCCTAGCGGACTTGATTATAGGACCTACCAAATCCATGGCGATCCTCTCAAACGGGACCTCAATGATGGGTAGAGGGACCAGCGGGCTACGGAAATGTGGCATCGGGGCCGACCTCTGACACACAGGGCAGGAGGAACAATAATTTTCTATGTCCTTCATCACCCCCGGCCAATAGAATCTCTGTAATACCCTCTCTCGGGTTTTCTCTGTCCCCAGATGACCTCCAAGAATGTGCCCATGGGCCAACTCCAACACCAACTTCCTGTAAGGTTTGGGCACCACAAGCTGCTCAACGGTTTCTTCTGCCCTTTTTGCCACCCGATACAGTAGGTCCTTCTCTACGCTGAAGTATGGGTAAGTGCAGGTATTATCTGGGTTCACTAATTCGCCATCTATTTTCACTACGTTTTCGCGTGCCTTTATTAGGGCGGGGTCTTTCAACTGTTCTGTGGCAAAGTTTTCCCTGTGAACCTCAAGATCAGAAAACTCCACAGACGGTAGGTTTTCGTCTGAGGAGGTGGGCTCCTCTCCAGTTTCTTGAGTCTCCCCTGCCAATACTGATAAGGGAAATTCCGGAGAGTCCTCACCACTCTCAGGGGAGTTCTGGCTATCACATTCCTGGTACATAGGGGCACCAGTGGGGGGCTCAGGATCATCCCACAGTTCCCAGAACTTCGGAAAATCCCTTCCCACAATGGCGTCATACGGTAACTGAGATACTAAGCCCACTGGATGAGAGAGGGTACCTTTGGGG
Source organism: Rana muscosa (assembly GCA_029206835.1). NCBI lineage: Eukaryota > Metazoa > Chordata > Amphibia > Anura > Ranidae > Rana > Rana muscosa. The sequence goes on along the minus strand of CM055126.1, from coordinate 185,030,731 downwards.
GTCTCGAAACACACTGTAGTCACTGGATACTCTCGGGTGTCCCCATGCACACAAATAACAGCTACCTTGCTATTCCCAGAGACCTCTGTTTTAACTAACTCAGCCTTTATCAGGGTCACAAGGCTACCTGAATCCAGCAATACCACAACATTTCTACCATTAACACACATTTTGCATAAATGTTTCTCAATTCCTCGAATGGCAGTGCATGCGACTGTCGCACACAGCGACTGACGTCTGCCCGTCAGAAAGTCACACTGCATGGGTTCCTCCACAACCGGGCAATTGGCTGCAATATGTCCCGCTTGCCGGCAGCGGTAGCAAACGATCCTTCTTGCCGCCTCTTGAGCCGCTGATTTCCCAGGCTGTTCTCGCCAAACTTGGGGTAGAGCTCCCACCCTCTCACTCTCTCCACCCTTACCCCTTGGAATCCTCTTATCCGCCCCTGGGGATGGTCTGGTCTTAGGGTGGAAAGTCCGAGTGTCTCTGGAAGAGGCCGTCAGGTTCTCTGTAGCCAAGTATTTCTCCACACGATCCACAAGACCATCGGCCGTCTCTGGGTCTCCATGGCTTACCCACTTTTGGATGGCAGTAGGAAGAGCTCTCAAAAACCGATCCATTACAACACGTTCCACAATCTTTGGTGCGGACAAAGTCTCTGGCTGTAGCCACTTTCTGCTCAGGTGAATGAGATCATACATTTGAGACCTGGGGGGTTTTCCAAGCTGGAAAGTCCAGTTATGCACACGCTGAGCCCGGACAGCCTGGGTGACACCCAGCCTTGCCAATATCTCAGCTTTTAGCATCACATAGTCTTTTGCTTGGTCAGGCTCTAGGTCATAGTAAGCCTTCTGCGATTCACCAGTTAACAGAGGAGCCACCAGTCCAGCCCACTGCTCCTCAGGCCACTTTTCTCTTTCAGCAGTCCTTTCAAATGTGGTCAAAAATACCTCTGGATCATCCTCTCCAGTCATTTTTGTCAATAAACGACTCACCCCAAAGGACGCGGTATTAGTGGGACGGCTTTCCTCACTGGTCTGCGGACGTTGCTGCATTACTGCTTCCATTTGTTGTAGTCTCTGCTCTTGCTTCTGTAACAGGTCTATGAAGCGGGCCTCAGATTGCTGCTGGGCTTGTTGCTGAGCTTCCAGACTCTGTTGGTGAGCTTGCTGCTGGGCTGCAAGGCTCTGTTGATGAGCTTGCTGCTGGGCTGCGAAGTTCTGTTGTTGAGCTGCAAGGCTCTTTTGCAAACCTGCATTTGTCTGCTGTTGATTGGCATTTGCTAGAGCCAGCTGCTTCAGTATCTCCTCCATGCTGGCTTAAAAAAAACTGCCCGCATTCTCCACCAACTGTGAGGGGGTTAGCTCGGCAGCGGGTGTGTGTGACCCCCGGGATGGGCTCCCCACACAAAAACAGGCCCAGCAAACGGAGGTTGTGGTTTTCAAAATCAAAAAAAAGGTGCGGTTTATTTTCTATTTACAGTGACAAAACACAGCAAAGCCAAAAGAAACATATAAACAAAATAAATCCTGGTCAACTTGACCTCTGACTAAACATACAGGTTTCCTAACTAACAACTGGGATCAGCCTAGTGCTGTCCTAGTCCCTAAGTCCCTGGTTTAGTAAAAGTCCAAACAAATAGCCACACAGGCTTTGCCTCACCGCACCGGGGTTCACTCTCCCTAGACAGTCCACACAGGTCTGGTTCCAGGCATGAGCTAACACCTAATGAATCTGGGAGTTTTTATAGAGGCCTTAAACGAACTGACAGGCTTCAGCTGGCCTCATCAACTCCCTGCCTGCACGACGCCCAGCCCTCTCCCTAGAGGTATGAGTCATCCATGAGCCCACTAGCCTTAGCTGGGCTTATACAACTCTCCACCTAGTTGTATAAGTCGGCGTAAAGCCTGAATCTGGGCGAAATATATCTACCCCCCTGGATGCAACCAGGTGACTTTACCTTCCTGCTGTCACAGTGTGTAGTAGGCTTTAGGCTAGGTTTAGACACGTTTATATGGTAAAAATATGCACTGTCTCAGATCATGCAAGTAATACAGTGAGGGGAAAAAAGTATTTGATCCCCTGCTGATTTTGTACATTTGCCCACTGACAAAGAAATGATCCGTCTATAATTTTAATGTTAGGTTTTTTTTAACAGTGAGAGACAGAATAACAACACAAATGTCCCCCAAAAAAACGAATTTCAGAAAAGTTATAAATTGATTTGCATTTTAATGAGTGAAATAAGTATTTGATTCCCTATCAATCAGCAAGATTTACTACTCCCAGGTGTTTTCTATATAGGTAAAGAGCTGAGATTAGGAGCACTCTCTTAAGGCCGGGTTCACACTGGGGCGACAAACGCTCCGACATTGGGAGCTCATGTCGCATGACGTGTGAAAATCAATGTTTCCCTATGGGAGCCGTCTTAACTGGTCCGACACATGTCGGTCCGACTTTGAAAATGCTCCCTGTACTACTTCGGTCCGACTTTGACCTGACTTCAGCCCATTGACTATCATTGAAGTCGGATCAAAGTCGGACCGCAGTCTTGCATGATCCGACTTTGGCATGCGACTTGTGCTCTGCTGCTCTTGAGGGGGAACTCCACGCCAAATGTTAAATAAAAAACCAGCATGGGTTCCCCCTCCAGGAGCATACCAGGCCCTTGGGTCTGGTCTGGATTTGAAGGGGAACCCCTACGCCGAAAAAACGGCGTGGGGGTCCCCCCAAAATCCAAACCAGACCCTTATCCGAGCACGCAACCTGGCAGGCCGCAGGGGAAAAGGGGGGGACGAGAGAGCGGCCCCCCCTCCCTCCTGAACCGTACCAGGCCGCATGCCCTCAACATGGGGGGTTAGGTGCTCTGGGGCAGGGGGGCGACCTGCGGCCCCCCCACCCCAGAGCACCCTGTCCCCATGTTGATGAGGACAGGGCCTCTTCCCGACAACCCTGGCCGTTGGTTGTCGGGGTCTGCGGGCGGGGGGCTTATCGGAATCCGGGGGCCCCCAGATCCCGGCCCCCCCACCCTATGTGAATGAGTATGGGGTACATCATACCCCTACCCCTTCACCTGGTGGAAAAAAAAATTCAAGAAAAAACACAACACAGCTTTTTAAATTAATTTATTGCACAGCTCCGGGGGTCTTCTTCCGACTTCGGGGGTCTCCGCGCTCTCCGGTTCTTTCTTCTGCCGGGCCTCTGCTATCTTCTTCCAGCTCTTTTGCTAGCGGGGCCCGGTCTTCTCCGTCGCCTTCTTCTTCTCCCGCTCTCCGGTTCTTCTCCCGCTCTCCGGTTCTTTCTTCCGCCGGGCCTCCGCTATCTTCTTCTAGCTCTTTTGCTAGCGGAGACCTGGTCTTCCCGTCGTCTCGTCTGGCTCTCCGTTGTCCTTCTGCCGGCGCCTCCACTAACTTCTCGTAGCTCTTTTGCTAGTGGAGGGGCCGGTCTTCCAGTCGCCGTTGCCGTCTTCTTCTCTCTTCTCCTCCTCGATGTTGACGCGTCGCTTCCTCCCGCTGTAATGCTGGCTGTTCGCTCCGCTCCGCATTAATATAGGCTTCTCATGACGTCACAGTCACATGCTCCGGCCCCGGAGCATGTGACTGTGACGTCATGGGAGCATGTGACTGTGACGTCATCAGAAGCCTATATTAATGCGGAGAGGAGCGAACAGCCAGCATTACAGCGGAAGGAAGCGACGCATCAACATCGAGGAGGAGAAGAGAGAAGAAGACGGCGACGGGAAGACTGGCCCCTCCACTAGCAAAAGAGCTACAAGAAGGTAGTGGAGGGGCCGGCAGAAGGACAACGGAGAGCCGGACGAGACGACGGGAAGACCGGGCCTCCACTAGCAAAAGAGCTGGAAGAAGATAGCGGAGGTACGGCGGAAGAAAGAACCGGAGAGCGGGAGAAGAACCCGAGAGCGGGAGAAGAAGAAGGCGACGGAGAAGACCGGGCCCCGGTAGCAAAAGAGCTGGAAGAAGATAGCGGAGGCCCAGCAGAAGAAAGAACCGGAGAGCGCGGAGACCCCTGAAGTCGGAAGAAGACCCCCGGAGCTGTGCAATAAATTAATTTAAAAAGCTGTGTTGTGTTTTTTCTTGACATTTTTTTTCCACCAGGTGAAGGGGTAGGGGTATGATGTACCCCATACTCATTCACATAGGGTGGGGGGGCCGGGATCTGGGGGCCCCCTTATCAAGGGGGGGCTCCCGGATTCCGATAAGCCCCCCGCCCGCAGACCCCGACAACCAACGGCCAGGGTTGTCGGGAAGAGGCCCTGTCCTCATCAACATGGGGGCAGGGTGCTCTGGGGTGGGGGGGCCGCAGGTCGCCCCTCTGCCCCAGAGCACCTAACCCCCCATGTTGAGGGCATGCGGCCTGGTACGGTTCAGGAGGGAGGGGGGCCGCTCTCTCCACCCCCCCCTCTTCCCCTGCGGCCTGCCAGGTTGCGTGCTCGGATAAGGGTCTGGTTTAGATTTTGGGGGGGACCCCCACGCCGTTTTTTCGGTGTAGGGGTTCCCCTTCAAATCCAGACCAGACCCAAGGGCCTGGTATGCTCCTGGAGGGGAAACCCATGCTGGTTTTTTATTTAACATTTGGCGTGGAGTTCCCCCTCAAGATTCATACCAAACACAGTGCCTGCTATTGGCGGGGATCCAAGTCGGATCCCCGTTCATTGAAAGTCGGACATATGTCGGCTTCATGTCGCAGGGCAAAGTCGGATCCAAAGTAGGACAGATGTCGTGTTGCACTAGTGTGAACCCAGCCTAAAGGGAGTGCTTCTAATCTCAGCTTGTTACCTGTATAAAAGACACCTGTCCACAGAAGCAATCAATCCATCAGATTCTAATCTCTTCACCATGGACAAGACCAAAGAGCTGTCCAAGGATGTCAGGACAAGACTGTAGACCTACACAAGGCTGGAATGGGCTACAAGACCATCGCTAAGCAGCTTGTTGAGAGGGTGGCAACATTTGGTGCGATTATTCGCAAATGAAAGTGTAGCGATACCTCCAACTAAGAAGGCCGCAGATTTAGTTGGGCCCTGAAGACAGCTCCGCCAACCCCCGGCAATATGCTCAACCCCCTACTGGCACAGCTAGTAAGGGGAGATAGGACCGCGTGACCGCAACTCTAGGTGACGCAGTCCTATGGCAAACACACACAGTGATATACTTTAAAACTTCTATTAAAGTAAGTGAAACTGACACCAATGTACTTGACCCAGATATTTTACTGAGGCTTATGGGCAAGTAATAAACAACAGTATAACAAGTTGCAGATCCCTGCAATAAACAGTAATAAAGATAAACAGAGTAATCAGAATAATTAAGTATTGCTATGCAACTCTAGCGCTGCCCTTTTACAGCTACTTCCCCTCAGGGGTAGACTAACACCCAGCAATGTCTACCTATGCAGTCAGGCCTGACTGATCTAAATGGAACAATATTCGCTAGCAATCTTTCGGTGGTGCACTTGAAGAACAACTTTGTAATCCCAACGAATAGTAAAGATAAAGTATCTGTCTTTAAACAGCTCTCACCACCCGGACAAGTCCAAGTCCGTTTCCTCCATCGATTCGTCTAGGAACAGGAATCCACCGACATCCAAGTCTTCAATCCTTCTGGTGTACTGCAGCAAGGATGAGAAGATGTCTCTAAGGCTCCGCTAGGCTGGCAGAGGGGCTCTTTGGAAAGGAGCACAAGGCCCAGGCTTCAGGCCTTGTGCACACAGCAGTTCAGCACAGAGATCCTCTTGCTAGGAGAGGGGTGTCCAAAGAGAGCGAACAAACTCCACCTCCCCTTTATAAAGTCTGTCCCAGCAGTCTCTGTTCCGGAGCAATGTACCCTGGGTGCTGCAAGATGTACTGGGAGATGTAGTCTCTCTCTCTCCTCTGCTTTCACTTCCAGTAATGTCTCTTTACTTCCTCCCGACTCACCTCTCACCTGGAACCTCTTGTCTCTCTGTCTTAAAGGGGAATACCCCGCTACACACTCCCCCCACTTTGAATCTTTGGTCCCCAAAGACATTTTTTAGGTCTGCAAAACATTCTAGATTCAATGCGGTTGCATAGGGTTGACAGAGGAGCCTCCCACCAATCATCATAAGATGGGGAGCTGTCCTGTCTACAGGTCGCTTCAGTGGGGGCGACCTGTCTAGCTGTGCCAGAGAGTGAGCTGGGGTTGCCCTCCACCAAATAGACCGTGGAGGGATCCGGATTCTCAGCATTCCTCCTAGCAGTAACTACAGAGTCTTCTGAGCTGTTCCCCATTTGTGGGTAGGTCAGCTTCTTAGGAGGCCGGATGACTCTTTGAGCCCTTTGCTCTCTTGGGATTTCTGGCTCTGGGCCACAGGCTCCTCTTCCTCTGAACAACCATCATGGGCATCTTCCCAGTATTCTGCTGAAGGACTAGAAGGGATGAACTCTGTGGCTTCTGGGTTCAGTGTTTCATCTGTGGTGTCTTCAGTGGTTGGAAGATCTATGGTAGAAGTTCCTGGAGTTGGGGAAGGCCACAGCCAATCAAGTTCTCCCTCCTCACTTCCACTAAGTTGAGAGGCCTCTCCATCTTCAGCTCGGGAGGTCTGCGACCGAGTGTTCGGCCTAGGAGTATCCAGGATAGAGGCCGGTTCAAGGGAGTCTCCCACGGGAGGTATTCTAACTGCCTCAGCAAGTGGGAGAAGGTGGTTTCGATGCCACGTCTTCAGTGGGCCTACCTTTCCTTCTGGCTTCAACGTATAGACAGGTAGGCCTGGCAACTTCCTGCAGATGACATAGGGTTCAGATCTCCATCTGTCTGCAAGTTTGTGCTTTCCAGGGACCCCCAGATTGCGTAACAGTACTCGATCCCCGGGCTGTAGGTCTTGTACCCGAACCTTCAAGTCGAAGTTTCTTTTATTTCGAGCTCCCCTTTGATCTGAGGCCGCTTGAGCATGTTCATAGGCTACTTTCAGGCTGTGTCTGAGCCTGTCCACATATCCTTTGTGGGATGTGGCTGAGGAATGGTCCAGAGAGGTGCCAAAGGCCAAGTCCACCGGTAGTCTCGCTTCTCTCCCAAACATGAGTCGATATGGGGAGTAGCCTGTAGCATCACTGATGGTGCAGTTGTAAGCATGTACTATGGCTGCTATGTGTTGGCTCCAATGTTGCTTTTTCTCGCTTTCCAGAGTCCCCAACATGTTGAGCAAGGTTCGGTTAAACCTTTCCGGCTGAGCATCTCCCTGTGGATGGTAAGGTGTAGTTCGAGTCTTCTTAATTCCCAAAGAATCCAGGAGCTTCCGGATCAGTTTACTCTCAAAGTCCCTCCCTTGATCTGAATGGAGTCGCTGTGGCAGCCCATAATGGACAAAGTACTTCTCCATAAGTACCTTGGCTACGGTGGAGGCCTTCTGGTCTTTGGTGGGGAAAGCCTGGGCATACCTGGTGAAATGGTCGGTTATCACCAGAACATTTCCTAGTCCACTCAGGTCGGGTTCGAGGCAGAGAAAATCAATGCATACCAGATCCATTGGGCCTTGACTCTGTAGATGGCCCATTGGGGCAGCTTGATGGGGTAAAGTCTTCCTCTGGACGCACCATGCACATGAGTGGCAGTACTCTTCTATCTCTGCCCTCATGCAGGGCCAATAGAACCGACTTCTGGCAAGTTGAAAGGTCCTTTCAGCCCCTAGGTGGCCATGGTTGTCATGCAGGGCAATCAGAACAGTCTCTCGATATTTCTCTGGGAGGAACAGTTGCCACTTATCTTCTGAGTCATTAGAGGGGCCCCTTCGGTAGACCACTCCCTGATGTAACTGCAACCTGTCCCACTCTTTCCTCAGCAGGCAAGCTTCTTTTGAAGGTTGACGCATGAGTCTGTTTGGATCCTGATTCTCCAGGGCCTCCAGGACCAATCTCCCCATGGGGTCTTCCAATTGGTCACACCTCAACTCCTTCTTGGACAGTCTTGGCAGGTTGTCCTCTCCCAGTTGAGCTACTCCACAGTGGTGTTTGGGGACTCCCACCATGGTAACTCCTATTTCCTCTGCTCTGGAACCTCCTCGAGCTTGGAATTCAGCTCCTTGACAAAGGGCCCGCACCCCGTCCGGTGCCACTTGGGTCCAATCTTCTACGTCACTGGTGAGAGAATGAGATCTCCTGGACAGAGCGTCTGCATCTCGATTCCCAGTCCCTGGCCTATACTTTAGGCTGAAGTTGAATCCAGAAAGTGCGGCCAGCCACCTGTGTCCAGTGGCGTCCAGCTTGGCCGTGGTGAAAAGGTAGGTAAGGGGGTTGTTATCGGTCTTCACAGTGAACTCCGCCCCATACAGGTAGTCTTTAAGCTTGTCTACTACCGCCCACTTAAGGGCCAGGAACTCCAGCTTGTGAGTGGGGTAGTTCTTCTCAGAGGGGGTCAGGCTCCTGCTCACGTAGGCAACAGGCTGCAGTTGTTCCTCGTGTTCTTGGTAAAGTACTCCTCCCAGACCGTCATGAATAGCATCTACGTGTAGTTCATAGGGCTTGGTTGGGTCTGCATAGGCCAAGACTGGGGCAGTGGTTAGGCTCTCCTTTAATGCCTGGAAGGCCTCTTCACACTTCTGGTTCCACTGATCTCTGACTGACTCTCCCGGCTTCCTGGGCCCTGAGTCGTCCTCTTCCCCCTCGGTCTTGAGTAGTTCATTCAATGGCCTGGCAATTCGGACGAATCCTTCCACAAACCTCCTGTAATAGGAGCAGAACCCCAAGAAGGATCTGAGTTCGATTACTGTGGTGGGTCGTGGCCAGGAGGTAACTGCCTCCAATTTCTCAGGGTCTGTGGCCACCCCTTCTTCAGACACTATGTGCCCCAGATAGTTCACAGAAGACTGATAGAACCGACACTTCTCAGGCGAAAGCTTGAGTCCTTCCTCACTGAGTCTTCTCAACACTTTTTCCAGCCTCCTTTCGTGTTCTTCCAAGGTTCTCCCAAAGACAATGACATCGTCCAGGTATACAAGGACTTCAATAAGGTTCATGTCTCCTACAGTCTTCTCCATGAGACGTTGGAAAGTCGCTGGGGCTCCAGACAGACCTTGGGGCATCCGATTGAATTCAAAGAACCCTACTGGGGTTATGAAGGCTGTCTTCTCCCTGTCTTCTGGGTGCATAGGAATCTGATAGTACACGCTCTTGAGATCCATAACGCTGAACCATTTAGCTCCAGACAAGCTCTGTAGGGCATCCTCTATCCTCGGAGTGGTGTATTGGTCAGGTATGGTTCTCCTGTTGAGAGTCCTGTAGTCGATACAGAGCCTCAATGATCCATTCTTCTTTCTGACCACCACGATGGGAGAGGCATAGGGGCTTCTGGACTCCCGTATCACACCAGTCCTCTTGAGTTCTGCAAGTTGTTCCCTTAGATCCTCCAGATCTGCTAGGGGGACCCGCCTGACCCTCTCTCGGAAGGGCTTGTCTTCCTGGAGGCGGATCCGATGGGTGGCACTCCTTGCACACCCCACATCGAACTCATCCTTAGAGAAGATCTTCTCCCATCTATTCAACTGGGCCTTGGCTCTCTCCTTCCAAGCTCCTGGCAGATTCGGGTTTTCCATGGACAGCTTCTCCCAAGCATCCCCTCCTTCACCTGTCCTCTTCACTTCTGACAGGGTAACAGGGGCCGCAGGGCTCACCTGGCCTAGCAGCATTCTGGCTGGGATTTCCATGGGGTCTCTGGTAGTGTTCCTAACACTCACTGGAACTCTACAATGGGCCTTCTTCAGGACCTTCAGCGGAATCACTTCCGGTATCACTTCCAGACCTGAGGACTCACCCCTTGGGTCTGACTCCAGCACGACAAAGGGACCAGGCTGCTCCCAAGTAAGCTTCACAGTGGCTCTGAGACAGGTTACTTCGCCGGGCTGCAACACTACCCCTTCTCTTCCAAGTCTCCACACCTTCCCTATCCCTTCTCCAGGGGTCTCCTGCTCTTGGACCAGCCGTTGGTAGGCCGTCTTCAGCATGGGATGGATCTTGGTGGCTGTTCGCCCCTCTTCTTTTACTAGAGGGGTCAGGAGTCTTCGGACCAGGTCCGTGTTCGTCCCTATTATAAGGGAATTCTTGTTGGCTCCAGGCGGCCTAGGGCACACGACTGCCAGGGTGTCAAACACTTCGGCCTTCCCAGCCACGGATGGGTCAAAGGTCATCTTGATGGGAAGATAGCCGTCGTAAGGGAAACTCTGGGTTCCAATTCCCCATATTTCCAGCTCTTCTATCTTCTGGATAGGCAGATGACTCAAGTGCCTATCGTAGAAGTCCCGGTATAGTAGGGTCACTTGTGCCCCGGTATCCAAGAGGGCCCTGGTGTAGACTCCCTCCACTTGAATGGGCACTATAGGGGATGGGCCCACCAGCTTCTCCGGATATGGCCCGGCAGGGGTCGCCTTCTTCAGACCTTTTCCTTTTAGACTCTCTCTTGTCCTATTCCCTTTGGACTTGAACCTTTCTTGAGCCTGGTATGCATTGACTTCCCCCCTTTTTATGTGTGTAGGAACCCGCTGAGGGATACTGTTATTTTTCTTAGGTGTGCACCCCCTCTGGGGAGTGCTGTGTCTCTTCTGAGGGGTCTTGCCCCCTTTCTCTGCGGTGTATCTCTGTTGGAGAATGTTGTGTTTCCTCTGAAGTGTTCTATTTTCTCTCTTCTTCTGTTTTTCATTCAGTTTGGAGCTCACTGAAAATGATGGACACCCGGTTGACTCCTTCACCGGGGCCCTCTGAAGTTTTCCGCCGGCTGGCGGTTATTTATCTTTTTCTTCCTGAGACTGGAACATATGTTTGCAAAATGACCAATCCCTCCGCAGTTGTAACAAATCACCTCTTCTTCACGATCCTGTAGAGAAGTGGGCGCTGAGGTATTCGGGAACAACTCCTTTCTTGGACTTTTCTTTTCTGGTTTCCTTTGATCTTTCTCCATCAAAGAGGTCAGTATCTCCAACACTTGGGACATCTGCGATTTCAGGGTGTCCACTTCTGCATCTCTTTCGGGGGTCATGGCCGGGCTGACCATCACCACCAGAGGTTTGGTTGGCTCGACTGGCTGTTCCCTCTTTTTCTCCTCCCACATGGCCTCTTCCTCTCTGACCATTCGAATGAGGTCGGGGTATTCCAGGTTCTTCCCGTCCTGTCGGGTGCGCAGCGCCAATGCAATAGGATCCAGGGGCTGAGCTCCCCTCAATACCTGCTGAGCCCGGGCCTTGTCTACCTTCCCTGGGTCGATCCCCTTCTTCAGAATAATTCTATGCAGGATCTTGTCTAGACGTTCCATATATTCTGACAGTTTCTCTCCTGTTTTCTGGTAGCAGTGCTCCAGCTGATAGGTGAGCTCGGTAACTTTTTCTGTCCCACCGAACACATTCTGCAAGATGTCCAAGTAGTCCTGTGCAGTACAGTCTTTCCTGCTCATCTTCAGGTTGCGTATGGCATCCAGAGCAGGCCCCTTCAAACTTTCAGCAATTCGCTGTTTCTTGCTGCGTTCTGGAACTTCCCATTCCTCTAAGGCCTGAGTGGTGCCATCTAGCCACTCCTCAAATCCTTCTTCCCCTGAGGGCACAGGTTTTCTCCCTGAGAATATCCGGAGCTTTCTGTACCCCGACATTGGGTAATCTGTGGGATTCTTCTTGCACTGAGCCACAATCTCTCCCAGTACAGCGCATAGTTCTGTGCTGAGGGTGGCCGGTGATGATCTGGGACTCTCTGTATCCTCCTGCTCTTGTGCCTTAGGGGATGGTGGGGGAGGTATCTGTGGAGATGATGACTTTCTTATTTGGAACCGATCTCCCTTATGTGGCAGCGCATGTGTCAGATGGTAGGTCTGCCCATCCATAGCTTGTATGCTCTGGCTTTTAAAATGCTCTGGAATTTCGTCTTTCCACTCTATTAATGCGTATGTACACGAAGCATGTGGTCTCACATCCATCACCCATGTTTTCTGGCATGGTGATAGGGATGTCATTAACTGCTTTATTGTATTTCTTTGCCAGATCCCTGGGAGTTCAATAACTGCCGCCGCGGCCGGATCTGCGCCAGCCATTGTGTACCACTGTCCTACTTCTAGTGGGTCCATGCCGGTCTTTTGGCGTGTTCGCTTGCTGTATCAGGATCCCGGACGAGCCCCCACGTGTAGCGATACCTCCAACTAAGAAGGCCGCAGATTTAGTTGGGCCCTGAAGACAGCTCCGCCAACCCCCGGCAATATTCTCAACCCCCTACTGGCACAGCTAGTAAGGGGAGATAGGACCGCGTGACCGCAACTCTAGGTGACGCAGTCCTATGGCAAACACACACAGTGATATACTTTAAAACTTCTATTAAAGTAAGTGAAACTGACACCAATGTACTTGACCCAGATATTTTACTGAGGCTAATGGGCAAGTAATAAACAACAGTATAACAAGTTGCAGATCCCTGCAATAAACAGTAATAAAGATAAACAGAGTAATCAGAATAATTAAGTATTGCTATGCAACTCTAGCGCTGCCCTTTTACAGCTACTTCCCCTCAGGGGTAGACTAACACCCAGCAATGTCTACCTATGCAGTCAGGCCTGACTGATCTAAATGGAAGTTCAGTGAAACAATATTCGCTAGCAATCTTTCGGTGGTGCACTTCAAGAACAACTTTGTAATCCCAACGAATAGTAAAGATAAAGTATCTGTCTTTAAACAGCTCTCACCACCCGGACAAGTCCAAGTCCGTTTCCTCCATCGATTCGTCTAGGAACAGGAATCCACCGACATCCAAGTCTTCAATCCTTCTGGTGTACTGCAGCAAGGATGAGAAGATGTCTCTAAGGCTCTGCTAGGCTGGCAGAGGGGCTCTTTGGAAAGGAGCACAAGGCCCAGGCTTCAGGCCTTGTGCACACAGCAGTTCAGCACAGAGATCCTCTTGCTAGGAGAGGGGTGTCCAAAGAGAGCGAACAAACTCCACCTCCCCTTTATAAAGTCTGTCCCAGCAGTCTCTGTTCCGGAGCAATGTACCCTGGGTGCTGCAAGATGTACTGGGAGATGTAGTCTCTCTCTCTCCTCTGCTTTCACTTCCAGTAATGTCTCTTTACTTCCTCCAGACTCACCTCTCACCTGGAACTTCTTGTCTCTCTGTCTTAAAGGGGAATACCCCGCTACAAAAGAAACACAAAATAACTGTCAATCTCCCTCGGTCTGGGGCTCCATGCAAGATCTCACCTCGTGGAGTTTCAATTATCATGGGAACGGTGCCCTCAGCCAGGGCATTGAAAATGGGTCACGGATAGGTATTCCAGCATGACAATGACCCAAAACACATGGCCAAGGCCACAAAGGAGTGGCTCAAGGAGAAGCACATGGAAACGGCCGCGGATCGCACAGGAACGCTGTGCATCCTTGTTCTCCGTTTTCAGGGCGGAATCTTTGCCTGAATTCGGCCCTGAAATGGAGCCAAAGATGCACAGCATTTCTGTGCAAGCCACCCCGGAGATATGTGAACCGGCTCCATAGAGAGAATTTTCTTCAATGGGCAAGTTTGACAGGTGGTGCTGCTTGTCAAACTCTGCATGCCGAGTTCAATTTGCCATGAGAATCAAAGCAATCCACTCTGGATGCATGTTATGTTTTAGGTGGGCACCCCCTGGCTTCCAGTGTATTTGAGCCCTAAGTGTGTATACAGCTTTTCATCTCCCCTGCTAGTGCTACTAGCCTTCTGTGCTGCCAGGAAATGAGAGTGTTACAACATTTCTGTTAAAGTTTCTCATTTATTCAGGTTGTGGTAAAGCTAGTAGAAGTGAGTCACATCAAACTAGACTTCCTCAGCTCTAACCAAGAACATTACAACATAAATGATGTCTAGGTGGAAGGGAGAAAATGTTTCCTCCTATGTGCAGCAGACAAAATATCCCTTCCCTGAGATTTAAAGCCTAGGCACCGTCACTTGATAGATTTTTACTAATCACTTCAACACTGGACCAATTCTGACACTTCACTCCTACACGTAAAAAGCTAAAAAATAAAAAAAATTCTAGAAAATCACTTAGAACCCCCAAACATTATATATTTTATTTTTTTAGCAGAGGCCCTAGACTAGAGAATAAAATGGTGGGTGTTGCACATTTTTATGTTGCACGGTATCTGTGCAGCAGTTTTTCAGATGTATTTTTTTGGGGAAAAATTATTTTAGTGCACACAAACACTACATAATGCCTACTCTTTTTGTGAAATATAAAAGATATTGTTACGCCATGTAAATAGCTACCTAACATGTCATGCGTATGCCCGTGGAACAGCACCAAACTACGGTACCTAAAAATCTCCATAGGCGACGCTTTAAATGCCTTTGGGCTCCATTCCCACTTGTATGACTGTGATGCAACTTTGGATGTGTGACTTGTTGTCCCTCTGCAAAGTCGCACCCACTGTTGCGTGTAAAATGTTTAGGTACGACTTGAATGCAACTTTTGAGGGTTAACATTCAAGTCTATGGACCTCAAGTTGCATGAAAGTCAGACCAAAGTATTACATGAACTTCAGATGTGACGAAACGCGTCTGGGTGACACGCAGTGACGTCACCACACAGCTAGTTCGAGGAAGGGCTTCTGTTCATGCCGGCCGGCACATTTCTCTACGCTTTTTTAATCTAATTTGATGTAAGTACATTACCTTTCTTAATACCGTATATACTCGAGTATAAGCCGAGATTTTCAGCCCTTTTTTTTGGGCTGAAAGTGCCCCCCTCGGCTTATACTTGAGTCAGTGTACCTGAAAAATATTGAGAGGCTGCGGGCGTCCATCGTTTAAATCTCGCGGTCTCCTCCTGGTCCCTTCCGTGATAGGCGGAACTGTGTCTGCTGAGAATCGCCTATCACGAACGTTCTCTCATCCTCACCCATCCCAGCAGACACTGTGTTTAGTGTTCCGCCAATCACGGATGCCTTTTCATCCTCGGACAAGAGGATGCCCGTGATTGGCGGAACACTGAACACAGTGTCTGCTGGGAAACTGAGGATGAGAGAACGTTCGTGATAGGCGGAACTGTGTCTGCTTAGAAACGCCTATCACGGAAGGGACCAGGAAGAGACCGCGAGTTTTAAACAATGAATGGACGCCCGCAGCCTCTCAATTCCAGGTACAATTTCAATTTTAGGGGCAAAGTGAGGATGGGCACAGTAAGGATGGGCACAGTAAGGATGGGCACAGTAATGTGGCAATGGCCAGAGTGAGGTTGGGCACAGTGACAATTGGCTTAGTGAGGTTGCAATGGGCACAGTGAGGCGTGCAAATGGGCATTGTTGACCCTCTTCCACTTACAGTAGCTGCTGCATTCTCACCCTCGGCTTATCCCCGAGTCAGTAAGTTTTCCCAGTTTTTTGTGGTAACATTAGGTACCTCGGCTTATACTCGGGTCGGCTTATACTCAAGTATATACGGTAAACGCTTTTTAGACGTTATCACCCTATGGTCCTCTCCTCTTTCTGATTTTTAACGCAAACAGAGCTTTCATACAGCAACGCTATATTGCACACCGGAGGAGTGTCCTAGGTGTTCTGACTGGGTTCGAGTTCTATCCATCCACTACATGCAAGCTAAAGGCCGGGGCTAGGTTATAGCCGACTGCGCTCTTTTTCTTGCTTCTGGTAAGCAGCCATTTTTATTACGGTGGTGGTCACTCCGGTTGTCAAGCACGGTGGTGGCACTATATTGTACTGTTTTGGATGTTCTACAGCATATGTGATTCCTTCCTTCTGAGACTTTTGGGACTGCTTTCATATCATCATTGATTTTTGCCTTTTTGAGGACTGTTCATTAACATTTTTTGGTGCAGCTTTTTTCTTTATTTATTACATGAACTACTTTGAAGTCACTTTGACTTTAAGCCTAGGTTCACACCTGTGCGATGTGGGAACCAGCCCGATTACAACATCGGTTCCCGCATCGCATCTCTTCCGCAGGCAGTTCACACTGCCCTCTGCGAACCTTTGCTGGTGTCAATAAATTGTTAATGACACCCCCAGATCAGTTCATATATCACAGTGTGAACTGTGAACTCGCACAGGAATCAGATCGCATAGGTGAGAACACCCATGCGATCCGATTTCAGTGTGGGGGGAAAAAAGTCCCTGCACCTTTTTTGTGCGAATTCGCATTGCACAGACATTGAATGTGATCGGCCCCGCAGTGTGGGTGCGAATCACATGCGATGTCTGTGTTCGCACAAATGTGAACCTATTATCTAATTTTTAGCATAGTGCTTTCCACAGCCGATTTTCTGACAAAAACTGGAGGTGCAGGCTAGAAATTTTTTATTTTACGTGGACACAACGTCCGATTTTTGTTTAATTAGTACAGCTTTCATCCGAAACAAATTGGAAGAGCAAGACTACGCATGCTCGGAAATGAAAAAATACATTACAATACAATTCAAGTTATTCAACACATTACATCACTTCCGTCGTATGAGAATTTTCGTAAGTTGAGTAACCCCTTCTTTTTTGATATGAGACTATCATGCAACAAAAAACAGATGATCCAATATTCTCATTGTGTGTACGAGGCTTAAGTTGCACATATATGAATGGTTATCATTTGGAAAACATGTCCAAAGTCACATGACAAGTCGCACAAGTGTAAATGGGGTGTAACAGGTTACCAGTTTAGAGTTACACTGGAGCTAAAATTTTTGCTCTCACTCCGACGTTTGCAACGATACCTCACATGAGTGGTACAACCACCGTTTACATATGCATGCGGGACCTGGGTATGTGTTCACGTTTGTACGTGAGTACCAGGGGACAGGGGCACTTAATTTTATTTTTATTTTTTATTAATAATAATTATTTCTTTTTGTTTAAAACTTTTTTTACACTGCCCCTTTAATTTTTTTAATCCACTTTATTGCTATCACAAGAGATGAGCAGCATCTTTTGTGATAGTATGGGCCGTGAGAGGTCCTCTTTATGGAGAGATCTGGGGTCTATTATGAAGTGGTTAACAAAAGTAACACCCTGGTTTGCCTAGGAGGAATTCTTGTATCACAAGAGTTGATCACAAGATAGACAGGAACCACACTATGAGCTAGTAACAACCAGTGGCGGCCACCGCCCCCCCTAATTAATGCGCCCGGACCCTAATCTACATGCAGGGCACCGGACGCATGGGTTTCAATGTTTTTTTTTGTAAGCACATGATTAGAGCCTGAGGCTCTAATTGGCTTCAAAAAAAGGTGGGCTCGGGGGACAGAGCACTGCGCCCTGAGCCCACCCAGTTGTGTGACATTAGCGAAGTAATATTAGCTAATCTCTTCCTGCTTCTCCTCCCGGCCATTTAGGAAGTGGGTCCTTGAGACCCGATTGGCCAGGGAGTCTTGGGACTCCTGGCCAGTTGGGTCTTAGGACCCACTTCCTGTTCGAGAGGAGAAGTAACAGCCCTGGCTCTTCTCTCGGCAAGCTAGAGCGAGGAGCAGCATCGGCCTCCTAAGGTAAGGCCACTGATCTCCGCTGTCTGTCTCCCACAAGGGGGGCGGGCATTAATTGCCGCCGTCTGTGTCCCGCGTGGGGGGACGGGGCACTGATTGTCGCCATCCCCGTGGGGTGGGGGGGCAGGTTTGTTTGCCAACCCCCCAAAATATTGAGCACCAGCCACCACTGGTAACAACTATATTGCTTTGCAATGCCCACAGTCTGAAAGAGCCGCTGGTGAATTGAGTCCTAATTCCTTCTTGGAGCACACATTGCCAGGCACACAGCATTCTGGGCATTCTTCCTCTGGCTCAAGAATCAGTCTAAGGGTTTATATTTTTCTTCTTTTTTTTTTTGGGGACCAATGAACTTGGATAGGGAGCATGGGATACCCCAAAACTACAGAAACAGAACAACTCCCACCTGTATTGTACAATGTCTGGCTGCACTTTCACAGAGTAATGTTCCATAGGATCCCTAAGCTATCTGTGACCTGTACACTTCCTAGAGCCCCAAAGCACCACACTGCCACTCTTGCAGCACTGGGGTCTTGTACTCACTTAGCCACAGAATCATTGGTTGCCTCCTGACAATATCCACCAGTGAGGGAGATGTAGACTCACACCGCCTCTGGATGACTTGGGCTCACTTCCACAGCTTCCTCCCAGCTCTATCCCATGAGCTTCTCCTGACCTAACTGGATCCTAGGGTTGGATTTGCAAATAGGCCCCCCAGTTAAGCCTAGCTGGGACCTCTGTGTCTGTAGGCTGGCTTCCGCCCAGACATCTGCTCAGGGGGGGAAGAACCCCCAAACAGGGGTCTCCTCCTGCAGAACTGGACTCGGGAAGACTGACCCTGCTGCTCAGGCCTCCGACTAATTTTTTTTTTTTTTAATAAACTTTTTTAAAGAACTTTTTTTTTAACAGTACACTAGTACAAAGAAGTACTTTAAAAATAACCATTGACAGCTTGAAAAATGCAAGCTCACATAAAGAGCACCATAATCAAGGTGTGAGAAACCATTAAAGGGGTTGTAAAGGTTTGTTTTTTATTTTCTAAATAGGTTCATTTAACCACTTAAGCCCCGGACCATTTGGTAGCTAAAGGACCAGAGGTGAATTCAGAATTTTGCACTGCGCTGCTTTAACTGTAAATTGTGCGGACATGCAATGTTGTACCCAAACAAAATTTGCGTCCTTTTCTTCCCACAAATAGAGCTTTCTTTTAATGGTATTTGATTGCCTCTGCGATTTTTATTTTTTGCGATATAAACGGAAAAAGACCGAAAATTTTGAAAAAAAATGATATTTTCTACTTTTTGTTATAAGAAAAATCGAATAAACTCAATTTTAGTCATACATTTAGGCCAAAATGTATTCAGCCACATGTCTTTAGTAAAAAAAATGTCAATAAGCGTATATTTATTGGTTTGCGCAAAAGTTATAGCGTTTACAAACTAGGGTACATTTTCTGGAATTTACACAGCTTTTAATTTATGACTGCCTATCTCATTTCTTGAGGTGCTAAAATGACAGGGCAGTACAAAACCCCCCCCCCCCAAATGACCCCATTTTAGAAAGTGGACACCCCAAGGAAATTGCTGAGAGGCATGTTGAGCCCATTGAATATTTTTTTTTTTTTGTCCCAAGTGATTGAATAATGACAAAAAAAAAAAAAATACAAAAAGTTGTCACTAAATGATATATTGCTCACACATGCCATGGTTATATGTGGAATTGCACCCCAAAATACATTCTGCTGCTTCTCCTGAGTACGGGAATACCACATGTGTGGGACTTTTTAGGAGCCTAGCCACGTACGGGACCCCGGAAACCAA
Source organism: Rana muscosa (assembly GCA_029206835.1). Lineage (NCBI taxonomy): Eukaryota > Metazoa > Chordata > Amphibia > Anura > Ranidae > Rana > Rana muscosa. The sequence goes on along the minus strand of CM055126.1, from coordinate 185,011,464 downwards.
GCACCGCCTTCAGGATTTCTAAGGGCGCAAAGTTTTGATTTCACTCCTCACTACCTATCACAGTTTTGAAGGCCATAAAATGCCAAAATAGCACAAAACCCCCCCAAATGACCCCATTTTAGAAAGTAGACACCCCAAGGAAATTGCTGAGAGGCCTGTTGAGCCCATTGAATATTTTTTTTTTGTCCCAAGTGATTGAATAATGACAAAAAAAAAAATTACAAAAAGTTGTCACTAAATGATATATTGCTCACACATGCCATGGTTATATGTGAAATTGCACCCCAAAATACATTCTGCTGCTTCTCCTGAGTACGGGATACCACATGTGTGGGACTTTTTAGGAGCCTAGCCGCGTACGGGACCCCAGAAACCAATCACCGCCTCCAGGATTTCTAAGGGCGCAAATTTTTGATTTCACTCCTCACTACCTATCACAGTTTTGAAGGCCATAAAATGCCAAAATAGCACAAAACCCCCCCAAATGACCCCATTTTGGAAATTAGACACCCCAAGCTGTTTGCTGAGAGGCATGGTGAGTATTTTACAGCTCTCATTTGTTTTTGAAAATGAAGAAAGAACATTTTTTTTTTCTTTTCTTTTTTCAATTTTCAAAACTTTGTGACAAAAAGTGAGATCTGCAAAATACTCACAATACCTCTCAGCAAATAGCTTGGGGTGTCTACTTTCCAAAATTGGGTCATTTGGGGGGGGTTTGTGCCATCTGGGCATTCCATGGCCTCCGAAACTGTGATAGGCAGTGAGAAGTGAAATCAAAAATTGACACCCTTAGAAAGCCTGAAGGCGGTGATTGGTTTTTGGGGTCCCGTACGCGGCTAGGCTCCCAAAAAGTCTCACACATGTGGTATCCCCATACTCAGGAGAAGCAACAGAATGTATTTTGGGGTGTAATTCCACATATGCCCATGGCATGTTTGAGCAATATATCATTTAGTGACAACTTTGTGCAAAAAAAAAAAAAAAAAATTGTCTTTTTCCGCAACTTGTGTCAACATATAAAATATTCCATGGACTCGACATGCCTCTCAGTATATAGCTTGGGGTGTCTACTTTCCAAAATGGGGTCATTTGGGGGGGGTTTTGAACTGTTCTGGCATTTTATACACAACATTAGGAAGCTTACATCCACTCTTCTAACCACTTGAAGACAAAGCCCTTTTTGACACTTTTTGTTTACATTTTTTTTTGCAAGAAAATTATGTTGAACCCCCAAACATTATATATATTTTTAAAGCAAAGGCCCTACAGAATAAAATGGTGGGTGTTGCATTTTTTTTTTCTACACAGTATTTGCGCAGCGATTTTTCAAACGCATTTTTTGGGGAAAAAATACACATTTTTTTAATTTTAATGCACTAAAACACACTATATTGCCCAAATGTTTGATGAAATAAAAAAGATGATCTTAGGCCGAGTACATAGATACCAAACACGACATGCTTTAAAATTTCGCACAAACGCGCATTGGCGACAAACTACATACATTTTTAAAAGCCTTTAAAAGCATTTACAGGTTACCCCGTTAGATTTACAGAGGAGGTCTACTGCTAAAATTACTGCCCTCCATCTGACCTTCGCGGTGATACCTCACATGCATGGTGCAATTGCTGTTTACATATGACGCCAGACCGACGCTTGCGTTCGCCATTGGGCAAGAGCAGGGCAGGACAGGGGTGCTTCTTTTTTTTTTTTTTTTTAATTATTAATTTTGCTTTTTTATTTTATTTTTAAACTGTTGCTTCCATATTTATTTATTTTTATCACTTTTATTGTTATCTCAGGGAATGTAAATATCCCCTATGATAGCAATAGGTAATGACAGGTACTCTTTTTTGAAAAAACTGGGGTCTATTGGACCCTAGATCTTTCCTCTGCCCTCAAAGCATCTGACCACACCAAGATCGGTGTGATAAAATGCTTTCCCAATTTCCCAATGGCGCTTTTTATATCCGGGGGGGGACATTCCCTCCCACTGCTTGTAAAAGCAGTCCAGAGGCTAATTAGCCACTAGGATTGCTTTTACATGAAAGCCGGCCGCTGGCTGAAAAGAATGATACCAAGATGATACCTAAACCCGCAGGCATCATTCTGGTATAAACATTCAAAGTCCAGCAACATACCAGTACGTTGCTGGTCCTTGTTGGACATGTATTGTAATCTTTTTTTTCATGCAGCCTGTTGGCTGAACGAAAAAAAAAGATTGATCGGTGGGTATGCCCACCATTAGAATACCGCCCTTCATCCACCCACTTCTAATGATGGGCATACATGCACCATTTATATATGCCGAAGCATGGGGGCATCTTCTCGCAAAAGTTATGCCGCGTACACATGGTCAGACTTTTCCACGGGCAAGCCTCCGTCGGAATTTCGACCGTATGTATGCGGCATTAGGAGCAAAATCGCTCCTCCGCTCCTGCTGCCCCAATGCTTCGGCATATATGCTTTTTTTTTTTAACTGTGGTGGTGAAATCACCTCCTACAGCACTGGAGTCGCAGGGATCAGGCCTGTCTCTGCGAACGCTGCAGTTATGTGTGTTGTGTTTTGCAAGTGACGGTGATCGATCGATACTGCACTTGGGTGGCCTGGGCTGGACGGAGGGGCAAAACGCAGGTGCTAGCAGGTATCTGGGCTGATCCCGCTAACACTGCGTTTTTGGGAACCCTAAACTGCTGGGGACGCTAGTATAGATCTGATCAGATCAGATATTGAGATGATCAGATACTATACCACTAAGAGGGGTGTATGCTTCACGCGTGGGTGTTAGTGCTACTGGCACTAACCTGACGCTGCCTGGGGTGTGACGCAGACCCTCTCTGACGCTAAAACCTAATTGATATCACCCGCCGGGCGATCAGGGGGTAATACCTTTATTGGGTTATATACGGCGGGTGCCCTGACACTATAAAAAGCAAACTAACTAACCAGCGTCACCCGTAACACTTATATGGTGGTCACTGGTGAAAGGGTTAACTAGGTGCAATTAGGGGGTTAAAACCTTTATTAGGTAATATATGGGGGTACCTGACGCTATATAAAAACCTGACGGCGAACCTAAAAAAAAATTACTGGCTACCTATCGGCATCACCAACACTAAAACAACGATCATAAAAACGATCGCTTAGCGACAGTGGTGATAGGGGGTGAAAGGGTTACCTGGGGGGTGATCAAGGGGGTTAAACCTTTATTAGGTAATATATGGGGGTACCCGACGCTATAAAAACCTGCGGCGAACCTAAAAAAAATTACTGGCTACCGATCAGCATCGCCGACGCTAAGACATCGATCAGAAAAATGATCGCTTAGTGACAGTGGTGATAGGGGGTAAGAGGGTTACCTGGGGGGCGATCAAGGGGGTTAAACCTTTATTAGGTAATATATGGGGGTACCTGACGCTATAAAAACCTGCGGCGAACCTAAAAAAAATTACTGGCTACCGATCAGCATCACCGACGCTAAGACATCGATCAGAAAAATGATCGCATAGCGACGGCGGTGCTAGGGGGTGAAAGGGTTACCTGGGGGGTGATCAAGGGGGTTAAACCTTTATTAGGTAATATATGGGGGTACCCGACGCTATAAAAACCTGCGGCGAACCTAAAAAAAATTACTGGCTACCGATCAGCATCGCCGACGCTAAGACATCGATCAGAAAACACTGGACCTAAAACTAAATGTAGTGACACTTTTACAGTCACAAATGTCACTGATTGCAGTGATCACTAAATAAATGGTCACTGCAATCAGTGACACTGTGACTGGGGGCTGGGGGGTGATCTGGGGGTGTCGGGGGGGGCCTGGGGGGCGATTTATGTGCCTATGTGTCCTGGTGTCAGTGTGCTGTTTTGTGTACTAACCTGCATCTTCTCCTGTACGGCGCTCGGTATATGTGAGCGCCGCAGGAGAGATGACATCACTTCCTCCTGCCTGGCAGGCAGGGGAAGCTCTCTCATTCGCCGGGAGCGATCGAGAGGGGGTGGCCGGAATCGAACGGCCGTCCCCTCATGCCGGATCGCTCCCGAAGGTAAAACGACCACCCACTGTAAAGAAGGGGGGTCCGATCGGACCCCCCAACTATACAAAGGCAATCACGTATATGTACGTGATTCTGCCTGTCGGTGCCATTCTGCCGACGTATATTTACAGTGGGCGGTCGTTAAGTGGTTAAGCTAGTGCATTGTTGGTTCACTTACCTTTTCCTTTGATTTACCTTCTAAATGTTTTTTTTCTTTGTCTGAATTTCTCACTTCCTGTTTCTCCTCACTAAACTTCACACCATCATCCGAGTGGTGTTTAGTCAGCCAGAACAGCTTACTGAACAGCTTACTGAGGAGGAACAGGAAGTGAGAAATTCAGACAAAGAAAACAAAGAAAAAAAATATTTAGAAGGGAAATCTAAGGAAAAGGTAAGTGAACCAACAATGCACTAGCTTAAAGGAACCTATTTAGAAAACAAAAAACTAACCTTTACAACCCCTTTTAAGCTTACATGTAGAAATTCGATAACGATGACTAGTGGAGGTTGTCAGACATTTTCATCGAAGAACGGATTGCGAAGTTGATTGGAGTAACCAAAGATAATGTCTAGTGCTGTGAAGACCTTCCAAGTGCTACATAGAATGCCTACCTAAGTAACAGCATAGGTTGTATGAGGGGCATTATAGCTATGCAACAAACCAAAATGAAATATGAAAGAAAAGAAAAGGGGAGTAATTGATCAAAAGAATGAAAGAGAAGGAAAATTAGTCTGTGTCTCTTCACCGTCCAGGCCCGCAAATTAACCAAAAAAGCAAATGGTCTAAAACAAACCTAAGGGTCTCCTAGAATAAGACTTCTTCCAAATGCCAGAACTCCAAAACATGGTTATGGCTCTCCATTCTATCCTTTAGGCGAGCGGTCAACATTTCCATAAGCTCCACGTCTCTAATTCTAGTGTATAACACCATCTCAGAAGGAGGCATTCTCTTTTTCCAGTTAAGCGATATTAAGCATTTAGCCCAGTGGTTCTCAACTCCTGTCCTCAGGACCCACTAACAGGCCAGATTTTAAGTATTACCTTGGTGAGATGCAGACTAGAATACTGCAATCCCTGAGCAGAAAATTATATCACCTGTGATGCATTTCAGTTATCTTGCAAACCTGGCCTGTTGGTGGGCCCTGAGGACTGGAGTTGAGAACCACTGATTTAGCCGCTGTGAGGATATGCCAAAGCAGATTCTTATGTGATTTGGAAATATTTGAATTTGCACTAACATACAATTTTTCAGGACAAGCTTTCGGGGTATGTCCCCTTCTTCAAGGTGAAGAAGGGGACATACCCCGAAAGCTTGTCCTGAAAAATTGTATGTTAGTGCAAATAAAAAAAGTATCACGAACAGTACTTAATTTTCTCTGTCACAATTGCACTAATACGGCTACAATTACGTGAAAAATTTGAAGAAAGGAAACCTTGTAAAAATAGTTTAGGGGTGAAAGGAAAGGTGGAGCCAAAAAGTCATTGCAGCAATTTTGATGGATCACTATCCAATAAGGCACTAACTATTTGAGGACAACTCCAGTATATGTGTCAACGCCAACAGTGATCACTGGCTGTAGGGAGCAGAAGTTCTGGGGTAAGATACCAGAAATATAATATTTTGTAGAAATTTTCCTTATATAGTGTGCAAACAGAGCTTTTTGCAGCCTGGGACCAAATAACTTGCCAAGTTTCTATGGTAAACTCTTCCCCCAGAGACCCGTCACCCGATTGGCCGAAAGGAGAATTGATCCTATTGGCCGCCTAGGAGGGAGGAGACACACGGTCAAAGCCGCTGTGATGCAGAGGAGGAGGAGATGCAGGGAAACCCTCCGCCTGGAGGAAAAGCTGCCCACGACCTAGATGGGGTAAGAGCGGGGCAGGTGACAGAGCGACTGGGGGGGTGGCTGTGGGTGCATTTTTTGCCGCCCCCCCAAATAATATACCACCAGCTGCCACTGCCCAAATGTAATCCAGCGGTGAAACCAGAAGTGGTCATATGCCACCCTTAGCAAGTTAGCCTTTGCAGGCCCACATTCACATTCGCTGTGACACCCCCTATGTGTACTACTCTGTTGGTGTTGGGTTACTCCAGGGGGAAATATCGAACCCCTAATACCTAAACAAATTCCTGATCCACACTTTTGAGCAAGCAAGGGCATCGCTACTCTAAAACATATTTTACAGCCAATGGGAAGCTTTTAGATTTTAACACACTCCGTGTGCAATATCAGTTACCTAATTGGATGTTTTTTCCGCTTTCTGCAGCTGCAGCAAGCCTTTTTCATGTTTCCACTGCCTCCCCCATTGAATTCTGATCCCCTTGAACATTTATTGGCCTTGCGAGTGATGGGGAAGCCTCTTTGCTCAATCTACCTGAGGTTATCTAATGCATATTTTGCTACAATTAGAACACACATATCAGAAATGGGTTTCAGACTTGCCCAACCTCACTAAAGACAGCTGGGAAGACTGCGTGTCTAACTATCTTACCCACATGATATCTGCCAAAGACCATTTCATTAAATTGTAGTTTCTTCACAGAGTTTACTATACCCCCCAATGCCTGGCTAAAGCCGTCCATAGTTAAAGCAATTTTGAAATGCAGGAAAGAAAATCGCTCAGTTTCCCCATCAATACAATCAGTGTTGATAGGGGGAATCCCTTCTGTGGAGCTATTGCGTTCTCCAGAAGGGGGTGCAGGGAGCTCTCCTAGCCCAGGGAGTACACACAGGGATTATTGCTAGCAGCTATAGCCACTGGCAATAATCGCATGAAAATTTTTAACAGGCTGGTTGTACCCAAAATATTCGATCGATTGATCAACTTGGGTACAATCAGCCTGCCCATACATGGTTTGAATCTTGGCCGGTCACTGCTGGACCTGCTGAGATTCAAATGGTCTATGGCCAGCTTAACATACGAGTATACCTGCCTTCCCACCTGTGTCAGAGATGCCTCATGATGATCATCATCGGGTACGTTTTTGCATATGGTCTGGGCATGTCTACTTTTGCTACCCTACTGGGACACACTGATCCAAACTATTAACATATATGTGGTCTATGTCTATGGTCATATCCCAAACTATTCTTATTGGGGATCACTGATACCCTAGAAGTAGATAGATATGGTAATTGTTTGTTTTATATGTCTCCTTTTATACGAGAAGGGAAATACCCATTGCATAGAAATCGTCCTCCCCACCCACTGTGCCGGCCTGGCGATCCTCCATCAATACTGTATTGCATTTGTCTAAGCTTACTTATGAGAGCAGACAATGCCCTAGGAAATTTGATAAGATCTAAAATGCATGGATTGATGCCCCAGGTTCATAGATTATTATGTGACCAATCCCCAAGCTGATCTTGAACTTGTTCTGACTCCCTCCTTTTCTGACCCTCCCTTCCCACTGTCCATCTCAGTTGCTCAGTCTATGGTAGACTGTACAAAACTATGTATCCTGAAGCTGCACTGTGGGCTCGATCAACTGTACCCCCTGTGGATATCATGTATTGTCCCTTGTAGTTCATTGTTTTATAAGTCTCTGTGTTGCTTCCTTGACTTACTGGTAAGTTGAAAGTTGACTTTATTGTTCTAAAGTGCCTTCAATGTATGTGATATACAGCGGGTAAAATAAGTATTGAACATGTCACCATTCTTCTAGGTAAATATATTTCTAAAGGTGCTATTGACTTTTCACCACATGTCGGTATTGCAACAACCCATACAATCCATACATGCAAGGAAACCAAAATAAATAAGTTCAGGAATAAAGTTATGTGTAATAAAATGGAATGAGACAGGGAAAAAGTGTTGAAAACATAAAGAAAGGGAGGTGAAAAAAGGCATGGAAAGCTAAGACATCAGCTTAATTCTATCAGTAATTTGAAAGCAATCCTGCCCCTTGTCAGTGCAAATTAATATCAGCTTGTTCAGTCACAACTGATGGACTATAAATGATGGGTAAAAACAAAGAGCTCTCTCAAGACCTTCAAAACCTTATTGTTGCAAAACATACTGATGGCATTGGTTACATATGGATTTCTAAACTTCTGAATGTTTCAGTGAGAACTGTTGGGGCCATAATCCAGAAGTGGAAAGACCATAGTTTCACCATAAACTGACCACGACCAGGTGCTCCTAGCAAGATTTCTGACAGGGAAATAAAAATAATTATCAGAAGAGTTGTCCAAGAGCCAAGGACCACTTGTGGAGAGCTTCAGAAAGACCTGGTACAGACTAGGGACTACCACTGCTGGCATGACCTAGGAGTATTTAAGAAGTGCCCATCTGGATGATGAGTGTGAAGCTATGCAGATGGCAGCATTACTATTGATACAGACCAGGCCTATCCCAGAGAGGCAGGCTCTGATGGCATGGCTGGGGGACTGTATATATTCTGTGAGCACAGTGAGCTCAAGGTCTTTTCCCAGAGGGGATTGGTCCAGTCTGGAGAAGCACGCTGCCCTTCCCAGGCAAACTTGCTGCTATGTCTGCTGTTGTGAGGCCTCAGGTGGGCGACCCGAGGGCTTGGATGCTGATAACCTAATGCTAAAGAAAGCTGACTGAGGGGAAGCTGTCCGCAGAAGATCCAGTCTGGTATCACCGGAGTAAGGTGTCGCTTGGAAGTTGTAAGGAGGCAACCAGCTGTTCCTTGGGCAATGTGTAAGTACAGACGCTTAAAAGATCTTGGGGACTTTTTTGCTTTTTGCTAACCCTCTGGCACTATAGAAAGTCAGCTGCGACTCTATTTAAAGGGGATGCCGGCTGGTGTCCTGAAGAGCTTTGTCCAGATAATCGCCTACTTAAAGGGACTCTGCTCAGTTACTACTCAGAAAGAAATGCTTAGGTCATCAAGTGTACATAGTTAGTTTGTTTTTTGAGTTTCCAACCAAATTCCCTCATACTTATCCAAGCTCTCCAAAAATAAGAACAACAAAATCAACACTCCTAGACTGGTATTTGAAGAATTCTGTGAATGAGCCTGTGTGCCTGGCAGGGCAAAGCCTGGACAGTAATCGTGTGGCTCCTACAGGAGTAGCGCTACATTTCTACAAAGCCTCCCCTAGACCTCCTTATACACTTTACCTACCTTATACACTTACCTGCACTCCTTCCTTTGTCACAGCTGCCATTGAAATCAGTGACCGGGGGAACAGTGACTCCATTGGTTATGTGACAGTACTTTGCCGTTAGGCTCAAGCACTGTCATAGGGGAGGATGTCACGTGCTTTCCCGTACCAAAAATCACCAGATAGTGTACACTGGTTGTGATAAAGAAAGGAGCTTCAGAGGAACTTCAGAAAAATCTCTGCAGTGGCTGCACAAATTGCAACAGAAACCTGACAGAGGTCCTAACTCACCCCCGCTTTATCTAAAACCAAAAAAAGATTTTGTCAGAATTTGTTCTTTAATAGCACAGGAGTTTAATCTGACACTGGAACACCACTGACTAGTTCTTGATGAACACAATGCCAATGGAATATGATCTGTAATGTAATTATATAATTGAAACAATGTAGCAGATTTATTGAGGCACCAAAAATGTCTGTTACAAAAACCTGCATAAAAGAAGACCATAAATAAAATAAAATATAAATACACATAAAAATATTGAGTATCACACATATAGTCTTTGGATAAATTATTTTGACCCTACTCCCAGTCAATGGGAATAATATCTGTCCTGCCGTTTGTCTATTATACCGAGCCCACTGTGTGTCGAGCAATCCTTATCCAAAGGCAGGTCCCGGGAATTGTGGTTATGCGGGTAAGTACTGTTGTCGCTTTTGGTGTTAAGAGATAATTGTCTTCTCCAAATCCTTGTGGCTCTACAGATGTCCTTCCTGACATTTTCACTGACCAAGACGTAAATAAAAGGATCAGCAACGCTGTTTACAGTCAAAACACAAAGGAGTATAGAATAGACGGTGTAAATCTTTTCTTCAAAATCACAGAAGTTTTCGTTTTTTAAGAAATAAGCGACTCCTCGTATGAGCAACACCACATGATACGGAGCAAAACAGATCAAGAAGATGATGATGATGGCAATGGCTAAATACTTTACTTTGTTTTTTTGCTGACTGGTGAAGCTGCCGCTTGTCTCGATCCTCCTTTTGATGATGTAGTTGGTGTACATCAAGGTCAACAAAGGGACCAAGAAGCCAATAATAAACCTGGCAACATAAAAGTAAGCAATGTGTGATGGTACCGGCAAGGTTTCAAAGCAGGTGGTTTGGTTTCCTGTTTGGTCACCGTCACTGAGCCTGAATACTGGGGCGTGGATCAATGCCACCACGCTGCAGATGGTGACAGTGACGCCAATGGCGATTTTTTGGCGCCGAACCCCTCTTGATTCCAAGGCGTATTCCACGGCCATATAACGATCCACAGAGATACAACACAAGAGGAGAATGCTTATGTATATGTTGTTGAAGAATATAAAGCCTGTTATCTTGCATGCCAAGGGGCCCCATTGCCACTCGTGACCATTTTGTACATAGAGAATCCAAAGTGGTAGAGTCCCAAGATACATGATTTCACTTAGGGATAGGCTGAACAGGTACACCGCCAGAACATTCTTCCTATATATTTGAAGAAGTGTCAACCACAAGGTCAAAATATTAGCTGGCATGCCAATAGCCAGGACAATGCTGTACATGATAATCACAAAGAACTTGCTGTCATCATATGGTGGAATGCACTGTGGCTCAAGGATTGAGATGTTGGATGAGTTCACCATTGTGAGGCTTAGATTCCCAGAAACATTCATTTTCAGCTACTGGAAAAGAAAGCATAAGATAAATCAACATTAGAAAATCTGAAGTCTCTACAAATCTACTACAGCTAAAGCCATGAGAAGACCCCCCCCCCCACCCAATGTCCCTGTACTGAATACTAAACTGTGTGGTTAGTGCAAAAGCCTAGGGCCTCATGCATGCTGGGCCAACAAAATTCTGCCTATACAGGCATTTGGCTTTTTTTCTTTCAGCATGTAGAAGCAACACTATGTCAGCCTATGGGGTTAACTTACTAAAGGCAAATCGACTGTGCACGTTGCAAAGTGCAGTTTCACTCTGCAAGTGCAGTTGCTCCAGAGCTTAGTAGATGAGCAGAAACTCTGCTGACTTCCATCATCCAATTATGTGCAGGCAAAAATGCTGTTTTTCTTTATTTTCCTTGCACGTGATTGGGTATTCTTCACAAAGTGAAGCTTTACCTAATTTACTAAGCTCTGGATCAACTGCAATTGCAGGAGACAACTACACTTTGTAAAGTGCACAGTCTATTTGCCTTTAGTAAATCAACCCCTATGTGTCCATGTACTTTTCGGAGTTTTCAGGCATATTTGAAGGGGGGCATTTATAGGCTAAAAAAACAAAACAAAAAAAAACAAAACATCACCGGTGAATTTTTGAGAGGAGCTTTAAGAAAGAAAACAAATGCTTGATGAGCTTAAGCATGGCGTTTAGGTGCATCAAGTTTTGTTAAGTGCAATTTTTTTCTAGTGTTATAGAAAGAAATGCTTTTATACACAAATGCTGGTAAATGCGTGTACAATACACTCCATAGGCATGTTTTTTATTCTGCTTTTTTTTGCCAGCAGTTCTGCTATTTTTTCTGCCACCTAGTGTTCATAGATAATTAATGCATTGCACTCAATTTTAACACAAATAAATATTTGTATGTTGTAATTTTCCAATATCTATAAAACCAGACCACCAGATGGCAGCATAAAATCATAAAGTGTTAGAATTTTATTAAAGTGACCCTGATAGTTGCTTAACAAATTTCAAATGTAGGTCCCCTGCAATAGAAGAGCAAGAGATACAGGTCCTTCTCAAAAAATTAGCATATTGTGATAAAGTTCATTATTTTCTGTAATGTACTGATAAACATTAGACTTTCATATATTTTAGATTCATTACACACAACTGAAGTAGTTCAAGCCTTTTCTTGTTTTAATATTGATGATTTTGGCATACAGCTCATGAAAACCCAAAAATCCTATCTCAAAAAATTAGCATATTTCATCCGACCAATAAAAGAAAAGTGTTTTTAATACAAAAAAGTCAACCTTCAAATAATTATGTTCAGTTATGCACTCAATACTTGGTCGGGAATCCTTTTGCAGAAATGACTGCTTCAATGCGGCGTGGCATGGAGGCAACCAGCCTGTGGCACTGCTGAGGTGTTATGGAGGCCCAGGGTGCTTCGATAGCGGCCTTAAGCTCATCCAGAGTGTTGGGTCTTGCGTCTCTCAACTTTCTCTTCCCAATATCCCACAGATTCTCTATGGGGTTCAGGTCAGGAGAGTTGGCAGGCCAATTGAGCACAGTAATACCATGGTCAGTAAACCATTTACCAGTGGTTTTGGCACTGTGAGCAGGTGCCAGGTCGTGCTGAAAAATGAAATCTTCATCTCCATAAAGCTTTTTAGCAGATGGAAGCATGAAGTGCTCCAAAATCTCCTGATAGCTAGCTGCATTGACCAGGGCCAGATTAAGAACATCATGGGCCTGGTGCTGAGGATTTTGGTGGGCCTTTTATAAATAATAAATAAATAAATATGCAAACAATTTTTTGTTATAACAAATTAAATTAGAGAGAGAGAGGGAGGATGAGAAAGAGAGAGAGAGAGAGAGAGGGTGAGAGAGGGGTGAGGGGTAAGGGAGGGAGGATGAGGAAGAAAGGGGGGATGAGAGAGAGAGGATGCGCATGAGCATGCGTGGGAATGACATCAACGCAGCCCGGCCAAGGCAAGTGACCGAAGGCACAGAGCCCAGAAGGAAGACCGGGTGAAAATGGAAGCGCTCAGGACCCGCCGGATTTATCACAGCGCTGGAGGGCTCAGTCTGACAATTTAAATGTACCCTAATGTGCTAATATGCTGTGCATACTTGTACATTATGGCAAAACCTACCTCAGGGCCTCTAAAAAGTAGTAATGTTAGCGAAGTTTACTACCGCTTTATTATCACAGGATCCCAGGAGCCTCTCATGGGGCCCCCTACTGACCCGGTGGCCCTTGGTCAGTGCCTAAGTGCATAGTTGCCAACATTTCAAAAATATTTTTAAGGGGCACTTTTTTCACCAGTGCTATATTTAGAGTAGCTGAGATCCCCATTGTTCCTCTATACATCACAATAGTAATCACAAAATGAAATGAGTACTAATAATGGGGCAGAACAAATATGAGGACTGAGAAGATTTCCTTCAGTTGAACTAACAAAATTGTGCCTATTCTAGATCTGGTAACATTGAGGATATTCTGTATAATTTTAAATAACATTTTTTTGTGGGTAAGAGGCTTAGGGGAGGAGTATGGATGGTATAAAACTGGGAAGTATGTGCAGGCAATGGAGAGTATGTACAGGAAAGGAGTATGAAGGGTAAGGTTAGGTTACAGTATGTACAGGAGAGGAGTGTGGATGGTAAGGTTGGGTTACAGTATGTACAGGAGAGGAGTGTGGATGGTATGATAGTGGGCAGTATGCACAGGAGAGGAGTGTGGAGGGTATAATGGGGGCAGTATGTACAGGAGAGGAGTGTGGAGGGTATGATAGTGGGCAGTATGCACAGGAGAGGAGTGTGGAGGGTATGACAGTCGGCACTATGTACAATAGAGGAGTTTATGAATGTGGGCAGTATGTACAGGATAGGAGTGTGGAGGGTATGACAGTGAGCAGTATGTACAGGAGAGGAGTGTAGACGGTATGATACTGAGCAGTATGTACATTAAATGTGTGTGGAGGGTAAGACAGTGAGCAGTATGTACAGGAGAAGAGTGTGGAGGGAATGACAGTGGGCAGTATGTACAGGTGAGGAGGGTATGACAATAGGCAGTATGTACAGGAAAGGAATGTGGAGGGTATGTGAGCGAGCAGTATGTAAAGGAGAGGAGTGTGGAGGGTATGACAGCCGGCACTATGTACAATAGGAGTTTATGAAAGTGGTCAGTATGTACAGGAGAGGAGTGTGGACAGTATGATACTGAGCAGTATGTACATGAGATGAGTGTGGAGGGTAAGACAGTGAGCAGTATGTACAGAAGAGAAGTGTAGAGGGTATGACAGTGGGCACTATGTATAGGAGAGGAGTGTGTAGGGTATGACAGTGGGCACTATGTATAGGGAAGGAGCGTGGAGGGTATGACAGTGAGCAGTATGCACAGGAAAGGAGTGTGGAGGGTATGACGGTGAAGAGTGGGGAGGATATGACAATGGGCAGTATGTACAGGATAGAGGTGTGGAGGGTATGACAGTGGGCACTATGTATAGGAGAGAAGTGTGGAGGGTATGACAGTGAACAGTATGTACAGGAGAGGAGTGTGGAGGGTATGACAGTGGGCACTATGTATAGGAGAGAAGTGTGGAGGGTATGACAGTGAAGAGTGGGGAGGATATGACAATGGGCAGTATGTACAGGATAGAGGTGTGGAGGGTATGACAGTGGGCCCTATGTATAGGAGAGAAGTGTGGAGGGTATGACAGTGAACAGTATGTATAGGGAAGGAGTGTGGAGGGTATGACAGTGAGCAGTATGCACAGGAGAGGAGTGTGGAGGGTATGACGGTGGGCACTATGTATAGGAGAGGAGTGTGGAGGGTATGACAGTAGGCACTATGTATAGGAGAGGAGTGTGGAGGGTATGACAGTGAGCTGTATGTACAGGAGAGGAGTGTGGAGAGTACGACAGTGGGCACTATGTACAGGAGAGAAGTGTATGACAGTGAGCACTATGTACAGGAGAGGAGTGTGGAGGGTATGACAGTGGGCACTATGTATAGGAGAGAAGTGTGGAGGGTATGACAGTGAGCAGTATGTACAGGAGAGAAGTGTGGAGAGTATTTACAGGTGAAGAGGATAAAGGGAATCTGGGAAGGAAAAATGTAAAGGTTTGTGGAAGGATGTTTAGGGACTGTGTAGTGGTTAAGCGGGCCATACATGGATTGAAATTACGCCAATTAAGCAGAGACCAGCCATAGTCGATCTATGTATGGGCTAGCTGGTTTTACACAAGTCAATCTATTATCTGACTTGAGTACAACCAGCCTGTCAGGTTTTTCCAAAAACAATCAGTGCTGCCAGCTATAGTTAGCAACACTAATCATTGTATTCGCAGGCAGAACACAATAACACTGCAGGAGTGATTCCCCCATCCACAGGTCAGCAGGTGAGAGGGTGTGTGGGGACAGGCTGGGGAGAGATACTAGTCAGTGGCTGGGTAGGCCCTGGCTAGTATCAGAGCCAGATACACACAGGTTACATACGCCACGATCGTTAGAGCGAGAACAATAATTCTAGCACTAGACCCCCTCTGTAACTCTCAACATGTAACCTGTAAAAAAAATGTAAGCATCGCTTAGTATACAACAAAATAAATCGTGATAACTTTAGTGTTTTTTTTTTTTTTTTTTATGAATCAAACAAACAGTCTCTTTAAAAAAAAAAAACAGGTTTGAAAAATTGCTGCGCAAATACCGTGTAACATAAAAAGTTGCAAAGACCACCATTTTATTCCATAGGGTCTCTGCTAAAACAATATATAATGTTTGAGGATTCTGAGTAATTTTCTAGCAAAAAACAAATGATGATTTTTACATGTAGGAGAGAAGTTTCAGAATTGGCCTGGGTGGCAAGGGGTTAATTACTATAAGACCCCTTTAACACTGAGGGCGTTTTGCAGGCGCTATAGCGTTAAAAATAGCGCCTGCAATCCGCCCTTAAACAGGTGCTCTATTCACACTGGAGCGGTGCGCTGGCAGGGCGTCAGAAAAAGTCCTGCTAACAACTTCTTTAGAGTGCATTAGGAGCGGTGAACTCACCGCTCCTAATGCGCTCCTGCCCATTAAAATCATGGGGCAGCACCGCCGTATGCCGGAAATACGCCGCTGTAGCGGCACATCTCGGGCGTTTTTTACCCTTTCTCGGTCGCTGGCGGGGGTTAAAAGCGCCCTGCTAGTGGCCGAAATGTGCCGCAAATCCGACGGTAAAATAGCAGCGTTTTACCGCTATTTTACCGCCAACGCTCGGGGCGGCATAGTGTGAAAGCAGTCTTAGTGATATACAAATAATTATTATAAGCACTGTGAGCTCATCCTCTCTGCTGCAGAGTGTGTCAGCTTGTATTTAAACTGGCCGTTCTGTATATAGCTTCTGACAGGCTGCGCAAGCATCCTCGTATCTCCGGAACCCTAAATGATAGCAGCCCCATATTTTGACCAGTGGTGGGGTGGGTCTTCAGCTGCATACCCCCCAAATATGGGGTCTCTGTGGCCCCTGGTCGCCGAGCTACAATCCTCGAAGCCGATCTTTTTTTTTTTAGATTTTTTTTTTTTTTGGGCAAATGGGCCTATCTTGAGGAAGGGGCCTGGAGCTGCAGCTCCAATAGCCCCTATGTTAATCCGGCCCTGGCATTGACCCTGCCCTTGATAAAACACAGTGGACCAACACCAGCAGCTGACATGGCACCCCAGACCATCACTGACTGTGGGTACTTGACACTGGACTTCAGGCATTTTGGCATTTCCCTCTCCCCAGTCTTCCTCCAGACTCTGGCACCTTGATTTCCGAATGACATGCAAAATTTGCTTTCATCCGAAAAAAGTACTTTGGACCACTGAGCAACAGTCCAGTGCTGCTTCTCTGTAGCCCAGGTCAGGCGCTTCTGCCGCTGTTTCTGGTTCAAAAGTGGCTTGACCTGGGGAATGCGGCACCTGTAGCCCATTTCCTGCACACGCCTGTTCACTGTGGCTCTGGATGTTTCTACTCCAGACTCAGTCCACTGCTTCCGCAGGTCCTCCAAGGTCTGGAATCGGTCCTTCTCCACAATCTTCTTCAGGGTCCGGTCACCTCTTCTCGTTGTGCAGCGTTTTCTGCCACACTTTTTCCTTCCCACAGACTTCCCACTGAGGTGCCTTGATACAGCACTCTGGGAACAGCCTATTCGTTCAGAAATTTCTTTCTGTGTCTTACCCTCTTGCTTGAGGGTGTCAATGATGGCCTTCTGGACAGCAGTCAGGTCGGCAGTCTTACCCATGATTGCGGTTTTGAGTAATGAACCAGGCTGGGAGTTTTTAAAAGCCTCAGGAATCTTTTGCAGGTGTTTAGAGTTAATTAGTTGATTCAGATGATTAGGTTAATAGCTCGTTTAGAGAACCTTTTCATGATATGCTAATTTTTTGAGATAGGAATTTTGGGTTGTCATGAGCTGTATGCCAAAATCATCAATATTAAAACAAGAAAAGGCTTGAACTACTTCAGTTGTGTGTAATGAATCTAAAATATATGAAAGTCTAATGTTTATCAGTACATTACAGAAAATAATGAACTTTATCACAATATGCTAATTTTTTGAGAAGGACCTGTATTATACTCACTTCACTGGCAGCCTGTGTCTCCTACCTTCCTAACATATCTGTTCTGCAGCCTCTGTGACACTTCTGCATTGGACACTTGTGGGAGTTTACATGTTACCCTTGTGGTAAGTTGTCTAACCCCTACATCATCACAGGATACAGCAGTAATGTAAGGGTTAATGATAGAACCATGGCGTGCAGAGGAGGACACAGACATCTAACTCTATCAGAAGTTTAAAACTCTAAAGAGGCTGTTAGATGCTGCAGAGCTTAAATAAAGAGATGCCTGCTATGTTAGATTTTAGTTTTGATAATTATTGGTATACTTTTAAGTTTTATTAAATATTGTTATCATAAAGCTGAATCTTCATGTTAGTCTGGTTTTGTGGCTTTTTGGAATACACAAAATATTTATTTTTATTTCTGCTGAGATTTAGTGCAGTATATTAGAACTGATAGATTGCCTAGAGTAGAGAAAATACCTAATTAGGAAATATTTAGCAACATCAGTGGCGGTGCGTCCATAGAGGGCGCCGGAGCGCTGCCCCCTCTCGCTCCCGCACCGCCACTGAAAGACAATACACAGATTCATGCATTGCATGAATCTGTGTATTGTCACCGCTGCCGCGCTGCCCACTATACATATGGCCGGCCTCCTGGTGAGCGCCGGCCATATGAATTAGAGCGGCGGCCGGCGGTGGGTGTGACTTGGAAGTGTCTATCAGAGCCAGCGGCTCTGATAGGCTTTCCCAATACAGCTCTCACGCTGTATTCGGCTTCCAAAAACTCCTCCCAGGTACGCACGGGGGTGCGTTCCTGGAAGAAGACTGTGTGGAGGTTTCAGCCAATCAGGTTTACCGGATCTGGTTACCGGTAACCTGATTGGCTGAAGCGACATCGAGGGCGGGAGAACACATCGAGGACGGCGCGGACCGAGGAAGGTAAGTGCAGGGCTGGGGGGGGACAGGCTGCATTTCGGGACAAACTGGCTGAATATGGGGGACAAACTGGCTGAATATGGGGCACAAATTGGCTGAATATGGGGCACAAACTGGCTGAATATGGAGGGACAAACTGGCTGCATTTGGGGGGAACTGGCTGAATATGGGGGACAAACTGGCTGAATATGGGGGGAACTGGCTGAATATGGGGGACAAACTGGCTGAATATGGGGGGAACTGGCTGTATATGGGGGACACGCTGGCTGCATTTGGGGGGAACTGGCTGAATATGGGGGACAAACTGGCTGAATATGGGGGGAACTGGCTGTATATGGGGGACAAACTGGCTGAATATGGGGGGAACTGGCTGTATATGGGGGACACGCTGGCTGCATTTGGGGGGAACTGGCTGTATATGGGGGGAACTGGCTGCATTTGGGGGGAACTGGCTGTATATGGGGGACAAACTGGCTGCATTTGGGGGGAACTGGCTGTATATGGGGGGAACTGGCTGCATTTGGGGGGAACTGGCTGTATATGGGGGACAAACTGGCTGCATTTGGGGGGAACTGGCTGTATATGGGGGGGAACTGGCTGCATTTGGGGGGAACTGGCTGTATATGGGGACAAACTGGCTGTATATGGGGACACACTGGCTATATATATGGGGACACACTGGCTGTATATGGGGGCACACTGGCTATATATATGGGGACAAACTGGCTGTATATGGGGGCACACTGGCTATATATATATATATGGGGGCACACTGGCTGTATATGGGGGCACACTGGCTGTATATATATGGGGGCACACTGGCTGTATATGGAAACAAACTGGCTGTATTTGAGGGGGCAAACTGGTGGCGTTTGGGCACAGTGGCTGCGTTTAATGGGCACAGTGGCGGCAATTGATTTTTATTTTTTTCAGTTTGTTTGCGCCCCCCCAAAAATTTTGAGCACCAGCCGCCACTGAGCAACATATATATCAATAACATATACCAGGCTTATTTAGTGCTGTATTATAGAGCAGAACGCTTCAACTTGGATAACAATCAAATACTATGAACACCAAAGTGCTACCAACAAAGTCTAGAAGTCAGTAGCAGTCAGTCAGGAGTTTGTCTGCTCATTGTTTAGACAGCAACCTAAAAAGTAACATCTGATTTATTATGATGGGTTAGTGCACATTATCACCAATTCAGACTGTACTGCCTTGTCAAACTGTACCTTTCATTACAAATGACATTACAAAGTGGCAGACAGACAGTCCCTATACCCAGTGTTCTCCTATATACCATTAATGCCTTCTAATAAGAAACTAAAACTTCCTACTAGGGTTGCCACCTCATCCCTTTAAAACCAAATGCATCTTAAGTACACAGGTTCTATGGCTGATTAAGGTGATAATTAAACTCACATGGTGCCTTATCTGCAATAAAATTAGCCCTAGAACCTGTGTAATTCATATGTGTCTGGGTTTAAAGGGATGAGGTGGTAACCCTACTTCTTCCCAATGCATAGACCAATGAAGACGCTCAGGAAGTGGGAGGGAGTGGAGCCATTAACATATTTTTGGGTTGAGTTTAGGGGCTTATGAGTTTCTCTGCAATAGTGGTCTCTAAACTGTGGCCCAGGGGCCAGATGTGGCCCTTTGCTTGCCTTTATCCAGCCCTTGGGTGCACTATTCCTCCGTATGACACTAATGATGGGCCACCATTCCTTCCATAGACACCATCAATGGGACAATGGAGAACTATTCCTCCAAATTACATCATTAACCACTTAACGACCGCTCACTGTATATATACGTCGGCACAATGGCACCGACAGGCACAATCACGCACAGTGTACGTGATTGCCTTTGTACAGTTGGGGGGTCCAATCGGACCCCCCTTCTGTACAGTGAGCGGTCGGAATTCGTTGGGGAGCGATCCGACATGAGGGGACGGCCGTTCGATTCCGGCCACCCCCCCGCGATCGCTCCCGGCGAATGGAATTGCCCCCTCTGTCTGTCACAGGCAGAGGAAGCAGGAGGAAGTGATGTCATCTCTTGTGCGGCGCTCACATATACCGAGCGCCGTACAAGAGAAGACATCAAGGTTAGTGCACAAACACTACACTAACACCAGCACACATAGGCACATAAATCGCCCCCCCAGGCCCCCCCAGATCACCCCCCAGCCCCCAGTCACAGTGTCACTGATTGCAGTGACCATTTATTTACTGATCACTGCAATCAGTGACATTTGTGACTGTAAAAGTGTCACTACATTTAGTTTTAGGTCCAGTGTAGCCCCCTAACCCCCCCCTAATAAAGGTTTAACCCCTTGATCACCCCCCAGATAACCCTTTCACCCCCTAGCACCGCCGTCGCTAAGCGATCATTTTTCTGATTGCTGTGTTAGCGTCGGTGATGCAGATCGGTAGCCAGTAATTTTTTTTAGGTTCGCCGCAGGTTTTTATAGCGTCAGGTACCCCCATAAATTATCTAATAAAGGTTTAACCCCCTTGATCGCCCCCCAGGTAACCCTTTCACCCCCTATCACCACTGTCGCTAAGCGATCATTTTGCTGATCGCTGTCTTAGCGTCGGTGATGCAGATCAGTAGCCAGTATTTTTTTTTTAGGTTCGCCGCAGGTTTTTATAGCGTCAGGTACCCCCATAAATTATCTAATAAAGGTTTAACCCCCTTGATCGCCCCCAGGTAACCCTTTTACCCCTTATCACCACTGTCGCTAAGCGATCATTTTTCTGATCGCTGTCTTAGCGTCGGTGATGCAGATCGGTAGCCAGTAATTTTTTTTAGGTTCGCCGCAGGTTTTTATAGCGTCAGGTACCCCCATAAATTATCTAATAAAGGTTTAACCACTTGATCACCCCCCAGATAACCCTTTCACCCCCTAGCACCGCCGTCGCTAAGCGATCATTTTTCTTTTTTTTTTATCCAACAAATTTTTATTATTAATTTGCAGAGGTACAAAGCATACAGACACCCCTCAACATAGCGGGGTAAGAAGTCATTACAAACATGCATTTCAAAAAAAATCCGAACTAGGAGCCAGCCGGTCCTCAAATCAACATACCCACTCTCCCAATTGTTAAAACATCTCTCAACCTATATTGATGCCTAGCAATCTATCAGCCACCAGATCCACCGGGGTCGAGCCTGGTACATCTAGCCATTTTGCCCAAAGCTTCTCGAATTTTTTGAGCACTACCCCTATGCTGATAAGTCATCTTCTCCATCCTCAACACTATCCCAATATTATTAACCCATTCCTTCAAGGTCGGCGGGTCCTCCGCTTTCCAGTGTATCATGATGAGCTTCCTCGCCCGAAACAGAGTCCTATGAACGGCTTCTCTACAGTCCTCGTCCCATTCGTATTCCTCCAAAGCACCCAAGAGACAAGCTCTCGGGTCCTGTGGAAGAGACACGCCAAACACTGAATTAATGGTAGACACCACCCCCGCCCAGTACATGTGGAGTTTGGGACATCTCCACAACATATGGACTAGATCTCCGTGGTCCCTTTTGCATCGTGTACATATGAGGTCAAGCTGTGGATTCATCAAATGTAATCTGTGAGGTGTGAAATAAGTGCGTAACAATATGTACAACTGGGTAAGCCTATGGGATATATTCAGTGAACACCTACCCACAGCCTGGAAAATTTCCTCCCACTGCTCACCATCCAGCTGTCCAACATCTGCCTCCCACTTCTCCCTTATCTTCAGAGGATGCTGCCTCATCACGGACTGTAACAGTATGGCATAGCATTGTGAGATAAAGCCCTTTGACGACCCAGCATCCCCAAGAAGCCTAAACACCGGGGTTGGCGACAAGTGCCACTCCGAGGAGCGACCCTGTGCCGCCACCGCATGGAGCAATTGTAAATAACAAAAGTACATTGATTGCGGGAGACCGTAAGATTCCCTTAGGTCACTAAAAGGGCGCAATACTCCATTACAGAATATGTGCCTAAGATGCGTAATCCCATACTGCTTCCATCTGGCCCCAGACTGCAGTTTGGCCAATTCAGTATACGTATCATTTTGCCATATAGGGCTATATTCTGTATAGCCATCTGCATTCTGAATGTATTTAACCTTGTTCCATACCTTCTGAATTAAGCTATAAGTTGGAAACTTTTTATGTGGTTTAGCGAAGGCCTGAGCCTCCAACGCCACAGGAACTGGATCTCTGCACACAGTAAACAGCAGCAGTTTATGAGCCGAGGTTTGCAAGGTGGGCGCCCCCTCTGCCTCTAATGGAAACATGCCTATAAGGTGCTGTAGCTGGGAAGCTAAGTAATACAGCCAAGGGTTTGGTAACGCCAAGCCCCCGCAGTCTTTGGGCCACTGCAAATGTTCCAATCTGATCCTAGGGAGCTTATCCCTCCATATGAGGCTGCGAAAGATACTATTTACCGTACGAAATGTCTTGAGGGGGATAACCATAGGAGTATTATGAAGGAAATACAGTAGCTGTGGCATGAGTATCATCTTTATAAGATTCACCCTGCCAGCCACAGATAGGAGAAGAGCCTTCCAGGTTTTGACTTTATCCCTAAACCTTAGTAACAGGGGGGAGATATTAAGATGGATAAAATCCCGTGGCCTAGCTGTGATCTGAACCCCCAAGTACTTAAAAGCAGTGGTAATGGGAATGGGGCAGGAAGAGTTAATCACCTGTGTGTCGTCCCCATCCAACAGGAGCAACGCCGATTTTGACCAGTTTATATGCAAACCGGAAAACCCTCCAAATTTGGATATGGTCGACATAGCTTCCCTAAGGGAGGAGTCCGTGTCCCCCAGAAGAAGCAGAGTGTAATCGGCATATAGCATGACTTTTTCCTGCAAGTCACCATAGCAGAAACCAGTAATGCCAGAATTTGCCCGAATATCCATGGCCAGTGGCTCAATAGCCAAAGCAAAGAGGAGGGGCGACAGGGGACACCCCTGCCGAGTCCCCCTCCTCAATGCAAAGCTCCCAGACAATGAACCAAAGGTCGTTATGGCGGCCTGCGGCTGACTATATAGCAACTTCACCCAGGATATATAAATTGGACCAAACCCGAACCTCCGCAGCACCGACCAAAGATAATTCCAATCTATGCTATCAAACGCCTTTGTGGCGTCCAGGGACAAGAGTGCCCTGCCTCCCATGTTATCTGCCCTTGCTTGTACATTCAGGAACAACCTCCGCAAATTAACCGCTGTCGATTTATTTGGCATGAAACCAGCCTGGTCCCCATGCACAATTGAAGTAATCACCCCATTCAGCCGAATGGCCAGTACCTTGGCTAATATCTTGATGTCGCTTTGCAGCAAGGAGATGGGGCGGTACGCCCCTGGGTCTACAGGATCCTTACCCGGTTTGAGCAGTAGTACTATGTTTGCCTTAGACATTGAGGGTGGAAGGGTCCCTCTCTCCCTGGCATTGTTAAACACTCTCAGTAGTTGGGGCAGTATTTCCTCTGAGTATTGCTTATACACCTCCATAGGCAACCCATCCTCCCCCGGGGCCTTACAATTAGGGAATGCACCCACAGCCCCCCGGAGCTCCCCGACAGTAAGCGGCGCCTCCAACTGTGCCCGCTGACCCTCGGACAGCGCAGGGAAGACCAATCGGGCCAGGTATAACTCCAGATCCTCCTGGGCGTATGGCGCTCCAGGACTGTACAGGGTCTCATAGAAACCCGCCAATTCCTCCATAATCAACTCTGGTTGGGAGACTACACTCCCTGTCTTGGACCTAATGGCTCCTATAGCAGGCGAGCATTGATGGGAGTTTGCAATCCGTGCCAAAAGTCGGCCGGTCTTCTCACCCTCCTCAAAGAACGCCTGTTTCGTAAAGAACCTTTTCTTCTCAGCCGAGGAGGAAAGTAGTTGTTGATAGGCCGACTGAGCGGCCACCCATGCTTCTCTGGTCAGATCAGAGGGATCCGTCACATATACCCTCTCTAATTTCTGAACCCTAGCTTCCACTTCTATCAGGAGCTCAGAGGAGGCTCTTTTAACCTTATTCATTTCTCCTATCAGGAGGCCCCGGAGATGCGCCTTAAAGGCATCCCAGTGCCGCACATTAAATTCTACTCCATCCCCGTCATCAAAGAACCTCCGTATATCACCCATTATCTCCTCATGGGAACGAAACAATTTCAACCAAAATGCATTAAACTTCCAGGGCGCCCTAGTTAATTTTGCCGGTGGAGCCACCAGCAACTGTACCACTAGAGCAGAATGGTCTGATACACTACAGGGTCTATGTGTAATGTCAGCTACAAACGGGAGTATGCTCAGGTTCCCCACCCCCAGATCTATCCTAGACAGGCAACCATGGGACTTTGAAAAGCAGGTAAATTGTCTGTCGCCCGGATTGCGATGTCGCCAGATATCCACCCAGCCCACCTCTTGCAACAACCGCGCCAGGGGAGTACTCCTGGCGAGGGCAGAGGGCCTAGGGCGCGGGTGTCTATCCGCCACCTGGTCCGAACAGCAGTTGAAGTCACCGATCACTAGCAGCGGCACATCCGGCCTACCATCCAAAAACGCAACGAGGAGCCGGAGTACCGCCGCCGTGAACGGTGGTGGGATATATATGCATGCCAGCACACATATCAATGTACCAAACCTGCAGTGAAGAAATACATATCGCCCCTCCTGGTCTATGACACTGTCAAACTCCTGGAAATCCAAGGCTGCATGCACCAGTACACTCACCCCCCTAGAAAAGGAGGTGTGTGTAGAGTGATAAGCTCTCCCCACCCATGCATACCGTAAACAGCATACTGTCTCTGCCGTTAAGTGAGTCTCTAGGAAACAGATTACCCCAGGAAGGAATTTCTTCAAACACATATTAAGCATTGTACGTTTCAAGGGGGAGTGCATACCCCTCACATTCCAAGAAACAATAGAAACCTTAGCCATGAGCATCCACAATTAAAGATAATTGGTCGGATAATCGTGGGTAGAGACAACAATATAGTCCCCGGGGCAGGGGTGACATCACCCCTCTCGTACCATTCCTGAACCCCGCTGCACGGCGCTCTAGGAGTATTAATTCACGTCTGCTGCAATGTACCTCTTTGAAGTTGTAACTGCTGAAAAAGGGAAAGTTAGTAGGAACAGTGGACCTAACGGGTCCTGGAGCTACATAATCCACCAACAGGGCAGCAGCAAGTCCTTTCACGACCGAACCTCGCCATGGTTCAGTCAATTGTAACATCCTCTTATTGGACAACGTGGTGTAAATCACTCTCCTTGCATTGTATAGCCATATAATGTCCCCCAGCCATAAAACAGTAGCCAAAAACAATAATAGGGGATCCCCCTGAGTAAATTAAACGCAAAGTGTCTTTGAGCAGCATACAATTCGTGCCATTAGGCACAATCAGAATTTAGACCTTATTCTCCCTCCTCCTGCTCTCGTCGCTGAAGTGATTGTTCGTTCCGATCCAGCCAGGTTAGGGCCTCCTTGGCAGACTCAAAGAATTGTGCCTGGCCCTGCACCACTATGCGGAGCTTTGCAAGATAAAGCATAGCGTATGGAAGTTGCAGGAGTTGCAGGCGGCGTTTCACATCATTAAATTTGGCCCTGCGTCTCTGGACCTCTGCCGAAAAGTCCGGATAGAAGGACACTCTGGTGCCATTGTGCTGTACATTCGCTCGCTCCCGAGCTTGGCGTAACACCGCCTCCCTGTCCCGGTAATGCAGTAGTTTCGCAAGGATGGATCTAGGAGGACCCCCCTGTTGAGGCGGGCGAGAGGGCACTCTGTGCGCACGCTCCACCGCAAAAAATGGTGAAAATTAATTTTTGCCAAAAAGTTCAATCAACCAGTTCTCCACATATGTAGTAGGATACCTGCCCTCCACCCTCTCCGGGAGACCCACTATACGAACGTTGTTCCTTCTGAGGCGGTTCTCCAAATCTTCAGCACGATCGTTTGCATCTCTAGCCATCTGCAGGGCTGCTCTTGTGTCCTGGGCTATGGGCTGCATTTGGTCCTCCACCTCACTAACTCTGCTCTCCACAGCCGTGGTACGTTCACAGATCTTCTGCATGTCTTGCCTCAGCAAGCCAAACTGCTCCTTTAAAGTATCAACAGAGGCTGTGCATTTGTTCACAGCCCTAAGGATATCAGCCAGAGTGGGTTGCACTGCATCCTGTGAATCTGGGGCTGAAGTGTCCTGCATCACAGAGCCTGCCTGGCCCCCCTCCTCCTCTCCCCACTGATCTGGGACAGCGTCTGCTTGTATATCAGGCATCATATGTGTGGGGTCCCCTGATCGGATGGGCATCTCGGTCCCCATAGCCCCAGACATCTTCTGGGCATAATACAGCATGTCCTTAGGGGGTTCTTTGGGGGTTTTGGGCGGCTTACTTGCCTTGGGGCCTAGCTTGTCCTGGCCGCGCGGCGTCCCCTTCACTACAGATGCGGCGGCGCCATCTTGGAGCTCCGGCCCCGCGATTTACGCCTGTCCTTTGCGGGTCATCC
Organism: Rana muscosa; assembly: GCA_029206835.1. Lineage (NCBI taxonomy): Eukaryota > Metazoa > Chordata > Amphibia > Anura > Ranidae > Rana > Rana muscosa. Next base: position 184,984,623 of record CM055126.1, on the reverse strand, counting down.
CCCTGGTACAGAGAGCCAGTGGTGGTACCTCAGTGGTCCCCGGATCGCAGGCTGCGAGCATAGGTGACCGTCGGACCGATTAGGCGGCTGGGGGAGGATCAGTACCGGATCACTGCTAGGAGCTGTGGGAGATGCGTCCTCTCACATGCCTGTCTTGGCCACGCCCCCAAGCGATCATTTTTCTGATTGCTGTCTTAGCGTCGGTGATGCAGATCAGTAGCCAGTAATTTTTTTTAGGTTCGCCGCAGGTTTTTATAGCGTCAGGTACCCCCATATATTATCTAATAAAGGTTTTAACCCCCTAATTGCCCCTAGTTAACCCTTTCACCAGTGATCATCATATAAGTGTTACGGGTGACGCTGTCAGGGCACCCGCCGTATATAACCCAATAAAGGTTTAACCCCCTGATCGCCCGGCGGGTGATATCAATTAGGTTTTAGCGTCAGAGAGGGTCTGCGTCACACCCCAGGCAGCGTCAGGTTAGTGCCAGTAACGCTAACACCCACGCGTGAAGCATACACCTCCCTTAGTGGTATAGTATCTGAACAGATCAATATCTGATCTGATCAGATCTATACTAGCGTCCCCAGCAGTTTAGGGTTCCCAAAAACGCAGTGTTAGCGGGATCAGCCCAGATACCTGCTAGCACCTGCGTTTTGCCCCTCCGTCCAGCCCAGGCCACCCAAGTGCAGTATCGATCGATCACTGTCACTTACAAAACACAACACACATAACTGCAGCGTTCGCAGAGACAGGCGTGATCCCTGCGACTCCAGTGCTGTAGGAGGTGATTTCACCACCACAGTTAAAAAAAAAAAAGGAAATATCCCGAAGCATTGGGGCAGCAGGGGCGGAGGAGTGATTTTGCTCCTAATGCCGCGTACATACGGTCGAAATTCTGACGGAGGCTTGCCCGTGGAAAAGTCCGACCATGTGTGTGCGGCATAACTTTTTTGCGGGAGGATGCCCCCATGCTTCGGCATATATAAATGGTGCATGTATGCCCATCATTAGAAGTGGGTGGATGAAGGGCGGTATTATAACGGTGCGCATACCCACCGATCAATCTCTTTTTTCATTCAGCCACCTGGCTGCATGAAAAAAAAAGATTACAATACATGTCCAACAAGGACCAGCAACGTACTGGTATGTTGCTGGACTTTGAATGGTTATACCAGATTGATGCCTGCGGGTTTAGGTATCATCTTGGTATCATTCTTTTCAGCCAGCGGCCGGCTTTCATGTAAAAGCGATCCTAGTGGCTAATTAGCCTCTGGACTGCTTTTACAAGCAGTGGGAGGGAATGTCCCCCCCCCGGATATAAAAAGCGCCATTGGGAAATTGGGAAAGCATTTTATCACACCGATCTTGGTGTGGTCAGATGCTTTGAGGGCAGAGGAAAGATCTAGGGTCTAGACCCCAGTTTTTTAAAAAAAAGAGTACCTGTCACTACCTATTGCTATCATAGGGGATATTTACATTCCCTGAGATAACAATAAAATAAATAAAAAGCAAAATTAATAATAAAAAAAAAAAAAAAGCACCCCTGTCCTGCCCTGCTCTTGCCCAATGGCGAACGTAAGCGTCGGTCTGGCGTCATATGTAAACAGCATTTGCACCATGCATGTGAGGTATCACCGCGAAGGTCAGATCGAGGGCAGTAATTTTAGCAGTAGACCTCTGTAAATCTAACGGGGTAACCTGTAAAGGCTTTTAAAGGCTTTTAAAAATGTATGTAGTTTGTCGCCAATGCGCGTTTGTGCGAAATTTTAAAGCATGTCGTGTTTGGTATCTATGTACTCGGCCTAAGATCATCTTTTTTATTTCATCAAACATTTGGGCAATATAGTGTGTTTTAGTGCATTAAAATTAAAAAAAGTGTATTTTTTCCCCAAAAAATGCGTTTGAAAAATCGCTGCGCAAATACTGTGTAGAAAAAAAAAATGCAACACCCACCATTTTATTCTGTAGGGCCTTTGCTTTAAAAATATATATAATGTTTGGGGGTTCAACATAATTTTCTTGCAAAAAAAAATATGTTTTCATGTAAACAAAAAGTGTCAAAAAAGGGATTTTTATAACAGCTTACCTGTAAAATCCTTTTCTTGGAGTACATCACGGGACACAGAGCGACTTAGTCATTACTAATGGGTTATATAGATACCTTCAGGTGCTGGCACTGGCAACTTCCAAAACCGGAAGTATCCTCCCCTATATAAGCCCCTCCCATCCGGGAGCACCTCAGTTTTGTAGCAAAGCAATAAGTGTCCCAAAAAGAGGGGTGGGAGCTCTGTGTCCCATGATGTACTCCAAGAAAAGGATTTTACAGGTAAGCTGTTATAAAAATCCCTTTTTCTTTTTCGTACATCACGGGACACAGAGCGACTTAGTCATTACTAATGGGACGTCCCAAAGCAATGCCAAATGAGGGGAGGGATACACTATACATAAACTGGGCGCCATCAGGCATGAGGATCTTTTGCGGCCTGCAACACACTGCGCCCAAAGGCGACATCCTCCTGACTTCTAACGTCTACCTGGTAGAATCTAGTAAACGTGTGTACTAAGGACCATGTTGTGGCCTTACAGACTTGAGCCAGGGAGGCTTGGTGATGCACTGCCCATGAAGTTCCAACTGCTCTTGTGGAGTGCGCCCTAACTTTGAACGGAGGCGGTCTCCTTTTCAAGCCATAGGCTTGTATTATGACCTGTCGAATCCACTTGGCTAAAGTAGATTTTTGATGCTGCCTGACCCTTTCTGGGGCCTTCCGGCAGAACAAACAAAGTATCCGTTCTACGAATCTGAGCAGTGGCTTTAAGATAAGCTTTAACTGCTCTTACTACATCCAAAGAATGCAATAACTTTTCCTCTACCGAACTAGGTTTGGGGAAAAAGGAAGGAAGAACCACATCTTGGTTCAAATGGAACCTCGATACCACCTTAGGAAGAAAGGCTGGATGAGGACGTAATACTACTCTGTCCTTATGGACAACCAGATATGGCTCCTTACAGGACAAGGCGGCTAATTCCGATACTCTTTTAGCCGAACAAATGGCTACTAAGAAAATCAATTTCCTGGTGAGAAGAACCAAGGAAATGTGCCGCAATGGTTCAAATGGTTGTTTCTGTAGAACCGACAGAACCAGGTTTAAGTCCCATGGACATATGGGAATACTAACCGGAGGGCTAATACGCATCACTCCTTGTATGAAAACTTTGACTAATGAATGCAAAGCCAAGGGCCTTTGAAAAAATATTGACAAGGCCGTCTGACCCTTGATAGTACTCAAGGCAAGCTTCCTATGTACAGCCCACTGTAGGAAGTCCAGAATCCTACCTATTACGTACTTACATGGATGCCATTTCTTGGCCTCACAACACGTGATGTACGCCTTCTAGATCCTATAATAGATCTGCCTGGATACCGGCTTCCTGGCATAGATCATGGTAGATACCACAGGATTAGAGAGCCCTCTCTTTTTTAGAATGTGGGCTTCAATAGCCAGGCCGTCAAACCTAGGGCTGGTAAGGAAGGGTAGTATATCGGTCCTTGCGAAAGCAGGTCCGGACGATGTGGGAGGGTCCAAGGACTTCCCACTGACATTTTTACAATCTCCGCGTACCATGCCCTTCGGGGCCACGCTGGAGCCACCAGAATCACTGGTTTCTTTTCTACCCTGATTCTGCAGATTAATCGCGGTGGGAATGCATATATCAGCTTGAACTGATCCCAAGGGAACACTAGGGCATCCGAACCGCAAGCTAGGGGATCCCTTATGCGAGACACAAATCTGTCCACCTTTGCGTTGAATCTGGATGCTAGCAGATCTACATCCGGTGTTCCCCACCGCTGGCATATTGCCTGGAAAACCTCGGGGTGAAGAGACCATTCCCCCGGGCATAATTGCTGGCGACTTAAAAAGTCCGCTCTCCAATTTTCCACTCCTGGGATGAAAACCGCGGATATGGCTGGGACATATCTTTCTGCCCATTCCAGGATGCAATTCGCTTCCCTCTGGGCTGCACGACTCCTGGTGCCACCCTGGTGATTGCTATATGCCACTGCTGTGGCATTGTCTGATTGAATTCTGACAGGGGACCCTTGGAGTTTGGATGTCCATGCTACTAGGGCATACCGGGCTGCTCGTATCTCTAAGAGATTGATGGGCAGGGCCTTCTCTGCTTCTGACCACTTGCCCTGGAGAGACCATTGCTCCAGTACTGCCCCCCAGCCTATGAGGCTGGCATCTGTAGTGACCACCTTCCAAGAAACCGGACTGAAGGGTTTCCCTTTTTCCAGATTCTGGGGCACCAACCACCAATGGAGGCTCTTGCGAACGGAAGGGGACAGGGACATTGGTAAGTCTAAAGCCTGAACTTTTTTGTTCCAGGCTGACAGTATGGCCCTCTGCAAGTTCCTTGAATGGAATTGACCGTAGGGTACTGCTTCGAATGAAGCCACCATTTTTCCCAGCAGCCTCATACACAGGCGTATGGACGGTTTTCTTTTTTGTACCCACTAAGTGGGTCAAATCTTTCAAAGACGACACCTTCTCTGGAGGTAAGAAAATCTTTCTCTGATTTGAATCCAGTCTTAGCCCCCAAGTATTCCAGACTTTTGACTGGTTTTAGGGCTGACTTGTCTCGGTTGATAATGCAACCGTGAGATTCCAGATACTTGATTGTCTTGTGAATGACCACTTCTAGTTTTTTTCACTGAGTGGTCTATCAGCAACAAGTCGTCTAGATATGCCATTATCGTTACACCTTGTGTTCCTAGTTTGGCCAATCGTAGGGCCAGAATTTTTGTGAACACTCGTGGTGCTGTGGCCAGACCGAAGGTAAGGCTCTGACTGAAAATGGCGCCCTTCTACTGCAAAGCGTAGAAATTTCTGGTGGGCCGGACAGATGGGAATATGCAAATAAGCATCCCTTATGTCGATCGAGGCTAACCATTCCTGCCCTTGTAGGGCGGTGGAGACCAATCGGATCGACTCCATCCGAAAAAGTCCTGATATGTAGGAACTTGTTTAGCCCTTTTATATTTAATATGGGCCTCACGTCCCCATTTGGTTTGGGGACTGTGACAAGGTTCGAGTAAAACCCGAACCCGCTTTCTTCCAAGGGAACCTTCATGATTACCCTTGGAGCAATAGTTGTTCTAGTGCCAGAAGGAGGGATCCTCTCTTCTGGGGATCGCTTGGCACGTTTGACCTCATAAAATGGGCAGGAGGAATGTCTTTTAACTCCAACCTGTATCCCAGACTTACTGCGGAGATCACCCATCTGTCTCTGATGGTGTCCCGCCAGGTCTCTGTGAACAACTGAAGTCTTCCCCTCACCCGATTGAGTGGGGGCAACCCTTCATGACTTGGGGGGAGGTTTTGTACCTCTCTTGACCCAGGGTTTCTTGTTACCCTGTGATTGTCCCTGATTTCTGCCCCCTGGATTTGACCGCGGAGGCCGTCGGAACTGTTTCACAGCCGATGTGCCAGGGACTGGAGAAGTAGGCCTCTTAAAAGAAGGACTTCTACCCTTGTTCTTAACCGGCAAGAGTGTACTTTTACCGGCAGAAGTTTTCTGGATATATTTGTCCAGATCTTCTCCAGATAAGCGTTCTCCTTGAAATGGGAAGCTAATCAGCAATTTCTTACAGGGAGCTTCAGCAGACCAGTTTTTGAGCCATAGAAGCCTACGCATATGTCTACAGACAGCGTAAAGCGGGAGGCCTGTTGGATTGTATCCTTTATGGCGTCCACAAGGCTCTAGGTAGGTCAGCTAGGGCAAGAGCCTGCTGATCTGGTAAGTCCCTTAAGACTTGTTTCAACTGATCTTTCATTGCTTGGCAGACTCCAATCGCTGCTACTGCAGGTTGTGTCACCATGCTTGCTGTAGAGAAAGCAGATTTTAGTAAAGACTCCAATTTTTTATCTATTGGGTCTTTGAACATTGGAACATTATCTACTGGACATGTCAGTGATTTATTTACACAAGAGATGGCTGCGTCCACTGTAGGGACCCTCCATTTTTTTATGAACTTATCCTCCATGGGATAGATCACTGAAAATCTCTTGGGGGGAGTAAATATTTTAACAGGATGCTCCCAATCCTGGTAAATAAGCCCTTCCAATAAAGGGTGGATTGGGAAGGAACACACAGTCTGGGGAGCTTTCAGCGACCCCAGCGAGGAAACAGTAGTGGTTGATGGTTCCGCCAGAGGCATTTTAAATGCTGCTCGGACCATGTTAGTCAGAGACTGAACCCATAATCTTTCAGCCTGAGATGCTGAGAAAGGTTCTTCCACTGTTGATTCCTCTATAACTGAATCAACCTCATCCTGATCCCCTTCAGGTAGGTCGATCTCTGTGGGGCTGTTCCTCCACTAACAGGCACTCTGAAGGAGGAGACGGAGATCGGACGCGCTTTCCCTGTGACAGGGAAGCAGCGATTAATGCTGTTAATCTCTCTTCCAATCCTCCCAGAGTTGAGGATAAAACCTCCTCTGTTATATATACAGGAGCAGGTGGACTGGGGACAGCCGCAGCACCAGGCACTCCTGCGGGGTTCCTACGGCTACTGACCTCTGAATTTTCAGGGGAGATTGGTGCAGTACAAGCATGCTCAATATCCTCAGAGCCCGATGGAGACCCCTTTGGCTTCCTGGAAGACTTATTTCCGGAGCGTCTGGACGACATATCCTTTAAGCACAAAGCTGAGGTATTCCCGTCGTCATACACCAATTTTGCTGATAATAGTCTAACACAGTTGCTGCTATATACCAGCTGGTGTCCACTAAAGTGCCTTTCTATGGGGATGCCTGCATCAACCGCCTCTGTGTGCCACCGTTTTGTTGCTAGCTCTGTTTGCATCCAGCTGACACTTGTACTGTGTCTTTTATACATGCTGGGACGCCTGCACATGCGCAGAAGCGCCGCGGCGCGCATCAAGCGTCATCCACCCGCCCTGCCCCTTTTTTTCATAGGAGGCGCGTGCACGCGCCCGTGCGTGCGCCCGTGCACCATTGGCGCCCTTTTCGAAACCAAGCAGGGACTAGGAGCCAGGGCCCTTTTTGCCGGAGGGCCTGTGCGGTGGATGAGCGCAGCAACAGGGCAGAGGAAGTGGATTCCCACAGAGAACTTACCAACTGCCTGGATCTTTTGACTTGAGAAAACCAAAGATCCACATGACAAGAAAAAATGGACCACAGCGGCCTCTAGTGGTTTAACACAGGTACCGCGGTCCTCTTTTTTTTTTTTTTCTTGACTACTATTAAAATTTTACATTTTTCAGTAGTTACAGGCATACACAGATATTAGCGGGAATACCGTTAGGTAACAGACAGAAAGACAAATTAGGCTTGGGGGTCCCCCAATAGAACCAAGTTCCTGGGGGCCTCCACTTACCTTTTCCCCGCCGCAGGACTCTGTTTGGTCCACAGAAGCCCAAACTTCACCTATCACGGCAGGCATTGTAATTAAACCTTCAGGGACCGGGTTCCCAAGGATTCCACTCCCCTGGACCTGTATAGCACCCTGCACAGAAAACATATTGGTCGTGGGTATGACCAGAGCTCTGGATCCCAGGGTCCAGCCCTCCTAAGAGAGGCATTACAGGCAAAACCTTGCTCTTCTCTTGCAAGGCCCGGGTACCGACCGTTTAGCTATGAAGCTTTTTTGGTCGGATCCGGAACAGCTTACTAAGGCCCGTAAAAGAACCTGTACGCAAGCCCAGTGAAAACACATGTTACTCTTTGGCCAACACCTTAGACACTGGCAAAAAACTGAGGTGCTCCCGGATGGGAGGGGCTTATATAGGGGAGGGTACTTCCGGTTTTGGAAGTTGCCAGTGCCAGCACCTGAAGGTATCTATATAACCCATTAGTAATGACTAAGTCGCTCTGTGTCCCGTGATGTACGAAAAAGAAAAGGGCTTTGTCTTCAAGTGGTTAGAAGAGTGGATGTAAGCTTCCTAATGTTGTGTATAAAATGCCAGAACAGTTCAAACCCCCCCCCAAATGACCCCATTTTGGAAAGTAGACACCCCAAGCTATATACTGAGAGGCATGTCGAGTCCATGGAATATTTTATATGTTGACACAAGTTGCGGAAAAAAGACAATTTTTTTTTTTTTGCACAAAGTTGTCACTAAATGATATATTGCTCAAACATGCCATGGGCATATGTGGAATTACACCCCAAAATACATTCTGTTGCGTCTCCTGAGTACGGAGATACCACATGTGTGAGACTTTTTGGGAGCCTAGCCGCGTACGGGACCCCAAAATCCAATCACCGCCTTCAGGCTTTCTAAGGGTGTAAATTTTTGATTTCACTTCTCACTGCCTATCACAGTTTCGGAGGCCATGGAATGCCCAGATGGCACAAACCCCCCCCAAATGACCCCATTTTAGGAAAGTAGACACCCCAAGCTATTTGCTGAGAGGTATTGTGAGTATTTTGCAGATCTCGCTTTTTGTCACAAAGTTTTGAAAATTGAAAAAAAAAAAGAAACATTTTTTTTTTTCTTTCTTCATTTTCAAAAACAAATGAGAGCTGTAAAATACTCACCATGCCTCTCAGATAATAGCTTGGGGTGTCTACTTTCCAAAATGGGGTCATTTGGGGGGTTTTGTGCTATTTTGGCATTTTATGGCCTTCGAAACTGTGATAGGTAGTGAGGAGTCAAATCAAAAATTTGTGCCTAGAAATCCTGAAGGCGGTGATTGGTTTTCGGGGTCCCGTACGCGGCTAGGCTCCTAAAAAGTCCCACACATGTGGTATCCCCGTACTCAGGAGAAGCAGCAAAATGTATTTTGGGTGCAATTCCACATATAACCATGGCATGTGTGAGCAATATATCATTTAGTGACAACTTTTTGTAATTTTTTTTTTTTTTTGTCATTATTCAATCACTTGGGACAAAAAAAAAATATTCAATGGGCTCAACAGGCCTCTCAGCAATTTCCTTGGGGTGTCTACTTTCTAAAATGGGGTCATTTGGGGGGGTTTTGTGCTATTTTGGCATTTTATGGCCTTCAAAACTGTGATAGGTAGTGAGGAGTGAAATCAAAAATTTGCGCCCTTAGAAATCCTGAAGGCGGTGCTTGGTTTCCGGGGTCCAGTACGTGGCTAGGCTCCTAAAAAGTCCCACACATGTGGTATCCCCGTACTCAGGAGAAGCAGCAGAATGTATTTTGGGGTGCAATTCCACATATAACCATGGCATGTGTGCGCAATATATCATTTAGTGACAACTTTTTGTAATTTTTTTTTTTTCATTATTCAATCACTTGGGACAAAAAAAAAATATTCAATGGGCTCAACATGCCTCTCAGCAATTTCCTTGGGGTGTCTACTTTCCAAAATGGGGTCATTTGGGGGGGTTTTGTACTGCCCTGCCATTTTAACACCTCAAGAAATGAGATAGGCAGTCATAAACTAAAAGCTGTGTAAATTCCAGAAAATGTACCCTAGTTTGTAGACGCCATAACTTTTGCGCAAACCAATAAATATACGCTTATTGACATTTTTTTTACTAAAGACATGTGGCTGAATACATTTTGGCCTAAATGTATGACTAAAATTGAGTTTATTCGATTTTTCTTATAACAAAATGTAGAAAATATCATTTTTTTTCTAAATTTTCGGTCTTTTTCCATTTATATCGCAAAAAATAAAAATCTCAGAGGCAATCAAATACCATTAAAAGAAAGCTCTATTTGTGGGAAGAAAAGGACGCAAATTTCGTTTGGATACAACATTGCATGTCCGCACAATTTACAGTTAAAGCAGCGCAGTGCAAAATTCTGAATTCACCTCTGGTCCTTTAGCTACCAAATGGTCCGGGGCTTAAGTGGTTAATGGGACACTGTTCCTTCAACTGAGCTATCCCCCTTTCAGTCCATCATGAATGCTGCTGCCAGACTCATCCACCTTACCAACCATTCAGTGTCCTCCACCCCTCTCTGCCAATCCCTCCACTGGCTTCCACTCACGCAAAGAAACAAAATTCAAAGTACTAACAACTTTCAAAGCCATTCACAACTCTGCCCCCAGCTACATCATGAACCTGGTCTCAAAATATCAACCAAACCACTCTCTTCGGTCCTCCCAAGACCTCCTGCTCTCTAGCTCCCTTGTCATGTCCTCCCATGCTCACCTCCAGGACTTCTCCCAAGCTTCTCCCATACTTTGAAATGCCTTACCCCAATCTGTCAGACTATCTCCTAATCTATCCATCTTTAGATGATCCCTGAAAACCTTTTCTTTAAAGAAGCCTTTCCTGCTTCTAACTAATACACTGTGTTTTTACTTTCTCCATCAGCTCATCCCCCACAGTTATTACCTTTTGTATCACTTGACCCTCCCTCTTAGATTGTAAGCTCTAACGAGCAGGGCCCTCTGATTCCTCTTGTACCAAATTGTATTATAACTGTAATGTCTGCCTTCATTTTGTAAAGCGCTGCGCAAACTGTTGGGGCTATAGAAATCCTGTATTATAATAATAATAATAATAATACTTAGTTCTCAGAGCTCTCCTCACTGAGCTCTCCAGAGTGTAACTTCATCTCTGACCCCTTTTTACAGACTTCTAAGACAAACTATAAATTCTACAGTTTGGCTGTAGTGAAGAGAAGACTGCAGATAAACAGGTAGGAGGATTTGTTTCATCTCTGTGTATAACCTGAAGCAAGTCACTTCACTGTGTATGTGTAAGGGTTTACAACCACTTTAACATTAGGCAAGCCACCAAGTATGGATGACATCTTCCATAGTCTGACAGCCTTTAAAACAAAGGTATGTGGACTTTATTACAAAAGCTGGATGAAAGTTCAAGTCTAAACAGCAAACTGTTTTTGCAAATAAAGTTGAACAAGATTAGACTACAAGAAGGACAGCAAATGTGTGACCACATGAATGCTATACTAGAGATCATAGAGCAGCTGCATGCCATTGGGGAGGACATCAAAGATAATCATATTGTTGCCCTGCTCCTCTACAGCCTGCTCTTATTAATGCTTTAAAAACCAGACCCGAGCAGGAACTAACACTGGAATATGTCAAAGGCAAATTAATCAATTAATATGACAGAAGGAAAGAAAATATGCGCCATGATGACAAAGCTCTTAAAATGTACAACGGCATAAAGCACAACAAAGAAGGCAAAGCCTGTTTTTGCTGTAAGAAGACCGGTCACTTAAAAAGGGACTGTTCTATCTGGAAAGCCGAGCAGCGAAAGCTAGAGCTATTCACAAAAGAAAGAGTCAAAGCAATCTCAAAGGAAACTGCAGGCACATCATGGAGTAGCACCTTTGACCACTTCAGCCCCGGAAGGATTTGCCCCCTTAATGACCAGGCCCTTTTTTGCGATACGGCACTGCATCGTTTTAATTGACAACTGTGTGGTTATGCGACGCTGTACCCAAACAAAATTTATGTCCCTTTTTCCCACAAATAGAGCTTTCTTTTGGTGGTATTTGATCACCTCTGCGGTTTTTATTTTTTGCGCTATAAACAAAAAAAAAAGACTATTTTGAAAAACAACTATATTTTTTACTTTTTGCTATAATAAATATCCCAAATTAAAAAAATAAAAATAACAATTTCTCATCGGTTTAAGCCAATATGTATTCTTCTACATATTTTTGGTAAAAAAAATCGCAATAAACATAAATTGATTGGTTTGCACAAAAGTTATAGCATCTACAAAATAGGAAATCGATTTATGGCATTTTTATTATTCTTTTTTTTTTTACTAGTAATGGCGGCGATCTGCGATTTTTAGCAGGACTGGGACATTGCGGTGGACACATCGGACACTTTGACAGTTTTTGGGACCAGTAACATTTATACAGCGATCAGAGCTAAAAGTAGCCACTGATTACTGTATAAATGTCACTGGCAGGGAAGGGATTAACTGTGTTCCCTGGGTGTGTTCTAACTGTAGGAGGATGGGCTACCTAGGACATGACAGAGATGGCTGTTTCCGATGACTGGGAACAGAAGATCTCTGACATGTCACTAGGCAGAACAGGGAATTGTCTTATTTACATAGGCAGTTCCCCATTCTGCCTTTGTACACAGCAATCGCGGCATGCCGGCAGACATCCCGTGGCAAGCTCCCGCTAGCCTCCCTGCACAGATCGACGTACACCAACGGCAGTTTGCGCAGGAGAGCCGACATGCCGCAGTATAATGACGGCGGCTGGTCGGCAAGAGGTTAAAATAACACAAAGCAACAAGCCACGTGGCTGATGCATAGATTCAGGTGCGACAAGCCACATGACTAGCGATGAGGCCTTTCTTCATAAACATTGATTACAGTGCAAAAGACAACGTTTTCATAGCAAACGGTGAAAAACATCACCTCACAAGGTAAAGACCAGGGCTTCCTGAACTGCATTACACCACAAGGCAAGCAGAGTATCCTTGTAAATAAAGTGCTGTATGTTCCAGAACTAGAAGGCAGCCTTCTATCAGTGAAAAGTCTTGCAAACAATGGTTTTACAGTTAGGTTCCAGGGTAATGAATGTACAATTCACAATGATAAGCGATTCCTCGCAAAAGGAAAACTAGATGATCACCTATACAGGCTCATCACCACAGACCAGTAAGCCAATGTAGTCTCTAATGACCTACAGAGCAAATGTATTCACCTATGGCACAGGCGGCTGGGACACAGAAGTCCAGAAGCTATACAGGACATTATAAAGAGAGGCTTATTAGAAGATTTGACAATAATGCCTTGCAAAGTGCTCATGAAATGCAAGTGCTGTATTGACGCAAAAGCCACACGTGCTCCCCTTCCACAGACATCTCAAAGAAAAACTACCCACCCTCTGCAGCTCATACACAGTGATGTATGCGGTCCAATGAAAACTCCCACGTCAGGTGGGAACAGATATCTACTGACCTTCATTGATGATTATTCCAGGTACACAACTATTTATCTGATGAAACACAAGAATGAAACATCAGAAAATAAAAAATAAAAGCCCCGTACACACGATCGGTTTGACTGATGAAAACCGTCCGATGGATGGTTTTCATCAGACCAACCGATCAAGTATGGTACCCATCGGTCTTTTTTCCATCGGTTGTAAAAAATAGAACTTGTTTTAAAATTTTCCGATGGATAAAAAACCGATGGGAATTTCCGATCGTCTATGGGCAAGTCCATCGGTTAAAAAACCCACGCATGCTCAGAATCAAGTCGACGCATGCTCAGAAGCATTAAACTTAATTTTTCTCGGCTCATCGGAGTGTTTTACGTCACCGCATTTGGAACGGTCGGTTTTTTGACTCATGGTGTGTGGCCAAGACTGATGAAAAACAGTTTCATCGGATTTCCGATGGACAAATCCATCGAACGAAAATCCATAGGTTATCCGATCGTGTGTACGGGGCTTAAGAGTTTGTTGGCATGTCTAGCAACAAATTCCAACACAAACCAGGAATAATACGCACTGACAATGGAGGAGAATACATAAGCAAAGAAGTGGCCTTATATCTTAAGAGACAAGGAATAGTACACCCACACCATACAATCCTGAACAAAACGGTGTAGCAGAAAGGAAAAATCGCACTCTTATAGAAATGGCCAGATGCATGTTGTCGGATGCCAACCTACCACACAAGTAATGGGGAGAAGCAGTTATGACTGCACCCTACCTACAGAACTGATTACCCTCAAAGGGCCATTAAAAGTACTCCATTTGAAATGTGGCATGGATCAAAGCCTAGCATAGGGCACATCAGAGTGTTTGGATGTAAAGCATATGCCTATATTCCAAGTGAAAAGCGATCCAAGCTGGAGAACAGAGCCATAGAAGGCATTCTAGTAGGCTACAGCAAGCAAACTAAGGGTTTACAGAATCTTACACCCAGATTGACAAATTGACAATAAGTCGTAGTGTTTATTTTGATGAGAGCCCATCACTAGAAACACTGATCCCTGAAAGCTGTGAAGTGAATATACCAAGCAAAAGAAAAAGTCAACCAAAGAAAACCTTTGTAGGAGTCAGAAAAAGAGGTGGAACTCACAATGCCTAATTAAATTCCTTACCAGATCCTGCTGAACTGCCTGAAGTCAGAAGATCCACTTGGACTACAAAGGGCATACCACCCCACAAGCTGTCATACACTGTCAAAACACACAGCATACTTGAACCAACATCTTGGGAAGACATAAAAAAACTGCCAATAAATGGAGAAAGGCAGCAGTAGAAGAATTAAAGTCACATCAATAAAATAAAACCTAGACACTCACAGAGCTCCCTCCTAACAACAAAACTATAGGAAGTAAGTGGACTTTCAAAATAAAGTCAGACGCAGAAGGGAATATCCACAAATACAAAGTCAGTTGCTAAGGGTTGCTCTCAGAAATTTGGTGAAGATTGCGATTTAACATTCGCTCCCGTCATAACACACCACCATCAGAGCGCTTTTTAGTGTTGCATCCGGGAAGGGCATGCAAGTCAAACACCTAGATGTTAAAACTACCAGGGTTTGAGCAAGGAGACAACATTGTGTGTAAACTTCAGAAGAGCATCTACGGTCTTAAGCAATCTGCATGGATGTGGAATGAAAAAGTGAACAAAGTACTTACCAGAGAGGGATTCTCAAGAAGTAAAGCAGACCCCTGTCTCTACTCCAGGAATCAAAAAGACAGATGGATATACATCCTTATCTATGTTGATGACAATATAACCTGTTTTGAACAAGAAGGGGATTGCAATCAGTTCACAAGCTGAAAGAACATTTTGAAATCAAAGAACTTGGGAACATTAGATACTATCTGGGAATCCAAATAGAGAGAGAAGAAGATGGAAGTTATCTTCTCAACCAATCTCAGAAAATCTCGGAAATCTTGGAACAATTCCATATTGTTCTGTGACAAGGCCAGACATAGCCACAGCAGTGGGCATACTATGCAAGAAAGTTTCAGCTCCTTGTCAGCGTGACTGGAATGCAAGAAAAAGAGTGATGCAATACCTCAAAGGAACAATTCAGTTGAAGTTACGGTTACCAGCAGCATCAGATCCAAAACTGGTCAGATATGTGGATGCTGATTGGGACTGCACAGACCGCAAATCCACAAATGGATTCATCTTCCAGTATGGGGAAGGAACCATAAGTTGGTCTAGTCGAAAGCAAGTAACTGTCGCTCTATCTTCAACCGAAGCTGAGTACATTGCTGCAGCACACGCATGTCAAGAAGCGATATGGATTTGTCAACTTTTTGTGGTCATTGGGATAGTAATGTCAAAACCAATTCCTATTTTTGAAGACAACCAGGGTTGTATAAAGCTTACACAATTAGAAAAGGTCAATCCTAGGACCAAATACATTGTCAAGTATCACCTACTGAGGGACAATTAAGAGCAAGGTGTTGATGACATTCAATACTGCCCATCAGAGGAGATGACTGCTGATGCACTCACCAAGTCTTTATTGAAGGAATGTATTCTTGAAGGCTAGAGATCGCGCTGGACTGACTTGGTTGGTCACTGGTTGTAGATAGGAGGTCCAAAGGGCAAGGTAAGAAAGGTTTCTTTCCAGAGATTAATGCCCAACTGTTTTGTGAAGATGGTAAACCCTGTTATGGGTATGGGCTGCTACCTCAGGGTGCGGCCAGGTGGTGGCTCCCGAAGTGATCAAAGGAGGTGAATGTAAAGGAGCGCCCGAAATGCAGTAGGTGGGAAATAAACCACTTTATTTGGAGTACAGATGGTAGAATAAACGACTATATTGTACCATCTGTACTCCAAATAAAGTTTTTTTATTTCACAACTACTGCATTTCGGGGGCTCTTTTACATTCACCTCCTTTTATTGAAGGAACGTCATAGTTATTTCCAGAAGAAGCTGAATATAATTTGACAAAGCTCATGCTGTTGAGAAGGGGTGTTGGAAGGTCAACAGCATGTAATGTAAAGTTGTTAATAAACTGACAATACTGTATGCATTATACCCATCTATGTAGCAGGTGGCGCTGTAGTTTTATAGTGTATAGTTCATGTTTTCTATGATAAAAGGATGTATTGTCTATCTCAGTGCATGTACTTGTATATTCCTGTTTCATGTTTCCTAATGCTGTAAGACATGTAATATATAAAAGTAAAGCTGTTTGCTGTATCCAAGAAGCTTCCAGTGTTTAATTGTGCTAGTCTGGAAGGTCCTAAGTACTATCTGGTCAAAACCCTAAATGCAGATTCAAGAGTGGAGACGCAAATTGTGCAAGTAGCCCTAGTAATCCAGGTGTCTCTCCAGTCTTCAGACTTTTTAGCTTTTATGTCTTCTTCCCATTTAGTAACATGTGTGCATTGTTCGTAATAGTAGTTGATTAAGGTTAGAATAAACCATAGAGATCAGCTTTGGTACTAAAGGGGTATAGTTAGTGATATGAAAGTAGATAGATGTTATTTTTTATTTTGCTCATAGGTTTATTGTAATTTTATTGTATTCGTGATTAGAGCAAGTTTTTAAATTCTTCATTAATCATGGCTTTTTTAGTACAATTAAAGTGAAAAAAGAAGAAAAACACACCTGGGTGTCAGACATTTGTGTTTATCATTAATAGAAATACCAAGAAAAGATAAAAAATCAAAACCGCGGCTGATATATTTTCATGCTTAGAGGGTAATTTATTAAAGCCATGTTACATCGGTGCTGAAGCAACCACAGCTTTTGGGGGGGGGGGGTGTTTGAGGTTTATAGAGACAAAGCAGACTATCATGACTATCTAAGGGACTTAGAATGCAGAAATGTGAATTGCAGAGCAGCACAGCAGAAAGCATAGGGGACTATTGACAGCAATTTACTGGTAATTGAATGTGTTTAAAAATGACTGGGTCAGCATGTAAAACGGGCCATATTATATGTATGGTGACCTGGATTTTCCAATGAAGAATAGAAAAAGACAGCTGATGAAGGTGTTTTATAACCAGATTCTCTTTACCTCCTCTCCTGGTGAAAGGTGTCAGACAGAACAGAAAGTGGAAGAGATCTCCCTTATATAGGTCATGGACCCATTTTTTTTTTTTAAACCTTCATCTCTACCTATACTACCGTGATATTTATCAATGCGCAACCTATTAAGTGAGCAAACACAGTGCTAAACCATATGAATAAAGGTATGTATGAGAGTAAACTCATACAAAAAGAGGACACTGAAAATTTTCCTACAAGTGTACCATGAGCCTCCTTTCCCAGTGGACGCCTTGTACGACGAAACGCAGGGTCAGGTGGAGCTGATGATCGGGACGTCACTACACTACAGCTGACTGGTGTACACTACAGCAGCTGAGTACGATCCGTGTTTGAATTTGCCGCTTTTCCTCTGTAAACTTCATGTGAAGCGTTCCTGTTTTGCCCGAACTAAATAAAGTGTATCTTCTTTTTAACAAAAGATCAGGGTCAGGTGGAGCTGATGATCGGGACGTCACTACACTACAGCTGACTGGTGTACACTACAGCAGCTGAGTACGATCCGTGTTTGAATTTGCCGCTTTTCCTCTGTAAACTTCATGTGAAGCGTTCCTGTTTTGCCCGAACTAAATAAAGTGTATCTTCTTTTTAACAATTTAATTTATTAATTTAATTTATTAAAGCCATGTTACATCGGTGCTGAAGCAACCACAGCTTTTGGGGGGGGGGGGGGTGTTTGAGGTTTATAGAGACAAAGCAGACTATCATGACTATCTAAGGGACTTAGAATGCAGAAATGTGAATTGCAGAGCAGCACAGCAGAAAGCATAGGGGACTATTGACAACAATTTACTGGTAATTGAATGTGTTTAAAAATGACTGGGTCAGCATGTAAAACGGGCCATATTATATGTATGGTGACCTGGATTTTCCAATGAAGAATAGAAAAAGACAGCTGATGAAGGTGTTTTATAACCAGATTCTCTTTACCTCCTCTCCTGGTGAAAGGTGTCAGACAGAACAGAAAGTGGAAGAGATCTCCCTTATATAGGTCATGGACCCATTTTTTTTTTTTAAACCTTCATCTCTACCTATACTACCGTGATATTTATCAATGCGCAACCTATTAAGTGAGCAAACACAGTGCTAAACCATATGAATAAAGGTATGTATGAGAGTAAACTCATACAAAAAGAGGACACTGAAAATTTTCCTACAAGTGTACCATGAGCCTCCTTTCCCAGTGGACGCCTTGTACGACGAAACGCAGGGTCAGGTGGAGCTGATGATCGGGACGTCACTACACTACAGCTGACTGGTGTACACTACAGCAGCTGAGTACGATCCGTGTTTGAATTTGCCGCTTTTCCTCTGTAAACTTCATGTGAAGCGTTCCTGTTTTGCCCGAACTAAATAAAGTGTATCTTCTTTTTAACAAAAGATATTGCACCATGAAGTTTTTTCTTTTATTATCCCAACATCGTTTCCTGCTCCATGAGTGAGGGGGGTTTTTCCCTCAACATCCTGCTCTGAAGGTTTTGGAGGATCGGGACATCAGGTGGTCGGTGGCGCTGGCCTGCGGTATATCGGTGGACATCTGTACCCGCGAATTAGCCTTTTAAGATCTCCGTCATAGAGATCCACTAGAGTTGGTAAGCCTCCATTGCCTTTATTATCTACCTGAGCAAGTTGGAAAAGTTATCTGTCCCAGTATCAAGATAAGGCGTGTGTTTGATGAAAACCTATAGAAGTGATTAACTTTGTTTTCCATGAACTTTGAAACATTTGAACTGTTTTTGCCATTATTATATCACTTTTAGGGGATCGTTTATTTTTAGCAGTTGTTTTTATGCACTTTTTTTATTTTTTCCATCATCATGGTACACTTGTAGAACAATTTTCAGTGTCCTCTTTTTGTATGAGTTTACTCTCATACATACCTTTATTCATATGGTTTAGCACTGTGTTGGCTCACTTAATAGGTTGCGCATTGATAAATATCACTTTTGCACATACGTTTTACAGCTGATATTCCAGCTGTTTTTATTTTGCAGCACCTGTCACATTTTTTATTTCGTTTTTATATACATGTTAGTTTGCTCATATTTTCAAAATTGGGTAGGTTAGCGCGGATTAATCACATTTTTCACCCTACCCATACTACCAACTGAAGTGTCTCTGCTTTGTTTTACTAAATTATTTTTAATACAAAACTACAGGTGCTCTTTAAAGCCCAACTTTGTGATCCCCCCACATTGAAATTGCCTGCCCCCCGGCAGTCTTTAAAAAAATAAGTATACATACCTTTTTTCCATGTGCCTTCATCAGCCCTGTCAGTCCTCTTCACCATCTTCTTTCTAAGGTGGTTGAGAGATCCTGAATTTTGCTGTGAGTCCAAGGTGGGGGCTATGATGCCCTGGGCGCTCTGAACTCAAAGGAAGCAAGTTGAATGGCGCTGGGCCTCATTCAACCTGCAAGTAGTGATGAGCCGAACACCCCCGGGTTCGGTTCGCACCAGAACCCGCGAACGGACCGAAAGTTCGTACGAACATTAGAACCCTATTAAATACAATGGATGCGAACGTTCGAATTCTAAAGTGCTAATTATAACAACTATTTTGCATGTTATTGTCCTAAAAAGGGTTTGGGAACCCGGGTTCTGCACCAGGGGACATGTATCAATGCAAAAAGAAGTTTTAAAAACGGTCGTTTTTCGGGAGCAGTCATTTTAATGATGCATAAAGTGAAAAAAAAAAAGTCAAATATTCCTTTAAATATCGTACCTGGGGGGTGTCTAAAGTATGCCTGTGAAGTGCCACGTGTTTCCCGTGTTTAGAACTGTCCCTGCACAAAATGACACTTCTAAAGGAAAAAAAAGCCATTTAAAACTGCTTGCGGCTTTAATGTAATGTCTGGTCCCGGTAATATGGATGAAAATCTTTAAGAAAAATGGCATAGCTACCCCATGACCCCCCCCCCCCTACCCCAGCCCATTACCAGCCCCTTTGGGTCTTGTATGGATATTAAGGGGAACCCCGCACATAAAATAAAAAAGGCCCTATATACTCTGAACAGCCGTATACAGGCGGTGCATACAAGACAGGGACTGTAGGTTTGTTCTTATGTAGAATCTGTTTGTAATTTTGAACAGGTACATTGTTGAAGTGTAGCTCCAGCCCAAAAATCTATTTTTAAACTTTTTGGAAAACATAGGTAAGGGTTATCACCCCTGTAACATTTGTTTTGCTGTCTGTGCCCCTGTTCAGAACATTTCACCTCACTTTCCGTCCCAATGACAACTGTTTTTGAAATGTGGTGTTTTTCTTGAAACAAGGATTGCTGATAAAGCATCAGTACAGAGGAGACACCTTTCTCCCATATTTATTCTTACAGGAGAGAATTTTCCTTCCTAGTGGTAGATTTCCTCTCACTTCCTGTTGTCTTCTTGCGTTTGCAAGTAGGAGTCGTTTGTAAGTTGGATGTTTGAAAGTAGGGACCTGCCGTATATACTCTGCAGAAATAGGCCCCTTAGTTGTTGGTGTTGGCACAACACTGTAAGCACTCACAGTTACTCTTGGTTGGTGCTGGAACGCCCTGCTGTCAACTATTATATCAGGAATTTTAATTACATATAATTGTTGAACAGTGGTAGTAAAAATTGGGCCTTTGATGGTGGTGCTGGTGCCACAACACTGTAAGCCCTGACAGTTACTCTTGGTGGGTGCAGCAATGGGCCCTGCTGTGAATTATTAGATCAAGAATTGTAATTGCATGCCCCTGTTGAACAGGGGCTGAAAAATTGGGCCTTTCGTGGTGGTGGTGGTGGTGGTGGTGTTGCCACAACACTGTAAGCCCTCAGAGTTACTCTTGGTGGGTGCAGGAATGGGCCCTGCTGTGAATTATTAGATCAAGAATTGTAATTACATGCCCCTTTTGAACAGGGGCTGAAAAATTGGGCCTTTCGTGGTGGTGGTGGTTGCCACAACACTGTAAGCCCTCAGAGTTACTCTTGGTGGGTGCAGCAATGGGCCCTGCTGTGAATTATTAGATCAAGAATTGTAATTGCATGCCCCTGTTGAACAGGGGCTGAAAAATTGGGCCTTAGGCACTGGTGGCACAACACTACAACCCCTCACAGATACTGTACTTGGAGCACAGCAATGAGCCCTATGGCAAATTATTGCTAAAAAAATTGTAATTACACGCCCCTGTAAAACAGGGGCTGAAAAATTGGGCCTTAGCCACTGGTGGCGGCACCCATAAACAAAAATGATCTTCCAAGCTATCATCATCAATCGTATCATTGAGGACTCGGAGGAGGAGGATAGCCAGTCAACATAACAGCACAGGCACTCAGCATCAGCATCAGTCTTGAAGGGATGTGACATGTTAAAATCAATTAGTCTGTTATATCAGCATCAGGTGTGTGGTAGCTGGTGGTGATCCAAGACTGGTTCATCTTGATGAAAGTCAGTCGATCAACCGAGTCGGTGGACAGGCGCACCCTGTGATCCGTGACAAATCCTCCAGCAGCACTGAATGTGCGTTCCGAAAGAACGCTGGATGCAGGACAGGCCAGTAGCTCAATTGCATACTGTGCAAGCTCTGGCCAGTGATCCATCCTCAAGACCCAGTAAGCCAGAGGATTTTCGGTGGGGAAGGTGTCCAAGTCTGACCTTGCCCCTAGATATTCCTGCACCATGTTTATCAGACGCTGGCGATGGTTGCTGGAACCGATCATACTTTGGGGCTGCGGACTAAAGAATTGTCTGAACGCATCGGTCAGACGGCCACCTTCCCCACCGCTCCTTCTTTGACTGGCCGAAGCCTCAGCAACTCGTTGTCCAGGACCAGGAGTTTGTAACCTCCCAGTCTCTGGGAACGCGTTGCACAGACCTTTCTGCAAGGCCTCCCGGAGTTGTCTCATCCTCTGCTCCCTCTGCGAAGGTAACATAAGGTCCGCAACCTTACCCTTGTACCGTGGATCAAGGAGAGTGGCCAGCCAGTAATGGTCCCTCTCCTTGATCCGAAGAATACGAGGATCCTTCCGCAGACTTTGCAGGATCAGGGAGGCCATGCAGCGTAGGTTTGCTGAGGCATTCGCTCCGGAGTCCTCTGGGTCACTAAGGACGACATGATCCGCAGCCACCTCCTCCTAGCCACGTACAAGTCCACTGGTTTCTTGGGACTGTAAATCATCCCTAAAAGACTGCTGCTGATGATGCTGAGTGCCAGCCTCCACCTCCATGCTGACACAATCCTCCTCCTCCTCCTCCTCCTCTTCCTCTTCCTGTGCGATGGGTGGGACAGAAGGAACACTGTCTGGGTAAAGGGGGCCTTGAGAGGCAAGGAAGTCCTCCTCTTCCTGCCTCTGTTCTGCCTCAAGTGCCCTGTCCATTATTCCACGCAGCGTGTGCTCCAACAGGTGGACAAGAGGTACAGTGTCACTGATGCATGCACTGTCACTGCTCACCATCCTCGTGGCCTCCTCAAATGGTGCCAGGACAGTGCATGCATCCCTGATCATGCCCCACTGGCGTGGAGAAAAAAAACCAAGCTCCCCTGACCCTGTCCTGGTGCCGTAGTCGCACAGGTACTCATTGATGGCCCTCTGCTGCGTGTGCAGCCGCTGCAGCATGGCCAACGTTGAGTTCCACCTGGTGGGCATGTCACATATAAGGCGGTTCTTGGGCAGGTTCAACTCCTTTTGCAGCTCAGCCAGGCGAGCACTGGCATTATAAGATCTGTGGAAATGCACACAGACTTTCCTGGCCTGCCTCAGGACATCCTGTAAGCCCGGGTACCTGCCCAAGAACCGCTGCACCACCAGGTTAAGGACGTGAGCCACACAGGGCACATGGGTCAGTTGTCCCTGTCGGAGGGCGGAGAGGAGGTTGGTGCCATTGTCGCAAACCACCATTCCTGGCTTAAGCTGGCGTGGCGTCAACCACCTCTCGGCCTGGCCCTGCAGAGCAGACAGGACCTCTGCCCCAGTGTGGCTTCTGTCCCCCAAACACACCAGCGCAAGCACGGCATGGCATCTTTTTGCCTGCGTACTTGCGTAGCCCCGTGAACGGCTACGGAGCACCGCTGGTTCATAGGACAAACCACAGGAAGAGGCCATGGAGGAAGAAGAAGAGGAGGGGGTGGAGGAGAGAGGTGTGTCACAACCAGTAGTAGCATTTTGGAGGCGTGGCGGTGGAACAACCTCCAACACTACTGCACCTTGTCCTGCATCCTTCCCAGCTGCCAAAAGAGTGACCCAATGGGCCGTGAAAGAAAGGTAACGTCCATGTCCATGCCTGCTGGACCATGAGTCAGCGGTAATATGCACCTTACCGCTGACCGCCCTGTCCAGCGAGGCCAAGACATTGCCTTCCACATGCCGGTAGAGAGCCGGAATAGCCTTCCGTGAGAAAAAGTGGCGTTTGGGAACCTGCCACTGAGGAACCGCACATTGCACAAACTCACGGAAGGGGGCCGAGTCTACCAACTGAAAAGGCAGCAGTTGAAGCGCTAGCAATTTAGCCAAGCTAGCATTCAACCGCTGGGCATGTGGATGGCTGGGAGTGAACTTCTTTCGACGGTCCAGCAGCTGGGGCAGGGAAATTTGCCTGCTAGAATCGGACGTCGGTGTACTGCTAGCAGAGTGGCCGCAAGTACTTGGCTGTGACACACCTAATTCTACACCTTCATTCCTCTCAGTGCATGTTTCAGAGAGGACTGAAGTTATAGTGGGGTTGGAGATCCCAGCTGATGCGGTGCAAGGAGAGGTCCGCTTTGTTCTTTGGTGTGGGTCTTTGAGGTAGGCTTGCCAACGAGCTGCATGGCAGGTCAACATATGTCTGGTCAGGCATGTGGTACCCAAGCGGCTGATGTTTTGGCCACGCGATATACGCTTGAGACATATGTTGCAAACAGCAGCTGTGCGATCTGATGCACTAGCCTCAAAAAAGGCCCACACCAAGGAACTTTTTGAATGACGGGCAGAGGCTGTGCCCTGCACAGGCGGAGCTCTGCGGTGTGATTCCGTCGGTGTACTGCCCTTACGCTGGCCACCAAAGGGCATCCTGCCTCGTTGGAGATGTGCCTCCTCCTCATCCTCCTCCTCCTCCTCTCTCCTATTAGGCACCCACGTGGAGTCAGTGACCTCATCATCCCCTCCCTCCTCATCACTGGAGCCAATCTGGCAGTATGCTGCAGCTGCTGGAACATGACTGCCAGATTGGTGTCCTTCTTGAGCATCCCCTCTGTCTGCTCTCACGCTACTGCCTTCCTGTAGCTGGGTTTCATCATCAGACCCTTCGAAACGCTGGGCATCCTCCTGGAGCATGTACCCAACACTGTGCTCAAACAGTTCAGGGGACTCCTCAGGAGGAGGACATGGTGGGTCTAGGGAAGGAGTGACTGATGATGAGTCTGACATTGATACCAGGGAAGAGGACGCTTTGGCAGCTGCTTTGCCAGTACCCTGAGCCTGGGTGAGAGAGGATGAGGAGGAGGAGGAGGGCTTGGTCATCCACTCTACCAAGTCTTCGGCATGATGTGGCTCAACATGTCCAGCTGCCGAAAAGAAGGACAAGCGTGTCCCATGGCCATGTGCTGATGACAATGCACCGCGTCCACGACCAGCACTGTTGCCCCCAGACACAGAGCCTGCTTGCCCTCTTTTATTGCCTCCTGACTGTCTGCCTCTCCTTGTTTGCCTTCCAGACATTCTAATAGATGGCCTGCAGGGAGATGGGAAAAAAGCAATAAGGGCTACCTTCAGGTGTCCTTCTCTGTCCCTTTACTTAAGGATTTCTAAATATGGTTGAGGATTATTGCTTTTGCACAGAATAGCACAACGACAATTTCCCTGACTGTCCAAAAAACAAGGATTTCAAAGATGGTTGATGAGGAATGCTTTAGCACACTATAGCACAAGGAGAATTCCCCTCACTTTCCTTCTTTGTCCCTAGAAACAAGGACTGGCACAGTGAAAGAAACTGACACTCTCCCTACCTAGAGTTTTCTGTCCCTAGAAAAAATGTTTTTTTAAAGCACACTATAGCACAAGGAGAATTCCCCTCACTTTCCTTCTTTGTCCCTAGAAACAAGGACTGGCACAGTGAAAGAAACTGACACTCTCCCTACCTAGAGTTTTGTGTCCCTAGAAAAAATGTTTTTTTAAAGCACACTATAGCACAAGGAGAATTCCCCTCACTTTCCTTCTTTGTCCCTAGAAACAAGGACTGGCACAGTGAAAGAAACTGACACTCTTCCTACCTAGAGTTTTCTGTCCCTAGAAAAAATGTTTTTTTAAAGCACACTATAGCACAAGGAGAATTCCCCTCACTTTCCTTCTTTGTCCCTAGAAACAAGGACTGGCACAGTGAAAGAAACTGACACTCTCCCTACCTAGAGTTTTGTGTCCCTAGAAAAAATGTTTTTTTAAAGCACACTATAGCACAAGGAGAATTCCCCTCACTTTCCTTCTTTGTCCCTAGAAACAAGGACTGGCACAGTGAAAGAAACTGACACTCTCCCTACCTAGAGTTTTCTGTCCCTAGAAAAAATGTTTTTTTAAAGCACACTATAGCACAAGAAGAATTCCCCTCACTTTCCTTCTTTGTCCCTAGAAACAAGGACTGGCACAGTGAAAGAAACTGACACTCTCCCTACCTAGAGTTTTGTGTCCCTAGAAAAAATGTTTTTTTAAAGCACACTATAGCACAAGGAGAATTCCCCTCACTTTCCTTCTTTGTCCCTAGAAACAAGGACTGGCACAGTGAAAGAAACTGACATTCTCCCTACCTAGAGTTTTCTGTCCCTAGAAAAAATGTTTTTTTAAAGCACACTATAGCACAAGGAGAATTCCCCTCACTTTCCTTCTTTGTCCCTAGAAACAAGGACTGGCACAGTGAAAGAAACTGACACTCTCCCTACCTAGAGTTTTCTGTCCCTAGAAAAAATGTTTTTTTAAAGCACACTATAGCACAAGGAGAATTCCCCTCACTTTCCTTCTTTGTCCCTAGAAACAAGGACTGGCACAGTGAAAGAAACTGACACTCTCCCTACCTAGAGTTTTGTGTCCCTAGAAAAAATGTTTTTTTAAAGCACACTATAGCACAAGGAGAATTCCCCTCACTTTCCTTCTTTGTCCCTAGAAACAAGGACTGGCACAGTGAAAGAAACTGACACTCTCCCTACCTAGAGTTTTCTGTCCCTAGAAAAAATGTTTTTTTAAAGCACACTATAGCACAAGGAGAATTCCCCTCACTTTCCTTCTTTGTCCCTAGAAACAAGGACTGGCACAGTGAAAGAAACTGACACTCTCCCTACCTAGAGTTTTCTGTCCCTAGAAAAAATGTTTTTTTAAAGCACACTATAGCACAAGGAGAATTCCCCTCACTTTCCTTCTTTGTCCCTAGAAACAAGGACTGGCACAGTGAAAGAAACTGACACTCTCCCTACCTAGAGTTTTCTGTCCCTAGAAAAAATGTTTTTTTAAAGCACACTATAGCACAAGGAGAATTCCCCTCACTTTCCTTCTTTGTCCCTAGAAACAAGGACTGGCACAGTGAAAGAAACTGACACTCTCCCTACCTAGAGTTTTCTGTCCCTAGAAAAAATGTTTTTTTAAAGCACACTATAGCACAAGGAGAATTCCCCTCACTTTCCTTCTTTGTCCCTAGAAACAAGGACTGGCACAGTGAAAGAAACTGACACTCTCTCTACCTAGAGTTTTCTGTCCCTAGAAAAAATGTTTTTTTAAAGCACACTATAGCACAAGGAGAATTCCCCTCACTTTCCTTCTTTGTCCCTAGAAACAAGGACTGGCACAGTGAAAGAAACTGACACTCTCCCTACCTAGAGTTTTCTGTCCCTAGAAAAAATGTTTTTTTAAAGCACACTATAGCACAAGGAGAATTCCCCTCACTTTCCTTCTTTGTCCCTAGAAACAAGGACTGGCACAGTGAAAGAAACTGACACTCTCCCTACCTAGAGTTTTCTGTCCCTAGAAAAAATGTTTTTTTAAAGCACACTATAGCACAAGGAGAATTCCCCTCACTTTCCTTCTTTGTCCCTAGAAACAAGGACTGGCACAGTGAAAGAAACTGACACTCTCCCTACTGTGAGGGGGTTAGCTCGGCAGCGGGTGTGTGTGACCCCCGGGATGGGCTCCCCACACAAAACAGGCCCAGCAAACGGAGGTTGTGGTTTTCAAAATCAAAAAGGTGCGGTTTATTTTCTATTTACAGTGACAAAACACAGCAAAGCAAAAGAAACATAACCAAAATAAATCCTGGTCAAGTTGACCTCTGACTAAACATACAGGTTTCCTAACTAACAACTGGGATCAGCCTAGTGCTGTCCTAGTCCCTAAGTCCCTGGTTTAGTAAAAGTCCAAACAAATAGCCACACAGGCTTTGCCTCACCGCACAGGGGTTCACTCTCCCTAGACAGTCCACACAGGTCTGGTTCCAGGCATGAGCTAACATCTAATGAAGCTGGGAGTTCTTATAGAGGCCTAAATGAGCTGACAAGGTTCAGCTGGTCTCCTCATCTCTGTCTGCACGACGCCCCACACTCTCCCTAGAGGTATGAGTCATCCATGAGCCCACTAGCCTTAGCTGGGCCTATACAACTCTCCACCTAGTTGTATAAGTCAGCGTAAAGCCTGAATCTGGGCGAAATATATCTACCCCCCTGGATGCAACCAGGTGACTTTACCTTCCTGCTGTCACATACCCCCCCCTCTTGTTTTAACCTCGGGGTTGGAACACCAGCAATCAGGCATTCATGTACTCGAGACAAAGCATCCACATTCCCCATTTGAACGCCAGGGCGATGCTTTACTGTGAAGTTGAATTCCTGGAGGGCCAGGAACCACCTATTCACTCTTCTATTTGTTTCCTTGTTTTGAGCCATCCACTTTAACGGAGCGTGATCCGTAACCATGTCAAAGTGCCTACCTAGCAGGTAGTACCGAAGGGAATCTAGAGCCCACTTCACCGCTAAACACTCCTTTTCAACGGTGGCGTAATTTACCTCATGGGACTTCAATTTCCTGCTGAGGTAAATGACTGGGTGCTCTTCCCCGTTCCAGACCTGGGACAATACTGCTCCTAACCCCACATCTGACGCATCACTTTGTACGACAAAGTCTTTAGAGAAGTCGGGTGAGTACAACACTGGCTGGCTACATAAGGCTTGTTTCAAGAATTGGAATGCTGCCTCAGCCTCGGGGGTCCATTTAATCATGACCGACCCTTTCCCCTTCGTCAGGTTGGTTAGGGGCACAGCCTTAGAAGCAAAGTGGGGGATGAATCGCCGATAATACCCAGCGATTCCCAGAAAGGCTCGTACCTGCTTCTTGCTGTTGGGACGTGGCCAACTCTGGATGGCCTCGACTTTGTTGAGTTGGGGTTTTATTACTCCCCTCCCAATGGTGTACCCAAGATATTTGGCCTCCTCCTGCCCAATGGTACACTTCTTGGGGTTAGCCGTAAACCCCGCTTCCCGAACAGAGTCCAGGACTGCTTGCACTTTTGGCAGATGTGAGGCCCAATCTGTGCTATGGACAATTACGTCATCCAGGTAAGCCGCAGCATACTTCCGATGGGGCCTCAGCATCTGGTCCATTTTCCGCTGGAATGTGGCCGGCGCATTCTGTAACCCGAACGGCATTCTTTTATATTGGAACGCCCCGTCTGGGGTTACAAATGCGGTTTTCTCTTTGGCCGACTTGGCCAGGGGGATTTGCCAATACCCTTTTGTGAGGTCAAGAGTCGTCATGTATCGGGCTGTTCCCAGCCGGTCGATCAACTCATCTATACGTGGCATGGGGTAGGTGTCAAATTTTGTAACTTTGTTCAACTGACGAAAATCGTTACAAAATCGCCAGCTCCCATCCGGTTTAGACACCAACACGATGGGACTAGACCAATCACTTTGGGACTCCTCTATCACCCCTAAGTTCAGCATTTTCTGTACTTCCTCCCGTATTGCCTCCCGTCGAGCCTCTGGGATCCGATAGGGTTTTAACTTCACCCTTTCACCGGGCGGGGTAATGATGTCATGCTCTACCCCAGATGTTTGTCCCGGCAGCTCAGAGAATACCTCCTTGTTGCGAAGCACAAACTCCTTAACCTCCTGTTGTTGGGGTTGTGACAAGGTGGCTGCTATTCCAACCTCAGGAATCACGCAACCAGTTTGAGCTGGTGACCAAGTGTCTGCGACTAGGGACTCTCTATCCCTCCAGGCTTTCAACAGATTAACGTGATAGATCTGTTCGGGCTTTCGCCTTCCTGGTTGTCTGACCTTGTAATTCACTTCGCTCACTTTTTCCATTATCTCGTAGGGGCCTTGCCATTTGGCAAGGAATTTACTTTCAACCGTAGGGACAAGTACCAATATCCTATCCCCCGGGGAAAAGGTACGGGTCTTGGCTCCACGGTTGTACACTCTCTGCTGTGCCAACTGCGCTTGGGCCAAATGTTCCTTCACGATGGGCATTACCTGTGCAATTCGATCTTGCATCAGGGCGACATGCTCAATCACACTCCTGTGGGGAGAACTCTCACTTTCCCAAGTTTCCTTGGCAATATCCAACAGCCCTCTTGGGTGTCTCCCATACAGTAACTCAAAGGGGGAGAATCCCGTAGAGGATTGGGGCACCTCCCTAATAGCAAACATCAAATAAGGAAGTAAACAGTCCCAATCCTTTCCATCTCTATCCACCACTTTCTTCAACATTTGTTTTAGGGTTTTGTTGAATCTTTCAACCAGCCCATCGGTTTGGGGGTGATACACAGACGTACGTAATTGCGTCACTTTGAACAATTTACACAGCTCTTTCATAACCCGGGACATAAAGGGTGTACCTTGGTCCGTAAGCAGTTCTTTACAAATACCCACCCGGCTAAAAACAAGAGATAGCTCTTTGGCTATGGTTTTGGCCGAGGTATTTCGGAGAGGGATCGCTTCTGGATAACGGGTGGCATAGTCCATTATAACTAATATGTACTGGTGCCCCCTAGCGGACTTGATTATAGGACCTACCAAATCCATGGCGATCCTCTCAAACGGGACCTCAATGATGGGTAGAGGGACCAGCGGGCTACGGAAATGTGGCATCGGGGCCAACCTCTGACACACAGGGCAGGAGGAACAATAATTTTCTACGTCCTTCATCACCCCCGGCCAATAGAATCTCTGTAATACCCTCTCTCGGGTTTTCTCTGTCCCCAGATGACCTCCAAGAATGTGCCCATGGGCCAACTCCAACACCAACTTCCTGTAAGGTTTGGGCACCACAAGCTGCTCAACGGTTTCTTCTGCCCTTTTTGCCACCCGATACAGTAGGTCCTTCTCTACGCTGAAGTATGGGTAAGTGCAGGTATTATCTGGGTTCACTAACTCGCCATCTATTTTCACTACGTTTTCCCGTGCCTTTATTAGGGCGGGGTCTTTCAACTGTTCTGTGGCAAAGTTTTCCCTGTGAACCTCAAGATCAGAAAACTCCACAGACGGTAGGTTTTCGTCTGAGGAGGTGGGCTCCTCTCCAGTTTCTTGAGTCTCCCCTGCCAATACTGATAAGGGAAATTCCGGAGAGTCCTCACCACTCTCAGGGGAGTTCTGGCTATCACATTCCTGGTACATAGGGGCACCAGTGAGGGGCTCAGGATCATCCCACAGTTCCCAGAACTTCTAAAAATCCCTTCCCACAATGGCGTCATGCGGTAACTGAGATACTAAGCCCACTGGATGAGAGAGGGTACCTTTGGGGGTCTCGAAACACACTGTAGTCACTGGATACTCTCGGGTGTCCCCATGCACACAAATAACAGCTACCTTGCTATTCCCAGAGACCTCTGTTTTAACTAACTCAGCCTTTATCAGGGTCACAAGGCTACCTGAATCCAGCAATACCACAACATTTCTACCATTAACACACATTTTGCATAAATGTTTCTCAGTTCCTCGAATGGCAGTGCATGCGACTGTCGCACACAGCGACTGACGTCTGCCCGTCAGAAAGTCACACTGCATGGGTTCCTCCACAACCGGGCAATTGGCTGCAATATGTCCCGCTTGCCGGCAGCGGTAGCAAACGATCCTTCTTGCCGCCTCTTGAGCCGCTGATTTCCCAGGCTGTTCTCGCCAAACTTGGGGTAGAGCTCCCACCCTCTCACTCTCTCCACCCTCACCCCTTGGAATCCTCTTATCCGCCCCTGGGGATGGTCTGGTCTTAGGGTGGAAAGTCCGAGTGTCTCTGGAAGAGGCCGTCAGGTTCTCTGTAGCCAAGTATTTCTCCACACGATCCACAAGACCATCGGCCGTCTCTGGGTCTCCATGGCTTACCCACTTTTGGATGGCAGTAGGAAGAGCTCTCAAAAACCGATCCATTACAACACGTTCCACAATCTTTGGTGCGGACAAAGTCTCTGGCTGTAGCCACTTTCTGCTCAGGTGAATGAGATCATACATTTGAGACCTGGGGGGTTTTCCAAGCTGGAAAGTCCAGTTATGCACACGCTGAGCCCGGACAGCCTGGGTGACACCCAGCCTTGCCAATATTTCAGCTTTTAGCATCACATAGTCTTTTGCTTGGTTAGGCTCTAGGTCATAGTAAGCTTTCTGCGATTCACCAGTTAACAGAGGAGCCACCAGTCCAGCCCACTGCTCCTCAGGCCACTTTTCTCTTTCAGCGGTCCTTTCAAATGTGGTCAAAAATACCTCTGGATCATCCTCTCCAGTCATTTTTGTCAATAAACGACTCACCCCAAAGGACGCGGTATTAGTGGGACGGCTTTCCTCACTGGTCTGCGGACGTTGCTGCATTACTGCTTCCATCTGTTGTTGTAGTCTCTGCTCTTGCTTCTGCAACAGGTCTATGAAGCGGGCCTCAGATTGCTGCTGGGCTCGTTGCTGAGCCTCCAGACTCTGTTGCAAAGTTGCGTTTGTCTGCTGCTGGGCTGCAAGGCTCTGTTGTTGAGCTGCAAGGCTCTTTTGCAAACCTGCATTTGTCTGCTGTTGATTGGCATTTGCTAGAGCCAGCTGCTTCAGTATCTCCTCCATGCTGGCTTAAAAAAAAACTGCCCGCATTCTCCACCAACTGTGAGGGGGTTAGCTCGGCAGCGGGTGTGTGTGACCCCCGGGATGGGCTCCCCACACAAAACAGGCCCAGCAAACGGAGGTTGTGGTTTTCAAAATCAAAAAGGTGCGGTTTATTTTCTATTTACAGTGACAAAACACAGCAAAGCAAAAGAAACATAACCAAAATAAATCCTGGTCAAGTTGACCTCTGACTAAACATACAGGTTTCCTAACTAACAACTGGGATCAGCCTAGTGCTGTCCTAGTCCCTAAGTCCCTGGTTTAGTAAAAGTCCAAACAAATAGCCACACAGGCTTTGCCTCACCGCACAGGGGTTCACTCTCCCTAGACAGTCCACACAGGTCTGGTTCCAGGCATGAGCTAACATCTAATGAAGCTGGGAGTTCTTATAGAGGCCTAAATGAGCTGACAAGGTTCAGCTGGTCTCCTCATCTCTGTCTGCACGACGCCCCACACTCTCCCTAGAGGTATGAGTCATCCATGAGCCCACTAGCCTTAGCTGGGCCTATACAACTCTCCACCTAGTTGTATAAGTCAGCGTAAAGCCTGAATCTGGGCGAAATATATCTACCCCCCTGGATGCAACCAGGTGACTTTACCTTCCTGCTGTCACACTACCTAGAGTTTTCTGTCCCTAGAAAAAATGTTTTTTTAAAGCACACTATAGCACAAGGAGAATTCCCCTCACTTTCCTTCTTTGTCCCTAGAAACAAGGACTGGCACAGTGAAAGAAACTGACACTCTCCCTACCTAGAGTTTTGTGTCCCTAGAAAAAATGTTTTTTTAAAGCACACTATAGCACAAGGAGAATTCCCCTCACTTTCCTTCTTTGTCCCTAGAAACAAGGACTGGCACAGTGAAAGAAACTGACACTCTCCCTACCTAGAGTTTTCTGTCCCTAGAAAAAATGTTTTTTTAAAGCACACTATAGCACAAGAAGAATTCCCCTCACTTTCCTTCTTTGTCCCTAGAAACAAGGACTGGCACAGTGAAAGAAACTGACACTCTCCCTACCTAGAGTTTTCTGTCCCTAGTGTGAGGGGGTTAACTCGGTAGCGGGTGTGTGTGACCCCCTGGTTGGGCTCCCCACACAAAAACAGGGCCAGCAGACGGAGGTTGTGGTTTTCAAAATCAAAAGGTGCGGTTTATTTCTCTATGTACAGTGACAAAAACACAGCAAAGCCAAAAAGAAACAAACAAAATAAATCCTGGTCAGTTTGACCTCTGACTAAACATGCAGGTTTCCTAAACTAACAACTGGGATCAGCCTGGTGCTGTCCTAGTCCCTAAGTCCCTGGTTTAGTAAAAGTCCAAACAAATAGCCACACAGGCTTTGCCTCACCGCACAGGGGTTCACTCTCCCTAGACAGTCCACACAGGTCTGGTTCCAGGCATGAGCTAACATCTAATGAAGCTGGGAGTTCTTATAGAGGCCTAAATGAGCTGACAAGCTTCAGCTGGTCTCATCAACTCCCTGTCTCACGACGCCCAGCACTCTCCCTAGAGGTATGAGTCATTCATGAGCCCACTAGCCTCAGCTGGGCTTCATCAACTCCCTAGTTGTATAAGTCGGCATAAAGCCTGAATCTGGGAGAAATATATCTACCCCCCTGGATGCAACCAGGTGACTTTACCTTCCTGCTGTCACATACCCCCCCCTCTTGTTTTAACCTTGGGGTTGGAACACCAGCAATCAGGCATTCATGTACTCGAGACAAAGCATCCACATTCCCCATTTGAACGCCAGGGCGATGCTTTACTGTGAAGTTGAATTCCTGTAGGGCCAGGAACCACCTATTCACTCTTCTATTTGTCTCCTTGTTTTGAGCCAT
This sequence comes from Rana muscosa, assembly GCA_029206835.1. Classification (NCBI taxonomy): domain Eukaryota; kingdom Metazoa; phylum Chordata; class Amphibia; order Anura; family Ranidae; genus Rana; species Rana muscosa. The sequence continues at coordinate 184,950,757 of CM055126.1, read as the reverse complement.
CCACTTTAACGGAGCGTGATCCGTAACCATGTCAAAGTGCCTACCTAGCAGATAGTACCGAAGGGAATCTAGAGCCCACTTCACCGCTAAACACTCCTTTTCAACCGTGGCGTAATTTACCTCATGGGACTTCAACTTCCTGCTGAGGTAAATGACTGGGTGCTCTTCCCCGTTCCAGACCTGGGACAATACTGCTCCTAACCCCACATCTGACGCATCACTTTGTACGACAAAGTCTTTAGAGAAGTCGGGTGAGTACAACACTGGCTGGCTACATAAGGCTTGTTTCAAGAATTGGAATGCTGCCTCAGCCTCGGGGGTCCATTTAATCATGACCGACCCTTTCCCTTTCGTCAGGTTGGTTAGGGGCACAGCCTTAGAAGCAAAGTGGGGAATGAAGCGCCGATAATAACCCGCGATTCCCAGAAAGGCTCGTACCTGCTTCTTGCTGTTGGGACGTGGCCAACTCTGGATGGCCTCGACTTTGTTGAGTTGGGGTTTTATTACTCCCCTGCCAATGGTGTACCCAAGATATTTGGCCTCCTCCTGCCCAATGGTACACTTCTTGGGGTTAGCCGTAAACCCCGCTTCCCGGATAGAGTCTAGGACTGCTTGCACTTTTGGCAGATGTGATGCCCAATCTGTGCTATGGACAATTACGTCATCCAGGTAAGCCGCAGCATACTTCCGATGGGGCCTCAGTATCTGGTCCATTTTCCGCTGGAATGTGGCCGGCGCATTCTGTAACCCGAACGGCATTCTCTTATATTGGAACGCCCCGTCTGGGGTTACAAATGCGGTTTTCTCTTTGGCCGACTTGGCCAGGGGAATTTGCCAATACCCTTTTGTGAGGTCAAGAGTCGTCATGTATCGGGCTGTTCCCAGCCGGTCGATCAACTCATCTATACGTGGCATGGGGTAGGTGTCAAATTTTGTAACTTTGTTCAACTGACGAAAATCGTTACAAAATCGCCAGCTCCCATCCGGTTTAGGCACCAACACAATGGGACTAGACCAATCACTTTGGGACTCCTCTATCACCCCTAAGTTCAGCATTTTCTGTACTTCCTCCCGTATTGCCTCCCGTCGGGCCTCTGGGATCCGATAGGGTTTTAACTTCACCCTTTCACCGGGCGGGGTAATAATATCATGCTCTACCCCAGATGTTTGTCCCGGCAGCTCAGAGAACACCTCCTTGTTGCGAAGCACAAACTCCTTAACCTCCTGTTGTTGGGGTTGTGACAAGGTGGCTGCTATTCCAACCTCCGGAATCACGCAACCAGTTTGAGCTGGTGACCAAGTTTCTGCGACTAGGGACTCTCTATCCCTCCAGGCTTTCAACAGATTAACGTGATATATCTGTTCGGGCTTTCGCCTTCCTGGTTGTCTGACCTTGTAATTCACTTCGCTCACTTTTTCCATTATCTCGTAGGGGCCTTGCCATTTGGCAAGGAATTTACTTTCAACCGTAGGGACAAGTACCAATATCCTATCCCCCGGGGAAAAGGTACGGGTCTTTGCTCCACGGTTGTACACTCTCTGCTGTGCCAACTGCGCTTGGGCCAAATGTTCCTTCACGATGGGCATTACCTGTGCAATTCGATCTTGCATCAGGGCGACATGCTCAATCACACTCCTGTGGGGATAACTCTCACTTTCCCAAGTTTCCTTGGCAATATCCAACAGCCCTCTTGGGTGTCTCCCATACAGTAACTCAAAGGGGGAGAATCCCGTAGAGGATTGGGGCACCTCCCTAATAGCAAACATCAAATAAGGAAGTAGACAGTCCCAATCCTTTCCATCTCTATCCACCACTTTCTTCAACATTTGTTTTAGGGTTTTGTTGAATCTTTCAACCAGCCCATCGGTTTGGGGGTGATACACAGATGTACGCAATTGCGTCACTTTGAGCAATTTACACAGCTCTTTCATAACCCGGGACATAAAGGGTGTACCTTGGTCCGTAAGCAGTTCTTTACAAATACCCACCCGGCTAAAAACAAGAGATAGCTCTTTGGCTATGGTTTTGGCCGAGGTATTTCTGAGAGGGATCGCTTCTGGATAACGGGTGGCATAGTCCATTATAACCAATATGTACTGGTGCCCCCTAGCGGACTTGATTATAGGACCTACCAAATCCATTGCGATTCTCTCAAACGGGACCTCAATGATGGGTAGAGGGACCAGCGGGCTACGGAAATGTGGCATCGGGGCCGACCTCTGACACACAGGGCAGGAGGAACAATAATTTTCTATGTCCTTCATCACCCCAGGCCAATAGAATCTCTGTAATACCCTCTCTCGGGTTTTCTCTGTCCCCAGATGACCTCCAAGAATGTGCCCATGGGCCAACTCCAACACCAACTTCCTGTAAGGTTTGGGCACCACCAGCTGCTCAACGGTTTCTTCTGCCCTTTTTGCCACCCGATACAGTAGGTCCTTCTCTACGCTGAAGTATGGGTAAGTGCAGGTATTATCTGGGTTCACTAACTCGCCATCTATTTCCACTACGTTTTCCCGTGCCTTTATTAGGGCGGGGTCTTTTAACTGTTCTGTGGCAAAATTTTCCCTGTGAACCTCCAGATCAGAAAACTCCACAGACGGTAGGTTTTCGTCTGAGGAGGTGGGCTCCTCTCCAGTTTCTTGAGTCTCCCCTGCAAATACTGACAAGGGAAATTCTGGAGAGTCCTCACCACTCTCAGAGGAGTTCTGGCTATCACATTCCTGGTACATAGGGGCACCAGTGGGGGGCTCAGGATCATCCCACAGTTCCCAGAACTTCGGAAAATCCCTTCCCACAATGGCGTCATGCGGTAACTGAGATACTAAGCCCACTGGATGAGAGAGGGTACCTTTGGGGGTCTCGAAACACACTGTAGTCACTGGATACTCTCGGGTGTCCCCATGCACACAAATAACAGCTACCTTGCTATTCCCAGAGACCTCTGTTTTAACTAATTCAGCCTTTATCAGGGTCACAAGGCTACCTGAATCCAGTAATACCACAACATTTCTACCATTAATACACATTTTGCATAAATGTTTCTCAGTTCCTCGAATGGCAGTGCATGCGACTGTCGCACACAGCGACTGACGTCTGCCCGTCAGAAAGTCACACTGCATGGGTTCCTCCACAACCGGGCAATTGGCTGCAATATGTCCCGCTTGCCGGCAGCGGTAGCAAACGATCCTTCTTGCGGCCTCTTGAGCCGCTGATTTCCCAGGCTGTTCTCGCCAAACTTGGGGTAGAGCTCCCACCCTCTCACTCTCTCCACCCTCACCCCTTGGAATCCTCTTATCCGCCCCTGGGGATGGTCTGGTCTTAGGGTGGAAAGTCCGAGTGTCTCTGGAAGAGGCCGTCAGGTTCTCTGTAGCCAAGTATTTCTCTACACGATCCACAAGACCACCGGCCGTCTCTGGGTCTCCATGGCTTACCCACTTTTGGATGGCAGTAGGAAGAGCTCTCAAAAACCGATCCATTACAACACGTTCCACAATCTCTGGTGCGGACAAAGTCTCTGGCTGTAGCCACTTCCTGCTCAGGTCAAAAATACCTCTGGATCATCCTCTCCAGTCATTTTTGTCAATAAACGACTCACCCCAAAGGACGCGGTATTAGTGGGACGGCTTTCCTCACTGGTCTGCGGACGTTGCTGCATTACTGCTTCCACTTGTTGTAGTCTCTGCTCTTGCTTCTGTAACAGGTCTATGAAGCGGGCCTCAGATTGCTGCTGGGCTTGTTGATGAGCTTGCTGCTGGGCTGCAAGGCTCCTTTGCAAACCTGCATTTGTCTGCTGTTGATTGGCATTTGCTAGAGCCAGCTGTTTCAGTATCTCCTCCATGCTGGCTTAAAAAAAACTGCCACTGGTTCTCCACCAACTGTGAGGGGGTTAACTCGGTAGCGGGTGTGTGTGACCCCCTGGTTGGGCTCCCCACACAAAAACAGGGCCAGCAGACGGAGGTTGTGGTTTTCAAAATCAAAAGGTGCGGTTTATTTCTCTATGTACAGTGACAAAAACACAGCAAAGCCAAAAAGAAACAAACAAAATAAATCCTGGTCAGTTTGACCTCTGACTAAACATGCAGGTTTCCTAAACTAACAACTGGGATCAGCCTGGTGCTGTCCTAGTCCCTAAGTCCCTGGTTTAGTAAAAGTCCAAACAAATAGCCACACAGGCTTTGCCTCACCGCACAGGGGTTCACTCTCCCTAGACAGTCCACACAGGTCTGGTTCCAGGCATGAGCTAACATCTAATGAAGCTGGGAGTTCTTATAGAGGCCTAAATGAGCTGACAAGCTTCAGCTGGTCTCATCAACTCCCTGTCTCACGACGCCCAGCACTCTCCCTAGAGGTATGAGTCATTCATGAGCCCACTAGCCTCAGCTGGGCTTCATCAACTCCCTAGTTGTATAAGTCGGCATAAAGCCTGAATCTGGGAGAAATATATCTACCCCCCTGGATGCAACCAGGTGACTTTACCTTCCTGCTGTCACACTAGAAAAAATGTTTTTTTAAAGCACACTATAGCACAAGGAGAATTCCCCTCACTTTCCTTCTTTGTCCCTAGAAACAAGGACTGGCACAGTGAAAGAAACTGACACTCTCCCTACCTAGAGTTTTCTGTCCCTAGAAAAAATGTTTTTTTAAAGCACACTATAGCACAAGGAGAATTCCCCTCACTTTCCTTATTTGTCCCTAGAAACAAGGACTGGCACAGTGTAAGAAACTGACACTCTCCCTACCTAGAGTTTTCTGTCCCTAGAAAAAATGTTTTTTTAAAGCACACTATAGCACAAGGAGAATTCCCCTCACTTTCCTTCTTTGTCCCTAGAAACAAGGACTGGCACAGTGAAAGAAACTGACACTCTCCCTACCTAGAATTTTCTGTCCCTAGAAAAAATGTTTTTTTAAAGCACACTATAGCACAAGGAGAATTCCCCTCACTTTCCTTCTTTGTCCCTAGAAACAAGGACTGGCACAGTGAAAGAAACTGACACTCTCCCTACCTAGAGTTTTCTGTCCCTAGAAAAAATGTTTTTTTAAAGCACACTATAGCACAAGGAGAATTCCCCTCACTTTCCTTCTTTGTCCCTAGAAACAAGGACTGGCACAGTGAAAGAAACTGACACTCTCCCTACCTAGAGTTTTGTGTCCCTAGAAAAAATGTTTTTTTTAAAGCACACTATAGCACAAGGAGAATTCCCCTCACTTTCCTTCTTTGTCCCTAGAAACAAGGACTGGCACAGTGAAAGAAACTGACACTCTCCCTACCTAGAGTTTTCTGTCCCTAGAAAAAAATGTTTTTTTAAAGCACACTATAGCACAAGGAGAATTCCCCTCACTTTCCTTCTTTGTCCCTAGAAACAAGGACTGGCACAGTGAAAGAAACTGACACTCTCCCTACCTAGAGTTTTCTGTCCCTAGAAAAAATGTTTTTTTAAAGCACACTATAGCACAAGGAGAATTCCCCTCACTTTCCTTCTTTGTCCCTAGAAACAAGGACTCGCACAGTGAAAGAAACTGACACTCTCCCTACCTAGAGTTTTCTGTCCCTAGAAAAAATGTTTTTTTAAAGCACACTATAGCACAAGGAGAATTCCCCTCACTTTCCTTCTTTGTCCCTAGAAACAAGGACTGGCACAGTGAAAGAAACTGACACTCTCCCTACCTAGAGTTTTCTGTCCCTAGAAAAAATGTTTTTTTAAAGCACACTATAGCACAAGGAGAATTCCCCTCACTTTCCTTCTTTGTCCCTAGAAACAAGGACTGGCACAGTGAAAGAAACTGACACTCTCCCTACCTAGAGTTTTCTGTCCCTAGAAAAAAATGTTTTTTTAAAGCACACTATAGCACAAGGAGAATTCCCCTCACTTTCCTTCTTTGTCCCTAGAAACAAGGACTGGCACAGTGAAAGAAACTGACACTCTCCCTACCTAGAGTTTTCTGTCCCTAGAAATTCTTTTTTTTAAAGCACACTATAGCACAAGGAGAATTCCCCTCACTTTCCTTCTTTGTCCCTAGAAACAAGGACTGGCACAGTGAAAGAAACTGACACTCTCCCTACCTAGAGTTTTCTGTCCCTAGAAAAAATGTTTTTTTAAAGCACACTATAGCACAAGGAGAATTCCCCTCACTTTCCTTCTTTGTCCCTAGAAACAAGGACTGGCACAGTGAAAGAAACTGACACTCTCCCTACCTAGAGTTTTCTGTCCCTAGAAAAAATGTTTTTTTAAAGCACACTATAGCACAAGGAGAATTCCCCTCACTTTCCTTCTTTGTCCCTAGAAACAAGGACTGGCACAGTGAAAGAAACTGACACTCTCCCTACCTAGAGTTTTCTGTCCCTAGAAAAAATGTTTTTTTAAAGCACACTATAGCACAAGGAGAATTCCCCTCACTTTCCTTCTTTGTCCCTAGAAACAAGGACTGGCACAGTGAAAGAAACTGACACTCTCCCTACCTAGAGTTTTCTGTCCCTAGAAAAAATGTTTTTTTAAAGCACACTATAGCACAAGGAGAATTCCCCTCACTTTCCTTCTTTGTCCCTAGAAACAAGGACTGGCACAGTGAAAGAAACTGACACTCTCCCTACCTAGAGTTTTCTGTCCCTAGAAAAAATGTTTTTTTAAAGCACACTATAGCACAAGGAGAATTCCCCTCACTTTCCTTCTTTGTCCCTAGAAACAAGGACTCGCACAGTGAAAGAAACTGACACTCTCCCTACCTAGAGTTTTCTGTCCCTAGAAAAAATGTTTTTTTAAAGCACACTATAGCACAAGGAGAAATCCCCTCACTTTCCTTCTTTGTCCCTAGAAACAAGGACTCGCACAGTAAAACACACTGACACTCTCCCTACCTATCCTTCTCTTTCCCTAAACTAAAGGAATCCAGGTTAAGCAAGAAAGAAATAAATGTCACTGTCCCTGCCTATGCTTGTCTTTCCCTGCTCCGGAACACACTACACTAGGCCGCCGTGCTGGCGGCCTTTTATAGTGTGGGGCGTGTACTAAACACCCTCAGCAATAATTGGCCACAGGCATCCTGCCTGTGGCCAATCATTGCTCTCCTCGCTGCCGGCGCTGTGATTGGCCAAGCATGCGGGGTCACAGTGCATGCTTGGCCAATCACAGCGCCTGGATGACACTGCGATGGCGTAGTGCATTGTGGGCCGTTCGCGTCACTCGAATTTGGCGCGAACGGCCCAAATCGTTCGATCTTCGTCGAACGATCGAACAGCCGATGTTCGAGTCGAACGTATGTTCGACTCGAACACGAAGCTCATCCCTACCTGCAAGAGGAACAATGCTGGATCAGTAAGTGGGTGAGTCTGCATGGGACAGGGTCAGAGATAGGGTCAGGGTCAGAGATAGGTGCATTGAAGTCGTAGCTGCCTGGCCAACTTTGTTTATTGGTTGCCCACGCTGGACTTTAAAAGGGTTAAGTTTTCCCCCTTGAAGACCAAGCCTTTTCTGGCACTTTTTGTTTACAAGTTTAAATCAGTATTTTTTGCTTGAAAATTACTTATAACCCCCAAACATTATATATATATATATATATATATATATATTAGCAGAGACCCTAGGGACTAAAATGGCGATTGTTGCAATTTTTTTATGTCACACGGTATTTGTGCAGTGGTTTTTTAAACACGATTTTTTTGGAAAATATCAATTTTAATGAATTGAAAAAAAATACAAAACACAATATATATACCCCAATTTTTTTGTATAATATGAAAGATTGTTACGCCAAGTAAATAGATACCCAACACGCTTTAAAACTGGACACGCTTCTGGAATGACGACAAACTACAGTACTAAAAAATCTCCATAGGCAAGGTTCTAAACTCCTTTACAGGTTACCTTATGTTATTTATTTCATTTTTAATTTTTACACTGTCCCTTTAATCTATTTTTTAATCACTTTTATTCATATTATGTATGTAAACATGCCTTGTAATAGAAATAAAGATGCCATGTCCTTTTTATGGAGATATCTGGGGTCAAAAAGACCCCAGATCTCACCTTTACCTTTAAAAGCAAAAGATAAAAAAATAAAAATTTTTTTTTAATCTTTTGATTAAAAAAATGAATTGTTTACTTCCACCCTGGACCAGGAGTGACTTTATGACGTCTCTCTAGTCTTTCAAGGCCATAGAGACAATCAGAGACAATCTAGTCTTTCACTACCTCTGTGACCAGCCGGCCATAACCTTGGATCATTTCTCAGACGAACTGGCAAAAACTGTAAATCCGAGAGACAGTGGTGAGCTTCAGAAAGTGATCCAGTGGCTAATGAGTCGCTTGGATGCTTTCACGAGAAAGCCAGCAGCCGGGTGCGATAGTGCATGTTTAACACAGTATATTTCTGTGTGTTAGTGCACGTTTACCGCAGTATATTTCAGTGCGTTAGTGCACGATTAACGCAGTATATTTTAGTGCGTTACGTGTCGTTTAACGCAGTATATTTCAGTGTGTTACATGCCATTTTACGCAGTATATTTCTGTGCGTTACTGAACGTTTAAGCTGTAGATTTCTGTGCGTTACTGCCGATTTAACGCAGTATATTTTTGTACGTTACTGCACGTTTAATGCAATATATTTCTGTGCGTTACTGCACGTTTAACACATTATATTTCTGTGCATTAGTGCAAATTTAAAGGGGTTGTAAAGGTTTGTTTTTTATTTTCTAAATAGGTTCCTTTAAGCTAGTGCATTGTTGGTTCACTTACCTTTTCCTTAGATTTCCCTTCTAAATATTTTTTTTCCTTGTTTGCTTTGTCTGAATTTCTCACTTCCTGTTCCTCCTCAGTAAGCTGTTCAGTAAGCTGTTCTGGCTGACTCCACACCTCTCGGATGATGGTGTGAAGTTTAGTGAGGAGAAACAGGAAGTGAGAAATTCAGACAAAGAAAAAAAACATTTAGAAGGTAAATCAAAGGAAAAGGTAAGTGAACCAATAATGCACTAGCTTAAAGGAACCTATTTAGAAAATAAAAAACAAACCTTTACAACCCCTTTAATGCAGTAAATTTCTGTGCGTTATGTGCACGTTTAACGCAGTATATTCAAGTGCATTAATGCACTTAAGCGCAGTATATTTCAGTGCGTTACTGCACGTTTAACGCAATATATATCTGTGCATTACTGCACGTTTAACGCAGTATGTTCCAGTGCATCACGTGCCGTTTAACACAGTATATTTCAGTATGTTACTGCACGTTTAAGCAGTATATTTCAGTGCATTACTGCACAATTAACAAATATATTTCCCCATCTGGTCCGCTCTACGAGGGGGTGGACCTGATGGGACCTTCCTTCACTGTGTAATACATGAATAGACCCGCCCCTTCTAAAGTTCCCCATCAGGTCCGCTAAGCGGACCAGATGCGGAACGTGAGAAGGGGCGGGTCTATTCGTGTATTGCACAGTGAAGGAAGTTCCCATCAGATCCGCCCCCTCATAGAGCGGACCTGATGGGGAACTTCCTTCAATGTGTAATACATGAATAGACCCGCCCCTTTCTCACGTTCTGCATCTGGTCCGCTTAGCGGATCTGATGGGGAACTTTAGAAGGGGCGGGTCTATACATTAAAAACACTGCGGAGGAAGTTCCCCATCAGGTCCGCTCAGGCTCAACCAATGACGGACAGCGCTGGACATCGGGATCGCCGCGGGACACTGGATTTCATCACTGGAATGTTTTTTTTTTTTTATTTATTTTTTAATAAAGGACTTTTCCAAGGTGTTTGTGTGTTTTTATTTAATTTTTTTTACACTTTCTTAGTGAAATGGTAGGGGTACAATGTACCCCTTACCAATTCACATAGGGGGGGCCGGGATCTGGGGGTCCCCTTTGTTAAAGGGGTCTTCCAGATTCCGATAAGCCCCCTGCCCGCAGACCCCCACAACCACCGGGCAAGGGTTGTGTGAATGAGGCCCTTGTCCCCATCAACATGGGGACATCCTCCCCATGTTGAGGGCATGTGGCCTGGTACGGTTCAGAAGAGGGGGCGCTCTCTCGTCCCCCCTCTTTTCCTGCGGCCGGCCAGGTTGCGTGCTCGGATAAGGGTCTGGTATGGATTTTTGGGGGGACTCCACGCCAATTTTTTTTACATTGGGGTGGAGTTCCCCTTAAAATCCATGCCAGATCTGAAGAGCCTGGTATGGATATTTAGGGGGAACCGCACGCCATTTTTTTTTTTTTTTTTTATCAATGACTTTTCTATGTATTGATAAAAGCCGACAATTCATTAATATCCGCGACTGAGTTTTAAATGACTTTTTTTCCGTCAAAAATTACATTTTGTGCAGAGACAGTTCTAAGCACGGGAAACATGCGCGACGTTTAAAATTTACGATTCGTCCGAAATTCGTATTTCGTACGAATCTGAATTAAATTTCGTACACGAATTACGAAATACAACTTTTTTTTTAATACGAAACGGAGCGGAACGAAACTAAACAAATTTTTTGACGGCGCCCATGTCTAATTCCTGTGCGTTACTGCGCGTTTAATGCAGTATATTTCAGTATGTTACTGCACGTTTAACACAGTATATTTCTGTGCGTTACTGCACGTTTAACGCAGTATATTTCAGTATGTTACTGCACGTTTAACGCAGTATATTTCTGTGTGTTACTGCGCGTTTAACGCAGTATATTTCAGTGTGTCAGTGCAGTTTTACTGCAGTATATTTTAGTGTGTCCGTGGAGTGTGTCTGTTTAGTGAGTACTCAGGTTAAAGTGCACCAAACCCCACGTACACATTTCGTGTCCACAGGCAAACGTGGACGTGATCAGTCCTCAGGCAGAGCATAATTTCCTGTTTCCTGATATTGCCCGTGCGTTTCAAACCACAGCATGCAGAGGAGGTGGTGGACTGGCTTACTAAACCCTCCTCATCCTCCGTCTCCCATACAGAGACTAGTGCAACGTCCCATGGGCGTCCGCTGAACTTTTTTCAGGGGGGGCATCATTTTAAGGTCATCCATGCTCGGTCCCTTTTTGACAATGTCATGAAGGGGAGGGGCTTAGTCATTATGACATAAAGCGCAGGCATGCAAAGGTTTGAGAAACCTGATCCAAAAGCTTAATAGAAGGATCAAGCCACCATTGTCTGATTAGCAATTTCTAATTTTTTTTAAACCCCCCCTCTAGCGGCCGAATAGCGCCACTAAAACGATGGTAAAGCGCCGCTAAAACTAGTGGCGCTTTACCGATAACGTGGCCAGCTGGCAGTGTAAAATAGCTCTTGAGGATAATTCCGCTTCACTCCATGTCCATATAAATATAGTGTGTCTCCGGGGGGGGCAATTGACCCCCCTTGCCCTATGGAGCAGACGCCCATGCACAGTCCACTGCAACTGCCAGAGTGGCTAAATTTGCCTCCTTGTCCACAGCTATTCCTGGCATAGCCCCAGAATCAGGCATGGAGGAGTGATGCCCTGTACAGACGGTCGGTTTTCCCGTCGGAAAAAGTCAGATGAGAGCTTTTGGTCGGGAATCCCAACCGTGTGTATGCTCCATCGGACTTTTTCCAACGGAAAAACTGCAGGAAAAAGATAGAGAGCAGGTTCTCTATTTTCCAGGCGGGAAAAAATCCGATCGAAATTTCATATCGCGTGTACAAATTCCGACGCACTAAATTCCGACGCATGCTCAGAAACAAATTGACGCATGCTCGGAAGCATAGAACTTATTTTCTCGGCTCGTCGTAGTCTTTTACGTCACAGCGTTCTTGGCAGTCAAAAGTTCACCGAACTTTTGTGTGACCGTGTGTATGCAAGGCAGGCTTGAGCGGAATTCCGTTGGAAAAACCATCCAAGTTTTTTCCGATGGGAATTCCACTCGTGTGTACAGGGCATCAGCTGAGTTATTTGAGCATAGCGTCAGCCACTTGCTCTTTAATGATGCAAGCCATTATTTCATTCAGATGTTGATTCTGAGGTTGAGGAAGGTAGGAACATGAGCCTACAGAGAAGGGAGAACACTGGTACACAAATTGGCAGTCATGTTCCCCCAGCTGCAGCATATTGCCAAGTTGTCCCCAGTGGTAATGAGGATGGAAGAGATGATAATGAGGTCACTGACGTGACTTGGGTGCCCGATAGAGCAGAGGAGGATAGTGAAGGTGAGGCACAACCCCAACAAGGCAGCCATCATGGAAGAGCAGCCTCCATACTCCATCACATTGTGGAGCTGTTATCTCCTGGTCCATTTCCTACAGTTCAGCTGTCTGGGCCTTTTTTAGCAGGCGTGCAGCCGATTGCACTGTTGCAATTTGCAAACTTTGTCTCAAGCACATCAAATGTGGCAAAAACACAAGCCATTTAGGTACCACATGCTTGACAAAGCATTTAACCTCCCACCACTCAGCTCATTGGCAAGAGCACCTGAAAGCCATACAAAAAGGGACGCAATTTTGTTCCTCCTTCTTTCTCACCTCAGTCTACTCCTGCTACACCTCATGACCTCTTAGCAGCCTCCACTAACAGGGTTGATGGTATAGCGCAGGGTGACCCAGGTCCTTGCAGAACATCTGCCAGTAGCACACCACCAGCTGTAGACTATAGCCGGCAAATTTCTCTGCCCAATCTGACAGTCGCTGCCACCCACATGCCCAGTGTCTAAATGCAAGCTTGTTGGCTTGCAAGCTGTTGGCAAGCTGCTGGCCCTACAACTTCTGCCTTTCCAGCTTGTGGATTCTGCCCCCTTCCGTGAATTTGCAGAATGTGCTGTACCACAATGGCAGGTTCACAGTCGCTATTCATTTTCATGTAAGGCCATTCCAGTTCTGTACCATCACGTGGAAGGCAATGTTGTGGCATCGTTGGGCAAGGCAGTCAGCCGCAGAGTCCACGTTACTGCTGACACATGGTCCAGTAAGCATGCTCAGGGATGATGTATTTAGTTCACAGCACACTGGGTAACTCTGCTTGCAACTCAGAAGGATAAAGGACAGGGCTCAGTGCTGTAGCTTGTTGTGCTGCTACATCTCCATACAGCTAGTGGTGATGATGTGAGATTTGTCAGCTCTACCCCCTCCTTCTCCTCCATGCCCTCCTCTGCTGGATTGTCCTATGAACCACAAGTACCCCCTAAACATTCAAGGAGCTATTCAATGAGTCAGGCTAAAAGGTGCCATGCAGTGCTTCAGCTGGTGTGTCTAGATGGCAGGAACCACACCGGAGCAGAGATTCTTTTAGCTCTGCAGGGGCAGGCCCAGAGGTGGTTCATGCCACTCCAGCTGGAGACAGGAATGGTGGTGTGCGATAATGGCACAAACCTCCTGTCCACCCTTAGACAGGGAAAGTTGACACATGTGTCATGCCTGGCACATGTCCTCAGTTTGGTGGTGCAACATTTCTTAAATAGGTAACCAAGGTTGGAAAATCTGCTAAAGCAGGCCAGAAGAGTCTGTAGCCATTTCAGGCGGTCATACACAGCCAGTGCTTGGTTGGCTGAAATTCAGCGGGAATTCCACCTGCCCATAAACTGCCTGATTAGTTACAAGCCCACCATCTGGAACTCGACTCTGGCAATGCTGCAGCAGCTGCACATGCAGTAGAGGACCGTCAACGAGTACCTGTGTGAGTATAGCACAACGACAGGCTCAGGCCTGCTCAGCTTTACACTGGCTGCACTGTACTTTCACCATTTGAGGAGACAACAAGAATGGTGTGCCGTGACAATGCATGCATCAGTGACACAATCTCTGTTGTGTTCCTGCTGGAGCAGACTCTGCATGGCACTATGGACAGGGCACTTGAGGCAGAGCAGCGGGAGGAAGAGGAGGACTTCCTTTCCTCTCAATGCCTGCTTTATGCAGACACCATTCTTCCTACGCCACAGAACACACAAGAGGAGATTGAGGAAGATGCTGGCAGTTTTGGAGGCATTGAAGCAGAAGAAGACATACGTCAAATATTAAGAGATGGTTTTCTATACCCAGAACTCTTGGAAGTAGTACGTGGCTGAGAGGAGGCAGTTCCAGATACTGTAATCCTCAGTGACCCCGAAAAATCTAGGGGTGAAAACAGGGATAAAAAGATTTCCAGTTGACAATCCACTGGGTTACTGGGTCATCATGAGAATAGATCACTGGCCAGAACTTGCCCAGTATGCAATTGAGCTGCTGGGCTGTCCTGCATCCAGTGTGTTTTCCGAACGGGCATTCAGTGCTGCTGGAGGTTTTGTTACTAATAATAGAATGTGTCTGTCCACAGACTCCATGGACCATCTGACATTTATTAAAATGAATCACTCCTGGATTACCAGCAGCTATAAAGCCTCTAATGCCGACGTCGCTGATTAAGTGTTTTTGGGATGTGGAATATCTGCACTATTTCTAAGCTGCCTAGCGTTGTGGGTGTTCAATTCATCTGGAAGAAGCTTTTTGGTGTAGGTTTCATAGGCACAATTAACACCCAAAGACCGATTTTTCCACACCTGCTTGACAGGTGCATATCATTAAAATTTTTGAGAGCAAGGCCAATTCTTGCTTTCATCAAGAGTACCTCTGTAGGGTTACGGTGTGAAGGAACCTCTGACACCCAAAGACCAATTTTTCCGCACCTATTACTTCCATCCAAAATCTGCGGAAGAGACACCAGAATTTATCTAAAAAATCTCTAAACTTGTTCCCAGTACACTACATTGTGGCCTCATCATACAGACTGGCTTCCCAAGCTGTTGTTTACAAAATAAAGAAAGCTTGCAGGGAAAATGCATTTTTTGGTCTTTATAAATGCAATTATTGCTGCAGCAGGAAGACTTCAATGGGGTTCCTTATTTGGTTCCGAACTTTTGAAATGTTCAAAAGTCCGTAGGGTTCAATATTGAGTTGGCCCACCCTTTGCAGCTATAACAGCTTCAACTCCTCTGGGAAGGCTGTCCACAAGCTTTAGGAGTGTGTCTATGGGAATGTTTGACCATTCTTCCAGGAGCGCATTTGTGAGGTCAGGCACTGATGTGGATGAGAAAGCCTGGCTCACAGTCTCTGCTCTAATTCATCCCTAAGGTGTTCTATCCGGTGAAGTTCCTCCACCCCAAACTCACTCATCCATGTCTTTATTGGCCTTGCTTTGTGCAGTATAGTGTCTCATACAAGCAATATCATACTATACCCTACTGTAGAAACCAATCATCTTCCAGGTTTTATTGTCAAAGCTTAATTGAACAAGCTGAAGTTAGAAGCTGATTGGCTACCATGCACAGCTGCACTAGATTCTAAGTACTCCAGTTTTAGTTAATCTCAAAAACGCAACAAAAACGCAATAAAAACACACTACATGCTTTTCTGCAGCGTTTCCATTGAAATCTATTGAACCAAAAAATCAAAAAGAGCAGCGTTTAAAAAAGTCCTCAACCCTTTCCAAAAACGCAGAGGCAAAAAAAATGCATTGATGTGAACGTGTTCCATAGAAACCCATGTTCAAAAAACATCCTGTGTTTCTGCAAAATGCATGAAATAACACATTGGTGTGAATGGAGCCCTGGGCTCCATTCAAACCTATGCAGTTTGATTTTGATTTTGCATTTCTGCAGTGCTTTTTGCTGTGTTTTTTGCAGGTTTTTACCACAATTTTATTGCGATTTGCGTTTTAAATGTTTTCATACTTTTTTTTGGACAAATTTGTTGTTGGGTAGATAAAAAAATGCAAAACGCAAATCACTGCAAAAACGCTGTAAAAATGCACTACATGCTTTTCTGCAGACTCCCTATTAAAGTCTATTGAACCCCAAAAAAAAAGAAGCTGCGTTTTGCTTTAAAAAACGTCCCTGACCCTTTCCAAAAAAAACACGGAGGCATAAAAACGGGAAATTAAATTCAAAATACTTACCGTAATTTTCCTTTCCTGACGAGCTCCATGTCAGCACAGCTGGGTGAGGCCCTGCCCACCCCTACGTAATCAGGACTTAACTATAAATTTTTCACTCACCTCAGCCTCAGCGTTTCGTAACTATAAATACTTAACTGGGCGGGTACTGTGCTGACATGGAGCTCATCAGGAAAGGAAAATTACGGTAAGTATTTGAATTAAATTTTCAGTTTTCCTGACGGCTCCATGTCAGCACAGCTGGGAATTAAACAGGGGAGGGATAATGCTACACACTCCACAATTCTGACTAAAACAGTAATGCCGCGTACACATGACCGTTTTTAATGTCATTGAAAAAACATCGTTTTTCTCGACGTGATTCTTCTCAAGCCTGCCTTGCCTACACACGATCGCGAACAAAGCGCGGTGATGTACGAAACGTACGACGGCACTATAAAGGGGAAGTTCCATTCGGATGGCGCCATCCTTTGGGCTGCTTTTGCTGATCCTCGTGTTAGTAAAGTTTGGTGAGAGACGATTCGCGCTTTTCAGGCTCGTGCTCTTCAGTCCGTTACAGCGTGACGAATGTGATATCTCCATTATGAACGCTAGTTTTACCAGAACGAGCGCTCCCGTCTCATAACTTGCTTCTGAGCATGTGCGTTTTTTTCACGTCATTAAAGCCTACACATGGCCATTTTTCACGACGAGAAAAACGACGACGTGAAAAACGACGATAAAAAATAGAGCATGTTCCAAATTTTTAATGCCCATTTTTCACGTCGCGAAAAATGCTCTGGAGCCTACACATGATCGTTTTTAATGACCAAATTAAAAAATGGCATTTTGGAACCACAAAGACACACTATATCGACCATTTATGCTCTGACTTTTGCTGACATCAATCCTAAAGATGACATAATTAGCCAAAAATGGGAAAGAGAACTTACTATGGACTTTACTAGAAATGAATGGGAACATATTTTTACATACATTCATAAAGGTTCCCTAAATGTCTTAACTCAGGAGAATGGATTTAAGATATATTCCAGGTGGTATAAAACACCAGACATAATCCACAAATTTAACCCTTATATTAGTCCTCTGTGTTGGCAATGTGCGGCTGCCCAGGGAACACTCCTTCATATTTGGTGGGATTGCCCTCGGATACAACCCTTTTGGAAGGAAATACATCGCCTTATATTCCACATAACAACATATAAACTTGATTTTACTCCTGCTCAATACTTGTTACACCACACATCCTTACCTATTTCACTTTACAAAAAATCTCTTGTTATGCATCCTATTAATGCGGCTAAACTGTGTATACCTATTCATTGGAGGGATGTTTCACCCCCATGTGTATCTGAATGGTTAAAAAAAGTCCAAACTATTGCTGAAATTGAAGATTTATGCCTGGTTCACACTGGTCCGACAAACGCTCCGACATTGGGAGCTCATGTCGCATGACGCGTGAAAATCAATGTTTCCCTATGGGAGCCGTCTTAACTGGTCCGACACATGTCGGTCCGACTTTGTGAATGCTCCCTGTACTACTTTGGTCCGACTTTGATCCGACTTCAGACCATTGACTATCATTGAAGTCGGATCAAAGTCGGACCGCAGTCTTGCATGATCCGACTTTGGCATGCGACTTGTGCATGGGTTCCCCTCCAAGAGCATACCAGGCCCTTGGGTCTGGTCTGGATTTGAAGGGGAACCCCCTACGACGAAAAAACTTCGGATTTGAAGAGTCCCCCCCAAAATCCAAAGCAGACCCTTATCCGAGCACGCAACCTGGCAGGCCGCAGGGGAAGAGGGGGGCACGAGAGAGCGCCCCCCCTCCCTCCTGAACCGTACCAGGCTGCATGCCCTCAACATGGGGGGTTTGGTGCTCTGGGGCAGGGGGGCGACCTGCGGCCCCCCCATCCCAGAGCACCCTGCCCCCATGTTGATGAGGACAGGGCCTCTTCCTGACAACCCTGGCCATTGGTTGTCGGGGGTCTGCGGGCGGGGGGCTTATCGGAATCCGGGACCCCCCCTTGATAAGGGGGCCCCCCACCCTATGTGAATAAGTATGGGGTACATCGTACCCCTACCCATTCACCTGGTGGAAGAAAAATGTCAAGAAAAAACACAGCTTTTTAAATTAATTTATTGCACAGCTCCGGGGTCTTCTTCCGACTTCGGGGGTCTCCGCGCTCTCCGGTTCTTTCTTCTGCCGGGCCTCCGCTAACTTCTTTTAGCTCTTTTGCTAGCGGAGGCCCGGTCTTCTCCGTCGCCTTCTTCTTCTCCCGCTCTCCGGTTCTTCTCCCGCTCTCCGGTTCTTTCTTCCGCCGGGCCTCCGCTAACTTCTTTTAGCTCTTTTGCTAGCGGAGGCCCGGTCTTCCCGTCGGCTCATCCGGCTCTCCGTTGTCTTTCTGCCGGCCCCTCCACTAACTTCTTGGTAGCTCTTTTGCTAGTGGAGGGGCCGGTCTTCCCGTCGCTGTCGCCGTCTTCTTCTCTCTTCTCCTCCTCGATGTTGACGCGTCGCTTCCTTCCGCTGTAATACTGGCTGTTCGCTCCGCTCCGCATTAATATAGGCTTCTCATGACGTCACAGTCACATGCTCCGGTCCCCCCCGGAGCATGTGACTGTGACGTCATGGGAGCATGTGACTGTGACGTCATGAGAAGCCTATATTAATGCGGAGCGGAGCGAACAGCCAGTATTACAGCGGAAGGAAGCGACGCGTCAACATCGAGGAGGAGAAGAGAGAAGAAGACGGCGACGATGACGGCGACGGGAAGACCGGCCCCTCCACTAGCAAAAGAGCTACCAAGAAGTTAGTGGAGGGGCCGGCAGAAGGACAACGGAGAGCCGGACGAGACGACAGGAAGACCGGGCCTCCGCTAGCAAAAGAGCTAAAAGAAGTTAGCGGAGGCCCGGCGGAAGAAAGAACCGGAGAGCGGGAGAAGAACCAGAGAGCGGGAGAAGAAGAGGGCAACGGAGAAGACCGGGCCCCGCTAGCAAAAGAGCTGGAAGAAGATAGCGGAGGCCCGGCAGAAGAAAGAACCGGAGAGCGCGGAGACCCCCGAAGTCGGAAGAAGACCCCGGAGCTGTGCAATAAATTAATTTAAAAAGCTGTGTTGTGTTTTTTCTTTACTTTTTTTTCCACCAGGTGAATGGGTAGGGGTAGGATGTACCCCATACTCATTCACATAGGGTGGGGGGCCGGGATCTGGGGGCCCCCTTATCAAGGGGGAGGCTCCCGGATTCCGATAAGCCCCCCGCCCGCAGACCCCGACAACCAATGGCCAGGGTTGTCAGGAAGAGGCCCTGTCCTCATCAACATGGGGGCAGGGTGCTCTGGGGTGGGGGGGCCGCAGGTCGCCCCCCTGCCCCAGAGCTCCAAACCCCCCATGTTGAGGGAATGCAGCCTGGTACGGTTCGGGAGGGAGGGGGGGCGCTCTCTCGTGCCCCCCTCTTCCCCTGTGGCCTGGCAGGTTGCGTGCTCGGATAAGGGTCTGGTTTGGATTTTGGGGGGGACCCCCACGCCGTTTTTTAGGCGTAGGGGTTCCCCTTCAAATCCAGACCAGACCCAAGGGCCTGGTATGCTCCTGGAGGGGGAACCCATGCCGGTTTTTTATTTAAAATTTGGCCTGGAGTTCCCCTCAAGATTCATACCAAACACAGTGCCTGCCATTGGCGGGGATCCAAGTCGGATCCCCGTTCATTGAAAGTCGGACATATGTCGGCTTCATGTCGCAGGGCAAAGTCGGATCCAAAGTAGGACAAGTGTTGTGTCGCACTAGTGTGAACCCAGCCTTAATACAACAGGCCAATGAAACACCTTTTAAATTCAATAAAACTTGGGCTAACTGGATACAATTTACTAATTCTTCAGAATATCGTACCCTAACCTCTTTTATTCCTTAACTTGACTTGGGGATGTTTACACTAATAGTAATCTTAATATAATTAATTTTTTATTCTTTGTACAATTATCCACTCTTCCCCTTATTTGACCTTATTCCCTTTTATTTATTTTAATATATACTACATTATCACATGAGATATTTAGATTACCTTGTTTAATTTATTTTATTTAGTTCTGTATATTTTATTTTTCAATACATTCTATGTTTTACTTGCTCATAATATATATTTAATACACTTTATATTTATGAATATTATTCTGAACATGGAATTTCTTGTACTATTTCTAATGCATTTTTTTATATATGTTGAAAATTTTTATAAAAACATTGAAACCAAAATTTTTTATTTTTCTCGTCATGAAAAACAGTCATGTGTACATGATGCCTCTGACAAACTCAATTGTCATTAAGCCATGAATATGAATATTTTGGTGTCTACATAGCCGCATTGTACATAGTTTGAGACACCCGGCCTGCTGTCACTCTCAAGGTCCAGACCCTTCTAGTGAGAGTGCCGTGATTCTCCTGGTACAGCCAGCCATACAACCTGCAGGCCAAGGAGATGAGGTTACCAACCAAGAGATAATAATCTTGCTGGAAGCCATAAAGTCATGTGTTCCACCTGAAAATGACAAACAGATGCACAGACTTCCTGATGGCAAGACTCGCCTTGGTTAAATATTTCAGAGCTTAGCCCACATCCGATTGGCTAACTTCTTGAGTACTCCCCAAAGGGAATGTAGGAGGAAAACCTCTTGTGTGATATGAACTCTGAAAGACAGTTCAGGCACAAATTAGAGCATTGGCATGAGTACCATCCTGTCTGGGAAGTACACGAGTATGGGTTCTCTAAACCCCAAGGACACCAATGCTGATGTAATTGCCACCAGTAAATCATCTGCGTGGCAGCCTTGTGTAGTGTGTAGCCGCGGCGGAGAGAGACAGTGTCATTTCATTTGAGTTAGATAGAGCAGGTAGGCAGGCAGGCGAGTCAGTTAGCTGCAGTCAGTGTATTTAGTATATATGCATCCTGGGTGTTGTGTGTGTATATATATATATATATATTGTGACAGCAGGAAGGTAAAGTCACCTGGTTGCATCCAGGGGGGTAGATATATTTCGCCCAGATTCAGGCTTTACGCCGACTTATACAACTAGGTGGAGAGTTGTATAAGGCTAGTGGGCTCATGGATGACTCATACCTCTAGGGAGAGTGTGGGGCGTCGTACAGACAGGGAGTTGATGAGGCCAGCTGAAGCTTGTCAGCTCATTTAGGCCTCTATAAGAACTCCCAGATTCATTAGGTGTTAGCTCATGCCTGGAACCAGACCTGTGTGGACTGTCTAGGGAGAGTGAACCCCTGTGCGGTGAGACAAAGCCTGTGTGGCTATTTGCTTGGACATTTAAAACCAGGGACTTAGGGACTAGGACAGCACTAGGCTGATCCCAGTTGTTAGTTAGGAAACCTGTATGTTTAGTCAGAGGTCAACTTGACCAGGATTTATTTTGGTTATGTTTCTTTTGCTTTGCTGTGTTTTGTCACTGTAAATAGAAAATAAACCGCACCTTTTTGATTTTGAAAACCACAACCTCCGTTTGCTGGGCCTGTTTTGTGTGGGGAGCCCATCCCGGGGGTCACACACACCCGCTGCCGAGCTAACCCCCTCACAGTTGGTGGAGAACCAGTGGCAGTTTTTTTTAAGCCAGCATGGAGGAGATACTGAAACAGCTGGCTCTAGCAAATGCCAATCAACAGCAGACAAATGCAGGTTTGCAAAGGAGCCTTGCAGCCCAGCAGCAAGCTCATCAACAGAGCCTTGCAGCCCAGCAGCAAGCTCACCAACAGAGTCTGGAAGCTCAGCAACAAGCCCTGCAGCAATCTGAGGCCCGCTTCATAGACCTGTTACAGAAGCAAGAGCAGAGACTACAACAAATGGAAGCAGTAGTGCAGCAACGTCCGCAGACCAGTGAGGGAAGCCGTCCCACTAATACCGCGTCCTTTGGGGTGAGTCGTTTATTGACAAAAATGACTGGAGAGGATGATCCAGAGGTATTTTTGACCACATTTGAAAGGACTGCTGAAAGAGAAAAGTGGCCTGAGGAGCAGTGGGCTGGACTGGTGGCTCCTCTGTTAACTGGTGAATCGCAGAAGGCTTACTATGACCTAGAGCATGACCAAGCAAAAGACTATGTGATGCTAAAAGCTGAAATATTGGCAAGGCTGGGTGTCACCCTGGCTGTCCGGGCTCAGCGTGTGCATAACTGGACTTTCCAGCTTGGAAAACCCCCCAGGTCTCAAATGTATGATCTCATTCACCTGAGCAGAAAGTGGCTACAGCCAGAGACTTTGTCCGCACCAAAGATTGTGGAACGTGTTGTAATGGATCGGTTTTTGAGAGCTCTTCCTACTGCCATCCAAAAGTGGGTAAGCCATGGAGACCCAGAGACGGCCGATGGTCTTGTGGATCGTGTGGAGAAATACTTGGCTACAGAGAACCTGACGGCCTCTTCCAGAGACACTCGGACTTTCCACCCTAAGACCAGACCATCCCCAGGGGCGGATAAGATGATTCCAAGGGGTAAGGGTGGAGAGAGTGAGAGGGTGGGAGCTCTACCCCAAGTTTGGCGAGAACAGCCTGGGAAATCAGCGGCTCAAGAGGCGGCAAGAAGGATCGTTTGCTACCGCTGCCGGCAAGCGGGACATATTGCAGCAAATTGCCCGGTTGTGGAGGAACCCATGCAGTGTGACTTTCTGACGGGCAGACGTCAGTCGCTGTGTGCGACAGTCGCATGCACTGCCATTCGGGGAACTGAGAAACATTTATGCAAAATGTGTATTAATGGTAGAAATGTTGTGGTATTGCTGGATTCAGGTAGCCTTGTGACCCTGATAAAGGCTGAATTAGTTAAAACAGAGGTCTCTGGGAATAGCAAGGTAGCTGTTATTTGTGTGCATGGGGACACCCGAGAGTATCCAGTGACTACAGTGTGTTTCGAGACCCCCAAAGGTACCCTCTCTCATCCAGTGGGCTTAGTATCTCAGTTACCGCATGACGCCATTGTGGGAAGGGATTTTCCGAAGTTCTGGGAACTGTGGGATGATCCTGAGCCCCCCACTGGTGCCCCTATGTACCAGGAATGTGATAGCCAGAACTCCCCTGAGAGTGGTGAGGACTCTCCGGAATTTCCCTTGTCAGTATTGGCAGGGGAGACTCAAGAAACTGGAGAGGAGCCCACCTCCTCAGACGAAAACCTACCGTCTGTGGAGTTTTCTGATCTTGAGGTTCACAGGGAAAACTTTGCCACAGAACAGTTGAAAGACCCCGCCCTAATAAAGGCACGGGAAAACGTAGTGAAAATAGATGGCGAGTTAGTGAACCCAGATAATACCTGCACTTACCCAAACTTCATCGTAGAGAAGGACCTACTGTATCGGGTGGCAAAAAGGGCAGAAGAAACCGTTGAGCAGCTTGTGGTGCCCAAACCTTACAGGAAGTTGGTGTTGGAGTTGGCCCATGGGCACATTCTTGGAGGTCATCTGGGGACAGAGAAAACCCGAGAGAGGGTATTACAGAGATTCTATTGGCCGGGGGTGATGAAGGACATAGAAAATTATTGTTCCTCCTGCCCTGTGTGTCAGAGGTCGGCCCCGATGCCACATTTCCGTAGCCCGCTGGTCCCTCTACCCATCATTGAGGTCCCGTTTGAGAGGATCGCCATGGATTTGGTAGGTCCTATAATCAAGTCCGCTAGGGGGCACCAGTACATATTAGTTATAATGGACTATGCCACCCGTTATCCAGAAGCGATCCCTCTCCGAAATACCTCGGCCAAAACCATAGCCAAAGAGCTATCTCTTGTGTTTAGCCGGGTGGGTATTTGTAAAGAACTGCTTACGGACCAAGGTACACCCTTTATGTCCCGGGTTATGAAGGAGCTATGTAAATTGTTCAAAGTGACGCAATTACGTACATCTGTGTATCACCCCCAAACCGATGGGCTGGTTGAAAGATTCAACAAAACCCTAAAACAAATGTTGAAGAAAGTGGTGGATAGAGATGGAAAGGATTGGGACTGTCTACTTCCTTATCTGATGTTTGCTATTAGGGAGGTGCCCCAATCCTCTACGGGATTCTCCCCCTTTGAGTTACTGTATGGGAGACACCCAAGAGGGCTGTTGGATATTGCCAAGGAAACTTGGGAAAGTGAGAGTTCTCCCCACAGGAGTGTGATTGAGCATGTCGCCCTGATGCAAGACCGAATTGCACAGGTAATGCCCATCGTGAAGGAACATTTGGCCCAAGCGCAGTTAGCACAGCAGAGAGTGTACAACCGTGGAGCCAAGACCCGTACCTTTTCCCCGGGGGATAGGATACTGGTACTTGTCCCTACGGTTGAAAGTAAATTCCTTGCCAAATGGCAAGGCCCCTACGAGATAATGGAAAAAGTGAGCGAAGTGAATTACAAGGTCAGACAACCAGGAAGGCGAAAGCCCGAACAGATCTATCACGTTAATCTGTTGAAAGCCTGGAGGGATAGAGAGTCCCTAGTCGCAGACACTTGGTCACCAGCTCAAACTGGTTGCGTGATTCCTGAGGTTGGAATAGCAGCCACCTTGTCACAACCCCAACAACAGGAGGTTAAGGAGTTTGTGCTTCGCAACAAGGAGGTATTCTCTGAGCTGCCGGGACAAACATCTGGGGTAGAGCATGACATCATTACCCCGCCCGGTGAAAGGGTGAAGTTAAAACCCTATCGGATCCCAGAGGCCCGACGGGAGGCAATACGGGAGGAAGTACAGAAAATGCTGAACTTAGGGGTGATAGAGGAGTCCCAAAGTGATTGGTCTAGTCCCATTGTGTTGGTGCCTAAACCGGATGGGAGCTGGCGATTTTGTAACGATTTTCGTCAGTTGAACAAAGTTACAAAATTTGACACCTACCCCATGCCACGTATAGATGAGTTGATCGACCGGCTGGGAACAGCCCGATACATGACGACTCTTGACCTCACAAAAGGGTATTGGCAAATCCCCCTGGCCAAGTCGGCCAAAGAGAAAACCGCATTTGTAACCCCAGACGGGGCGTTCCAATATAAAAGAATGCCGTTCGGGTTACAGAATGCGCCGGCCACATTCCAGCGGAAAATGGACCAGATGCTGAGGCCCCATCGGAAGTATGCTGCGGCTTACCTGGATGACGTAATTGTCCATAGCACAGATTGGGCCTCACATCTGCCAAAAGTGCAAGCAGTCCTGGACTCTGTTCGGGAAGCGGGGTTTACGGCTAACCCCAAGAAGTGTACCATTGGGCAGGAGGAGGCCAAATATCTTGGGTACACCATTGGGAGGGGAGTAATAAAACCCCAACTCAACAAAGTCGAGGCCATCCAGAGTTGGCCACGTCCCAACAGCAAGAAGCAGGTACGAGCCTTTCTGGGAATCGCTGGGTATTATCGGCGATTCATTCCCCACTTTGCTTCTAAGGCTGTGCCCCTAACCAACCTGACGAAGGGGAAAGGGTCGGTCATGATTAAATGGACCCCCGAGGCTGAGGCAGCATTCCAATTCTTGAAACAAGCCTTATGTAGCCAGCCAGTGTTGTACTCACCCGACTTCTCTAAAGACTTTGTCGTACAAAGTGATGCGTCAGATGTGGGGTTAGGAGCAGTATTGTCCCAGGTCTGGAACGGGGAAGAGCACCCAGTCATTTACCTCAGCAGGAAGTTGAAGTCCCATGAGGTAAATTACGCCACCGTTGAAAAGGAGTGTTTAGCGGTGAAGTGGGCTCTAGATTCCCTTCGGTACTACCTGCTAGGTAGGCACTTTGACATGGTTACGGATCACGCTCCGTTAAAGTGGATGGCTCAAAACAAGGAAACAAATAGAAGAGTGAATAGGTGGTTCCTGGCCCTCCAGGAATTCAACTTCACAGTAAAGCATCGCCCTGGCGTTCAAATGGGGAATGTGGATGCTTTGTCTCGAGTACATGAATGCCTGATTGCTGGTGTTCCAACCCCGAGGTTAAAACAAGAGGGGGGGGTATGTGACAGCAGGAAGGTAAAGTCACCTGGTTGCATCCAGGGGGGTAGATATATTTCGCCCAGATTCAGGCTTTACGCCGACTTATACAACTAGGTGGAGAGTTGTATAAGGCTAGTGGGCTCATGGATGACTCATACCTCTAGGGAGAGTGTGGGGCGTCGTACAGACAGGGAGTTGATGAGGCCAGCTGAAGCTTGTCAGCTCATTTAGGCCTCTATAAGAACTCCCAGATTCATTAGGTGTTAGCTCATGCCTGGAACCAGACCTGTGTGGACTGTCTAGGGAGAGTGAACCCCTGTGCGGTGAGACAAAGCCTGTGTGGCTATTTGCTTGGACATTTAAAACCAGGGACTTAGGGACTAGGACAGCACTAGGCTGATCCCAGTTGTTAGTTAGGAAACCTGTATGTTTAGTCAGAGGTCAACTTGACCAGGATTTATTTTGGTTATGTTTCTTTTGCTTTGCTGTGTTTTGTCACTGTAAATAGAAAATAAACCGCACCTTTTTGATTTTGAAAACCACAACCTCCGTTTGCTGGGCCTGTTTTGTGTGGGGAGCCCATCCCGGGGGTCACACACACCCGCTGCCGAGCTAACCCCCTCACAATATATATATATATATATACACTGTATTCAGTTTAGCTAGATCCGTTCCTGTTATTCTCTTCCTAATATACTGACAGGCAGGCGGGTGATTGTGATAGCTGCAGTATTTTTAGTTAGTGTACTGTGTCCTTTGCACAGAGTGCACCTAAAGCTACCTGAAGACAATTGCTGGTGTTCTCATAAAAATAATACCACAGGCAGGGAGCTGCAGTATTTTCAGTTAGTGTACTGTGTCCTTTGCACAGTGTGTACCTAAAGCTACCTGAAGACAATTGCTGGTGTTCTCATAATAATACCACAGGCAGGGAGCTGCAGTATTTTCAGTTAGTGTACTGTGTCCTTTGCACAGTGTGCACGTAAAACTACCTGAAGACAATTGCTGGTGTTCTCATAAAATAATACCACAGGCAGGGAGCTGCAGTATTTTCAGTTAGTGTACTGTGTCCTTTGCACAGTGTGCACCTAAAGCTACCTGAAGACAATTGCTGGTGTTCTCATATTAATACCACAGGCAGGGAGCTGCAGTATTTTCAGTTAGTGTACTGTGTCCTTTGCACAGTGTGCACCTAAAGCTACCTGAAGACAATTGCTGGTGTTCTCATAATAATACCACAGGCAGGGAACTGCAGTATTTTCAGTTAGTGTAATGTGTCCTTTGCACAGTGTGCACCTAAAGCTACCTGAAGACAATTGCTGGGGTTCTCATAATAATACCACAGACAGGGATCTGCAGTATTTTCAGTTAGTGTACTGTGTCCTTTGCACAGTGTGCACCTAAAGCTACCTGAAGACAATTGCTGGTGTTCTCATAAAATAATACCACAGGCAGGGAGCTGCAGTATTTTCAGTTAGTGTACTGTGTCCTTTGCACAGTGTGCACCTAAAGCTACCTGAAGACAAATGGGCTGGGGGGCGGTCATCCGACCGTCGACACTGGCACAGCGCGGGTGCGCTTGCATAGGGGAGCACTCTGCCACGACCGCTGTCCACTTTATATGGACCTTGCGGACCCCAGACACGGCTGTTAGCCATGATAAAGCCTCCCAGAGGACCAGCAGCTGGGCTCCCTGGATTAAGGGTCATTTAGACGAGACACCAGGGACTGCGTCCAGCTTAATCCACACGTATGGACGGACGGCCAGCCCTTTAGACCAGCCAGGTAGAGGAGCACACCTACATCCTGCACGTAGGAGGAAAAGAGAAGAACGCTGAGGCTGAGGTGAGTGAAAAATTTATAGTTAAGTCCTGATTACGTAGGGGTGGGCGGGGCCTCACCCAGCTGTGCTGACATGGAGCCGTCAGAAGAATGCATTGATGTGAACGTGTTCCATAGGAACCCATGTAAAAAATAATGTTCTGCGTTTCTGCAAAAAGCATGAAAAAACACATTGGTGTGAACTGAGCCTAAAAAAGGATCAGCCCTGCTGGAATTGATACCTTTGGGAACTATACTTACCGTATTTATAGGCGTATAACACGCAACCTAACTTTAAGAGGGAAGAGGGAAAAAACTTTCCACAGCCCCCTGCGTATAACACGCAGGCACAGTTTACCCTCTATCTTCAGGGTAAAAAAGTGAGAGTTTTGCCGCGTACAAACGGCCGTTTTTCTTGTCGAAAAAAACAACATTTTTCCCATTCGACGAGAAAAACGATAGTCTGTGGGCTTTCTGTCGTTTTTTTTGACGAGAAAAACGGCATTAAAAACGACGAGAAAAATTAGAACATGTTCTAATTTTTCTCGTCGTTTTTTTCGACATGTTTTCCGCGGCAGTGTTTCCCATAGGGAAACACTGCCGCGGAGCCCACAGACGGTCGTTTTTCTCGTCAAGAGAAAAAATGACGTGAAAAACGACCGTGTGTGGGGAACAAGCTGTTCCCCCGTTTTAAATGACATTATTCACGGCGGTTTTTTAACCGCCGTGAATAATGATCGTGTGTACGCGGCATTATACGCCAATAAATACAGTATTTAATTCTTTAAATAAATCTCTCTTTTTTGGTCTTTTCTTATACACTCCTAGGCAAAGAGGATACAGGAAGAATAATATATATATTTTTCTGCCATTTTTATATATGTTTTGTATATTTTTTTCTTTTTCAGCTGTGAGAACAGAAAGTTGTAGCTGACTACTGCTATCTTTGTTCAATCTGTAAAGGCGGAAGACTGTTGGTTTTGGCAATTTTTCAAGCTTGTTCAGTCTTAGCAGTTAACATCTTTGTTTTTCACAGGTTTAAGCAAAACTGTAGTGGTTGTGATGAACCGCATAAATTAAACAATTTATACCTCCACTATATAGGAAAGCTGCAAAAACCTTCCTAAAACCAACATGGGTGCCAACAATTAATACCTTTAAGGAAAAAAAAAAAATGTACTGTATATATATTGTTACTATATAACATTTTAAAGTTTTTCATGTCTTCGTCTATTTTTTTGTATAGTGTTTCTTTTATGTGGTATAGCTGTGGCTGTTACTTTCCTCCCTGAGCTGACTATAATCGCCCCTTCCTTTTTTTTTTGCCTCCCTACTTGCCCCTTCCTTTTTTTTTGCCTCTCTAATTTAAAGGGTAACTCCACTTTTGTGGGGGAAAAAAAATAGCATATAGCGTATACAATTGTGACACAGGTCACATTGTAATTGAATGTTATTAAAAAAAAATACCTCTCCTTTTCACTCTGCGGCTCTGTCATTTTCTGTAAAATACAATGCAATATGGCTACCTGGAGACGTTCTGCACACAGTTGGTGTGCAGAACGCCCCCCAGAAATGTAATTTCCTGCTTGTGTTATTGGCTTACTCCTTTTCCCAGAAGTCAGCACTAAGATACAAATCAGATTTTGAGCATGACCTGCAAAAATGTCATTTTTGGTGAGATACTCCCAAAGGGAAATCACATCTAAAGGGAAGCAGACCCTGTCACTTTCCTCATTAGAGCCCTGTAGGTGCAGCAGATGATTGATAGTTATAAAATCACTTCCATACATATTCACTGTGTACATAATCACAGAAAAACAGCTATTTCTTCAGAATAACAAAAAGTAGGAATCTGCAACAAAGTTTGTTAAAATTCCTGCAATGTACATAGATCACCGAGAGGGGAATATTTTTTTTGCAACAAAAATTGAGTTATTAAATCATTTGTGTTGCAATTCAAGATAATATTCTTTTATTCATTGGACTTAATTATTTAGGCTTTTGTATAGAAGAGTTGCATTGTTTATTATTTATTATGTATAAATATTTGTTCATTTATATTTAATAATTATACTATGTTTCTAAGGCTTCATGCCCACGGACATTTTTTCAGCTGCATCTTTTACAGCTTAAAAACGCCTGTCCATGTTATTGTATAATTTATTTATTTTTTTTCGAGAAAAAAAAAACAAAAAAAAAACGTCGGAGCTAAAAAACGCGATCGCTGCGTTTTTGCGCGTTTTTTGACGCTTCACGTTTTTTTAGGCCTAACGCCGACACTGAGGAACGCACTGGTCCTGTTTTTTTTTTACAGCTTAAAAACGTCTATGCTATTTGCAGCTCAAAAACGTCTAGGTGGGCATGAAGCTATAGACTAACATGGACAGACGTTTTTAAGCTGTAAAAAACGCTCAAAAACACGGCTGTAAAAACGTCCGTGGGCATGAGGCCTTAAAGCCAAACTCCCATCATCTATGTATAAAACAATAAATGCAGTTATATATTTATTAAAGATCATTACTTTAATGCATTAAATGCAATAACATAAGGAACCTTCATTTGACTTTATATATTTTTTTTGATCCTTTTTATGCCAGTACCCATCATGATCTGACTTGCGGTGCGACTTGCATGCTGATGAAGGGGAACCCCGCAAAAAAAAAGAAAAAAAAAATTGGCGTGGGGTTCCCCCTCGGACAATACCAGACCCTTCGGTCTGGTATGGATTTTAAGGGGAACCCCCCTACGCCGAAAAAACGGCGTGGGGGTCCCCCAAAATCCATACCAGACCCTTATCCGAGCATGCAGCCCGGCCAGTCAGGAAAGGGGTGGGGACGAGCGAGCGCCCCCCCTCCTGGACCGTACCAGGCCGCATGCCCTCAACATGGGGGTAGGTGCTTTGGGGCAGGGGAGCCCTTCTACCCCCACCCCAAAGCACCTTGTCCCCATGTTGATGAGGATAAGGGCCTCTTCCCAACAACCCTGGCTGTTGGTTGTCTGTGTTTGCGGGCGGGGGCTTATCAGAATCTGGGAGCCCCCTTTAATAAGGGGGCCCCCAGATCCCGGCCCCCCACCCTATGTGAATGAGTATGGGGTACATCGTACCCCTACCCATTCACCTGGGGAAAAATGTGTCAAAAATAAAACACACTACAAAAGTTTTTAAAGTAAGTTATTAGACAGATCTGGGGGTCTCTTCTGACTTCGGGGGTCTCTTCCGACTTCTCCGCTCTCTTCTCCTGGTCTCCCTCTTCTCCGGTTCTTCTCTCGCTCTCCGGTTCTTCAGCCTGGCTCCTCCGCTATCTTCTGCTCTTTTGCCTCTCTTTTGCTAGCGTTGGCCTGGTCTTCTCCGTCGTCTTCTTCCCTCTTCTCTTGTTCCGATGTTGACACAATGCTCTCTCCCACTGTAATGCCGTGCGCGCGGTGCGCACAGACTTATATAGGCATGGGGCGTGGTCACCGGGTGATGTCACCCGGTGACCCCACCCCCTTATGACGTCACAGTCCCGGGGCATGATGGGACAGTGATGTCGTAAGGGGGCGGGATCACTGGGTGACATCACCCGGTGACCACGCCCCATGCCTATATAAGTCGTTGTGCACCACGCACATGGCATTACAGCGGTAGAGAGCATCGTGTTAACATCAGAAGAGAAGAGGGAAGAAGAAGACCGGGCCAACGCTAGCAAAAGAGCGGGCAGAAGATAGCGGAGGAGCCCAGCAGAATGCAGAAGGCACCGGAGAGCGGGGAGAAGAACCGGAGAGCGAGAGAAGAGGCCGTAGAGCGCAGAGAAGTCAAAAGAGACCCCCGAAGTCGAAAGAGACCCCCGGAGCGGTCTAATAAATTACTTTAAAAACCTTTGTAGTGTGTTTTATTTTTGACACTATTTTCCCCAGGTGAATGGGTAGGGGTACGATGTACCCCATACTCATTCACATAGGGTGGGGGGCCGGGATCTGGGGGCCCCCTTATTAAAGATGAAGATCGAACGATTTGGGCCGTTCGCGCCAAATTCGAGTGACGCGAACGACCCACAATGCACTACGCCATCGCAGTGTCATCCAGGCGCTGTGATTGGCCAAGCATGCACTGTGACCCCGCATGCTTGGCCAATCACAGCGCCGGCAGCGAGGAGAGCAATGATTGGCCACAGGCAGGATGCCTGTGGCCAATTATTGCAGAGGGGGTTTAGTACACGCCCCACACTATAAAAGGCCGCCAGCGCGGCGGCCTTGTGTAGTGTGTTCCGGAGCAGGGAAAGAGAAGCATAGGCAGGGACAGTGTCATTTTTTTCCTTTACTAATCCTGGATTCCTTGTGTTTAGGGACAGAGAAGGATAGGTAGGGAGAGTGTCAGTGTGTCATTCTGTGCTAAACCTTGTTTGTAGGCAAAAGATGCCATGCCGTGCTTGCGCTGGTGTGTTTGGGGGACAGGAGCCACACTGGGGCAGAGGTCCTGTCTGCTCTGCAGGGGCAGGCCGAGAGGTGGTTGACGCCACGCCAGCTTAAGCCAGGAATGGTGGTTTGCGACAATGGCACCAACCTCCTCTCCGCCCTCTGACAGGGACAACTGACCCATGTGCCCTGTATGGCTCACGTCCTTAACCTGGTGGTGCAGTGGTTCTTGGGCAGGTACCCGGGCTTACAGGATGTCCTGAGGCAGGCCAGGAAAGTCTGTGTGCATTTCCGCAGATCTTATAATGCCAGTGCTCGCCTGGCTGAGCTGCAAAAGGAGTTGAACCTGCCCAAGAACCGCCTTATATGTGACATGCCCACCAGGTGGAACTCAACGTTGGCCATGCTGCAGCGGCTGCACACGCAGCAGAGGGCCATCAATGAGTACCTGTGCGACTACGGCACCAGGACAGGGTCAGGGGAGCTCGGGTTTTTTTCACCACGCCAGTGGGGCATGATCAGGGATGCATGCACTGTCCTGGCACCATTTGAGGAGGCCACGAGGATGGTGAGCAGTGACAGAGCATGCATCAGTGACACTGTACCTCTTGTCCACCTGTTGGAGCACACGCTGCGTGGAATAATGGACAGGGCACTTGAGGCAGAACAGAGGCAGGAAGAGGAGGACTTCCTTGCCTCTCAAGGCCCCCTTTACCCAGACAGTGTTCCTTCTGTCCCACACATCGCACAGGAAGAGGAGGAGGAGGAGGAGGAGGAGGAGGATTGTGTCAGCATGGAGGTGGAGGCTGGCACTCAGCATCATCAGCAGCAGTCTTTTAGGGATGATTTACAGTCCCAAGAAACCAGTGGACTTGTACGTGGCTGGGAGGAGGTGGCTGCGGATCATGTCGTCCTTAGTGACCCAGAGGACTCCGGACTGAATGCCTCAGCTAACCTACGCTGCATGGCCTCCCTGATCCTGCAAAGTCTGCGGAAGGATCCTCGTATTCTTCGGATCAAGGAGAGGGACCATTACTGGCTGGCCACTCTCCTTGATCCACGGTACAAGGGTAAGGTTGCGGACCTTATGTTACCATCGCAGAGGGAGCAGAGGATGAGACAACTCCGGGAGGCCTTGCAGAAAGGTCTGTGCAACGCGTTCCCAGAGACTGGGAGGTTACAAACTCCTGGTCCTGGACAACGAGTTGCTGAGGCTTCGGGCAGTCAAAGAAGGAGCGGTGGGGAAGGTGGCCGTCTGACCGATGCGTTCAGACAATTCTTTAGTCCGCAGCCCCAAAGTATGATCGGTTCCAGCAACCATCGCCAGCGTCTGATATACATGGTGCAGGAATACCTAGGGGCAAGGTCAGACTTGGACACCTTCCCCACCGAAAATCCTCTGGCTTACTGGGTCTTGAGGATGGATCACTGGCCAGAGCTTGCACAGTATGCAATTGAGCTACTGGCCTGTCCTGCATCCAGCGTTCTTTCAGAACGCACATTCAGTGCTGCTGGAGGATTTGTCACGGATCACAGGGTGCGCCTGTCCACCGACTCGGTTGATCGACTGACTTTCATCAAGATGAACCAGTCTTGGATCACCACCAGCTACCACACACCTGATGCTGATATAACAGACTAATTGATTTTAAAATGTCACATCCCTTCAAGACTGATGCTGATGCTGAGTGCCTGTGCTGTTATGTTGACTGGCTATCCTCCTCCTCCTCCTCAATGATACTGTCAAGGTCACCTGTGGCCAGGTGACAGATGCACACCGTAGGGGGACAGGAGTGCACCGCAAGGTAGTGAACCCTATGGCTGACTGCTGCGGATAGGAAACTGGGTGGTTGTGGAAAGCGGGACCAGAGGAGCACAACCGGGATCCTAACGGAAGCTAGAGCCAAGATTCCCCAGGGCGCGGAGTCTAAGACCCAGCAGGTCTTCTCCAGGGCCTCTAGTGGTGAGGATGTTATGCTGCAGGCTGGGACCAGGTCGCGGCCCCTGGAGTTTCCTAGCTCACGCCCCGTAGGATAAGGGGAAAAGAGGGGAAGCAGCAGCACAAGATATGAGAGAACAGAATAACAAGCTGAAGGTCAGGGGCCACAAGCAGACAAGGATAACGAAAGAACGAGCCAAAGGTCAAGGGTCACGAGCAGACAGGGATAGTCGGGGACAAGCCAATAACGTAACAGAGAGACAGACGTAGCACACGGCAGGCAGGAACCCAAACACACAATGCCTAACAAACACGTTGATCAGCAAAGCAGGTTAATATAGTGTTCTGTGATAGGGCCTGGGGTGGAGTCAGGCTGGGAGGAGATTATAAAGGAAGCCAGGTGAAAGGGTTCTGGCCTCTAAGATGAACACATGGGAAGGAAGGTAAGCTGACAGACAAACACTACTGCATATCCATGACAGTACCCTCCCTCTTATGGGCCCTCCCCCGACTGGGCCCAGGCTTAAAGGGAAATCTCAGATGAAACCTCCTCAACAGATGAGGTGCAACGACATCAGATGCAGCGATCCAAGATGCCTCCTCAGGACCAAAACCTCTCCAATGCACAAGGTACTGAAGAATACCTCTGCAGAGCCGAGAATCCAGAACTTGTCTAACCTTGTACTTTAGATTATCCTCAGAGACCAGAACCGAGGTAGAGAGATGACAAGAAGATCTATTGAGGACCAAAGGCTCTCTAGGAATAAGCAAGGGCATGAGAGGATCAACAGAAATCTGAGGAGGGTCCCCTAGACCCTTAAAGATGAACTGGTCATCTAGCACAGGACTAGGGATGAGCTTCGTGTTCGAGTCGAACATACGTTCGACTCGAACATCGGCTGTTCGATCGTTCGACGAAGATCGAACGATTTGGGCCGTTCGCGCCAAATTCGAGTGACGCGAACGGCCCACAATGCACTACGCCATCGCAGTGTCATCCAGGCGCTGTGATTGGCCAAGCATGCACTGTGACCCCGCATGCTTGGCCAATCACAGCGTCGGCAGCGAGGAGAGCAATGATTGGCCACAGGCAGGATGCCTGTGGCCAATTATTGCTGAGGGTGTTTAGTACACGCCTCACACTATAAAAGGCCGCCAGCACGGCGGCCTAGTGTAGTGTGTCCCGGAGCAGGGAAAGACAAGCATAGGCAGGGACAGTGACATTTATTTCTTTCTTGCTTAACCTGGATTCCTTTAGTTTAGGGAAAGAGAAGGATAGGTAGGGAGAGTGTCAGTGTGTTTTACTGTGCGAATCCTTGTTTCTAGGGACAAAGAAGGAAAGTGAGGGGAATTCTCCTTGTGCTATAGTGTGCTTTAAAAAAACATTTTTTCTAGGGACAGAAAACTCTAGGTAGGGAGAGTGTCAGTTTCTTTCACTGTGCGAGTCCTTGTTTCTAGGGACAAAGAAGGAAAGTGAGGGGAATTCTCCTTGTGCTATAGTGTGCTTTAAAAAAACATTTTTTCTAGGGACAGAAAACTCTAGGTAGGGAGAGTGTCAGTTTCTTTCACTGTGCGAGTCCTTGTTTCTAGGGACAAAGAAGGAAAGTGAGGGGAATTCTCCTTGTGCTATAGTGTGCTTTAAAAAAACATTTTTCTAGGGACAGAAAACTCTAGGTAGGGAGAGTGTCAGTTTCTTTCACTGTGCGAGTCCTTGTTTCTAGGGACAAAGAAGGAAAGTGAGGGGAATTCTCCTTGTGCTATAGTGTGCTTTAAAAAAACATTTTTTCTAGGGACAGAAAACTCTAGGTAGGGAGAGTGTCAGTTTCTTTCACTGTGCGAGTCCTTGTTTCTAGGGACAAAGAAGGAAAGTGAGGGGAATTCTCCTTGTGCTATAGTGTGCTTTAAAAAAACATTTTTTCTAGGGACAGAAAACTCTAGGTAGGGAGAGTGTCAGTTTCTTTCACTGTGCGAGTCCTTGTTTCTAGGGACAAAGAAGGAAAGTGAGGGGAATTCTCCTTGTGCTATAGTGTGCTTTAAAAAACATTTTTTCTAGGGACAGAAAACTCTAGGTAGGGACAGTGTCAGTTTCTTTCACTGTGCGAGTCCTTGTTTCTAGGGACAAAGAAGGAAAGTGAGGGGAATTCTCCTTGTGCTATAGTGTGCTTTAAAAAAACATTTTTTCTAGGGACAGAAAACTCTAGGTAGGGAGAGTGTCAGTTTCTTTCACTGTGCGAGTCCTTGTTTCTAGGGACAAAGAAGGAAAGTGAGGGGAATTCTCCTTGTGCTATAGTGTGCTTTAAAAAAAACATTTTTTCTAGGGACAGAAAACTCTAGGTAGGGAGAGTGTCAGT
This sequence comes from Rana muscosa, assembly GCA_029206835.1. NCBI lineage: Eukaryota > Metazoa > Chordata > Amphibia > Anura > Ranidae > Rana > Rana muscosa. The sequence continues at coordinate 184,914,483 of CM055126.1, read as the reverse complement.
TTCTTTCACTGTGCGAGTCCTTGTTTCTAGGGACAAAGAAGGAAAGTGAGGGGAATTCTCCTTGTGCTATAGTGTGCTTTAAAAAAACATTTTTTCTAGGGACAGAAAACTCTAGGTAGGGAGAGTGTCAGTTTCTTTCACTGTGCGAGTCCTTGTTTCTAGGGACAAAGAAGGAAAGTGAGGGGAATTCTCCTTGTGCTATAGTGTGCTAAAGCATTCCTCATCAACCATCTTTGAAATCCTTGTTTTTTGGACAGTCAGGGAAATTGTCGTTGTGCTATTCTGTGCAAAAGCAATCATCCTCAACCATATTTAGAAATCCTTAAGTAAAGGGACAGAGAAGGACACCTGAAGGTAGCCCTTATTGCTTTTTTCCCATCTCCCTGCAGGCCATCTATTAGAATGTCTGGAAGGCAAACAAGGAGAGGCAGACAGTCAGGAGGCAATAAAAGAGGGCAAGCAGGCTCTGTGTCTGGGGGCAACAGTGCTGGTCGTGGACGCGGTGCATTGTCATCAGCACATGGCCATGGGACACGCTTGTCCTTCTTTTCGGCAGCTGGACATGTTGAGCCACATCATGCCGAAGACTTGGTAGAGTGGATGACCAAGCCCTCCTCCTCCTCCTCATCCTCTCTCACCCAGGCTCAGGGTACTGGCAAAGCAGCTGCCAAAGCGTCCTCTTCCCTGGTATCAATGTCAGACTCATCATCAGTCACTCCTTCCCTAGACCCACCATGTCCTCCTCCTGAGGAGTCCCCCGAACTGTTTGAGCACAGTGTTGGGTACATGCTCCAGGAGGATGCCCAGCGTTTCGAAGGGTCTGATGATGAAACCCAGCTACAGGAAGGCAGTAGCGTGAGAGCAGACAGAGGGGATGCTCAAGAAGGACACCAATCTGGCAGTCATGTTCCAGCAGCTGCAGCATACTGCCAGATTGGCTCCAGTGATGAGGAGGGAGGGGATGATGAGGTCACTGACTCCACGTGGGTGCCTAATAGGAGAGAGGAGGAGGAGGAGGATGAGGAGGAGGCACATCTCCAACGAGGCAGGATGCCCTTTGGTGGCCACCGACGGAATCACACCGCAGAGCTCCGCCTGTGCAGGGCGCTGCCTCTGCCCGTCATTCAAAAAGTTCCTTGGTGTGGGCCTTTTTTGAGGCTAGTGCATCAGATCGCACAGCTGCTGTTTGCAACATATGTCTCAAGCGTATATCGCGTGGCCAAAACATCAGCCACTTGGGTACCACATGCCTGACCAGACATATGTTGACCTGCCATGCAGCTCGTTGGCAAGCCTACCTCAAAGACCCACATCAAAGAACAAAGCGGACCTCTCCTTGCACCGCATCAGCTGGGATCTCCAACCCCACTATAACTTCAGTCCTCTCTGAAACATGCACTGAGAGGAATGAAGGTGTAGAATTAGGTGTGTCACAGCCAAGTACTTGCGGCCACTCTGCTAGCAGTACACCGACGTCCGATTCTAGCAGGCAAATTTCCCTGCCCCAGCTGCTGGACCGTCGAAAGAAGTTCACTCCCAGCCATCCACATGCCCAGCGGTTGAATGCTAGCTTGGCTAAATTGCTAGCGCTTCAACTGCTGCCTTTTCAGTTGGTAGACTCGGCCCCCTTCCGTGAGTTTGTGCAATGTGCGGTTCCTCAGTGGCAGGTTCCCAAACGCCACTTTTTCTCACGGAAGGCTATTCCGGCTCTCTACCGGCATGTGGAAGGCAATGTCTTGGCCTCGCTGGACAGGGCGGTCAGCGGTAAGGTGCATATTACCGCTGACTCATGGTCCAGCAGGCATGGACAGGGACGTTACCTTTCTTTCACGGCCCATTGGGTCACTCTTTTGGCAGCTGGGAAGGATGCAGGACAAGGTGCAGTAGTGTTGGAGGTTGTTCCACCGCCACGCCTCCAAAATGCTACTACTGGTTGTGACACACCTCTCTTCTCCACCCCCTCCTCTTCTTCTTCCTCCATGGCCTCTTCCTGTGGTTTGTCCTATGAACCAGCGGTGCTCCGTAGCCGTTCACGGGGCTACGCAAGTACGCAGGCAAAAAGATGCCATGCCGTGCTTGCGCTGGTGTGTTTGGGGGACAGAAGCCACACTGGGGCAGAGGTCCTGTCTGCTCTGCAGGGCCAGGCCGAGAGGTGGTTGACGCCACGCCAGCTTAAGCCAGGAATGGTGGTTTGCGACAATGGCACCAACCTCCTCTCCGCCCTCCGACAGGGACAACTGACCCATGTGCCCTGTGTGGCTCACGTCCTTAACCTGGTGGTGCAGCGGTTCTTGGGCAGGTACCCGGGCTTACAGGATGTCCTGAGGCAGGCCAGGAAAGTCTGTGTGCATTTCCGCAGATCTTATAATGCCAGTGCTCGCCTGGCTGAGCTGCAAAAGGAGTTGAACCTGCCCAAGAACCGCCTTATATGTGACATGCCCACCAGGTGGAACTCAACGTTGGCCATGCTGCAGCGGCTGCACACGCAGCAGAGGGCCATCAATGAGTACCTGTGCGACTACGGCACCAGGACAGGGTCAGGGGAGCTTGGTTTTTTTTCTCCACGCCAGTGGGGCATGATCAGGGATGCATGCACTGTCCTGGCACCATTTGAGGAGGCCACGAGGATGGTGAGCAGTGACAGTGCATGCATCAGTGACACTGTACCTCTTGTCCACCTGTTGGAGCACACGCTGCGTGGAATAATGGACAGGGCACTTGAGGCAGAACAGAGGCAGGAAGAGGAGGACTTCCTTGCCTCTCAAGGCCCCCTTTACCCAGACAGTGTTCCTTCTGTCCCACCCATCGCACAGGAAGAGGAGGAGGAGGAGGAGGAGGAGGAGGATTGTGTCAGCATGGAGGTGGAGGCTGGCACTCAGCATCATCAGCAGCAGTCTTTTAGGGATGATTTACAGTCCCAAGAAACCAGTGGACTTGTACGTGGCTGGGAGGAGGTGGCTGCGGATCATGTCGTCCTTAGTGACCCAGAGGACTCCGGAGCGAATGCCTCAGCAAACCTACGCTGCATGGCCTCCCTGATCCTGCAAAGTCTGCGGAAGGATCCTCGTATTCTTCGGATCAAGGAGAGGGACCATTACTGGCTGGCCACTCTCCTTGATCCACGGTACAAGGGTAAGGTTGCGGACCTTATGTTACCTTCGCAGAGGGAGCAGAGGATGAGACAACTCCGGGAGGCCTTGCAGAAAGGTCTGTGCAACGCGTTCCCAGAGACTGGGAGGTTACAAACTCCTGGTCCTGGACAACGAGTTGCTGAGGCTTCGGCCAGTCAAAGAAGGAGCGGTGGGGAAGGTGGCCGTCTGACCGATGCGTTCAGACAATTCTTTAGTCCGCAGCCCCAAAGTATGATCGGTTCCAGCAACCATCGCCAGCGTCTGATAAACATGGTGCAGGAATATCTAGGGGCAAGGTCAGACTTGGACACCTTCCCCACCGAAAATCCTCTGGCTTACTGGGTCTTGAGGATGGATCACTGGCCAGAGCTTGCACAGTATGCAATTGAGCTACTGGCCTGTCCTGCATCCAGCGTTCTTTCGGAACGCACATTCAGTGCTGCTGGAGGATTTGTCACGGATCACAGGGTGCGCCTGTCCACCGACTCGGTTGATCAACTGACTTTCATCAAGATGAACCAGTCTTGGATCACCACCAGCTACCACACACCTGATGCTGATATAACAGACTAATTGATTTTAACATGTCACATCCCTTCAAGACTGATGCTGATGCTGAGTGCCTGTGCTGTTATGTTGACTGGCTATCCTCCTCCTCCGAGTCCTCAATGATACGATTGATGATGATAGCTTGGAAGATCATTTTTGTTTATGGGTGCCGCCACCAGTGGCTAAGGCCCAATTTTTCAGCCCCTGTTTTACAGGGGCGTGTAATTACAATTTTTTTAGCAATAATTTGCCATAGGGCTCATTGCTGTGCTCCAAGTACAGTATCTGTGAGGGGTTGGAGTGTTGTGGCACCAGTGCCTAAGGCCCAATTTTTCAGCCCCTGTTTAAAAGGGGCGTGTCATTACAATTTTTGAAGCAATACTTTGCAACAGGGCTCATTGCTGTGCTCCAAGTACAGTATCTGTGAGGGGTTGTAGTGTTGTGCCACCAGTGCCTAAGGCCCAATTTTTCAGCCCCTGTTTAACAGGGGCGTGTCATTACAATTTTTGAAGCAATACTTTGCAACAGGGCTCATTGCTGTGCTCCAAGTACAGTATCTGTGAGGGGTTGTAGTGTTGTGCCACCAGTGCCTAAGGCCCAATTTTTCAGCCCCTGTTTAACAGGGGCGTGTCATTACAATTTTTGAAGCAATACTTTGCAACAGGGCTCATTGCTGTGCTCCAAGTACAGTATCTGTGAGGGGTTGTAGTGTTGTGCCACCAGTGCCTAAGGCCCAATTTTTCAGCCCCTGTTCAACAGGGGCATGCAATTACAATTCTTGATCTAATAATTCACAGCAGGGCCCATTGCTGCACCCACCAAGAGTAACTCTGAGGGCTTACAGTGTTGTGGCAACGCCACCACCACCACCACCACGAAAGGCCCAATTTTTCAGCCCCTGTTCAAAAGGGGCATGTAATTACAATTCTTGATCTAATAATTCACAGCAGGGCCCATTCCTGCACCCACCAAGAGTAACTCTGAGGGCTTACAGTGTTGTGGCAACACCACCACCACCACCACCACCACGAAAGGCCCAATTTTTCAGCCCCTGTTCAACAGGGGCATGCAATTACAATTCTTGATCTAATAATTCACAGCAGGGCCCATTGCTGCACCCACCAAGAGTAACTGTCAGGGCTTACAGTGTTGTGGCACCAGCACCACTATCAAAGGCCCAATTTTTACTACCACTGTTCAACAATTATATGTAATTAAAATTCCTGATATAATAGTTGACAGCAGGGCGTTCCAGCACCAACCAAGAGTAACTGTGAGTGCTTACAGTGTTGTGCCAACACCAACAACTAAGGGGCCTATTTCTGCAGAGTATATACGGCAGGTCCCTACTTTCAAACATCCAACTTACAAACGACTCCTACTTGCAAACGCAAGAAGACAACAGGAAGTGAGAGGAAATCTACCACTAGGAAGGAAAATTCTCTCCTGTAAGAATAAATATGGGAGAAAGGTGTCTCCTCTGTACTGATGCTTTATCAGCAATCCTTGTTTCAAGAAAAACACCACATTTCAAAAACAGGTTTCATTGGGACGGAAAGTGAGGTGAAATGTTCTGAACAGGGGCACAGACAGCAAAACAAATGTTACAGGGGTGATAACCCTTACCTATGTTTTCCAAAAAGTTTAAAAATAGATTTTTGGGCTGGAGCTACACTTCAACAATGTACCTGTTCAAAATTACAAACACATTCTACATAAGAACAAACCTACAGTCCCTGTCTTGTATGCACCGCCTGTATACGGCTGTTCAGAGTATATAGGGCCTTTTTTATTTTATGTGCGGGGTTCCCCTTAATATCCATACAAGACCCAAAGGGGCTGGTAATGGGCTGGGGTAGGGGGGGGGGTCATGGGGTAGCTATGCCATTTTTCTTAAAGATTTTCATCCATATTACCGGGACCAGACATTACATTAAAGCCGCAAGCAGTTTTAAATGGCTTTTTTTTCCTTTAGAAGTGTCATTTTGTGCAGGGACAGTTCTAAACACGGGAAACACGTGGCACTTCACAGGCATACTTTAGACACCCCCCAGGTACGATATTTAAAGGAATATTTGACTTTTTTTTTTTCACTTTATGCATCATTAAAATGACTGCTCCCGAAAAACGACCGTTTTTAAAACTTCTTTTTGCATTGATACATGTCCCCTGGTGCAGAACCCGGGTTCCCAAACCCTTTTTAGGACAATAACATGCATAATAGTTGTTATAATTAGCACTTTAGAATTCGAACGTTCGCATCCATTGTATTTAATAGGGTTCTAATGTTCGTACGAACTTTCGGTCCGTTCGCGGGTTCTGGTGCGAACCGAACCCGGGGGTGTTCGGCTCATCACTACACAGGACCATCAAACTGGGCAGATGTCAGTGGAACCCTGAAGTCAGGTTGGTTAGAGGGTGACATGTCACAGGAGTCAAGCTGAATAGCTGAAAGACAAGCAGAATGTCCTGAACAAGAAAAAGTAGGCGGCTCACTGGGCATGGGCTGGACTGGCATAACTAGTACAGAGGCCGAGTGAATAGAGTCAGGTGTAGCGACTACCTGAATCGCATCGCAAGACGTAGCGACTGCAGGACTTGTAGACAAGCTAGCCTGGCTGTGCGTCCAAGGGCGATTAGGGACAGAGAAATGTAAATGGTTATGTGACCTGGAATGAATGACCGGCTCAGGTTCACAGGGGGCAACCTTGGGTAGGCAGGACGAGGAACAGGAGGAACCCCAAGCCAGGATCTGTCCAGTAGTCCAGTCCACATGAGGAGAATGGAGCTGTAACCATGGGAGACCCAAAATTATAGGCGTTGAGGCCTTGGGTAAGATAAGGAAGGATATCCACTCCTGGTGGAGTGTCCCTACCGACATCTTAACAGGGAGGGTCTGGAAGCGGATAGGTCCCCCTGGGAGAACAGTACCATCAATCGCCAAGACCACCAATGGCGTGGTGAGGGGCAAAAGAGTAAGTCTCATGGACGATGCGATTTCCCAGTCCATGAAATTACCAGCGGCTCCGGAATCCAGATATGCTGAGACCGAATGAGAAGAAGCACCAACATGAAGGAACACAGAAAGCAGAAGACGAGAAGGAGAAGGTGATATTTCTGGGTCCAATACTCCACTTTCCAGATGAAGTGGACCCAAACGTTTTTCTGGACAAAGAGAGCAAGTGTCACGAAAATGACCTTTGCCCCCACAGTAGAGACACAGGCCTAGAGTTCTGCTCCTAGCACGTTCCTCTGGGGATAGCCTGGTCCTGCCCAGCTGCATGGGTTCCTCAGCTGGCAGGAGATGCTCCACGGGTCGAGGAGAGGGGAGCTCAGGCTGACTAAGGACCAAGGAGTGCTGGCGCCGCTTTTCTAGGGTCCTTTCCTGAAAGCGAATATCGATCTGGTTACACAAGGAGATAACTCCGTCCAGATCAGTGGGGGTGGTTCTTCCTGCTAATTCATCCTTCACTCTATCAGACAGGCCATGCAAAAAGGTTGCGACTAAGGCCTCATTGTTCCAGCTCAACTCAGCCGACAGTATGCGGAAATTAAGGGCGTACTGTCCCACTGAAGCAGACTCTTGGCGGAGACGTAGAAGGGTGCTGGCCGCTGAAGAGACACGAGCCGGTTCTTCAAAGATATTCCGAAAAAGTTTCAAGAAGCCAGACAGGCTAGAAACCACTGGATCATTCAGTTCCCACAGAGGGGCTGCCCAGGCTAAAGCTTCACCGGAGAGGAGGGAAATGATATAGGCTACCTTTGCCCTATCAGACAGAAAGTTTTGAGGCTGAAGCTCAAAATGAATCGTGCATTGGCTAAGGAACCCTCTGCAGGCCTTGGAGTCCCCAGAGAAACGGAACGGAGCTGGCAGTGTTAGTGAGTGTGTGGCTGCGACTGGTGCGATAGGTACCACCGCTGGTTGTACTTGAGGTTGCGGATTCGGGGTTCCCAAGGAGGCCTGAAGCTGCTCGAATCGAGAAGCCAGATCCTGGAGGAATCGCATCACCTGAGTCTGATTCGATTCCTGGGTTTCAAGTCTGTGGACTATGCCCCGCAATGGATCATCCGCGGGGATCGGGATGTCAGCCGGGTCCATGGCTGATCAAACTGTCAAGGTCACCTGTGGCCAGGTGACAGATGCACACCGTATGGGCGCCCCCCCCCTACAGTTGCGGAATGCCGGCCGCCTGCATACCGAAAGCAGTGCGGCCGCCTTCATGGGGGCGCTAGACTAATTTGCCTCTCAGCCCAGTCTGCCCCATAAGACTGGCGCTACACTAACAGTGTAGCGCAAGCCGGCGGGGATTCTTTCCATGCTGCCCACCCTGCAAAGTGCTGCCCTAGGCCTGGACCTTGTTGGCCTAGGCCAGGATACAGCGTTGCCTCTATCCACGCCACCCCTATATGATTAATAGATAGATTCATGCATAGCATGCGGCCGCCCCCTATTCATGTTTTTTTCAGACCCTTTCAGGACGCCAGGCGCATGAATTACAGCGGCGGGGGGGTTTTTTTTTAAGCACCTTATTTGTGCAATAGGGTGAGCTCTGGTAGCAGAGCATTGCGCTCGGAGCCCACCCAGGTGTGTTAGAAAAGCAAATTAATATTCACTTTTCTAACACTCAATCGCCTCTCTGTCAATCAGGAAGTGCGGGTCTGATACCCATTTCACGATTGGCTGAAAGGTCAGGTGATTCTATTGGACACCTAGGAGGAGGATGCACGGTGGAAGCTGCCGTGATCCACTCCACAGGAGGAGGAAGAAAGCTGCTGGACACGCTGCCCGTTATCCCGCTTCCTAGATGGGGTAAGTGCAGGGTTTTGATGTCCCGACCGTCCTACGGGGGGGGGTTGCCCAAAAAAAAAAACACCATCCGCCACTGTCGGGAGAGTTTTGAATACCTATTTGCTGTATTTGAGTAAGTTAGGCAGATCCAGTCAGTGAGTGTAAATCCATTCAGCTGTATTGGACTGCACAGGGTGGTTGATTCTTGGAACACTTGTGTTGTGATGAGACTAGCATGGACTTTCTATGAAGATGGTTTACACTGTGATGGACTTTTGTTTTGATCTATTTGATACATTGTTTAAAATTGGAATGGATGCATTTCCTAAATTGGATATTTATACGTTTTGGCACTAAGCGCTGTGTATTAGGATTAGACTAATTGTTATAATCGTTCTGCGGGGAATTTTAACACATCTGCTTGGCGATATCATTTATTTGTACGCTAAGCACATTTGATTTTGTTTACAATTCATTTTCGGGTGTGGTGTACACTTTTAGCATGGAGTGGGTAATATCATTTAATAATATGGATTGGACAGCAGCTACAGTGCCTTGAAAAGTATTCACACCCCTTTAAATTTTCCACATGTTGTCATGTTACAACCAAAAACGTAAATGTTTTTTATTGGGATTTTTTGTGATAGACCAACACAAAGTGGCACATAATTGTGAAGTGGAAGAAAAATGATGAATGGTTTCCAAATAAATACATTTTACAAATAAATATCTGAAAGTGTGGCGTGCATTTGTATTAAGCCCCCTTTAATCTGATACCCTTAACTAAAATCTAGTGGAATCAATTGCCTCCAGAAGTCATCTAACAAGTAAATACATCCACCTGTGTGTAATTTTATCTCAGTATAAATACAACTGTTCTGTGAAGCCCTCAGAGATTTGTTAGAGAACCTTAGTGAACAAACAGCATCATGAAGACCAAGGAACACACCAGACAGGTCAGGGATAAGGTTGTGGAGAAGTTTAAAGCAGGGTTAAGTGATAATAAAATATCCCAAGCTTTGCACATCTCACAGAGCACTGTTCAATCCATCATCCGAAAATGGAAAGAGTATGGCACAACTGCAAACCCACCAAGACATGTCTGTCCACCTAAACTGACAGGCCAGGCAAGGAGAGCATTCATCAGAAGAAGCCAAAAGGCCCATGGTAACTCTGAAAGAGCTGCAGAGATCCACAGCTCAGGTGGGAGAATCTGTCCACAGGACAACTATTAGTCATGCACTCCACAAATCTGACCTTTGTGGAAGAGTGGCAAGAAGAAAGACATTGTTGAAAGAAAACCATAAGAAGTCTCGTTTGCAGTTTACCAGAAGCCATGTGGCGGACACAGCAAACACATGGAAGAAGGTGCTCTGTAAAAGTGACCACTGACTTCAAGTCTACCACAAAATAAAATGAAAGACAAAAATGCCTCCAATAATCGAAATTAAAAAAAGAAAAAAGACAGGAAAGGTGTTGGCAATCACAATTATAGAAAAGTTTCCTAACTGACCATCATTTTTCCCTATGCAGTATGGCAAAGTTTCCTATGTTTTCCCTACAATTCAGTGATGCGTTGGCTGCTCTGTGTCCTTCATTTTAATAACTAGAGGGATTGATTATTCAAAAGCTCCCTTATTGGACTTTTAAAGCCTGCTGGTCATAGTTCAAAGTCCATGCAGTGCATTTAAACATTTCCCCAGTGAATCTGCACATAAATTCACCTGGACCACAAATTTCTAACCTGCAGGATTCACCTCGAACCAATGGTAGCAGTGAACCCAAATCTCATCTCATTTATGCTTAATGAAAAGCCGAACTGTCTCCTGCGTTTAGTTTGCCAGGGATGCCAAACCCAAACCCCACTGAAATCAACAGAAGCCAAATCTGTCAAATTAAATAAGCCCATATCTGGGCTAATAGGGGGTGTCAAAATAATAGCATGGGGAGGAGGCATGTGGGCACTGCCCTGGGGAACATGTACCAATGCAATAAATAAACAATACAAAATCCATTTGGTCAGGAGCAGTTTTCTTTTTTTTAGCACTGGCATGTACAAAGGAAGAAAAGTTTTAAAATTGCTGGCAAATGACTTTGACAGCTGTCATTGACAGTGTCTTTGTTTTTGTTTGTTTGTTTTTTTAGTTTTTTAAAAAAGAAGCCGACAATGAATGTAATTTGGTGGCAATTTAAACAGTTTCATAATTTTTCTTTGTAAATGTCGTTTTTGCTGTAGCACATCCTATAGCACATCCTATAGCAAGAATGAAAAAAAAAAAAAACATGGAGTCTTTCCCAAAATGCATACCAGAGTCCTTAAGCCTGGTATGGATTTTAAGGGGGACTCCACACAAAACAATGTGTGCAGGGTCCCCCTAAAAATCTATGCCAAACTCTTAATCTGAACATACAGCCTGGCTAGCTAGGAAAGGAAGGGGGGGGGGCAAGCGTGCAGCCACCCTCTCCTGAGTCATACAAGGCCACAAGCCCTCAATATTGGGGGTGCCTTGCCGGGGGATAGGAGAACCTCCTGGCAAAGCACCTTGTCCCTATGTTGATGAGGACAAGAGCCTCTTCTCCACAACCTTTGCCTAGTGGTTGTGGGGGGGTTTATTGGAATCTAAAAGCCCTCTTTTACAATAGGTTGGCACCCAGATACAAGCCACTCCATGTAAATTAGTATGAGGTACATGGTACACTTACTGATTTACAAAAAAAAAGTTGTAACTGTAGCACAGGCACGGTTCTTCCCTTTACCTTTGGCTCACTGGCAGGAAAGACGCACCATGCTACCTGCCCGTACCCTCTTGTGTGAAGAGGTGGAGCGGTGTCACAAACTAGGGTCCTGCAGCAAGGTTCTCCCTTTAGTTGGTTCCCGTCTCTTAGAATGTAAGGACAAGTCTTTATATCCCCAAGTAACTCCAAGGTCCACACCAGTAGTAAACTCCAACATAGAGTTTATTTCTTTATATGCAAAGTCAATGAATAAAAAGGATGGATAGAAGACAGGACAGTAAGAGTTTGGATATGAGTCAAGGCACAAGACAAATTATGAATTCACTACTTGTTCTTCAAGTAGGCTTAGCTCACCCGGATAGTTCCCTATGAAAGCAGATCCTAGCAGCCGAAGTGATGCTCGGACGTTTCTTTAGTTTTCCCTTTCTAGATGCGACTAGGAGATTCTCTGCCACAGAACCGTTAATCACAATCCTCTGGTGTTGGATGGATCTAATCCCTCCAGAGAGTTACCAGGCCCTTCTTTCTCCGTGAACTTTTCACCGGTCCTTCAGAAGGGTCCTCCCCCGGCCTCCTCATCTCAGAACGGGTCCCCATGCCAGAGGCACCCTGGGATTTCTCCTTCCAGGACACGGGCCCTAGCTAAAGGTGCTGGGCCCAAGGCTGTTGCTGCAGCCCCAGGGCTAAAGGTGCCAGGAACCGATGCGTACGTGGGCCCCTGGCCAGAAGGGCCAGGTACCACGCTTCACGATGGCCCCCTGGGCTCGAACCGGAACCGACCACCAAGAAGAAGAACAAGACGAGCCCCTTTGCAAGCAGCGTGTGCCCCTTTTATATCCTCTCCCGGCGTGCACAGCAGACCGACCACGCCCACCATACCACCGCCGAGAGAGGACATCCAAGGCACAGCACTATACCAGCGGTTCAACCCTGGCCCATTATGGCAGCGCCACCTACAGGCCACAGGGAACCACGCACCAGTATACTACCTGCGTTATAAAACAGAATGTCCTAACAATTAAGGTGATCTGAGCCCAAATACAGCTCAAACCTTCCCCTAAATTTAGGCATAGCGGGGTTAAATTTGGGGACCCCGCTACATAACCTACAAATAAAGACACCCAAGTGTGTGGTCCTTTTATAAAGAAAAATCCCCCCAAAATTCCCAGCCATGTAAGTGAATGCGACCAGTGACATCACTGGTTTTTAAAAGAGAAGTATGGGGTTGGGAAAAAAACATTTATGTTCACCTGGGCTCTGCACTGAGAACTAACAAACAACCACTCCAGGACTCAAAGGACATTCACCAGACCAAGTTATTTAACTCTGTAGAGTCTAGTGCAATACTTTAATGATGCAGCTCTCTTCAGATGGGGAAATCCAAAATGGAACTACAAAGAAACACACAAGAGGGCGTAAATGCCTAGTGCATTACCCAAGATTTATTTGTGCAAGAAACTAAACCAAAAGGCAAATGGATTCTCTTCCGACACTGCTATGTATTAGTCAGATCACTCATCGCTACACTGGTCGATGAATCAACTTTTTGTTACGCTTGTTACTTCTGTCATCTGTGAGTATTCATTTGGCTTTTTGGTTTCTTGTACAAATAAATCTTGAGTAATGCACTGGGCATTTGCGCCCTCCTGTGTGTGTTTTTCTGCATTAAGAATTGAGCGATCAAACACCACTGATCGCTTAGTTCTGCCCTCTGCTCTGAGCAGAAAGCCAGAACTGTCAATCAACGATTCTCTGCTCTGCCCCTCCTGTGCTCAGTGGAGTGTTGGGTTCTGGAGGGGGCGGAGCTGAGATCTAAGAGACTGAGCCAGTGGTCGGAACAGGCATCTGAGTGGCTCTTGACTGAAAGTCAGGATCATTCCAGAGCCTGGACCGGCTCAGTGACGTCAGCCGTCAGTGGGCTTTAGCCTGCTGTCAACCGAAAAATGGACACAGGAGAGCAGAACTAACTGCACTCCTGTGATCCATAGGAGAAATAGGGCCAGAATAGCTTTGGCCTTAATTCTCCTTTAAGGACTTGGCCGTGCCTCCACCTGCCAGTGTCTTTAACAGCCATTGAGAGTGGGAAGCTGTCACAAATAATAGCAGTAGTAATACTATTATACATGATGTTTCAGAGGACATATGCCCTAAAATGTATTGCCTTGTATGATTTTACATCAGTAGTAATAGAGGTCAGTCCAACCAAACATGCTCTACATGGTTTAGGAGATATTTGCAGAAAAGACTGCACCAATGTCTACGGCGCATGCGCGCAGTAGGCAGCGGCGCAGACGCACTGTAGTGTGTCAGTCCTCATTGAGGCCAGGCCGGACATGCCGTCTCCCGTGCGCCAATAAGAGCGCCGGAGGCACGATGCGCGGAAGTAACCCCAGGGCAAGATGTCGGCTGCCTGGGCGTTGGAAGAGGATGCCTGTGGGGGCTTTGATGGAGGTGAGTGTTACATAATGAGCTAGTATGCCATACATACTAGCTCATTATGCCTTTGCCTTGCAGGTGGGTTTTTTTTCCCCTGGGTTTACTTCCTCTTTAGGAGGCCCAGGGGAAACACATGGGTTATAAGTGTAGCACTACCCCCGTAGGATCTGCTGGTTATATTTTTGGGTCTTTGCCGTTACCCCTAAACACAGTTCACCAGGTTAGAAACTTAGAGTCTATACTGGGCCTTGCGCCCACAGATGTATGCACAGTTCTTTTCCAATGCTTTTTATTGAGCAGTAGAGGAATGGAGGGTTAGGGGAAGGTTCAGATACCTGGTGCAGATCACTGAGGAACTTTGAGATCGCGGAGACAAATACGCTTCAGTCAACAGGTCTTGCCACAGGATTCGGTATCAGTTAAACAATCCTCTGCCACAGGATATTAATAGTGAACACAGCAACACAGTACCAAAGTTCCTTTAAGCCATCCGGCAGTACTGTGAGGTAGATTGGTTAGGATGCATCCTCCAATTGAGTCACCAGGCAGTTCTTGAGATACCAGCATTTCGCTCGGTCCTCTCCAAGACGAGTCCTTCCCCGGATCTTTCAATTGCACGGCTTCTTCCTGCAGGACAGACAGCCCAGGACCACCTCTGAACCAGTAGGCCCCAGATAGCTTCTGGGCCTACTTGCAGTCACAGGGCCTTGGGCCAGCAGGGCCCCGAGGCCAGAAGAGGAGCTGTCACATACCTTAGGCCACGCAGGCCATGAGGTGAGAGAGTGAAAAGATGGCGTCTGCCCCTTAAGTATCCTCTCCCAGAATGCACAGTGGGGGACCACTCCCACTGGGCTGCTTCTGGGCAAAAGGACACCCAATACACCTCAGCCTGCCGTCCCTCCATCACTGGCCGGTGGTGACAACTACACCTACAGGCAACAGTGTGGCACTGCACACGACACAGCCAAGGCTGGAACAGAGGCTAATTTAGCCATAATATTAAATCTGAACTATATACAGAACAGATAACCCACTAAATTTACATGCGAGCGCCTGGTCAACAGGAGCAGGGCGCTACATAAGTAAAGTCCATAACAGGTTTATGCAGATAAATAAGGTTGGCAGAAAACTTTACTGACTTTTTATGTTTTTAAAAAGTGACTAAATGCAATAAAAAAACAAAACAATGAATCCAATTAAGCCCAGTGTTTACAAACTAACCTCCTAGGGGTTTCTGTGCATTTAGCCTAATAACATTTGTTTTTAGCCCCATTCGCACAAAGCAAATGTATAAGCACTTTCCCCGGGCTAATTGCTATGCACATTTTTTATGAAAACTCCTATGTGTTGCCTACACTACTTATTAAAGCGGAGGTTCACCCTAAATTTGAACTTTACATTAACAATCTCCTTGCATAATTTACATACACATATCACCAACCTTTTTTTTTTTGTTCTGCTCTAATCAAGGTGAATCAGCTGTGCGATTTGGCACTTCCGTCTTTTCCTCCCGCGGGAGTAGGCGTGTATTTAAGTTTCCCTGGCCGCGCTGTGTGTCATGGGAGGTCTGTGCAATGTCTCCTGGGAGCAATCTGTCATGCTTCCCAGGAGATGCGTTCCAGTCGTCACGTGACTCATCTACCCGGTCACGTGACGAGGGCGGACATTACCTGCACAGCTGATTGGCCGGAGAGCGTTCTGAGCCGTCGCTGCTGTTTATTTTGTTGTGATCGCCATCACAATGGGGCGTGTACTTTAAATGACGCCGCCCGTTGTAATGGCAACCAGGAAATGTTGATGGCGCTGCTCGTGCGCGAGATAGAGCGGTGAATGCGGGGAGGCGCGCATTCACCGCCACCCGGAAGTCCGTGCTTGTGGGCTTCAGGATGCCCACAAGCAAAATGGAAAAGCTATTGATCACTTTATATAAGTGTTTATTTTTAAAGAAAATGGACGGGGGATGATTAAAAACGCCAGACGAGTGAGTACTACATTGTAATCTATATCCAAATTGAATGGACTAAAAAAAAAAAAAAAAAAGATGGACCGCGGAACCTCCGCTTTAAGCAGGTGGTGGGCAAGACAGAAACTATCTAGTGGTTTGTAGCGCTTGAAAAGTAAATACAAAAAAATACTTAAAATAACAGCATGTTATACTTACCTGCTCTGTGCAATAGTATTGCACAGAGCAGGCCCAATCCTTTTCTTCTGGGGTTTACTGCCTGCACTTCTGGCTCCTCCTCTTCTTGACGTACCACATAAGAAGCCGCTTATATTTGTGGCACACCTGCAGGCCCATAGACACAGATAGCAAGGCTCGGCCCCGCCCCCTTGTCACATGATTTGACTGACAGCAGCGGGAGACAATGGCTCCCACTACTCTCATCAAAGCCTGTGACAGGGGGAGAAAAGGGGAGAGCCTTTACAGACAGGCCCAGCACTGGATCGAGATCTGGCCCAGGTAAGTATAATTGGGGTGAGAGGCGATGCACATACTGAAACATTTTTTTACCTTAATGCATTAGGGTAAAAAAGGTTTAGCTTTTACAACCACTGTAACCACTCTCCAGCATCTACTTAAACCTGAAATACCAGTTTTAAATAGACTTACCATTTGATAGGGATAATTCTTCCTTTTTGTTGGTAGCCATTGTGTCTGTGTTCAGCTGTCCACAGCTATCAACACTTGACAGTGGAATGTCCTCATAGACATAACATCCCATGTGTCTAGCAATCCATGTGGCAACAAGGAAACTTTGAGAATTTTCAGCGAAACACAATGAATATGTAGGAAGCCTGTGCAGGCATAATGGAACAAGAGAAATATCCAATGATACATACCTAATGATACCCAATGAATACCTAACACCTTACCTACTAAAGTTATACAAAAACTAAAAAATTGAAGATCTGCTTTCTTTTAGGGAACATCTAGAAATGTTATTTGTTCTTGTGATTCTAGTGATTCTGACTTTAAAGGAACAATAAAAAAACCCAAAAAAGACAAACATGTTATACTTACTAGCTCTGGGTAATGGTTTTGTACAGAGCAGCCCAGATTCTCTTCTTTTTGGGTCCCCCACTAGCGGTCCTGGCTCCTCCCCCTGCCGTGAGCCTCCAATAGCAAGCCTTTTGCAATGGGGGCACACATGTAGCCCCACTTTTCCACTACATGTGTTTGTTGTCCAGGGAACCTACGGCCGGGGAGCACCGACTTTTCAAAGCCGGGCACTCCTTCCATAGACTCCCATGTTAAACAGTAATTTCTCCGGTGATTTTGGGGACCCGGTACTGGTCGGTCCTAAGTCCCCTGGACCCCAAACTTGGCACACATGTAGCCCCACTCTTCATCTACAAGTGTGCAAAGTTTGTGTCCAGGGAACCTACAGCCGGGGAGCACTGACTTTTCAAAGCCGGGCACCCCTTCCATAGACTCCCATGTTAAACGTCAGTCTAGTCACACAGCATCAGGGCCGGTCCTAGACGGGGTGCGAGGGGTGCAGTTCACCCAGGCGCCACAGAGGTGGGGGCGCTTAAGCACCAGAGTGTTCCCCTCCCTCCTCCTCCTCCTTATTGGTATACAGAGCGAGGCCGCTCTCAGTCTCCACCGCTCACTGCCGCCGATCATCGCCGCTGCGGCGCTGCTGTTTCCTGCTCCCCCCTGTTCCCCCCTCCATCCTCCAGGCAGAGGAGATCAAAGATTGGAGCGGCTGGGAGAGAGACCCGCGGTGACGTAGTGGGGGGCGGGGCGGTCCGGTCCGTGCGGTGCAGTGCAATGAATGCAGTGCATCAGCGTGACATTTGTTCTAACTGTCACGATCCTCTCCACCTGGGCGGCGCGGCTGCACACTGTCCTCTCCAGCTGCCGCCCGGGTGGGGTTTGCATTTGTCCAGGGGGGGTCTGTAGACTGTACTAATGAAGGGGGGATAATTTGTGGGGGGTCTGTACTTATGGAGGGGGTCTGGTGTGTGGGGGCAAGGGGGGGTCTGTACTAATGGAAGGGGGTGGTTTGTGGGCACCAGGGGGGTCTGTACTAATGGAGGGGGGGTGGTGTGTGGGGGCCAGGGGGGTCTGTACTAATGGAGGGGGGATGGTTTGTGGGGGCCAGGGGGGTCTGGTGTGTGGGGGCCAGGGGGGTCTGTACTAATGAAGGGGGGATGGTTTGTGGGGGCCAGGGGGGGGTCTGTACTTATTAAGGGGGGATGGTTTGTGGGGGTCTGTACTAATGGAAGGGGGTGGTTTGTGGGGGCCAGGGGGGTCTGTACTAATGGAGGGGGGATTGTTTGTGGGGGCCAGGGGGGATCTGTACTAATGGTGGGGGGATGGTTTGTGGAGGCCAGGGGGGGATCTGTACTAATGGAGGGGGGATGGTTTGTGGGGGCTCTGTACTAATGGAAGGGGGTGGTTTGTGGGGGCCAGGGGGGTCTGTACTAATGGAGGGGGGCTGGTTTGTGGGGGGTCTGTACTAATGGAGGGGGGATGGTTTGTGGGGGGTCTGTACTAATGGAGGGGGGATGGTTTGTGGGGGCCAGGAGGGGGTCTGTACTAATGGAGGGGGGCTGGTTTGTGGGGGTCTGTACTAATGGAGGGGGATGGTTTGTGGGGGGTCTGTACTAATGGGCGGGTGGTTTGTGGGGGGGTCTCTACTAATGGAGGGGGGTGGTCTGTACTAATGGGGGGTGGTTTGTGGGGGGGTCTGTACTATTGGGGGTCTGTACTAATTGAGGGGGTGGTTTGTGGGGGTCTCTACTAATAGAGGGGGGTGTTCTGTACTAATGGGGGGGTTTGTGGGGGGTCTCTACTAATGGAGGGGTCTCTACTAATGGAGGGGGGTGGTCTGTCCTAATGGGGGGGTGGTTTGTGGGGGGGTCTGTACTAATAGGGGGGGTGGTTTGTGGGGGGTCTGTACTAATGGCGGGTGGTTTGTGGGGGGTCTCTACTAATGGAGGGGGGTGGTCTGTACTAATGGGGGGTGGTTTGTGGGGGAGTCTGTACTAATGGGGGGTGCTTTGTCCCGAAGGGGGGTCTGTACTAATTGAGGGTGGGGGTGGTTTGTGGGGGTCTCTACTAATAGAAGGGGGTGTTCTGTACTAATGGGAGGTGGTCTGTACTAATGGGGGGGTTGTGGGGGATCTCTACTAATGGAGGGGGGTGGTCTGTCGTAATGGGGGGGTGGTTTGTGGGGGGTCTGTACTAATGGGGGGGTTTGTGGGAGGGTCTGTACTAATGGGGGGTGGTTTGTGGGGGGTCTGTACTAATGGAGGGGGGTGGTTTGTCCTGAGGGGGGTCTGTACTAATGGAGGGGGGTGGTTTGTGGGGGGTCTCTACTAATGGAGGGGGGTGGTTTGTCCTGAGGGGGGTCTGTACTAATGGAGGGAGGATGGTTTGTGGGGTGGTCTTTACTAATGGAGGGGGGTCTGTACTAATGGGGGGGGTGGTTTGTGGGGGGTCTCTACTAATGGAGGGGGGTGGTCTGTTCTAATAGGGGGGTGGTTTGTGGGGGCGGTCTGTACTAATGGAGGGGGGTCTGTATTGAGGGAGGGGTTTTTACTTAGTATGGAGTCTATAGGGGAGTAGGGAGTCTATACTTAATACAGATCTGGACTCGTGGAGTCACTACGGGCAATTCAGAGTGAGCTGACTCCTGATCAGAGGAACCGTTGTTGCTGTATCGCTGGGTCAGGTGAGAGCCATTATCTCCTATATTATGTCTGCAGTCTCTGACCATCTCCTGTATTATATCTGCAGTCTCTGACCGTCTCCTGTAATATGTCTGCACTCTCTGATCATCTCTTGTATTATGTCTGCAGTCTCTGATAATTTCCTGTTTTATATCTGCAGTCTCTGACCATCTCCTGTACTATGTCTGCACTCTCTGTCTCCTGTACTATGTCTGCACTCTCTGACCATCTCCTGTAATATGTCTGCAGTCTCTGACAGTCTCTTGTGTCATGTCTGCACTCTGACGGTCACCTGTAATATGTCTGCACTCTCTGATCATCTCTTGTACTATGTCTGGGGGCTCTTCCTAACAGACTCTCTAACAGAAGCCCTCTCTGTGTGCATCAGAGAGACTCCTCTCCAGGTCTCATTAGTGTACGCTCTTCCTGTATTTTCTTTATTGTTAAAGGATCATGGGAGGATCCTAGAGTAACGACGACTTCTTAGGGGAGCATCTCTGTGTTTGAATCGTTGCCATAGAAACATGTGTAAAGGGGAGGAGTTTGTAGGATGACCACGCCCATGTGGGGGCGCCAGAAATATTTCTGCACCCAGGTGTCTGTGACCCTAGGATCGGCCCTGCACAGCATCGTAGATCAGGTAGGGAGATTGGGCACAGTGAGGCATGGACACAGTGAGGCATGGGCACAGTGAGGAATGGGCACAGTAAGGCATGGACACAGTGAGCCATGGACACAGTGAGGCATGGACACAGTGAGGCATGGACACAGTAAGGCACAGTGAGGCATGGACACAGTGAGGCAGGCACATGGACATAGTGAGGCAAAGTGAGGCATGCAAATGGACACCCTAGGCTTATACTTGAGTCAATAAGTTTTCCCATTTTTTGTGGTAAAATTAGGTGGCTCGGGTTATATTCGGGTCGGCTTATACTCGAGTATATACGGTAGTATTTTTTTTTCATAAATTTTGTCCAAAATTTATACTGCTACATATCTTTGGTAAAAATAACCAAAATAAGTGTATATTATTTGGTCTTTGTGAAAGTTATAGAGTCTACAAGCTATGGTGCCAATCTCTGAAAATTGATTACACCTGATGTACTGACGACCTATTTCATTTCTTGAGACACTAACAAGCAAGGAAAGTACAAATACCCCCCAAATTACCCCTTTTCTAAAGTAGACATTCCAAGGTATTTAGTAGAAGGCACGGTGAACTTTTTTAAGTTGTCATTTTTTCCCACAATTCTTTGCAAAATTAAGATTTTCTTTTCCTTTTCACAAAATTGTCATAATAACAAGTTATTTCTCACACACAGCATATGCATACCTTAAATTACACCCCAAAACACATTCTTCTACTCCTCCCGAGTATGGCAATACCACATGTGTGAGACTTTTTCACAGCCTGGCAACATACAGAGGCCCAACATGCAAGGAGCACCATCAGGTGTTCTAGGAACATAAATTATACATACAATTTCTAGACTACCTCTTACAATTTTGAAGGTCCTGGAGCACCAGGATGATGGAAACTGACCCCATTTTGGAAAGTAAACACCCCAACGTATATTCTATGAGGCATTATGCGTCTTTTGAACATGTGATTTTTTTCCACAAGGTTTTGGAAAATGTGGAAAGAAAATTAAAACACATTTTTTTTTTTTACACAAAGTTGTCCATTTATAAGATATTTCTAACACATACCATGTACATACCAAAAATAACACCCCCAAAATATATTCTGCTTTTCCTCCTGAGTATGGCGATACCACGTGTGTGAGACTTTTACACAGCCTGGCCACATACAGAGGCCCAACGTGCAGAGAGCACCATCAGGTGTTCTAGGAGCATAAATTACACATCCAATTTGACTACCTATTACACTTTTGTGAGGCACTGATGGGCACCGTAGTGGCACTGATGGGCACTGTAGTGGCATGGATGTGGCACAGATGATCACTGATGTGGCACAGATGATCACTGATGTGGCACGGATGAGCACAGATGTGGCATGGATGAGCATAGATGTGGCATGGATGAGCCATGGACGAGCCATGGATGGGCACAGATGAGCCATGGATGGGCACGGATGAGCCATGTATGGGAGCACTGATGAGCATGGATGGGGATGGATGAGCATGGCTGGGCATAGATGAACATGAATGGGCATGGATGGGCATGGTTGGGCATGGATGAACATGGCTGGGCATGGATGGGCATGGCTGGGCATGGATGAGCATGGCTGGGCATGGATGAGCATGGCTGGCCATGGATGAGCAAGGATGAGCATGGCTGGTGATGGATGAGCATAGGTGAGCATAGCTGGGCATGGATGAGCATGGATGAGCAAGGATGAGCATGGCTGGGCATGGATGGATGGATGAGCATGGCTGGGCATGGATGAGAATGGCTAGGCATGGATGGATGAGCATGACTGGGCATGAATGAGCATGACTGGGCATGAATGAGCATGACTGGGCATGAATGAGCATGGCTGGGCATTGATGAATGGATGGATGAGCATGGCTGGGCATGAATGAGCATTGCTAGGCATGGATGGATGAGCATGGCTGGGCATGGATGAGCATGGCTGGGCATAGATGAGGATGAATGAGTCATGAATGGGCACAGATCAGTGCTGTGGGCACTTCAGATCCAGCCCACAGCGCTGCTGCACCTGGCTCCTTCCTCTCCTTGCACACTGTACTGATCGGTGTGAGGAGAGGGGAGGAGATGAACTGGACATGCTCCGGTCTGTTGACAACTGATCGCTCCATCATTGGACGGTGCGATCACGTGGTAAAGGGCTGCTGTCATTGGCCCTTTATCCCGTTCTGTGACGCGCCGGGTCCAGAGGACCTGACGGTCACAGACATTCCCGGGTGCGCGCCCCAGTGTAAATCTCATGACTGGATGAACAGAATCGGGATGTAAAACAACTCCCATTAATGTTTAGCACCTACCCCGATTTTTCGGGAGACTGATGGTGACTTCCAGGGGTAGGGATGGCTGACATACATTCTCAGGGTGCAGGTTTGTGGGCATGGTGGGTGATGAACAAGAAAGAAATTGGGCACCAGTCACTTTTATGCTTTAAACAAGAGAGAAGTTTATTTCTCAAACAGGAAATATGTGAGAAAGAGGGGATCGGGCACAGGACACCCTTAACCACTTGCCGACCAGGAGCCGTCGTTATACGGCGGCAGGTCAGCACGATCCCGCGAACCGTCGCAGTTGTATGTCTGTTCCTTTAAGCGGGATAGCAGGGGGTGCCGATGCTCGTGACCGGCAGTCGCGATGACCGCCGGCCGCGAGCGATCGCGGGCACAAGAGGCAGAACAGGAACGTGTGTGTGTAAACAAACACACAAGTCCCTGTTCTGTGAGGAAAGACAGATCGTGCGTTCCTAATAGCTAGGAACCACGATCTGTCATTTCCTCTAGGTCAGTCCCATCCCCCTACATTTAGAAACACACATTAGGGGAACACAATTAACCCCTTGATTGCCCCCTAGTGTTAAGCCCTTCCCTGCCAGTGACATTTTTACAGTAATCAGTGCATTTTTATGGTACTGATCGCTGTATAAATTGCAATGGTCCCAAAAATGTGTCAAAAGTGTCCGATGTATCCCCCATAATGTCGCAGTCCCGATAAAAATTGCAGATCGCCACCATTACTAGTAAAAAAATAATAATAATAAAAATGCTATAAATCTATCCCCTATTTTGTAGACGCTATAACTTTTGCGCAAACCAATCAATATATGCTTATTGCGATTTTTATTACGAAAAATATGTACACGAATACGTATCAGCCTAAACTGAGAAAAAAAAAGCTTTTTTTAAAAAAAATTGGGGATATTTATTATAGCAAAAAGTACAAAATATTGTGTTTTTTTCAAAATTGTCGCTCTTTTTTTGTTTATAGCGCAAAAAATTCAAATCGCAGAGATGATCAAATACCACCAAAAGAAAGCTCTATTTGTGGGGAAAAAAAGGAGATTAATTTTTTTGGGGTTCAGTGTCGCACAGCCGAGAAATTGTCAGTTAAAGCGACGCAGTGCCGAATCGCAAAAAATGGCCCGGTCAATGAGCAGCCAATTCTTCCGGGGACGAAGTAGTTTCCGGATCTTTGGCAGGCTTCCTCTGCAAAAAATTAAACACCCGGATAGGCCTCGAACAGGCCTAGCAGCCGGAAGCCATCTGGATAGGCCTCAGGCTTCAGGCCTAGCAGCCAGGAACTGTACACACATCCTCCCAGGCCGAAGCCCTGGGCGGGAAGACTGACCCTGATCACCTGACTTATTTCCATTAAATAGCTTTTCCCAGCATGCCTAGCCATAAATATGATTGGCTGAGAAAAGTATGTTTATCCATAACTTAAGTATACTGTAACCCAGTGGTCATCAACCCTGTCCAGGGCCCACTAACAGGCCAGGTTTGCAAGATAACTGAAATACATCACAGGTGATATAATTTGCTGCTCAGTGATTGCAGTATTCTAGTCTGCATCTCCCCAAGGTAATACATAAAACCTGGCCTGTTAGTGTGCCCTGTGGACAGGGTGGATGACCACTGCTGTAGCCCATCATACTAATGTCAAAGGCAACAGTGCCACCTACTGACAAAAGGCAGAAGCCACAATTGAATGGAATTAGCACAGAAGTCAATTGACCATTAAACACTACAAACTAGACAGGCTGGCTACCACCCAGCATAACTAAATTTACATGTAGCCCTACTTTTAGGACAAGTGTGCTACATATGTATGTTTTTCTGTGTATTTAACTGTTTGCCTGGAGGTCAGCTTTTGGATCATTTTTATTTTCTGTGTAATCTGTTGCATTAATTCCTGTTTCTAGTAAAGTCTTCAGTAAAAGAGTTACTGTATATTCAAACCACATCTCAGGTGTGCTCTCATACCCAGGTTAACCTGAATCCTCACAGTCCAGTGATGGTAAAAAAAAAACATTAGTGCGATACCATTAGCATTATCAAATTGTGTTGTTGCAACATTTGGTCAGAAGTGGTCAGAATCTACAATTAAGAACTGTGAGTAACCAAAAAAAAAAAAAAAAGACTATATCCTAGCTACATTTACTAGCTATAGGACTTTGCTAGATTTCAGCTGCAGTGGTTAAATCTGAACTCCAGGCAAACCGCTGAATACACAGATGAAATACAAATATGTAAACTGTCTTATCTGCCAAAGGATCTGAAATTCTGTCCAACAACTTTTGTGATGCACACACCACAGCAGGGTGACCCTGCTTTCTTTGTAAGGCCTCTCGCACACAGATGATTGCAGACATAAAATATGCCTAGCATAAAATTCCTGCCATTTTCTTGCACCTAAAGTACTGTATATTCTCAAGTATAAGCCGAGTTTTTCAGCACATTTTTTTGTGCTGAAAATGCCCCCCTCAGCTTATACTCGAGTCACGTTTTTGGCACACATGTAGACACACTGTTCCTATACAAGTGGGCAAAGTTTGTTGTCTGGAGGACCTACGGCCGGGGAGCAACGATTTTTCAAAACCGGGCACCCCTTCCATAGACTCCCATGTTAAACGGTTATTTCTCTGGTGACTTTGGGGACCCGGTACCGGTCGGTCGTAGGATCCCTGGACCCTTAACTTGGCACACATGTAGCCCCATTTTTCCTTTATAAGTGTGCAAAGTTTTTTGTCTGGGGAACCTACGGCCGGGGAGCACTGATTTTTTAAACCCGGGCACCCCTTCCATAGACTCCCATGTTAAACGTCAGTCTAGTCATGGGCACAGTGAGGCATGGGCACAGTGAGGCATGGACAAAGTGAGGCATGGACAAAGTGAGGCATGGACAAAGTGAGGCATGGACAAAGTGAGGCATGCACATGGACACAGTGAGGCATGCAGATGGACACCCTAGGCTTATACTCAAATCAATACGTTTTCCCAGTGTTTTGTGGTAAAATTAGGTGCCTCGGCTTATATTCGGGTCGGCTTATACTCGAGTATATACGGTACTGCTGATGGGGCGTAGAAATTAGTGTAAACACAGATGCTTCTGTGCAACGGCGTTTACCTGCATGCACATGTACAATGTATTTTCCGATTGTTTCCCACAGAAGAATCAGCATTTACATGTGTAAAACGGTGTACCACCATTGGCTGTATGCCCCACCTGCAGCACTTTGGGCAAGGGAAAATTATGCAAATTTTATGCTGGCCATAGTTCATGCCTGCTATAAACAAATCTGTTACAGCGCAAAAGACAGCCAGTAAAGCCTGGTGTGCTGAAGTCCAAGATGAAAATTTCATAATGTCCACAGAGGCTGTATTACTGGTAAGCTCAGCCGGCCTCAATACAACTAAGGCTGGTTTCACACTGGGGCGGTGGGGGCGGTGGCGGTATAGCGCCGCTATTTTTAGCGGCGCTATAACGTCGGTATTGTTGAGCTATTCGGCCGCTAGCGGTGCGGTTTTAACCCCCGCTAGCGGCCAATAAAGGGTTAATACTACCCGCAAACCGCGGCTACAGCCGCGGTTTGCGGGCGGTATTACCGCGGTATCCCATGTATTTCAATGGGAAGGAGCGGTGTAGGAGCGGTAAACACACCGCTCCTCTCACCGCTCCAAAGATGCGGCTAGCAGGACTTTTTTTACCGTCCTGCTAGCGCACCGCTCCAGTGTGAAAGCCCTCAGGGCTTTCACATTGGAGAGAAAGGAGCCGCTGTTTAGGCTCAGTTTGCAGGCGCTATTTTTAGCTAAATAGCGCCTGCAAACCGCCCCAGTGTGAAAGGGGCCTTAGTGTAGCTCCTCAGCAGATAGAAGTAATATCTGTAGCAATGCAAAGAAACACAAGAGGGCACTTCTAGGTGCAGTAAGTAGGATACATTTATAAATAAAAAGCAAATAAAACACTTACGTGTAGTAGAATAAAGAAAAACATATCATAAGATCTGTTTTTGTCATCCAGAAACCCAGGCAGTGCAAAGATGTTAAAGAGAAGAAACTGCCAATAACAGAGGAAATACCAGCTCAGGAGCCGATCTGACAGCATGTAAACTTGGCCAATGACGTCACTCTCCGGGAGACATGAAGGAGGTGTGGCTACGCGTTTCAAGGCGGTAACGCCTCTTTCTCAACTTAGAAGCACCCTCTTGTGTTCCTTTGCATAGTTTATGCCTGAAAATGGCCGTGTGCATTAAGCCTTCCTGCCCTTTCACACTGATGCGGTGTGGTTTGACCGCACCATGCGTGCAGCACAGCGTACCCGCGGGTTTGGTGTGGGTTAGCTACGCCTTCCCATTGATTCCTTTTATCTCCTGCAGTTTTGGTGTACTTTGTGAAAGTGCACCAAAACCATGAGAGATAATAGAACTCTAAGGGAAAGAGCAGCTAACTCGCACCAAACCCCGAAGTACACTGTGCTGCACCTGCGGTTTGGTCATACTACACCACATCACTCTGAAAGGGCTCTTTGAGTTGAGGAAAACCACGGTATTCCTTTTCCCCACCTACAGCCTACTTATTGGATTAAATAGGAGTGCTGGTGGATTAAATAGAATGCTGGTGCCTCCTTCTGTCAACATGTTCCTTGACTGCACATGTGCATGCAGCAGAGTCTCATTAGTTATTACTACTTTCCCTTTCACTCCCAGTCTGAGTACTGCTGTGGGATTACAGGAGGCTTTTTTAAAGAAAGATTTACATCTTTACAGTATGTCAGTTGTATGTAAAAATAAATGTAATTATTTTAGAACGCTGCTGCTTTAAAAAAAAAAATTCTAATATCTGCCTGAAATTTGCTTTAAATCATTGCCAACTCAGTGTCACTGTTAGTGCTAAGAAAGTACAACAAGCATGCACAAAAGCATGCCCAAGTGATCTAAAAAGCCAGAAAGCCACCATACTTTATTTATTTTTTGTAGTTACATGAGATAAGCATTGTGAGTCCTGTCCCATGGTATGTTCCTATGCATAAAGTATACAGTCCTGTAATTATTGAAAAGAATGAAAGATCAATAAAGCAGCATTTATATAGCACCAAAAATGTACTCTACACTGTCACATCAGTCCCTGCCCCCAAGGAGCTTACAATCTACGGTCCCTATCCCACATGCATGGGCAAATTTAGACAGAAGCTAATTACCTATCAACATATCTTTGGAGTAGAGAAGGAAACTCATGTAAGCACAGGGAGAATATTCAAACTCGGTTTCTGTTAGCCACAAGAGTAAATCCTGCAACATGTTACTAACAATACAGTCGTGGTCGGTATACCCCTCCTTTTCCTGTGTAAAAACTGAGGAGAAGAAAGCATTTAGTACAGTTGCCTTCCCCTCATCATTTGTGCCCTGGTGGTACCACCAGGGAGGTGTAACCCTGGTGTACGGGTCAGGGAGGCGTAGTCCTGGTGGCACAGTCAGGGTGGCGTAGTCCTGGCAGCACAGTCAGGGTGGCATAGTCCTCATGGCACAGTCAGGGTGGCGTAGTCCTGGTGGTGTAGTGGTCAGGTGAGTGTAGTCCTGGTGGTGTAGTGGTCAGGGTGGTGGAGAGGTGTAGTCCTGGCGCCACAGTTGGGCAGGCTTAGTCCTGGTGCCACAGTCGGGTAGGCGTAGTCCTGGCACCACAGTCGGGTAGGTGTAGTCCTGATGGTACAGTCAGTTAGGTGTAGTCCTGGTGGTACAGTCGGGTAGGTGTAGTCCTGGTGGTACAGTCGGGTAGGTGTAGTCCTGGTGGTACAGTCAGGTAGGTGTAGTCCTAGTGGTACAGTCAGGTAGGTGTAGTCCTGGTGGTTTGCCAGAGAGGTGTAGTCAGGTAGGTGTAGTCCTAGTGGTACAGTCAGGTAGGTGTAGTCCTAGGGGTAGATTCGGTTAGGTGTAGTCCTGGTGGTATTTGGGTAGGTGTAGTCCTGGTGGTACAGTCGGGTAGGCGTAGTCCTGGCACCACAGTCGGGTAGGTGTAGTCCTGATGGTACAGTTGGTTAGGTGTAGTCCTGGCGGTATAGTCAGGTAGGTGTAGTCCTAGTGGTACAGTCAGGTAGGTGTAGTCCTGGTGGTTTGCCAGGGAGGTGTAGTCAGGTAGGTGTAGTCCTAGTGGTACAGTCAGGTAGGTGTAGTCCTAGTGGTAGATTCGGTTAGGTGTAGTCCTGGTGGTAGTTGGGTAGGTGTAGTCCTGGTGGTACAGTCGGGTAGGTGTTCTATTCTAGGCTAGTCATTTCGATCTTTCCAAATTTTGTCGAATTGAGTTCAATTAGATCGAATTCGGAAACTTCAAATCGATTCAAACTCGAATAAACTAAACTAATTCCGAAAACAAATTACCCGCACAGGCGTATAACACGCACCCTAACTTTAAGAGGGAAGTTTCAGAAAAAAAACTTTCCACAGCCCACTGCGTATAACACGCAGGCACAGTTTACCCTCTATTTTCAGGGTAAAAAAGTGAGTGTTATACGCCAATAAATACAGTAAACAAAAAAAAGTATGCAAATAACGACTCAAAACGAAACACATTTTTTCATTCTGCATATGTCTAACTTTGTTACTAAGGGTTAGACTCAAGGACTAAGCTCCATCAACTATTATTCCACTATCCATAAAAATGCCTTTTTGGCCATTAAGGCCCTCTCATCAGACAGGACAATGGCAGTTAGCAGGGTTTAGCATTGGAGTAAGGCCTCTAGTAAGTGAAAATATTTTCAGACAAGCACACAGAGGAGGGATTTTGCGGGGGACCATAGTAGAGACACATGGCAAGGAGACCAAATAAAAAAAGACATTTGGCTATAAATGTTTCCTAAGTTCCAATCTAATAGCCATAATACATAATAAAAGCGAATAAAAGCGAATAATGCCCCTTTCACACGGGGCGGATCCGCTCAGTGGACTCCACTAGGCTCAGCGGGGGGTCCTTCCGTTGATCTCAGCTGAGCCGGCGGATGACAGGTCCGTCTCTGCTCACTGAGCGGGGAGGGACCTGTCAGAGTGCGGCTAATTTCTGTGGTGCGATAGGTCGAAAACGGACAGTATGTCTGTTTTCATCAGATCCCATCCCTTCCGATCCGCCACACGGATGGCGAACGTATCGCCATACGTCTGTTTTGAGCGGATCGGATGGCGGACACATCTCTGCTGACATCCGCCTGCCCATAGTAGTCAATGGGTGGCCGGCTCGGATCTACCTAAAAAAATGGACAGGCAGACCAGAGCGGGAAAAGGGGCCCTAGGCAGTTCTAGTAAAATTACTGTGATACATAACTCAATAACACAATTAACGTTTAAAAAAAGACTTGTGACAGCAACACGAAGAAAAGCAGAAGAATATATTTTTAAACACATGAGAAATGAGATGTTCTCAGGGGAGAGTAGAAAATGTTTTTCACATATGTGGAGGAATTTGTACACATGTGACACATTTTTTCTGAACTTCACTGGTCTGTCTGCTAAGATACAATAGCAAGAAATCCCCAACCATGACTTACATACTGTAGGAAGACATCGGAAGGTAAAATACGAAGGACAATACCAAAAAGGGAATAGAAACGTTAATAAATCACAAAGCTAAGATTGCACTATTTTTACAACTGATGTTTTTGTTGTTTCTTGTTTTGCAGTAGTAATATCAGGTGTGTTACAAAACACAAACAAAAAACAGCAATCATAGTACTACTACAGTACACAATACAAATAAAACAGTAGTAGAAATCATACTATCAGCATTCAGCTTCGGCCCTTGGGCTCTGTAGATAACATGATTTTATTTGCAGCAAAGGTATTTCTAATCTTGACCAAACTAAATAAAAAATATACACAAAACTACAATACGATAAAAATATAATAATGATTATAATGCAGGAATTATTATTGGTCTGTCTGTTAAGATACAATAGCAAGAAATCCCCAACCATGACTTACATACTGTATGAAGATATCTGAAGGTAAAATACCATAAAGGGCAGGGTTGGAAAACCTTAAAGAGGTGAAGATCTACCTGACCAACATGGGAGAAGTCAAAGATCACTGGGCACAGTGTTCCCTTTTCACACCTGATTTAAACGTTTAATTGCCTTACTACCGTGTCGCAATCGCATGCAATGCCTGGCAATCATGGGTTTAAATCAGGTGGTGAGGAGGCAACATATCGTCTCCTCACCACCTGTCAAATACACTTGGATCGCTTTTTAGAGGAGCAGCAGTGCCTGCTGCACTTGTGAATGAGCACTTAGTTGCATTTGGCAGTGGCACCCTTAAGCCCCGTTCACACAGGGGCGGCACGACTTTGGGGGCGACTCGTGCAGGCGATCTCAAGACGACTTGAGAGGCGATTTTCAAAATGACTTCTGAATAGAAGTTAATGCAAGTCGCCACGAGTCGCCCCCAAAGAAGTACAGGAACCTTTTTCTAATTAGGAGCGACTCGAGTCGCTCCTATTAGAACGGTTCCATTGAACAGCGCGGGACGCAACTCGTCAGGCGACCGAGTCGCCTAACGAGTCACCCCTATGTGAACCAGGCTTAAGGGCTTATTTACACGTAAAGTTGGGGGGTGGTAAAACCCTATGGTTAAGTCACGGTTCAGTGTGAAAGCAGCCCTATACTATTATTCCAGTGTATTGCTTCACACTGACTTGAGGACCTCTTTCCTGCTGCTGGCACCATTCTCAAGACCACTAGCCAGGATAAGAGGTGGAGTGCAGTTGGTATCACTCCACATGGAACAAGAGCCAGCACTACTGAGGAGGCATCGGCTTATTTCTTGTTTCCTACTACAGGTCTAACTTTACAAGTAGTCCCTATGCATTGCACTCTGTTTGACACTCTGAAATATAGGGTCAGCAAGCCCAAACTGAGATCTACCAGTTACCTGTCCACGATCTACTGGAAGATCGTGATCTACAGGTTGCTGACGCCCGATAAAGGGAATAGAAACGTCAATGAATCACTAAGCTAACATTGCACCACTTTTACAACTGTTAGTAAACTGATGTTTTTGTTGTTTTTTTTTGTTTTGTTTTTTTGCAGTAATAGTATCAATTGTGTTACGAAAAAAAAAAAAAAAGCAGTAATCATAGTACTACTACCAAGTACAAATATAACAACAGTAGCAATCATACTATCAGCATTATTTCTTGTGCTACTTTTACTATTTTATTACTGATAATATAGTGTACTATTAATATTTCTGAAATGTATGCACAAGAAAAAAGACACTGATGCAGATGAAAAAAATATTCAATATTTACAAAGAACCATAAGGTACCCACAGCAGCCAGTAAGGGTTAACCTTTCACTGCTCCGAGTAAGGTAAATTAAAATCTAATTGGGTGATACAAATTGTGGCACTGTCAGTTCTCTATGCGCTGCTTTTAGAAAAAAAAAAATTGTGAATACAAATGCACAAATATCTTTTAGTAATATTTATTATAAATCTGTGCCATACAAACTTAAAAACTTAAAAGCAACCAAGCTTACTGCATATTTCACATTATCATTAGTTAAAATAATTAATTAGGTTAATTAAATAAATAATTGTTACATAAATGTGTTTGTGCACTGCTGCAATCCTGTATACTGGGCAGCCAGCACATTATTAGACGGTGTATGTTGAATCCCATGTGGTCTGTGTATAGAGTTCTCTAGGGCGTCAAGTGCACATCAAAGAGAAAATATAAGAGTAGCCGATGAAATGCATTCCACACCCATCTATAGCAACTATATGAAATAAAAATTAATGATTTGTGGGAGACATACCTATTTTGGAACATGAAGCATTTCCAGCCTTCTTTTTTCTAAATACGTTAAGCAGAGTTCTTCAGAACCGTTCTTGCTCTTCTCGAATCCGTTAACATAACAGGAAGTTTCAGAGTGAACCAGACGTATTGAACTGTAGTGAGGATCACAAAAGAGAATGAATAGTACTTTCCACTTTGTCATCTGTGGAACTCTTAAGTCTGATTTTCTCAGATCTCTGCTGCTAACTTTCCACCATGCGTATTTGTCTTGAAGTTGTAACACTGAAAGCAAACCCAAGGCAGAATTGCTGCCAACTTGAATTTTTTTTCAAATTCAAATGGGAAGGGAAATTGTTCATGGTTTGACTAATGGAATTTTTCATAGATGTAAAAGAATAGAAAAAGAGAAAAAATAACATTTTTAGTTTGGTATAAGTGAAAGTCCCTAACTTTCTAAACTCTTATTAATATTTGAAAGGGAACTTTTATTTTTTTTGTTTTAGATACTTGTAGGGTGTTTATGGGGACCAATGGTTCTAGCACTTCCCACCACAGCCCACCTCTCCAAGGTTTTCTGCCAAGGGAGGCGGGGTGGGACTGTTTCCCAAGAAGCACTTGGAGCACACACAGTCACATAATTGCTGTGGTGCTCTGTGCACTAAGGGCAACACAGGAAAGGACTACCTTATCCTCTTTAGTGGGCTCCCAGTGGCCATTTTGGAGAAGCCTGTGTCTATTTTTAGACACAAGATTCTCGCGAGGTGCTGCCATATTATACAAGGCTGCAAGTGTGAAATTAGTTAAGACAGGTAACCCCCAATTAGGAAAATAGATAAAAACAGAAAGATTTGTTTCTTTTTTAGCCAGTCTTCCCTTGCCGCCGGCCCACAGTAAATGTACTGCGGGCGGTCTGGAAGTGGTTAAATGAGAAATGTGTAAATATATGTTAAATATGTAAAAATATTACCAAACAAAAACAATAAAAAAAATATATATACCCCATCGCAGATGGTCAGACACTATAGCTGGCTACTGCATTCTTCACCTATAGCAGCCCCCTTTCCCATAAGGCAAGCAGGCCTACCTATACTCAGTTGCCCCCAGGACTTATAAACAATGCTATAGTGCCTGGCCACCATGCCAGGGCAGGTGCGAACTGAGTAAAGCAAACAGATACTTGCGGTTGGCAGACAGGCAGAGTGGTTCTATGACAGTCCAGGTAAAAGGCAGGCTGAGTTCAGGGAATAGTTCAAAATCCGGTCCAAGGTCATACACAGGGAAATCCAATCTAGCAGAGCAGGGCAGACAGACAGGGGGCTTGATCAGGAATTACACACGTATCACTCTCTATCACAAGCATGAGACTGAAGGTTTGGCTTGCTTATAACAGGTTTGGTTTCCACCCAGCGACTGACCACATCAATCAACTTGCAGGTGGACAAAGATAGGGAGGATGCCATAGCCAAAACCCGGATGCTGTCCGCAAGGTCAGGTTGGTTAGCAGGTGACGTGTCACAGGAGTCAAGTCGGATAGCTGAAACACAAGCAGAATGCAGAGACTCTTGAAAGAAAGGTTGAAAGCCCCACCTGGCCGAATGAGGCAGTCTATCCAAAGGATGGATTGAACTTCTTAGACAGTTTTGAATGGATGTAGTAGCAGTAGTGTGAGGCCAGGTTACAGAAAGTCCTGAATAAGAAAAAGCAGGAGGCTCAATTGGCATGGGCTGGACTGGAATATCTGGTGCAGAGGCTGACTGGACCGCATTGGCAGGTTTTGAGACTGACTGGACCACGTCGGAAGGAGTTGAGACTGACTGGACCACATCGGCAGGAGTAGAGACTGCAGAACTTGAGGACAAGTTAGCCTGGATGTGAATCCAAAGGGACAGGTATTGGTAGGGGTGATCTAGAGGGCTTGACTTCTGAGGGTCTAGAGTGAGCACAGGTTTTGCAAGCTTTTATGAAGGAACAGGAGTCCTTATAGAGAGAGGGCCACCAAAGCCCACGAGAAAGCAAAGAAAAAGTTTTCATAATCCCTGGGTGCCTGGCTGTCTTAGCGACATGTGCTTCTGAAAGCACTTTAAGCCTCAGGTAGAGGAGAACAAACAACTTTCCAGGGGGTAGATTGGGTGGAACACAGTACTGAGCCTTTAAAACAGTCCAGAAGGTCAGGGGAAAAGGCCCCCCATTACTTGTGCTTAGAAGAAGTTTCAAAACAGGGATCAAGGCTGCGAGCCAGAGGGTAAGTTTGGCTTCCAATAGGAAAAGATTCAGACTGTGGCAATTGGCTGGAGAGGTGGCCTGTAGAGAATTCAATAAACTTGTCAGCGTCTTTTGCTTTAATAGAGTCATGTAAAGGCAAATGGTTATACAAAATGGAGTCACACTTGGAAAAAGTGTCATGATCAGGATCCGAATAGGATAGTAATAAAGGCACATGACTGGTACTGGCCACACAAGAGTTACAAATAGGCAACTGGTCAGCAGTTTTAATGCAGTTCTGGATGCAGGTCTGGGACCAGGACCTAATCTCCCCTGTAGCCCAATCTATGTGCTGGTTATGAAGTTTAAGCCAGGGATACCCCAAGATAAGGGGTTAAGCAGGAGATGTTATCAATTGGAAGATGATTGTCTCCTTATGAAATTCCCCAATGGTCAGAGTATAGGTATAGTACACAAGGTGACCAGGCCCATGGACAAGGGAGAGTTATCAACAGCTAAGACTGAGAAGGTTCTGTGCACCTTAGTCATGGGAATCTATAGGCGGTGTGCTAGGTCCCTAATAATGAAATTGCTAGCAGCACCAGAATCTATGAAAGCTGAGAGGTGATGAGAAAACTTGGCAGAACAAAGTTGTGCAGGAACAAAAAGTTTATCTCAGAGGGAAACTTACACAGTATAGTCTATAGAAGCATACCCTACCCGCACTAGACTCTTGGCATTTCCCGGCTTGTTAGGGGAGCTGGTGACAAAGTGGCTGTGGTTGCCACAATATAAGCAGAGTCCCTGAGTTCTTCTAGCCTTTTCCCCAGAGGATAAATGGGTAGCACCAATTTGCATGGGCTCATCCTCCAGGAGAGGTTGAGAAGGCTCAGGAAGGTTTGATGAAGAAAGAGAAGTAGGCAGCGTACTGGGGGGGGAAAATAAACAAACCTCTCTGTACGCCTTTCTCGTAAACACCTGTCTATACGGATGGCTTCATTTAATGACTTTGGTTCAGGGTAGTGTACTAAGGAGTTTTTTCTGGAGTCTGATAAGCCTAACCTGAACTGGCTTCTTAGAGCTGGGTTATTCCACCCTGAGTCAGGTGCCCAGCGCCGGAAATCAGAACAGTATTGCTCAGCAGTGCATTAATCCTGGCATGGTCAGGATCATCATAGAGTAAACCTAGGGCCTTGAAAAAAGCTTCAACTGACCCTCTGGCTGGGTGATCTGCGGGGAGACTAAAAGCCCAAAACTGGGGATCCGCCTGCAACTATGTAATAATCAGGCTGATCCGCTGTGCTTCAGAACCAGAAGAGTGTGGCTTAAGCTTAAAGTATAGCATACAACTATTTTTAAAGTTGAAAAACATATGAGGGTCACCAGAAAAACGATCAGGTGGGTTAACTTTGGGCTCCGGCTCCTGCGTTACTGCTGGAGGTGCGTTTACACGCACAGACAGTTCCTGGACTGAGCGTGTCAGTTTGAAAATTTCCTCAGCAAGTAAGCGAGCCTGTGTATAGTCCATCTTCACAGAAATAGTTTTTGTTAAAGGCTTGTGATAATGTCATGTCTACCCCAACGCAGGTGGTCAGACACTATAGCTGGCTACTTTTTCCTTCACCTATACCAGCCCCCTTTCTCATAAGGCAAGCAGTCCTACAGATATTCGGTTGCCCCCAGGACTTATACACAATGCTATAGTGCCTGGCTACCACACCAGGGCAGGCACAAACTGAGCAAAGCAAACAGATACTTACGGTTGGCAGAGAGGCAGAGTGGTTCTATGACAGTCCAGGTAAAAGGCAGGCTAAGTTCAGGGAATAGTCCAAAATCTGGTCCAAGGTCATACACAGGAAAATCCAATCTAGCAGAACAGGGCAGACAGACAGGGGGCTTGTTTAGGAATCCAATCATCAATCAATCATAGTCAAAATCTGGATGCTGGAATAAGGAGCAGGAGCGCTAGACACTCCTGACATTAATAAAATAGAAACAAATAAAAAATCAGCAGAAAAATAATAGTTGAAGAGAGAAAGAGACTAAAGCCTCGTACACACGGCCGAAAATCTCGTCAAGAAAAAACACGTCGTTTTTCTTGACAAGATTCTTGGACAAGAAACTTGTCCCGGCCGAGTGTACACACGCTCAATTCAAAGAACCCGCGCTTCTTTGAATGGAGCAAACGCGGTGACGTCATCGAATACGACGAGCGTGCGCTCGTCCCATTCGATGCCGTCGCCGCCATCTTGCTACACCCTATCTATGCCTAGGAAGCTACCGCGCATGCGTCAGTCATTTCGAGCATGCGCGGGCTTCCCGGAGGACAAGTAAGTGTACACACACACACTTTTCTCGTTGAGAAACAGGCTGACGAGAATCTCGACGAGAAAATAGAGAGCAGGTTCTCTATATTTCTCGTCGAGATTCTTGTCGGTTTTCTTGACGAGAAACCATACACACGAACGATTTTCTCGGCAAGAAAGCTATCTCGGCAGTTTTCTTGTCGTTTCTTGCCGAGAAACTCGTTCCTGTGTACGAGGCTGAAGGCGTTAATCAGAGCTGATTGGAGTAAACTAAAGGTTAATAAGAGGTTAAACAAGGGAACATTTTTTTTTACTTGCCAGGTTGCTTTAACTGACATCATTTACATATCTAAATTCATCACAAACTGTTGGTGCTATATAAATCTTGTATAATAATAATCCCTTTGATCTGCGGATGAATGAACAGAATGATACAAATGTAACAATATGTTACGATGTGTCTTTGTACAATCACTCTGGAGTAGTGATGAGCCGAACACCCCCGGGTTCGGTTCGCACCAGAACCCGCGAACGGACCGAAAGTTCGAACGAACATTAGAACCCTATTAAATACAATGGATGCGAACGTTCGAATTCTAAAGTGCTAATTATAACAACTATTATGCATGTTATTGTCATAAATAGGGTTTGGGAACCCGGGTTGTGCACCAGGGGACATGTATCAATGCAAAAAAGAAGTTTTAAAAACGGTCGTTTTTCGGGAGCAGTCATTTTAATGATGCATAAAGTGAAAAAAAAAAAGTCAAATATTCCTTTAAATATCGTACCTGGGGGGTGTCTAAAGTATGCCTGTGAAGTGCCACGTGTTTCCCGTGTTTAGAACTGTCCCTGCACAAAATGACACTTCTAAAGGAAAAAAAAGCCATTTAAAACTGCTTGCGGCTTTAATGTAATGTCTGGTCCCGGTAATATGGATGAAATTCTTTAAGAAAAATGGCATAGCTACCCCATGACCCCCCCCCTACCCCAGCCCATTACCAGCCCCTTTGGGTCTTGTATGGATATTAAGGGGAACCCCGCACATAAAATAAAAAAGGCCCTATATACTCTGAACAGCCGTATACAGGCGGTGCATACAAGACAGGGACTGTAGGTTTGTTCTTATGTAGAATCTGTTTGTAATTTTGAACAGGTACATTGTTGAAGTGTAGCTCCAGCCCAAAAATCTATTTTTAAACTTTTTGGGAAACATAGGTAAGGGTTATCACCCCTGTAACATTTGTTTTGCTGTCTGTGCCCCTGTTCAGAACATTTCACCTCACTTTCCGTCCCAATGACAACTGTTTTTGAAATGTGGTGTTTTTCTTGAAACAAGGATTGCTGATAAAGCATCAGTACAGATGAGACCCCTTTCTCCCATATTTATTCTTACAGGAGAGAATTTTCCTTTCTAGGGGTAGATTTCCTCTCACTTCCTGTTGTCTTCTTTCGTTTGCAAGTAGGAGTCGTTTGTAAGTTGGATGTTTGAAAGTAGGGACCTGCCGTATATACTCTGCAGAAATAGGCCCCTTAGTTGTTGGTGTTGGCACAACACTGTAAGCACTCAGTTACTCTTGGTTGGTGCTGGAACGCCCTGCTGTCAACTATTATATCAGGAATTTTAATTACATATAATTGTTGAACAGTGGTAGTAAAAATTGGGGCTTTGATGGTGGTGCTGGTGCCACAACACTGTAAGCCCTGACAGTTACTCTTGGTGGGTGCAGCAATGGGCCCTGCTGTGAATTATTAGATCAAGAATTGTAATTACATGCCCCTTTTGAACAGGGGCTGAAAAATTGGGCCTTTCGTGGTGGTGGTGGTGGTGGCGTTGCCACAAGACTGTAAGCCCTCAGAGTTACTCTTGGTGGGTGCAGCAATGGACCCTGCTGTGAATTATTAGATCAAGAATTGTAATTGCATGCCCCTGTTGAACAGGGGCTGAAAAATTGGGCCTTAGGCACTGGTGGCACAACACTACAACCCCTCACAGATACTGTACTTGGAGCACAGCAATGAGCCCTGTTGCAAAGTATTGCTTCAAAAATTGTAATGACACGCCCCTGTTAAACAGGGGCTGAAAAATTGGGCCTTAGGCACTGGTGCCACAACACTCCAACCCCTCACAGATACTGTACTTGGAGCACAGCAATGAGCCCTATGGCAAATTATTGCTAAAAAAATTGTAATTACACGCCCCTGTAAAACAGGGGCTGAAAAATTGGGCCTTAGCCACTGGTGGCGGCACCCATAAACAAAAATGATCTTCCAAGCTATCATCATCAATCGTATCATTGAGGACTCGGAGGAGGAGGATAGCCAGTCAACATAACAGCACAGGCACTCAGCATCAGCATCAGTCTTGAAGGGATGTGACATGTTAAAATCAATTAGTCTGTTATATCAGCATCAGGTGTGTGGTAGCTGGTGGTGATCCAAGACTGGTTCATCTTGATGAAAGTCAGTCGATCAACCGAGTCGGTGGACAGGCGCACCCTGTGATCCGTGACAAATCCTCCAGCAGCACTGAATGTGCGTTCCGAAAGAACGCTGGATGCAGGACAGGCCAGTAGCTCAATTGCATACTGTGCAAGCTCTGGCCAGTGATCCATCCTCAAGACCCAGTAAGCCAGAGGATTTTCGGTGGGGAAGGTGTCCAAGTCTGACCTTGCCCCTAGATATTCCTGCACCATGTTTATCAGACGCTGGCGATGGTTGCTGGAACCGATCATACTTTGGGGCTGCGGACTAAAGAATTGTCTGAACGCATCGGTCAGACGGCCACCTTCCCCACCGCTCCTTCTTTGACTGGCCGAAGCCTCAGCAACTCGTTGTCCAGGACCAGGAGTTTGTAACCTCCCAGTCTCTGGGAACGCGTTGCACAGACCTTTCTGCAAGGCCTCCCGGAGTTGTCTCATCCTCTGCTCCCTCTGCGACGGTAACATAAGGTCCGCAACCTTACCCTTGTACCGTGGATCAAGGAGATTGGCCAGCCAGTAATGGTCCCTCTCCTTGATCCGAAGAATACGAGGATCCTTCCGCAGACTTTGCAGGATCAGGGAGGCCATGCAGCGTAGGTTTGCTGAGGCATTCGCTCCGGAGTCCTCTGGGTCACTAAGGACGACATGATCCGCAGCCACCTCCTCCCAGCCACGTACAAGTCCACTGGTTTCTTGGGACTGTAAATCATCCCTAAAAGACTGCTGCTGATGATGCTGAGTGCCAGCCTCCACCTCCATGCTGACACAATCCTCCTCCTCCTCCTCCTCCTCCTCCTCCTCCTCCTCTTCCTGTGCGATGGGTGGGACAGAAGGAACACTGTCTGGGTAAAGGGGGCCTTGAGAGGCAAGGAAGTCCTCCTCTTCCTGCCTCTGTTCTGCCTCAAGTGCCCTGTCCATTATTCCACGCAGCGTGTGCTCCAACAGGTGGACAAGAGGTACAGTGTCACTGATGCATGCACTGTCACTGCTCACCATCCTCGTGGCCTCCTCAAATGGTGCCAGGACAGTGCATGCATCCCTGATCATGCCCCACTGGCGTGGAGAAAAAAAACCAAGCTCCCCTGACCCTGTCCTGGTGCCGTAGTCGCACAGGTACTCATTGATGGCCCTCTGCTGCGTGTGCAGCCGCTGCAGCATGGCCAACGTTGAGTTCCACCTGGTGGGCATGTCACATATAAGGCGGTTCTTGGGCAGGTTCAACTCCTTTTGCAGCTCAGCCAGGCGAGCACTGGCATTATAAGATCTGCGGAAATGCACACAGACTTTCCTGGCCTGCCTCAGGACATCCTGTAAGCCCGGGTACCTGCCCAAGAACCGCTGCACCACCAGGTTAAGGACGTGAGCCACACAGGGCACATGGGTCAGTTGTCCCTGTCGGAGGGCGGAGAGGAGGTTGGTGCCATTGTCGCAAACCACCATTCCTGGCTTAAGCTGGCGTGGCGTCAACCACCTCTCGGCCTGGCCCTGCAGAGCAGACAGGACCTCTGCCCCAGTGTGGCTTCTGTCCCCCAAACACACCAGCGCAAGCACGGCATGGCATCTTTTTGCCTGCGTACTTGCGTAGCCCCGTGAACGGCTACGGAGCACCGCTGGTTCATAGGACAAACCACAGGAAGAGGCCATGGAGGAAGAAGAAGAGGAGGGGGTGGAGGAGAGAGGTGTGTCACAACCAGTAGTAGCATTTTGGAGGCGTGGCGGTGGGACAACCTCCAACACTACTGCACCTTGTCCTGCATCCTTCCCAGCTGCCAAAAGAGTGACCCAATGGGCCGTGAAAGAAAGGTAACGTCCCTGTCCATGCCTGCTGGACCATGAGTCAGCGGTAATATGCACCTTACCGCTGACCGCCCTGTCCAGCGAGGCCAAGACATTGCCTTCCACATGCCGGTAGAGAGCCGGAATAGCCTTCCGTGAGAAAAAGTGGCGTTTGGGAACCTGCCACTGAGGAACCGCACATTGCACAAACTCACGGAAGGGGGCCGAGTCTACCAACTGAAAAGGCAGCAGTTGAAGCGCTAGCAATTTAGCCAAGCTAGCATTCAACCGCTGGGCATGTGGATGGCTGGGAGTGAACTTCTTTCGACGGTCCAGCAGCTGGGGCAGGGAAATTTGCCTGCTAGAATCGGACGTCGGTGTACTGCTAGCAGAGTGGCCGCAAGTACTTGGCTGTGACACACCTAATTCTACACCTTCATTCCTCTCAGTGCATGTTTCAGGGAGGACTGAAGTTATAGTGGGGTTGGAGATCCCAGCTGATGCGGTGCAAGGAGAGGTCCGCTTTGTTCTTTGGTGTGGGTCTTTGAGGTAGGCTTGCCAACGAGCTGCATGGCAGGTCAACATATGTCTGGTCAGGCATGTGGTACCCAAGCGGCTGATGTTTTGGCCACGCGATATACGCTTGAGACATATGTTGCAAACAGCAGCTGTGCGATCTGATGCACTAGCCTCAAAAAAGGCCCACACCAAAGAACTTTTTGAATGACGGGCAGAGGCAGCGCCCTGCACAGGCGGAGCTCTGCGGTGTGATTCCGTCGGTGTACTGCCCTTACGCTGGCCACCAAAGGGCATCCTGCCTCGTTGGAGATGTGCCTCCTCCTCATCCTCCTCCTCCT
Organism: Rana muscosa; assembly: GCA_029206835.1. Lineage (NCBI taxonomy): Eukaryota > Metazoa > Chordata > Amphibia > Anura > Ranidae > Rana > Rana muscosa. The sequence continues at coordinate 184,872,814 of CM055126.1, read as the reverse complement.
CCTCTCTCCTATTAGGCACCCACGTGGAGTCAGTGACCTCATCATCACCTCCCTCCTCATCACTGGAGGCAATCTGGCAGTATGCTGCAGCTGCTGGAACATGACTGCCAGATTGGTGTCCTTCTTGAGCATCCCCTCTGTCTGCTCTCACGCTACTGCCTTCCTCTAGCTGGGTTTCATCATCAGACCCTTCGAAACGCTGGGCATCCTCCTGGAGCATGTACCCAACACTGTGCTGAAACAGTTCGGGGGACTCCTCAGGAGGAGGACATGGTGGGTCTAGGGAAGGAGTGACTGATGATGAGTCTGACATTGATACCAGGGAAGAGGACGCTTTGGCAGCTGCTTTTCCAGTACCCTGAGCCTGGGTGAGAGAGGATGAGGAGGAGGAGGAGGGCTTGGTCATCCACTCTACCAAGTCTTCGGCATGATGTGGCTCAACATGTCCAGCTGCCGAAAAGAAGGACAAGCGTGTCCCATGGCCATGTGCTGATGACAATGCACCGCGTCCACGACCAGCACTGTTGCCCCCAGACACAGAGCCTGCTTGCCCTCTTTTATTGCCTCCTGACTGTCTGCCTCTCCTTGTTTGCCTTCCAGACATTCTAATAGATGGCCTGCAGGGAGATGGGAAAAAAGCAATAAGGGCTACCTTCAGGTGTCCTTCTCTGTCCCTTGAAACAAGGACTTTGACAGTGAAAGAAACTGACACACTCTCCCTACCTACAGTTTTCTGTCCCTAGAAAAAAAAAATTTTTAAAGCACAATTTAGCACAAGGAGAATTCACTCACTGTCCTTCCAGGTCCCTGGAAACAAGGACTTTGACAGTGAAAGAAACTGACACACTCTCCCTACCTACAGTTTTCTGTCCCTAGAAAAAATGTTTTTTTTAAGCACAATTTAGCACAAGGAGAATTACCTCACTGTCCTTCCAGGTCCCTGGAAACAAGGACTTTGACAGTGAAAGAAACTGACACACTCTCCCTACCTACAGTTTTCTGTCCCTAGAAAAAATGTTTTTTTTAAGCACAATTTAGCACAAGGAGAATTACCTCACTGTCCTTCCAGGTCCCTGGAAACAAGGACTTTGACAGTGAAAGAAACTGACACACTCTCCCTACCTACAGTTTTCTGTCCCTAGAAAAAATGTTTTTTTTAAGCACAATTTAGCACAAGGAGAATTACCTCACTGTCCTTCCAGGTCCCTGGAAACAAGGACTTTGACAGTGAAAGAAACTGACACACTCTCCCTACCTACAGTTTTCTGTCCCTAGAAAAAATGTTTTTTTTAAGCACAATTTAGCACAAGGAGAATTACCTCACTGTCCTTCCAGGTCCCTGGAAACAAGGACTTTGACAGTGAAAGAAACTGACACACTCTCCCTACCTACAGTTTTCTGTCCCTAGAAAAAAATTTTTTTTAAGCACAATTTAGCACAAGGAGAATTACCTCACTGTCCTTCCAGGTCCCTGGAAACAAGGACTTTGACAGTGAAAGAAACTGACACACTCTCCCTACCTACAGTTTTCTGTCCCTAGAAAAAATGTTTTTTTTAAGCACAATTTAGCACAAGGAGAATTACCTCACTGTCCTTCCAGGTCCCTGGAAACAAGGACTTTGACAGTGAAAGAAACTGACACACTCTCCCTACCTACAGTTTTCTGTCCCTAGAAAAAATGTTTTTTTTAAGCACAATATAGCACAAGGAGAATTCACTCACTGTCCTTCCAGGTCCCTGGAAACAAGGACTTTGACAGTGAAAGAAACTGACACACTCTCCCTACCTACAGTTTTCTGTCCCTAGAAAAAATGTTTTTTTTTAAGCACAATTTAGCACAAGGAGAATTACCTCACTGTCCTTCCAGGTCCCTGGAAACAAGGACTTTGACAGTGAAAGAAACTGACACACTCTCCCTACCTACAGTTTTCTGTCCCTAGAAAAAATGTTTTTTTTAAGCACAATATAGCACAAGGAGAATTCACTCACTGTCCTTCCAGGTCCCTGGAAACAAGGACTTTGACAGTGAAAGAAACTGACACACTCTCCCTACCTACAGTTTTCTGTCCCTAGAAAAAATGTTTTTTTTAAGCACAATTTAGCACAAGGAGAATTACCTCACTGTCCTTCCAGGTCCCTGGAAACAAGGACTTTGACAGTGAAAGAAACTGACACACTCTCCCTACCTACAGTTTTCTGTCCCTAGAAAAAATGTTTTTTTTAAGCACAATTTAGCACAAGGAGAATTACCTCACTGTCCTTCCAGGTCCCTGGAAACAAGGACTTTGACAGTGAAAGAAACTGACACACTCTCCCTACCTACAGTTTTCTGTCCCTAGAAAAAATGTTTTTTTTAAGCACAATTTAGCACAAGGAGAATTACCTCACTGTCCTTCCAGGTCCCTGGAAACAAGGACTTTGACAGTGAAAGAAACTGACACACTCTCCCTACCTACAGTTTTCTGTCCCTAGAAAAAATGTTTTTTTTAAGCACAATTTAGCACAAGGAGAATTACCTCACTGTCCTTCCAGGTCCCTGGAAACAAGGACTTTGACAGTGAAAGAAACTGACACACTCTCCCTACCTACAGTTTTCTGTCCCTAGAAAAAATGTTTTTTTTAAGCACAATTTAGCACAAGGAGAATTACCTCACTGTCCTTCCAGGTCCCTGGAAACAAGGACTTTGACAGTGAAAGAAACTGACACACTCTCCCTACCTACAGTTTTCTGTCCCTAGAAAAAATGTTTTTTTTAAGCACAATTTAGCACAAGGAGAATTACCTCACTGTCCTTCCAGGTCCCTGGAAACAAGGACTTTGACAGTGAAAGAAACTGACACACTCTCCCTACCTACAGTTTTCTGTCCCTAGAAAAAATGTTTTTTTTTAAGCACAATTTAGCACAAGGAGAATTACCTCACTGTCCTTCCAGGTCCCTGGAAACAAGGACTTTGACAGTGAAAGAAACTGACACACTCTCCCTACCTACAGTTTTCTGTCCCTAGAAAAAATGTTTTTTTTAAGCACAATTTAGCACAAGGAGAATTACCTCACTGTCCTTCCAGGTCCCTGGAAACAAGGACTTTGACAGTGAAAGAAACTGACACACTCTCCCTACCTACAGTTTTCTGTCCCTAGAAAAAATGTTTTTTTTAAGCACAATATAGCACAAGGAGAATTCACTCACTGTCCTTCCAGGTCCCTGGAAACAAGGACTTTGACAGTGAAAGAAACTGACACACTCTCCCTACCTACAGTTTTCTGTCCCTAGAAAAAATGTTTTTTTTAAGCACAATATAGCACAAGCACAAAACACACTGACACTCTCCCTACCTATCCTTCTCTTTCCCTAAACTAAAGGAATCCAGGTTAAGCAAGAAAGAAATAAATGTCACTGTCCCTGCCTATGCTTCTCTTTCCCTGCTCCGGAACACACTACACTAGGCCGCCGTGCTGGCGGCCTTTTATAGTGTGGGGCGTGTACTAAACACCCTCAGCAATAATTGGCCACAGGCATCCTGCCTGTGGCCAATCATTGCTCTCCTCGCTGCCGGCGCTGTGATTGGCCAAGCATGCGGGGTCACAGTGCATGCTTGGCCAATCACAGCGCCTGGATGACACTGCGATGGCGTAGTGCATTGTGGGCCGTTCGCGTCACTCGAATTTGGCGCGAACGGCCCAAATCGTTCGATCTTCGTCGAACGATCGAACAGCCGATGTTCGAGTCGAACGTATGTTTGACTCGAACACGAAGCTCATCCCTACTCTGGAGCAGTGTTGTTTATAAACATTGATTCAGTCTGCTTTTTTGACAGCTACCCCTGCTATCAACTTCTCTGATTGTACAGTAATGCAGACTTTGATTAAAGTCAACAATTACCGTATAGTTGGTGGGGTGGGGGGGGGGGGGTGGGGGTAGAAGCAGAGCACAGCGACTGGACATACTACACATGTCCTGCGTACAATGATGAGGCTTTTTTGGGTGTGTGCAACCCAGAGTTTGCACATTTCAAAAGTTATGCCACTTTGTTGGAAATGCTGTGAAAATATGTGCATTAGCATTTTCTGTGTATTGAACTTGTGGAAATGTAAGAACTGTTTCCAGAATGATCTCTTCTGGAATTGCTGTGCTGTGCTAGACTATATTTCATTTTCTGCTCTGCACAAAACCTGCTTTCTGCATAATTTGTGACTGCACACAGGTAGAGATAGATTTATGTTAGAACCAAACATATAGTTAAGCGTTCCTTGAAGCTTAAAGAAAATTGTGAAACAAATGTCTGAAAATTTGTGTGGTTAGTGGAACAGGACTGTGCAATGAATAATTGTTGTTGATGATGATGAAACATGCAATGATGTAAAGCAAATAAAGTGGAAGTAAAGGCTACATTTATGTCTGCTTAAATAACACTGCTTCCCTTTCCTCTTACCTATGCTGTATACTGCTTGTAAAAAAGATGTGTGACTACCCTTTTTTTTTTAAATCACTCCAGTGTATTCACATGCTGTAAAACCTCCAGTTCCCTGGTGTCGTGGAGCAGCTGCTGCAGGGAAGAGGAGGGATTGTAGAAATTAGATAGGCAATGGAAGCTGGCCGGTGATGTCACTGCTACAAAAATTCAGCCTCATTGTTGAATGACATGACACAGGGGAGTCTGAGCTTCTGCATCACATGACCACACTGCAACAAGCAGCATTTTGAAGCAGATACTGTACATTCAGCATACCTATAGATCGTTAGAATTTTGACTGGTCCCTGCTGAACCAGCCAAGGTTTGAACCATCTATGGGCAGCTTAAGTAGTCAACTCATAACAGCCTGTGCTGAAGCAGAAGCAACAAGGGCAAAAGTTTATTGCATTGTGAGGGAAGCTGACATTAAAACACAAGCTTCTCAAGCAGCAGCACAAGCTTTCGGAACACTTGCACAGTCCGAGACTCAAGCTGCCCAGGTTTGTGTGCAGACAGAGGAGCATGCTGCCCAAACACTTGAGCAGGCAGGGGCTCAAGCTACCCAGGCACATGAGGATGCAGAGTTGCAAGCTGCCCAGGCACTGTGCAGGCAGAGGCACAATATGCCTAGGCAGAAGCGCATGCCACTCAGGCACAAGTGCAGGCCGAAGCACAACTAAAAGTGAAAGTCTTGGCTAAGCTCAGAATCCTACCATTCCATCTTAACAATCTTTGACCCTGCGAGACGAATCTTGCAATTTGTTCCAAACCAAAACAATATCCTCACAATTGCACAGGATGCTTTAAATGCAGTAGTACACCAGCCTTCATTGCATTTGCCAGCAGAAGAAGCTTAAGCAGATAACCACACAGGTCACCCTGACACATTGGACACTTATCTGCCTACTGAGTTACTAACATCCTCTGTGGTGGTTCATGTGCCATTGTAGACCCTCTCAAGTTCAGCACACCAAAACCTCCTGAGACTTGTTAAACAGTTCTCGAGACCCACACCATGAGACCTCAGATGGAAAACCTTTACCTGGGCTGAACCTGAATTTGCTACTTCATTCCCTTACCACTACACCTTTATATAGGTATCAGATACCAAAACCTCCAGCAACGGTGAAGGAGCACGTGCCAAGAAAAATCCTGAAAGAACTGATACACCAAACCTTGCAAGATATATACCTCACAGACAACTAATTAACACTGGTCTCATGAAGTTCGACAACCGACTGAAGAACTTGAGGAGTTGAAGGTACACATTCAAGTCAGTAGTCTGGGACCTCAGCATTTCACCAATGCAAGAGCTTAATTTGCTGATTAGATGGTTAGATCTTTAGCCATCAGACTGTGTTAAGAGACATAAAACCATTCATGTCCATGAACCAGACAAAGACCTTAATCTTGAACGGGAGAGATTGGGGCAGACTAAGGTAATATAATTTGCCTTATTCCAAAAAATTACAGGATTTCGGGGCAAATACGATTTAATAATTAGCCTTAGGGCTCTTTCACACGGGACGGATCTGTGAAGATCCGCCCCGTGAAGCTCCGCTTGCTCAGCGGGGATCGCTCCGTTGATCCCCGCTGAGCCGGCGGATGACTGGGCGGTCCCCGCACACTGTGCAGGGACCGCCCTGTCAGAGCGCCGCTCTCCCCTATGGGGGGATCGGATGAACACGGACCGTCTGTCCGTGTTCATCCGATCCGCTCCACCGACGGATGGAAAAATAGGGTTTTCCTCCGTCACACTTTGGCAGGTCGGATGTCAGCGGACATGTCACCGCTGACATCCGTGGCTCTATAGGGCTACATGGAGCATCCGTTCAGGTCCGCCTAAAAAACTGACAGGCGGACCTGAACGGACCGTCCGTGTGAAAGGGGCCTTAAAGAGTAACTCAGCGTTTGTTAAGAAAAACAAAACAAAAAACAATCACCTCTGGCTGATATATGTACATTGTAAGGATTTTAACAATCTTTGTTGAAGAGTCTACTAACCATGTGTTGCTTTGCAGAAAAATCTGTTTGTCTGTTGAGTGAATCTTAATGGGGGTGACTTTTCAATTTATCAATCAGTGGATGCACCTTCAGGGTTCTAATGAGGGAAACTGCAGTGTCGGAATCCCTTTAGACTAGCCTTTCTCTGCCTCTTTAACACATAGGAACCATTGAAATAACTTTCTGGTCTAAGGGAACCCCTGCTAAAACATTACTGTGTGTACACTTATTGGTACAATAGTGTGATGATCAGTGTGCTACTTACACTTGTGGACATTGGGAAGAATTACTCCTTTACAAGGCCGGGGCAAGGAATTTTGTGTAATTAGGCAAAAAGTGAATTTTTGAGTAAAGTGGCTGCAAATATCCGGCAGATGACAAGCACACATGACCGCATCATTTTATGAGATCAGATTTTTTGGTAAGCTCTGCCGTGGTGATGTTCCACTAAAGACGGTGCAAACAGCTTGCAGTAGGTCTGCACAAGTTTATTACAATACATTTTTATTGGACGTTTTGGATGAAATGTATGTATTTACTGCACTAGCACTATGGAACATACATATATTAATTATTCTCAATATCTATCACATCGCACTTTAGGCACTTTTACATGAGCAGTCCAATTGGATCTGCCTGTCTGTTTTTCAGGTGGACCCAATTGGGCCCTCCATTCTCTTCTATGGAGCAGCGGGTGTAATCTCCAATTCAATCCAGTCCACTAAAAATAAACAGAAGGGGATCTATTCCCCTCCATCTGGGCGAATCAGATCGCAGTCGGGTGTTAACGGACAGCAAAGTCTATTTACATTTGACCGCCCATAGCGCAGAGCGGGCTCCATCCCACTCTGCTCAGCAGGGATAAGCTCACAGATCCCCGCTGAGCAAAACGGATTTGGACCCATGTGTCTTCTGTCCTGTCCCCATCTCCTTTGCTCTGTCCCTATGTAGCTTCTCTAACTGTCCCCATGTTCCCTTCTGTCCCCATCTCTCTTTTTCCCTTGGTCTGTCTCTTCTTCTCTGTCCTTATCTATTCCTCATGTAGGGTCCACATGTACATGCAGTGGGCTGTATAATACAAGGCATTGTACAGACAGTCTGCCATAAAAAGGAACTTAAAGTGTTACTAAACCCTTTCACTATATCTGGTCTCCCACAGTATACAGAACTTGGAAATGCATTCATTTTTAGTAAATATAAGCTGCTAAATACCTATTTTCATCAGCAGTATATAGCAGTTTTGTGACTTCTATCAGTTCCTGGTAAAGCTTGTAGGAGTTTTCATACTGCACTGAGCTGTCTGTTCAGGATCCAGGACCCCTGACCCTCTGTCTAGACAGTGCTGATTGGCCCTGTGCTAATCACATGCACTCCCCAAGAAAAAAAAACCCTCTAGCAATACACACCAAACTGAGCATGTGCAGCCTGACTCCAAAGGCTCTGTCTTTTCAGGAGATGTTCTGAAGCCAGTGGAAGAAGAGGAGGATCTGTGCTACAGGATCAAACAGCCTTTTTACACAATGCAGAGGATTAACCCCTTGGGTTCCACAGTGAGTATAACAAGCATACTTTACTGCATATACAGACTGATTTTACTGTTGCGGGTTTAGTAACACTTTAAAGCCATGCCCTACCATCCACAGAGGATCGTCGTCTGTGCTATTCCAGCTCCTATGCTTGCTTTCCCCGCCCCCTTGTCTTATGCGTCTCCCCCCCCCCCCCTGGGATCCCTCTCATTTTAATCACCTCCAGTTCATCAGCGATTGTCTCTGTGCTGGACTGGAGATATGACTTAGTGGCAGGGGATTGTTGATAGGAATTGCTGGAGGGAGAGAAACAAACTGACTGAGAGATAAGGAGGGGTCAGGAGAGCAGATAGAAATGTGTGGAGGCAGCACTGAAGTTCACAGTGTCCGGGGCTATGCTGCCTGTCACTGTGCGCTGCTGTGCCGAGCGCAGTAAACATGAGAGCAGGGGTGGCACCAGCATAAGACCTTCTTGAGAGAAGCCCTGGCTTTAGCGCCCCCCACCTCTCCTGGCGTCCTTGGCTGCCTTATGCTGGCGCTGGCCCTGCTCCCTTACAGATAGCTAAATAGATTAATGATGTCAGTGTAAACTTATCTGAGAGCCAGAAATTGCTCACTGCTCAAGGTACCCCCTAGCAACCTTTGGATGAACCCTAGGTTTCTGTGACAGGAGTGACTTTGGGTCGGGGGTTTGTGCGGCTCAGCTTGCCCTGGAGAGTTCTTGAGGCTCCTTGTCCAGCTTTCCCAACGCCTCTTATGTGTAGATCACCCTGTGTCTCTAATAGGGGCACAGGGTGAATGAGAACCCCACTATGATCTGTGCTAGTCAGATTCAATGTTGTACACATTGTATATATTGTGTGTATATTGTGTGTTGGCTGTTGTGTACTATTTGCTGTGATGGGGTGGGGTGTGACTGTATTCTATTGTCTATTGTGGCTGGCTGCCTCAACTATTATGGGATGTGTAAGTGTCTTGCTGTGAGGAAAGAGGGGGGATTTCTCCAGCAGCCCCCCTGCTAAGACTGTTTACTGATGAGAAGTTGGAACACATCTGACCTGTATCACCATTGTCATTGGACAGTTTTACCCGCCATGTTTCCCAAGGGTGGGGGGAGTGTTTTGAAGTGAGATATCTGTTAACATGTGCTTGAATAAAGAGTCTGTTGTTTTTTACCCTACACTGAGGTGTTGTCTGTGGACTGGAGGGCTAAAGAAGCTTGGATTGTGCTGGATCTGAACAGAGGAAGCATTGATGGCGGACCAGGATCTGTTTGAGGACAGAGGGTTCGTCACAGTTTCCATTGAACCCTAGTTGAGAAACCCTGCTTTAGATGTTACGAACCCTTTGGGAGTATCTGACTAAATTTTTTTTTTTTTTTGCAGAGGATGCCTAAAATCTGACCTGTATCTTAGTGCAGACTTCTGAGAAAATCAGTGAGCCGATCACAAGCAGGAAATGGCATTTCTGGGGGCCGTTTTATACACCAGCTCTGTACAGAATGCCTCCAGGTTTCTATAATGAATTGAATTTTACAGAAACTTACAGTGTTGCAGATTTATAAAGAAAATTTAATTTTTAATAACATTGAATTACAATATGGTTTGAGTGGCAACTGTATATGCTATACTTTATACATGCTATTTTTTTTCCAAACATAAATCACATGCTATTAAACTGCAGAAATGTTAAAATACTCTGAAACAGAATTACAGGTTGGGCAATTGGATTAATTGAAAGGCTTAAATGTATAATTTAAAATAATTTTTCTCCTACCGAGCATCCAGGAAAAGGATATGAATTTGACAATCTTGATATGATTGATTACAATAAAATAATTGCCTAAAAAATAAGTTGATGGAAGGGTAACTCAAATGAGTTGTCATACACCAGATTTCTAGATTTTTTTTGTAGTTTCATGGGTCTTTAGGCAGTAATGCCTTTAGAAAAATGTTTTTTTTGAAGGTCAAAGGGTTAAATATAAAGTTCTAGTTTTTCAGTTATTTGAAATTGTACTGTAATTACCTTGGTTTTTATGTGAATTTGTTATCATTGGTGTTATTAAGCATATTGCAGATCTATTCTAAATTAAGGAAAATAACAGGTTTGGCAATATGGTGTTTTTGGACTATGTGCATCCTTTGCACCCTTGTCTTTAAATGCAGTTATTTTGACAATTTTTTTTTTTTTTTCATCTTGTAGAACGAAACTAGAATACTCAATATGCACAGGGAAAACAGTTAACACATACAGTATCTCCCAAAAGTGAGTACACCCCTCACATTTTTGTAAATATTTATTATATCTTTTCATGTGACAACACTGAAGAAATAACACTTTGCTACAACGTAAAGTAGTGAGTGTACAGCTTGTATAACAGTGTAAATTTGCTGTCCCCTCAAAATAACTCAACACACAGCCATTAATGTCTAAACCGCTGGCAACAAAAGTGTGTACACCCCTAAGTGAAAATGTCCAAATTGGGCCCAAAGTGTCAATATTTTGTGTGGCCACCATTATTTTCCAGCACTGCCTTAACTCTCTTGGGTATGGTGTTCACCAGAGCTTCACAGATTGCCACTGGAATCCTCTTCTACTTCTCCATGACAACATCACAGAGCTGGTGGATGTAAGAGACCTTGCACTCCTCCACCTTCCATTTGAGGATGCCCCACAGATGCTCAATATGGTTTAGGTCTGCTAGGCTAGTCCATCATCTTTACCCTCAGCTTCTTTAGCAAGGCAGTGGTTGTCTTGGAGGTGTGTTTGGGGTCATTATCATGCTGGAATACTGCCCTGCAGCCGAGTCTCTGAAGGGAGGGGTTCATTCTCTGCTTCAGTATGTCACAATACATGTTGGCATTCATGGTTCCCTCAATAAACTGTAGCTCCCCCTTGCCGGCAGCACTTATGGAGGTCCAGACCATGACACTCCCACCATTATGCTTGACTGTGGGCAAGACACACTTGTCTTTATACTCCTCACCTGGTTGCTGCCACACATGCTTGACACCATCTAAACCAAATAAGTTTATCTTGGTCTCATCAGACCACAGGACATGGTCCCAGTAGTCCATGTCCTTTGTCTGCTTGTCTTCAGCAAACTGTTTGCAGGCTTTCTTGTGCGTTATCTTTGGAAGAGACTTCCTTTTGGGATGAAAGACCAATTTGATGCAGTGTGCGGCGTATGGTCTGAGCACTGACAGGCTGACCCCCCACCCCTTCAACCTCTGCAGCAATACTGGCAGCATTACTACGTCTGTTTCCCAAAGACAACCTCTGGATATGACACTGAGCACGTGCACTCAACTACTTTGGTCCACCATGGCGAGGCCTGTTCTGAGTGGATCCTGTCCTGTTAAACCACTGTATGGTCTTGGCCACTGTGCTGCAGGGTCTTGGCAATCTTCTTATAGCCTAGGCCATCTTTATGTAGAGCAACACTTCTTTTTTCAGATCCTCAGAGAGTTCTTTGCTATGAGGTGCCATGTTGAACTTCTAGTGACCAGTATGAGAGAGTGAGAGCGATAACACCAAATTTACCACACCTGCTCCCCATTCACACCTGAGACCTTGTAACTTCAATGAGTCACATGACATCGGGAAGGGAAAATGACTAATTGGGCCCAATTCGGACATTTTCACTTAGGGGTGTATTCACTTTTGTTGCCAGTGGTTTAGACATTAATGGCTGTGTGTTGAGTTATTTTGAGGGGACAGCAAATTTACACTGTTATACAAGCTGTACACTCACTAATTTACATTGTAGCAAAGTGTAATTTCTTCAGGGTTGTCACATGAAAAGATATAATAAAATATTTTCAAAAAATGTGAGGGGTGTACTCACTTTTGGGAAATACTGTATGTCCTATGAGAGATGTAAAAGATGCAGAGCTAAAAGGCAAGATTGCTGACCACTTCCCATTCTGCTGCCTTACATGTACCAGTTAGGTAAGTATGGCCCTCAGCAATAGAAATGCTGCTCTTTATAGTTATTCAATTAAATTTGGTCATCTTTTTTCATGAGCTTGATGTGCCACACCTACAGCGAGGTTCAGATTCTGAAAACCAGGAGTGAGAGGAGCATAAACCCTAAAACCTAAGACTTAACACCATAAAACCTGGGTGAATCAATGGTGGAGAAGGACCTGGGTGTTTTGGTAGTTCGTAAGCTTAACTACTTGCTTACTTCCCGCCCAGGTCAATTTTCAGCTTTCAGCGCTGTCACACTTTGAATGACAATTGCGCGGTCGTGCGCCGTGGCTCCCAAACAAAATTGACGTCCTTTTTTTCCGACAAATAGAGCTTTTTTTTGGTGGTATTTGATCACCTCTTCGGTTTTTATTTTTTGGGCTATAAACAAAAAAAGAGCGACGATTTTGAAAAAAACACAATATTTTTTACTTTTTGCTATAATAAATATCCTAATTTTTTTTTTTTAAATACATTTTCCTTTGTTTAGTCCGATACATATTTTTCTACATATTTTTGGTAAAAAAAAATATCGCAATAGGCATTATTGATTGGTTTGCGCAAAAGTTATAGTGTCTACAAAATAGGGCACAGTTTTATAGCATTTTTATTAATATTTTTTTTTTTTACTAGTAATGGCGGCGATCAGCGATTTTTATTGTGACTGCGACATTATGGCGGACACATCGGACACTTTTGACACCATTTTGGGACCATTGTCATTTTTACAGCGACCAGTGCTATAAAAATGCACTGGTTACTGTAAAAATGGCACTGGCAGGGAAGGGGTTAACACTAGGGGGCGAGGAAGGGGTTAAATGTGTGCCCTGGGAGTGATTACTACTGTGTGGGGGGGGGGACTGACTGGGGGAGGTGAACGATCTGTGTCCCTATGTACAAGGGACACAGCATCGGTCTCCTCTCCCTGACAGGACATGGATCTGTGTGTTTACACACACAGATCCATGTCCTTGTCTGTGAACAGGCCGATCGCAGGTACCTGGCGGACATCGTGGCCGCCGGGCACGCGCATCGGCATCTCAGTGATAGTGCCCCCCCCAGTGGCCGGAATAGCCGAGGCCGTATAATGACGGCCTCCCGGATTTCTAGATCCACCTTGAGGCCGTCATTTGTACATGGCCCGGGTCTCAGGTGGTTAATATTAGCATGCAATGACAAGCTGTGGTTTCCAAAGCGAGCAAAGTTATTTCTTGTATTAAGAGAGGTATGGACTGCAGAGAGAAAGGAATCATTATGCCCATGTACAAATCATTAGTAAGACCTCATCTGGAATATGCAGTCTAGTTTTGGGCACCAGTTCACAAAAAGGATATTGGGGAACTGGAGAAAGTGCAGAGAAGGGCAACCAAACCAATAAGAGGCATGGAGGAGCTCAGCTACGAGGAAAGATTAGAGGAATTTAATTTATTAAGATTAAAGGGGGATATGATCAACATGTACAAATACATAAGTGGTCCATATAGTGAACTTGGTGTTGAGTTATTCCCTTTAACCACTTCAATACCATGCACTTATACAGCTTCCTGCCCAAGCCAATTTTGAGCTTTCAGCGCTGTCGCAATTTGAATGACAATTGCGCGGTCATGCTACACTGTACCCAAACAAATTTTTTATCATTTTGTTCCCACAAATAGAGCTTTCTTTCGGTGGTATTTGATCGCCTCTGCGATTTTTATTTTTTGCACAACAAATAAAAAAAGAGCGAAAATTTTGAAAAAAACAACGTTTTTCTTTGTTTCTGTAATTTTTTTTGTAAATAAGTACCTTTTCTACTTCAATGACGGGCACTGATAAGGCGGCACTGACGGGCACTGATAAGGCGACACTGATGGGCACCGATGAGGTGGCACCAATGAGGTGGCACTGATGAGGTGGCACTGATGGGCACTGATGATGGGCACTGATAGGCGGCACTGATATGTGGCACTGGTATGTGGCACTGATTGGCACTCATAGGCGGCACTGATTGGCACTCATAGGCGGCACTGATTGGCACTTATAGGCGTCACTGATGGGCACTTATAGGCGGCACTGATAGGTGGCACGGACGGGCACTGATAGGTGGGCACTTATGGGCACAGATGGGCACGGATGGGCACTGATAGGTGGCGCTGATGGACACTAGTAGGTGGCACTGATGGACACTGATGCCCAGCAATGCCAGCCACCACACATTGTGGTGGTGCCATCATAGTGTCAGTCAGTGCCCATTTGTGGGCACTGATTGGCATTTTTTTTTATTATTTTTTATTTTATTACATGTGGATGGCCATGGGGGCCATCCACATGTTTGGGGCTTCCTGGGGCGTCCTGGGGGGCTTCCCTGGTGGTCTAGTGTGGGTATCCGAGGGGGGGCTGCGCTGATAAACGATCAGCGCGAACCCCCCCTGTCAGGAGAGCCGCCGATCGGCTCTCCTCTACTCGCGTCTGTCAGACGCGAGTGAGGAAGAGCCGATCAACGGCTCTTCCTGTTTACATCGTGATCAGCCGTGATTGGACACGGCTGATCACGTGGTAAAAAGCCTCCGCCGGAGGCTTTTTACCGAGATCAGTGTAGCGGTGGGTCAGACTGACCCACCGCTCCACCGATCGCCGTGATGCGCGCCCCCCGGGCGCGCGGCGGCTGTTATCCCGCAGGACGTCATATGACGTCCAGTGTGGATAACACAACCACTTCCCGGACGTCAATCTGCTATTGACGGGGCGGGAAGTGGTTAAGGTCATCACAGAGGACAAGGGGGCACACTTTATGTCTGAAAGGAAAGAGATTTCAGGTCTCTTCACAATAAGAGCTGGGAAAATGTGAAATAGACTCCCTTAAAGCCCTGTACACACGATCGGTTTAACCGATGAAAACCGTCCGATGGATTGTTTTCATCAGACAAACCGATCATGTATGGGACCCATCGGTCTTTTTTCCATCTGTTTTAAAAAATAGAACATGTTTTAAATTTTTCCGATGGATAAAAAACTGATTGAAAACTCAGATCGTCTATGGGCAAGTCCATCGGATAAAAAACCCACGCATGCTCAGAATCAAGTCGACGCATGCTCAGAAGCATTGAACTTAATTTTTCTCGGCTCATCAGAGTGTTTTACGTCACCGCGTTTGGAACGGTCGGTTTTTTGACTGATGGTGTTTAGGCAAGACTGATGGAAGTCAGCTTCATCGGATTTCCGATGGACAAAACCATCGGATTAAAATCCATAGGATATCCGATCGTGTGTAGGAGGCTTAAGAGGTGGTTCTGGCCAGCTCAGTATATTGCTTATAAAAAGGCCTGGGCTATTTCCTAAATGTACATAATACAACTGGATACTAACATTTATAGGTAAAGTTGATCCAGGAAAAATCCCATTTCCTCTTGGGCGATCGGGAGGATTTTTTCCCCCTGCAGAAGCAAGTTGGTTCATGCTTTGCTGGTTTTTTTTTGCCTTCTTCTGGATCAACAGCAGGTAAAGGATTGTGTATATAGGATTGTATGTTTTTTTTTTTTTGGGTCTTTTTTCAACCAGACTAACTACACTGAGCAAACTTATAAGCGCAACACTTTTGTGTTTGCCCCTATTTATCATGAGCTGAATGTAAAGATCTACAACTTTTTCTATGTACACAAACGGCCTATTTCTCTCAAATATTGGTCACAAATCTGTCTAAATCTGTGTTAGGCCCCTTTCACACTGGGGCGTCAAGGGCGTCGGCAGTAAAGCAATGCTATTTTTAGGGGCACTTTACCGTCATATTTGCAGGGGTATTCGGCCACCAGGGGGGGGGGGGGGGGGGCGCTTTTAACCCCCGCTAGCGGCCGAGAAAGGGTTAAAAGCACCGCAAAGCGCCTCGGCGCTTTTCCGGCGGTATAGTCGCGGTGCCCATTAATTTCAATTGGCAGGAGCGGTGGAGGAGCGGTATACACACCGCTCCTTCACCGCTCCAAAGAAGCGGCTAGCAGGACTTTTTTTTAGCGTCCTGCCAGCGCACCGCTCCAGTGTGAAAGCCCTCGGGCTTTCACACTGGAGTGAAAGGAGCAGCTCTTTCAGGGCGCTTTGCAGGCGCTATTTTTAGCGTTATAGCGCCTGCAAAGTGCCTCAGTGTGAAAGGGGTCTTAGTGAGCACTTCTCCTTTGCCAAGGTAATCCATCCACTTCACAGGTGTGGCATATCAAGATGCTGATTAGACTGTATGATTATTGCACAGGTGTGTCTTAGGCTGGCCCCAACAAAAGGCCACTCTAAAATGTGCAGTTAATGTGCAGTTAATTTTTTTGCCAAAATAGTTGACTAAAATGTGACTAAAACTAAAAAAAATCAGATGGCTAAAATACTACTAAAACTAAAATGACATTTTAGTCAAGAGACATGACTAACACTAAATCCAAATTTGATGTAAAAATTAACACTGCACTACCACAAATGAATAAATAGGAGGCATCTGCTGAAAAAAAACATTAAGAAAAAGGCTTTTCTTATTTTTTTTTCTTAATATTTAATGGTGATAATATATTCAGGTAATATGTACAATGGCATTACAGCCAATAGAGTTTCTATTTTTTTTTTTTTTTTAAGTTGCACTTCTGTTTGTCAAAAGTAGTATTTGTATTTGTTTATGAAACTTGGTTTTATTTATAAAGATGTTTTATATCACAACGGCTAAAATCGGTGTCTGTAGTGCATTTTTTAATACCATAAATAATAACATGTTATTCGATTTTAACTTCAGGAGTATCTAATGAGTTTGGCAATTCTAGAGAAATGCTTAAATAATGCATTAAAATTTAACTGAACCCTTTAGATTTTACTCAACTATAATGTACTGAAGATTTTAGTCAACTAAAATACAACTAAAGCTAAAACAATTCATATGACTAAAATACAACTAAAACTAAAATGGCATTTTACTAAAACTAAACCAAAATTTGACGTCAAAATAAACACTGTCTAAAACCTAACCCTAATTTTAAATTCATAATTTAAGGTTAGCCCTAATGCTGACCTGACTACTTATTTAACACTAGCCATACATGGCTCAAATGTTGACCATTTCCTACTGAAAGGCCTCGTGCACACGACCGATTTTCTCGTCCAAAACAGTCAAGAAAAGTGCCGCGAGAGTTTTTTTGTCTAGAAAAATGTTCGTGTGTATGGTTTTACGACGAGAAACTTGACGAGAATCTCGACGAGAAAATAGAGAACCTGCTCTCTATTTTCTCGTCAGGATTCCAGATTTCCTCGTCGTGTTTCTCGTCGGCCTGTTTTGTGACGAGAAAATGGTTCGTGTGTATGCTTTTACGACTCTTCCAAAAGCGCGCATGCTCACAAGCAACTATGAGACGGGAGCGCATCTTCTGGTAAAACAAGCCTTCATAATGGAGAGAGCACATTCGTCACGCTCATAAATATTTCATAGTTTAAATGTTCTGCATTGAAATCTTCGTTAGAATGTTACATTAATCAAAACGAGTGACCTTCTTTTGCTGCTGATATTCACACAGAGTTCTGCCTTATTTTTAACATTTTTCATGCTGCTCTTTATAAGATTTAGGTGTATTATATCGTGCAAGTTTTTAGGAATAATTTAAATGGTTAGATTTTTCAAAATGATGTTAATTATAATTTCTCAATGTTTTGATAGCGATCTCCCATTTAATTTTGGAATCTATATTTTTAAAATTTCACACCATGTTTTTGTGCTAATCAGATTTAGTTATTCTTTTGGGGGAGTGATATCTGTGCCTTTTATTGTCAGTCAAATGTATCTGCTTATTCCAAAGCTTGATTTTTTTTATTTAAAATACACATAGTCAAGTATGAACTTAAACAAAAAACACATTTATTCATGTTTATAAATTAAATAAAGAGAAGGCAGCGCTGGAGAAGCTGCTGCAATTTGTGCATCCCAGGGACCCCAGAGCACACAGCAACCCTGTGTGGACACTAAAATTGGGAGCTTGAGAAGGCCCACATTTCAGAACACAATCTGATGCTGGCCTCCCAGAGGTCAGGAACAGCAGCAGGTGAGATATATGTCCCAAGTGTGTGGTACTACAACAGGCTGCCTTCTGTCCGACCACAATGAAGCAAGGCCATCACTTCCTCTTCTTCCTGGCAACCTTCCCTGCAGCCTTTCCTGAAGCCTTTCCTGAAGCCTTTCCTGCAGCCTTTCCTGCAGCCTTCCTTCTTCGTTTGGCTGGAGGCTGGCCCACTGGAGGGGTACTCCTGTCAGGAGGAGGAGGTGGAGGTGTAGCAGAAGGGGGTGGGGCAGAAGAAGAAGGTGGAGGTGTAGCAGAAGGGGGTGGGGCAGAAGAGGAAGGTGGAGGTTGAGGTTGGGTCAGTTGGGCCACCTCACATATGGCGGTATTGGGGGTAATTTGCTCCATCACCCCCTTGTTGAGCAAGGTGATGAGCAGGGGCTCGCATAGGAGGCGTTGCTCCATGCTCATCACCTTGAACTTAGCCTCCACTAGGCCGGCAATGGCCTCTTCAGGGGATGTGGGCTCCTTGAGGGTGGCATGGGCCTCTTTAATAAGGGCCATTGCTGCCTCACTGGTGGTCCTGTCCCTCCTGCCTCTTTTGTGAAGCCGGATGGGAGGCACCTGGGATCTGGTGCTTCTCCTTTGCCCTGCCACCTCCTGTCTGCCACTGGGCCCTGCCACCTCCTGGCTGCCACTGGGCCCTGCCACCTCCTGGCTGCCACTGGGCCCTGCCACCTCCTGGCTGCCACTGGGCCCTTCCTCCTCCTGCCTGACAGTTTCCAGACCCTCCTCCTGGCTGATTTCATCCTGTGTATGAAAAAGGAACATAGTTTAATATGTTGGTTTAATCTTTGTATCAAACTTTGTAATCCTGATGGAAGCAATTAGAATGTAAATGCATAAATCCTTGCTTTAAATTTACCACTACATCAGCTTGACTATTTACCACACAATTAAGTGCAGAATAATGTCTACAGATCATGATTTCACTTGTGGAATACAAAATAATGTATGTTTCTCATCCTGACATATTTGGGAAACATTAATTTTATCCCACTACATTTTCAGTTAATACTATACCTGGCTCCAGATGGCCAAATCAGGATCATCCAGGATGGCTGCCTCCTCTTGCTCCAGAGAAGGCTCAGGTTGGCTGCAGGGAAGTCTGGGGGGAAGAGTGATGGCCTTGGCTCAATGTGGTCATCCAGTAAGGACATCCTGCTGTAGTACCACAAAATCGGGACATAAACATCATCTGCTGCTGCTCCTGACCTCTGAGAAGCCAGCACCTTAGAGCGTTCAGTCCTGTAGGTACCTCTCAAGCTCCCAATTTTAGTGTCCACTTGTTTTGCTGTGGCTGTGGGCACCTTGGTATGCACAAATGGGAGCAGCTTCTCCAGCGCTGCTTTTCTCACCCCTTTTTTTTATGGATGGGGTTTTTGGTCTCCCACAGAGCCGGCAGCTCCCTTACCCGGTCAATAAATTCCGCCAGGAACTCTTTGTCGCTAGGGATGAGCTTCGAGTTCGAGTCGAACTCATGTTCGACTCGAACATTGCCTGTTCGCCCGTTCGCCGAACAGCGAACAAATTGGGGTGTTCGCGGCAAATTCGAAAAATCTATGGGAGAAATCTAAAGTGCTAATTATAAAGGCTAATATGCAAGTTATTGTCCTAAAAAGTGTTTGGGGACCCGGGTCCTGCCCCAGGGGACATGTATCAATGCAAAAATAAGTTTTAAAAACGGACGTTTTTTCGGGAGCAGTGATTTTAATAATGCTTAAAATGAAAAAATAAAAGTGAAATATTCCTTTAAATTTCGTACCTGGGGGGTGTGTATGATATGCATGTGAAGTGGCGCATGTTTCCCGTGCTTAGAACTGTCCCTGCAAAAAGTGTCATTTTTGAAAGAAAAAAATGCATTTAAAACTGACTCGCGGCTATTAATGAATTGTCGGCTCCCGGCAATACATACAAAAGTCATTGATAAAAAAAAAAAAAAAAAGCGTGGGGGTTCCCCAGAATTCAATTACCAGGCCCTTCAGGTCTGGAATGGATATTAAGGGGAACCCCGCCGCAAATAAAAAAAAAATTGACGTGGGGTTCCCCCAAATATCCATTCCAGGCCCTTCAGATCTGGCATGGATTTTAAGGGGAACTCCACCCCAAATTAAAAAAAAATGGCGTGGAGTCCCCCTAAAAATCCATACCAGACCCCTTATCCGAGCATGCAACCTGGCCGGCCGCAGGGGAAAAGGGGGGGACGAGAGATCGGCCCCCCCTCCCTCCTGAACCATACCAAGCCACATGCCCTCAACATGGGGAGGATGTCCCCATGTTGATGGGGACAAGGGCCTCATCCCCACAACCCTTGCCCGGTGGTTGTGGGGGTCTGCGGGCGGGGGGCTTATCGGAATCTGGAAGACCCCTTTAACAAAGAGGACCCCCAGATCCCGGCCCCCCCCCCTATGTGAATTGGTAAGGGGTACATTGTACCCCTACCATTTCACGAAGAAAGCGTAAAAAAATGTTTAAAAAAACACACAAACACGTTGAAAAAGTCCTTTATTAAAAAAAGAAAAAAAAAACCCATTCCAGCGGTGAAATCCAGTGTCCCGCGGCGATCCCGATGTCCAGCGCTGTCCGTCATTGGTTGTGCCTGAGCGGACCTGATGGGGAACTCCCTCTCAGTATTTTAAATGTATAGACCCGCCCCTTCTAAAGTTCCCCATCAGGTCCGCTGGAATGGATATTAAGGGGAACCCCGCCGCAAATAAAAAAAAAATTGACGTGGGGTTCCCCCAAATATCCATTCCAGGCCCTTCAGATCTGGCATGGATTTTAAGGGGAACTCCACCCCAAATTAAAAAAAAAATGGCGAACATTAGAAGGGGCGGGTCTATACATTTAAAATACTGAGAGGGAGTTCCCCATCAGGTCCGCTCAGGCACAACCAATGAAGGACAGCGCTGGACATCGGGATCGCCGCGGGACACTGGATTTCACCGCTGGAATGTTTATTTATTTATTTTTTTAAATAAAGGACTTTTTCAAGGTGTTTGTGTGTTTTTTTAAACATTTTTTTTACGCTTTCTTCGTGAAATGGTAGGGGTACAATGTACCCGTTACCAATTCACATAGGGGGGGGGCGGGATCTGGGGGTCCCCTTTGTTAAAGGGGTCTTCCAGATTCCGATAAGCCCCCCGCCCGCAGACCCCCACAACCACCGGGCAAGGGTTGTGGGGATGAGGCCCTTGTCCCCATCAACATGGGGACATCCTCCCCATGTTGAGGGCATGTGGCTTGGTACGGTTCAGGAGGGAGGGGGGGCCGCTCTCTCGTCCCCCCCTTTTCCCCTGCGGCCGGCCAGGTTGCATGCTCGGATAAGGGGTCTGGTATGGATTTTTAGGGGGACTCCACGCCATTTTTTTTTTAAACTTGGGGTGGAGTTCCCCTTAAAATCCATGCCAGATCTGAAGGGCCTGGTAATTGAATTCTGGGGAACCCCCACGCTTTTTTTTTTTTTTTTTTCTCAATGACTTTTGTATGTATTGCCGGGAGCCGACAATTCATTAATAGCCGCGAGTCAGTTTTAAATGCATTTTTTTTCTTTCAAAAATGACATTTTTTGCAGGGACAGTTCTAAGCACGGGAAACATGCGCCACTTTACATGCATATCATACACACCCCCCAGGTACGAAATTTAAAGGAATATTTCACTTTTATTTTTTCATTTTAAGCATTATTAAAATCACTGCTCCCGAAAAAACGGCCGTTTTTAAAACTTCTTTTTGCATTGATACATGTCCCCTGGGGCAGGACCCAGGTCCCCAAACACTTTTTAGGACAATAACTTGCATATTAGCCTTTATAATTAACACTTTAGATTTCGAACGTTCGAGTCCATTGTATTTAATAGGGTTCTAAAGTTTACACGAACATTTTGTCTGTTCGCAGGTTCTGGTGCGAACCGAACAGGGGGGTGTTCGGCTCATCCCTGTTTGTCGCTAATAAAGACATTCATATTGTATCTGCAAGTAAAATAAATTATATTTAAATAATGTGAGGCAAACAGTCTAACCTCCTTTACATCCTAGTCACCATATATATCCTCCACCAATCTCAAGACAGTATAGGCCAACAATTTTTACAAGTCTCACAAAATCACATACCTTCGTTCGCACGTCCGTCACTTGAACTCCTCTCTCCGCACACCGAACGTACTATAGTCACATGTGTGTTTGCTATATACACACCACGCATGCGTCAAAATTCGAACACGTCGCTCCGCACACGTCGCCCGCCCATGACGTTCTAACTAACATCTTTTCCCCGCCCCTTCTCTTTCGGCGCGCAGACAGATATGGCGGAGTTACAGCAGGTGTCTGATAATTCCGCAACTAGCGAGGAGACAAGCCCGGAGACCGAGGACACGTCACGATCAAGGAGGAGATTCAAGGCATCGAATATGTCTTTGGCGGAGATGGCGGAGATGGTGGACATCTTGGTCAAGGCTGATTATGATGCCAAGCATGGGCCGTATAGCAAACCAAATAGAAGGAAGGCCAAAATCCTCACTAAAGTTGTGAAGAGTCTGAGGGCGAAGTTCGGGGTGAAACGCTCAAATGAGCAGCTCAGAAAGAGGTGGTCAGACCTCAAACTGAGGGAGCCAGACCAGTTGAGGATCATAAAGAGGATGCTCGCTAAAAATAAGTAAAATGACGACCTTTCTGCTATTAATCTTTTTAGAAACTGACATTTTTTTTTTTTTATCATATTGGACTCCCTTCCAAAATGTAATATTTTGAACTAGGTTGGGCACAGTAATCATTCGTTACGTTACCGACACTTCGTTCGGCCACTATCCGCGGTTTTGGCTTATTTAAGAGCCACAAAAGTAATTAGACATCTGCCATTTTTGATCAAGTCTTGTGGATAATTTTGAAGTCTAGATGATGTGTTTGTAAGGAGAATGAAATGCAAACTTTTATCAGTGTAAAGGAGAGGACACTCAGCAGCTGCTTCCACATCTGTACTTTGGAGCACTATAGTGTGGGCCACCAGACCCGCCTTTTTTGGGTGTCCCACACAGGTGCATCAGAGTTTATTTGTGGTGCCTCCATGTCCAAAAAATTACATCCAAATGTGAATACTAAACATATTTGGGGTCATAAATAATGCATTTTTCTTTAAATTCCGCACAAACACACACTTGTACCCCACTTCCAAACAATTTAGCCTGTTTTTAGTTTAACAATGAGATTTTTACAGTGTGATAAATAGACCTTTGGTTTTATTCTCATAGGGGAGAGAAGACTGGGAGGAGGACTCTCCAGGGAGCACATGCACCCCACAACTTCCAAGCAACCCCAAACTCCCAAAGATCCACAACCGAAAGATGTGCAGGAAGTTGAGGTGGAGGAAGGAGAAGTGCAGGAAGGAGAGGTGGATGACGTTGTGGATCTGGTCACCACAACAGGTCAGTATCTGACACCACAGCTTAAGGTAAGCGAGGTAGGCCTGCAGAGTTTTATTAATTTTTTTTAATGGTTTTTAGGGGATGGAAATGTTGTGAAGGATAGCACACGGTTCTCTGCTGACAGTGCCCTCCGCCTCATCCAGCAAGTGATGGAATGTAGCACGGAACTGGACCTAATTAAACAAAGAATCCATGTGATGGAACAAACATTTAAAGACATTCTCGATGTTTTGGGGAGAATTCAATAAGCCATCTAAACACATTTGTTTTTACATGTTTGTTTTTATATTTTTTTATAATTTTTTGAGTAACAAACCAGCCAAAAATTGAATATGCACACAGTGTGTGAACATGTGCTATCTGCCATCAGGGGATATCCATGTATGTCTTTTGTGGGTGCAACCCCTTCCTCGTATCAAAAGTCGGTGAACTGAGGAAGGGGATGCACCCCCAAAACATGTCCATTGATCACCCCTGATGGCAGATAGCACATGTTGACAATAGGGATCAGGATTGTAAACTTCCTATTTGCAAAAAAGTAAAAATGTGTGCATATTGAATTTTTGGCTGGGCAAGGGGTGGCAGGACCCCATATTAGGACGGGCACATAGAGACATAGTTTGTGTAACTGAATGTCTCAGATTGCTCAGAGGTATCCAATGTTGTAATTTTAGAAATGCAAGTGGTATTTTTGTATTTTCATAAGCCAAAATTTGCCGGGTTGTGGCCAGGCCAACCCCAAAGTAAAACCAAAAAAAAAAAAAAAAAGAGAATGTGCAGAGAGTAAAATATTTGACCACAAACAACGTGTAGCTTCTTTTTATAATACTCTCTAAGCTTATTTGGTTCTTTTGTAAGGTAACATAGTGAAATTGGTTGTTATTTACTAAAGTAAAATACACTTGCCACTACAAATGCACAAAGACAAACTAGGAGACAGGAAAGAACAAATAATTAAAGGTTTAAACAAGATTTTTATTGGGATACTTAGACATAGGCTGGCATAGGAATTGCCCCCCTACCCGTGAAATACTCCATGTATTTGTCCCGAACCACACGGGCATTTTGGGGGGGCAAGCCAAGACGGGCAGATTCCAGGCCCGGAAGGGGATTTGCAGGGGAAAGTCCAGCCTCTGGCAAAACTGAGGCCATATAGGAATTCGATTTTTGGCTCAGAAAGTTGTGTAGCACACAGCAGCATAACACTACATAGTTTATTTTGTAGTCCGCCAAGTGGATGGAAGTCATAAAAAGGCGGAACCGGCTGGCCATTATGCCGAAGGCATTTTCAACGACTCTTCGGGCCCTGGCCAGCCGGTAATTGAACACACTCTTCTCTGGGGTCAGGGTCCTCTGTGGAAATGGCCTCATAAGATGCCGTCCGAGTCCGAAGGCTTCATCAGCCAAGAAAACAAAGGGGAGTCCTTCAATATTCCCTGCATCCGGTGGCAATGCAAGGTCGTCACTCTGGAGACGGAGGGCAAACTCCGTCTGGATGAAGGATCCCCCATCGGACATCCGGCCATTCTTCCCTACATCAACATAGAGGAATTCATACCGTGCTGACACCACCGCCATCAGCACAATGCTATGAAACCCCTTGTAATTGTAGTAGTAGGACCCAGAACGGGGTGGCGGCACGATGCGGACGTGCTTCCCGTCTATGGCACCACCGCAGTTGGGGAAGTCCCACCGCGTGGCAAACTCCGATGCCACAGTCTGCCATTCCTGTGGCGTGGAAGGAAGCTGTGGAGTGAAACAAGATGAAATAATATTAGAAAAACAAAGGCATACATTACAAGGAAATTCTATCCCAAAAAGTTAGAGACCAACATCAATCTAATTATACGTTTATTAAGGTGTGTAAAAAAAGTATAATGGAAGGCTCATTTATCATATTCATCACCCCCTCTGATGGGCCATTACTAAATTATTTTGGGGGGGGGGAGATGTGTTTGGCCACAGGATAGCATTGCAGTGGCGGTGCGTCCAGAGTGGGCGCTGGAGCACTGTCCCCTCTCTCCTGTGCCCATCACTCAGAACAATACATAGGTTCATGCGTTGCATGAACCTATGTATTGTCTATGCCGCACACTATTCAGGTGGATGGCCTCTTGTAAAGCGACCGACATATGAATAATTGCGGCATTTAGGGGGTTAAAATTGCAGAGCAGAAACAGGTATTAAAATAGTCTTGCAAATTACAACCTGAGGGATGTAATTGGCTTCCTCAAAGAAAAATCGGGGACGCAAGGAGGGGGGCATTCCTTGTGTAAACACTGACAGGCTGCTCTGCCAATCATGTTCACCAAGTCTGTTTAATGGTAACATGATTGGCTGATGCAACATGAAGGGAAGGAGAAGACATCAAGGACAGAAGAAGGATGGCGCTGACCACAAGAAGGTAAGTGCAGGGCTGGGGGGAAACTGGCTGCATTAGAGGGGACTAAATGGCTGCATTTGAGGGAACAAAATGGCTGCATTGGAGGGGACAACTGGGGGCGTTTATTAGGCAACAGAGCAAAAAAGGAGGAAGTTTATTTCCGAAAATGGGGTTGGAACCCCCCAACATTTGGAGCAACAGGCGCCCCTGCTGGAAAAGTTAGTGAGGGGAAATATTTAGGGAGGATAAAAAAGGGGCAATCTAAAGCTTCCAACATGCATGGGGACAAAGGGGACATTCTCAGCATATTACAATCATGGTAATTAGGGAATGATGAAAGAAATACAATACATTAGCATACATGTAATACATAAAATGTGATGTTAAGGGAGAAAACTTACCCTAATATAGTCCTCCTGCAGGACTTGTATAATAGCAGAACAGGTGTCTGGGATTATGAGGCCCAGAGCCTGGGGGGAGATGCCTGTGGTGAACTTCAAGTCCTGAAGACTTCTCCCTGTCGCCAGGTAACGCAACGTGGCGATGAGCCTCTGCTCAGCACTGATGGCTTCCCGCATAACGGTGTCCTTCCTGGTAATATAGGGGGACACCAAAGCCAACAGTTCCTGAAAAACGGGGTCAGACATCCTCAGAAAATTCCTGTAGTCCTCAGGATTATTCTCGACGATCTCCCGCAGCAGAGGCATGTGGCAGAATTGGTCCCGCTGGAGCAACCAATTCTTGGTCCATGAACTCCTCCTCACACCATTCATGGACTGGTCTTGGTCCAAAACAAGCAGACCAACACCAAGCGCACGCACAGCACGAACTCGACGACGAGAACGTCCAGGCGACATGGCTAGGAAACGGTCGTCTAATCAGAACGTACAGAACAGAACGCACTTTAGAACAGCAAGGCCTATGAATAACGAACTGAAATTCAGAAACGAACAGGCAAGAACGCACTGTAAAACAGATACGACCTGCCTAGACGCCCTGAAAGTCAAGATACAAACCCACAAGCACAAACTGAACGGCAGAAATCGATCTGAAAAGTACGAAGACTGAAAAGCGCGAATCGTCTCTTCCCAAACTTTTACTTCACACGCGGTAACACGAGATCAGCAAAAGCAGCCCAAGGGGTGGCGCCAAGAAAAAAGATCTTCCCCTTTATAGTGCCGTCGTACGTGCTGGACGTGAGCGCAGAGAACCACGAGGAAATTGGAAAATGACAGTGTGTACGCATAGAAAGCTTGACGAGAAAATCGACAAGCTTAACAAGAATCTCGTCGAAAAAAACAACGTGTTTTTTACGACGAGAAAATCGGTCGTGTGTACGAGGCCAAAGAGCTGAAATTTGAGCTGTAGGTTGCCTTGTGGCTTAATAAACTTTGATTACAAAATTGAATAAGCCAGGTGGAAAATTGTTGGCTCGACAGTAAAAATTCAATAAGATGCAGTTACAGTTGGGGTATTCAGAAAGTGAAGTAGGAGAGATTCCTCCATCCACACTGTTTCTTTCATTCAGCCCCATGGGCTCTCGATTTCCTTATCCTCATCCATCATAATGTGACTGGGAGAATCAAGTGGTTTCTCCTGTTCAGCCTGTGGAGCTGTGTTACATTTAACTCTTTTGTCCTTTTAATAAAAAGGCTCTGAGAGTTAAGCCCCACACACACGACCAGTTTTCCCGGCAAAAAAACTGCCATGAGAGCGTTTGGTCGTGAAAACCGGCCGTGTGTATGCTCCATCGCAGTTTTCTCGACAGGAAAACTGCCAAAAATAAATAGACAACCTACTCTCTATTTTCCCGTCCTGAAAACCGGTCGTGTGTATGCTTTTTCGAGGGCAAAAAAAACGCACATGCTCAAAATCAAGTATGAGACGGGAGCGCTCGTTCTGGTAAAACTAACGATCGTAATGGAGATAGCACATTCAACTGCATTCTGAACAGCAGAAAACGATCTGAAAGCACGAAGACTGAAAAGCGCGAATCGTCTCTCACCAAACTTTTACTAACACGAGATCAGCAAAAGCTGCCCAAAGGGTGGCACCATTGGAATGAAACTTCCCCTTTATAGTGCTGTCGTACGTGTTGTACGTCACCGCGCTTTGGACCGGCGGGATTTTGTATGACAGGCTATGACAGGGCTTAAAGAGGAAGTAACCCCCCCCCCCGAAAAAACGGGATAAAATAAGACCCTGCAAGAGAAATGCATAATGAGCTAGTATGCATAGCATACTAGCTCATTATGTGGCACTTACCTGAAATCGAAGCCCCGAAGTCCTCCTCGTTCTCCTCCACCGCCGCTGCCATGTCCCCTCTGAGCTTCTTCCTGGTATCACCGCTCCGGCGCTGTGATTGGCCGGAGCAGCGATGACGTCACACGCATGCGCGCCAGGCCGGCATTCTCCCATTTAGAAAACCGGCATGTCCCATTCATTATGCCGGGACGCTCAGTGCGCCTGCGCCGTTGCCGTAGACATCGGTGCAGTGTTTTCTGAAAATATCTCCTTAACCACTTCCCGCCCGGTCAATAGACAATTGACGTCCGGGAAGTGGTTTCGTTATCCTGACTGGACGTCTATTGACGTCCAGCAGGATAACCACTGCCGCGCGCCCAGGGGGGCGCGCATCGCGGCGATCAGTGGAGCAGGGTGTCAGCCTGGCAGAGGCTCTTTACCACGTGATCAGCCGTGTCCAATCACAGCTGATCACGATGTAAACAGGAAGAGCCGTTGATCGGCTCTTCCTCACTCGCGTCTGACAGACGCGAGTAGAGGAGAGCCGATCGGCGGCTCTCCTGACAATGGGGGTTCGCGCTGATTATTCATCAGCGCAGCCCCCCCTCGGATGCCCACACTAGACCACCAGGATGCCGCCCAGAACCACCAGGGAAGCAGGCAACATGTGGATGGCCAGGTACATCCCCCATGGCCATCCACATGTTTTAAAACATGCCCAACATGTGCCAATCAGTGCCCACTGACTGGCACCATAAAAAAGTGATGCCCAGCAATACCACCACCAGTAATAACCAGTGCCACTCATCAGTGTCCCTCAGTGCCCACCTATCAGTGACCATCAGTGCCCATCTGTGCCACCTATCAGTGCCACCCATATTTACCCATCAGTGCCACCTATAAGTACCCATCAGTGCTGCCTATGAGTGCCCATCAGTGCCACATACCAGTGCCACCTATCAGTGCCCATCAGTGCCCATCATCAGTGCTTATCAGTGCCACCTCATCAGTGCCACCTCATTGGTGCCCATCAGTGCCGTCTTATCAGTGCCCCTCAGTGCAGCCATATCAGTGCCCATCATTGAAGAAGAAAACATATTTATTTACAAACAAAATTAACAGAAACAAATAAAAACATTGTCTTTTTTTATTCGTTGCGCAAAAAAAAAAAAATCGCAGAGGTGATCAAATATCACCAAAAGAAAGCTCTATTTGTGAGAACAAAATAATAAAAAAATTGTTTGGATACCGTGTAGCATGACCGCGCAATTGTCATTCAAATTGCGACAGCGCTGAAAGCTGAAAATTGGCCTGGGCAGGAAGGTGCGCAAGTGCCTGGTATTGAAGTGGTTAACCGTGTAGGTTAAGGAGATATTTCTTGCACCTACATGCAAGCCTTAAGCGTCGTACACACGGCCGAGAATCTCGTCAGGAAAAAACTCGCAGTTTTTCTTGACGAGATTCTTGGACAAGAAACTTGTCCCGGCCGAGTGTACACACGCTCCATTCAAAGAACACGCGGTTCTTTGAATGGAGCGAACGTGCTGACGTAATCGACTACGACGAGCATGCGCTCGTCACATTCGATGCCGTCGCCGCCATCTTGCTACACCCTACCTATGCCTAGGAAGCTACCGCGCAAAGTCATTTCGAGCATGCGCGGGTTTCCACGGCGACAGGTAAGTGTACACACACACACACACACACACACACTTTTCTTGTCGAGAAACATGCTGACGAGAATCTCGACGAGAAAATGGAGAATCCTGACGAGAAAATAGAGAGCAGGTTCTCTATTTTTCTCGTCGAAATTCTTCTCGGTTTTCTTGACGAGAAACCTGATAGCCGCGTACACACGACCGATTTACTCGGCAAGAAAGCTCTGCCAGCAAGTTTCTTGTCGTTTTTTGACAAGAAACTCGGTCGTGTGTACGAGGCTTCAATCTAGGCTTACCTGTAGGTGCAAGTTGTCAAAGTGGGTTTACAACCACTTTAAGGCAGTGCAACCAACTACACCAGAAGACCGTGTTTTCTGTGAAATTGTGTAAGAGTAGAGAGAGTGGAAATTGGGAAATTCATAGTCACATGTTTAGTGTCCTTTATGTCAACTCAAAACCTTTTAAAGTGCACAGAGTTCATTGGTTTCCAGAAAGGCATCCTGGACAACGCAATAAGCTCTCTGAAAAAAGACAATGACGTTGGTAGGCAGAATCAGCTTAAAAGTGAAAAGAAGATGCTATCTTACAGAAGCAATCTTACCAGTCTGCCATACCCCACCTTTTACCACACATAAAGGAAAAATGCTTAAATGTGAAGTTTGAGGTTTCTTTTTCCTGTTTTGTTTCACACTTGCACCTTACATACACTGTATGCTTATTTCCTTCAAGCAAGTGAGAATTTGCAATTATGACTAATTTCAAAACTTACACCTTCAGTTATAGTTATGGCAAATTTCCATTGTCCTGAGATATGTAATCCATA
The DNA here is from genome assembly GCA_029206835.1 of Rana muscosa. NCBI lineage: Eukaryota > Metazoa > Chordata > Amphibia > Anura > Ranidae > Rana > Rana muscosa. The sequence goes on along the minus strand of CM055126.1, from coordinate 184,842,286 downwards.
TAGTCAACGTGGTACAAAGTAATTATTTATGTCTGGAGTTAAAAGGGTTACCCTACAGATATGGAAAGGCTTCTTCACAAAGAGCTGTGAAAATGTGAAGTAGACTGTCTCAGGAACTCGTATTGGCCAGCTTAGTTGATTGTTTTAAAAGAGCTGCATGCATTGCTAAATGTACAAAATAGAACTAGATATTAACAAGTAGGGATGAGCCGAACACCCCCGGGTTCGGTTCGCACCAGAACCCGTGAACGGACCGAAAGTTTGCACGAACGTTAGAACCCTATTAAATACAATGGATGTGAACGTTCGAAATCTAAAGTGCTAATTATAACGACTATTATGCATGTTATTGTCCTAAAAAGGGTTTGGGAACCCGGGTTCTGCACCAGGGGACATGTATCAATGCAAAAAGCCGTTTCTCGGGAGCAGTCATTTTAATGATGCATAAAGTGAAAAAAAAAAAGTCAAATATTCCTTTAAATATCGTACCTGGGGGGTGTCTAAAGTATGCCTGTGAAGTGCCACGTGTTTCCCGTGTTTAGAACTGTCCCTGCACAAAATTACATTTCTAAAGGAAAAAAAAGCCATTTAAAACTGCTTGCGGCTTTAATGTAATGTCTGGTCCCGGTAATATGGATGAAAATCTTTGAGAAAAATGGCATAGCTACCCCATCACCCCCCCCCCCCTGCACCCCAGTCCATTACCAGCCCCTTTGGGTCTTGTATGGATATTGAGGGGAACCCCGCACACAGAATAAAAAAGGCCCTATATACTCTGAACAGCCGTATACAGGCGGTGCATACAAGACAGGGACTGTAGGTTTGTTCTTATGTAGAATCTGTTTGTAATTTTGAACAGGTACATTGTTTAAGTGTAGCTCCAGCCAAAAAATCTATTTTTAAGCTTTTTGGAAAACATAGGGAAGGGTTATCACCCCTGTAACATTTGTTTTGCTGTCTGTGCCCCTGTTCAGAACATTTCACCTCTCTTTCCATCCCAATGACAAATGTTTTTGAAAAGTGGGGTTTTTATTGAAACAAGGATTGGTGATAAAGCATCAGTAGAGAGGACAGTGGCGGAATTTTCAGGGTCGCAGCAGTCGCAGTTGCGACTGGGCCCTGTAGTTCTATGAAGTCCCTGGGGCCCGCCCGCCGCCCGTGTGAGAGGCCCGCCCACCGCTGGATGCAGGGGCGGCCCCGCGGCAAGCCCCCAAGACTCCCAAGACATCTCCACTACCTGCACCTCTGGCTGCCCGTTTAGAGTGCAGTGGGGAGATGTCATAGGAGGTGGAAGGCTGCGATCGGCAGCTCTATGGTGCCTGTGTGGGCAGGGATCTCCCTGGGGCTTGTAGTACTCTCTCTCTCTCTCTCTCTCTCTCGTGTCAGTGTGTATACAGAGGAGAGGGGAGGGAAGGGGAGGAGCCTCTGACCCGGGCAGGTATTAGTTTCACTTTCACACTGCTTGTACAATGTTGCTGATGCCCGGGTCAGAGGCCCCTCCCCCCCCTCTGCTGTATAGATCGAACTACTAGCCCCAACAAGACCCCCCGCCTGTGGACACCATAGAGCTGCCGATCGCCACCTCCCACCTCCAACAGCCAGGTACAGGGGAACCCCTGCAAGGGGGGAGTCAGCTGTTTGGGGACCCTGATGTAAGAGGGGGGGGTCTTTCTGGGGACACTAATGTAAGGAAGGGGGCCTCTGGGGACACTAATGTTAGGGGGGCCTCTCTGGTGATCCTGGTGTAAGTGGGGGAGCTCTATGTGGACCCTGGTGTAAGGGGGGGCTCTCTGGGGACCCTGGTGTGAGGGGGGCTCTCTGGGGACCCTGGTGTAAGGGGGGCTCTCTGGGGACCCTGGTGTAAGGGGGGCTCTATGTGGACCCTGGTGTAAGGGGGAGGCTCTCTGGGGACCCTGGTGTAAGGGGGGCTCTCTGAGGACCCTGGTGTAAGGGGGGCTCTCTGGGGACCCTGGTGTAAGGGGAGCTCTCTGGGGACCCTGGTGTAAGGGGAGCTCTCTGTGGACCCTGGTGTAAAGGGGAGCTCTCTGGGGACCCTGGTGTAAAGGGGAGCTCTCTGGGAAACCTGGTGTAAGGGGGAGGCTCTCTGGGGACCCTGGTGTAAGGGGGAGGCTCTCTGGGGACCCTGGTGTAAGGGGGAGGCTCTCTGGGGACCCTGGTGTAAGGGGGCTCTCTGGGGACCCTGGTGTAAGGGGGGCTCTCTGGGGACCCTGGTGTAAGGGGGGCTCTATGTGGACCCTGGTGTAAGGGGGAGGCTCTCTGGGGACCCTGGTGTAAGGGGGGCTCTCTGGGGACCCTGGTGTAAGGGGGGCTCTCTGAGGACCCTGGTGTAAGAGGGGGCTCTCTGGGGACCCTGGTGTATGGGGAGCTCTCTGGGGACCCTGGTGTAAGGGGAGCTCTCTGGGGACCCTGGTGTAAAGGGGAGCTCTCTGGGAACCCTGGTGTAAGGGGGAGCTCTCTGGGAACCCTGGTGTAAGGGGGAGGCTCTCTGGGGACCCTGGTGTAAGGGGGAGGCTCTCTGGGGACCCTGGTGTAAGGGGGAGGCTCTCTGGGGACCCTGGTGTAAGGGGGAGGCTCTCTGGGGACCCTGGTGTAAGGGGGAGGCTCTCTGGGGACCCTGGTGTAAGGGGGAGGCTCTCTGGGGACCCTGGTGTAAGGGGGAGGCTCTCTGGGGACCCTGGTGTAAGGGGAGGCTCTCTGGGGACCCTGGTGTAAGGGGGAGGCTCTCTGGGGACCCTGGTGTAAGGGAGAGGCTCTCTGGGGACCCTGGTGTAAGGGAGAGGCTCTCTGGGGACCCTGGTGTAAGGGGGAGGCTCTCTGGGGACCCTGGTGTAAGGGGAGGCTCTCTGGGGACCCTGGTGTAAGGGGGGGCTCTCTGGGCACCCTGGTGTAAGGGGGGGGCTCTCTGGGGACCCTGGTGTAAGGAGGGGCTCTCTGGCGACCCTGATGTAAGGAGGGGCTCTCTGGCGACTCTGATGTAACGAGGGGCTCTCTGGGGACACTAATGTAAGAGGGGAGGCTCTCTGGGGACCCTGGTGTAAGGGGAGGCTCTCTGGGGACCCTGGTGTAAGGGTAGGCTCTCTGGGGACCCTGATGTAAGAGGAGGCTCTCTGGGGACCCTGATGTAAGGGGAGGCTCTCTGGGGACCCTGATGTAAGGGGAGGCTCTCTGGGGACCCTGATGTAAGGGGAGGCTCTCTGGGGACCCTGATGTAAGGGGAGGCTCTCTGTGGACCCTGATGTAAGGGGAGGCTCTCTGGGGACCCTGATGTAAGGGGAGGCTCTCTGGGGACCCGGATGTAAGGGGAGGCTCTCTGGGGACCCGGATGTAAGGGGAGGCTCTCTAGGGACCCTGATGTAAGTAGGGAGGCTCTCTGGGGGCCCTGATGTAAGAGGGGCTCTCTGGGGAGTCCCCCTATGTGATGGTGTGTGTGGGGGGGCGGTATTGAAGGACCTGGCCTTGAGGCGACAAAGGGAGTAAATCTGGGCCTGGGCAAAGGCAGCGCTGAGTCTGGGGGCAGACACTGAAAAATTAAGTCAGCAGACATGCTGACACTAATGAGAGAAGGCGAGGGAGAAGCTTTCCTCTCTGCGTGGAATACCTTTACCGTCTACCCATGAGGCAAGAAGGCATTCTGGCGGGAGATTAGAAGGCACCGTGACTGATCGAACGGAATTCCCGGGGAATCGATTGATTGACGGTAAGTGACATTTTGCAGAGCTGAGCAATCGATGCCAACCTCCACCACCTGTGTCTCTTACTGATCCCATCCCCCCCACCACTGATCTCATCCCTATCCCCCCATTACTTCTATAACAGAGGTGATGGGGGGGATAGGGATGAAATCAGTGGTGGGAGGATGGGATCAGTAAGAAGCACAGGTGGTGGTGGGAGAGGATGGCACCACCACTGCCACCGCAGCCACCCCCCCCCTCAAGTACCACTGCAGCCACCCCCCTCAACTACCGCCGTTGCCACCCCCCTCAAAAAAAAAGTATCAAAATCATGCTTTTTCGGGGGGGGGGGGGGGGCCCTTCGTGATTTCTTGCACCGGGGCCCATAGGTTTCTAGTTACGCCTCTGAGAGAGGAGACACCTTTTTCCCATATTAACTCTTACAGGAGAGAATTTCCCTTCCTAGGGGTAGATTTCCTCTCACTTCCTGTTGTCTCCTTCTGTTTGCAAGTAGGAGTCGTTTGTAAGTTGGATGTTTGAAAGTAGGGGCCTGCCCTATATACTCTGCTGAAATTTGCCCCTTACATGTTGGTGTTGCCACAACACTGTAAGCCCTCACAGTTACTCTTGGTGGGCGCATGAATGGGCCCTGCTGTGAATTATTAGATCAAGAATTGTAATTGCATGCCCCTGTTGAACAGGGGCTGAAAAATTGGGCCTTTGGTGGTGATGGTGGTGGTGTTGACACAACACTGTAAGCCCTCACAGTTACTCTTGGTGGGCGCAGGAATGGGCCCTGCTGTGAATTATTAGATCAAGAATTGTAATTACATGCCCCTGTTAAACAGGGGCAGAAAAATTGGGCCTTAGGCACTGGTGCCACAACACTGCAACCCCTCACAGATACTGTACTTGGAGCACAGCAATGAGCCCTGTTGCAAAGTATTGCATCAAAAATTGTAATTACACGCCCCTGTTAAACAGGGGCTGAAAAATTGGGCCTTAGGCACTGGTGCTGGTCCCACGACACTGCAACCTCTCCCAGATACTCTAGTTGGAGTGCAGGAATGAGCCCTGCTGCAAAGCATTGCATAAAATATTGTAATTACATGCCCCTGTTAAACAGGGGCTGAAAAATTGGGCCTTAGGCACTGGTGCTAGTGCCACGACACTGCAACCTCTCCCAGATACTCTAGTTGGAGTGCAGGAATGAGCCCTGCTGCAAAGCATTGCATAAAAAATTGTAATTACATACCCCTGTTAAACAGGGGCTGAAAAATTGGGCCTTAGGCACTGGTGGCGGCACCCAGAAATAAAAATGTTCTTCAAGCTATCATCATCAATCGGATCATTGAGGAGGAGGAGGATAGTCAGTCAACATAACAGGACAGTCACTCAGCATCAGCATCAGTCTTGAAGGGATGTGACATTTGAAAATAAATTAATCTGTTATATCAGCTTCAGGTGTTTGGTAGCTGGTGGTGATCCAAGACTGGTTCATCTTTATGAAGGTCAGTCGATCAACCGAGTCGGTGGACAGGATCACCCTGTGATCCGTGACAAATCCTCCAGCAGCACTGAATGTGCGTTCTGAAAGAACGCTGGATGCAGGACAGGCCAGTAGCTCAATTGCATACTGTGCAAGCTCTGGCCAGTGATCCATCCTCAAGACCCAGTAAGCCAGAGGATTTTCATTGGGGAAAGTGTCCAAGTCTGACCTTGCCCCTAGGTATTCCTGCACCATGTATATCAGACGCTGGCGATGGTTGCTGGAACCGATCATACCTTGGGGCTGCGGACTAAAGAATTGTCTGAACGCATCGGTCAGACGGCCACCTTCCCCACCGCTCCTTCTTTGACTGACCGAAGCCTCAGCAACTCGTTGTCCAGGACCAGGAGTTTGTAACCTCCCAGTCTCTGGGAACGCGTTGCACAGACCTTTCTGCAAGGCCTCCCAGAGTTGTCTTATCCTCTGCTCCCTCTGCGACGGTAAGATAAGGTCCGCAACCTTACTCTTGTACCGTGGATCAAGGAGAGTGGCCAGCCAGTAATGGTCCCTCTCCTTGATCCGAAGAATACGAGGATCCTTCCGCAGACTTTGCAGGATCAGGGAGGCCATGCAGCGTAGGTTAGCTGAGGCATTCGGTCCGGAGTCCTCTGGGTCACTAAGGACGACATGATCCGCAGCCACCTCCTCCCAGCCACGTACAAGTCCACGGGTTTCTTGGAACTGTAAATCATCCCTAAAAGACTGCTGCTGATGATGCTGAGTGCCAGGCTCCACCTCCATGCTGACACAATCCTCCTCCTCCTCCTCCTCCTCTTCCTGTGCGATGGGTGGGACAAAAGGAACACTGTCTGGGTAAAGGGGGCCTTGAGAGGCAAGGAAGTCCTCCTCTTCCTGCCTCTGTTCTGCCTCAAGTGCCCTGTCCATTATTCCACGCAGCGTATGTTCCAACAGGTGGACAAGAGGTACAGTATCACTGATGCATGCACTGTCACTGCTCACCATCCTCGTGGCCTCCTCAAATGGTGCCAGGACAGTGCATGCATCCCTGATCATGCCCCACTGGCGTGGTGAAAAAAACCCGAGCTCCCCTGACCATGTCCTGGTGCCGTAGTCGCACAGGTACTCATTGATGGCCCTCTGCTGCGTGTGCAGCCGCTGCAACATGGCCAATGTTGAGTTCCACCTGGTGGGCATGTCACATATAAGGCGGTTCTTGGGCAGGTTCAACTCCTTTTGCCAGGCGAGCACTGGCATTATAAGATCTGCGGAAATGCACACAGACTTTCCTGGCCTGCCTCAGGACATCCTGTAAGCCCGGGTACCTGCCCAAGAACCGCTGCACCACCAGGTTAAGGACGTGAGCCACACAGGGCACATGGGTCAGTTGTCCCTGTCGGAGGGCGGAGAGGAGGTTGGTGCCATTGTCGCAACCCACCATTCCTGGCTTAAGCTGGCATGGCGTCAACCACCTCTCGGCCTGCCCCTGCAGAGCAGACAGAACCTCTGCCCCAGTGTGGCTCCTGTCCCCCAAACACACCAGCGCAAGCACGGCATGGCATATTTTTGCCTGCGTACTTGCGTAGCCCCTTGAACGCCTACGGAGCACCGCTGGTTCCGAGGACAAAGCACAGGAAGAGGCCGTGGAGGAAGAAGAAGAGGAGGGGGTGGAGGAGAGAGGCGTGTCACAACCAGTAGTAGCATTTTGGAGGCGTGGCGGCGGAACAACCTCCAACACTACTGCACCTTGTCCTGCATCCTTCCCAGCTGCCAAAAGAGTGACCGAATGGGCCGTGAAAGAAAGGTAACTTCCCTGTCCATGCCTGCTGGACCATGAGTCAGCGGTAATTTGCACCTTACCGCTGACCGCCCTGTCCAGCGAGGCCAAGACTTTGCCGTCCACATGCCGGTAGAGAGCCGGAATCGCCTTCCGTGAGAAAAAGTGGCGTTTGGGAACCTGCCACTGAGGAACCGCACATTGCACAAACTCACGGAAGGGGGCCGAGTCTACCAACTGAAAAGGCAGCAGTTGAAGCGCTAGCAATTTAGCCAAGCTAGCATTCAACCGCTGGGCATGTGGATGGCTGGGAGTGAACTTCTTTTGACGGTCCAGCAGCTGGGGTAGGGAAATTTGCCTGCTAGAATCAGACGTCAGTGTACTGCTAGCAGAGTGCCCGCAAGTACTTGGCTGTGACACACCTAATTCTACACCTTCATTCCTCTCAGTGCAGATTTCAGAGAGGACTGAAGGTATAGTGGGGTTGGAGATCCCAGCTGATGCGGTGCAAGGAGAGGTCCGCTTTGTTCTTTGGTGTGGGTCTTTAAGGTAGGCTTGCCAACGAGCTGCATGGCAGGTCAACATATGTCTGGTCAAGCATGTGGTGCCCAAGCGGCAGATGTTTTGGCCACGCGACATACGCTTGAGACATATGTAGCAAACAGCAGCTGTGCGATCTGATGCACTCGACTCAAAAAAGGCCCACACCAAAGAACTTTTTTAATAACGGGCAGAGGCAGCGCCCTGCACAGGCGGAGCTCTGCGGTGTGATTCCATTGGTGTGCTGCCCTTACGCTGGCCCTCCAAGGGCATCCTGCCTCGTTGGAGATGTGCCTCCTCCTCATCCTCCTCCTCCTCTCTCCTATTAGGCACCCACGTGGAGTCAGTGACCTCATCATCCCCTCCCTCCTCATCACTGGAGCCAATCTGGCAGTATGCTGCAGCTGCTGGAACATGACTGCCAGATTGGTGTCCTTCTTGAGCATCCCCTCTCTCTGCTCTCACGCTACTGCCTTCCTCTAGCTGGGTATCATCATCAGACCCTTCGAAAAGCTGGGCATCCTCCTGGAGCATGTACCCAACACTGTGCTCAAACAGTTCGGGGGACTCCTCAGGAGGACATGGTGAGTCTAGGGAAGGAGTGACTGATGATGACATTGATACCAGGGATGAGGACGCTTTGGCAGCTGCTTTGCCAGTACCCTGAGCCTGGGTGAGAGAGGATGAGGGGGATGAGGAGGGCTTGGTCATCCACTCTACCAAGTCTTCGGCATGATGCGGCTCAACACGTCCAGCTGCCGAAAAGAAGGACAAGCGTGTCCCATGGCCACGTGCTGATGGCGATGCACCGCGTCCACGACCAGCACTGTTGTCTCTAGACACAGAGCCTGCTTGCCCTCTTTTATTGGCTCCTGACTGTCTGCCTCTCCTTGTTTGCCTTCCAGACATTCTAATGGCCTGTAGGGAGATGGGAAAACCAGCAATAAGGCCTAGCTCCAGGAGTATATTTTGCAGGAATCACACTACGCCTGCTGTAAGTGCTGCAAATGCCTGTTGGTGTAACACACTAGGAAAACACAGCAATACGGCCTAGCTTCAGGAGTATATTTTGCAAGAATCACACTACGCCTGCTGTAAGTGCTGCAAATGCCTGGTAGTGTAACACACCAGGAAAACACAGCAATACGGGCTAGCTTCAGGTGTTTAATGTGCAGGAGGCACACTACGTCCGCTGTAAGTGCTGCAAATGCCTGGTAGTGTAACACACCAGGAAAACACAGCAATACCGGCTAGCTTCAGGTGTATAATGTGCAGGAGGCTTAGCAACAATGACACTGACACTGTCCCCTGCCTATCCTTCTCTCTCCCTGCACACAAGGTTTAGCAAAGAATATGACACTGACACTCTCCCTGCCTATCCTTCTCTCTCCCTACACACAAGGTTTAGCAAAGAATATGACACTGACACTCTCCCTGCCTATCCTTCTCTCTCCCTACACACAAGGTTTAGCAAAGAATATGACACCGACACTCTCCCTGCCTATCCTTCTCTCTCCCTACACACAAGGTTTAGCAAAGAATATGACACTGACACTCTCCCTGCCTATCCTTCTCTCTCCCTACACACAAGGTTTAGCAAAGAATATGACACCGACACTCTCCCTGCCTATCCTTCTCTCTCCCTACACACAAGGTTTAGCAAAGAATATGACACTGACACTCTCCCTGCCTATCCTTCTCTGTCCCTACACACAAGGTTTAGCAAAGAATAGATATGACACTGTCCCTGCCTATCCTTCTCTTTCCCTGCTCCGGAACACACTACATGAAGCCGCCGCGCTGGCGGCCTTTTATAGTGTGGGGCGTGTACTAAACCCCTCAGCTATAATTGGCCACAGGCATCCTGCCTGTGGCCAATCATTGCTCTCCTCGCTGCCGGCGCTGTGATTGGCCAAGCATGCAGGGTCACAGTGCATGCTTGGCCAATCACAGCGCCGGGATTGCACTGCGATGGCGCAGTGTATTGTGGGCCGTTCGCGTCACTCGAATTTGGCGCGAACGGCCCAAATCGTTCGTGGTTCGCAGAACGAGCGAACAGCCGATGTTCGAGTCGAACGTATGTTCGACTCGAACACCGAGCTCATCCCTATTAACAAGTATAAGTAAGAACACCAGAGATTTTTGATCCAGGGAATATCAAGTTGCCTTCACGGGATCAGAAAGGATTTTTTCCCCCCGCTGTAGCAAATTGGACCATGCTTTAGGGGGTTTTTTGTTTCTCCTTCTTCTGGATCAACTGTAGGTATAGAGTTCTGTATATGGAGGCTTTCTATTAATTTGTTTTTGTGGTTGAACTAGATGTAATTGTGTCTTTTTTTGAACCTGGCTAACAATGTAAATAAAATATCAAAAACAAATACCCTAAAATAACCCGGAATTGCCTGTATTGGATAAAACCATTGCCCCTTGATTCTACAGTGGCCAACCATATGATCAAATGTCAAGTGATCGCTACTGAAGTAAAGCATACACTCACTGCCCACTTTATTAGGTATACCTGTTCAATTGCTTGGTAACACAAAGTGCTAATCAGCCAATCACATGGCAGCAACTCTATGCATTTAGGCATCTAGACGTGGTGAAGAGGACTTGCTGAAGTTCAAACCGAGCATCAGAATGGGGAAGAAAGGGGATTTAAGTGACTTTGATTGTGGCATGGTTGTTGCTACAAAACGAGCTGGTCTGAGTATTTCAAAAATTGCTGAGCTAGTGGGATTTTCACGCACAACTATCTCTAGGGTTTACAGAGAATGGCCTGAAAAAGAGAAAATATCCAGTGTTGTGTTGATGAAAATGTCAGAGGTAAGAGGAGAATGAGCAAACTGGTTGGAGATAAAAAGGCAACAGTAACTCAAATAACCAACCAAGGTATGCAGAATACCATCTCTGAATGCACAACACATCGAACTTTGCAGCAGATGGGCTACATCAGTGCCAAACCTCACAAATGTGCTTCTGGAAGAATGGTCAAACATACCCATAGACACACTCCTAAACCTTGTGGACAGCCTTCCCAGAAGAGTTGAAGCTGTTACAGCTGCAAAGGGTGGTCCAACTTGTGTAAAAGCAAGTGTCCCAATACTTTTGGTATCATAGTGTACTGTATATTCATATATACTTTTTTTGCTTTTACTCATTATAAATTTGTGCTTTTAGTTACCGTATATACTCGAGTATAAGCCGACCCGAATATAAGCCGAGGCACCTAATTCTACAACAAAAGACTGGGAAAACGTATTGACTCAAGTATAAGCCTAGGGTGTCCATCTGCATGCCTCACAGTGCCTCACTTTGCCTCACTCTGTCCATGTGCATGCCTCACTGTGTCCATGCCTCACTGTGCCCATGCCTCACTGTGCCCATGACTAGACTGATGTTTAACATGGGAGTCTATGGAAGGGGTGCCCGGCTTTGAAAAATCGGTGCTCCCCGGCTGTAGGTTCCCTAGACAACAAACTTTGCACACTTGTAGAGGAGAAATGAGGCTACATGTGTGCCAAGTTTCGGGTCCAGGGGATCTAAGACCGGCCGATACCAGGTCCCCAAAATCACCAGAGAAATTACCGTTTAACATTGGAGTCTATAGAAGGGGTGCCCGGCTTTGAAAAATCAGTGCTCCCCGGCCGTAGGTCCCCTGGACAGCAAACTTTGCACACTTGTAGAGGAAGAGTGGGGCTACATGTGTGCCAAGGGGACCTAAGACCGGCCGGTACCGGGTCCCCAAAGTCCGGTAGATCAGACGCAAAAAGGTGACTCGAGTATAAGCCGAGGAAGGCATTTTCAGCACAAAAAAATGTGCTGAAAAACTCGGCTTATACTCGAGTATATACAGTATATGCATTTATGTATTTATGCTTGTTATAGTCGTATACTAATTACTATTTGCCTAGTTGTTATATGGCCCCTTTTTAAATGTGATTAATTTTTGGCACACCCACATTGCTACATAAAGCCGTGTTTGTATCCCGTGTGGTTAGCTTGACAAAGGAGCACGACTGCTGCTACACCCGCAGTGCGCATGTTCGGAAACCTGTTGCACCTGGTCCAGTGACGTCACCCCGCCTCATATCGCGCTCCACAAGTGCCTCAGCCCTGGTTCTGGGATCTTCTCTATCGTTCGGCTGACTTCCTCGAATCGAGAGTTTGACTGTATTGGCTTGAGATGGCAATCTCGATGACAATCACTACTGACAGCCTCCCCGTGATACCTTTCAGATGTACCTTCTTTATACTAGCCAAATGTGGGTTGTCAACTATTTGATCCAAATAAATTTATTTTAACCACTTCGGATCTGGGCCATTGTAGAATGACGGCCACAAGGTGGCTCTAAAATGCCGGGAGGCCGTCATATGACATTCTGGCCGCTGGGGGGCACGCGCCACGTCACTTAGGTGCCGATGCGCGTGCCTGGCGGCCGCGATGTCCGCCAGGTACCCGCGATCGGCAGTCACAGAGCCAGGGACGTGGATCTCTGTGTGTAAACACAGAGATCCACATCCTGTCAGGGAGAGGAGACCGATGGTGTGTCCCTTGTACATAGGGACACCCATCGGTCACCTCCCCTAGTCAGTCCCCTCCCCCCACAGTAAGAATCACCTAGCAGGGCACACATTTAACCCCTTGATCGCCCCCTAGTGTTAACCCCTTCCCTGCCAGTCACATTTATATAGTAATCAGTGCAGTTTTAAGTCGCAGATAACCGCCATTACTAGTAAAAAAAAAAATAATAAAAAAAAAAAAATCATAATTTTATCCCCTATTTTGTAGGCGCTATAACTTTTGCGCAAACCAATCACTATACGCTTATTGCGATTTTTTTTAAAATTATGTAGAAGAATACGTATCGGCCTAAACTGAGGAAAATTTTGCATGGGCAGGAAAGGGGTATATGTGCCCAGTAAGCAAGTGGTTAACGTCTGCACTCTCTCTTTTTTCCCTCTCTATTATTTTGCTACTTTATACTATACGTAAAATGCTAATTGTATCTATCTAAAGTGAAAACAGTGCAGCGCGAAGAATCAAATGTTGAGTTTTGACATATCAACATACTGTAAATTGGCATATACAAAAAACTTCAACACCATCATCTGATAGAAAGTGTCTCTAAATAAAGTGCACTGTGCAAATTGTAAATCAACATTGGTAGTATAGTCTCATTGGTGATTAAAACATTAATCCATTAGTATATATTGATAGGAACTAATCCAGGAGTGTAGGACTAAAGGAGTCATCCACCACCCAGGGGAGAAGATTGATGCTACCTTCTGGTAAGCGTATTTAATCAGGCATTTAATATCAAAGCTCTGGATAGCGAGTGGTGCAATTCCTCCTCCTCAGCTGAGCCACCTCAGGCAACCTCGACCCGGCATGTGAGAATATGAATCAGGATGGCAATGTCCCAGATGGTAAAAAACCTCCTTCCGCCACAGAACCATTTGGTAGGTTTATGGTTAACAGCATCCAAAAAAAAACAACAGAAAGCCTCCACATAGTGAAAAACTGTATGGTTACAGGTTTATTTGGAATAAAAAGGCTTTACATAGATTCCAAGATGTATTGCATCAAGTAAAAAAATCTCCTCTGTGATCACAAAAGCATAAAATTAAAAAAGGCGCAATGGCATGGAAAGGACTCATCAAAACCGACGCGTTTCGTCTACAAAGACTTCGAATGGGTCCACATTCATGCACTGTGCAATAATATACAATCAATAATAATTAAACAAACCTGTATACAACTGTTGGAAGGCAACATGGTTTAATAACATATTTCTGGAATTTCACTTCCTGGTTGATACAGGCAGATGGTCCCAAATTATAATGTAAAAAGTTGCACATCAAAGCTTTGTAGAATAAAAGCTTGGATCCTGGCCACCGGGTGTGATCCTTAATTAGCACTCTGCAATCACTCTTCAAAGAGAGCCATGGCTGGCAGGATGATTGATGAAGGTGGGTTACAAAGATCAAATGATCAAGAGGCACTGAAGACGGCCCAGGGCACATAGACATGATACATGGACAATGCTGCCCCTAGAGGCCAATACAGCAGGATGGACAGAAATATAATATATTAAAAGCACTACCTCTTGGCAATATCTCATTGGACAGAAGGCAAGTGGGGGTGGTTATGAGTGGGTGTGAATGAATGTGGAAAAATCCCTTTTGGCTCTTGGCTCTTTCCTGGCGGTTCTCTGAACCTCATGGCTCTCTCTATCACCATCTTGAGCCCAACAGATGAGACAATATCTTGAGGACAGCATTGTGATAAGTATCTTTGATGTTCTTTTGTTATATGCTCGTATATTCCTATTTTCTTGGGAAATAAATAAGACGTCGTTTTATTAAGCAGTGTGTTTGTTTTCATAGCTAACCTTATATTATTGTGCTACCAGCAGTAACATTATCAGAGTTTTAATAGACTAGCTAATTATAGGTAGAGACAAGTTAATACATATATGCAATAAATAGAGAGAATTTGTAACCACCTTCGAAATAATATTCTATTTTAGAAGTTATTTCAACAACATAAGGACATGTGGCCATATTCAACATGGTATCCGACACGTGTTCCAAGCCTCAATTTGACCACCAATGATGATAGGTGCTAAATCACAGCGAGGCCCGGATAGAGCCAAGCCTTGATGTGACCACCAACAATGAAAGATGCTAAACCACAGCAAGGCTTGGATAGAGTCAGACAGATACAGTATTTGGCTGGAAAAACACATTCCAAGCCTCACTCTGAACACCACTCCACACAAATCGGATTGTAATTCAACCTAGTTAATGATTTTAACTAATTTTATCTATCTACCCTAAGTAGTTCTTTGGTTTTCTTTGCCCCTTCACCTTTCTGTTTACAGGCAGTAGGAAAATACTCTGAGCTTATGGGTATGCTGTAACATGGGAATCACATGCTTTACTCCCAGAACACGCTATTTCTGGCCACTCAGGTACAAGAACCATCACACTGGAGCAGGACGTGAGTCTACAGCTGTGTGTGTATGCTCAGACTAAACTCTCACATAAGGCTTCTTCTCTTTGTTCCCAGATGTGATGGGGGCATGGAAGGGAATATAGGTAAGAGCTGCCACGGAGTCAGGTTTTAAAGTGAAGCTGTTGCATTGACCTGCATAAGGAAAGCCCAGGTTCACTTTAAAGTTATATGACTGAGATGACAGTGCTGAGCTGTCACTGAAAAGTGTGGGGATCTGGGGATAGGACATCTGCTGCTAATACTTTATTGAATTCTAATGTGTACTGAACTAGTCAGCTCAATACATGTGTAGCAATACCCCCGCAGGGGCTGCTGGTTTAAGATTTGGGCCTGCCGTTACCTTACTGTTTACCACGTCTGTCCTAGGGGTCCTACTTGAAGAGTTGTTAATAAAATGTTTGCACCAAACACTAATGCCGCGTACACACGACCGTTATTCATGTCATGCAAAAAAAAAAAAACGATGTTTTTCTCGTTGTGATTCCTCTCAAGCCTGCCTTGCATACACACATTCATGAAAAAAAAAACGTTGAGCAAAGCGCGTTGACGTACAACGCGTACGATTGCACTATAAAGGGGAAGTTCCATTCGAATGGCGCCACCCTTTGGGCTGCATTTGCTGATCCTCGTGTTAGTAAAGTTTGGTGAGAGACGATTCGCGCTTTTCAGCCTCGTGCTCTTCAGTCCCTTACAGCGTGACGAATGTGCTATCTGCATTCTGAGCGCTAGCTTTACCAGAACGAGCGCTCCCATCTCATACTTGATTCTGAGCATGCACGGTTTTTTCCCCCTTGTAATAGCGTACATACAACGTGAAAAAACGATGAGAAAAAATAGAGCAGGTTCTAATTTTTTTTCGGGCAGTTTTCTCGTCGAGAAAAATGCTATGGAGCATACACACAACCGTTTTTCACCAATCTTTTTCTCGTCATGAAAAATGGTCTCTTTTTCTCAAGGGTTTATTTAAAGAACTTCAGACAGAGGGATGGAGGGTTGGGGGGGATTCAGATACCTTCGGTTTTTTTTTTGCGGATCACGGGTACACACTGGATCTAGCAGCCACTGGATAGGCCTCTCTCACCGACCTATTAGCCGGTGCGAGCTCGTTCAAAAAGAAGTCTATGCCACAGACTTGTGTAACTACACACTTGGTAAAGTTCCGAAAAACATAACACACACAGTGCCAGGATCTTTCAGCCAGCCGGCAACACTGTGAGGTAGATTTTATCCGGATGCGTCCTACAATTGAGTCCTTAATTGTTCGGTCCCTTCCCGCAGGCACGGCGACACAGGACCATCACTGGATCAGTAGGCCTTCAGCATTGCTCCTGTTTCTTCTTCCCGCAGGCTGCCATTTTGCTGAAATCACGAGCCCCTGAGCAGTAGTAAATCTTTATACCGTCAGCAGATTGACCTCTAGTGGTTTTGATTTTTGCCACAATGCCAAAAATGGAGAGCAACTGAGCCTGTGCAGAGCAGGGTGAGACAGTGTATTACTGCATTTTAAACAGTATAGGCACTTAATATTTTACATAGTTATTCCCGCAAAAGGGATCAGCCTGAAGTGATCTTTCAGAACTAAATTTTCTGACTTAAGTTGAACATTAACAAGTTAAAGCTCCAGTGGTATGGCGCATCCTGCCTTCACCAATTAAACAACAAAGAATTCTTCATGGTACAAGTTATGGTTATCAGGAGGGGAACCTAAATACCCACATTTGGCATGGAACAAAAAGCCCAGTGTTTGGCCTATCTCTGCTGGGGAGGAGGCTCTCCATTTCCCCCAAAGGTGAAAGCGCTGCCTGTCTTATAGCTTACATGATGATGCAGATGATTTTCACCCACTAAGACCTTCCTTTCTCCCACAAGATCTGCTTCACTCTCTCCATTGGGCTTCACCCATCTCTGTATGTATACTGCCCAGTAAAAAATCTAGAGTGGTAGGTATGGCTGTCTAGGAACCTCCTGGGCGGTATGTCCCTAAAAGAAATGATCCACAATTTAAAGAAATTTGGGGACATATAGTGGCACCAATGAAAACCTCATCCTAGCCTACATCATGAAAATACCATAGGACCCTCCATAAGTAACACCAATATATCTAGTGGTATCAGAGAAAACTATGAGTGACAAACTACCAGGGTCTTCAGCTAGGTGGGTGTCATGTTCTACATTCATTGGCCTTCAGTGTTGATATAAATGGTTGACATAGCTTAATGAAGTGAACTTTTTATCTATTTGTTTCACCTAATCCTCCATGTATGCTACTTCCCCGATGGTTCCTTTTGAAGCACAGTGGTTCATTGAAATTTTTCGTATCATTGTTTGTCCAGTGTATGTGTAGCAAGGTCCCGGGCCCCAGAGGCCTAACGGTGACCTCAACGGTTAGGGAGAGCTGACATCCTTCCTTGTAGAGTGGGTTACCAGGCATGGTGGGTGTGATGCAAGATGAAATGGTGGGCAGCAGTCACTTTTTGAATGCGAACAAGAGGTTTATTGTCTCTTAACAGAACAGTGGGAGAGAGGGTTAGGGCCAGGACACCCTTGAGTAGATGCAATGGTAATTGGCAGACTCTGAGACTTCTATAGGTAGACAGCTATACAGTAGAAGGCCTCCAGCCAGATGACACTTCTGTATAGGACCGCTGTCTCCTATGACAACTAATCTTGCAACAGTCACTAACAGTAGTTTTACATAACTCTTTGTAACACAGAACAGTCCTTTTTCTTATCTCACAGTATCCCACTGTAGGTCTTCACTCACTGAGCTCCTGGACTCTCACTAGACTTCCAGATCCCAGTCGTCACTGGATCCCCTGAGCTCCTCCACAGCTATCCCGCTGTATACTCCTCAAGCGTCACCCCCGCTATCCTGCTGGGTCCCTGGCTTGGCACTGGCTGATGCTTTCCCACTTCCTCACCGTCCGTGAGAAGACTGCTCAGGTACTTGCTTCAGCTTACTCACAGTAGTCTCTGGTAACAAGGTGGATGGTCCCTTAGTGGCGACAGCTTTCCCTCTACCTGTGACCATAACTGGTTCCCCATTCAGCTGAACCTTCACAACTCAGTTGGACTCAAATCCTGCAGTCCCAACCCTACGCTGCTTCTCTCGCTCTTGGATAGGCCTCAGACAGCGTAGCAGCCGGGTGTCCCTGGGATAGTCCTCAGGCTTCTGGCCTAGCAGCCCGGGGCGACATAACACACGTCCACCCAGACAGCCGTCCAGGTGGCACAGAACCCCGATCACCTGACTCCACCCAAATAAATAGGCTCTCCCAGCAGGCCAAGGGACTTAAAGAAACCCTTGCCTATTCGCTGAGATACCCCATCCATTCATGATCTGTCCTTGCTATGCCCTTGTCTATCTAATGTCACCAGCTAAAATGCCACCTAGTGACAGAAAAGAGAAGTGCAACAATTCCAGAATTAGGGGGGAAATCAGTGGATCTCCTATCAATTAGCCAGGACAATTACTACCTGGCAAACTAAATTTGTTAGCAACCCTGCCTAAACACCAGGGTGCTACATCTGAGGTGCATTTGCAAAATTTCTTGTGTCTGTTTGCAAATATAAATGGTTATTAAACTGCTCTCTTTAACCACGTAATTAAAACAACACTTTTTTGACACAGTGTTTAGGTATGCATTTACTTTCCCACACATTGCCATTGATTCTTGGGTTTAATGCCCTTCAGGTAGTTAGGATGTTCTATTATTTATGTGGCTTTCTCTGTGTGCTTAACCACTTAAAAAGATTATAGCGGGTAACTGTCTTCTAAACAATCATCCCTGTGAATGTGTTTTTTGTGTCTGTGGCATTAACAATATATACGAAAAAGAATGATTGCTAGCTCTGAACAGGTAGCTCAATGGAGAAGTCTAATTTAGATGTGCTGGTTCAGAGAAAGGAAAGTCCGCACAGCTGTATTTAATAGTGCAATTTATAATATCCAAGTGAAAGATATAATAGCAAAATGTCAGAATTTTCATTTTGTTGGACCGCCTTTTGCTTTAATTACAGCCTTTAGTCTGTTGGGATATGTCTCTATTAACTTTGCACATCTAGACTTTGCAATATTTGCCCACTCTTCCTTGTAGAACTGCTTAAGTTCAGTTTAATTTGATGGTGATCATTTGTGGACTGCAGTCTTCAAATCATACCACAGATTTTCAATGGGGTTTAGGTCTGGGCTCTGACTAAGGCATGCAAGCACATTGGTCATTATTGCTGTGTGGTTTGGGTCATTGTCATGTTGGAATATAAACCTTCTTCCCATTGACAACTTTCTGGCAGAGGGCAGCAGATTTTCCTCAAGAATTTGATGGTATTTTGCCCCATCCATTTTTCCGTCTATCCTAAAAAGTGCTCCAGTCCCTGCTGCACAGAAACACCCCCATAACAGGATATTACCACCTCCATGCTTTACTGTAGGAATGGTGTTATTTGGATGGATTTCCTCCAGACATATTGTCTGGTGTTGAGGCCAAATATTACAATTTTAGTCTCCTCTGATGATAACACCTTTTTCCATGTGGTCTCACAATATTCAAGGTGCGTTTAAGGTGGTCAGATTAAAGCGGAGCTCCGCCGGAAAAAAAAATATTAAAAGCCAGCAGCTAGAGCTACAGCAGCTGCTGGCTTTTAATATTTGGACACTTACCTGTCCTGGAGTCCAGCGACGTCCGCAGCAGAGGACGAGCGACCGCTCGTCGCTCTGCTGCTCCCTCCGCCATCCTCGCTGAGGGAACCAGGAAGTGAAGCCCTGCGGCTTCATGCCCGGTTCCCTACGGCGCATGCGCGAGTCGCGCTGCGCCGTTCTGATTGGTGCTCCTGTGTTCTGGGAGCCGAGTGTCTCCCAGAACACTACGGGAAGTCTGGGGGAAGTGACGTCACTCCCGCAGATTCCCGGAGAGAGGACTCCCGGATGTGGGTGAAAATACCTGTCTTAGACAGGTATCTTCACCCCCCTCCCCCCTGAAAGGTGTCAATTGTGACACCGGAGGGGGGGAGGAATCCGAGTAGCAAAAGTAAAAAATTAGGGTGGAGCTCCACTTTAACAATGAATGATTTGGCCTCAACACAAAATGATATTTCCTGACGGAAATCCATCACAGCTCACCATCCAAATAACATCATTCCTACAGTAAAGCATGGAGGTGGTAATATCCTGTTATGGGGGTATTTCTCTGCAGCAGCGACTGGAGCCTTCTACCAGAAAGTTGTCAATGGGAAAAAGGTTTACCTTCCAGCATGACAATGACCCAAAGCAATATAGTAAAAATGACTAGACAGTGGTTGAAGGAGAAAAAGGTGAATGTTCTTGCATGGCCTAGTCAGAGCCCACATTGAAAATCTGTGGAATGACTTGAAGACTGCAATCCTTAAACGATTACCAATACATTTAACTGAACTTGAGCAGTTCTGCAAATAAGAGTGGGCAAATATTGCAAAGTCTGGATGTGAAAAGTTAGTAAAGACATATCCCAACAGACTAAAGGCTGTGATTAAAGGAAAACATGGTCCAACAAAATACTGACATAAGGGGGTGATCCTTTTCCAACTCAGTGATTCTGGTTTTGAATTATTTGTATTTTTTATGACATGTTGAGGTTATATCTTTCACTTGGACAGTAAGTTGCACTGGTAAATACAGCTGGATAAAACAAAAACTGTGTCTGTCTTCATTTCAGGCTGCAAAGCAACAAAATGTGATAATTTTAAAGGGGAGTGATTCTTTTCTATACCCACCGTATGTGCATAGTTGTCTCTTTGATGGAGCAGTCAGGGGGTTTAGACTATGTGACAC
Organism: Rana muscosa; assembly: GCA_029206835.1. Taxonomy (NCBI): domain Eukaryota; kingdom Metazoa; phylum Chordata; class Amphibia; order Anura; family Ranidae; genus Rana; species Rana muscosa. The sequence goes on along the minus strand of CM055126.1, from coordinate 184,821,946 downwards.
AGTGGGTAGGGACAGTCTGGTGAAGGTGCAGTATGGAGTCATCGAGGTGGGTAAACATTTGGGGCCATGTACATTTTAACCTTGCGTTAAGGTGCCTTGTGTTAAACAATCTATTTATTTGAATGGGCAGCCATGCACTACAATGTAGTGAAAATTAGACATGCAACATTTTTTCCAATGCAACACACCACAACATATGGTATGTGTATTTCCATTTGTTGTAGTGCCTGCAACCTGAACGCGTTGTAATAATGTGTTGGAGGGCCAATCAAATGTATGATGCCATGTGCTATGGTTGCGTGCATTTCACCAAGCATAACGCAATACATAGGTGTCAGTGGACCAATATCTCTGTGACTGAGCTTACACTGGATTTTCTCTTTGCAAGAACTGCATAATTATCTCTGAAGCAATAAAACAGAGCCCTGGACCACATCTCACTCAGCAGACTGACTTATTGTAGTGCTCTACATTTAATGCCGATCCTTACATTAGATATGGAGCTCTGCTCCATGCACAAAAGCAGCTATGGTAATTCCAGCCATTCCCAGAAAGTGTAGAAAGCATATGCATGGCACATAAGATAGGGTACTGTGACCAGACCTAGAAAAGTCCAGCCAGTCATGGTGAAATCCTTATCTGCTGCCCATTTGATGATGGTGAGTGTACCGCGTGCATCTCAGGACTTAGGATCCATCTTTCTGCCCCCCCCCCAACCCCCTAAAAGAACACCTGGCACCCTTTAAAAAAAAGGTGGTGGGCAGATCCAAAATTGCAGAAGGCATAACAGCATGACGCTGCTCTCTACTGCAGCATTTTTTAATCGAAAGTGTGCTCAGTAAAGCTGGGCCTCATTTAAACCTAAAGGGAAGAGGCGCTGCATCACTGGATGCAGGGGGCAGCACCAAAGAGGAGGAAAATAAGCTGCTTATTTATTTTTATTTAATTTTTGCAATTTTATTTTTTACAAGCTAGAATTGGGCTTTGAACCCTGTCCATCGAAACATCCCACAGCATTCCCCGGTCACTTCTTGTGCTGATAAAAACAGATACAAAATGATGCTGAAAAAGTGTACATTAATGAACATTAACTGTAAATAGTTGACCTTTCATGTAAAGTGTACTCTTCTAACGCCTACATTCATGAGAAGCATTCCTCAGAAAAGCAAAATTTCCCATGGTGGGCATCTACACGGAATTGAGAAAAACGAAAAATCGAGGAACTTACCAGTACAATAATTGCACAATATACTAACTTTCTAACCAGTTCAGTGAAACTGAGAGCTTATTGCATCATATAAACCAGAACATAAAACTTATGCCGCGTACACACGTTCGGAATTTCCGAAGGGAAAAGTCAGACGGAATTTTTTCATCGGATATTCCGAATGTGTGTGTGTGCCCCATCGGACTTTTTCCTTCGGAAATTCCGACGGATTTAGAAAGAGAATTTCTATCGGAAAAAAACATGCATGCTCGGAAACAATTTGACGCATGCTCGGAAGCATTGAACTTAATTTTTCTCGGCTCGTCGTAGTGTTGTACGTCACCGCGTTCTTGAAGGTCGGAATTTGGTGCGAGAGTGTGTATGCAAGACAGCTTTAACGGAATTCCGTCGGAAAAACCAGTCGGAGTTTATTCTGATGGAAAATACGATCGTGTGTACGGGGCATTATACTGTAAAACAACACTCCAAAAAGAGGCAATATACATACTAACTTAATAAACAAGCACATTTACAATACACACAAAAAACAAAAAATAGTCGTACTGCTAAAAATATAATTCACCAAAATTGTATAATATATCATCATAAAATATGCTCTGCAGGATTGCTTGGCTGTGTCGTCATGAAATATGCTCTGCAGGATTAAATCAAATGTAGAGCAAAAAAAAAGTGTAGCGCTACCCCCAGTTAAGAGAGCCGCTGGATTTGTTTTCGGGCCCTGTGTACAGCACCACCAACCCCCGGCAATCTTACTCGACCCACTCTGGCACAGTTAGTCTAGGGTTATATCTGTATCACATTCAAAAGTATTGCAAGGGGTAATCTCTTAGCAGTAAGACAACACACTGAAGCGAGGGATTAAATATAATAGTTTACTCGTATCTCAAAAGTAGCATAGGCAGAATACAACACATGCAACTGGCTTGCAGAGCCCTGCAGAAATCAATACAGCACACAATAATGGCGCTGCGCGGTACTTCACCACGTGTAGCTATTATGGTATGCGCGCCCTATGGCGCACTGAACAATATCTTAACTCCCACCCCGGTCAGGCCTGACATGGAATAAACCTCAGTCACCTCCTATAGGGATTTCTTTGCATGCCAGCTTTCGGTGGTGCACTTGATGAATAGTACTTTGTAATCCACAACCGGGCAATAACTTGATACACTATACTGGGGGGGGGGGGACACTTCAACTCTGTCCTGCGACCGGTCCCCCCGGGGAACAGCAGATAAACGAAACTGTGGGCCTATGCAGTCTATAGGCCTGAACGCGGCACAGTCTATTGGTCTGGGCAGGTGCCCGCTCACCACTCTGGACGCGATCCCAGTCCGGAACGTCCACCCTGCTGTGTATCCGCACACAGCGTCTGCAACGATCGGGTCCCTGATCCAACTGATGTCCTCACTCGACAAGTCAGATGCCACCCAGGCTCCGCAGTGGGGTGGAAGGCTCTTTGGAAGTTGCGCAAGGCCCAGGCTTCAGGCCTTGCACTGCAGCAGATCCGCACAGGAAGAAACTCTTGCTTGCAGCGCGGTGTCAAAAGAGGCCGAGCTCCGCCTCGCCTCCTCCTTAAATAACCCTCCCATGAGTCTCTGCGAGGGCTAACTGCACTCTGGGTGCCGAACGGGGTTATGGGTAACGTAGTCCCGGGGCCTTAAAGGAGACCCCGCTACACAAGCAAGGACTTCTACACACCCTGAAGAGTTAACTACCAAAATATTTTATTAATAGAATATATACAATAAATTACTAGCACTTTACAAAGATCCCCCCATATACCAATACAGAACTCCCTATAACAAAGGGGGTTCTATATAAAATATTTCCCTCCCCAACAAAATTCCTCTAAAAGAACCAAACACACTGTGTAGGGCAAGGGTGTACCCCTGGTGTACCTAAGGGGCAAGAAACACAATCCCCACAGTCAGCAAACTGGCCCTCCCCAATAAGATACCCCCTAAATACCTATTAGATGACTCTAAGCCAGCTATTACAGGACCCCTGCAGCTCGTTCCTAAGACGGGTCAGTGTACGTCTATATAGACATGTAGCACACACCATCCCTATCCTGCTTACCTCCACTTGCAGGATGGGACACACCATGCCACATGCCCAATGTCCTCCATGTTGTATAGAGGGTGAGCAGTGTTAACAGTTTTTTGGGTCCTGCAGCGAGTTACCTCCTTCCGTTGGTTCTTGTCCCTAGAGTGTAGGGAAAAGTCTATTTTCTCTAATAAGAAGGCCAATGTCCAGACAGTGCTAAACTCTCAACAGACAAGTTTATTTTTTCTCTGCTCATAACTTGGTAAGGAAAGATGAAAATAGAAATAAAGTTGAGTAGGGAGGTTGGTTCAGGCACGCAGCACTTAATTACCCTCGTCGCCACTCAAGCATGAGTGGGTTTTGCTCATCCGGATAAATCCCTCTCACGGTTCTAGCAGCCGGAATGAAACACAAACAATTACTTTTGATTCGTCCCCTCCAAGGACAGTTCAGGAGATCCGCTACCACAGAATCCTTTAGTTCCTGAATCCAAAACTCTTTAGCACCTGTAACTTTTGGAGACCATAAGTGCCAATGGGGCACATTACAGGAGCTATCTTGTGACTTACAGAATCCTTCCCTCTGATAGGCAACCAGGCCTCTCCCGGAACAGTGACTTCCTTCAACGGTCCTCCGGACAGGTCCTCCCCTGGTTTCCTCTCTCTCAGAGCGGGCCACCCTCCCACGGGTACCCTGGGATTCCGATGGTCTGGTTGTAAGCCTCAGTTAAAGGTACTGGGCCTACCTGGAACGATGGAGCCTCGGGCCAAAGGTGCCCGGGACCCAGCACATTCACACGCACCCCTGGCCATGAGGGCCACTGAAGGTGGGGTATGTGCCGAGAACTAAGTCCCAATGGCGTCTGCACCTTAAGTACCTTCTCCTGGCATGCACAGCAGGTAGACCACACCCACTGCACAGCCGTCGGGAAGAGGACACCCAATCACGCCACAATGTCACCTGCGGTTCAACCCGAGACCTGGGCAACAATGCCACCTACAGGTCAAAGGGGAACTATACATCCAGGCAACACCACAGCAAAGCAGAGTCCAATCTAAGGAAATTAAACAGCCTGAGCCAAACTATTGCCCAGGCCACCCTCTAAATTTCAGGCATAGCGACCCCAAATTTGGGGGTCTGCTACAGACACAAATGACAAATCTCTCACTATCCTGTAATGGAAATATGCACTTTTCCCAGTCAGATGTCAGTCAGTCAATGGGGCTGTAGTGCAAAGGAGTTGAAAATGAGTCCTTGCTTTTTTTCTTTATTTTTGTTGCTCTAGTATATATTTGACGACAGCCTCCCGATATGTATTCAGTGAATACTACAACATTGTTTAAGTAGGTGGGATTCCCATTCTTTCACAAATTTTGTTAAATCAAATGTACATGGTATTGCGCAATCCGTATATAGGTGTATAGATAGTTATAATGTGCTGTTTGTTCTACAAAAACCAAGGTAATAAATTACAGTAATCAAACATAAATTAATTCAACGTCTCATGAATCACAGATGCTTCAGCATAGACTTATAGTGTCCAAGTGCAATTAAATATGTAATCCACTTCTGTGATCTGCTCACTGATTACAGGCATTGGATGTCAAGCAAAGGGGTTGTTTAACCACTTGCCGACCGGCTCACGTCGATATATGTCGGCAGAATGGCACTCCTGCGCAAACTGACATACCTGTACGTCAGTCCGAAAAAGCAGGATAGCGGGCGCGCATGCCGCGGGAGTGTGCCTGTGGATCCCACAGACCCGATGTCCGCGGGCGGCCCGCGATCGCGGCAAAGAGAGGCAGAACGGGGAACTGCCTATGTAAACAAGGCATTTCCCCGTTCTGCCTAGTGACATGACAGGGATCTACTGCTCCCAGTGATCGGGAGCAGTGATCTCTGTCATGTTTTAGTAAGCCCATCCCCCCTACAGTTGAGGGAACACACTCAACCCCTTGATCGCCCCCTAGTCTTAACCCCTTCTCTGCCAGTGTAATTTTTACACTGATCAGTGCATTTTTATAGCACTAATCAATGTAATAATGTGACTGGTTTCCAAAAAGTGTAATTTGGGGTCAGATTTGTCCGCCGCAATTTCGCAGTCCCTAAATTGATGCCGTAGTTTGTAGACGTGATAACTTTTGCGCAAACCAATCAATTTACACTTATTGCATTTTTTTTTACCAAAAATATGTAGAAGAATACATATTGGCCTAAACTGATGAATAAATTTGTTTTTTTATATATTTTTTGGGATATTTATTATAGCAAAAAGTAAAAAAATATTATTTTTTTTTCAAAATTGTCCCTTTTTTTGTTTATAGCTCAAAAAAAACAAAACGCAGAGGTGATCAAATACCACCAAAAGAACGCTCTATTTGTGGGAAAAAAAGGACGGCATTTTTTTTTGGGTACAGCGTTGCACGTCCGTGCAATTGTCTGTTAAAGCGACGCAGTGCCATATCGCAAAAAAATGCTCTGGTCATTAAGGGGGGGTAAAACCTTTCGCGGCTGAAGTGGTTAACACTCCAGAATCTACTAAACTAAAATATTGGTTTTGAGTGGATAGACTTTGACTCATTGTTGCACAATGGGAATGTGTGCATATTAACCCCTTTTGGTTGCTCATATATGAAACCTTAGAGAGACAAGCTGAGCCTAGACAATAACTACCCACTTAAGGTCATGCAACAGCAATCGTTTCTTATTAGAGAAAAAAAAAAATGCAAAGTTCAAGAGCACTTGGAATGCTGTTAACACTGGATTTCTAATTGACCCTTTCAGCGGGTTTGTGACAGCGCACATTACTTCTGTGACATGATTGAGTTTCTAGCAGAAAGTGTTTTTGGCAGAACTGCAGTCAGGAAAACAGGAAACAAGTTGAGAAAGAGCGATAAACTTAAAAATAATAGCCTGCAAGGTATTTGATCCGCCAATGATAGAGACTCTCGGCCTACAGGAAAGGGAAGCAGGATATAAGAAAAAGGCAAGGAAATGGGGGTAGGGTTGAAATGAGCTAACTATCTCAATGGGTCCTTTCCTTTTTATTTGAAGATTATCTGGATATTGCACAAAAGTTGTGCATAAAGATATGATTATTTATAATTAATGAAACATAGACATTTTCTGCTGGGTTGGTTTATCATGTAAAAAAAATGCTTTGAAGGACCATGGAACAATAAAAGTACATATTAAAATGAACATATGAATTATGTCCTGTTTTTGCACTTTACCTACTGCCTTAATTAAGGCTCCCAGTATATACTTTATGAATGAAATGTGCCGTGGTTTTGTACATATTTTCTTTTTCTATTAATTATAACTAGGAATAAAAAATAAAATGTTTAAAGGGGAACTTCTCCTTTAGCTCCCTCTAACTTCAGCCCTCCTCTCCCTGAAGCCCCGATCAGATATATTTTTATTTAAAGTGATTGTAAAGTCTCAAGGTTTTTCACCTTAAATTTCCACCATTGTAAATTAGAGCAGGTGCAGCTGCAGTGCACAAGGGGCATGACTTAGCCTCTGGGGTGGTATGGGGATACTACATGGGTACCAAAAACCAAAACACGTTGGTTATCTTTTATTTAAATACAGTATCTCAGAAAAGTGAGTACACCCCTCCCATTTTTGTAAATATTTTAGTATATCTTTTCATGTGACAACACTGAAGAAATTACACTTTGCTACAATGTAAAGTAGTGAGTGTACAGCTTGTATAACAGTGTAAATTTGCTGTCCCCTCAAAATAACTCAGCACACAGCCATTAATGTCTAAACCGCTGGCAACAAAAGTGAGAACACCCCTAAGTGAAAATGTCCAAATTGGGACCAAAGTGTCAATATTTTGTGTGGCCACCATTATTCTCCAGCACTGCCTTAACTCTCTTGGGCATGGAGTTCACCAAAGCTTCACAGGTTGCCACTGGAGTCCTCTTCCACTCCTTAATGACAACATCACAGAGCTGGTGGATGTTAGAGACCTTGCGCTCCTCCACCTTTCATTTGAGGATGCCCCACAGATGCCCAATAGGGTTTAGGTCTGGAGACATGCTTGGCGAGTCCATCACCTTTACCCTCAGCTTCTTTAGCAAGGCAGTGGTCATCTTGGAGGTGTGTTTGGGGTCGTTATTATGTTGGAATACTGCCCTGCGGCCCAGTCTCCCAAGGGAGGGGATCATGCTCTTCTTCAGTATGTCACAGTACATGTTGGCATTCATGGTTCCCTCAATGAACTGTAGCTCCCCAGTGCCATGCTTGACTGTAGGCAAGACACACTTGTCTTTGTACTCCTCACCTGGTTGCCGCCACACATGCTTGACACCATCTGAACCAAATAAGTTTATCAGACCACAGGACATGGTTCCAGTAATCCAGGTGGCTCCCCTTCAGTCCACCTATCCTCATCTATCCATCAGAATGCATGTGCCTCCATTGTGGGGACACTCATAGTTTAGTGTAGAACCACAGATTCCAGGGTGCCTTGGCGTGGCTCTGTGGCTCACGCATGCGTTTGCAAATGCGTGCAGACAAAACCCCTGTTTTTAACGCATACTGTTAGACAGGTTAATTGGTTGTCTGCGAGCTGGTCGGTAAGTAGGCTTGGTTTTTCCTGGGTATTCCCCAGGCTTTGTTGTTACCTGTTTCAGCCTTCCAATGCTGCTTACTGCGATGGCCAGCTATAGATGGGGGCGGTGGACAAGTTTGTTTTCACCTATGGTGTTTGTATTGGTCCAGCAGCGCACCAATACCTTTGCAGCCATTGTGCTACATGCTGGGTGTTTGGTGTGCTCCTTTTAAGGAGGGGTGGCTCCCCTTCAGTCCACCTTTCCTTATCTATCCATCAGAATGCATGTGCCTCCATTGTGGGGACACTTATAGTTTAGTGAAGGACCACAGATTCCAGGGTGCCTTGGCGTGGCTCTGTGGCTCACGCATGCGTTTGCAAATAAATGCGGACAAAACCCTAAGTTTTTAACGCATACTGTTAGACAGGTTAATTGGTTGTCTGCGAGCTGGTCTGTAAGTAGGCTTGTTTTTTTCCTGGGCATTCCCCAGGCTTTGTTGTTAATCCATGTCCTTATTCTGCTTGTCTTCAGCATACTGTTTGCGGGCTTTCTTGCGCATCATCTTTAGAAGAGGCTTCCTTCTGGGACGACAGCCATGCAGACCGATTTGATGCAGTGTGCGGCGTATGGTCTGAGCACTGACAGGCTGACCCCCCACCCTTTCAACCTCTGCAGCAATGCTGGCAACACTCCTACGTATATTTCCCAAAGACAACCTCTGGATATAACGCTGAGCACATGCACTCAACTTCTTTGGTCAACCATGGCGAGGCCTGTTCTGAGTGGAACCTGTCCTGTTAAACCGCTGTATGGTCTTGGCCACCATGCTGCAGCTCAGTTTCAGGGTCTTGGCAAACTTCTTATAGCCTAGGCCAGGGATATGCAATTAGCGGACCTCCAGCTGTTGCCAAACTACAAGTCCCATGAGGCATAGCGAGACTCTGACAGCAGCAAGCATGACACCCAGAGGCAGAGGCATGATGGGACTTGTAGTTTTGCAACAGCTGGAGGTCCGCTAATTGCATATCCCTGGCCTAGGCCTTCTTTATGTAGAGCAACAATTCTTTTTTTCAGATCCTCAGAGAGTTCGGTGCCATGTTGAACTTCCAGTGACCAGTATGAGAGAGTGAAAGCAATAACTCCAAATTTAACACACCTGCTCCCTACTCACACCTGAGACCTTGTAACACTAACAAGTCACATGACACTGGGAAAGGGAAACACTGTTATACAAGCTGTACACTCACTACTTTACATTGTAGCAAAGTGTAATTTCTTCAGTGTTGTCACATGAAAAGATATAATAAAATATTTACAAAAATGTGAGGGGTGTACTCACTGTAGGTCTCAGTTTTATCATGAATAAATAATTATGGACTCTTAAGACAATTATCTGATGCTTTTTGTTGATTTCACTTGGATCATCAGGGAGGAACTTTGCATTGTTTTCTGGGGGGACTTCGGTTAGTGGTAGAGCTGCCAAGATCTAGTCATCAAGCCCAAGCATTGCTTCCTGATAGAATTCTGAGTCCAGCGCCTCACACCTACTTCTCTTTGAAGAGACTGACCTGGTCACTACCCACATTTTGCTCCTGTTGAGGTAAAACAATAAAGTGATTCTATATTGGTATGTGTGTAATGTTTTCACCATTGTGAATAAGAGCAGGTGCAGCTGCAGTGCACAAGGGGCATGGCTTAGCTGCATTGGGTGGTACGTGGATACTACCTGGGTTACCAAAACTGGAGTCACAAGCCAGAGATGTAAAAACAGAGCTCCTATTGTGGTCAATAGGGATGAGCTTCGAGTTCGAGTCGAACCTATGTTCGACTCGAACATCGCCTGTTCGGTTGTTCGCCGAATTGCGAACATTATGGGCCGTTCACGACAAATTCGAGTCGCGCGTAACGGCCCATAATTTACTGCGGCATCGCAGTGGATTGCTGGCTGATGATTGGCCAAGCATGCACTATGACCCGCATGCTTTGGCCAATCACAGGGTGGAAAAAATGGAGAGCCATAATTGGCCAAAGCCAGGGTGGCTTTCGCCAATTATGCCTCAGGGGATTTAGTACACGCCCCACAATATATAAGGCGGCCTGGAAGTCGGCCTTGTGTAGTGTGTTGCGGTGTTGGTTAAAATACAGACGGAGAGAGAGAGACAGTGTATTTTGATTTGAGTTAGATAGAGCAGGCAGGCGAGTCAGTTAGCTGCAGTTACAGTGTGTAGAGGATATATATGCATCCTAGGTGTTGTATATATATTTATACACTGTATTCAGTTTAGCTAGATCCGTTCCTGTTATTCTCTATACTGTGACAGACAGGCAGGTGATTGTGCTAGCTGCAGTGTTTCACTAAGTGTACTGTGTCCTTTGCATAGCATTCACCTAAAGCTTACCTGAATACAATTAGTGGTGTTCTCATAATAAAACCACAGGCAGGGAGCTGCATTAATTCCATTTAGTGTACTTCTGTTCTTTGCACAGCGTTCACTTAAAGGAACCTGAATACATCTGGTGGTGTTCTCATAATAAAACCACAGGCAGAGAGCTGAAAGTATTTTCAGTTAGTTTACTGTGTCCTCTGCACAGTGTGCACCTAAAACTAACTGAAGACAACTGCTGCTTTTCTCATACTAATACCACAGCATGCAGTTGATTATGATAGCTGCATTATAATCAGTATATGATATGAGATTATATATATATATATATATATATATATATATATATATATATATCCCACCTTTGTGCAGCTACTAGTATGTCTGGAAGGCAAACAAGGAGAGGCAGACAGTCACGAGGCAATAAAAGAGGGCAAGCAGGCTCTGTGTCTAGAGGCAACAGTGCTGGTCGTGGACACGGCGCATCCTCATCAGCACGTGGCACGCTTGTCCTTCTTTTCGGCAGCTGGCCATGTTGAGCCGCAACATGCCCAAGACTTGGTAGAGTGGATGACCAAGCTGTCCTCATCCTCCTCATCCTCTCTCACCCAGGCTCAGGGTACTTTGTCTGGCAAAGCAGCTGCCAAAGCGGCCTCTTCCCTCGGCTCAATGGCATCAGTCACTCCTTCCCTAGCCCCACCATGTCCTCCTGAGGAGTCCCCCGAACTGTTTGACCACAGTGTTGGGTACATGCTCCAGGAGGATGCCCAGCGTTTTGAAGGCTACGATGATGGAACCCAGCTAGAGGAAGGCAGTAACGTGAGCCCAGAGAGAGGGGGTAGTAGCGCGAGCCCAGAGAGAGGGGGTGCCCAACAAGGACAGCTATCTGGCAGTCATGTTTCCCCAGCTGCAGCATACTGACAGATTTGCTCCAGTGATGAGGAGGGAGGGGATGATGAGGTCACTGACTCCACGTGGGTGCCTGATAGGAGAGAGGAGGAGGAGAATGAGGATAAGGCACATCTTCAAAGAGGCAGGATGCTCTCCAGGGGCCAGCTTAAGGGCAGCACACCGACTGCATCACACCGCAGAGTTCCGCATGTGCAGGGCGCTGCTGTCTCTGGACGTTATTCCAAAAGTTCTATCTATCTGCAGTAGTGTTGGAGGTTGTTCCGCCACCACGCCTCCAAAATGTTACTACTGGTGATTCTGACACACCTCTCTCCTCCACCCCCTCCACTTCTTCATCCATGGCCTCTACCTGTGCTTTGTCCTTGGAACCAGCGGTGCTCCGTAGGCGTTCATGGGGCTTCGCAAGTACGCAGTCAAAAAGATGCCATGCGGTGCTTGAGCTGGTGTGCTTGGGGGACAGGAGCCACACTGGGGGAGAGATTCTGTCAGCTCTGGAGGGGCAGGCTCAGAGGTGGTTGACGCCACACCAGCTTAAGCCAGGAAAGGTGGTTTGCGACAATGGCACCAACCTCCTCTCTGCCCTCCGACAGGTACAACTGACCCATGTGCCCTGTTTGGCTCACGTCCTTAATTTGGTGGTGCAGCGGTTCTTGGACAGGTACCCGGGCTTACAGGAGGTCCTGAAGCAGACCAGGAAACTCTGTGGGCATTTCCGCCGGTCATATAATGCCAGTGCTCAGCTGGCTGACCTGCAAAAGGATTACAACCTGCCCAAGAACCGCCTAATCTGTGACATGCCCACCAGGTGGAACTCTACGTTGGCCATGCTGCAGCGGCTGCACACGCAGCAGAGGGCCATCAATGAGTATCTGTTGCAATATGGCACCAGGACAGGGTCAGGGGAGCTTGTATTTTTTTCCCCACGCCAGTGGGCCATGATTAGGGATGCATGCACTGTCCTGGCACCATTTTAGGAGGCCACGAGGATGGTGAGCAGTGACAGTGCATGCATCAGTGACACTGTCCCTCTTGTCCACCTGTTGGAGCACACACTGCGTGGAATAATGGACAGGGCACTTGAGGCAGAACAGAGGGAGGAAGAGGAAGACTTCCTTAACTCTCAAGGCCCCCTTTATCCAGACAGTGTTCCTGCTGGCCCGCCTATCACACAGGAAGAGGAGGAGGAGGAGGAGGAGGATTGTGTCAGCATGGAGGTGGAGCCTAGCACTCAGCATCAGCAGCAGTCTTCAAGGGATCAATTACAGTCCCAAGACACCCATGGACTTGTACGTGGCTGGGAGGAGGTGGCTGCGGATCATGTCGTCCTGAGTGACCCAGAGGACTCCGGACCAAATGCCTCAGCAAACCTACGCTGCATGGCCTCCCTGATCCTGCAAAGCCTGCGGAAGGATCCTTGTATTTGTGCGATCAAGGAGAGGGCTCATTACTGGCTGGCAACCCTCCTTGATCCACGTTACAAGGGTAAGGTTGCGGACCTTATCTTGCCGTCGCAGAGGGAGCAGAGGATGAAACATCTTCGGGAGGCCTTGCAGAAAGGTCTGTGCAATGCGTTCCCAGAGACAGGGAGGTTACAAATTCCTGGTCCTGAACAACGTGTTGCTGAGGCTTCAGTCAGTCAAAGAAGGAGCGGTGGAGAAGGTGGCCGCCTGACCGATGTGTCCAGACAATTTTTTAGCCCGCAGCCCCAAGGTATGATCGGTTCCAGCAACCATCGCCAGCGTCTGGTTTACATGGTGCAGGAATATCTAGGGGCAAGATCAGACTTGGACACCTTTCCCACCGAAAATCCTCTGGGTTACTGGGTCTTGAGGATGGATCACTGGCCAGAGCTTGCACAGTATGCAATTGAGCTACTGGCCTGTCCTGCATCCAGCGTTCTTTCGGAACGCACAGTCAGTGCTGCTGGAGGCTTTGTAACCGATCACAGGGTGCGCCTGTCCACCGACTCGGTCGATCGACTGACCTTCATAAAAATGAATCAGTCTTGGATCACCACCAGCTACCAAGCACCTGATGCTTTTTTTTAAATGTCAGATCCCTTCAAGACTGCCTGTGCTGATGCTGAGTGACTATCCTGTTATGCTGAGTGACTATCCTCTTCCTCCTCAATGATCATGCTGATAGCTTGTAAGAACATTTTTGGTTCTGGGCACCGCCACCAGTGGCTAAAGCCCAATTTTTCAGCCCCTGTTTAACAGGGGCGTGCATTTACAATTTTTGATGCAATACATTGCAGCAGGGCTCATTGCTGCGCTCCAACTACAGTTGTGAGGGGTTGCAGTGTTGTAGCACCAGCACCAGTGCCTAAGGCCCAACTTTTCAGCCCCTGTTTAACAGGGGCGTGTAAATACAATTTTTAATGCAATACTTTGCAGTAGGGCTCATTGCTGCGCTCCAAGTACAGTATCTGTGAGGGGTTGCAGTGTTGTGGCACCAGTGCCTAAGGCCCAATTTTTCTGCACCTGTTCAACAGGGGCACGTAATTACAATTCTTGATCTAACAATTGACAGCAGGGCCCATTCCTGCGCCCACCAAGAGTAACTGTGGGGGCTTACAGTGTTGTGGCAACACCATCACCACCAAAGGCCCAATTTTTCTGCCCCTGTTCAACAGGGGCATGTAATTACAATTCTTGATCTAATATTTCACAGCTGGGCCCATTCCTGCGCCCACCAAGAGTAACTGTGAGGACTTACAGTGTTGTGGCACCACCACCACCACCAAAGGCCCAATTTTTCTACCACTGTTCAACAATGGCATGTAATTACAATTCTTGATATAATAGTTTACAGCAGGGCGTTCCAGCACCCACCAAGAGTAACTGTAAGAGCCCATTCACACAGGGGCGTCTTTGGATCCGACTCCAAATCGCCCCAGGTCGCCCCTAGTCGCCTCAGGTCGCGCTGGCTGAAGAAATCAATGTAAGTTAATGGAGCCGTCCTTATGCACACTACTGCAGTCGCTCCGACTTCAAAAAAGGTCCCTGTACTACTTCAATCCGACTCCTAGGCGACCTGTAACCATTCATTTCAATGGGAGTCGCCTCTCCCTGTCTTAATAGGAGCGACTCTCCAGGAAGATAACATACATTTCTCCTGCAAAACTCTCTCTCCCACAGAGCTGATTCTTGTTTGATTGGCCACTGGAATGTCTCTTGTCCTACAGGCAACTTGGAGTTGCCTTGTAAATAGCTCCAGGTCGCGCTGTGATTCATACTCAGGTCGTGTCTGAGTTGCCTCATAAAATCGGGCTGGAAGTCGTGTTGCCCCTGTGTGAATGGGCTCTGAGGGCTTACAGTGTTGTGGCAACACCAACACCTAAGAGCCCATTCACACTGGGGCAACACGACTTCCAGCGCAATTTTATGAGGCAAGTCAGACACGACTTGAGAATGAATCACAGGGCGACCTGGAGCTACTTACAAGGCAACTCCAAGTTGCCTGCAGGACAGGAGACATTCCAGTGGCCAATCAAACAAGAATCAGCTCTGTGGGAGGGAGGGGGGAGGGGGAGGTTTGCCTGATAAATGTATGTTTTCTTCCTGGAGAGTTGCTCCTATTAAGACAGTGAGAGGCGACTCCCATTGAAATGAATGGTTACAGGTCGCCTAGGAGTCGGATTGAAGTAGTACAGGGACCTTTTTTGAAGTCGGAGCGACTGCAGTAGTGTGCAGAAGGACGGCTCCATTAACTTACATTGATTTCTTCAGCCAGCGCGACCTGAGGCGACTAGGGGCGACCTGGGGCGATTTGGAGTCGGATCCAAAGACGCCCCTGTGTGACTGGGCTCTTAGGGCCAAATTTCTCTTGAGTATATACGGCAGGCCCCTACTTTCAAACATCCAACTTACAAATGACTCCTACTTGCAAACAGAAGGAGACAACAGGAAGTGAGAGGAAATCTACCCCAGGAAGGGAAATTCTCTCCTGTAAGAGTTAATATGGGAAAAAGGTGTCTCCTCTCCACTGATGCTTTATCACCAATCCTTGTTTCAATAAAAACCCCAAATTTTCAAAAAACATTTGTCATTGGGACGGAAAGTGAGGTGAAATGTTCTGAACAGGGGCACAGACAGCAAAACAAATGTTACAGGGGTGATAACCCTTCCCTATGTTTTCCAAGAAGCTTAAAAATAGATTTTTTGGCTGGAGCTACATTTAAAAAATTTACCTGTTCCAAATTACAAACAGATTCTACTTAAGAACAAACCTACAGCCCCTGTCTTGTTTGCACCACCTGTATACTGCTGTTCAGAGTATATAGGGCCTTTTTTTAATTTGGGTGCGGTGTTCCCCTTAATATCCATACAAGACCCAAAAGGTGCTGATAGTGGGCTGGGTACCCATGCCATTTTTCTCAATGATTTTCATTCATATTGCCGGGACCAAACATTACATTAAAGCTGCAAGCAGTTTTAAGCCCAGGTTCACACTGGGCTGCGGGAGTGAAGCCGTGCGAATTCAGCTGAACTCGCACGATTTCACTCTCGCTGGCAGTCCCGATTTCAGCTGCGATTACAAAGACATCTGACACAGATGTCAATGTAAATCGCGGCCGAAATCGCAAAAAGTAGTTCAGAAACTACTTTTTGAAATCGGTGCAGCGCCGCAGATGCGGCGTCTCACTGATTAGGACGGTGTCATTGCCCGCAATTTGCGGCAAAGATCGCCGATTTGACATGCGATTTGACATGTCAAATCGCACCAGTGTGAACCAGGGCTAAATGACTTTTTTTCCTTTAGAAATGTCATTTTCTGCAGGGACAGTTCTAAACACGGGAAACATGTGCCACTTCACAGGCATACTATAGACACCCCCAGGTATGGTATTTTTTTTTCACTTTAACCACTTCAATACCATGCACTTATACAGCTTCCTGCCAAAGCCAATTTTGAGCTTTCAGCGCTGTCGCAATTTGAATGACAATTGCGCGATCATGCTACACTGTACCCAAACAAATTTTTTATCATTTTGTTCCCACAAATAGAGCTTTCTTTCGGTGGTATTTGATCGCCTCTGCGATTTTTATTTTTTGCACAACAAATAAAAAAAGAGCGAAAATTTTGAAAAAAACTACGTTTTTCTTTGTTTCTGTAATTTTTTTTGTAAATAAGTACCTTTTCTACTTCAATGACGGGCACTGATAAGGCGGCACTGATAAGGCGACACTGATAAGGCGACACTGATAAGGCGACACTGATGGGCACCGATGAGGTGGCACTGATGGGCACTGATGATGGGCACTGATAGGCGGCACTGATTGGCACTCATAGGCGGCACTGATTGGCACTCATAGGCGGCACTGATAGGTGGCACGGACGGGCACTGATAGGTGGGCACGGATGGGCACTGATAAGTGGGCACGGATGGGCACAGATGGGCACTGATAGGTGGGCACTTATGGGCACAGATGGGCACTGATAGGTGGCACTGATGGACACTAGTAGGTGGCACTGATGGACACTGATGCCCAGCAATGCCAGCCACCACACATTGTGGTTGTGCCATCATAGTGCCAGTCAGTTCCCATTTGTGGGCACTGATTGGCAGTTTTTTTTATTTTTTTATTTTACTACATGTGGATGGCCATGGGGGCCATCCACATGCTTGGGGCTTCCCTGTGGTCCTGGGGGGCTTCCCTGGTGGTCCAGTGTGGGTATCCGAGGGGGGGCTGCGCTGATAAACAATCAGCGCGAACCCCCCCGTCAGGAGAGCCGCCGATCGGCTCTCCTCTACTCGCGTCTGTCAGACGCGAGTGAGGAAGAGCCGATCAACGGCTCTTCCTGTTTACATCGTGATCAGCCGTGATTGGACACGGCTGATCACGTGGTAAAAAGCCTCCGCCAGGGGCCTTTTACCGAGATCAGTGTAGCGGTGGGTCAGACTGACCCACCGCTCCACCGATCGCCGCGATGCGCGCCCCCCGGGCGCGCGGCGGCTGTTATCCCGCAGGACGTCATATGACGTCCAGTGTGGATAACTGAATCACTTCCCGGACGTCAATATGCTATTGACTGGGCGGGAAGTGGTTAAGCATCATTAAAATCACTGCTCCCGAAAAAACTGACGTTTTTAAAACTTTTTTTGCATTGATACATGTCCCCTGGAGTAGGATCCGGGTCCCCAATCCCTTTTTAGGACAATAACTTGCATATTAGCCTTTATAATTAGCACTTTTGATTTTGAACGTTCGAGTCCATTGTATTTAATAGGGTTCTAAAGTTCGCGCAAACTTTCGGTCCGTTCGCAGGTTCTGGTGCGAACCGAACCAGGGGGTGTTCGGCTCATCCCTAGTGGTCAAGCACATCTAAAATCCAGAGCCATATTAATTATTTACAGATAAATAGATTTTTTTAGGAGATAATAACAGTTCTTTGCAAGCCATACAAATAATTTAGAAGCAGCAATTTCTACTGTGTACAATTAAGTCTTTTTATTCTCTCACACTCAATAACTGGAACAAGTTTCCGTTCCACTTTTTCATGTTCATTTAATTAGTATGCTTTCTGAAGAGCACTAAACAATACAAGTGCAGTCCTTCCCACCAAGGCATATAAAACAGAAGTCCAAGTCAAATCAACCAGTTAACTGCCAATATAATGTCATTTCAAAACAACTGCAAAAGTAAAGTTCACTATTTGATTTTTTTATTTAATCCAGAAAGCTCATTCTCTGAGAACTACAGCAAAAAAATGCTTAGCCTGTCTTATGCAAATTCAGTTTCAGGCTGGATTCTCACCTTTGTGCCGCAGTCCTACTCTTATGCCGCGTACACACGGTCGGAATTTCCGATGGAAAAAGTCAGATGGGAGCTTTTCATCGGATATTCCGACCGTGTGTCTGCCCCATCGAACTTAGATTGAGAGCAGGTTCTCAATTTTTCCAACGGAAAAAATTTCTATCAGAAAATCAGTTAGTCTGTATGGAATTCCGACGGGAAAAAAAACACGCATGCTCGGAAACAATTTGACCCATGCTCGCCTCGTCTTAGTGTTGAACGTCACCGCGTTTTTAGCGCTCGAAAGTTCAGAGAACTTTTGTGTGACCGTGTGTATGCAAGCCAAGCTTGAGCGGAATTCCGTTGTTAAAACTATCCAACTTTTTTCCGACGGAAATTCCGCTCGTGTGTACAGGGCATTAGAGAGAAAACTCTTTTGGATCAAAAGCGCTTGTGATCTCTTAATATTGAGATCATCCCTGTCCGGTAAGAGGTTTAGCTTTCTGCACCAGCACTTTGAACACTGGAGCACGTGTTTGTTTTACATTTAAGCACTGGATAACTTTATGTGGATTGTGAGATGGGGGTTGTTTAGCTCAAGTGGTAGATGCATTTTCCCAGCGATTCAAGTCAGTCAGGAACTATATTTAAGGGCATGGTAGCCCATTTTTATTAAAAAAGGCAAAATAAAAGTCCAAACAAAGGTTTCCCACGCAGGGGTTCTTCTCCATCAAATACACATAACAGAAAATGCTAGCCCACCTGGCTCTCTGTAGCAGTACTTCTGCACTTTCCTGGTCACCCAGACCACCGGACTCCTCAAAGTAGACGGCTTCCCTTTAGCGTCCACAGCTCTGCCTCTTGCAGTCACCAATGTTCTAGCTGTCACCTACAGCCTCTCTGACTCCTGAAGACCTCCTGTCTCTTGGTGTGGAGCCGTCTCCAACTGGGAGCCATGAGGTCTTCCCATACATTCATTATAAGGGCTGTGCTCACCTGAGCACACACCCTGCTGGTAATCAGCAAAGTCTGGACACAGGGTTGGAGATCCCATCCCTCCCAAGACACTGTGGAATCTCCAAACTACAAAGCCCCTTTCCAGAATACCAAAACCTGGAGAAAGCTGCAAAAGCAGTCTTCTCCAGTCCACATCTACGCTCTGTAGTCTTGCACCTTGCAAATGTGCAGACCCTGTGTCCAGCAAACTGTCCATTTTACCGTGACAGTAGCTCCTACTGTCACATATCTCCCCCCCATGTTTCGGACCCGAAGGGGGCGGAACACACAAGCCCGAATCCTTGATTGGGGCACCTCTGTGCCAGCTGTTCGCTGCGTAGGCCCAATCTTTTTTCCGGGTGCGTTTCCAGGCACGCCTTACCCAGGATCGCAACGGGGTCCCACCTTTCTGTAGTCC
This sequence comes from Rana muscosa, assembly GCA_029206835.1. Classification (NCBI taxonomy): domain Eukaryota; kingdom Metazoa; phylum Chordata; class Amphibia; order Anura; family Ranidae; genus Rana; species Rana muscosa. The sequence continues at coordinate 184,802,654 of CM055126.1, read as the reverse complement.
CAGCCTACTCCCTCTGTCCTTGGGGTTCCTAAGTTCACGTTTCTTTTCTGGCAGCCCCCTGCCTTTCCTGCTACTTCCTTTAAACTCAGTTTCTGGATTCTGTAAGGAACCTGCTCCAGACACTACGCCTGATGAGGAACCACCTTTTCCCTCACTGGTACCAGTTTTCCCCATCACAATAGGTCCCTTGGGTTTACCAACTCCTTTGCCCTTGACTACCAACTCCCCAGGGCTCAACATCTGTGTATCACACTCATTTTCCAAGAAATTATTCATTTTCATATCCAGGCCATTATTTACATTAACATTCAGTAATAAGTCACCATTTCTCCAATTATCAATATCATCAGTTATTTCTTGTTCAGGGTTTGTTAGGGCCAAGCCCAAGGAGGCACAACACACAGGTGAGCAGCTATCCCCTATGAGACCTTCACAAGGCTTCACTTCACCTGTTGTCCAAATCTCTGTGGGCAGTTGTCCCAACAACTGACATTGAACAAAGCATGACCCATTTCTAGCAGTACCAATCTTTGCCAACTCACACTTTTCCATGTTACAATTTTTGTTCCTCTCCATACTATATTTGAGAGCGTCTCCGGGTACCGCAACCTGTACCTCTCTGCAGGTGACAGACAGAATCTCTGCTTTTGCCGCGTCCATATCTGGCCCTTCCTTCTTAGGAGGTCAAGCGGGTGAGGCAGTATCCGCGCCATTTACTAATCCCTGCTCAGCCGCACCTCGGACTGCACTAGCAGACATGTCCATCACTGCATCAGGCGGAGAGACCTCTGTCTCCAGCAGCCCCCCAGAGCGCCTTCCGTACTGAACCGTATCCGAAAGCACCCTCACAGGAAACCGGGAGATCACTTGCCGCACTATTAGAAAGCACTGTAGCAACCAGTTCCACTGGTGATTAATTTTAACCAGCACAGGTTGTACTACCTGACTCCATCCATTGGTACCACGCAGCACCACCACATCCGACTGTAATGGAGGCACCCAGGTATACAAGGACTGTGCTTTCACCATTTCAAGCAGTTCCACTAACATATCTGTAATTTCTACACACTCCACATCAATATGCAAAACATTTTTGATGACCTTAACCTTATCAGAGACATGGAGGGGCTCATTCACTGCGGCTTGAGGGGCTGAGACATTTAAACGGGCCTCCACCTCACTGGCGGTACCCATCACAGCCTGATGCTCCTCTGGAACACTGTCAGACGCATGTCTCCCACTCATCCCTTCAACTCAACAATGAGCCCCTGCACGTAAACATTTGTTACATTGTCACCTTCACACTTGACATTCAGCGGCTGGGCTGTGAACACCACATCTGCCATGCATGCGCCCTGATCTGGTCCTTCCGACTGGGGGGAAACAACCCTTGTAGGGACCAACGCACCCTCAACCATCGGTCGCTCTGCGATTTCCCTGTCTGGCATAGCAGTTGTTGTATTCACACCCCTGTAGCTCAACATAGCCTTCTCTATCATGGCTAGTAATTGTTTGGCCCCGCTGTCCCAATCCGTTGTGCTTCCATTATGAGGGCTCAGCAGTACCTCATCATTAGTGATGAGCCGAACACCCCCAGGTTCGGTTCGCACCAGAACCCGCGAACGGACCGAAAGTTCGCACGAACTTTAGAACCCTATTAAATACAATGGATGCGAACGTTCAAAATCTAAAGTGCTAATTATAACGACTATTATGCATGTTATTGTCCTAAAAAGGGTTTGGGAACCCGGGTTCTGCACGAGGGGACATGTATCAATGCAAAAAGAAGTTTTAAAAACGGCCGTTTTTCTGGAGCAGTCATTTTAATGATGCATAAAGTGAAAAAAAAAAAAAGTCAAATATTCCTTTAAATATCGTACCTGGGGGGTGTCTAAAGTATGCCTGTGAAGTGCCACGTGTTTCCCGTGTTTAGAACTGTCCCTGCACAAAATTACATTTCTAAAGGAAAAAAAGCCATTTAAAACTGCTTGCGGCTTTTAATGTAATGTCTGGTCCCGGTAAAATCTTTAAGAAAAATGGCATAGCTACCCCATCACACCCCCCCCCCTACCCCAGCCCATTACCAGCCCCTTTGGGTCTTGTATGGATATTAAGGGGAACCCCGCACACAAAATAAAAAAGGCCCTATATACTCTGAACAGCCGTATACAGGCGGTGCATACAAGACAGGGACTGTAGGTTTATTCTTATGTAGAATCTGTTTGTAATTTTGAACAGGTACATTGTTTATGTGTAGCTCCAGGCAAAAAATCTATTTTTAAGCTTTTTGGAAAACATAGGGAAGGGTTATCACCCCTGTAACATTTGTTTTGCTGTCTGTGCAGTGTGCACCTGTTCAGAACAGTTCACCTCACTTTCCGTCCTAATGACAAATGTTTTTTGAAAATTTGGGGTTTTTATTGAAACAAGAATTGGTGATAAAGCATCAGTGGAGAGGAGACACTTTTTTTCCCATATTAACTCTTACAGGAGAGCATTTGCCTTCCTAGGGGTAGATTTCCTCTCACTTCCTGTTGTAACCTTCCCTTTGCAAGGAGGAGTCGTTTGTAAGTTGGATGTTTGAAAGTAGGGGCCTGCCGTATATACTCAGCTGAAATTTGCCCCGTACATGTTGGTGTTGCTACAACACTGTGAGCCCTCACAGTTACTCTTGGTGGGCGCATGAATGGGCCCTGCTGTGAATTATTAGATCAAGAATTGTAATTGCATGCCCCTGTTGAACAGGGGCTGAAAAATTGGGCCTTTGGTGGTGGTGGTGGTGTTGACACAACACTGTAAGGCCTCACAGTTAGTCTTGGTGGGCGCAGGAATGGGCCCTGCTGTGAATTATTAGATCAAGAATTGTATTTACATGCCCCTGTTAAACAGGGGCAGAAAAATTGGGCCTTAGGTACTGGTGCCACAACACTGCAACCCCTCACAGATACTGTACTTGGAGCGCAGCAATGAGCCCTGTTGCAAAGTATTGCATCAAAAATTTTAATTACACCCCCCTGTTAAACAGGGGCTGAAAAATTGGGCCTTTGGTGGTGGTGGTGGTGTTGACACAACACTGTAAGGCCTCACAGTTAGTCTTGGTGGGCGCAGGAATGGGCCCTGCTGTGAATTATTAGATCAAGAATTGTAATTACATGCCCCTGTTAAACAGGGGCAGAAAAATTGAGCCTTAGGCACTGGTGCCACAACACTGCAACCCCTCACAGATACTGTACTTGGAGCACAGCAATGAGCCCTGTTGCAAAGTATTGCATCAAAAATTGTAATTACACACCCCTGTTAAACAGGGGCTGAAAAATTGGGCCTTAGCCACTGGTGCTGGTGCCACGACACTGCAACCACTCCCAGATACTCTAGTTGGAGTGCAGGAATGAGCCCTGCTGCAAAGCATTGCATAAAAAATTGTAATAACACACCCCTGTTAAACAGGGGCTGAAAAATTGGGCCTTAGCCACTGGTGGCGGCACCCAGAAACAAAAATGTTCTTCCAAGCTATCATCGTCAATCGGATCATTAAGGAGGAGGAGGATAGTCAGTCAACATAACAGGACAGTCTCTCAGCATCAGCATCAGTCTTGAAGGGATGTGACATTTGAAAATAAATTAGTCTGTTATATCAGCTTCAGGTGTTTGGTAGCTGGTGGTGATCCAAGACTGGTTCATCTTTATGAAGGTCAGTCGATCAACAGAGTCGGCGGACAGGCGCACCCTGTGATCCGTGACAAATCCTCCAGCAGCACTGAATGTGCGTTCTGAAAGAACGCTGGATGCAGGACAGGCCAGTAGCTCAATTGCATACTGTGCAAGCTCTGGCCAGTGATCCATCCTCAAGACCCAGTAAGCCAGAGGATTTTTGGTGGGGAAGGTGTCCAAGTCTGACCTTGCCCCTAGGTATTCCTGCACCATGTATATCAGACGCTGGCGATGGTTGCTGGAACCGATCATACCTTGGGGCTGCGGACTAAAGAATTGTCTGAACGCTTCGGTCAGACGGCCACCTTCCCCACCGCTCCTTCTTTGACTGACCGAAGCCTCAGCAACTCGTTGTCCAGGACCAGGAGTTTGTAACCTCCCAGTCTCTGGGAACGCATTGCACAGACCTTTCTGAAAGGCCTCCCGGAGTTGTCTCATCCTCTGCTCCCTCTGCGACGGTAAGATAAGGTCCGCAACCTTACCCTTGTACCGTGGATCAAGGAGAGTGGCCAGCCAGTAATGGTCCCTCTCCTTGATCCGAAGAATAGGAGGATCCTTCCGCAGACTTTGCAGGATCAGGGAGGCCATGCAGCGTAGGTTAGCTGAGGCATTCAGTCCGGAGTCCTCTGGGTCACTAAGGACGACATGATCCGCAGCCACCTCCTCCCAGCCACGTACAAGTCCACTGGTTTCTTGGGACTGTAAATCATCCCTAAAAGACTGCTGCTGATGATGCTGAGTGCCAGGCTCCACCTCCATGCTGACACAATCCTCCTCCTCCTCCTCCTCCTCCTCCTCTTCGTCCTGTGCGATGGGTGGGACAGAAGGAACACTGTCTGGGTAAAGGGGGCCTTGAGAGGCAAGGAAGTCCTCCTCTTCCTGCCTCTGTTCTGCCTCAAGTGCCCTGTCCATTATTCCACGCAGCGTATGTTCCAACAGGTGGACAAGAGGTACATTGTCACTGATGCATGCACTGTCACTGCTCACCATCCTCGTGGCCTCCTCAAATGGTGCCAGGACAGTGCATGCATCCCTGATCATGCCCCACTGGCGTGGTGAAAAAAAACCGAGCTCCCCTGACCCTGTCCTGGTGCCGTAGTCGCACAGGTACTCATTGATGGCCCTCTGCTGCGTGTGCAGCCGCTGCAGCATGGCCAACGTTGAGTTCCACCTGGTGGGCATGTCACATATAAGGCGGTTCTTGGGCAGGTTCAACTCCTTTTGCAGCTCAGCCAGGCGAGCACTGGCATTATAAGATCTGCGGAAATGCACACAGACTTTCCTGGCCTGCCTCAGGACATCCTGTAAGCCCGGGTACCTGCCCAAGAACCGCTGCACCACCAGGTTAAGGACGTGAGCCACACAGGGCACATGGGTCAGTTGTCCCTGTCGGAGAGCGGAGAGGAGGTTGGTGCCATTGTCGCAAACTACCATTCCTGGCTTAAGCTGGCGTGGTGTCAACCACCTCTCGGCCTGCCCCTGCAGAGCAGACAGAACCTCTGCCCCAGTGTGGCTCCTGTGCCCCAAACACACCAGCGCAAGCACGGCATGGCATCTTTTTGCCTGCGTACTTGCGTAGCCCCTTGAACGCCTACGGAGCACCGCTGGTTCCGAGGACAAAGCACAGGAAGAGGCCACGGAGGAAGAAGAAGAGGAGGGGGTGGAGGACAGAGGTGTGTCATAACTAGTAGTAGCATTTTGGAGGCGTGGCGGTGGAACAACCTCCAACACTACTGCACCTTGTCCTGCATCCTTCCCAGCTGCCAAAAGAGTGACCCAATGGGCCGTGAAAGAAAGGTAACGTCCCTGTCCATGCCTGCTGGACCATGAGTCAGCGGTAATATGCACCTTACCGCTGACCGCCCTGTCCAGTGAGGCCAAGACATTGCCTTCCACATGCCGGTAGAGAGCCGGAATCGCCTTCCGTGAGAAAAAGTGGCGTTTGGGAACCTGCCACTGAGGAACCGCACATTGCACAAACTCACGGAAGGGGGCCGAGTCTACCAACTGAAAAGGCAGCAGTTGAAGCGCTAGCAATTTAGCCAAGCTAGCATTCAACCGCTGGGCATGTGGATGGCTGGGAGTGAACTTCTTTCGACGGTCCAGCAGCTGGGGCAGGGAAATTTGCCTGCTAGAATCGGACGTTGGTGTACTGCTAGCAGAGTGGCCGCAAGTACTTGGCTGTGACACACCTAATTCTACACCTCCATTCCTCTCAGAGCAGGTTTCAGAGAGGACTGAAGGTATAGTGGGGTTGGAGATCCCAGCTGATGCGGTGCAAGAAAAGGTCAGCTTTGTTCTTTGGTGTGGGTCTTTAAGGTAGGCTTGCCAACGAGCTGCATGGCAGGTCAACATATGTCTGGTCAAGCATGTGGTGCCCAAGCGGGTGATGTTTTGGCCACGCGATATACGCTTGAGACATATGTTGCAAACAGCAGCTGTGCGATCTGATGCACTCGACTCAAAAAAGGCCCACACCAAAGACCTTTTTGAATAATGGGCAGAGGCAGCGCCCTGCACAGGCGGAGCTCTGCGGTGTGATTCCGTCGGTGTGCTGCCCTTACGCTGGCCCCCCGAGGGCATCCTGCTTCGTTGGAGATGTGCCTCCTCCTCATCCTCCTCCTCCTCCTCCTCTCTCCTATTAGGCACCCATGTGGAGTCAGTGACCTCATCATCCCCTCCCTCCTCATCACTGGAGCCAATCTGGCAGTATGCTGCAGCTGCTGGAACATGACTGCCAGATTGGTGTCCTTCTTGAGCATCCCCTCTCTCTGCTCTCACGCTACTGCCTTCCTCTAGCTGGGTATCATCATCAGACCCTTCGAAACGCTGGGCATCCTCCTGGAGCATGTACCCAACACTGTGCTCAAACAGTTCGGGGGACTCCTCAAGAGGACATGGTTGGTCTAGGGAAGGAGTGACTGATGATGACATTGATACCAGGGAAGAGGACGCTTTGGCAGCTGTTTTGCCAGTACCCTGAGCCTGGGTGAGAGAGGATGAGGAGGATGAGGAGGGCTTGGTCATCCACTCTACCAAGTCTTCGGCATGATGCGGCTCAACACGTCCAGCTGCCGAAAAGAAGGACAAGCGTGTCCCATGGCCACGTGCTGATGGCGATGCACCGCGTCCACGACCAGCACTGTTGTCTCTAGACACAGAGCCTGCTTGCCCTCTTTTTTTGGCTCCTGACTGTCTGCCTCTCCTTGTTTGCCTTCCAGACATTCTAATGGCCTGCAGGGAAATGGGAAAAGCAGCAATACAGGCTAAGTTAAGGTGTAATATGGTCAGGAGGCACACTCCGCCTGCTGTAAGTGCCGCAAAATCCTGTTGGTGTAACACACCAGGAAAAAGCAGCAATACAGGCTAAGTTAAGGTGTAATATGGTCAGGAGGCACACTCCGCCCGCTGTAAGTGCCGCAAAATCCTGTTGGTGTAACGCACCAGGAAAAAGCAGCAATACAGGCTAAGTTAAGGTGTAATATGGTCAGGAGGTACACTCCGCCCGCTGTAAGTGCCGCAAAATCCTGTTGGTGTAACACACCAGGAAAAAGCAGCAATACAGGCTAAGTTAAGGTGTAATATGGTCAGGAGGTACACTCCGCCCGCTGTAAGTGCCGCAAAATCCTGTTGGTGTAACACACCAGGAAAAAGCAGCAATACAGGCTAAGTTAAGGTGTAATATGGTCAGGAGGTACACTCCGCCCGCTGTAAGTGCCGCAAAATCCTGTTGGTGTAACACACCAGGAAAAAGCAGCAATACGGGCTAACTTTAGGTGTATAACGTGCAGGAGGCTTAGCAACAATGACACTGACACTGTCCCCTGCCTATCCTTCTCTCTCCCTGCACACAAGGTTTATCAAAGTATATGACACTGACACTCTCCCTGCCTATCCTTCTCTCTCCCTGCACACAAGGTTTAGCAAAGAATATGACACTGACACTGTCCCCTGCCTATCCTTCTCTCTCCCTGCACACAAGGTTTATCAAAGTATATGACACTGACACTCTCCTTGCCTATCCTTCTCTCTCCCTACACACAAGGTTTAGCAAAGAATATGACACTGACACTCTCCCTGCCTATCCTTCTCTGTCCCTACACACAAGGTTTAGCAAAGAATAGATTTGACAAGATTTGACACTGTCCCTGCCTATCCTTCACTTTCCCTGCTCCGGAACACACTACACAAGGCCGCCGCGCTGGCGGCCTTTTATAGTGTGGGGTAGTGATGAGCCGAACACCCCCGGGTTCGGTTCGCACCAGAACCCGCGAACGGACCGAAAGTTCGCACGAACTTTAGAACCCTATTAAATACAATGGATGCGAACGTTCGAAATCTAAAGTGCTAATTATAACGACTATTATGCATGTTATTGTCCTAAAAAGGGTGTGGGAACCCGGGTTCTGCACCAGGGGACATGTATCAATGCAAAAAGAAGTTTTAAAAACGGCCGTTTTTCTGGAGCAGTCATTTTAATGATGCATAAAGTGAAAAAAAGAAAAAGTCAAATATTCCTTTAAATATCGTACCTGGGGGGTGTCTAAAGTATGCCTGTGAAGTGCCACGCGTTTCCCGTGTTTAGAACTGTCCCTGCACAAAATTACATTTCTAAAGGAAAAAAATCCATTTAAAACTGCTTGCGGCTTTAATGTAATGTCTGGTCCCGGTAATATGGATGAAAATCTTTAAGAAAAATGACATAGCTACCCCATCACACCCCCCCCCTTACCCCAGCCCATTACCAGCCCCTTTGGGTCTTGTATGGATATTAAGGGGAACCCCGCACACAAAATAAAAAAGGCCCTATATACTCTGAACAGCCGTATACAGGCGGTGCATACAAGACAGGGACTGTAGGTTTGTTCTTATGTAGAATCTGTTTGTAATTTTGAACAGGTACATTGTTTAAGTGTAGCTCCAGGCAAAAAATCTATTTTTAAGCTTTTTGGAAAACATAGGGAAGGGTTATCACCCCTGTAACATTTGTTTTGCTGTCTGTGCAGTGTGCACCTGTTCAGAACAGTTCACCTCACTTTCCGTCCTAATGACAAATGTTTTTTCAAAATTTGGGGTTTTTATTGAAACAAGAATTGGTGATAAAGAATCAGTGGAGAGGAGACACTTTTTTTCCCATATTAACTCTTACAGGAGAGAATTTGCCTTCCTAGGGGTAGATTTCCTCTCACTTCCTGTTGTATCCTTCCGTTTGCAAGGAGGAGTCGTTTGTAAGTTGGATGTTTGAAAGTAGGGGCCTGCCGTATATACTCAGCTGAAATTTGCCCCTTACATGTTGGTGTTGCCACAACACTGTGAGCCCTCACAGTTACTCTTGGTGGGCGCATGAATGGGCCCTGCTGTGAATTATTAGATCAAGAATTGTAATTGCATGCCCCTGTTGAACAGGGGCTGAAAAATTGGGCCTTTGGTGGTGGTGGTGGTGTTGACACAACACTGTAAGGCCTCACAGTTAGTCTTGGTGGGCGCAGGAATGGGCCCTGCTGTGAATTATTAGATCAAGAATTGTAATTACATGCCCCTGTTAAACAGGGGCAATAAAATTGAGCCTTAGGCACTGGTGCCACAACACTGCAACCCCTCACAGATACTGTACTTGGAGCACAGCAATGAGCCCTGTTGCAAAGTATTGCATCAAAAATTGTAATTACACGCCCCTGTTAAACAGGGGCTGAAAAATTGGGCCTTAGCCACTGGTGCTGGTGCCACGACACTGCAACCACTCCCAGATACTCTAGTTGGAGTGCAGGAATGAGCCCTGCTGCAAAGCATTGCATAAAAAACTGTAATAACACACCCCTGTTAAACAGGGGCTGAAAAATTGGGCCTTAGCCACTGGTGGCGGCACCCAGAAACAAAAATGTTCTTCCAAGCTATCATCGTCAATCGGATCATTGAGGAGGAGGAGGATAGTAAGTCAACATAACAGGACAAACTCTCAGCATCAGCATCAGTCTTGAAGGGATGTGACATTTGAAAATAAATTAGTCTGTTATATCAGCTTCAGGTGTTTGGTAGCTGGTGGTGATCCAAGACTGGTTCATCTTTATGAAGGTCAGTCGATCAACAGAGTCGGTGGACAGGCGCACCCTGTGATCCGTGACAAATGCTCCAGCAGCACTGAATGTGCGTGCTGAAAGAACGCTGGATGCAGGACAGGCCAGTAGCTCAATTGCATACTGTGCAAGCTCTGGCCAGTGATCCATCCTCAAGACCCAGTAAGCCAGAGGATTTTTGGTGGGGAAGGTGTCCAAGTCTGACCTTGCCCCTAGGTATTCCTGCACCATGTATATCAGACGCTGGCGATGGTTGCTGGAACCGATCATACCTTGGGGCTGCGGACTAAAGAATTGTCTGAACGCTTCGGTCAGACGGCCACCTTCCCCACCGCTCCTTCTTTGACTGACCGAAGCCTCAGCAACTCGTTGTCCAAGACCAGGAGTTTGTAACCTCCCAGTCTCTGGGAACGCGTTGCACAGACCTTTCTGCAAGGCCTCCCGGAGTTGTCTCATCCTCTGCTCCCTCTGCGACGGTAAGATAAGGTCAGCAACCTTACCCTTGTACCGTGGATCAAGGAGTGTGGCCAACCAGTAATGGTCCCTTTCCTTGATCCGAAGAATACGAGGATCCTTCCGCAGACTTTGCAGGATCAGGGAGGCCATGCAGCGTAGGTTAGCTGAGGCATTCAGTCCGGAGTCCTCTGGGTCACTAAGGACGACATGATCCGCAGCCACCTCCTCCCAGCCACGTACAAGTCCACTGGTTTCTTGGGACTGTAAATCATCCCTAAAAGACTGCTGCTGATGATGCTGAGTGCCAGGCTCCACCTCCATGCTGACACAATCCTCCTCCTCCTCCTCCTCCTCCTCTTCTTCCTGTGCGATGGGTGGGACAGAAGGAACACTGTCTGGGTAAAGGGTGCCTTGAGAGGCAAGGAATACCTCCTCTTCCTGCCTCTGTTCTGCCTCAAGTGCCCTGTCCATTATTCCACGCAGCGTATGTTCCAACGGGTGGACAAGAGGTACAGTGTCACTGATGCATGCACTGTCACTGCTCACCATCCTTGTGGCCTCCTCAAATGGTGCCAGGACAGTGCATGCATCCCTGATCATGCCCCACTTGCGTGGTGAAAAAAAACAGAGCTCCCCTGACCCTGTCCTGGTGCTGTAGTCGCACAGGTACTCATTGATGGCCCTCTGCTGCGTGTGCAGCCGCTGCAGCATGGCCAACGTTGAGTTCCACCTGGTGGGCATGTCACATATAAGGCGGTTCTTGGGCAGGTTCAACTCCTTTTGCAGCTCAGCCAGGCGAGCACTGGCATTATAAGATCTGCGGAAATGCACACAGACTTTCCTGGCCTGCCTCAGGACATCCTGTAAGCCCGGGTACCTGCCCAAGAACCGCTGCACCACCAGGTTAAGGACGTGAGCCACACAGGGCACATGGGTCAGTTGTCCCTGTCGGAGAGCGGAGAGGAGGTTGGTGCCATTGTCGCAAACTACCATTCCTGGCTTAAGCTGGCGTGGCGTCAACCACCTCTCGGCCTGCCCCTGCAGAGCAGACAGAACCTCTGCCCCAGTGTGGCTCCTGTCCCCCAAACACACCAGCGCAAGCACGGCATGGCATCTTTTTGCCTGCGTACTTGCGTAGCCCCTTGAACGCCTACGGAGCACCGCTGGTTCCGAGGACAAAGCACATGAAGAGGCCACGGAGGAAGAAGAAGAGGAGGGGGTGGAGGACAGAGGTGTGTCACAACCAGTAGTGGCATTTTGGAGGCGTGGCGGTGGAACAACCTCCAACACTACTGCACCTTGTCCTGCATCCTTCCCAGCTGCCAAAAGAGTGACCCAATGGGCCGTGAAAGAAAGGTAACGTCCCTGTCCATGCCTGCTGGACCATGAGTCAGCGGTAATATGCACCTTACCGCTGACCGCCCTGTCCAGCGAGGCCAAGACATTGCCTTCCACATGCCGGTAGAGAGCCGGAATCGCCTTCCATGAGAAAAAGTGGCGTTTGGGAACCTGCCACTGAGGAACCGCACATTGCACAAACTCACGGAAGGGGGCCGAGTCTACCAACTGAAAAGGCAGCAGTTGAAGCGCTAGCAATTTAGCCAAGCTAGCATTCAACCGCTGGGCATGTGGATGGCTGGGAGTGAACTTCTTTCGACGGTCCAGCAGCTGGGGCAGGGAAATTTGCCTGCTAGAATCGGACATCGGTGTACTGCTAGCAGAGTGGCCGCAAGTACTTGGCTGTGACACACCTAATTATACACCTTCATTCCTCTCAGTGCAGGTTTCAGAGAGGACTGAAGGTATAGTGGGGTTGGAGATCCCAGCTGATGCGGTGCAAGGAGAGGTCCGCTTTGGTCTTTGGTGTGGGTCTTTAAGGTAGGCTTGCCAACGAGCTGCATGGCAGGTCAACATATGTCTGGTCAAGCATGTGGTGCCCAAGCGGCTGATGTTTTGGCCACGCGATATACGCTTGAGACATATGTTGCAAACAGCAGCTGTGCGATCTGATGCACTTGCCTCAAAAAAGGCCCACACCAAAGAACTTTTTGAATAACGGGCAGAGGCAGCGCCCTGCACAGGCGGAGCTCTGCGGTGTGATTCCGTCGGTGTGCTGCCCTTACGCTGGCCACCCAAGGGCATCCTGCCTCGTTGGAGATGTGCCTCCTCCTCATCCTCCTCCTCTCTCCTATTAGGCACCCACGTGGAGTCAGTGACCTCATCATCCCCTCCCTCCTCATCACTGGAGCCAATCTGGCAGTATGCTGCAGCTGCTGGAACATGACTGCCAGATTGGTGTCCTTCTTGAGCATCCCCTCTCTCTGCTCTCACTGCCTTCCTCTAGCTGGGTATCATCATCAGACCCTTCGAAACGCTGGGCATCCTCCTGGAGCATGTACCCAACACTGTGCTCAAACAGTTCGGGGGACTCCTCAGGAGGAGGACATGGTGGGTCTAGGGAAGGAGTGACTGATGATGACATTGATACCAGGGAAGAGGACGCTTTGGCAGCTGCTTTGCCAGTACCCTGAGCCTGGGTGGGAGAGGATGAGGAGGATGAGGAGGGCTTGGTCATCCACTCTACCAAGTCTTCGGCATGATGTGGCTCAACATGTCCAGCTGCCGAAAAGAAGGACAAGCGTGTCCCATGGCCATGTGCTGATGACAATGCACCGCGTCCACGACCAGCACTGTTGCCCCCAGACACAGAGCCTGCTTGCCCTCTTTTATTGGCTCCTGACTGTCTGCCTCTCCTTGTTTGCCTTCCAGACATTCTAATGGCCTGCAGGGAGATGGGAAAACCAGCAAAAAGGGCTAGCTTCAGGTGTATACTGTGCAGGAGGCTTAGCAACAATGACACTGACACTGTCCCCTGCCTATCCTTCTCTCTCCCTGCACACAAGGTTTAGCAAAGAATAGGACACTGACACTGTCGACTGCCTATCCTTGTCTGTCCCTACACACAAGGTTTAGCAATATGGTTCAGCACACTAGGTTTAGCAAAGATTATGACACCGACACTCTCGACTGCCTATCCTTGTCTGTCCCTACTGTGAGGGGGTTAACTCGGTAGCGGGTGTGTGTGACCCCCTGGTTGGGCTCCCCACACAAAAACAGGGCCAGCAGACGGAGGTTGTGGTTTTCAAAATCAAAAGGTGCGGTTTATTTCTCTATGTACAGTGACAAAAACACAGCAAAGCCAAAAAGAAACAAACAAAATAAATCCTGGTCAGTTTGACCTCTGACTAAACATACAGGTTTCCTAACTAACAACTGGGATCAGCCTAGTGCTGTCCTAGTCCCTAAGTCCCTGGTTTTAAATGTCCAAGCAAATAGCCACACAGGCTTTGTCTTACCGCACAGGGGTTCACTCTCCCTAGACAGTCCACACAGGTCTGGTTCCAGGCATGAGCTAACACCTAATGAATCTGGGAGTTCTTATAGAGGCCTAAATGAGCTGACAAGCTTCAGCTGGCCTCATCAACTCCCTGTCTGTACGACGCCCCACACTCTCCCTAGAGGTATGAGTCATCCATGAGCCCACTAGCCTCAGCTGGGCTTCATCAACTCCCTAGTTGTATAAGTCGGCATAAAGCCTGAATCTGGGAGAAATATATCTACCCCCCTGGATGCAACCAGGTGACTTTACCTTCCTGCTGTCACATACCCCCCCCTCTTGTTTTAACCTCGGGGTTGGAACACCAGCAATCAGGCATTCATGTACTCGAGACAAAGCATCCACATTCCCCATTTGAACGCCAGGGCGATGCTTTACTGTGAAGTTGAATTCCTGTAGGGCCAGGAACCACCTATTCACTCTTCTATTTGTCTCCTTGTTTTGAGCCATCCACTTTAACGGAGCGTGATCCGTAACCATGTCAAAGTGCCTACCTAGCAGATAGTACCGAAGGGAATCTAGAGCCCACTTCACCGCTAAACACTCCTTTTCAACCGTGGCGTAATTTACCTCATGGGACTTCAACTTCCTGCTGAGGTAAATGACTGGGTGCTCTTCCCCGTTCCAGACCTGGGACAATACTGCTCCTAACCCCACATCTGACGCATCACTTTGTACGACAAAGTCTTTAGAGAAGTCGGGTGAGTACAACACTGGCTGGCTACATAAGGCTTGTTTCAAGAATTGGAATGCTGCCTCAGCCTCGGGGGTCCATTTAATCATGACCGACCCTTTCCCTTTCGTCAGGTTGGTTAGGGGCACAGCCTTAGAAGCAAAGTGGGGAATGAAGCGCCGATAATAACCCGCGATTCCCAGAAAGGCTCGTACCTGCTTCTTGCTGTTGGGACGTGGCCAACTCTGGATGGCCTCGACTTTGTTGAGTTGGGGTTTTATTACTCCCCTGCCAATGGTGTACCCAAGATATTTGGCCTCCTCCTGCCCAATGGTACACTTCTTGGGGTTAGCCGTAAACCCCGCTTCCCGGATAGAGTCTAGGACTGCTTGCACTTTTGGCAGATGTGAGGCCCAATCTGTGCTATGGACAATTACGTCATCCAGGTAAGCCGCAGCATACTTCCGATGGGGCCTCAGTATCTGGTCCATTTTCCGCTGGAATGTGGCCGGCGCATTCTGTAACCCGAACGGCATTCTCTTATATTGGAACGCCCCGTCTGGGGTTACAAATGCGGTTTTCTCTTTGGCCGACTTGGCCAGGGGAATTTGCCAATACCCTTTTGTGAGGTCAAGAGTCGTCATGTATCGGGCTGTTCCCAGCCGGTCGATCAACTCATCAATACGTGGCATGGGGTAGGTGTCAAATTTTGTAACTTTGTTCAACTGACGAAAATCGTTACAAAATCGCCAGCTCCCATCCGGTTTAGGCACCAACACAATGGGACTAGACCAATCACTTTGGGACTCCTCTATCACCCCTAAGTTCAGCATTTTCTGTACTTCCTCCCGTATTGCCTCCCGTCGGGCCTCTGGGATCCGATAGGGTTTTAACTTCACCCTTTCACCGGGCGGGGTAATAATATCATGCTCTACCCCAGATGTTTGTCCCGGCAGCTCAGAGAACACCTCCTTGTTGCGAAGCACAAACTCCTTAACCTCCTGTTGTTGGGGTTGTGACAAGGTGGCTGCTATTCCAACCTCCGGAATCACGCAACCAGTTTGAGCTGGTGACCAAGTTTCTGCGACTAGGGACTCTCTATCCCTCCAGGCTTTCAACAGATTAACGTGATATATCTGTTCGGGCTTTCGCCTTCCTGGTTGTCTGACCTTGTAATTCACTTCGCTCACTTTTTCCATTATCTCGTAGGGGCCTTGCCATTTGGCAAGGAATTTACTTTCAACCGTAGGGACAAGTACCAATATCCTATCCCCCGGGGAAAAGGTACGGGTCTTTGCTCCACGGTTGTACACTCTCTGCTGTGCCAACTGCGCTTGGGCCAAATGTTCCTTCACGATGGGCATTACCTGTGCAATTCGATCTTGCATCAGGGCGACATGCTCAATCACACTCCTGTGGGGAGAACTCTCACTTTCCCAAGTTTCCTTGGCAATATCCAACAGCCCTCTTGGGTGTCTCCCATACAGTAACTCAAAGGGGGAGAATCCCGTAGAGGATTGGGGCACCTCCCTAATAGCAAACATCAAATAAGGAAGTAGACAGTCCCAATCCTTTCCATCTCTATCCACCACTTTCTTCAACATTTGTTTTAGGGTTTTGTTGAATCTTTCAACCAGCCCATCGGTTTGGGGGTGATACACAGATGTACGCAATTGCGTCACTTTGAGCAATTTACACAGCTCTTTCATAACCCGGGACATAAAGGGTGTACCTTGGTCCGTAAGCAGTTCTTTACAAATACCCACCCGGCTAAAAACAAGAGATAGCTCTTTGGCTATGGTTTTGGCCGAGGTATTTCTGAGAGGGATCGCTTCTGGATAACGGGTGGCATAGTCCATTATAACCAATATGTACTGGTGCCCCCTAGCGGACTTGATTATAGGACCTACCAAATCCATTGCGATTCTCTCAAACGGGACCTCAATGATGGGTAGAGGGACCAGCGGGCTACGGAAATGTGGCATCGGGGCCGACCTCTGACACACAGGGCAGGAGGAACAATAATTTTCTATGTCCTTCATCACCCCAGGCCAATAGAATCTCTGTAATACCCTCTCTCGGGTTTTCTCTGTCCCCAGATGACCTCCAAGAATGTGCCCATGGGCCAACTCCAACACCAACTTCCTGTAAGGTTTGGGCACCACCAGCTGCTCAACGGTTTCTTCTGCCCTTTTTGCCACCCGATACAGTAGGTCCTTCTCTACGCTGAAGTATGGGTAAGTGTAGGTATTATCTGGGTTCACTAACTCGCCATCTATTTCCACTACGTTTTCCCGTGCCTTTATTAGGGCGGGGTCTTTTAACTGTTCTGTGGCAAAATTTTCCCTGTGAACCTCCAGATCAGAAAACTCCACAGACGGTAGGTTTTCGTCTGAGGAGGTGGGCTCCTCTCCAGTTTCTTGAGTCTCCCCTGCAAATACTGACAAGGGAAATTCTGGAGAGTCCTCACCACTCTCAGAGGAGTTCTGGCTATCACATTCCTGGTACATAGGGGCACCAGTGGGGGGCTCAGGATCATCCCACAGTTCCCAGAACTTCGGAAAATCCCTTCCCACAATGGCGTCATGCGGTAACTGAGATACTAAGCCCACTGGATGAGAGAGGGTACCTTTGGGGGTCTCGAAACACACTGTAGTCACTGGATACTCTCGGGTGTCCCCATGCACACAAATAACAGCTACCTTGCTATTCCCAGAGACCTCTGTTTTAACTAATTCAGCCTTTATCAGGGTCACAAGGCTACCTGAATCCAGTAATACCACAACATTTCTACCATTAATACACATTTTGCATAAATGTTTCTCAGTTCCTCGAATGGCAGTGCATGCGACTGTCGCACACAGCGACTGACGTCTGCCCGTCAGAAAGTCACACTGCATGGGTTCCTCCACAACCGGGCAATTGGCTGCAATATGTCCCGCTTGCCGGCAGCGGTAGCAAACGATCCTTCTTGCGGCCTCTTGAGCCGCTGATTTCCCAGGCTGTTCTCGCCAAACTTGGGGTAGAGCTCCCACCCTCTCACTCTCTCCACCCTCACCCCTTGGAATCCTCTTATCCGCCCCTGGGGATGGTCTGGTCTTAGGGTGGAAAGTCCGAGTGTCTCTGGAAGAGGCCGTCAGGTTCTCTGTAGCCAAGTATTTATCTACACGATCCACAAGACCACCGGCCGTCTCTGGGTCTCCATGGCTTACCCACTTTTGGATGGCAGTAGGAAGAGCTCTCAAAAACCGATCCATTACAACACGTTCCACAATCTCTGGTGCGGACAAAGTCTCTGGCTGTAGCCACTTCCTGCTCAGGTGAATGAGATCATACATTTGAGACCTGGGGGGTTTTCCAAGCTGGAAAGTCCAGTTATGCACACGCTGAGCCCGGACAGCCAGGGTGACACCCAGCCTTGCCAATATTTCAGCTTTTAGCATCACATAGTCTTTTGCTTGGTCAGGCTCTAGGTCATAGTAAGCCTTCTGCGATTCACCAGTTAACAGAGGAGCCACCAGTCCAGCCCACTGCTCCTCAGGCCACTTTTCTCTTTCAGCAGTCCTTTCAAATGTGGTCAAAAATACCTCTGGATCATCCTCTCCAGTCATTTTTGTCAATAAACGACTCACCCCAAAGGACGCGGTATTAGTGGGACGGCTTTCCTCACTGGTCTGCGGACGTTGCTGCATTACTGCTTCCATTTGTTGTAGTCTCTGCTCTTGCTTCTGTAACAGGTCTATGAAGCGGGCCTCAGATTGCTGCTGGGCTTGTTGATGAGCTTGCTGCTGGGCTGCAAGGCTCCTTTGCAAACCTGCATTTGTCTGCTGTTGATTGGCATTTGCTAGAGCCAGCTGTTTCAGTATCTCCTCCATGCTGGCTTAAAAAAAAACTGCCACTGGTTCTCCACCAACTGTGAGGGGGTTAACTCGGTAGCGGGTGTGTGTGACCCCCTGGTTGGGCTCCCCACACAAAAACAGGGCCAGCAGACGGAGGTTGTGGTTTTCAAAATCAAAAGGTGCGGTTTATTTCTCTATGTACAGTGACAAAAACACAGCAAAGCCAAAAAGAAACAAACAAAATAAATCCTGGTCAGTTTGACCTCTGACTAAACATACAGGTTTCCTAACTAACAACTGGGATCAGCCTAGTGCTGTCCTAGTCCCTAAGTCCCTGGTTTTAAATGTCCAAGCAAATAGCCACACAGGCTTTGTCTTACCGCACAGGGGTTCACTCTCCCTAGACAGTCCACACAGGTCTGGTTCCAGGCATGAGCTAACACCTAATGAATCTGGGAGTTCTTATAGAGGCCTAAATGAGCTGACAAGCTTCAGCTGGCCTCATCAACTCCCTGTCTGTACGACGCCCCACACTCTCCCTAGAGGTATGAGTCATCCATGAGCCCACTAGCCTCAGCTGGGCTTCATCAACTCCCTAGTTGTATAAGTCGGCATAAAGCCTGAATCTGGGAGAAATATATCTACCCCCCTGGATGCAACCAGGTGACTTTACCTTCCTGCTGTCACACTACACACAAGGTTTAGCAATATGGTTCAGCGCACTAGGTTTAGCAAAGATTATGACACTGACACTCTCCCTGCCTATCCTTGTCTGTCCCTACACACAAGGTTTAGCAATATGGTTCAGCACACAAGGTTTAGCAAAGAATATGAAACTGACACTCTCCCTGCCTATCCTTGTCTGTCCCTACACACAAGGTTTAGCAATATGGTTCAGCACACTAGGTTTAGCAAAGATTATGACACTGACACTCTCAACTGCCTATCCTTGTCTGTCCCTACACACAAGGTTTAGCAATATGGTTCAGCACACTAGGTTTAGCAAAGATTATGACACTGACACTCTCGACTGATTATCCTTGTCTGTCCCTACACACAAGGTTTAGCAATATGGTTCAGCGCACTAGGTTTAGCAAAGATTATGACACTGACACTTTCGACTGCCTATCCTTGTCTGTCCCTACACACAAGGTTTAGCGATATGGTTCAGCACACTAGGTTTAGCAAAGATTATGACACTGACACTCTCGACTGCCTATCCTTGTCTGTCCCTACACACAAGGTTTCGCAATATGGTTCAGCGCACTAGGTTTAGCAAAGATTATGACACTGACACTCTCGACTGCCTATCCTTGTCTGTCCCTACACACAAGGTTTAGCAATATGGTTCAGCGCACTAGGTTTAGCAAAGATTATGACACTGACACTCTCAACTGCCTATCCTTGTCTGTCCCTACACACAAGGTTTAGCAATATGGTTCAGCACACTAGGTTTAGCAAAGATTATGACACTGACACTCTCGACTGCCTATCCTTGTCTGTCCCTACACACAAGGTTTAGCAATATGGTTCAGCACACAAAGTTTAGCAAAGAATATGACACTGACACTCTCCCTGCCTATCCTTGTCTGTCCCTACACACAAGGTTTAGCAATATGGTTCAGCACACAAGGTTTAGCAAAGAATATGAAACTGACACTCTCCCTGCCTATCCTTCTCTGTCCCTACACACAAGGTTTAGCAATATGGTTCAGCACACAAGGTTTAGCAAAAAATATGAAACTGACACTCTCCCTGCCTATCCTTCTCTGTCCCTACAAACAAGGTTTAGCAAAGAATATGACACTGACACTCTCCCTACCTATCCTTGTCTGTCCCTACACACAAGGTTTAGCAATATGGTTCAGCACACAAGGTTTAGCAAAGAATATGACACTGACACTCTCCCTGCCTATCCTTGTCTGTCCCTACACACAAGGTTTAGCAATATGGTTCAGCACACAAGGTTTAGCAAAGAATATGAAACTGACACTCTCCCTGCCTATCCTTCTCTGTCCCTACAAACAAGGTTTAGCAAAGAATATGACACTGACACTCTCCCTACCTATCCTTCTCTGTCCCTACACACAAGGTTTAGCAAAGAAAAAATATGACACTGTCCCTGCCTATCCTTCTCTTTCCCTGCGCCGGAACACACTACACGAGGCTGCCGCGCTGGCGGCCTTTTATAGTGTGGGGCGTGTACTAAACCCCCTCTGCAATAATTGGCCACAGGCATCCTGCCTGTGGCCAATCATTGCTCTCCTCGCTGCCGGCGCTGTGATTGGCCAAGCATGCAGGGTCACAGTGCATGCTTGGCCAATCACAGCGCCGGGATTACACTGCGATGGCGCAGTGTATTGTGGGCCGTTCGCGTCACTCGAATTTGGCGCGAACGGCCCAAATCGTTCGTTGTTCGCCGAACGCGCGAACAGCCGATGTTCGAGTCGAACCTATGTTCGACTCGAACACCGAGCTCATCCCTAGTGTGGGGCGTGTACTAAACCCCCTCAGCTATTATTGGCCACAGGCATCCTGCCTGTGGCCAATCATTGCTCTCCTCGCTGCCGGCGCTGTGATTGGCCAAGCATGCAGGGTCACAGTGCATGCTTGGCCAATCACAGCGCCGGGATTACACTGCGATAGCACAGTGTATTGTGGGCCGTTCGCGTCACTCGAATTTGGCGCGAACGGCCCAAATCGTTCGTTGTTCGCCGAACGCGCGAACAGCCGATGTTCGAGTCGAACCTATGTTTGACTCGAACACCGAGCTCATCCCTACTCATCATTGGCTCTAGGAGGCACCTGGGATTCTGCAGCGCAAACAGTAACTTTGTCAGTTCTATATAAATCACATTTTGACAACATGCTTTTACTCTTTGCTAAAGCTTCATCAAACAAGGCAGGCTGCAATACACCATCACTACATTGCTCTGGGGGCGCTAACACACTCAGCTGTGTACCTTCAGCTCTGGCCAGCTGACTTAACCCCTTACCAACTGGGTTACATATATGATAAATGGACTGCTCTCACAAACTCTCACTGCATGGTGTAGACCCAGTTTGTTCCATCAGAGCAATATCAGGGCTGTCCTGGACAATCTCTGGCTCCAACACCTGGAGACCCCCAGAGATTTCCATGGACAACACTGTGGCTCTGCTTCTGGTTGCCAAGGGAGACATCCCCCTTTTCTCATTACTAAAGAACACATCACCATAAGTACATGTATCATCAGCAATACCTTTATCATCAGCATTCATAAACATAGCAGTTTCATAAGCGCTATCAGGTTTTCTTTTGTCATAACGCATGGCACCCTGCGTGCCACTCAGCACACCACCCTTCCTCTCCAAAGGAATTTTTTTTCCTAATAGGGCGGCTTCACAGTTGTCCTGGGAAACCACTTGCCTCACCACTGCAGGCTCCTTGGCGGTTTCCCTTGGCAACTCTGCAGCACCTGTCACTGTCACTAGGGAACATGGCACACCAACTGCTTTGGTTACCCCTAGCACATCTCTCCTAGCACTCTGCTGGATTACCTTAGGTGCACACAGAGTCCACATGTCCTTTTCAGTCCTTGACCTTGCTGCAAGCTGGGTTTTAACCTGTGTCTCCCCACTGATCTGGGTAGCACACTGCAGCAAGTCCATTTTTACACCTGCGGATCTCCCCACCGAACACAATGCCACTTCACTGGGATCAGACCCACAAATTGCAACAGTCTTACCATATCCTGTAGCAGGTAACTCTGGATTTCCAAAACCAAAGTCAACCGGTGACACTTCTCCCATCCTGGAGCATTGCTGGCAGCCCATGATACAATGGAACTCTCCTCTGAGAAGGATTTCCTCTTTAAACCTGCGGTAGTCATCCTGGTCCCCATCCATCAAATGGTACTCTATCCGTAATAAGGTTTGCAGCAATTTTGGCCACCGGTTCCTAGGCCATTTTCTCTTTACAGCAACTTTTTCAAATCTTAGCAGGAAGTCCCCAACCTCCTCTGTAGGCAGCATGGGTTGCATATAGTCAGAGGCCACGATCACAGCCCCTTGCACTGCATCCGATTCCGCTTGAACCATCCATTCACTGTCTCACGCATCACTAGGCCTTTTGGACTGACCCTTCTAGGTGGAGACATCTTCTCAGGCCACGCTGAGCTCACTTCCACAGGTACACCACCTGTATGCAACACAGTCCATCAATTGAACTCCTGTGCAATGCAGTTTGCCTGGCTGCCACACACAGCTAGCAGCAGTTCACCGCAGAAAAAAAAATTGAGTTTTTCTTGTACAAAGGTTTTTATTAAAGATTCACATCAGTAAAAAGGATACAAAACAAAAATGGAACTGGACACAATGAAAATGTGCAATTTTACAGCAGTATAATACATGGGGATGATCCCGGATTCCGAGCTAAAAACTATATGCCCTACTGAATTATACCAAGAGCATGGGTAGCAGGACATTCAGAAGAGACCAACGGGTCCTGAGTCTTGGCATAATAATGTTGCCTTGAAGCTAACCGAAATAGTCGCTCTAGGTCGGTTATGGAACTTGAGGCAAAATAACAATATGACAAACAATATCTTGTGAACGCATTAAACTGGACAACCATCTAGGGGAATGGTGTTGTTCCCCGGTGAAGACAACAAAAGCAAATAAAAACAAAAATAAAATAAAATCTTAAGAAGGGAAAGGGGAACGTGTCCTGTCAGGTAACCAGTCCCAGCAGGGTCAGCCCTGTAGGCTGGGGAGACCAAAAGGTAGAATAAGAAGAAAGTTGGCAAAGAGCGCCAAGAGGGAAGAGTTCAGGAAGAATTCAAAAGATAAAGAAGGAGAAAGGGGTGATGTGAGCCTTTAGTGTAGAGGAGAAGAGGAGGTTGAAATATAGAGGGAAACCAAAGAAAGAAGGGAAATGAGAGGGGAAGGGAAAAAAGAGGGGGGGCCCCGGGGTGGGGGGAACAGAGGCTTGTCACAGGGAAAGGAGCGTTGGATCAAATCGCGAAGGGCGGATACAAGTCACCCAGGGTTGCCATATCCGGAGGAACTTAGCGTGGGTGTCTGTCAACACGGCAGTAAGTTTCTCATTTACCATAATGTCATTCACGCTGTTTTTAACTGCTTCAAAGCTGAGGGCCGGGGTTTTCCAAGCCCGTGCTATGGTCAGTTTAGTTGCAGTAAAGATGTGTGCGGCCAATAGACGTTCAAGACAAAGAAGTTCCGCAATGGGTTTGCACAATAAGGCCTCAAAAGGGTCCCTCTTTATAGTGGTGTTGAAAAGGTTACGAAAAAAATTGAGTTTTTATTCACAGGTACACCACCTGCAACACGCAATGCCTTTTGCCTGACTGCACTTCCACACACAGCCAACAGTTCCTGACCTGAACTCACTGTGGAGCGAGGACCCGGATTCCACCGTCTTGTGCCCGCTGAATCCACCACTTGTGAGATGGGGGTTGTTTAGCTCAAGTGGTAGATGCGTTTTCCCAGCGATTCAAGTCAGTCAGGAACTATATTTAAGGGCATGGTAGCCCATTTTTATTAAAAAAGGCAAAATAAAAGTCCAAACAAAGGTTTCCCACGCAGGGGTTCTTCTCCATCAAATACACATAACAGAAAATGCTAGCCCACCTGGCTCTCTGTAGCAGTACTTCTGCACTTTCCTGGTCACCCAGACCACCGGACTCCTCAAAGTAGACGGCTTTCTATTAGCGTTCACAGCTCTGCCTCTTGCAGTCACCAATGTTCTGGCTGTCACCTACAGCCTCTCTGACTCCTGAAGACCTCCTGTCTCTTGGTGTGGAGCCGTCTCCAACTGGGAGCCATGAGGTCTTCCCATACATTCATTATAAGGGCTGTGCTCACCTGAGCACACCCCCTGCTGGTAATCAGCAAAGTCTGGACACAGGGTTGGAGATCCCATCCCTCCCAAGACACTGTGGAATCTCCAAACTACAAAGCCCATTTCCAGAATACCAAAACCTGGAGAAAGCTGCGAAAGCAATCTTCTCCAGTCCACATCTACGCTCTGTAGTCTTGCACCTTGCAAATGTGCAGACCCTGTGTCCAGCAAACTGTCCATTTTACCGTGACAGTAGCTCCTACTGTCACAGGATATAGAAGTTTTTTACATATATATGAACTTTTTATTATGACATTATAGTTTATTCACTGTTTAATAATATCTAATGGTTTTTAACTTTTTTTTGCATGGTTTGCTGATGTTTGGATTTGGAGAGACAGCGCACTTTTTTCTTTGTATGATAAAGGTTTGGTTGAGAAAAAGGAACATCAATTTTTTTTTTTTTGTCATCTGTGTCACATAGGGAAGATTTCTCTTTCATTCCTGCCCCATAACAAAACAGGAAGTGACATTATATCCCTCCAAATTAAGGGAATCACAGGTTGTCATCACGGTCACCAGAACTAGTTTCCCCATTGGAAGATTTCCTCTCTATTACCGTTGTGGTGTCAACCCAAAATTTGGGATTTTCTTTTACTTTCACTTTAAATAATAATGGTAAACGTGACAAATAGAGAGGATGATTCTCGGAAGTACAGACAGCAATAAAAACTGGCAGATGTTCTAATCCCTCTCTACTCTTTCCAAAGTTAAACTTTAATTTTTTTTGCCTTTAGTTGCACTTTAAGCTGTTGGTTTTGAATAGATATTTCCGCACCTTTTTCTTGGCTACCCCTCCTGCCAACCTGTCCTAAAAATATGAGGTCTTCCCCTTACTGTTTCTGCTGGCATTGCATCCTGTCACAGAGCGGGAACTGTCTTAAAAGACTGGCATGCAGCAGGCCCCTAATTCGCCACCAGCAATGGCCATGCCAGCCCAAGGTGCCTCCCATCCTTTTCCTGCAACAGGAAATAGGAGGGATGCCAAACACCTGTCGAATGAAGAATTTTGCCATCTTGGTTACTCTCATGCTCCCATCCAGAGGTCCACCTTACGAAAGAAAGGAAAGTCTACATGATACCCTATTAACGTTTTACTGTAGCATGACAAAGTACAACATTCTTCCATAGACAGGGACACACCTATTTTTCTTTCCACAAGTCATCAACATTCTGGTTTGGACCAAACTCAACATTGGGATGCTGAACAGCACTTCCCTTTTTGCACAGATGCAGATTCCCTGAGATGGGGACAAGCCCAATTCTTTTTGTCCTGTTTTGTCCCGGGAAATTCGGGAATGTTTAAGGCTTAAAACGGCGGGGCTACACCAAAATGGCCGCCGCCGCCACAAGAGTTCTTTTCTCTGACCTCTAGTGTGACGAGAGGGGCAGCCAATCGTGGCTTCTCTCTCTTTCGGCGGCCCCTCCCCGCTCTTCACACAGAGTGAGACTGTGATCCCGCCGCCGACGCCGATCGCTGTAGTGCGGCCCGCGTGTGGAGGGGAATCTGATGCCTGGCAAGTGTGGTGGGGGCTCATCATGGAGACACAGAAGTGTGGTGGGGGCTTATCATGGGGACACAGAAGTGTGGTGGGGGTTCATGGGGGCACAGAAGTGTGGTGGGGGCTCATGGGGACACAGAAGTGTGGTGGGGGCTCATGGGGACACAGAAGTGTGGTGGGGGCTCATCATTGGGACACAGAAGTGTGGTGGGGACTCATCATGGGGACACAGAAGTGTGGTGGGGGCTCATCATGGGGACACAGAAGTGTGGTGGGGGCTCACGGGGACACATAAGTGTGGTGGGGGCTCTGATGGGGACACAGAAGTGTGGTGTGGGCTCTGATGGGGACACAGAAGTGTGGTGGGGGCTCTGATGGGGACACACGTGTGGAGAGGGCTCTGATGGGGACACAAGTGTAGAGGGGGCTCTGCTGGGGGCACCTGATGTAAGGAGGGACTCTGCTGGGGACACCTGGTGTAAGGAGGGACCATGCTGGGGACACCTGGTGTAAGGAGGGACCATTCTGGGGACACCTGGTGTGAGGAGGGACCATGCTGGGGACACCTGGTGTAAGGAGGGACCATGCTGGGGACACCTAGTGTAAGGAGGGACCATGCTGGGGACACCTGGGTGTAAGGAGGGACCATGCTGGGGACACCTAGTGTAAGGAGGGACCATGCTGGGGACACCTGGTGTAAGGAGGGACTCTGCTGGGGACACCTGGTGTAAGGAGGCACTCTGCTGGGGAGGCACCTGATGCAAGGACGGACTGCTGGGGAGGCACCTGATGCAAGGACAGACTCTGCTGGGGAGGCACCTAATGCAAGGACGAACTCTGCTGGGGAGGCACCTGATGCAAGGACGGACTCTGCTGGGGAGGCACCTGATGCAAGGACGGACTCTGCTGGGGAGGACATCTGGTGGCAGGCGACACGCTTCCACTGATTCGGCATTATGGTGGGTTGAATGATTTCATTTTATATTACAATGTAATAATAGAAATAATGCGCTTGACACCATAACAACCATGGTGCCGGGATAATTGAAGCGCCAACATCAGGTGTTTTGGAGTATCTTTATCTGCCGATTTTGTTAAACTTTCTGGAATACACACATTTCTATTGTGGTGTAGGATCTGGCTTCTTTCTTTCTTTCTTTCTTCCTTTCTTCCATTTCTTTCTTCCTTCCTTCCTTCCTTTCTTCCTTCCTTTCTTCTTTCCTCTCGGACTCTAACCACACCCCTTCTGAGCCACGCCATTTAAACCACGCCCACTATCGTGCGTAAACCATGCCCATTTTCCGCTGCAGCGCGCTTCATATTCGGGTGTGACACGCCTACAAACGAATGCCCCACCCTCTAATTATAGCAAGGCTCCGCCTCCATGCAAAAAAAGTGTCCCGGATTTTTTTTTTTGCAATGTTGGCAACTATGCCAGTGTGTAGCCTGCTCCAATGACCCTGTGCAAACCTGCCAGCATCCAGTCTTCCCTCACTACTGTTCTTCCTCTGCACTCCAGTCAGTTACCTGCTTCTCTGCACCAGTGTATATCCCTGTGAGCTACATCCAGCCTCTTCCTGTTGGAAAGCAAATCAGCGTTCCTGGTTTCATTTTCTTCTGGTTTGAGCTTTTTATTCATAATGTAAGTATAAAACTATTCACAAACGTTGTTATCAAAAATACTACACTACAGTGGGTATAGAAAAGAATAACCCCCCTTTAAAATAATCACATTTTGTTGCTTTGCAGCCTGAAATGAAGACAGACACCGTTTTTGTTTTATCCAGCTGTATTAACTAGTGCAACTTATAACATCCAAGTGAAAGATATAACACCAACATGTCATAAAAAAGAAAAAAAAGAATTCAAAACAAAAATCACTGAGTTGGAAAAAGGATCACCCCCTTATGTCAGTATTTTGTTGGACCACGTTTTCCTTTAATTACAGCCTTTAGTCTGTTGGGATATGTATACTAACTTTGCACATCTAGATTTTGTAATATTTGCCCACTCTTCTTTGCAGAACTGCTCAAGTGCAGTTAAATTTGATGGTGACCGTTTGTGAACTGCAGTCTTCAAGTCATTCCACATATTTTTAATGGGATTTAAGTCTGGGCTCTGACTAGGCCATGCAAGGACATTCAAGTGGTTGTAAACCCCTATAAAAAATTTTTTTTTTAAAACCACCTGTAAGAGAAAGGCATAATGAGCTAATATGACTAGCATAATAGCACATTATGCATCACTTACCTTAGATCGGGGCCCCCGAAACCGTCCTCGTCTCCCTCTTCAGCTGCAGCCATCGCTGCAGCGATAGCGGGAATGTTACTTCCGGGTATCGCCGCTCCAGCCAATCACAGCGTCGCTCCGGCGCTGTGATTGGCCGGAGCGGCGAAGACGTCACTCCGCGAATGCGCGCGGGAGCCGTCAAATTCGGCTAAGCCCAAGCATTGCTGGGACTTAGCCGAATTTGTGAATGGGATTAACCCCATGAATGCGCGGTTGTCTATGGCGCGCATGCGCCGTAGACACAGAGCAATGTCCTTTTTAGCAAATATCTCCTAAACCGTGTAGGTTTAGGAGATATTTCTTGCACCTACAGGTAAGCCTTAATCTAGGCTTACCTGTAGGTGCAAGTTGCAAAAGTGGGTTTACAACCACTTTCACTGTGTGGTTATTTTTGCTGTGCATTTTGATTCATTGTCATGTTGGAAGGTAAATCTTCTTCCCATTGACAACTTTCTAGCAGAGGGCAGCAGTTTTTCCTCAAGAATGTGATGGTATTTTGCCCCATCCATTTTCCCTTCTATCCTGACAATTGATCCAGTTCCTGCTGCAGAGAAAGACCCCCATAACAGGATATTGCCACCTCCATGTAGGAATGGTGTTATTTGGATGGTGAGCTGTATTGGATTTCCGCCAGACATATCATTTGGTGTTGAGGACAAATAATTA
Organism: Rana muscosa; assembly: GCA_029206835.1. Lineage (NCBI taxonomy): Eukaryota > Metazoa > Chordata > Amphibia > Anura > Ranidae > Rana > Rana muscosa. The sequence continues at coordinate 184,774,145 of CM055126.1, read as the reverse complement.
AATTTTAGCCCCCTCTGACCACCTTAAATGCACCTTGAAGATTCTGAGGGCACATGGAAAAAGGGGCTATGGTCAAATGAGGTTAAAATTGAATTCTTGAGGCATATTCTAAACCCATAAGAGCACAGGACCTTATTATATATGAGAATGCTGTTTTTACCCCAAATTAGGGGATATATTCATATTGCTGAACAGTTTATCCAAAAACCACACAAATCCATCTCCTGCGCTGTATAATGTGCCTCTACGTGACCATGAGCTCTCCGCTTAGATGCCAATTGATGTATAATGCACTTCTCGCTGCCCTCCTCACTGCCCTCGGGGATCAAAAACTCTGAAACGTGAAAAAGAAACAGAAAGCGTGTGGACCCACCGCATTATCCTCAATAGACTGGTATTTATTGTATAAAAAGTAAGTATCATACTATCAAACATAGACTTGATAAAAGCATGTCATAAAGTACTTCCACATAGGTCCATAAAATCTGTGCACATGACATGGGACTGCTACTGTGGATTCATAGACTGGCTAACGTGTTTCGAGAAATTCCTCTTCCTCAGTTTTTTTTTAACTCTTTTTTTGATACACATGTTCACTAGTAATAATATTTTTGGGCTAAAATTTTTTGGCACTAATACTTTGAGACTTTTATGGACTTTTGTTTTTTGTTTTTGTTCTTTGGCTATATATAGATACATAGATTGAAATGGATGTTTTATGTGGGTTTGGTTACCACTTTTTCATCAAATATTGGTGTGGTCACACATCATATTATATTCACCCCCTCTCTCCCAGAAGTCACCCCCTCCCTCCCAGCAGCTAAGACTCTCAGGACAGTTATCACCCCCCCACCACAGGTTTCTCAGCAGGCGTCTGATCTTATCTGTTTTTTTATGTGGGTTTGATTACCACTTTTTCATCACATATTGGTGTGGTCACACATCATATTTTATTAATTTGATTAATTATTTAGTTTATATTATTATCACCAACTCTGATAGAGATTATATAACTATTACTAGTTTAGATAGAGATTATAGTATTATAGTTACATAGTAGGTGAGGTTGAAAAAAAAAGACACAAGTCCATCAAGTCCAAACTATGTGTGTGATTATAGGTCAGTATTACATTGTATATCCCTGTATGTTGCGGTCGTTCAGGTGCTTATCTACTGTAAGTTTTTTTTAAACTATCGATGCCCCCTGTTGAAACCACCGCCTGTGGAAGGGAATTCCACATCCTTGCCGCTCTTGCAGTAAAGAATCCTCTATGCAGTTTAAGGTTAAACCTCTTCTCTTCTAATTTTAGTGAGTGGCCACTTGTCTTATTAAACTCCCTTCTGCAAAAAAGTTTTATCCCTATTGTGGGGTCACCAGTATGGTATTTGTAAATTGAAATCCTATCTCCTCTCAAGCGTCTCTTCTCTAGAGAGAATAAGTTCAGTGCTCACAACCTTTCTTCATAACTAATATCCTCCAGACCCTTTATTAGCTTTGTTGCCCTTCTTTGTACTCGCTCCATTTCTAGTACATCCTTTCTGAAGACTGGTGCCCAGAATTGGACAGCATATTCCAGGTGCGGCCGGACCAGAGTCTTGTAGAGTGGGAGAATTACTGCTTTATCTCTGGAGTTAATCCCCTTTTTAATGCATGCCAATATTCTGTTTGCTTTGTTAGCAGCAGCTTGGCGTTGCATGCTATTGCTGAGCCTATCATCTACTAGGACCCCTAGTTCCTTTTCCATCCTAGATTCCCCCAGAGGTTCACCCCCTAGTGGGTAGATTGCAATCATATTTTTTCCACCCAAATGCATTATTTTACATTTTTCTACATTAAACCTCATTTGCCATGTAGTTGACCAACCCCACTAATCTGTTCAGATCTTCTTGCAAGGTTTCCACATCCTGCGGAGAAGTTATTGCCCCGCTTAGTGTCGTCCGCAAATACAGAGCTTGAACTGTTTACCCCATCCTCCAGGTCGTTTATGAACAAATTAAACAGGACTGGTCCCAGCACAGAACCCTGGGGGACCCCACTTCCCACCTCTGACCATTCCAAGTATTTCCTATTTATCACCCCCCTCTGAACTCGCCCTTGTAGCCAGTTTTCAATCCGTGTACTCACCCTATGGTCCATGCCGGACCTTACTTTATAAAGTAACATTTTATGGGGAACTGTGTCAAATGCTTTTGCAAAGTCCAGATACACCACGTCTATAGGCCTTCCTTTATCTAGATGGCAGCTCACCTGCTCATAGAAGGCTAATTTATTGGTTTAGCAAGAATGATTCTTCATGAATCCATGCTGATTACTGCTAATGAACTGCTAATGATACTGTTTTCATTGCTAAACTCTTGTCTATAGTCCCTTATTATCCCCTCCAAGAGCTTGCATACTATTGATGTTAGGCTAACTGGTCTGTAGTTTCCAGGGATGTATTTCGGGTCCTTTTTTAAATATTGGTGCTACATTATCTTTTCTCCAATCAGCTGGTACCATTCCGGTCAGTAGACTGTCAGTAAAAAATTAGGAACAATGGTCTGGCAATTACTTGACTGAGTTCTATAAGTACCCTCGGGTGCAAGCCACCTGGTCCCAGTGATTTAATAATGTTACGTTTCCCAAGTCTGTTTCTAATTCTGTCCTCTGTTAGCCATGAGGGTGCTTCCTGTGATGTGTCATGAGGACAAACAGTTTTGGTTATGGAAGTCCCCCAATTCCCTCGTGAAGAACGAGGAGAAGAATAAATTCAATACCTTCGCCATCTTCCCATCCTTTCTAACCAGATGTCCTTCCTCATTCTTTATGGGGCCAATATGGTCTGTCTTCCCTTTTTTACTGTTTATATATTGTGTCTGGTCACTCTATCTATATCACATACACACTTTTTTAGGATAAATTACATTGATACCCATTTGGCTAAGCACCATCTTTCTTCATATATATACTTCCCAGTGTTTCCTCTCTGTGCCTCTGTGTTCCTGTGCACTCCTGCTAATTGGGTCTGTGTTACCTACTGCCCAATGAATCCAGTGCCCCAATGCTGCAATGGACTTTTTTCACTTACTATCAGTTGAGGCCTGCATGAGTAAAGCTGAGGTCCACAGGCTGGTTATTGCCTGCAGCATAATATCTCCACCTCTAGAAGCTCTGGTAAAGACCAGGTGGTACCTTAGACTCTTCTTCATCTCGGCCCTTCTCAGGGCTTTTACCATCACTAAGGCCTAATTCACACCTACACAGGTTGCAGTTTGCATATTCCGGGTGCATTTTTAAATACACATTTTTGATCCATTGAAGTCTTTGAAGTCTATGAAGTCTATGAAACCAAAAAACAGAAAAAAGTCCCTGGCCCTTTCCATAAAATGCACAGATGTGAACTACATCCATAGGATACCATGTTAAATGGACTGTCTGTAGTGTGTTTCTGCAAAACTGAAATTGCACTAAAAAATGCATAGGTGTGAACCAGGCCTCAGAGAGGCGGCGCACCAAGCTCTCTGTTCCTACCCTGTGGCTTTCTTTACCATCTGTTCAGCAGCTAAAAGTCCTGGTGAGCCACTCTGACTCTAGTTGAAGTAGATTCCTGCTCCGTGACACTGTCACAACAGAATACTCAGATAAGCAGCATTTAAATATTAAATGGATAAACTATATTTTTGCTATATTTTGGCTTATCTACCTGCCTGCAAGAATAATTTATGTTTCCTAATAAATTATACAAACATACCCAACATATACAAACATTCCTCAATTCTTTCTGCCTATTCTATTGCTGTTATCTGCTGCCCTCTGGTGGTAATTCAGGAGGAAAAAAAAAAAATTGATTTGTGTAGGACAGCAATTAAAAGTATTGATGTAAGAGAATGAGAACTAAGAATTGGCATCAATGAACGAATGTATAAGAGATGTCCGTCTCTTATACATTCGTTCATTGATGCCAATTTATTGGAAAGTGCTGTTTTAAAGAATTTGGGGACTGCAACAAAAGGTAAACAGGATTGCGCTATGTGGAGTTTTTCTTCTGTATCCGAGTATCTGTGGAAGTGATATGAAGCTCTGACCCTATCTGTGATGCTGATGCCAGCTATTTGAGTATCTCAAGGCTTGAGATTTACTTATTTCTGGTGAGTGTGAACCCCTTTGGGGAGTGTGACGCACATTCAGTGGCTTTTGGTGTACGATGCACATTTTATCATTTAACACCAGGATAGGGTGACCAGACATCCCCGGTTTCAGGGGAAAGTCCCCGGATTGAGGACACTGTCCCTGGACCAAGTATGTCCCCAGTTTTGTCCCCGGATTGGATTTGAACAGGGGCTGGGGCATTTTTAAAGACGGTCAGTGCAGAATAAAAAAGAAATAATCTGAATTACACTCCCCCGCTTCGCCGCTCCTACTAGCTTAGGGGGGTGTATTTTCTTCCATTATCTGTGCCCCTTTTTGATGATCATGTGCTGGTCGGAGCGGAGGGAATGTTTCTTCAGTTTCGGGCGCATGCCCATTCAGCTCCGCTCGCATGTTCTTCTGCCTTGGCTCAAGTCCCGGCCAGCCGCCTGCCTGCTTATCTCCTTGCCTTTCCTGGTGGAGTGATCTTCCTCCGCACCTCACCCAATAGTAGCCGGGGCCCGGAGAGTAAGACTTGACAGGCTGTGAGGTGGGCGGCGACTGGCAGAAAGTAGCTGATTGCCGCCATTACTAGTAAAAAATATGTCCCCGGATTTAATTTTTAAAATCTGGTCACCTTACACTAGGACCACCATCTGCTTCTCTGGACTTTTACCACCAATTGTCATTCATCTGTTTCTCATATGTTTTAACCATATGAATGCCAGTTGGAGAGTGGCAGCGATGCAACTGTGACTATGTTATGTTTTTAATTCGTGGCTGATTGTTGTACAATTTGCAAAATATGGCATACCCTACTTACCCATGAGGAAGGATTTCTCTGAAACCCATCAGGTTTGTCCTGGTTTGCCAACGGTGCTAACAAAGTAAGCACTATGGAGAATGCATATTAGTATCAGACCGTGGACCATGGGGTATCCTGTGCAATGCTATATTGTACATATGTAAACGGGCCAGCCAAAATGCTATTTTATGACTGTTTTATTTTTTATGTGATGTAAATAAAGTTGGTAGTACATTGTTTTTAAAGATGCATTTGTGTTTGGATTGTATTTTGTATTTAAAGTCTCATGGAAAATTTTTGTGCCAATTTTTTTATATATTTGGAGGTCTGATCACTGTTCGTATAACCATGGACTGCAAGCAACGTCACATCCGTTTTACATTAATGTGTAAGCGCAATATTTGTGGGACAAATTTTTAATGAGCTAATTTTTAATAAAACGGTGTTGCACTATTACCTTGTCATTTTCCTTTTGGTGAACGATGCTTATCCTCTGATGGGAGAACACGGTTTATAGAGGAAGGAAAACGGTTCTGAAATCTCCATCTGATTGGGATAATTAATAAGGCGTGTTTGGCCCAGGGGCCACATGGTTCTGGTGAGTGTAATAATAGCATCACTGGTGGTGGAGCACTTTTTTTGTAATTACGGTATAGAATCACCTTTACAGAAGAACAGTGGATGGGATGGAATGCAACAAATGCAGTGACATTGAACTTTGTATTTAAAATAGCAGGAAGGACCTTTCTTTTCTTCAAAGTTTTTTGTTTTCTTGTTTTTGATATATTGCAAATGATATACAGTATCTCACAAAAGTAAGTACAGTGGAACCTCGGATTGCGAGTAATGCAGTTAACGAGCGTTTCGCAATACGAGCACTGTATTTTAAGAAATCGTGACTCGGTTTACGAGTGTTGTCTCGCAAAACGAGCATGATTCAGGCCAAAGCAGTGTGCAGTACTGCTTTTGGCCTGAGGTGGGGGGGGGGGCGCCGGAGCCGAGCAGAGCCGAACGTCGCGGATCACAGCGATCGGCGCAGTTCGGAAATGCACGGAGAGGCCCGAGGACAGCACGGCTGACCTTGGCAAATCTTGGGTATGAAGTCTTTCCGAGGTTTGCCGAGGTCAGCCAACGTGTCCTCAGGCCTTTTTGTCTGTTTCCGAGGTTTTATGGTGCCCCCCGCCTCTGGCCGCATGCAGTATTGCATCCCATTGAAGTCAATGCGGAACAAATTATTTTCATTTCCATTGACTTCAATGGGGAAACTCGCTTTGATATGCGAGTACTTTGGATTACGAGCATTCTCCTGGAACGGATTATGCTTGTAATCCGAGGTTCCACTGTACACACCTCACATTTTTGTAAATATTTTATTCTATCTTTTCATGTGACAACACTGAAGAAATAACACTTTGCTAAAATGTAAAGTAGTGAATGTACAGCTTGTATAACAGTGTAAATTTGCTGCCACCTCAAAATAACTCAACACACAGCCATTTATGTCTAAACCACCAGCAACAAAAGTGAGTACACCCCTAAGTAAAAATTTCCAAATTGGGCCGAAAGTGTCAATAATTTGTGTGGCCACCATTATTTTCCAGCACTGCCTTAACCCTCTTGGGCATTGAGCTTCCCAGGTTGACCACTGGAGTCCTCTTCCACTCCTCTATGACGACATCACGGAGCTGGTGGATGTTAGAGACCTTGCGCTCTTCCACCTTCTGTTTGAGGATGCCCCAAAGATGCTCATAAGGGTTTAGGTCTGGAGACATGCTTGGCCAGTCCGTCATCTTTACCCTCAGCTTCTTTAGCAAGGCAGTGGTCGTCATGGAGGTGTGTTTGGGGTCTTTATCATGTTGGAATACTGCCCTGCGGCCCAGACTCCGAAGGGAGGGGATCATGCTCTGCTTCAGTATTTCACAGTACATGTTGGCATTCATGATTCCCTCAATGAACTAATGGAGTGGGCTACTACATGGCAAATGATGTTTAACATTGAAAAATGTAAGGCAATGCCCTTTGGGGTAAAAATATAAATGCAAATTACGCATTAGGGGGAGAAGCCCTAGGGGCTTCCAAGATGGAGAAGGATCTAGGGCATTTCATGTTTTTGGAGTCACGAAATATAGGGTTTGTGAGACACAGAGATTACACAATATGTAAGAAGACTAGCACGCACTTTGTTTATGCTTTTTTTGATGGGTTAGTTGGTTAGCTGGTAAGGTTGAATAAAGACAACAGTATATTCAGTTCAACCTGTGTAGGTGTGCTGATTAGAAAAATCATTTCCCATATCCCCGTATATTGTTTTCACTAAGATACCCATCTAAGAGTCTTTTAAAATTATCCATACATCCTGCCGACACCACCGATTGTGGAAGAGAGTTCCACATCCTTACCGCCCTGACAGTGAAAAACTCCCTACGCAGCTTAAGGGTAAACCGCTTCTCTTCCAGTCTCATCGTGTGGCCTCATGTCCTCATACACTCCCTGGGACTGAAAATTGTCATACTTACGCTGGGATCACCGTTAAGATATTTGTAAATCACAATCATATCTCCTCTCAAGCATCTTTTCTCCAGGGAAAATTAATTTAGCGCTTGTAGTTGTTCCTCATAATTGAGGACCTCCAGTCCCCATATTAATTTAGTTGCCCTTCTCTGGGCTCTCTCCAGCTCCAGCACATCCCTTCTGAGTATTGTTGACCAGAACTGGATGGAATATTTCAGATGCAGCCGAACCAGAGTTTTATAAAATGGTAGAATAATCGTTTTATCTCTGGAGTAAATTCACTTTTTAATGAATGCTAATATTCTGCTGGCTTTGGTACCAGCAGCTTGACACTGCATGCTATTGCTCAGTCTGTCTTCTACTAGGACCCCTAGATCCTTCTCCACCTTGGAAGCCCCTAGGGGTTCTCCCCCTAATGGGTAACTTGCATTTATATTTTTACCCCCAAGTGCATTACCTTACATTTTTCAATGTTAAACATATTTTGGCATGTAGTAGCCCACTCCATTCATTTATTCAGGTCTTCTTGTAAAGTTTCTATATCCTGCTGTGTTGTTATTGCCCTGCATATTTTTGTGTCGTCAGCAAACACTGAGATCAAGCTATTTATCCCACCCTCTATATCATTTATAAATAAATTAAACAGAATTAGTCCCAGGACAGAGCCTTGGGGTACCCCACTAACCACTCTAAACCATTCTGAGTATACGTTATTTATCACCTACCTTTGGACACGTCTCCATAGCCAGTTTTCTATCCAAGAACAAACCTTATGGTCCATGCCTATAGATCTCAGTTTGTAGATTAAGCGTTTGTAGGGGACTGTATCAAATGCTTTTACAAAATACAGATACACCACACACATTGACCTTTCTTTATCCAGATGGCAGCTCAAAGTACAAATAAAAACACAATAACAAAAAAACATACATAATATCCAAAATAACTCAAGTATACAAAACAAAAAAACAAAAAATAAATAAAAAGATTACAAATAAGACTCCTCTTCCCATTAATGACAACACAACAAATATATAATTATAATACCAAATAAATAATACTAATATTAATATTAGTCTTCTGCCATATCAAACATAGCTGGGTCAAATATCCCCATTCAAACTTACCTCATACATAGAAGAGAAAAAATCTACTTTAATCAGAAACATCCATTTTGAATCCTAAACTAAAAGAGACTATTCTCTTCCATACCCCTGTGCCCAATGAAGTCATGGGGTCCCTTAGAAGGCAGGTAGGGGTGTCACCCTTTAACCTAGTGAATTGGTAACTATGACTGCAAGTAAATGCCCTTTTACAATACCATAGAAAAACACAAAGCTTTATTAGAAGAATAGACACTCTCCAACCTTGTTCATCATTACTAAGATAGTGTAGCACCCTCTAGTAGTGTGCTAGAGAGGATAGGTAAATTTAAGCAGGCCTGGCTGGTTGCTAGGCCTGTTTGTTTTCATTCTGGGATGGGAGTGGCTCAGGGTAGGGCTGGGTGACTCACAGGTGGTGTCATCAGGACCTCCCATTTCTTTCCAGAAGCTTCTAGTGCTTTCGGGAAAGAGAGGTGGGAAGGGAGGTGGAGCCACCTGGGGTGTTTGAGGAGCCCTGACCTATCCCCAATCTGGATTGGCAGAAGGCAGGCCTCCTTAAATACCCAGGGGCAGCCCAGCTGGGAAGGGGTTGTCGGGTGAAAGAGCTGGAGTGAGAGGGTGCGGAAGCTGTCGGGGCCTTTGAGGGAGCTCCCCTGTCTGGGGGGGGGTGACCTTGGGCCTGTGCTCGGGTGCAGTCGGGACCACTTTCAGGAATGCATGAAGAGGTCCTGGACCTGAGGGACAAGAAAGAGCAAGGAGAGGACAGCGGGAGAGAGCACTGCAAAGAGACTCCAGGGAGGACAACTGGTCGCCGCCAGGAGGGCTGGTGAGTGAGGCACAGTCAGGAGGACTGGGGAGGCACGCCTGAGAGGCCTGGGAGTTTGCAGTCTGAGATGGGTGCAGAACCAGAAGTGTGGACTGTGGGAAGGGCAGTGGAAAAAGGCAGCTGCAGCCAGGAGGGCTGGCAGGGCCGGAAGAAGGCTAACTGGGATCAGTAGCCATAGTAAGGGCAGCTAGCACAAGGACTTTTCTGCTACACCATTGGAACCCGCAGGCCCAGCCTGCAAAGGGCATTTGCTGAGGCCTGGCTGAGTCAGTGTCAGGCCTAACCAACAAATAGCGCTTGCTGTTCCTGGGGAACCAAGTGATGTGCTGGAGGTGACTAGAAGTAATAGTTTGCAGCAAGTGGTGTGCTGATGGAGTGAGGAGTGATGAGCTTCAAGCAGTTTGTGCAGGAGGTATCCTGTCCCCCCTCCCCCAAAAGGTGCCAATTGTGGCACCGGAGGGGGGGGGGGGAATCAGATAAGTGGAAGTTCCACTTTTTGGTGGAACTCCGCTTTAAATGAAGTGCTGTGATGTCACCAGACATGGGAGTAAGTCACACATGTGCAAGTCACAAGCAAGTCTCAATTCTTAACCTTCAAGTCTCAAGCAAGTCCCAAGTTACTGTGACGAAAAGCAAGCAAGTCAAGTCGAGTCCCTGCTAGAAGTTAAGCAAGTCAAGTCAAGTCATATATTTTGGTCAAGTCACAAATCAAGTCAAAATACTGATCTACCCCATACTGTATAAAAATAATAGGAGGGATAACAATAAATAATATTGGTTATGTGCCCATGCCTCACTGTGCCTCACTGTGCCCATGTCTCACTGTGCCCATGCTTCACTGTGCCCGTCAGCCGTGTACCTGATTGGCAGCATCCCGGCGGCCATTCCAGTATTCAAAAGCCGCGCCTCCTTTTCGTCTGTGATAGGCGGAACACTCAATTTCCCAGCATTCAGTGTTCCGCCTATCACGGACATCCTCTCATCCTCATAACACAGACGAGGATAAGAGGATGTCCGTGATAGGCTGAACACTGCCTGCTGTGAAATTGAGTGTTCCACCTATCACAGACGAGGAGGCGCGGCTTTTGAACACTGCAATGGCCGCCGTCTGTCTGCATGACACGCTGATCAGATAGGCAGGCGGCGGCTTGCGGTTAGTGTTAGTGGTGCCAAGTCATTGCAAGTCATATAGCCCAAGTCAAAGTCAAGTCGCAAGTCATTAGTGACAAGTCAAAGTCAAGTCGCAAGTCATTAGTGACAAGTCAAAGTCAAGTCGAGTCATTTATTGAATTCTGTCAAGCAAGTCACAAGTCCTCAAACAGGTGACTCAAGTCCCCCACCTCTGGATGTCACTCAAGACATCACTATATTCCTGATGTAAACACAATACGGAAGCATTGTGTTTACGTTGATCTGCTACAAACACTTCTATGGAGTGCTGTGTAAGATCAAAGCCCGGGAGTTAATGGTTTCAGCTCCTGGTTTTAGTTTGGATTTTGGTTGTCACTCACAGCTGGCGTTTCCAGGATTAACCTCCGCATGGAAGCAACACACTCCTAGTAGTTTTCCCCCAGAATGCAGGGCATCCGGTGAATGGAGGTGGTGCGGATGAATAACAGGATCTCCCCTGCTCATTTGCAGAATGCCTTGTATTTTGGAAAAAGAATACTAGCAGTTTTTTTTTTTTTATGGATTAGTGGAAAAGAAGGAGAAGGTGAGCGTTGCAATACTTCATAGTCACAGTTGCTGCTCTTAATGCCCACAGTGCCAGAAGATCCTTGCTGTGGGAAGTATCTTGTGTCGCTGGAGGGAGGATTTTTACTGTAACCAGTAGCCAGCTAAACATAGAATGCCCTTCATTATAATGATGTAAAAATCTTCCTTTGAGGGTTCCCAAGGGAAATGTGAATCATTCCTCGCTGAAGAAGCGAGTATACAAGGACAGCATATAAGTATTATATTCAATGCTGCATTTTATTAAATGTATATTGTCCTTGCATACTTGCTTCTTGATATCCTAACAGGAAGTAATTCAAAATAACTTTGGGAACTCTGATCTACAGTATATGGGGTTCTCTCAAAGCGTGGCTCTTTTTTATTTAACCACATACGGACCGCCCGCCTTCGTTATACGTCGGCTGTTTGAAGAGGGATATCGTTGTTATGGCAGCAGCTAGCTACCATAACCCCAGTATCCTCTTCAAGAGCGGGCGGTCCGCTTTCAGATAACAGTGATCTCTGCGGTGGATTCACACTTTTATCCGTGGCGGGAGAGGGCCCTCCCGCCACCCTCCGGTGCCCTCTGCTGTTTACCAGAGCAGCCGGCAGTGGCAGAGGCGATCGCAACTGCTCCCTGGCTTGGCATGGAGAAGAGTAAGGGGAAGACGACCCCCACCCGTCTCCATACCATTGCAGGGCGGAAGCGACATCAAAACGTCACTTCCACCCATAGCTCTTAAAGAGACATTTAAAAAAAAAAAAAAGTAAACTACATGTTTTTATTTTTATTTTTTTATTGCATTTTAGTGTAAATATGAGATCTGAGGACTTTTTGACCCCAGATATCATATTTACAAGGTCCTGTCATGCTTTTTTTCTATTACAAGGGATGTTTACATTCCTTGTAAAAGGAATAAAAGTGACACCATTTTTTTTTTTGAACAGTGTAAAAAACAAAAAACAAATAATAATTTTAAACGCGCCCCGTTCTGCCGAGCGCGCACCAAGCGAACCCATATGTGAGTAGCGGCTGCATATGAAAACGGTATTCAAACCACACATGTGAGGTATCACCATGTTTGGTAGAGCGAGAGCAATGATTCTAGCCCTAGACCTCCTCTGTAACTCAAAACATGTAGAATTTTTTAAACGTTGCATATGGAGATTTTTAAGGGTAAAAGTTTGTCGCCATTCCACGAGCGGGCGCAACTATGAACCGTGACATGTTGGGTATCCATTTACTCAGCGTAACATCATCTTTCACAATATAAAAAAAAATGGGCTAACTTAACTGTTGTCTTATTTTTTAATTAAAAAAAGTGTATTTTTTCCAAAAAAAAGTGCTATTGTAAGACCGCTGCGCAAATATGGTGTGACAAAAACGATTGCAGCAACCGCCATTTTATTCTCTCGGTTGTTACAAAAAATATATATATAATGTTTGGGGGTTCTAAATAATTTTCTTGCAAAAAAAAAAATATTTTAACTTGTAAACGACAAGTCTGAAAAATAGGCCCGGTATTAAAGTGGTTAAAGCTGTACTAGAACCAAAAATGTAATATATTGTGGCTTACCAATCATTAGGTTGGTGGCTGCATCAGTTTTCTTGTTTAGGCTTTTTTCCCCCCTCTGTTTTCACCTGGTAATCCAGCCTGTAGCACAATTCTGTTAGTGAGACACAACTCTGGATGAATGAGCAGAGAATGCACAGCAGACAGCAGCATTGTCAGTTTGGGGGGTGTTAGATGTCCCTTTGGGTCTGGTATGAATATTAAGGGGAAACCTGCGCCAAAAATACAAAAAAAAATGGCGTGGATGTTCCCCCAAAATCCATACCAGGCCCTTCAGGTCTGGTATGGATATTAAGGGGAACCCCGCACCAAAATTTAAAAATAAAATGGTATATATACTCTGAACAGCAGTATATATACTATACGGCCTGCTCTATATACGCTGCAGAAAAGTTGGGCCGTAGGTGTTGGTGGTGCCAGAACACTGTAACTCCTCACAGTTACTCTTGTTGGGCGCGGGAACGGGCCCTGCTTAACTATTATTTAAAGAATTATAATTACATGCCCCTGTTTAAAAAGACCAGAAAAATTGGGCCTTCGGTTTTGGTGGCGCCAGAATGCTGTAAGCCCTCACAGTTACTCTTGTTGGGCGCTGTGAAATATTTATATATTTATGATAGTCTCCACAGTGGAAGCACAAGCATTCGAATAGAAAGATGGGGGTAGGTGGGCCTGGAAGTAGCCCAATCCTCCTTAAAGGCACAGGGCTACACTGGACGTCCAGCACATAGCACAGTGACAGCAAAGGTGTCCAGGAGCCATTTTGTTTCTTCACCTACAGCAGCTCCCTTTCCCATGCACTGGAGGGGCGTCATCACGGCCTGGCCTATCAAGTGCCCCGAAGGCACGGGAAATGTAAGGAAGACCAGGCGGAGATGGAAGCGCTGGGGGCCCGCCTGGATCGATCCTAGCGCTGTGCTGGGAGGACACCATATAACAGGTGAGTCTACCATAATGTTCTAATATGCTGTGCATGCTAGTACATTATAGCATAACCCATCTGGGGGGCCTTGAAACTAAAAAATACAGCAGACTTTACATTTTCTTTAACATAACTCTTTTAGATATCCTTCTGCCCAGATAGTATGGTCGACCGCTGATTCAGCTCAATCCACAGGCAGTTTAACTCTTTAACTTTCTATAAGACACAAAAGTTGAATCCAATGCAGTTTTACTTCTCAAAGTACAGTATAGAGGAAGTTTTTCCAGTCTTTTGAAGTGTAAGAAGACTTGACTTTCCTTACCATGTCCCTGCAATGACTAATGCTGACTGAGGGAACATGAGAAAAATAGAAGGGTTTAGTTAGGGCAGTACTAACTAGCAATGAACAGGAGTTGGAACAAGGAATGTATCAAATCACACAAAATAAACACGTTGTAGTGGCACTAAACTACTACTAGGTACCAGAACATCAATATCAATTCAATGCAATACAATTCATACACAATATGTGGGAATCGGACACAACATTTACAAAACACCACTTGTGCTATTTCTTTTTATTGTTGCAGATGATCAGTCTGGCTTTTATTTTATTACAGGGTTTAGTAAACCTGTCACAGGCCAGAAGAATGCAAACCGAGTGTATGATAAAAAAAAATAAAAAAAACAATAACCAGGTTTTATCCTCAGTGAATAGTTAATTAATAATAATTAATAGATATAGGACTTTGTACAGGGCCATTCGGTGTATGACGTTCGGCCCTCAGCAATCTGTAGTGGGAACATTGATTAGTTGTGATAGCAGCGATCTCTACTATCCTCATGTACGTAACTTGTTACCAATTTTGTATTGTCTTTGACAGCATATATCCTGCCAAAAATTTGTCCACAGTCTGACCAATAGGCCGGGTACACACTATTCGTTTTTTTTCGTTCAACCCCACGGGTTGAGCCCAAAAAATTGACAGCTCCTGTCGGAGTCGCTATGCTAACCATGCAAGGTTAGTCCAGCGCTCTCCCCCGCTGAGCTGTTGTGTTCCGACAGGGGGACGCCCCCCCTTAAGAACACTCCAATCAGCGCTCTCTGCCATTGGCTGAAAGTGCTGATCGGGAGTCTGCCGGCTGCTGGTTTTCCAGCATGCACGTCCAACAGAAGTCGACCGACATACACACGGGCCGAATGTCAGCTGTTTTTTTAACCGCCCGTTGTCTCCCGACATTCAGCGCGTACCGGGCTTTAGTTCCCCTATTAGGTCTCTGACAGTCCTCTCAAGCATTCTATATATTGAACATTATGTGATGCCCTTTGGTGGTGTCCGGGGCCACAGTTGAGGTCCCCTATAGTAAATAAGTTGACAACTGCTTTATGGAGCTGAGTTTAGAAGCAAATCTTGACTTTCCCTATTAGGCCTCATGCACACTGGACGTTTTTTGATGTTTTTACAGCAGCTGTTTTTGGCAGTAGACCTTTTTTTCTACAGTCATTAAACTCTCCATCATGTTATCCTATGTGTCCATGCACACATAGGCTGTTATCAGCAGTTTTGGGCAGTGGCGTTTTTGAGCAGTAGCAAGAAAAAAAAACGAGTGAGTTCTGAGAGACGTTTTTCAGCTGTAAAAACGCTCTAATGCTGATAAACGCCGATAAACGCTCAAAAACTTCACTCGTTAACGTTTTTGATCCAATGAAAAAGAAAAGAAAAAAAAACGCTAAAGAACGCTAACGCTTTTGGCTGTTAATTCTCAGGCCTCGTACACACGGCCGAGAATCTTGTCAGGAAAAAAATCATCGTTTTTCCTGATGAGATTCTTGGACAAGAAACTTGTCCCGGCCGAGTGTACACACGTACCTTTCAAAAGAACCGCCGTTCTTTTGAATGGCACGAACGCGGTGACGTCATCGACTACGACGAGTGTGCGCTCGTCACATTTGATGCCATCGCCGCCATCTTGCTACACCCTACCTATGCCTAGGAAGCTACCGCGCATGCGTCAAAGTCATTTCGAGCATGCGCGGGTTTCCATGACGACAGGTAAGTGTACACACACTCGGGTTTCTCGTCGAGAAACAGGCCGACGAGAATCCAGACGAGAAAATAGAGAGCAGGTTCTCTATTTTTCTCGTCGTGATTCTTGCCTGTTTTCTTGACGAGAAACCTGAAAGCCGCGTACACACGACCGGTTTACTCGGCAAGAAAGCTCTGCCAGCAAGTTTCTTGCTGGTTCTTGCCGAGAAAATCGGTTGTGTGTACGAGGCTTTAGAGTCGCAAAAACAACGTATTATCACTTTTGCCATCAAGTCCTCCATGTGCACTAAAATTCAGGAAACAAATTTAAAAATTTTCACTAGATGGTATCTCACACCCACCAGGTTACACAGGTGCTTCCCGATGGCCTCAGACCTATGCTGGCGCTATGGGGAAGACAAGGGATCCCTATTACATATCTTTTGGTCCTGCCCAAATCTGCAGAACTTTTGGGTTGACGTACGCAATATAAAACGCAAAGGTTTACGGATTACACAATCCCTGCAGACACATCTTTCTTCCTATTACACCTATCCAAGATCTCAGCCAAAACTTACAATAAATCACTACTATGACACCTAATAAACGTCGCTAAGGCGTGCATACCCCTCTACTGGAAACAGCAGTGCCCACCAACCATTGGGTGCTGGCTGAGAAAGGTGGAGGAAATAAAAAAAATGGAAGACTTGATTCTCACGGCGCAGCATAACCATGAGAATTATGCAGAGACCTGGAGCATTTGGAACATTTTTATTTATTCCGACGAGGGAATGGCCTTTGTGGGGACATAAAACTATAGTGCTCTGATGCAGCTCCATTCCTCCTCGCCCTGTCGCGGCCCTTTCCCCTTCTCTTTCCCCCCTCTCTCTAAATTGTTTTCCACTCTTTTATAGTTTGGGTGTTCCCAAGCTAGTGTTGTAAAAGAAAAAGACTTGGGGAAGATGGCGTCATCTACCATGTTCACGTGTAATCTTTTGTTCATGAATATTCCAAGCATGCAATGATGTTGTTGACGCAGCGGGTTTAATGTTTGTAATTACCATGTATCACAGGCGTGGTGACATCTATACATTTGCTGTAATGGTGGGGTTTCTCCCTTGGTACCTAATAAAATGTATTATTGAAAAAAATAAAATAACGCTAACGCTAAAAAATGATAAAAAAAACGCTAATAAATGCAAAAAAACGCTATTGCAAAAACGTTGAAAAAAGTTGAAAAACTCACTGCAAAGCTACTGGCGTTTTAAAAAAAAAAAAATACATTTTATTTTTGATTTTATTGCATTTAAGTGTAAATGTGAGATCTGAGGTCTTTTTGACCCCAGATCTCACATTAAATAGGTCCTGTCATGCTTTTTTTTCTATTACAAGGGATGTTTACATTGTTAACAAAAAAAAAATCCCCGAAAAATTGTGCTTGCAAGACCGCTGTGCAAATACGGTGTGACATAAAGTATTGCAACAACCGTTGTTTTATTCTCTAGGGTGTCTGAAAAAAAAATTAGAGCAAAAAAAATGATTTCAACTTGTAAACAACAAGTTTGAAAAATAGGCCTGGTCCTTAAAGTGTAATGCCTCGTACACAGGACCGGTTTTCCTGTCAGGAAAAAAAAAACAACGTTTTTCCGGACGTGATTCCTCTCTAGCCTGCCTTGCATACAGACGTTCATGCCAAATCCCACCAGACCAAAGCGCGGTGACGTACAACACGTACGACAGGACTATAAAGGGGAAGTTCCATTCAAATGGCGCCACCCTTTGGGCTGCTTTTGCTGATCTTCGTGTTAGTAAAAGTTTAGTGAGAGACGATTCGCGCTTTTCAGCCTCGTGCTTTTCATTCCATTACAGTGTGACAAATGTGCTATCTCCATTCCGAACGCTAGTTTTACCAGAACGAGCGCTCCCATCTCGTACTTGATTCTGAGCATGCGCGTTTTTTTCCCCTCGGAAAAGCATACACACGAGCGGTTGTCGCGATTGGAAAAAGACAGCCGGGAATCACGATGGGAAAAAAGAGAGCTGGTTCTGAATTTTTTGCGGGCAGTTTTCTTATTGGGAAAACTGCTATGGAGCATACACACGGCTGGTTTTCCCGACAAAAAGCAAACATGGCAGTTTTCCTGTCGGGAAAACCGGTCGTCTGTATGAAGAATAAGTTCAGCTTTACAGAAAAATCGGTAAGGTGAACTTACACAGGACCCCCGCCCCCCCCCAGTCCCACTGACCTGGACGGCGGCAATCTCCCGTTCTAAGCCCCGGTATCTCCACGTCAGGTGTCCGGGGCTTAGAAATCCCCTTGACATCCACGCGTTTTGTCCATGGCTGACAGGACGGGCTATGCGGCTGCTAATTGGTCAGCGCCGCCCATGTGACGGCGCTGACCAATTAGAATGCTCCAAAATATCCCTCCTGACGAGGCACGTTTTGGACATTCAGCTCAGGGGATTTCTAAGCCCCGGACTCCTGACGCGGAAATACCGGGGATTAGAACGGGAGATTGCTGCGGTCCAGGTTAGCGGGGGGAGGGGGGGGGGTCCTGTGTTAGTTCACCTTACATATTTTTCCATAAAGGTGAACTTACCCTTTAAGTGGTTAAATTGTTCTCAAGCCCTGCCTGACAAACCATGTCTGTACTCGAAGAAATGTAAAAGCTGCTTTAATTTCAAACACCACAGGGTGGCAGAGATGTTCCACTTTGTTTCTTTTAGTGGTAAGTTTACGACATGATAAACCCATAAAAAGAAAAAAAAAATCAGAGCTATTTATCCTGTGAAACTGCATGCACATGAATTGTGTGCAAATGTCAAATGGTAAAAGACAATTTTCTCTCCAGCTTGGATGTTCTTCATTCATAAGGATAGTGTGAAACAGAAAAACTACTAGCTGGAACTGACGATCATAGAAAACAATACTTATTTATTATTATCGACAGCTCCATCTAGTGGCAATAATGAAGGCCCCTTGACCCTCCTAAGGAAAGGGAGCCTTGACTGCTGGATGCTTGGCAGCTAAGAGGAGCGTCAACCTAATCAGGGAGTCGGAGTGACTCTTTTGGGATTGGCTACAATGGCACGAGGTGACTGGGTGGAGCCTGAACTCTAGAAAAGGCTATGCAGAAGCACGCTCCACTAATCTTAAGAGAAGCTAACGTCACAAGAGTTGTGCCTGTTGTGAGTTTTGTCACAGCTTTCTTGGTGGGTTTTACCTTGCCAGCAATTGGTATTACTTTATGGGCTATGCCCTCAAGTTTAATTCCGGGTCAGTTTAAGGCCTGTCTCGCAGTGATGGTGGAGACAGGTCTCTTAGACTATATGGGTTTGGTATAGATACTCACGGTATAACCGTGACTGGCATGGTTATTGGTATTTTGAAGGTTGTTATACTTAATATGTTCAATAAAGCTATGGCCTTGCCCTACTTCCAACTTAAAGTAGTCTCTGTGTCTTTTTGGGGGGCAAGGTTTTTTGTGGTTTTAATAAGTGGGGATAAAGCGGAGTTCCACCAAAAAAATAATGTTAAAAGTCAACAGCTACAAATACTGCAGCTGCTGACTTTTAATATATGATCACTCACCTGTACAGGGCGCCCGCAATGTCTGGTCCCGAAGCTGATTTGTCCCTCAGCTCTCGGATGGAGGCGCCGCCATCTTTGCGGCGGCTTCACTTCCTGGTTCCCTACTGTGCATGCACGAGTTGCGCTGCACGATCCCACTGGTTCCAGCTGTCTTCTGGGACCTGTGTGTCTCCCAGAAGACAGCAGGGAGGAAGGAGTAGGCGCCGGACGTGATCTATGCCCGAAAGTGGGAGCAAATACCTGTATTACACAGGTATATGCTCCCTCCTTTCCCCTGAAAGGTGGCAAATGTGAAACCAGAGGGGGGGGGGAGGATTCAAAAAAGCGGAAGTTCCATTTTTGGGTGGAACTCCGCTTTAAGATAAGCCTAAGATTCTCAGCGGTTATGCATTATATTCCTGATTAACACTATTATTATGATCGAAAAGCATCCGACCTGGAGAGAAAATAGCCTATTAACATTTGATTTCACCAGCAATCGCACATAACAAATGTGCATGAAGTTTTGCAGGGTGAATAGCTGTGCAAATTTTTGATAAATACACCCCCCAAGATTCATGTAAGAATACATATGCCTCTTGTATTTAAGCAATATTTTCTTATCTTATGCCTTGTACACACGATCGGATTTTCCGTCGGGATAAACTTTGACGGATTTTTCCGACGGAATTCCGTTTAAACGGTCTTGCATACACACTGTCAAACTAATTTCCGACCGTCAAGAACGCGGTGACATACAACACTACGACGAGCCGAGAAAAATTAAGTTCAATGCTTCCGAGCATGCATCGACTTGATTCTGAGCATACGTGGTCGGAGTTCCACACAGACGAACGGAATTTCCGATAGGAATTTTTCCATTGGAAAAAAAGAGAACATGTTCTCTTTCTAAATTCCGACGGAAAAAAGTCAGATGGGGCACACACACGGTCGGAATATCCGATTAAAAAATTCCCTCTGACTTTTTTCGTCGGAAATTCCGATCGTGTGTACAAGGCATTAGAGTTCAGAGTTAACTCTCTGTTTATTGAATAATATTTATTGTTATATGCGATAGAGGAAAAAAAATACAAGTTGAAGTACTGCAACTTTAAGTTTTGATTTTTGAGCATTTTTATAGGGTTAAAGTACAGCTTTGCATGGGCAAAGCACAGATTCACTACCCCCATAACTATTAAATTTAGGTAAATGGATAAAACATATTATTATAATTTTTTCTTTCTCTCTATTTTTCTTTTAAATACCTTTTACCTACAAACTGGAGTTTGATCTTTTCTACAATATTATGTTTAGGATACAAGTTTAATGACATTCCAGGCGTTCTGCTGTATGTCACTGGAATGTCTGCCCTTTTGCTCCACGTTATTTTATTTAATGTGTGGTGACATATCTAAGGGGTGGGGGCTCTACTGCTGTTGTACAGTGCAATACATTTTAAAAAGATTAAAGATTAAAAGTTGTGCTTTGTTTAAAGTTGAACTCCATATAGATATAAAATACACAAATTAATGCAATGTTATAATCATGAATACATTATTACATTTGTTTTGTAAATCCGAGCAGGTATCAGCTTCTTGCTGTCCCTGTACGGCAGAGCTGAGGAAGGAGAGGCAGAAGCAGCACAAGGAGCCAGCCAGATGTGCTGAAGTCAAAGGAGCATGTTGATAGGATGAAAGAGCAAAGAGATCAGCTCATTTTAGCATGGGTACATGAAAATTCAGGTGTCTAGGTGTGGGCGAAAGGAACAGGTGCACCATCCAGCCCTGCTACCGGCAGCCTGTAAAACTCTATGGGCTCTTTCAGACATGCTGCAGTTCTTACTGCTTTGGATTAATTTTTAGAGGGTGAAGGAGCAGCAGCTGACAAGCGTTCAGGAGGCGGCAATGCCACTTCCTCACAACTGTTTTGTAAAACTTTTATCTAGCCTAATGGCAATTTTACATTGCTGGTCTGCACTACAACTGCAAGCCCAATGTTCGGCTTGTGGTTGTGGTGTGGCCCCCATTAAACTCAATGGATGAGTTCGACAAGCTCTGTACTCTGAGTTAAAAATGAGGCAAAGCATTGCGGCCGCAGCATGTGAACAGCCCCGTCTTGCTGTCATTTTACAGTTCACCTAGGCTCAGCCACCCCGTTTTATTGCCCCCCTGACCACCTGTCTGAAAGAGACCTATGAGAAGCTGAAAGCTGCTGCGGCTGGACAGTGCACCAACTGCTCCTAAGTTTTAGGGCATTATTCACCCAGAGATCAATTCCCGGAATGCAGACTTTTTGCACGGTAATAGCACTTGCAACATCCTGTCCCATCCAGTCACAGTAGTATGCACATGTACTTTCCATCTGGACCTAAATGCCTGAGCCTCGTGCATCAGAGCTAAATACCCAATGTGCATGGGGCCTTAGGGGTTAGATTAAAAGCTACAGAAAATGTAAAGTGCCACCAAGCAAGAAGGGCGGCACTGTAGAGAGAAACATGTCATCAGACTGAAGATGCAGTAGCTTTCACAAGGGTATGCTCCACTCTATCCAGCCAGTTAGAAGCTGAGGCAGGGTTGTCAAAAAAATGAGTCTCATGATTAGCTACAACTCGGAGCCGAGAGCATGGCATAAGTAACTTCAAATCGCCAAAGGCATTTTTTAACTTCAGTAAACTTTGCTCTGCGTCGTTGCACATCTGCCAAAAAATCTGGATAAAACTATATGTGTACATTATCAATTTTCATAGCTTCACTTTTCGTTCTGGCTTGGTAAAGGCTGGCATCTCTATCCTTAAGATTCAGGAGTTTAACAATAAATGGCCGCAGAGGCTCACCAAGCCTGGGAGGCATTGATGAGCCATTTGTCAATGAAGGCAACAGGATTTTTTCCTTCTGTCTTCTCTGGGATACCCACCGCCTGGACATTATTACGTCTCAGTCTGTTCTCCATGTCTTCCAAGCGGGCTGC
Organism: Rana muscosa; assembly: GCA_029206835.1. Taxonomy (NCBI): domain Eukaryota; kingdom Metazoa; phylum Chordata; class Amphibia; order Anura; family Ranidae; genus Rana; species Rana muscosa. Next base: position 184,752,013 of record CM055126.1, on the reverse strand, counting down.
ATGGGCTAAAGTAAGGAATTGAACATGATGCATGTCACGCTGCAATGGCGCCATCTCATCTTCCACATTGCTCATTCTATCCTCCAGAACTGCTGGACGATCTCTTAGTCTTTGCATATCTCTCTGGCCGAGCATGGGGGCCAGCCGCCCTCTTGCCCAGCATGGTTCGCTGTGGCCTGGAGCTCCTTACCCCCCTACCACAACATGATTTCCTGGGAGATGGTGAGTCAGGGAGGGAGAGATGACACCGGAGAGTGTAGGCAGGCAAACAAGGAGCAGATGAGCGGGCTCAGGAGCAGATTAACAGGATAAATTAGTGGATCAACGGCGGAGAGAGTGCGCCACACACCCTACGTCATGAGCTGAAAGTCACGCCCCCCTTTTAACTCTATTTTTGCATTGGCACATTTAAAATCCCAATTTTTCAGTTTCCCCTTGACTGGAAGTTTTATAATTGATTGCACATTGTAATTAGGGGATGGTGCCTCGAAGTTCTGTAACAAGGGTATTTACACTCCCATAGCTAAATAAATCTTCTTTTTAATGTTCCTTAGCCCTAAAAAAAAAAATTAACCCATACAGTGAGGGTGCAGCCCCACTGCAAAGTATACCTTTCTAGTTGCCCGGAGTTGGCCTTTAAGTAAAACAAAGGTAAAGGGCTCATCACAGTTCTGTGTAGTCCATTGTTCATGACATTCCTCCTGCTCAGGTGGACTTGGCTGAGAATGGACTTAATGGTCAATCTTTCGATGTGCACATCACCATGTCTGGTCAGTGGAACATATTCAGGTAAAACACGTCCGCCCTCTGTCTGTATTGTGGTCAATGATTAGCTGCTTGGCAAATAGTAATACATGGCATGAATGCTGCTGAGATGTGTTCGGAATTGTGAGAACACTGCCTCGTTGGAACAGTTTGCCTGGAAAACTGCAGAATTATCTCAGCTTCAGAGCATTTAACGATCTGTCCTTTTCATGGTCACTTTAACTGATAACATAACGGAGATAATTATTAAATAGAGGGAAAAACAGAAAAATGGGAAACCAATGAAAGAACTTATGTCTAAAAAAATTCGATATTATTTCACAATGAAAATATATGTTAAAATAACTAAACGTAAGCAAGTAATACGTAGAAATGTTTTGTACAATGTAAGCATAGCTTATATGCATTCCTAGTGGTCAGTGCAAGCAACTTCTCTCTCCCAAACCCACAATCATTGATGTTTAGTGAGATATCAATAATCCCCCCTTCCTATAATTATTAGTGGTCAGTGCAAGCAACGATCCACTCTCCCTCTTCCAATCCCTCAATCAGGGATGTTTAATGGGATATCAATAATCCCCCCTTCCTAGAATTATTAGTGGTCAGTGCAAGCAACAATCCCCTCTTCCAAACCCCCAATCATTAATGTTTAGTGGGATAGCAGTATTCCCCCTTCCTACAATTATTAGTGGTCAGTGCAAGCAATAATCCCTCCTCCCTTCCCCAATCCCCCAATCATTGATGTTCAGTGACGAGCACTAATCCCCCTTGCCCAATTATTGGTGGTCAGAGATAAACAATAATCCTCCTTACCGCAATCCCTGAATTATTGACATTCATTGGCCAACAATAATTCCCCTCCCTCCCCCAATCATTCATGTTCAGTGACCTGCAATAATTCCTCCTTCCCCAGTTTTTGGCGGTCAGATAAAGCAATAATTCCTCTCTTTCCCCCCATTTATTAGTGGTTAGTGGCCAGAAAGTATCTCCCCCACATTCTCCTTGCTGGTCAGTAAGGTGGCCTAAGCAGTTACCTTACAGCTGTTTGTGTTCTACCTTCTCTTGCTGGGTCAGTCCTGGAACTATATAGATATTCCCAGGCAGGAGATTACGCTGCCTGACTAATCATTCACACTGCACTTGTCCTGCAACATATGTGTTTTTGTGTGTTCAGCCACATTGCAGTAGGCAACCCATGTAAAGTAAAAATGCACATAAAATACTGCAGGCTGCATTTTTTGCACAGCAACACAAAGGACACTGCACTGCGAAGCGTTGTGGCACATGTGTGTTGTGGAGGTGCGTTTCGAGTGTCATTTGAGAATATAAGAGCAGCGGTCCTTCTTTGCAGCCTAGTGCAGGTTAGATGATTTTCTACTCTCACAATGATGATGATGATGATTTTTTACTATTTGCAACAACAAGTAGTAGTACAGCATTGAACATGTTTTTTTTTTCATTACAGTTATAGTGCATTCCACTGTAAAAGTCCACTTAAGTTAGCCATACTCTAGTAGAATTGAATTTGAAAATTTTCCTTTTAAGAATGTTTATTCAATGTTCTAGTGAGGTCAAATCATATCCATGTTTGGCCACAATAATGAGAACATTTGAAAAAGCAGTATGGAAAATTGTTCTTGAGCGAGTTAGTGTGGTTCCCGTTTGAAAATGTTCCAAATGTTTTTCTTACTTCCTCTGTGCAATATTATTACACAGAGCAGCCCCCAACTTCCTTTCCTTCCCCACTGCCGCCCTCCACTCCCCCTTTCCTGCGGTTATCCGTTTGCCGATTAGCCATGACCCATGCAGTTGCGCTCCCGAGACAGGCTGTGTGTGTCCATAAAAGCAAGACATGACTCCTGCTGCTTGCAGTGTGTCCTGTGAGAGCAGGAAGAGAAGCACTTCTGCAGCTGGGACAATGCTGGATCAAGATGGGATTCAGGTGCAGTAAGTGTTTAGGTAGGTGGGGACTAGGGATGAGCTTCGTGTTCGAGTCGAACATACGTTCGACTCGAACATCGGCTGTTCGATCGTTCGACGAAGATCGAACGATTTGGGCCGTTCGCGCCAAATTCGAGTGACGCGAACGGCCCACAATGCACTACGCCATCGCAGTGTCATCCAGGCGCTGTGATTGGCCAAGCATGCACTGTGACCCCGCATGCTTGGCCAATCACAGCGCCGGCAGGGAGGAGAGCAATGATTGGCCACAGGCAGGATGCCTGTGGCCAATTATTGCTGAGGGTGTTTAGTACACGCCCCACACTATAAAAGGCCGCCAGCACGGCGGCCTAGTGTAGTGTGTTCCGGAGCAGGGAAAGACAAGCATAGGCAGGGACAGTGACATTTATTTCTTTCTTGCTTAACCTGGATTCCTTTAGTTTAGGGAAAGAGAAGGATAGGTAGGGAGAGTGTCAGTGTGTTTTACTGTGCGAGTCCTTGTTTCTAGGGACAAAGAAGGAAAGTGAGGGGAATTCTCCTTGTGCTATAGTGTGCTTTAAAAAAACATTTTTTCTAGGGACAGAAAACTCTAGGTAGGGAGAGTGTCAGTTTCTTTCACTGTGCGAGTCCTTGTTTCTAGGGACAAAGAAGGAAAGTGAGGGGAATTCTCCTTGTGCTATAGTGTGCTTTAAAAAAACATTTTTTCTAGGGACAGAAAACTCTAGGTAGGGAGAGTGTCAGTTTCTTTCACTGTGCCAGTCCTTGTTTCTAGGGACAAAGAAGGAAAGTGAGGGGAATTCTCCTTGTGCTATAGTGTGCTTTAAAAAAACATTTTTTCTAGGGACAGAAAACTCTAGGTAGGGAGAGTGTCAGTTTCTTTCACTGTGCCAGTCCTTGTTTCTAGGGACAAAGAAGGAAAGTGAGGGGAATTCTCCTTGTGCTATAGTGTGCTTTAAAAAAACATTTTTTCTAGGGACAGAAAACTCTAGGTAGGGAGAGTGTCAGTTTCTTTCACTGTGCCAGTCCTTGTTTCTAGGGACAAAGAAGGAAAGTGAGGGGAATTCTCCTTGTGCTATAGTGTGCTTTAAAAAAACATTTTTTCTAGGGACAGAAAACTCTAGGTAGGGAGAGTGTCAGTTTCTTTCACTGTGCCAGTCCTTGTTTCTAGGGACAAAGAAGGAAAGTGAGGGGAATTCTCCTTGTGCTATAGTGTGCTTTAAAAAAACATTTTTTCTAGGGACAGAAAACTCTAGGTAGGGAGAGTGTCAGTTTCTTTCACTGTGCCAGTCCTTGTTTCTAGGGACAAAGAAGGAAAGTGAGGGGAATTCTCCTTGTGCTATAGTGTGCTTTAAAAAAACATTTTTTCTAGGGACAGAAAACTCTAGGTAGGGAGAGTGTCAGTTTCTTTCACTGTGCCAGTCCTTGTTTCTAGGGACAAAGAAGGAAAGTGAGGGGAATTCTCCTTGTGCTATAGTGTGCTTTAAAAAAACATTTTTTCTAGGGACAGAAAACTCTAGGTAGGGAGAGTGTCAGTTTCTTTCACTGTGCCAGTCCTTGTTTCTAGGGACAAAGAAGGAAAGTGAGGGGAATTCTCCTTGTGCTATAGTGTGCTTTAAAAAAACATTTTTTCTAGGGACAGAAAACTCTAGGTAGGGAGAGTGTCAGTTTCTTTCACTGTGCCAGTCCTTGTTTCTAGGGACAAAGAAGGAAAGTGAGGGGAATTCTCCTTGTGCTATAGTGTGCTTTAAAAAAACATTTTTTCTAGGGACAGAAAACTCTAGGTAGGGAGAGTGTCAGTTTCTTTCACTGTGCCAGTCCTTGTTTCTAGGGACAAAGAAGGAAAGTGAGGGGAATTCTCCTTGTGCTATAGTGTGCTTTAAAAAAACATTTTTTCTAGGGACAGAAAACTCTAGGTAGGGAGAGTGTCAGTTTCTTTCACTGTGCCAGTCCTTGTTTCTAGGGACAAAGAAGGAAAGTGAGGGGAATTCTCCTTGTGCTATAGTGTGCTTTAAAAAAACATTTTTTCTAGGGACAGAAAACTCTAGGTAGGGAGAGTGTCAGTTTCTTTCACTGTGCCAGTCCTTGTTTCTAGGGACAAAGAAGGAAAGTGAGGGGAATTCTCCTTGTGCTATAGTGTGCTTTAAAAAAACATTTTTTCTAGGGACAGAAAACTCTAGGTAGGGAGAGTGTCAGTTTCTTTCACTGTGCCAGTCCTTGTTTCTAGGGACAAAGAAGGAAAGTGAGGGGAATTCTCCTTGTGCTATAGTGTGCTTTAAAAAAACATTTTTTCTAGGGACAGAAAACTCTAGGTAGGGAGAGTGTCAGTTTCTTTCACTGTGCCAGTCCTTGTTTCTAGGGACAAAGAAGGAAAGTGAGGGGAATTCTCCTTGTGCTATAGTGTGCTTTAAAAAAACATTTTTTCTAGGGACAGAAAACTCTAGGTAGGGAGAGTGTCAGTTTCTTTCACTGTGCCAGTCCTTGTTTCTAGGGACAAAGAAGGAAAGTGAGGGGAATTCTCCTTGTGCTATAGTGTGCTTTAAAAAAACATTTTTTCTAGGGACAGAAAACTCTAGGTAGGGAGAGTGTCAGTTTCTTTCACTGTGCCAGTCCTTGTTTCTAGGGACAAAGAAGGAAAGTGAGGGGAATTCTCCTTGTGCTATAGTGTGCTAAAGCATTCCTCATCAACCATCTTTGAAATCCTTGTTTTTTGGACAGTCAGGGAAATTGTCGTTGTGCTATTCTGTGCAAAAGCAATAATCCTCAACCATATTTAGAAATCCTTAAGTAAAGGGACAGAGAAGGACACCTGAAGGTAGCCCTTATTGCTTTTTTCCCATCTCCCTGCAGGCCATCTATTAGAATGTCTGGAAGGCAAACAAGGAGAGGCAGACAGTCAGGAGGCAATAAAAGAGGGCAAGCAGGCTCTGTGTCTGGGGGCAACAGTGCTGGTCGTGGACGCGGTGCATTGTCATCAGCACATGGCCATGGGACACGCTTGTCCTTCTTTTCGGCAGCTGGACATGTTGAGCCACATCATGCCGAAGACTTGGTAGAGTGGATGACCAAGCCCTCCTCCTCCTCCTCATCCTCTCTCACCCAGGCTCAGGGTACTGGCAAAGCAGCTGCCAAAGCGTCCTCTTCCCTGGTATCAATGTCAGACTCATCATCAGTCACTCCTTCCCTAGACCCACCATGTCCTCCTCCTGAGGAGTCCCCCGAACTGTTTGAGCACAGTGTTGGGTACATGCTCCAGGAGGATGCCCAGCGTTTCGAAGGGTCTGATGATGAAACCCAGCTACAGGAAGGCAGTAGCGTGAGAGCAGACAGAGGGGATGCTCAAGAAGGACACCAATCTGGCAGTCATGTTCCAGCAGCTGCAGCATACTGCCAGATTGGCTCCAGTGATGAGGAGGGAGGGGATGATGAGGTCACTGACTCCACGTGGGTGCCTAATAGGAGAGAGGAGGAGGAGGAGGATGAGGAGGAGGCACATCTCCAACGAGGCAGGATGCCCTTTGGTGGCCAGCGTAAGGGCAGTACACCGACGGAATCACACCGCAGAGCTCCGCCTGTGCAGGGCGCAGCCTCTGCCCGTCATTCAAAAAGTTCCTTGGTGTGGGCCTTTTTTGAGGCTAGTGCATCAGATCGCACAGCTGCTGTTTGCAACATATGTCTCAAGCGTATATCGCGTGGCCAAAACATCAGCCGCTTGGGTACCACATGCCTGACCAGACATATGTTGACCTGCCATGCAGCTCGTTGGCAAGCCTACCTCAAAGACCCACACCAAAGAACAAAGCGGACCTCTCCTTGCACCGCATCAGCTGGGATCTCCAACCCCACTATAACTTCAGTCCTCTCTGAAACATGCACTGAGAGGAATGAAGGTGTAGAATTAGGTGTGTCACAGCCAAGTACTTGCGGCCACTCTGCTAGCAGTACACCGACGTCCGATTCTAGCAGGCAAATTTCCCTGCCCCAGCTGCTGGACCGTCGAAAGAAGTTCACTCCCAGCCATCCACATGCCCAGCGGTTGAATGCTAGCTTGGCTAAATTGCTAGCGCTTCAACTGCTGCCTTTTCAGTTGGTAGACTCGGCCCCCTTCCGTGAGTTTGTGCAATGTGCGGTTCCTCAGTGGCAGGTTCCCAAACGCCACTTTTTCTCACGGAAGGCTATTCCGGCTCTCTACCGGCATGTGGAAGGCAATGTCTTGGCCTCGCTGGACAGGGCGGTCAGCGGTAAGGTGCATATTACCGCTGACTCATGGTCCAGCAGGCATGGACAGGGACGTTACCTTTCTTTCACGGCCCATTGGGTCACTCTTTTGGCAGCTGGGAAGGATGCAGGACAAGGTGCAGTAGTGTTGGAGGTTGTTCCACCGCCACGCCTCCAAAATGCTACTACTGGTTGTGACACACCTCTCTCCTCCACCCCCTCCTCTTCTTCTTCCTCCATGGCCTCTTCCTGTGGTTTGTCCTATGAACCAGCGGTGCTCCGTAGCCGTTCACGGGGCTACGCAAGTACGCAGGCAAAAAGATGCCATGCCGTGCTTGCGCTGGTGTGTTTGGGGGACAGAAGCCACACTGGGGCAGAGGTCCTGTCTGCTCTGCAGGGCCAGGCCGAGAGGTGGTTGATGCCACGCCAGCTTAAGCCAGGAATGGTGGTTTGCGACAATGGCACCAACCTCCTCTCCGCCCTCCGACAGGGACAACTGACCCATGTGCCTTGTGTGGCTCACGTCCTTAACCTGGTGGTGCAGCGGTTCTTGGGCAGGTACCCGGG